>BSBM01000070.1:16270000-17752500 GCA_027924585.1 Larix kaempferi
CATCCACAAACTCCCCTTTGTCCATCCTCCTCCCTCTATGCAAGACTACCCTCCCATGCACCATCCCTCAACATCCCCCCTAGTCCTTTTCGTTCGATACCCTCTATCGTACAACTGGAAGGGGTTCATCATCCACGACGTCCTCCTCCATCCCATACCACCATGTTTTCTCCCACCATATCATCCCCACTTCCCACCACTACTGTAGCATCTACTCTTCCAGTATCCTCATCTGTATCTCCAGTGGTTGCACCTGTAGTGGCTACCACTATATCTGCACATGCCCCCCATGACTACATTAGAGCGAGTTCTCCAGCCATCTGCTCCACGTACTAGACCAGAAGCCCAGCCATGTCCATCGTCGGAGGTGTTCATAGTGAGAATCAAGCTAATTTATGAAAATATTTTGATGCATTAACAAAAATTAATTTAAGCAATTATTACTTTTCAATGAAATGATTGTTGTAAATGTTGTAGGCTGGAATTACTGAGAGGCTCCACAGATCCAGGACACCTGCCTCACGTTTCCCACTCGCATTAGAGGTGATTTATTTAAGATTTGAATTCTACATTTGTTTTATAAATGTGGTAAATGTTGCAAATGCTTGAAAATGATGGTATCTTATATCATTTGTTCCAGATCCCAGAGAGACAGTCTACTCCTAGACAGAGCAAGACCCAAGGCACCGATAGCTCGAAGAGTAGGAAGATCGACTTTGGAGATGCGCCTGGGAGTGATGGGGGTGGGAACAATGCTTGACACACCATGTTATGTACATTAGCTATGATGTGTCACTTTTGTGCACCAATTTCCATGTACTTTGTATCTAGGACATGAGTTTCCATGTATTTTGGATCTACAGCATGAGTTGTCTCATTTTCTATAGGGAACGAGTTACCATTGTATGTACATTTGGAACCATGTTCCACTATTTTCCAGAAATTGTATATGTTTGGATGAGTTTTGTAGCCTTGATGTACATGGATTTTCAGTTATGTGATCTATATCAATGTTGTCTATATTAGTATCTTGTTGTCTCATGTTGTGTGTATCATGATGTGATGTTGTCTAAATTTGTTTTTTACTTCTATCTGTCCATGGCATGCGGTCTTAAGTTTTGGTACCAATGATGTCCATGCATTAGTCGATAATGTGAATCAACCTGAAGCTTACCTAGATCTTAGAAGAGAAGTTGGATATCATAGTTCAGCTTGGTTTATCTTTCCACATGTAAAATCTTGTAATGGTATCTATGTTAAGAAAACATTATAAACATAGGCAAACTGAAACAAAATCATGTGTGAGAATTAATCTAAAAACAAACAGAATAAATGGATGGACAAATCACACCTCATGGCACATAAGATATATATTGGGAACTTGAGTACTAGGAAAAGAATACTTTAAATAGAAAATTTCCATTGTTGTCAAAAGGTTAAAATGAGATCCAACATGATTTTTAATAGCTCTACATAATGAGATCCCAAATGTCCATACTCTACATAATGAAATGTCGTCACTAGTATTTATATTGACCATTTTGTCTACTTAAGATCATGCAACAAATTAATAACCAAGTTATGGAATCATTTCTTAATTAATTGTCACCATACAAATAGGACAACCTTGAGCACAATGTATAGCTATCTCATTATTTCTCACTCACGGATATGGCCACCTTTGATTTGATGACCATCACATCCACTACCATTTACAATTAGGACTTCCTTAATTTATCATTATGTGATAGCGATCTAATATTATGTAGACACGTTGACTTAAACACATATAGTTGACATTACAATAAATGACTACTATGAGGTGTATTTTTGAGGCTATATCCACCTCAACACACCAACTTGTTACCCCAATACCCCAAATGCTTTCGAATTCTGGATGGAAGGGATTGAGGGGTATTAGGATATCCTAATTCATCTATTGGACACTCAGACACTTGTTAAAGACATTTAGGACTTGCATTACACCAATGGAGTCACACATACACCCTCATCAAGTTGCATGCATCCATTAGTGTGCCATCAACACTAGAACATGTAAGCATTACTACATGTTGGACTAAGCTTTACTAATGTTATGATAATATTAGGTTTTCCATCCATTGAGAAGGTTGTCATAGGTGCGCATATCCACCATATAAAAATATTCATGGTACAACCAATTTCAAACCATTAGGTTTCTAAATTAGGTATCCGGTGCTAGGTACAACGGTTTTCTAGTTGATGATGGACCCTTGCTATATAGATGAGATACTATGCATATATGTGTATAGTGATTTGGATTCAAATGTATGCACATGGATATATATTTACAATGAAAATGATTTAATTTTTATATGTATTATAATTTAGGGCTAGATCTTAGGCTACATAATAGGGTTTCATTGTGATTAGAATACAAACTAGGGTTTACGCTACCAACTAGGGTTTTTAGGCTAGGCTCTCGTGTTTCTAGGCTAGGATCCAAGCTCTAGGGTCACCATATTAATGTTTAATTCCACTATCACGACATAATTCTCACCAATTACATGCCCACTACTACAATCACCATCAAGCCTCTCAATCCCACTTTGTACATTTCCAATACTTCCAAGTTAAAATTTATAGGTCTTCTTGCTAAAATATTATCACTTATCTATTCACATAGACAAATCCACTTCCGTGAAAGATTTGTTGTAGCTTGGTGTACATGCAAGTTCACATGCAATAATAGTTGAGAAATCCAAAACATCCTATATCTTGTAAAAACAACCTTATTAATCTTCTTTTGACTAAGGAAGGGGGAGAACATCATAGTACAATCTCAATCGCAATGTGTTTTTTAATGAATAGCCTCTATAATGGGCATACTATATTTATCTAGTCTTTAAAGCCAAGTCATTTGGAATAGAATTTCACAATTTCAATTACACCATTAATGCAACGTGTTCAAATTGAAAGTTTTGTTTTGTTGCATTACATGTGGCCAAACATTAACTTCCACGAATTATTCTTTAATAAAAAAAAAGTATTAAATGATATTTTTTTAAGTCTAACTTAATTGCTGAAGGGTTATTTTGTCACTAAAAATTCGTGTCAAAGGCAATGTAAAAATTCAAAACTTAAAAAAAAATTAGTTTGAAGGGAGGAGTTGAAATGAAATTCCAATGCGAAATGCCATTGCCAATAATTGAAATCTTCACATGATCAATGCTCTGTGCATGTTGGCTTGCATGAGTATTTCATGTTGACCAACTTTTATCTACACATTGCTACAAATACGTGCCATCATCAACATCTCCATCATCATCATCTTCATCATCAACATCATCATCATCTTCTCCATCATCATCAACATCTCCATCATCATCATCTTCTCCATCATCATCAACATCTCCATCATCATCATCTTCTCCATCATCCTCATCAACATCTCCATCATCATCATCTTCTCCATCATCATCATCATCATCATCTTCATCACCATCACCATCATCATCAACGTCTTCATCATCATCACCATCTTCATCATCATCACCATATTCATCATCATTGTCATCTATAGGTTCCTCATCAACATCTCCATCATCATCATCATCATCATCTTCATCAACATCACCATCATCATCAACGTCTTCATCATCATCATCACCACCACCATCATCATCATCAACATCTTCATCATCATTGTCATCTCTAGGTTCCTCATCAACATCTCCATCATCATCATCTTCTCCATCATCATCAACATCTCCATCATCATCATCTTCTCCATCATCCTCATCAACATCTCCATCATCATCATCTTCTCCATCATCATCATTATCATCATCATCTTCATTACCATCACCATCATCATCAACATCTTCATCATCATCAACATCTTCATCGTCATCACCATCTTCATCATCATTGTCATATCTAGGTTCCTCATCAGCATCTCCATCATCATCATCATCATCTTCATCACCATCACCATCATCATCAACGTCTTCATCATCATCACCATCATCATCATCATCATCAACATCTTCATCATCATTGTCATCTCTAGGTTCTTCATCAACATCTCCATCATCATTGTCATCTCTAGGTTCCTCATCAACATCTCCATCATCATCATCTTCTCCGTAATCATCATCATCATCATCATCTTCATCACCATCAACATCATCACCAACGTCTTCATCATCATCACCATCATCATCATCATCATCATCATCAACATCTTCATCATCATTGTCATCTCTAGGTTCCTCATCAACATCTCCATCATCATCATCTTCTTCATCATCATCATCATCATCATCTTCATCACCATCACCATCACCATCAATGTCTTCATCATCATCACCATCTTCATCATCATCACCATCTTCATCATCATTTTCATCTCTAGGTTCCTCATCAACATCTCTGTCATCATCATCTTCTCCATCATCATCATCATCATCATCATCTTCATCACCATCACCATCATCATCAACGTCTTCATCATCATCACCATCATCATCATCATCATCAACACCTTCATCATCATTGTCATCTCTAGGTTCCTCATCAACATCTCCATCATCATCATCTTCTTCGTCATGATCACCATCATCATCAACGTCTTCATCATCATCACCATCTTCATCACCATTGTCATCTCTAGGCTCCTCATCAACATCTCCATCATCATCATATTCTTCGTCATCATCATAATCATGTTCATCACCATCACCTTCACCATCATCATCAATGTATTCATCATCATCACCATCATCATCACAATAAGTGCCCGATGGATGATTTTGCAAATTTGAACCCCGTGTGCAAGAATTGCACACTCCCTTACTGAGCAAAACCCTAGTTTCCAAGATGGACGTACAAGGTGACACTCGGGCAAAGGGACCGGAGGATAGGGGCACCCCTAGCACTATCCCGGCGTCTTGAATCCAACGGAGTCGACGGTTTGTCAATCATATCCACGATCATCATTCTATGGCTCATTCCATCTCGCATCCAAAAGGCCTTCAGGGACACCTGCTGGATACCTGTCGGGGGCATAGAACTCCAACCATGCAACAAAACCAGGATCCGGGGAGTCCTACAAGTGTGTCTAGGCAGGCTCCAGTTGGGAATGCTAGTCATAAGTGCCCGGTGGATGATTTTGCAAATTTGACCCCCGTGTGCAAAAATTGCACACTCCCTTACTGAGAAAAAACCTAGTTTCCAACATGGACGTACAAGGTGACATTCGGGCCACGGGACCAGAGGAGACGGGTACCCCTAGCACTATCCTAGCATCTTGAATCCAACGAAGTCTACGGCTTGTCGATCGGAGCCACGGTTGTCATTCTATGGCTCGTTCTGTCTCACATCCAAAAGGCCTTCAAGGACACTTGTTGGATACCTGTCGGGGGCATAGAAATCCAACCGTGCAACAAAATCGGGTTTCGGGGAGTCCTGCAAGTGTGTCTAGGTAGGTTCCATCTTAGAACGCTAGCCATAAGTTCCCGGTGGATTATTTTGCAAATTTGACCCACGTGTGCAAGAATTGCACACTCCCTTACTGAGCAAAACCCTATTTTCCAATATGGACCTACAAGATGACACTGGGGCCACGGGACCAAAGGAGAGGGGCACCTCTAGCACTATCCCAGTGTCCTGAATCCAACGGAGTCGACGGTTTGTCGATCGGAGCAATGGTCATCATTCTATGGCTCGTTCTGTCTTGCATCCAAAAGGCCTTCAGGGACACCTGTTGGATACCTGTTGGGGGCATAGAACTCCAACCGTGCAACAAAAATGAGTTCCGGGGAGTCCTACAAGTGTGTCTAGGCAGGTTCTGGCTAGGAACGCTAGCCATAAGTTTCCGATGGATGATTTTGCAAATTTGACCCCCGTGTGCAAGAATTGCACACTCTCTTACTGAGCAAAACCCTAGTTTCCAAGATGGACATAGAGGGTGACACTCGGGCCACGACAACGGAGGAGAGGGGCACCCCTAGGACTATCCCGGTGTCCTAAATCCAATAGAGTCAATGGTTTGTCGATTGGAGCCATGGTCATCATTCTATGGCTTGTTCTATCTCGCATCCAAAAGGCCTTCAGGGACACCTGTTGGATACCTGTCGGGGGCATAGAACTCCAACTGTGCAACAAAACCGGGTTCCGGGGAGTCCTACAAGTGTGTCTAGGAAGGTTCCGACTGGGAACGTTTTGTGGCCACAACAGATCCCATGCTTAGCTGAAGCACGGGAGCCCCATTCCTAATAAACACAAAGGTAATTAGTTGATTTTTCTTGTAAATATGAGATTTTGGTTTTTATCCCTAAGATCCCTTACCCATACTTTTGTTCTGTGTGTTTTCTTTTTGATTGAAAAATTTCTAAGTGTTTTGGGTTTGTAGGAAGCTTCAAATTTTTAGCATTTTATCATCTACTTCTAGCAACCCGAAACCCGACATTTGGGGAACCCGAAACCCGCAACCCGACAGTTGCAGGTTGCGGGATTTGTTTGTTTGTCGTGGAGTTTAAGAAACCCGAAACCCGCAACCTGACGGTTGTGGGTTGCGGGATTTTATTTTTTAGCTTTTGTTTTTCATCATCCCGAAACCCGCAACCCAACAGTTGCGGGTTTTATTTGTTAATAATATCAGGAAATTTTATCCCGAAACCCACAATTTCAACTTTCGGCTTTAGGAAATTCTTTCTAAGTTTGATTTTGTTGCGTGTTCCCGAAACCCGCAACCCGATACTTTCGGGTTGTGGCTTTCAGGAAAAGTTTTTCGATTGCAATTTTGTTTCCCATTCCCGAAACCCGCAACCCGACACTTTCGGGTTTTGGCTTTCAGGAATTCTTTTGCACTTTTGGTTTTTCTTGCAATCCCGAAACCTGCAACCCGACACTTTCGGGTTTCGGCTTTTGGGATTCTTAAATAAACTTTCGAAATAAATCATGAACCCGATCCTGCATCCCGCTCCAGTTCATCTCGGTCGTCCATTCATCTTAATCCCACGGTTGTGTTTTAATCTGGTAAATGTAATAAGTAGGGTTTTTCTATTTTTATTTTATCATTTTTACTGTTCGAGATTATCCCGTTGTTTGGATTTTACTGCAGATTCCTGTTAGGGTCTCATTTTTATCAGTTCTTCAGTTTCTCTGGGTTGGATTGTTGCTATTACTGCACCCTGTGTCCATTAGTTCTGGTTTTGTATTTGACATCCTTTTGCCATTTGTTTCGACTCCTTAAGATTCCATATCATTACACCTATTTTGATCTGAAAGGTTGTTCCGATTATTCTATTAAATCAGGTCACCCAGATCCGATTTGATACGTGCAAAAGGGTTGCTAGTCTGTGTATTGAAGCTCTTGTTTGAGTCATTTCGTAGTCAGCTTTCTAGCCATAATTTCCATTTTGGTCACAAATCTGAGGTCATGATTACTGATGTGGAAATACTTGCAATAATGAGCTTTTGAAAACAGTTTAAGTCATGCGAGTTTCGGTTGATTGTGTACTTTCACACGGGTTTAGATCCAACTGATGCATGTCTTTGCTCGTTTCATTACAGTTTGGATAATTGCAATGAATCGGTCGTATAATTTGAATCATTACCACTTGTCCTACCCAATTACTGTCATCTTATCGGTTGGCCTTAAATTGGCAACAAACATGAATCCTTTAGCTCGTCGCTTGCATTCTTTAAAGGGAAAATTTATGTGTGACAGTCTTGTAAGCCTCCTTTTGAACATATCTAATATAAGCAATATGCAGACAGGTAATGAATCTCCCAATGCTCGTTTTAAAGATGAAGAACTCTATCCCTTACTATATTAAGAACCTATGTCACCACCTTTTGATGCAGGTGTTCCTGATTTAAGTCGCGATAGCGGTGAAGAAGATTATGAGGCTCTGTCTGTCTGTGTGCAATTCCCTGAGGAGAAAAAGAAGAAAGTTGCCAAGGAATTGGCTGACTGTGACCACGATGTTATACGATATTTTATAATCAACCAAGAACCTGATGTCCCGCCGACTTCTTTTGAAATAGATCCTCTAATGGATTTTTCCGATTTTGAGAATATAGTTCATGATCTAGAAGTTCCCACAGCAGATTCTCCGCAAGTCAAACCATCTGTCACTGATAGTCAGCAATTTGGGATTGAATTTTTGTTGTGTTGTGAAGATCTTTTTGATTAAAGGATGAATCTTTAGAAAATCATTTTGAGAGGTGACGGGAATCATGTAAAACGAGAAATGGCAGGATTTCTTGGATCGATAGTTTGATCCGATTTTGTAATCCCTATGTTGGGAAATCTCTATATTTCTATTCTGCTGTAATTTCCTATTTAAAGAGGAGGACCTCTCGTAGTTAGGGGTTGGTAATTTTGGAGTTGCAAGTCAGCAGGAGACAGGACTGGAGATACTCTATTTAGCAGAGCCTTTTGTAATTTATGTGCAAGACCTCTTTTAAGACAGTAAAGTTATCTTTTGATCTATCTTCTGTTATTCCTCAAGTTTCTTTGAGAATTACTGATTTTATACTTCAAATTGTCATCTATAGTGCATGATATCTATGATTGCATGCAGATTAGAGTTTGATTGTACTAGCAATGTGGCTGAGTATGAGGCTCTGATACAGGGACTTAAGAAAGATGTCGACTTGAAAGTACAGATCATCCATTGCTTCGGGGATTCAGAAATTATTGTGAAACAGGTGAGGAATAAGATACACTGTTTGTCCCCATGCCTGTTGAATTATCAGAAATTGGTAAGAGATCTTACCAGCTTCTTTATTGCATTTAATATTAATTCAGTCCCTAGGTCTAAGAATTTCAATGCTGACTTGTTGGAAAATACAGCTTCCAAGTTGATTCCTCCAGAGGTCCTATCCCCTCAAACATTCTCAATAGAACTGATGTATAGGCCTTCCATACCAGATAACATGACAAACTGGAAAGCGTTTGACGATGATTAGCACATACTTGATTTTTTGACAGCCTAGGATACATTCCAGGATATGGCTATAGACGAGGATGAACATGAAAAGTCTCTCTCTGATTCCTCGAACGTCATCCCAAATTCTGTGATCAATTTGGAGAAGTTCTACGATTTTCAAGACAAATTCAGACACAAAAGGAGTTGTAAAACACAGAGCTCTTCACTGAACTACGAGCAAGTCAATTTAGGGACCGAGCAAGAACCTCATTTTATCAATTTAGGAATTGATTGTACTCCAAAAGAAAGGCGAGCTATCATTAAACTGTGTAAAGAATATAAAGATGTCTTTGCCTGAACCTATGATGAATTGAAAACGGTTGACATAAGCGTCATCTACCATAACATACCCATGAAGCCAGAAGTGAAACCTTTTCAACAGAAACTGCGAAAAATGCATCCCAGTTTAGAGCCTTCTGTAAAAAAGGAACTGGAAAAGTTACTCACAGCTCGAATTATTTTTTCGGTGAGGCATACACAATGGATAGCCAATCTGGTGCCTGTACGCAAGAAAAGTGGTGAAATCCGATTGTGTGTCGATTTCAGGAATCTGAATCGGACTTCAGAAAAAGATAACTACCCTGTTCCACCCATGGAACAGATTCTCCAAAGAGTAGCAGGGTCAGAAATGTTCTCTCTCCTAGATGGTTTTTCTGGGTACAACTAGGTTATGGTCACCCCGGATGACCAATTAAAAACAACATTTAGAACCCCTTGGGACACATTCGCCTACAAGCGAATGCCTTTTGGTTTGATCAATGCAGGGGCCACTTTTCAGAGAGCTACGGACATAGCTTTCCGAGGTCTGATGCATAATTCTGTTGTGGTCTATTTAGATGATATTACGATATATTCAAAGAGACGACATGAACATCCATTTGCTCTGAAACAGGTTTTCGAACGTTGCAGGAAATTTGGCATCTCCCTGAACCCCAAGAAATCCATTTTTATAGTTACAAAAGGGAAGCTTTTGGGCTTCATTGTTTCAAAAGAAGGTATGATCATCGACCCCGAATGCACAAACGCTATTTCAAAAATTGGCTTGCTGGGTTCATGTAAAGCAATGCAGTGCTTCTTGGGTAAGATCAACTTTGTACGTAGGTTTGTACCTAGTTTTTCTCAAATAGTTAAACCTTTACAACATTTAGTTAAGAAAGATGTATAGTTCACCTGGTCACAAGAACAAAAGGATGCATTCGTGGAAATTCGTAAGGCCATTGCTGAAGCTCCCGCTCTTATGTCCCCAGAATTGTATAAAGATTTTATTCTCTACACTTTTGCCACTGATTTTTCCTATGCAGCTGTTTTGACACAGAAATAGGACAGTGATACAGAGATTCCAATCTCTTTTATGAGCTCAACCTTCAAGGGCACAAAGCTCAATTATTCGCAAATTGACAAACAAGCTTATGCAGTTTACAAGTCTGTCAAACATTACAGACCTTATTTGTTAAAATCTCGAACAAAGGTCATTGTCCCATATTCTTCTATTAGAAATGTATTGATCCAGAAGGAGCTGTGTGAAAAAAGGGCCCATTGGATGACTACGCTGCAAGAGTATGATTTGGAAATAAGACCAGCCAAAATTGTCAAAGGACAAGGCCTTTGTCTTCTTACTGCTCAATCCAATGGCCCTGTACAACATCAAACTGAATGGGAGCAAGAGGAAGATCCTCCAACAGGTTTTGTTCATGCTATTGATACCCCAACATCGGAATGGTATGACCATATCAATTTTTTTCTGAACCATGGGTTTGCCCCTGAAACCTTAGACTTCAAGAAATGCAGGGCTTTAAGATTAAAGGCTGCTCCATATCAGTTTATAAATGAAGTTTTGTTTAGAAAAAATTATGATGGTGTTTTCCTTAGATGTCTTGAAAAGGACCAGACTGATGACATCCTTTTTCAATTTCATGCAGGACCAGCTGGAGGTCATTTTTTGGTCGAGACAACAGCTCATAAGATTCTCAGATCTAGGTATTACTGGTCTACGTTGTTTAAAGATGCTTATGCCTATGTGATGCACCTGCAACAATTAATTAATAAGAATATGCGAAATAGCAGAAATGACAGAACTCAGAATCACTTTTATATTGATCACAGGCCACTTTGAGGGGGCAACCTCCTATGAGCAAACTCAATACAAATAACTTCACAGTGCCTTCATAGGTCTCAACACACACTTATATACCAAGTCTAGGCACCAATACTATGGGTCAAAACCATGGGCCACTACAAACTACGGATCAACAATACTACGGGCGACTTACAAAGCATATGCGCCAACAACAATAACACAAACTATTGATCAACAAATACTATGGGACGACTTATGAAGCATATGTGTCCAACAACAACATACTAACAAAGTAAAGACATGGGTTCCTAACATCCCCTCCCCCTTAAAGAAAGCTTTGTCTTCAAAGCTTTAGATGTGGAAATTGTTGTTGAATCTGAAGGAGTGGTTCCCATGTAGCATCCTCTGGTTGCATGTCGTGACATTGAATTAAGACCTCTGTGATAGAGCGAGAGTGAAGCTGACACGTGCGCCGATTGAGGATGGCCTCCGGCTCCAAAAGGATGGATCCTTCATTATCCAGTTCGGGTAAAATCGTTTTTCCACTGATGTTGGTGCCAAGAACCTTCTTCAAGCAAGAGACATGAAAGACTAGATGAATGTAAGAAGAAGGAGGAAGTTCCAATTTATAAGCAACGGACCCAATCTTCTGAAGAATCCGATATGGCCCATAGAACTTTGCAGCGAGCTTATGATACCCTTTGAGTTTCAAGGAGGACTGCTTGTTGTTAGGAACCCATGTCTTTACTTTGTTAGTATATTGTTGTTGGACGCATATGCTTTGTAAGTCATCCCGTAGTATTTGTTGATCCATAGTTTATATTAGCCCATAGTGTTGACCCATAGTATTGGACGCATATGCTTTGTAAGTCGTCCCATAGTATTATATGTCCCATGGTTTTCACTCATAGTATTGGTGCCTAGACTTAGCCCATGGTTTGTATTGACACATAGTATTGACCCATGATATTGGTGCCTAGACTTAGTATATAAGTGTGTGTTGAGGCCTATGAAGGCACCGTGAAGTTAATTGTATTGAGCTTGCTCAAAGGAGGTTTCCCCCTCGAAGTGGCCCATGATCAATATAAAAGTGATTCCAAGTTCTATTATTTCTGATATCTCATGTATTTGCATTAATTAATTATTGCAGGTTCATCACATCTGGTATCAGAGCACTTTCTTGGGCTCGTTGGGTGGAATTTCTGCCAAATTTTTTTTCGCATCTGTTGCAGCTTCGGATTTGGGAATAATCCCTATCTGCTTAACTATGGGAAGTACTTGGGCATAAGCCCTAAAACTCATTGTGAGGAGTACCACAGGAACCCCGAAGTAGCTGGCCCATTGAGAGGACCTGCCAGCGAAAAGGGCAACGACCCCTACCTGATTGACTAGTTCCCACCCGTGAGGTAAACCAAGAGCTGTCATTTGTGGCAAAGCGGTTATCAGTTTTACCTGAGCCGTGGAGTGAGGGGTACTACCCCAATACGCAAGCCGTCAGACAACATTGGTGGCTGAGTGAAACACCTGAACTGTTAGGAAGCCATACATACCTAGGGTCCATATCTCTTTTCAATTGAACTATGGCCGATCACTTCCCCTCCAGATCCAACCATTTCAGATCTATTCTGAAAGTCATTCCAGATCCAGTCGCCATTTCAGATCAAGCCGTTTTCGATCCCTTCCATGCCGTTGAAGATCCATCTATTGTGGATCCCTTCCGCGCCGCTATTGCTAATCCATTTCTGAAATAAAAAAAAAAAAAAAAAAAAAAAAAAAAAAAAAAAAAAAAACAAACAAACTGTTTTTCGGCCATATCTCCCTTGTTTCAACTCTGTTTTCCCTGAAACTTCACTGACATCCCTACAATCCCATTTTGCATATTTCAATCCTGAAGACCCTATCCCAAATTCCACTTCCCAAGACCAGAAATCCCACATTTGTCTATTTTTATGGTTTGCCATAACTTCTTCAATTTTCACCCGATTACCTTCAAATTTTACCATAGAGTTCCCGCTTCTGAAATCCCCATTTATTTGCTTCCCTGTCCCTCAGAAAGTGTCAAAACCTAGTCAAACCCCAATTACCCCTCTGATTTTTTCCCAAATCCAAATTTCCCCTTACTAAATAAGCTTGTGTTTGTGTTTTTCTATCCATCCCCCACCCTCCCAGAAAAACAAAATTTCTGGAGCAAACACCATGGAGGAAGCATTTGCAGCCATCCAAACCAAACTCCAAGATCTGGATGAAAATTTTCTCAGCCTCCATCTTCAGCATTTAGCCATGAACAATAACCGACAGTCATAATCTTTTGCAGCCACCGGGTTCTCTTCTTCCAACAATTTTCGTGGGCCGAAGCTTGATTTTCCTCGCTTTAATGGTACTGATCCGAATGGATGGATATACCGAGCAAAACAATATTTCAGTCTGCATAATACTTTTGATATTCAGAAAGTTCCACTTGCATCCTTTCATTTGGAATAGGAATCCCTTCAATGGTACCATTGGTACATCAAAGCTCATCCCGAGCCAAACTGGACAGATTTTTGCCAACTCCTTTTGTCACGATTTGGTCCTAGTTCTTTTGACGACTTCACAGGAGCACTCACTAAACTTCACCAAACTGGAACAGTGAGAGAGTATCAGACGAAATTTGAGAAACTAGCCAATCACACAGAAGGATTGTCCGATGAATTCTACAGGAGTTGTTTTTATTAGTGGTCTCAAGGATGAAATCCGCTCAGAGGTCAAAATGTTTTGTCCCAACACAATGATGGAAGTCCTAAGGTTGGCTAAGCTGGCTGAGGACAAGATCGCAGCTCAACAACGCTCCAAACCCACCTTTGTTCCCTTCAGAAATATAGGTTCCCAATGACCTCCCATCACGCCTGCTCCTCAACCAACTCCTATCAAGCAATTGTCTAAAACAGAGATGTAGGAACGTCGAGAAAAAGGGCTTTGTTATAATTGTGATGAGAAATTCACTCGGGGACATAGATGTGTTCAACAAAAGCTCTATCTCTTGGATGTGGATTCTCCGCCTGCCTCAAAACTTGATGAAGAAGTTCCAGATACAGTAGATGATCAGGTCGACATTCAACACCCGCTTGTTGACACCCCATCTCAGGACGACCCACCCGAGATCTCTCTCCATGCTGTAACCGGCGTCACCACCCCACAAACAATGCGAGTCAGGGGATACTTCAAGAAGCTCCCTCTTACCATACTCATTGATTCTGGTAGCACTCATAACTTCATTGATCCTCGGATTGCCAAAAAGGCTGATTGTTTTGTCCATCCTTGTTCCAACTTTGAAGTCATGGTTGCCAATGGGGGTACCTTACCTTGCAAGGGGAAGTGTCACAATGTGCGTATCTCTATGGAAGATTATAAACTGCGCTCTCACATGTTTTCCTTGTCCTTAGGCGGATGTGATGTGGTTTTGGGCGTTCAATGGTTACGCGCACTTGGCCCCATCTTATGGGATTTTGCTGAACATTGGATGCAGTTTTCATTCAATGGGGCACAACACAAATTTATGGGCTTACAACCAAGGTCTCTCTGCATCATCAGTTCACATCGCCTGGAAAAAATACTTAAGAAGAATTCACATGGTGTCATCGCTCAGCTCCATTCCATTCAGATGCACCCATCAACAGTCTCCACTACTTCCTTGGATAGATATGCAGGTGTTTTTGCTGAACCAATGAGCTTGTTGCCTTCAAGAGACCTTTCCGGTTAGAATTTAGCTGCATCTACCTCTCAGCAAGAAATGATGACTATTTTGCATATAGTCCAGAAGTGGCAGCCATCCCTATTGGGGAATTATTTCTGCATCAAGACTGATCTCCAGAGTCTGGAAACTTTCCTGGAAGAACGGGTCTCCTCCCCAACACACCTGAAATGGGTTATCCAACTCATGTGTTATGAATATGCGACCACTTACCAGAAGGGTAAGGACAATATGGTGGAAGATGCTCCTCCTCGTACATTTGATGACCCAGTTTCTCTTACAGCTATTTCTCTACTTGTTCCAAATTGGTTGCAATCTATTCAATGGGGCTATCTCTTATATGAACTCCATGCTTCTTCATCAGTAGGGCACTCTGGGTTCCTCAAAATGTATGACCAGGAACAATGTAACTTCTTTTGGCAGGGACTCAAAAGGACAATTCAATGGATGGTGGTTGACTGTGATACTTTCCAGGTCAACAAGGCTGAAACAACCCTCCTTTTAGGACTGCTCGAACCCTTACCCATCCCTCCACAGTTTTGGACAACTATTTCTATGGATTTCCTAGAAACGCTCCAGTGGTATAGTACCACATCTCAAAGGACACCGTATGAAGTAGTCTTTGTACATGCACCACCAGTTCTTCTTTCATGCACCTTCAGCAACTCCCCAGTTCAGGCAATTGACTCAATTCTTCGAAACCGTGATCAACTTCTTCTCATTCTGCAGGACAATTTTCACATGGTAAGAATTCGGCTGAAACAATAAGCCGATCAACACCGTTCTGAGCGCACTTTTCACATCACTGATATGGTTCTTCTTTGTCTACAGCCTTCCATGCAATCCTCCCTGAAACTCCAAAGGCGCCAGTGGCTCGGAATGCAACCCAAGGATGCTACAGGGGACCCACTCCTTCAGATTCTGCATCAATTTCCACATCTAAAGCTTTGAGGACAAAGCTTTTCCTAAGGGAGAGGGGGTGTTAGGAACCCATGTCTTTACTTTGTTAGTATATTGTTGTTGGACGCATATACTTTGTAAGTCGTCCTGTAGTATTTGTTGATCCATAGTTT
The DNA here is from genome assembly GCA_027924585.1 of Larix kaempferi. NCBI lineage: Eukaryota > Viridiplantae > Streptophyta > Pinopsida > Pinales > Pinaceae > Larix > Larix kaempferi. The sequence goes on from BSBM01000070.1 coordinate 16,285,862, forward strand.
ATATTAGCCCATGGTATTGACCCATAGTATTGGACGCATATGCTTTGTAAGTCGTCCCATAGTATTATATGTCCCATGGTGTTGACTCATAGTATTGGGGCCCAGACTTAGCCCATGGTTTGTATTGACACATAGTATTGACCCATGGTATTGGTGCCTAAACTTAGTATATAAGTGTGTGTTGAGGCTTATGAAGGCACCGTGAAGTTAATTGTATTGAGCTTGCTCAAAGGAGGTTGCCCCCTCGAAGTGGCCCATGATCAATATAAAAGTGATTCCAAGTTCTATTATTTATGATATCTCGTGTATTTACATTAATTAATTATTGCAGGTTCATCACACTTGTATGGCTGGAGACGAAGAAAAACCATATCGCCGACTTGAAAGTGCGCTCAGAACGATGCTGATCAGCTTGTTGCTTCATGTGATTTCTTGCCATGTGAAGATTGTCCCGCAAAATGCGAAGAATCTGATCGCGGTTTCAAAGGACCGTGTCAACTTCTTGAACTGGTGAACTGGTGGGGGTGTATGGAAGAAAGACTGTAGGTGCCTGACCATAGACTGCTTCATATGGGGTCATTTTAGAGGCAGTGTGGTAAGAGGTATTGTACCACCATTCAGCGAGAGGGAGCCACATGGCCCACTGATGTTGTTGTTCAGAGGTGAAGCAATGAAGATAAGTTTCCAAGCATTTATTGATAATTTCAGTCTAACCATCTGTTTGTGGGTGATACCTTGAACTCATCTTCAGTTTGGTGCTAGTGTGGCGAAATAGTTTTGTCCAAAAATGACTGGTGAAAGTCGCATCACAATCTGAGACAATGGAAGAAGGGATGCCATGAAGACAAAAGATATGGTACAGGAAAATTTGAGTGACGGAGGAGGCTGTATAGGGATGGCTGAGAGCACAAAAATGACTATATTTGGAGAGGCGATCAACCACAACGAGAATCACTATCTTCCCGCTAGATTTAGGAATCCCTTCAATGAAATCCATAGAAATATCTGTCCAAATCCGTGTAGGTATGGGAAAGGGTTCAAGCAATCCTGGAAGGAGTGTTGTTTCACCCTTATTGCACTGGCAGGTATCACATTCAGCTACCATCTGTTGAATTTTCCTTTTCATGCCCTGCCAAAAGAAGTTACGCCGTGCTCGTTCATACGTTTTGAGGAACCCAGAGTGCCCTGCTAATGGAGAAGCATGGAGTTCATAGAAGACAGCCTGTTGAAGATCTGGGCTCTGGGGAAGCACCAGACGACCCTTGTATCGCAGAGAAGCACCATCCCAAGAGTAATGTGGTACAACAAAAGAGTTGTTGGTCAAGCATTGGATGATTTGAGATAAGGAAGAGTCATTGACATAACCTTATTGAACAGATTGCAACCAATTTGGAACAGGCATAGAAATAGTTGAAAGAGAACCTTGGGCATCAAATGTGCGAGAAAGAGCATCTGCCACAATATTGTCTTTACCCTTCTTGTGAGTGATCTCATAGTCACCCATGAGTTTGCTAACCCATTTCTGTTATGCCGGGGCGGAGACACGTTGTTCCAAGAAATATTTCAAACTCTGGTGATCAGTCTTGATGCATAAATGATTCCCTAATAGGTATGGGCGCTTCTATACTGCATGCAAAATAGCCATCATTTCCTTCTAATAGGTAGAGGCAACTAAATTCTTACCTAAAAGGGATTTGCTGGTGAACGCAATGGGGTGTTCATCTTGAAGGAGAACAGCACCAATTCCATTGCCACAAGCATCACTCTCAATAGTGAAGGGCTTGGAAAAATTGGGCATAGCTAGAACAGGTGTAGTACACATAGCTTGTTTTAGTTTGTCAAATGCACACTGAGCAGCAGGTTTCCATGTAAAAGCATCCTTTTTCAATAGAGCAGTTAATGGAGCTACAATCTTCCCATAATCCTTGACAAACTTGCGGTAGTAGCCAGTCAACCCCAAAAAACCACAAAGGCTCTTGAGTGTCTGAGGATGCGGCCAATTGTTCATGGCATCGATTTTGGCAGGATCCACGCGAACCCCTTGTGCTGAGATAATGTGCCTGAGATACTCAACTTCCTTCTATCCAAAAACACATTTAGATTGCTTGGCATGGAGATGATAGTCAGAGAAAAGTTGCATGACAAGATCCAGATGCTGGAGATGTTCATCCCATGTTTTACTGTAGATGAGGATATCATCAAAGAATACCAGAATGAATTTCCGCAAGTAGGGTCAAAATATTTTATTCATTAAGGCCTGGAATGTGGAAGGATCATTAGTGAGGCCAAAGGGCATGACCAAAAACTCATAATGGCCATCATGTGTGCGGAAAGCTGTTTTAGGGATATCATCCTCATGAACCCGAAATTGATGATACCTAGAACGAATATCCAACTTGGAGAAAAAGTGAGCCCCATGAAGCTCATCAACAATAGGAATTGGAAACTTATCCTTGATGGTGAGGTAATTAAGTGCTCGGAATTCAATGCAGAGGCACCATGACCCATCTTTTTTGCGGACAAGAATAACTGGAGAAGAAAAGGAACTAGTGCTTGGGTGAAAAATACCTTGCTTCAATAAGTCCCGAACGAGCATTTCAATCTCCATTTTTTGGTGAAATGAGTAGCTATAGGGCCTGATGTTGAGAGGAACGCTGCCAGGAAGGAGATGAATACGATGGTCTTCTGGCCTGGAAGGTGGCAATCCCACTGGTTCAGCAAAGACACCTGTATATCGATCCAGAATTTGTTGTAGATCCAAAGGAGTAGTGGAGACCGTTGATGGTTGCATCTGAATGGAATGGATATGAGCGATGACACCATGTGAATTCTTCTTGAGAAGTTTTTCCATGTGATGTGAACTGATGATGCTGAGAGAACCTGGTTGTAATCCTGTCAATGTGTGTTTTTGTCCATTGAGGGAAAACTGCATCCAAAGTTCAGCAAAATCCCATAAGATAGGGCCAAGTGTACGTAGACATTGAGTGCCCAAAACCACATCACATCCGCCTAAGGTCAAGGAAAACATGTCAGAGCGCAAGGTATAATCTCCCATAGAGATACACACATTTCGACACTTTCCTTTGCAAGGTAAGGTGCCCCCATTGGCAACCATGACTTCAAAGTTGGAGCAAGGATGGATAAAACAATCAGCTTGTTTGGCGATCCGAGGGTCAATGAAATTACGAGTGCTACCAGAATCAATGAGTATTGTAAGAGGAAGCTTCTTGAAGTAACCCCTAACCCGCATTGTTTGGGGGGTGGTGATTCCGGCTAAAGCATGGAGAGATATCTCTAGCTGGTCATCCTGAGATGGAGGGTCAATAGGCGGTTCCTAAATGTCGACCGGAGCATCCAGTGTTTTTGGATCTTTGTCACCAATTTCAGAGGCAAGCGGAGAATCCACATCCAAGAGATAGAGCTTTTGCTGAACACATCTATTTCCCCGAGTGAATTTCTCATCACAATTATAGCAAATCCCCTTTTCTCTGCGTGCTTGCATCTCTGTTTCAGACAAACGCTTGATAGGAGTTGGTCGAGGAGCCTGCAGTATAGGTGGTCATTGAGAACCCATATTTCGGAAGGGAACAAAAGTGGGCTTGGAGCGTTGTTGGAATGCAATCTTGTCTTCTGCCAACTTAGCCAACCCTAGGGATTCCATCATTGTGGTGGGACAGAACATTTTGACCTCAGAGCAGATGGAATCCTTTAGACCACTGATAAAACAACTCCGGTAAAAGTCATCAGACAATCCTTCGGTGTGGTTGGTTAAGTTCTCAAATTCGGTTTGATACTCTCTCACAGTGCTAATTTGGCAAAGTTTAGTGAGGGCTCCTGTGAAGTCATCAAAAGCATTAGGACCAAATCGTTGCAAAAGGAGTTAGCAAAAGTCTGACCATTTGGGCTCTAGATGAGCCTTGATGTACCAACGGTACCATTGAAGAGCTTCCTGTTCCAAATGAAAGGATGCCAGCGGAACTTTGTTGACATCAAAAGTATTATGCAGACTGAAATACTATTCTGCACGATAGATCCATCCAGTTGGATCAGTACCATTGAAGCGAGGAAAATCAAGCTTCGGACCACGGAAATTGCTAGAAGAAGAGAACCCATTGTCTGCTGAAGACTCGGACTGCCGTTTGTTGTTCATAGCTGAATGTTCAAGATGGAGGCCGAGAAATTTTTCATCCAGATCCTGGAGTTTGGCTTGGATGGCTGCAAGTGCGTCTTCCATGGTTTTTGCTCCTGCATGGGTGACAACCATAACCAGGAGTTTTTTTTTTTTTTGACTGGGTAGGAAAACAAAAACAGAAACTACTTCAGCAAGGGAAAATCTGGACTTGGGAAAAAATCTGAAGGGTAATTGGGGTTTGACTAGGTGTTGGACACTGTCCACTAGATAGGGAAGCAAAAATGAGGATTTCAGAAGCGGGGTGAAAGAATGGGAAAATTTGGCAGAGGGGGACAAAGAAGCAGAATTCAGAAAGGAACTCTTTGGTAAAATTTGAAGGTGATTAGGTGAAATCTGAGGAAGTTATGGCAAACCCTAAAAATAGACAAATATGGGATTTCGGGCTTTGGGAAGGGGAATTGGGGATAGGGTCCTCAGGAATGAAATATGAAGAATGGGATGACAGGGGTTCCCCAAAATTTTTAAGGGAAATAGAGTGAAAACAAGGGAGATATGGAGAAAAAACTAAATTTTATACTTTTTTTTCCCAGACTGGAGCGGCTACGGCTCGGAAGGGATCCGGAACAGCGCCGAATGGATTGAAAACGGATGGATCTGGAATGGCTTGCAAAATGGATCTGAAACGATGCAGCAGTGATCGACAACAGTTCAGCTGAAAGTAGATATGGACCCCAAGTATGTGCGGCTTCCTAACAGTTCAGGGGTTTCACTCGGCCACCAATGCTGTCTAACGGCTTGTGTATTGGGGTAGTACCCCTCACTCCATGGCTCAGGTAAAACTAATAACCGCTTTGCCACAAACGACAGCTCTTGGTTTACCTCACGGGTGGGAACTAGTCAATCAGGTAGGGGTCGTTGCCCTTTTCGCTGGCAGGTCCTCTCAATGGGCCAGCTACTTCGGGGATCCTGTGGTACTCCTCACAATGAGTTTTAGGGATTATTCCCAAGTACTTCCCACAATTAAGCGGATAGGGATTATTCCCAAATCCGAACCTGCAACAGATGCGAAAAAAAATTGGCAGAAATTTCACCCAGCAAGCCCAAGAAAGTGCTCTGATACCAGATGTGATGCACCTGCAACAATTAATTAATAAGAATATGCGAAATAACAGAAATGACAGAACTCAAAATCACTTTTATATTAATCACAGGCCACTTAGAGGGGGCAACCTCCTATGAGCAAACTCAATATAAATAACTTCACGATGCCTTCATAGGTCTCAACACACACTTATATACTAAGTCTAGGCGCCAATACTATGGGTCAAAACCATGGGCCACTACAAACTATGGATCAACAATACTACGGGTGACTTACAAAGCATATGCGCCAACAACAATAACACAAACTATTGATCAACAAATACTACGGGACGACTTACAAAGCATATGCGTCCAGCAACAACATACTAACAAAGTAAAGACATGGGTTCCTAACAGCCTATGTAAAGAGGTGTGAACCATGCCAAAAATGCACATGGAAGTTCAAGAAACCTGCTTTCCCTTTGCAACCAGTCACTGTTTAGTTTCCATTTCAGCAATGGGGGCTAGATTTTGTTGGACCAATAAATCCTACCTCATCCCTCCAACACAAGTAAATTCTCACAGCGACTGACTACTTCACCAGATGGGTGGAGGCAGTCCCACTTAAGCAATGTAATGCCAACCAAGTGATTTATTTCTTAGACAGTCGATACTCTCATGGTTTGGCACTCCAGAGTACCTAGTCTTTGATAACGCGTCCTATTTTTCCTCGATTGACATAACTGAGTATGCTTTTGAAAAGGGGATGAAACTCAAATTTTCTGCTAATTACTACCCACAGGGTAATGGGTTGGCTGAGTCTTCAAACAAAAATTTGATCAACATTTTAAACAATACTGTAGCCTCTCACCATAGATATTAGCATACACAGCTCAATAATGCTCTTTGGGCAGATCGAATTACTCCAAAGGCAGCAATTGGAAATTCCCCCTACTGTCTAGTGTATGGCAAAGAAGCCATTCTTCCTTCTAATATTACCATCGCTTCACTACAGTTAGCCCAGTCTGTCCAAGAAGATGATTCTTCTCCCCTCCAACGGAGAATTGACACTCTACTTAAACTGGAGGAAGATAGGGAAACGGCTAGAAACAAGTTATATCATCATCAACAGATGGTGAAAAGGTGGTTTGATGAAAAATCTTCATTTGACAGGGAATTTTCTGTTGGAGACTTGGTTTTAAGATGGGACAAACAACACAAAGATAAGAACCAGTATACCAAGTTTCAGCGCCTCTGGCTGGGACCTTTCATTATTACAGAAAATATGGGTCCCGGTACTGTTCGATTACAGACACTGGAAGGAGTTGTAGACACTTATCCAAAGAATGTTTCACTCCTCAAAAAGTATTTCGTCTGATCAGGCTAATGCACTTGTATATAGTTTTGGTTTCTTTATTTATGTTTTCTTAGTTTTCATGATTTAGATTGTTTTCTTTGTTCATTCTGTTGTTAAAATTCTGCACATTTGGTGATGATTGATAATCAGTTTTTCTCACAGATGATTTCAGTTGAGGTTTTACAAGTTTTTGCCAAGCTACAGTTTCCTCGACCTATGTCAGAATTTCTTCAATAAAGTGCACAGAGTCAATGATTGCAGGACCTGGATTGATACCTTTCCATGATGATCATTTATCTTATACATGTATCATTTGTTTAATTGAGGTATGGGTGATAACCAAGTTTTCTGATCTCATGTTTCATGGTTCAAACAACATATTATAATAGCCTGCATAGCTTGTTCTACTCTGGATCCTTTTACAATCACCTTGGTAATAATAATTATTAAATCAAATAAGATTACACTATAGAATATAGAGAGAGATCTTTATGTGTTTTTGGTTCTCATATTTAATATAAATATTTAAATATAACATTTTCCTAATTATATATATTAAATGTGAGAACAAAAAACACATAAAGCAATAAATTTATAAAAAAACCCTTAATAAATGTAAATTGCAAGGTGGGGGGGTCTTGCTATCAATCCATCCCATTAGGTTCATAGGTGCTTAGTGGAATGACATCTTCACATCAAACCACCACACTTGGAAGATGACTTTCAGTTTTACTAGGAGTTGGAAGATCCTATCACAAGTCGGTCCATTCATGATCTGCAAAGCACTGGTGAGTAACACTACTAATATATGGTCACCAAGCCATGGTAGTGCCTTTGTAATTTACAATTCCATAATTTTTTTTAATAAGATCCATGTTATATATAAGAACAGGGGGGTCTTATCACAAGCCATCCCTGCCATGATCATGGGCTTGATTTGGACTGAAACTACCACAGTGTGGTCACCAATCCACAGTAGTTGCTTTCAGTATTTCAACTGGAAGACAAGGGGTCTCCTTACCAAGCTGGCTTGATCAGGTTCTGGATTAGGTTTGTGAATGGCATTGCTGATATCTGATCACCAAGTTAGGGTAGTGGTCTTATATATGCAAGATCTATTCTATTTTTGATCAAAAAAAAAAAGGATTGTTGTATATAGCTGAATAAATGGTTGTACATTAATAAAATTTCAACAAACCAAGGTGATGTGTAATTGGGATATCCATATGCATTTCTAATTCTATTTCAAGGTTCAACACAAGTTGGTTTCCATGACTACATTAAGGTAAAGAACCCTGGTTGTTTCCTATACCCCCTTACCAGATTGGCATTATCCTTAAAATGGTCATGTCTGGGGATATATTAATCCTATGTTTCTTGCTCGTTAACTGTCCTTCTGTTGAGCATTTTCTAAAATTCAGGTTGAAAATATTGGTTGGCTGACATATTCTCTTTAGCTGAATTTGTTACAGAGATAACTGGTTCGTCCCAACAAATCGCCATTTGTTGTGGCCACAACAGATCCCATGCTTAGCTGAAGCATGGGAGCCCCATTCCTAATAAACACAAAGGTAATTGGGTGAGTTTTCTTGTAAATATGAGATTTTGGTTTTTATCCCTAAGATCCCTTACCCATACTTTTGTTCTGTGTGTTTTCTTTTTGATCGAAAAATTTCTAAGTGTTTTGGGTTTGAAGGAAGCTTCAATTTTTGAGCATTTTATCATCTACTTCTAGCAACCCAAAACCCGACAGTTGTGGGTTGCGGGATTTGTTTGTTTGTGGTCGATTTTAAGAAACCTGAAACCCGCAACTCGATGGTTGTGGGTTGTGGGATTTTATTTTTCAGCTTTTGTTTTTCGTCATCCCGAAACCCGCAACCCAACAGTTGCGGTTTGTGGATTTTCTTTGTTAATAATATTAGGAAATTGTATCCCAAAACCCGCAATTTCGGCTTTCGACTTTCAGAAATTCTTTCTAAGTTTGATTTTGTTGCGTGTTCCCGAAACACACAACCCAACACTTTCAGGTTGCGGCTTTCGGGAAAAAAAATTCGATTGCGATTTTGTTTCCCATTCCCGAAACCCGCAACCCGACACTTTCGGGTTTCGGCTTTCGGGAATTCTTTTGCGCTCTTGGTTTTTCTTGCAATCCCAAAACCCGCAACCCGACACTTTTGAGTTTCAACTTTCAGGATTCTTAAATAAACTTTCAAAATAAATCATGAACCCGATCCCGCATCCCGCTCCGGTTCATCTCGGCCGTCCATTCGTCTTGATCCCACGGTTGTGTTTTAATCTGGTAAATGTAATAAGTAGGGTTTTTCTATTTTTATTTTATCATTTTTACTGTTTGAGATTATCCCATTGTTTGGATTTTACTGCGGATTCCTGTTAGGGTGTCATTTTTGTCAGTTCTCCAGTTACTCTAGGTTGGATTGTTGCTATTACTGCACCCTGTGTCCGTTAGTTCTGGTTTTGTATTTGACATCCTTTTTCCATTTGTTTCGACTACTTAAGATTCCATATCATTACACCTGTTTTGATCTGAAAGGTTGCTCTGATTTTTCTGTTAAATCAGGTCACTCGGATCTGATTTGATACGTGCAAAAGGGTTGCTAGTCTGTGTACTAAAGCTCCTGTTTGAGTCATTTCGCAGTCAGCTTTCTAGCCATAATTTCCATTTTGGTCACAAATCTGAGGTCATGATTGCTGATGTGGAAATACTTGCAATAATGAGCTTTTGAAAGTAGTTTAAGTCATGCGAGTTTCGGTTGATTGTGTACTTTCACACGGGTTTAGATCCAACTGATGCATGTCTTCGCTCATTTCATTACAGTTTGGATAATTGCAATGAATCGGTCGTATAATTTGAATCATTACCACTTGTCCTGCCCAATTACTGTCATCTTATCGGTTGGCCTTAAATTTGCAACAAACATGAAACCTTTAGCTCGTCCCTTGCATTCTTTAAAGGGAAAATTTCTATGTGACAGTCTTGTAAGCCTCCTTTTGAACATATCTAATATAAGCAATATGCAGACAGGTAATGAATCTCCCAATGCTCATTTTAAAGATGAAGAACTCTATCTCTTACTATATCAAGAACCTATGTCACCACCTTTTGATGCAAGTGTTCCTGATTTAAGTAGCGATAGCAGTGAAGAAGATTATGAGGCTCTGTCTGTCTACATGCAATTCGCTGAAAAGAAAGAGAAGAAAGTTCCCGAGGAATTGGCTGACCATGATGACGATGTTATATGAGATTTTATAATCAACCAAGAACCTGATGTCCCCCCGACTTCTTCTGAAGTAGATCCTCTAATGGATTTTTCCATTTTTGAGAATATAGTTCCTGATCTAGAAGTTCCCACGGCAGATTCTCCGCAAGTCAAACCACCTGTCGCCGATAGTCAGCAATTTGGGATTGAATTTTTGTTGTGTCGTGAAGATCTTTTTGATTAAAGGATGAATCTTTAGAAACTCATTTTGAGAGGTGACGGGAATCATGTAAAACGAGAAATGGCAGGATTTCTTGGATCGATAGTTTGATCCGATTTTTTAATCACTATGTTGGGAAATCTCTATCTTTTTATTCTGCTGTAATTTCCTATTTAAAGAGGAGGACCTCTCATAGTTAGGGGTTTGTAATTTTGGAGTTGCAAGTCAGTAGGAGACAAGACTGGAGATACTCTGTTTAGCAGAGTCTTTTGTAATTTTTGTGCAAGACCTCTTTTAATACAATAAAGTTATCTTTTGATCTATCTTCTGTTATTCCTCAAGTTTCTTTGAGAATTACTGATTTTATAATTCAGATTGTCATCTACAGTGCATGATATCTTTTGCATATGTTTAAATGTATGGATCTATTATATTGGTTTCCCTGTATTATTGATTTATGCTAAAAAGTGTTTTATTGAGTTTATTCAATTTAAATACATTCTTTATCGATTTCTGCAAGTGATTCACAGCACAATAATCATTGTTAATTTTTCAATTAGCAAAGTGATTACAGATTTATCTTGAACAGGCTTAAGTACTTGAATTATTGTCTTTTAATTTTCATTAATGGATTGTGATTTAAATTAATAAGTGAAACAACTTAAAGCATTTCTGTGAAAGGTTGTAATTTACTTTTTCATCACACCTTAGGGTTAATCTGCACAATATATATCTTTATTTTTAGAATAGGACTAACTTAAATTAGTTTCCTCTTCTGAAATAGGTTAGGTTAGCTTAGTTTTACCATTTTTACACCCTTGTTTTCCTTGACTAGAAAACTGACCTAATTGGTCAAATCACCAACTCTTAGAGTGCCAGGGGAGGCCAAATATCCATGGGGGATCACCATACCAAATAGGTTGGGGATAGAACTTCCCTTACGCAGGTTCTTTCGAAGCCTTTCAACTTGGGTTTTCTTCCTCTGTTGGGTGCCTTGGAACCATTCCAGCACCTTTGCATCTAACCTCCACAACCGAGGCCTCAACAGAACACTAGCCATAAGTGCCCGGTGGATGATTTTGCAAATTTGACCCCCATGTGCAAAAATTGCACACTCCCTTACTAAGTAAAACCCTAGTTTCCAACATGGACATACAAGGTGACACTCGAGCCACAGGACCGGAGGAAGGGGCACCCCTAGAACTATCCCGACGTCTTGAATCCAATGAAGTTGACGGTTTTTCGATCGGAGCCACGGTCATCATTATATGGCTCATTTCGTCTCACATCCAAAAGGCCTTTAGGGACACCTGTTGGATACCTGTCGGGGGCATATAACTCCAACCGTGCAACAAAACCGGGTTCTGGGGAGTCCTACAAGTGTGTCTAGGCAGGTTTTGGCTGGGAACGCTAGCCATAAGTGCCTGATGGATGATTTTGGAAATTTTACCCTCGTCTGCAACAATTGCACACTCCCTTACTGAGCAAAACCCTAGTTTCCAAGATGGACCTACAAGATGACACCGGGGCCATGGGACTAAAGGAGAGGGGAACCCCTAGCACTATCCTGGCGTCCTGAATCCAACAGAGTCAACGGTTTGTCGATCAGAGCCATGGTTGTCATTCTATGGCTCGTTCCATCTCGCATCCAAAAGGCCTTCAGGGACACCTGCTGGATACCTGTCGGGGCATAGAACTCCAACCGTCCAACAAAAATGGGTTCCGGGGAGTCCTGCAAGTGTGTCTAGGTATGTTTCGACTGGGAACGCTAGCCATAAGTGCCTGGTGGATGATTTTGCAAATTTGACCCCCATGTACAAGAATTGCACACTCCCTTACTGAGCAAAACCCTAGTCTCCAAGATGGACGTACAAGGTGACACTCGGGCCACAGGACTGGAGAGGAGGGGCACCCCTAGCATTATCCCAGTTTCCTGAATCCAATGGAGTCGACGGTTTGTCTATTGGATCCACGGTCGTCATTCTATGGCTCGTTTCGTCTCGCATCCAAAAGGACTTCAAGGACACCTGCTGGATACCTGTCGGGGGCATAGAACTCCAACCGTGCAACAAAAATGGGTTCTGGGGAGTCCTGCAAGTGTGTCTAGGAAGGTTCCGGCTGGGAACGCTAGCCATAAGTGCTCGGTGGATGATTTTCCAAAGTTGACCCTCGTGTGCAAAAATTGCACACTCCCTTACTGAGCAAAACCCTAGTTTCCAAAATGGACGTACAAGGTGACACTCAGGCCACGGGACCAGAGCAGAGGGGCACCGCTAGCACTATCCTAGCATCTTGAATCCAACGGAGTCGATGGTTTGTTGATTGGAGCCACGATCGTCATTATATGGCCCGTTCCGTCTCGCATCCAAAAGGCCTTCAGGGACACTTGCTAGATACCTGTCGGGGGCATAGAACTCCAACTGTGCAACAAAACCGATAGGTTATTTATTTATTGTTCTCTATGCTTAGTTGTATTCAACTATTTTCTATGACTCAACTACTTGTTAGCTTCTTTAGTTAAATAAGACCTTGTCTGTCACTACCTGTTATATTTGCATGAGCTATGAGTTATCCATGCATCAACTACCAGTTATTTTTTATATTTCTTTTTTTTATAAATTTTTATTTTTTATTTTGAACGACTACTATAAAAATATTGGACATTACACTTGTCCTATCATCCTTCAATCTAGGAAAAGCATAGATGGTATTCCACTTCAAATTCTAAGATATAAACACATATAGGTGTAACTATTTGAAATATAAAAAATGAATTTCCTTAAAGTAGTATTAATCATGCATTAGTTATGATCTATCCATGCATTAGTTACTAGTTATTTGTTTCCCTTTAGCTTCCGACTTGTAGCAAGCCTCCCTCTACAACTGTGATAAATTAATAAAAACTTGCACTAATGTGTAAAACTAAGAGGTTACCTTCTATAAATTGATTGAGAAAGGTGAGAGAAAGTCATATACTATATAAATATCCATTCTTGGAAACAAAGTGAGATTAGAAAAATCGTTGAAGTATGATCGAATGTCAGCTTGAACATTAAAGACATTTAGCTTCCTTTCCATGAAACGTTGTGGTCAACTGCACTCTGAATGGAGGGAAGATTATTACAGAGTAAAGGGTAGATTGTAAGAATTTAAGGATTGAAGTTGTAATGGCTGTAATTGGTTCCAATTCTGTGTGAAAGGCTACCGACCAGGCTTCAAATTTGAATCCTTTCAGGGCCCTTCAGAGGCCATTTTACACGTCATAAAAGGCCACTTCAAATTTTACCATGCAAAAAAAAATTAATTTCATGGTAATCCCTTCAATAATTAAATTAACCACTACTGTTTAAAATTGCAACAAAAGGGCAATAGTTTTAAGTGGGAAATTGGGAATGTGGCTACTAGCTAGGTGACTTGGGAGTGGGACTCGGTTACTCTCCAATATCCACGTGTTCGATCATGCATGGATCATGGACCATTGGGCCTCTAATAATATCATTGACCAACTTACGTGGACGAGCTTACACTGAGCATCCCATGGCTTGAATGCTTCTAAGTTCTCGTGTTTGCAGTGAGCGCTTACTTGTTTAACACATTTAATGGAAGCAACAAATTTATTAAACCTGGTTGGTGGCTCATATGTGCTATTCGCAGTGGGCTTACCAAGTTACCTGTTATCACATACCAATTCGTGAATTTTGACTCAGTGATTTACTTGAGTATTCAATGTATAATATATTATGTTAATGTGCCCCGAATTTGGTATTTTAGAAAAAATCCACAATGCAGAAACTTCTTGTAATGATGTAGGTTGTTTCTCCTGCCCATGGCCCCTACCCACAGCCTTACATTTTCTTTGTTGTATCAAGTTAATCCTACCATCTACGGCTCCCAGCCTCACACCCTATGTTTTCTTTGTTGTATCAAGTCGATCCTACGGCTCCCGAGTCCCACCTTGTGTTTTCATTGTTGTATCAAGTCAATGCTCAAATTCCATGCTTCCATGGCTCCGACCATCAATATATAATATTACATGAATACAAACAATCTTTTTCTTATACCCCTACTCCACTATGGTCGAGCTACTTCCAAGTTCCACCTACCCTATCTCCTCTAGTCCTCCAGGAGAGTTTGCAGAGCGAAGCTGCCAATGCCAGCCTGCCATAAACATATATAAAGAAATTTGTTTTCTTTGAGGAACTCAACTTCAAGGCTGACTAGATTGCCGACATCCTATGAATTTACAGGTATGTACATCATTTTATCCATTCATGATCCCATCAATTATTTAAAAATTTTGTTATTCGATTAAAATTCTGTAACTTCAAAGTTCAAACACAATATTATTATTTGACTGAAATTTTGTTACTTCAAATGGGCCTTGAAGGCTTCAAATTTGAAGCCTGGACCCAAGAGTGGGTTTGTCACAAATCTCCGTCAAAGGCTGTTTAGAACAACATTTATCAATTCCCAGCTGTAGCAACAACAACAATTGATTCTTTCTTCATATGTCATGTGTATACGCATATGATTCCATGTGCTCCTTTCCTTGCCCTATTTTCCATTGTCGCCCGATCAAAGCTCTTGAGAATTTAGCTGCACTTTAACTTTCCCGAAATGGAGGGGACAAGGAAGACCATTGTTTTCACTCTGAAACCGAGTTCTTCCTCGTTCAGCTTCCACTAGCCACGGTTGCATCCCTACGGGAAACAGGTGTGTGTAGTGCACCCCCCAGCTTTACCAAAAAGCCTGGGGATTTGGGGAAGTTCCCACTCTACCAACCAGCTTCATGCATCTAGTTAATGAGTTAGATCAAGAATCCAGACTTTGTATCTAAAACTGCATTACATGAGCTATTTTCCCCAATTGCTCAGTCGTCGAATCGACACCTTCCTCTAGTACACGGTTTAATATTTTTGGTATTTATTAATATGAAGACCACCGATGCTACTACACTTACAATCCGCATTCGACTATACGAACTGGGACAAAAGTTTTTTTGTAATCTTGATTTTTAGAACTACAGTGCTACTTTACCTTTTGATTTTGTTTCCCTTATCGGCTGGTTTGGAATAAAACAAGAACTTCAACCATCTATGCATCTCCTCTCTACTTGGTCTACCTACGTTTTACTTATGCTTCACAATTTACAACCCATCCTCTACTCCATCATACTATAGATTTAGTATGTATAACGAGATCTAGGGGGACCACCGATGCTACTACACTTACAATCTGCGTTCGACTATACGAACTAGGACAAATTTTTTTTTGTAATCTTGATTTTTAGAACGACATTGCTACTTTACCTTTTGATTTTGTTTCCCTTATCAGCTGGTTTGGAATAAAACAAGAACTTCAACCATCTATGCATCTCCTCTCTACTTGGTCTACCTACGTTTTACTTATGCTTCACAAGTTACAACCCATCCTCTACTCCATCATACCATACATTTAGTATGTATAACGAGATATAGGGGGAGGGCTATAGAGAAGAAGCATCTAGGGTCCTTAATAAGCTATTGAGAACAAAATTTTCCTGAAGTCGGATAGTTCTCTTTGCTCAAACCATAACATAGCATGTAACATGTAAGGAGTGCTTAAACTTATTCTATCCCAAGTACATACGACATTCATAGTGTTGAATGAAAAATTAAAACATATATTGTTGTCATTGGCATTCAATTCTGCCGTAGGGTACGCAATTAGAGTGACAAAGAAACTTGCTATTAGTTTTCAATCCAATCCAACTTCTTTGTTGAACTATTCTCTCTAATATATTTGCATGAAGGAGGACTATAAATGGAAATGCAGTTGTTTGATAGAGGTGCATGAAAGTGAATTATGGTCCTCAATTCAACAAAGTAAAAAAAGTTACCATTCAAATTCTTTCCCTTCACCTTTTTTACGGCCTTTCTGCATAAATCTCTATTGTTCACTAATTTAGTAACAGATACAGACCAAACTCGACGTCCAATGTTGTTGGCTTATGAAACAATTTCTTCCTTTTTTTTCTTACATTATCATTTTTTCCATTCTTAAGCAGGATAGAATTTATATTAGTTTGAAGAACGCTAGTGATTTACAAATATTGAACTTTTCCAAGAATAAGCATCACGTTGCTT
The DNA here is from genome assembly GCA_027924585.1 of Larix kaempferi. Lineage (NCBI taxonomy): Eukaryota > Viridiplantae > Streptophyta > Pinopsida > Pinales > Pinaceae > Larix > Larix kaempferi. The sequence goes on from BSBM01000070.1 coordinate 16,301,997, forward strand.
TTAGAAGAGTTGAAGAACCCAATTCTTCATCGAGCTTGTAGTGTTTGAAGTAGCCTAGGAATGCATTTTAAGAGGTATTAAATATTATTATACTAGTTAAAAGTTGGATTGGAATTGGGCTAGCAAGCTAACTGTAGCTGATGCAAAAAAAAAAGATCTATAAATTTAGTTATGGCAATTCACACTGAACATCTGGAAAGTGGATTTTCTATGTGTCTCCTAAGTTATGTTTCACTAATAAATTCCTCATGTTCAAGCATATCATGAAAGAGTAAAATAGTATTAATTTTGGCTGTAAGGATGAAAGTTGGATTGGAACAAGGTTAGCAAATTAATTGTATTATTATATTGGTTAAATGTTTAAGAGGCAAGATCAATTTGGGAAACTGCTAAGATGGAAAAGGTGGCATAGTTGCCTAGAGACCGAGCTGCTAGATCGGGGCGAAATATCGTTGTGTTATATGACATATATAACATTAAGTGCTACTATATCCAATGCAAAATAAAACCTCTCGACTTTACTACGTAAGTAAACATTGAAATTTTGATGTACTAGTACATTTTCAAATGAAAAGAATGACTTATTTTTACATGGCAGCATTGAAGAGTTCAATATCTCATAGCCCTTCAAAGTGAAATGGGACCCCACCCTTCAAATTTGATCCCTGCTACCGACGGGGTTCAAAATCGAAATGTTTCTATGTCACGTGAATGAGATGATGGGATTGATGCCAACTTGTTGTACTAGGATTTCATATGTTTTTATCTTCTTGTTTCATTAAATTGGAGTAGAAAGAAAAAACAACAAGATGGTGCTAACGAAACTTTGAAATAAATGCAAGTCAAAATAAAATTTGGATTATTATGAAGCTGTACAATCAGTCCATGTTCAAGTCCCAGCGCAAGCTTCCCAATTTGGAAAGAACATGGAAGGGCTCAATTAACCAATAATGCATGGAGAAACAAAAAAATCAAAGTCAATGCTTCGTCTTCCCTCATTTCAATGATGTATGCATTTAGTTTTCTCAACTTGGATATGTGGCTTCGGCTGCAGATAACTGAGTTATCTATGATCTTAATTTCTCTTAAAAAAAATTAAGAATAAGAATAATGTAAAAATAAAAATGCACTAATAAATATTAATTAATAATAAATAATTACATATTTTATTAATCAATTGATATCTCCCTAATAGAATTGGTGATATATAGACTATGCATTAAAATTAACATGTGTGTTGAGTCCACATAAAAAATAGCATCCATTCAAGTGATGGGTGAGTATAAGACGATTATTATTGGAAAATTATAATGACAATAAAGGAATAAAATGTAAAAATAAAAATACACTAACAAATATTAATTAATAATAAATAATTACATATTTTATTAATCCATTGATATCTCCCTAATAGAATCGGTGATATATAGACTATGCATTAAAATTAACATGTGTGTTGAGTCCACATAAAAATAGCATCCATTCAAATGATGGGTGAGTATAAGACGATTATTATTGGAAAATTATAATGATAATAAAAGAATAAAATGTAAAAATAAAAATACACTAACAAATATTAATTAATAATAAATAATTACATATTTTATTAATCAATTGATATCTCCCTAATAGGATTGGTGATATATAGACTATGCATTAACATTAACATGTGTGTTGAGTACCCATAAGAAATATCATCCATTCAAGTGATGGTGAGTATAAGACAATTATCATTGGAAATTTATGATGGTGATATATAGACTATGTATACTATGCATTGACTCGTTGAGTCTTCATAAGAGATATCATCCATTCGAGTCATAGTGAGTACAAGACAATTATCAATGGAAATTTATGATGTTAATTAGCAAGGTCATCTTTGTGTATTGAGTTTTAATGAAATAAAAAATTTAAATGCCTTAAAACTTAATAATTAGAATATGTATTATATTTTATTTTGTAAAATCAATTATTAGTTCATGCCATGCAAGGATTATAACAATCAATTTATTACAGATATAGTTTGATTTTATATTAATATAAAAAAAAATGTTTTTTTAATGTTTTGTAATATTTATATATTAAATTTAATATTTTGAAAATATAAATTGTTTTATTGAATATTTGAAATTAGTTTATTTTATTTTATGATTAGATAAAAATTTTAAAGTGACAATTTACCTCTAATTGGATTTAAAATTGTTTAAAATAAATAATAATTCAAAAATTCAAAAAAAAATCTTAACTTGTTCTGTGTTATTCATACTCATGTTTCATTAATAACAATAAATTAATATTATGTCATATATAACTTGTAGCTATATTCCATCCCAAATTCCAATTCTCACCTTGACAATTGTTTAAATAGATTATTAATTATTTTGTTATGACATGTTTTTGCTTTTTTTTTCTTGTGGAAAAAAAAATAAAAATAAAAAGATTATTATCAATGGTTATGAATTAAATGTGATATTTAAAATGTATACAAATTTTAAAGGTTATTATAAATGGTTATGAGTTAAATGTGTTAAATTATTTTTTCTTTATGTTAATAATAACTTACCAAGTTGATGAAAGCGGGGCATTGTTATTGCTTCCACTAGGTCTCACCAATGACATGTTAATGATAACTTACCAAGTTGATGAAAGTGGGGCATTGTTTGTGATTGTAGAGATGCCAATATATTCAATAATGATTGGGCCAAATTGTAAGTCTTTGGCATCTTCGACGAAATAGATATCGTCCTCTTACAACTTCTTATACAAGGGAATCCAATTTAAAAATCGTTGGTTGTACTCTCTCCTAAATAGTGTAAGATATGCTCCCTATATCATTGATAAGTAGAAGCCAATCACCCCACCAAAATAAATTATTTTGCTAATAAACCACTTATGTGCTCCATTTCATGATAATAAATTTAGTTAAAATTTGCACTAACTTCATATGTACGGGTGAGAATGAAGTATTTTTTTAGGTTACATAATCAATTCAATTCCTAGAGATATGAAGGTAATAATTTCACATAGAGAACTTAGTGATGGCTATCAATCCTTGCGTTTATACTTAATTAGAATTTAGCATCAATGATAAGCTTTTACTTTCAAAGACTTTAAGGTTGTCATACATAAAAGCTTGATTGGACGAGGTGCATAGCAACGGGATGGATGGCACATTCAAACTAATATATGCCCAGTGTCTTAATGCACAACGTAGATATGCAAAGTTGGTCGAGCCTCAATTTTCGACATGCCCCTCCCCTCCCAGATGATTTGATATAATATTTAAAACTTACTACATAGAAATCATGAATTCTTTCATCTTCTTATGGAAATATTAATGATCTTCTTAGAATGTCACCATTAGTATCTTCCAAAATATTATTATACACTCATGCTTCTAGGGTTGTAGGTTATTAGTATTCATCTTCTTATGGAAATATTAATGATCTTCTTAAAATGTCACCATTAGTATCTTCCAAAATATTATTATACACTCATGCTTCTAGGATTGTAGGTTATTAGTAAAGCACATAAGACAATACCGTTAAACACCATATCTTCACATATGTCTTCAAGCTATTTAAATTAATCTTATGTCCATGCTTTCTTTACTCATTATAGTAACATTTTCAAAACACACTTATAGACACCATCCTATTTGTTGTATGAAAATTGGCTCAATAGTAAGCAAAATTTTATTTCCTTGTAGGTTGGAAACAAGACATCAAACTTTGATATCTTTGATAAAGCAATAGATTTTTATAGTTCAAAGAAGAAAATTAATATAGTCAAGATAAGAATGAACTATCATGAGCTTTATAGTGAAACAGAGAGTTGTTCAATTCCTAAAACTCCGTGGGTGGAAAGGATTTTCCATCTCTATGAGGCTAAGAGCGTTGAGGATGAAAGTCAATTTCTCGTAGAATGCCCTACATACACCCACATTACATTGCAATTCCATAATCTTTGCTACAATACAAACCTCCTTAACCTTCTAACTTGTCAAGACTATGGCAATCGAGGAATGCTTCTCTCTAAGCTTTTATTAGCATAGAAATAAAATTTCACATCAATCCAAGTAATCCTCTTAAAGTCCGATAAACCAAACTTAATCTCAATAAACATTATTTTCATTATCGTCATCATTATCATTATCATTATCATTAGTTATGTTATATATATTATATTAATTATTAATTATATAGCAAAATATAAGTTACGGTGGAGGATCGCTAACGTAACCCACAAATATCGCCAATATCGATATCCAATCTTTATAAAATTCATTCATAACATCTTCGATTTTGATCTTCTTCTTGATGTAAGAAAATGATTAGGATTACCATTTGCACCTTCTTCCCCACTATATAATAATGTCAGCTCCTCAAATCAAGGAAAGATATCACCTCGGTTGTACTTTGGGGTTATTATTTTTTATTTAAAGATTTTTATATTTTGGGATTATGAATTCGTTATGAAAATTAAATTAAAGATATGTTTTTTTAGAGAGTTTACCAATTCTAGATGAAGTGATCACATATCCTTACATTCAACTTCCTTTACAACTAATTATTCGAAAATAAGTAAGAGAGCTACATGGATCTCGTCGACTTATAGAGGAGTAATTGACATTGATCATTTTTATACTTCAGAGTTTAAATTATACTTAAAGTAGAGATTTAATGGTGTATTACTCATTTTCTATTAACTTTAAATTTGATAGTAGCATCTATGATGGGAACTTTATCATGTAAAGGTAGTAGAAATTGTTTTCTATGATGGAAACTTTATCATGTAAAGGTAGTAGAAATTTCTAAAACGCATGTAAAAAGATGGAGTGACTCTTGAGTACATAAAAATTATGGTACTTTATGTGGTTAAGTAATCATTTCCCTCTTTTCCTAAAATTCTATCTTAATTTTAGTAGATTAAGGATTAGAGGGTTAATTTTGTTAATAGCACCTGTGACTTCTAAACTTTTGGTGGACAATGCAATTCCACTTAGGATTGCATAGTAAGGAGCAATCTTAGATTTAAGTTTTGAAATTGTGATGCCTTCGTATTAGTAGTGTGAATGAATTATATGGTGCAACTATCTCAGTTGCACATGATCGTAACCACGCTACATATTCTTCCCTACCCAAATGTAGCGTAATGGTTAATTAAGTGGGAAAACACCAAAGAAAGTGTCATATACTTAGATAATGGGACAAGGATAGTGTCACGGACCTATAGTATGTCCAATTTTTTTTCTTTTAACTTAGAATTTTCCCAACTTTGATTTGATACTTTAGGTTGTGCGACATTTCCTTGCCTCGGTTGCAGGGGCTTGGCTAGGATGCGCCTATTACAACCAGACTATGCCTCTTCACCTAAGGTAAGCACATAACTTCACCTTAGACTACAAAACATCAAATGCAACTAGATCCTAATCAACAAATTTCATTTCAACAATTTGGCATGCGTTCAATTGTAACCTTTAAAACATCCCAAAAATACTTATACTTAACAATTTTCAACACTTAGTCAATTCTTCACTTAGCCAATCTCAATAGTTAACCAACATAAAGCATAACATGAAATATAACAACATTCATCCCAATAAAAAATCCATAATACAAATTTGCATGTGCATGTAGCACCTAAGGCGGGTGCCTTAAAATTTATTTATGAGAAAAATGTTTACAATATACAATAAGGGTGGGCAACCTCTGGCATGCCACTCTTTTGAAAAAATTACAATGATTCTAATGCAAATAAGCCATCTGCCAATGCCTGATAGTCTTGTACAAACCAACCTTTGAAGCTTCTACGGGTGTACCTCTTGTAGGTCCTATTCAACTCGTTATTTCTCACCTAGCCATTCCATATTTGCTCTACTGTCAAAATCACCAAGGGTAACAAGCTAGGAGAAGACAACATAAAAGTTCAATGGATCCAAAAGAAATTACCAAATTTAATATCATTATAATAGAAAAGATTGATGCATCTACATAACATACATAAAGTCCCAAAGCTCTGAAAGAGCTTGGACTAAGCAATTAGCACAAAGGGAGTGGCACCAAGTCTCCACCAAATCCTTAAAAAGATGAACGTATGAGCATTGGTGTCATTTAAAGAATGCATTTAAAGGTTGATTTGGTCCTAATGGGCGAAGCTACTAGCAACACTGTAGTAATATCGCGGCTTGAGGATTTGCTCAAGAACTTGCCTACTAACATCGACGATGAGGATCCATTTGTCATCTTGGAAATTTGTGTGTTTGATAGCAAGAACAAGGTTATTAAGAAGAAAACACATAAGCGGAAAAGAGATGACAAAGACTAAATTATTATTGAGACTACATAATAGGTCATAGTTAACACCAAGAAGGATGTGAGAAAGTCCCTGCAAGATTGACTTCTAAAGAGTTATAATTTGTATGTTTTTGTTCACACTTGCGATATTTCAAGAACAAATGTTTCTTAATGCGCAAGCATGGAACCAAGCCCTGGTCAATATCCCATCTGCGTGCAGTGCTATGAGTTTATGGGAATAATCTGAAACCAGAAATGAGTTAAAGTGCAAGGATAATGTCCAACCTATCATAGGTTAGCACCGACAGTCTCTTTAAAGCCTGTGACTTTTTGCTCCATCAAAAGATCGATGATTTCCAAATTCACTAGTGGCATTCAACATCTTGTTAGCTAGAACAAGATGATCATGGTGATATATATATATATTTGTCCATTCACATTGTTTAGTATAGAAGATTCGCTCATAATGGTTCTAAGCTTGCATGGTTTAGATCCACAACTTCATGTTTAATGTGATCAGTTTAAATATGTGACCTCATTCTTCCCATATAAAACAAGTTATTGTTGAGACCTAAAATAACAAATCAACATCAACTACATAGATCTATAAACCGAACATAACTGGAGTTTTGCATTTTTGTTCACTTCCATTGAGTTGTTGAGCAAGCCAAACATTTTCTTGATGACATTTCATTTTGCATGTGAGGATGAGCATTGGTTACTTGTGGCTCACCCTCTCCATGATGTACTCATAAAACCAAATGATGCAGCATGCACATGAAATGTCAAACACCAAAATGTGATTAATCTTCCAATAAGACGAAGCACTTCACCTACCTTAAATATGTTTTAAAACCATGATGAAGCTACTGAAACAATCATCTTGCACCGAAGGTAAGACGCTGGTACTACTAGATTCCATACTATCTTTTTCCATTCCATACTCAGTTTTTCAAGGACATAATAGTGCAGCAGTGGTAGGTAAGACTACGTCTCAAGTCAATCCATTAGGATGAAGTCAGAATGTCCTTCCACCAAATGTATGTTCTGTTTTCCTACACATATCAGTTTTTCCTGTATACTCTTGTCACTGATAGTTTCAAGCATGCGCGTTACCGTCAGCACAATCTAAGCAAGGAGTACTCATGTTATCTTAGTTTAATCCGGATGAAATTGGGTCATTGAGAGAAACATAGGGTCTTGTAAACCTCTTTTTCTTAGGGGTTGAAATCGATCATGGATTGTTGTATCTTAAGAACTAGTAAATTCCAATTTTAATAAAATATTTATTTTGGGCATATCTACATCTTGTTTCTTGTTGTGTTTTCCCCATGTTCAACAACTTTTCATTTTTTTATTTCATTTCACAAACTATAATATATGTACATTTGGACTATAAATATCATTTATTTATCATTTATTTACTAACTATACACAAATACTGATTTTTCATCTTCAGGCATTGGCCTTTCCGATGTCCAAATTTTCACATTGAAGCAACTATCATGCACAGATTTTAATCATCTTTCACTTCATGCAATCAATCAATTTTATCGAGTTTATTTTCCATAAACACCTTAAGCACATAGTTTCAGCGTTATATAGTATACATATTTCATTAATGAAACTTGTGCTTTGACTGTAATTAAAAGAATTCATATTTTAATTTAATTGCATATTTCTTTTGTGTATTGGAAGCAACTAAATAAATCTAGCATAGTCATTGGAAAGAATTTAATTATGTTTTGCTTTTACAACTAATGCCTAAGGTTCTTTTTCTAGGAAATTTATTTCATAATGTTCTTTTGTACAAGTTTAATGGTAACTTTGCATTTAGATTAATTTCATTAGTCGTTAGTTTACATTTATCTAATTTACATGCATAGTATAGTTTATTTAGCACATGTAATTACTGCTAACATTGTTTAATGTTATATTCATTAGATAGAAGAGTCATTTAATTTCATTCTCTTTTCATTAATTTCTTCTCATGTATAGTTTGTTTCACTTGGAAAGTTATTGGTTTCATTAACTACCTTGTGAATCCTACACATTCAAGGGCTTAAAACAAATTAGGCTTCCATTCCCATCTTTCCCTTGGCCAACCCTCCAAGGGTGGTTTCACTGTTTTTTCCCAAAACCATTTTCAGGATCTACACTAAGGAGTAAAGATAGATAATGAGAGGGTTGAATCCATGAACATAATCCCTTTCCCAAGGCATAATAAGGCATTGTTAAGATTTAATATGCTAAGACAGAAAATATCAGCATTACATTCCATTTCACAATAATAGCATATACAGGATCACTGAATAAACAACAAGCACAACATAAATACAAGAGACACAAATTTATCCTGGGAAACCCTCATGGAGTAGAAAACCCATCAAATATTCCTCAATATAGATGACCGGTAATATACAAAGATGCAAACCAAAGACGTGATCTCCTCCTCCTCCATAGTAGAACTCTCTCTCACAAGTGCGCTACATTTCAAGTGAGGGAAGTGTGTGTATAATGAGGAACACACCTCCTTTATTTATACACATCTCCGACTTGTACTTTATATTAACTAGGTCGACCCCAACTTTACCACTGGGTTAAACACCCCACTACAACTGACTGGGCTGACCCCACTAGGGTGGTCTAACAACCCTTTGACCCACATAACACATATAGGGCCGACCCCCACTAGGGAAGTCTAATAACCCAAGTTACCACATTCCGACGAAGGAATAAACATCTCCGGATATACAATAAGATCTTCATGGAGGAATGAAACATCTTTGGAATAATAAAGTACAAATATAATATTCTTTGAAGTTACAGTATCTCAACACTCCCCCTTAACAAGAAGGATATTATAAAAGCATCTGCATGAGCAAGGAGTCATAAACATCATACATGATACATCTATAAATCATTGGAAGCTTTCTCAACATCATCAGTAACTCAAGCAGTTACTGGAACATCTTCAATACTAGAACATCAACATCTTCAGTACTGAGTCTTTATCTTCTATAGCACTCGAACAACTACATCAACATCAACATATGGATCCTCACGATCATCAGCATCGTCATCACATGATCATCAGCATCGTCATCTAGACCATCACGATCAGCAGCATCGTCATCACACAATCATCAGCATCATCATCTAGACCATCACGATCAGTAGCATCGTCATCACACGATCATCAACATCATCATCACATGATCATCAGCATCGTCATCTAGACCATCACGATCAACAGCATCGTCATCACGCGATCATCAGCATCATCATCTCATGATCATCAGCATCGTCATCTAGACCATCACGATCAGCAGCATCGTCATCTAGATCATCACGATCAGCAGCATCATCATCTAGATCATCAGTATTAGTATCCACACCAATACAAGTATACACATCATCAATACAAGTATCCTCATCAATACAAGTATACATATCATCAATACAAGTATCCTCATCAATACAAGTATACATATCATCAATACAAGTATCCTCATCAATACATATCATCAATATCAATACAACTATCCTCATCAATACATATCATCAATATCAATACAAGCATCCTCATCAATACAAGTATCCTCATCAATACATATCATCAATATCAATACAAGTATCCTCATCAATACAAGTATCCTCATCAGTCAAGCAGCATACTCTGCAATACACATGATCCTTCCTTTCGGAATGATGGGATCAATCTCATCACAATCATGTTTAAGACTATCCTTCCTTTCGGAATTACGGGATTTACGGTCTAAGGATGATTAATCCACACCATTCATTTAGGACTATGTCCAAGGATGATTAATCCACACCATTCATTTAGGACTATGTCCAAGGATGATTTAATCGACACCGTACATTTAGGACTATGTCCAAGGATGATTTAATCCACACCGTACATTTAGGACTATGTCCAAGGATGACTTAATCCACACCGTACATTGAGGACTATGTCCAAGGATGACTTAATCCACACCGTACATTTAGGACTATGTCCAAGGATGACTTAATCCCCACCGTACATTTAGGACTATGTCCAATGATGACTTAATCCCCACCGTACATTTAGGACTATGTCCAAGGATGACTTAATCCCCACCGTACATTTAGGACTATGTCTAAGGATGACTTAATCCCCACATGTCCATCAAGGACTTCATTCTCAAAGACCATACGTCTATGGATCAATTCAAGGGACCGAAGTCCGAGGATGATACAATCCCCACTTGTCCACTAAGGACTTCATTCTCGGAGACATATGTCTATGGCTCACTTTAGGATTGAAGTCCAGGGATGATCCAATCCCCACTTGTCCACTAAGGACTTCATTCTCGGAGACATATGTCTACGGCTCTCTTTAGGACTGAAGTCCAGGGATGATCCAATCCTCACATGTCCACCAACCTCTCTGTCGGCATCACCAATATAGTTATCCACATCATAGACCTCACTATCGATGCAGGCAATCTCATCATAAGTGACCACATCACTCCCCCTTTCGAGGAGGGTCCTTCTGAACTACACCAAGCTTGTCTCGAAAATATTCAAACTTTTACTTGAGGTAGAGGTTTGGTTAGTACATCGGCAACTTGTTCCCTTGAGGTAGAGGTTTGGTTAGTACATTGGCAACTTGTTACAAATTTGAACTTTATAGTTCCTTTCTACACCATATCTTGTCAGATCTCTATGTGCTTTGACTTATCATGGAACAATGGATTCTCTGCCATCTTGATACAAATCTGTTTGTCACATAGGATCACAGTTGTATCTATCTCTAAGTCAAACAACCTTGAAGCCATACTTCTTCACAACTAGTAGAGCAAGCAACCATATATTCCGCTTGTGTTGAGAGCCACACTAGACTGCTTCTTGCTAAACCACACGATCATGGCTAATCCCAAACAATAACATCTTCTCGATGTGCTCTTCTTGTCTGATACACTTTCTGCTCAATCAACATCTGTGTAGCCATTTGAAGTCATGATCTCCAAGATAGCATAGATCAAAGTCTATCGTATCCTTTAGGTACCTTATCACATGCTTTGCAACTATCAGGTGAACACATCTAGTTTCCACTAGATACTGACTCAAGGTGTTCACAGCAAAGCATATATCTGACCTAGTATTTCTTAAATACATCAATGACCCAATAATTTGTCTGTACAGAGTTATATACACTAACTCTGATGAGTCATCCGCTAAGAGCTTCAAGTTGGAATCCATGAGAGTGGCCATTCCAACACATCAAGTGCTTTTAATATTTCTCGGCATACTTTCCCTGGTTGAGAAATATTCCTTCCGAGTCTTGCCATACTTCCAGACCTAGGAAGTAATGCATCAATCTAAGATCTTTCATTTTCATTTCTGCATCCATCTATCTGTGCCATTTCTCGTCAGATGGGTCTACTAATATGAGCCTCAATATCATTCGAACTTTGTGGTGAGTTCCTTCTTGCATCCATGTCATCTGTGTATAGAAACCATATTCAACCTTGTAGCAAAGGTTCAGATCCACATCACCCATGGTGATCATTAAGCTCATCAATTGACTATCGATCCTGGGTACCCATACAGAACCTGATTCACACTTCTTCTTTAATTACACCATTAAGAGAATGGTCTTATCTAGTCACTTGGAGCAAACATCTCGTCATGATTCTCTTCCTCTTTCTAAGAGAATCTTCTAACCACGAGCCTTCTATATTTGTTTGATTTGTAAATCTTCTTGTTGAACATCCATCACTTATTCGGTGTTCATCATTCTTCATGATCTTTCCTACATATCAAAATTAAGTACATGATTAGTAATACTTCATAATCATGAAATCATGTTGACATGATAACCTATTATGCATACAGATATCATTTACATAGTTATGCAACTATCTTGACCAATACTTTGGCACAACACTTTTCCATATCCTATATGCATACAGTGGCTATCTAAATGCCTTCCATCTCTACCAGAACATACTATCGAGAGTGTGCACAGCTCTCAGCATGTCAACAAAGAGGTTTCATTCTAGACAAGCAACAATGGAATTTTTGTCCAACTTACCAATCATATGCATATTAGTAGTATATTGTTCAATGCTCTATGAATGTTTACACTCAGCATGATATATTCTAGGAATACAAATATGCATACAACCTATTACAGGCAATATCATTTACTATTTCAAATAACAATTCAAATACTTATCATTTATGTTTGTGTGGTTGCCTCCCGCTTGATCTTCTATATGTCTTTTGAACTTCTATTCATTCTGTACCACTGTGCATGCTCAAGTGTGCACTAGTGTCATCCTCATGATCTCATACACAAACATACATTCATTAGTATATTATAATCTTGAATATGTATAGCCATGATCATAGATAATAAACATTAGTATTCAAGGTTTCAGGGAAGTCTTATTTTACTCATGCATCAATCAGGATAAGAGACATAATATCCATAAACCCTTGATTACTAACTTTATGAATAAGAATAACCAATCATACCAAGTATACTTATACAAGGGATCCTAACACAAAGTAAGATTCTAACTTGATATAGGAAAACATACCTGGATTAGTATACCTGCTTAGTTATGTCTAACATACCTAATCAATATATTCTTTGTTCTCTTCAATGATTTAGAGATCCTGTGTTGAAACCTGCATACCTCATAGGTTAAGCATAATAGAACAAAGTCATACATACCTTGTAAGTAGAGCTTCTATGTGATCAAGGATTATGGATGAGTCTTTGTCTTCATGTTGTCATGGTCATGGAACTTGATTTGTCTTTCGTGATGTACCTGTATCTTGTTAGCAGACAACATCAACCTCATACAACACCACAGTGCATTAGTACAATCATATAACCCTAATCAATGAATGTCTTCTATCATTCACATGTATTCATACTTTTATTAGGATGATAAGACAAATCTAACATTAATCAAGATTGTACTAATAAATAAAATGAAGACAAACATATTATGAACTTAATCAAGAATCAAATTTCAAGACATACCTGTACCTCCTTAAGTCATACCTATCGAGACTTCTTGTAGTCTTCTTATGTAAGGCCTTAGCCTCAACTCCCCCTGAAACTTGATCTGGAGCTTGATTAGGGTTTGTTAGAGAAACCCTAAAAATTCAATCTTTGACTTTCACACTTCTGAATGGATGGAAGGATGTGTCTTGCTGAGTTGATCAAACTTGCATACTTCAATTTTGAAATCTCCAAAATTTGACCCCTCAAAATTGCCTTTGAAACTTTTCGATCTTCTGGACAGGATCCCGAACTAGGGTTTGATGAAGCCCACCCTTCTGCCCAATCCAAAGGTTTGATCCAAGGCTCTAAACTCTTATTTTTCTGAGGAACTTCCAGCCGTGGTCACAGACTTCAAAAATTTCAAATTTTGTTGAAGCCCTAATTTTCCATCTTTCCGATCAAAATCCCGAACTGGGGTTTGATCAAGCATGATCTTCTACCCAACCAAAAAATTCGATCTTGGTCTCTAACTTTCAATTTTCCTAAGTATCATTCAGCCATGGACTCTGATTCCAAAAATTCTAACTTTCTTCGAAACCCTAAATTCCGGAAGCCATGAATGAAGGTGCTCCAAAAATAATTTTGTTTTGACAGAAATATGTACTTGATTGTTTTTGTTTTAACTCCAAATTTTTTGATCCATGGGGTCTGAAAAATTTCTTTGTGGTATCCTGACCTGTCATCTTTCCATCCTAATAGGTCTGACCTCAATTGGATTTTCTGAGAGAGAGTTATGCCAAGTGTCGCAACGTGACCTGTTTATGGGATAAAAAAGGAGAGCGGACTTGTACGGTGTGCCACGTGTCACTGGTTCAACTTCGGCCTCTGAAAAAGTTTCATGAGATATTAAAGTCTGTGTAATATCTTTCACTTTTTATGAAATTTCATTTGGAGCTTCCTAGCCCAAGTTATGACCTTTTTTCTTAGGTCACCTGATTTTGACTGAGATCTGGAAAAGGCATAAACCTTAACTTGTACTGATCATAACTCACAAAGTACAATGAATCTGAGGGTGTCCTCTAGACACAAGGTACCTGGGGATGTTATCTATGACCTGTAAAGGTTTCATATCCTCAACCTTTTCCAAAATGGATTTATAGCAAAAGTTCCACGATGATTGGTTTTTGCTATACAAAACCCAAACCTTGAAATTGTCGCAAGTGAAGCAAGTGTCGTAAGTGCCATACATTGCCTTACTTCAGGTTAGCTCTGATACCATGTTAAGATTTAATATGCTAAGACAGAAAATATCAGCATTACATTCCATTTCACAATAATAGCATATACAAGATCGCTGAAGAAACAACAAGCACAACATAAATACAAGAGACACAGATTTATCCTGGGAAACCCTCATGGGGTAGAAAACCCAGCAAAGCTTCCTCAATATAGATGACCAGTAATATACAAAGATGCAAACCAAAGACATGATCTCCTCCTCCTCCATAGTAGACCTCTCTCTCACAAGTGCGCTACATTTCAAGTGAGGGAAGTGTGTGTATAATGAGGAACACACCTCCTCTATTTATACACATCTCCAACTTGTACTTTATATTAACTAGGTCGGTCCCAACTTTACCACTGGGTTAAACACCCCACTACAACTGACTGGGCCGACCCCACTAGGGTGGTCTAACAACCCTTTGACCCACATAACACATATAGGGCCGACCCCCACTAGGGAAGTCTAATAACCCAAGTTACCACATTTCGACGGAGGAATAAACATCTCCGGATATACAATAAGATCTTCACGGAGGAATGAAACATCTCCAGAATAATAAAGTACAAATATAATATTCTTTGAAGTTACAATATCTCAATAGGCATTACAATCATTCTTTGGTAAGATGAATATTCTAAGATGGTTTGTCCCTAACCTTTTTGAAGTAACCAAGAACATGATGAATATGTTAAAGAAGGTTCGATGATCTACCTCCTCAGATTTATGTTTCCAATAGAAATTTAGATAGTTGGTTGGGGTCAGGGATTAATTTGGGTAAACCCTTTATGGTTTTAAAATACCTTAGGGTCCTGGGTGAAAACCCCTAGATCCCCATGGGATCCCTTCAAAACCTAATGCTTAAGGAAGAAACTATCCATATGACCTTTTGGAGGGATTAAATCAGTGGTTACCTCCCGTGGAGGTGTCTGGATTCTCTTTAAACACCTCCATGTCAAAGGATTTATTAAGCAAAGGTGTGGGCATGTACAACCTATGTTCTAGGGTAGGGGTACACAAATATATCAGATGGAAGTTTTATAGGGGGTTTGGGTTCTTATGACCCAAGTACCCATAAGGATTTGGGTAGGGGAAGGAAGACTTTTTTATATAAATCTCAAGAGAAAGAAGCTTGTGATATAGTTGTTGGAAAACAATTGTCCATCCATTGGGGTCCCTAGAGCTTTAAATACCCCTAATAGGGGTTCCAAATGATTATTTCCTCTTACAACTACAGGGGTTTAGCCTGTAACCCTAAAAAACTGGCTCTGAAAAGGGTTATTGAAAAACATAATACCTCTTCAATAAACTATGAAGGTGCATGACAAGATTGTTTCTTCCTTGAGATCGTTGTTCAATTATTGGTCCTTCTACTTAGTGGATTCCAAAGGGATGTTGGGGAGGTAATTTCAAGGTGGAAACACAAAAGAATTCTCTCTCTAAGAGTTGGGATTTTGCTTCAAGTTTAGGGTTGGAATTGTGCTCATAGGAGATAAATTTGGACTTAACAATTGTCAACTTATATGGGCCTTACAGGGAAATGGTTCACTTTTGGGAAGCCTTATTGAAGAAAATATTTCTAAAGAAGGAGTTCCTAATAGTTCATGGAGGCTTAAACTTCTCAATTGGAAGGTTTAAAGTTTGGAGGCCAAAGGCCTAGGTTGACACTCTCTTATATTTTTTTGTCAAAAAATTAGATGGGGCTAGTTTATCTGTCGTGGACCCAGTCCAATTAAAACCTACATGGATAAACAAGAGATATTGGGAGGATAGGATTGCAAAGAGGCTTGATGGGTTCCTAGCTACAGAATCTTTCCTGGGAGATATTTTAAGGTTGAGGCAATGTGTTACAAACATAAAATAATAAAATATCTAATAATAAATTACAATAATTGCTAGTAATAAATATTGTTTATAATTTATGAGGAGATGCGATTCCTCAATAAAGGTGCCCAATCTATATTTAATCCGACCATTCATTGTAATGTAAACATCATCCATTATCAATATATTATTATTATTTATCAAAATGTGGGATTTCGAATATTTGTGGGCATTTTAGAATTATTACTGGCGTTAAGAAGTTTTTACACTTCACGTGGTTTCTCCACACATGATTTCTTAATAAGTGGATTTGGGTTTATTCTCCAACAACTAACAAAAAGCGAGATTTGAACCTGGGGGGAAGGTAACAATCATTCCTCCCAACCACCCAATATACATCATTTTACAAAAATTAAGGGGAAAATAAGATTAGAAGAGCATCAAAAGAAGATTTTTTACAAGAAGAATCATATTGAATATTATTTATTATATATTTTGTTCCTTACATTCTGGAGAAAATCTAATTATTGAAGATTATTACCCTTTGAAATTGAAGACCAAATAAGAAGACATAAATTCAAGTCCAAAGAATAATTTCTTTTTAAGTCGAAGACCATTATCATTGAAGAATTTGAAGTCAAAATAAAACCAAGTTATCATCCAAGAAATCGACTTATGGCGAATTCAAAATCAAAATTGGAGCCAAAGCTACAAGCAGCAAGGACAAATTAGAGCAATATAAATTGACCAATAAAGATATTCAATTCGAGATTATGCAGTAAGAATTGCGTAATCATTTAGCAAAACAGGAGAATTGTAGCTAAAAAGATCAAAAGCGAGAGCTCCAGAAAATGTTATTAGATAAGGATAAGAAAATATCACATCTAAAAAGTCACAATCAAAACCTTGAAGAAAAAATCAGAAACTCAAAAAATGCCGAGGAATCACCTTATAGAAGCAATAATGATTTAGAAGAAGAAATAAAATGTTTGAACAAAATCATTAAGGAGAAAGATGACGAAATCAAGAAAATTCAGACAAAAGTAAGATGCCTAGAATCCGAGAATTGCCGCCTTCAGCAACAGATTAGTGAACTCCAGCAAAAAGAGAACGACGCTAAAAAGATGCACAAATTGGAGATTACAACTATCAAAAGAACGTTATCAAATAACACTGAAGAAATATATCAGTTAAGAAACCATAACAAGACATTAATTGGAAAAATCAAGAAGTTAAAAAGTAATAAGAGGACAGAACAATCAAACGAAGATACCGAAGGAAAACTACTGGATAAAGAGGAAGAAACCCAACACCTAAGAAATTTTAATTAAGAACTAGAAGAACAAATCAAGAAGTTAAAAGAGGAAAAAAATTCGCAAGACGAAAGGTTAGAGAAGATTCAGAGTGCGCAAATCTAGAAGGAAGCATATAGACTCTCCGGAAAACAAATTCAAGTTGAGGAAGAAGAAACAAAAACAAATTCGGTCCTCATCACAGTTCAAAAGAAGTCAATCCACCAGAAAAATGAACAATAAAAACTCCTTATCGACACCCCAATTATAAAAGTCATTTTGACCAACGACATGACCAAATTGAACATAAACAGAGAAGTTATGATTTTAGATGCGAAGGAACACAAAATCTACAACCTAAACAAAAAATAGGAAGATTTACCCAACAAGGCGACCAACATTCAGCTCCGATGAAGGTAAATTTCGGATGGATCACTTCCCAGGAAATGTGACTTTTCAGGTCAGGGATTCGAAAATTATATCGCCATGTTCATTAAGTATTAGAGTTGCAGTTTCAGAGGGACATGAGAAGATGTTGCGAACAAAAATAACTGATAAGTCCTTCACTACAAGAAGCTTTGAGGACAAAGCTTCCCTTAAGGGGAAGGAAATGTTACAAACATAAAATAATAAAATATCTAATAATAAATTACAATAATTACTAATAATAAATATTGTTTATAATTTATGAGGAGATGTGACTCCTTAATAAAGGTGCCCAAGCTATATTTAAGCGGGCCATTCATTGTAATGTAAACATCATCCATTATCAATATATTATTATTACTTATCAAAATGTGGGATTTCGAATATTTGTGGGCATTTTAAAATTATTACTGGCATTAAGAAGTTTTTACACTTCACAATGGGTTAACATAGGGGGAGAATCCAATCATTTCCCTATTGTCTTGGAGGTAGGAGGGGTGGGAACAAAACCCTAGAGCTACTTCAATTTTAATGTTGAGGGTATCAATAATGAATATTGTAGTTGTGGTAAAAGCTCATTGGTATTCTATAAATATGGCACCACCTTAGTCAACAACCCTTCAATTTAATCAAAGGCTTCTAAAGAATCCACAAAAGTTCAGGCACATAAAAAAGAATTAAAGGATGAAGAATTACTATTGGAAGTTGAAGGGAGGCTAGAGGTTATTAAGAATTATATTTGAGGGGTTCATGTCAAAGGTTACCAAAGTAGAATTGTACTCCCTTGAGAATAAGAGAAGGAAGTTACTAGATAAAAAAGAGAAGGTTTAGATACTTAAGAGCATAGCTATTTGGCTTCAGGATGGAGATGAAAACACTAAGTTATTTCATTAGTATGCTAAGTGTAGAAGAAACACAAAAACTATTTGGAGGATAAACAAGGCTAATGGTGTTGAGGTTAGGAGCTTTGAGTAAATTGCTTCTGAAGGAGTCAAATAGTTCAGTGATATTTTTTTTAAATATGTGAGGGCCACTTTAGTAGAGATTGTTAAGATTGCTTAGTTTTTCCCTAGCTCTAGATGAGGAGGGGAACGAAAATTTAATGGTTGTTGTCACAAAAGAAGAACTCTAGGAGGTTTTACGAAGCTTCCAAAAGGACACAATCTAGGGCTAGATGGATGGCCAATGGAATTCTTTCTTGGAATTTATGACCTCTTGGGAGAGGATATTCTTAAGGTAGTGGAGGAGTCTAAATTGGAGGGGAAGATACTTCCTTCCTTTAAGTCAATTTTCATTGTACTAATTCTAAAATAGGATAGTCCTTACTCATTTGAGGATTTTAGACCCATCTCCCTCTGCAACAGTATATACAAAGTTATTTCCAAAGTGGTGGCCAGAAGGTTGAAAATACTATTATCTTCTAATGTATCTATTCAATAGTTTTGTTTTATGGAAGGTAGGTATATCCATGAGGCCACTGGGGTGGGACAAGAAGGTTTACACATTACTAAAGTCAAAAATTTGAAGGTTGCAGTCTTAAAAATTGAACTATCCAAGGATTATGAAAGGGTGAGATGGATTTACTTGAGGATGTTATTAACTGATTTTGTTTTCAATGTCCCTTTCATCAAATGGGTCATGAGTTGTTTATCCATTGTATCCTTTGTTGTTCTAGTTAATGGAGCAACATCAGATTGTTTCATACCTGAGCAAGTCCTTAGACAGGGTTGTCCCCTCTCTCCACTTATATTTTTGTTGGTGGCAGAAGGACTAAGCAAATCCATTTTAACAACTAAAGGATCATGAGGGATCAAGGGGATACTTATGGGGGGGTATTTCTTTTTTATTCAGATCCTTTCCGTAGATGATATCCTCATTTTTGGGGAATCCACAAGAAGGAAGATGGATAAATCAAAGAAATTTTATACCTCTTCTATAAAGCTATAGCTATGCAAATAAATATCAAGAAGCCAACTCTTTCTTTTTTCTAGTATTGAGGAGGTGGATGAGGCCTTTATAATTCAGTTGTTCCCTTTCAAGAGGGTGGAGTTCGATGAGGGGCTTAAATACTTGGGATTCTTGTTAAGAACCAATAATTATGTTAAACATTATTGGCACTGGTTAATTATAAATTTTAGAAGAGAATAATGGTGTGGAGTCTTTGATGTCTATCCAAGGGAGGTAGGTTGGTCTTACTCAAAGCAATGTTGGAAGCAATTTCATTCTATTGGATGTGCCAGGCCTAGATCCACAAGGGAACCCTCAATCACATTAGGAGACTTAGTTACTGTTTTTTTCTTTTTTTGGATGGGTTTAGGTGACAAGAAAAAATGTTTTCCTTGGGTAAAATGGAAATGGATGGCCCAGCCTAAAGAAGTATGGGGATGGGGTCCAAAAATTCAAATTTTCAAAGACCCTGGATACCAAATGTGTTTGGAGCTTAATTAAGGTTAGGTCCTTTGTTTCAAGGTTGTTTATCAAAAGTATGTGCATCTTGAGTCACTTTTGAACTAGTTAAGGAAAACTCATAAGAATATAAGCAATGTGTCAGTAACATGGAAAGCAATGCTAAAATAATTTTCTATGATAGCCGGAATGGGTTGGTTTGGAAGGTTGGAAAAGGTACTCTAGTCAAGATTGGTGAAGAGCCTTTGGTAGGTAGTACCAGAGCATGCATGCTTCCTATTGGTATGATTAAGAAGCTTAGGGAATTTTATAATGTATCCCTTTCTTAGATTGTTGATCTTGTATTCAAATCCACGTGGGGACAAGGCTGGTATCTGACAAATTGTTTAGGTTTTCAGAGGAGAGGAGGCAGTTCTAAGAAGGGAGCTGGTGGAATGTATTAGAGAAATTCATGTGAGGATGAGTTTCTTTTGGCATATTCCCTGTCTGGGGTTTATTCTCCAAAATAAGTTGTACAACCACATTAGTTCAGGTAGACAAAGAGATACTCAAGTTTGGTGGAGGAAGGATGTTTTGAAGTTCAAGTTCCCTACAAAATCAAAGATTCTTATGTGGTGTCTGCTAAAAAACAAGGCATTAAGCTGGGATGTTTTACATAAGAGAAGCGTGTCAGGGCCAGGTAGGTATCCTTTAGGTCAATCATTTGAGGAATCAAATCTTTAACTAGCTATAATTTGTCCTTTCTCTTCTCATTTTCTGGAAGGAGATGGATTTTATCTCAAGGAAGGATAGTATTCCTTGGCATGGAAATTTAGTGGAGGAAGGTGCCATTAGGTACTAGTGTCTAAACATTAACCTGAGGCCTTTCCATGCTCTGCTTCTCACAATTTCCTGGGGGATTTGGTTGGCTAGGAACCAGTGAACCTTTGAAGACAAATCGATTCCACCAAATCATATTACAGCTCTGGGGCTGAGTATCTTAAATTTCTTCCAAGCAACAACCTAGTACAAATCCTCCTTAGATCATCATTGAGGAACAAATTGATAGAAACATTCCTTGGGCATATTTTGATGGTGTCTCCCAAGGGCAACCTATCAAGTGTGGGACAGGGTGTGTCCTTCATTGAAATGATAACCACGCTTTCAAATTAAGGGAACGATTGGATTTGGGAACAAACAACATAGCTAAATCGTTGGCATTAAAAATGGTACTTGTGTTGGCAAAAGAGGACAATATTGATAGTCTTAAAATTTTGGGGGATTCCATGATCACAATTCAATGGGTCAAAGGTGAATTTTCTTGTCATATTATTTATTAATTCTAATTTTCAAGGAAGGAAGAGGTTTATGCTCAAGTTTCCTCTCATTCTCTTTTTTTTTCCATGTGGTTCGTAGCCCTGGAAGATAGAGGGCTCACTGCCTCCACGATAATAATTCTCAGGGGGGACGCACCCTTTTGAATCCGTGTTCAAGAGCCTAACCCCGAAGGACCCATAGAATTGAACATCTGACCTCGACTACTACGGTCTTGGACTCGGAATATCCAACCAACTGAGCTACCCCTCAGGGATTTCTCTCATTCTCTCTAATGCATATTTACAAGGAAATAAATGCTATTCCAAACTCTTTGTCAAAGGAGGGTATTAAATTCGGAGGGGCATCTAGAAAGTTACATAATTCAAAGATGGAGCTATTTTAGATAAATACCACCCCCCTTTCATGAAATTTCTCCTTCTTGTTTAAAAATGTTTCCATGGCCTGTGAAGGAGGATTTATGGGCTTCTCAATTGGTTCAAATTTGTTATTAGGATGTGATACTATGTTGTGGTTTGTGGGCACATTACTTTTATTTCATGAAAATTAGTTTTTTAAGTAGAGGGACTATCAATTTTGAAATATTATTTTCAAGACAAAGAATGCAAGGCTAGGAAAAATGGATTTATGTGCTGCTCTTTTGGATCACTTAGATTGTAGCTTTTGGGTGTTATACTTTTTACTCATGTTACTTATGTATGAGGTAGAAGGAATGCTAGTCTAAACATTGTATCAAGGATGAACTACATAACAAGTGTACTTTAGATTGAGGTGTTATCAAGATACACTGCTTGAATAACACATGCTCAACCTAATTGAAATAGAGGGACTGCCAAGATATGTTTGCATTTGGAACAGGTAATATATAGGGCTATCGTGCTTGAGATACTAAAGGAATATAATATTTTTGAGGATGTATGCATGGAATATCTTCTTGTTCTTATACTTCTAGAAATGCTTTGGGCTTTCTGAAAATTGTAATTTTGTTTATATAAATAAAACCACTTTTTTGAAAAAAAATGTGATATTAAATTAATTAATTTACATTCATTTTTTTCAATTAAAATATATATATATATATATATATAATGTTCAAATTTTTATTTTTATTTTTTTTAATAAATTATATATGTTAATTGATGCACATTTGTTAATTGGATTTAATATTCAAGTGTGATTTTTTTAATAAGTTATATTATATATTTGACTTGTTAATTGTTGTGTATTTCTCAATTGGTTTAAATAATTGTGAGAAGGAATGGTATTCTTTATATTTAGTTCAATTATTGTAAATGACATGTTGAACTTTTAATGAGATATGTTGGGTATGTCTAATTTAATCTCAATTAATAGATTGAGGTATATTACAATCCACTTTGCCTCTTTGGAGACAAACCCAGTACCAACCAGGTAAAAAGAAGTGGGAATCCCCGTTTTAAACCCATTGTTTGACCGGCACAGGATGTAGAGGGTGGGCCTTTCTAGTTTGCTACTTGTTTTGGCTGGTGGGTTCACGTGCTCCCTTGTTTTGTGGTGAAGTTGACCTTCGTATGGGTACTGTGGAGGATGTTGACAACCACATTTCTCCCCCATATTTTGGGTTGGATTCCAGGGAGGTTTCAGGCTCATTTTTTTCCGGTAGAGGGTTTACCTCTGGAACTGTCAGAACAAACCCTCACTCTATGGTGGACTTTGAACACTGGTTAGAGGTTAAGGCATCTCAGGAGCGTCGTGTGTCCTTGAAGGTGCTTGAGCCTGGGTTTGGCGATGGGAAGACTCTTGTTGATTCGGTCCCGACTATGGGTAGCGCTAGACAGTACACTGAATTTGGGTTGAAGGCTATTTTTTCCAATCCGCGACTAGCTTTTGAGAAGGAGAAAAAGGGTAGAATTCTCTGTGTACTTGGTAAGGATATCACATTTGATATGGTGTCGGCGTTGAGAAAAAGGGCCTTAATAGACAAATTTGAGTATGTGAAACTTGCTCGTCTTGATTTTCTAGTGTGGATTCAGCGCAAATGGAAGCCGCACATTGATAGTATGTCGAGAGTCCTAACGCTAGCGAAGGGATGGATGGTTTTCCTCTTTCCGTTGGAGGAAGGCAGGAGGATTATTGAGAGCAAATACTGGGTCTTGGGCGCTGGTTCTTTGGTTCTGGCTCGTTGGCATGCCTCTTTTGACCCCCATAAATAAAATTTAGTTTGGAGACATTTATGGGTTGTTTTGCCGGATTTCCCGCTACAGTGTTGGAATTTCAAAGGATTCATTGAGGTTGCTAATTCCATTGGGAGGCTCATTCTCATTGAGGAAGAAACGTTGTTGGGATCGGAACAAACTCGCCTAGGTTGCTGGTAAATATGGATTATGACGAGGATTTACCTAGTGAACTTGAGATTGTTTGGGAAGGTGGTTCATTTGTTCAAAAATTGGATTACTGGCGTATTCCGTTTTGTTGTCACCGATGTAGAGAAGTTGGACACTCTAAGGATTTATGTCTGTCTGGTGCATCTGGTGGTTCAACTATTAGTCATTCACTTTGTCTGTCTGCTCAGGAGGGGGAGGACGACTCCTTACATTTCCAACTTCCGTTGGACTACACTTCGACCATGGAATGTGTAGGAATGTTTTCTAAAACTGTTCCTACTCTGCTAAATTTTTTACCTGCAACTGAAATTTTATCCTCTTTGAACCTTACATGTGCCTCTCCTGCACTGCCTGCTTTGTATTCTAGGTATTTACCTGTTACAAACCCCTCCCCTACCCTCATTTTCGCGTGGTCGTCGAGATTAAGCCCCTGTGTGGAGGATTTTTCTATTGGCAAACTCTGGTGCCCGGTACTTGATACGTCTGTCAACCTCCTAGCTCAAGGCATCCTTGGTTCAGCAGGAGACCCTAGCTTTGAATACCCTGGGCATTGAGTTATCCCCCTCTTCACTTTCGGATCACGATCCAGGACCTTTCAAATTTTATTCGGGGGTTCATCTGCCTCTTTCCAATTTTTCTACTCAGGCTTTGAATTCTCTGGATGTCATCCCCATATATTCGATTATGATCAGTACGGTGACTATACGGAAAGCAAGAAAACCTAATCATGGGAAAGGGTTTGGGCCTGATTCCCCCCCTATCTCTAATAATCCCAGAGTGACATATTTATTCGAGAAAGGTCTTCTTAAAAGTTCTACTTCTTCTCCTCCCTCCTTTTTGTCCCTTAGAGATCCAGCGACCCTTGAGGTGGTTCCACCATGACTATTTCTTCCTTCAATGTAAGAGGGATTTGTAGTGGCCCGAAACATGTTGCGTTGAAACATTTTTTGGACAAATTCAAGCCGACGGTTTTATTACTTTAGGAAACTATGCTTGCTAAGGACGCTATGAATTTATTTCTCCGTATCAAACCAAGCTGGCGAGTGTGTGCCCTGGATTCATCAGGGCTCTCGGGTGGAACTCTAACTTCCTGGTACCCAGATGTTGTTGATCTAAAGGCTTTTCATACTTGTGCAGGCATTTTGGTGGAGGGAAAGTTGATGGGAATTTCCAGGTTATTCGTATTTTAAACATCTACGCACCTTATCAGAACATGAAGTTTTTTTGGGATTGTTTGAGGTTTGGGGGTATTCTTCATGACCCCGAGCTCATTATGGCTGGTGATTTGAATTTTACGCTATCGTCTGAGGAAACCTGGGGGGCCAGTAGAGTGTTGGATCCCCTTGCTGATAATTTTACTGCCATTTTCGACGATG
This sequence comes from Larix kaempferi, assembly GCA_027924585.1. Classification (NCBI taxonomy): domain Eukaryota; kingdom Viridiplantae; phylum Streptophyta; class Pinopsida; order Pinales; family Pinaceae; genus Larix; species Larix kaempferi. The sequence continues at coordinate 16,327,588 of BSBM01000070.1, forward strand.
CCAAGCTAATTGATATTGCCCCAAGTGTCCTAGTACCTACATGTTCAAATGGTAGTGCGGGAAGGTAGACATAGCTAAAAGACTCGATCATTTATTCATGGTTGAAGACCTGTGTGATAATGTTGGAAGATATAGATCTTGGGCCTATTCTGTGGGATTCTCTTATCACAAGCTATTTATTTATAGTTGGATTTCGACAACGGCTTCTCTCTCTACCCCTTCAAGTTCAATCCTATCTGGTTGGAGGATCCCAAGTTCTAGAAGTTGGTAAGGGTTTGGTGGGAGGCTAGCAACAACACTTTTCATGGTTCACCTCTGTTTTGTTTTTCGATGAGACTTGCTCATTTTATAAAGGAGGTCATCAATTGGGAAAGGGATAAAAAAAGAGAATAACAATATCCTCAAGGAGATTGACCATGAAATACAAGTTCTTTCCCTAGCTATGGATGAGCAGTTGTTTGATCAGCAGAGACTTGATAAACTGGCATTGCTAGAGGGTGAAAAAAAGAAGATTCTGCAGTAGCTTGAAGAATCTTGGAGACAAAAAATTCGGGCAGTATGGATTAAGGCAGGTGATAATAACACAAAAAAATTCATCGGTATGCAAACCAAAGGAGATTAATTAATTCTATTTGGGAATTGGAAGACGATCAGGGAAATATCATTTATGATTAAGCACAGCTGAAGGTGGAAGCAGCTAAGTATTTCACGGATATTTACAGGGCTAAAGAAGGTAATAACTTGGAAAGCCAATTACAGATCATAAAACTCTTTCCACACTTTTTTGATGAAGATGCTTTCCTTTCTATTGGAGGTAACATTATTGAATCTGAGGTATTGAAAACCCTGAAACTTTTTTCTAAGGATAAAAGTCTAGGACCAGACAGATGGAATGTAGAATTCTTTCTACATTTATTTAGTATTTTTGGAAATGAAAGCACTTTAGCTATTGAGGATTCCAGACAGAAGGAAAATGTACCATCTATTTTGAACTCCACTTATATTTCTCTCATTCCAAAGATTGACAGACCGGTGGTGTTCGGTGACTTTAGAACTGTCTCTCTTTGTAATCTTTTGTACAAAGTCATTTCCAAGGTTATTGCTGAGCATTTCAAGCCTTATCTTGAAATCCATATTTCCGCTTAACAGTTCGAATTTCTTCATAATCGTCAGTTATTGGACACGGTGGGCATTCCTCAAGAGAGCATACATTCTATCAAGCAGAAAAAAAAGGATGCTTTTATTTTAAAGATTGATCTTTTCAAAGCATATGAAAAATTAGACTATACATTTTTAAGGTTTATCCTTTTACAAACTGGTCTTTCGGTGGAGATTTTGGATTGGATTATGTCTTGTGTGTCGTTTGCAAGCTTTGTTATTCTTGTCAATGGTTCATCGTCTCCAAATTTCAAAGGCAACAAGGGACTTAGGCAAGGATGGCCTTTGTCTCCCATCTCTTTATTATGGCCATTGAAGGTTTAAGTTTGTTGATCAACGATGCTAGGAAAGGAGGCCATATTAAAGGTATTAAGGTGGCAGGTACTCTTTCAATCACCCACCTTTTATTCATTGATGATGTTCTCTTATTTGGGAGGGGTCTATTGGCTGAATGAGTTCATTTTAATGCTATCATCAAAAATTTATGCGATGTTGTTGGTATGGATATTAGTCTTCGCAAGTCTTCCTTTCATTATCAATGTCATGATCAGGCTCTGAAGAACCAGATTGGCCATCTTTTACCTTACCAGATGATAGTATTGGGTGATGGTTTTAAATATTTAGGATATTATTTGAAACCATGTGGATATACTATTGCAGATTGGCAGTGGCTCATTAAAAAGGTACAACGAAGGATCAATATTTGGGATTTCAAGTATTTAACTTTGGGAGAACATCTAACTTTGCTATGCTCTATCTTACAGAGCATCTCGGTCTTTTGGTTCTCTCTTTTCTGGGTTTCTCAATCAGTGATCACTGCTCGTTGAAAGCTCTTCTCTCAGTTTCTCTAGGCAGGTAATGGGGGGAACTTCAAATACCACCTTGTTTCTTGGGACGACCTTACTGGACCTTACCCAGCCGAAACATCTTAATGGTTGGGGCATTAAAGATTTGCGGGCTTTTAATTTATCTTTGTGAGCTAAATATTTGTGGCGTAGTCTTTTTTACGCTAGTTTTTTTTTCCAGCGAAAAAAAAACATACTATTTATATTCAAAAATGAATTAAAACAGTACAATGATAGATCAATCAATTGATATGACTCTGATCCTGTTCATCTTCTAGACTGTTCCATCTCAATATTACATACCTTTTGTCCAAAAAAATACATTCCTATCATTTTCAGCAAAAAAAAAACTATCAACCTGTACTGAATATATTTATGTCTTTGGCTTAGCTATCTCATCTAAGAAATATAAAGATCCATGATCCTGGATTTCCTCCTCAAAATATTCTTCCCAGAGAAGATAGCCATCATCACTTGTAAGTACCTGTTTGGACATTTTATCTACCATCTGATTGTGTTCTCTGTAGATGTGCTCAAATACTATGTTCCTGATTTGATCAATCTCATCTCTAATTCCGTTACACCAATGAGTTAAGGCAGTAATGTTCAATTTATATTCCCCCTTTGCCCACTTTATAGTTATTCTAGAATCTCCAAAGATCTTGAACCTTGGAAATCCAAATTGGTTTGCCAATCTCACCGAGCACTAGAGAGCAAGTAGTTTAGCCTTCATGCTTGAACCTTTACCACATCTAAGTCTGAAAGTAAAGTCGTGATCTTGATTTAAAATGATTTTACCCCTCGCAGCACAAAGTCCCATGGAGGCTGCCCCATCAAAGAAAATAACAGGGTCATCAATGGATAGATTAAAATTCCTTACCTTTCTTTGAGCTGTACAATTCTCCAGTTGTTTGTACTTGGCATATAAAAACTCATGATCTGTATGAAAAGGAAAGCATCTTCATCAAAAAAGCATCTTCCCGGATGAAGGATTATCTCCTGTATTTTGGCTTCGTAATGGCAAGAAGGATTTGCATGGTTCTTTTCTTTGGAGGATTTTTTTGAAGTCTTACCCAATCATCAATCAATCCATTAGTTGGACTGTGGGTGGAGGTACACAAATTTTCGTGGGAATCGACCCTATTGCGTGGATTGGTCATGCATTTAGGCTTTTGTCGGAGCTTGTGTTTTCTCTTCACTGTCGAGATATTTATGTTTTGAAACAAGCTGTCCCGCTTTGTTTATGAAGTTTTTACTTATTGGCACAATGTGTCGGATTTATTGCTGGAGCTGAGTCTTCATGGTGAATGGGAGGGGTATGTTTCCTCTTTATCTCAGGTTAGTATTACTCTTACTCAAGAGGAGGATAAGTAAATTTGGGGATTCAATAAATCTACAGGCATGGTGACTACGAGACTTGCTTATAACTATGTAAAGGAGTCAGATGGTGTGGTTGCTCCGTTTTGGTGGCAAAGTTGTCTTTGGAGGATCAAATGCCCCCTAAATATTAGATGCTTTATGTGGCTTGTTCTGCAAAACAAAATTATCACTTGGAAAAACCTCGTCAAACATGGTTTCTGTGGGTCAAGTTGTTGTTGTTTATGTTTCTCTGCTCTGGATGAGGTCGAGCACCTTTTTGTAAATTGTATCTTCTTCCAGGACCTTTGGAAGGATTTGCAGCGGACTTTACATTTTCATTTCTCCTAGGTTTGTGACACTTTCGAAGGGAATATCAAACGTTGGTTTGATTGTCATCTTGTTGATCCTACTCTTATTTGCTATGTTGTTTGGGACGTCTGGAAAGCAAGAAACTGACTCCTCTTTCAGGAGCAGAAAGTCTTTCCTCAGTTTCTCTGTTTGCGGATTATTGGCTATATATCTACTGTCAACAAGCCTCCTCCCCTGAAATTGCATGTGATCAAACCTTTCTCAAAAGCAGATTTCTCTTTCCGTTTGGTTTTTTTTATGGAGAAACCCAGAATGGTTTGTGTGGAGCTGTGATGATTTTAAAATTTTCTCCAGTACATTCATTTCATCTTCATACGAGAGCAGGGTGTGGCTCGAATACCAGAGCAAAACTTATTTCCCTATGGGGGTTGTTATGGTTTTCCAAATTAAAAGGTGTCCATGCTCTATCTATCTTTGGCGATTCTTAGTGTATTATCAATTGGGCATGTGGCAGGGATGATTTAATCTCGGTGGAGTTGGATGGATGGCTACAGTGAACAAGCTTACTCTCTTCAACCTTCGTTTCACTTTCTTTCTGCCATATCTATAGAGAGTATAATATGGAAGTGAACCTTCTATCAAAGAGAACCATGGGTCCCATGGATGGCTCCATTATCTTGGAAGAATTCAGAGATGGAACGTTGGCCAGCTGGGACATCTTACATTTTTTATGTCAGATGTGTCTTGTTGCTTCTGTCTGAACCGATCTGCACAGACCAGATGTCTTTTTTTTCTTAGCTGTGGGTTGTTCCTTTAGAAGGTTTTTTGCTTCGTAGGTAGGAAGTGGAATGTATGTAGGGATGTTTATATGTTTTAGGTATGTATTTCAGCAGTAGGAGTAGAGGCTTTTTTGCCTAACTGGATCGAATGTATAATTTGACAGGACTTTTTTCAATAAAAGTTGTTCTTTTTTCTGTGTGAAAAAAAAAATCCACTTTAATAGATTAAGGTTTTTGGATGATGTGGAATATCTAAATATTGCATTGTGAATGGTTAAGAAAATACCATAAAAAGTGGGATGTGCAGTTCTAAGTTCTATTTGTTTTGTGTCATTGTTCAATCTCTATTTTACTTTAAAAATCCATATCACATATTTAAAACTTTCAATATTATTATTGAAAAATTATTATCTTTCCCATCCACATTAAATTTTATATTTAATATAAAACTCTTCAGAAATTATATATCCTCACCCAAATTCAAATTTCACATCGAACACAATACTTTTGTGAATAGTTTATTCACGTTATAAATATTTTCAAAGTAGTATAAAGTTTCCTCATAGTATTACTTACCACACGCTAGCAACTTGAACACAATTATAGTTTATTAACGTTATAAATATTTTCAAAGTAGTATAAAGTTTCCTCATAGTATTACTTACCACACGCTAGCAACTTGAACACAATTTAATGTAGGAGAAGAAACTGAAAGAAACTTAGAAGTCACCTCAAGCCACAAATACGTATATCCAATCATTAAAAAAAATATTGAAAAACGTGGAACATTAAAAACAAGAGTTAATGCTGGCAGCTTAGTCTTAACTCTTTAAAATTAAGTTGAAATAATTATAATTAATAGTTATTATAAATTTATATATATATATATATATATATAAGCATTATGTTAGTTTTTGAATATAAAATTAAGCATCTTATCAAACTGAGTAAAAAGATAACAATTATTTCCCGTAACCTTGCCAAGTTAGACCTACATCGTATTTAAATCCATATTTCTTAGGGAAATTAAATATTTTCAAACCAATTACATAAATTTGAATTATATATATAATAATAATAATAAAATATAATTGATTATCATTAATTGAAATTAATTTTGTATACAATTATTAAATTATAAATCAAATAATTTAGATTATTTTATTTTTAAATTAAAATGTTCTGAAAATAGGTATTGGATAATTTTTAAAGTTGCACAGTAATGAAGTTGATATCTTTGTGACACTAAAAAGGTTGAAGATGAAAATCACCAATGTTGGACTCAATGGACATTAATAACCATCATCATCATATCATATATGATTATTAGTAACTGATGCAAAGGAATCCTGATAACAACAACATAAACATATATACCACACGATGAAATGAGTGAAAGATAGTTTATCTAAAAAACCATTACACTGTGACAAATCCAATAAATTAAACCCTTTATTTAATAAATACTTGTTTTTTTTCCAAAACCTACAACTAATTTGTCAAAGCACTGAAAGGACATGGGTTTTGAGATGTCCCCAATGCTACCATGTAGAAAAAAATCAAACAATGTAGTGGAATAGATAACTCACATGTATACCTATCCATGATTAAGCCTAGCACATAAGTCACTAAATCAATTAAGAACATAGAGAATAATTTGATTTTATATTTAATTTAATATAATATAATTAAAAATATGAACAAATTAAATGTAAAATACACATTATATATATTATATAGTTTATTAAAATAAAATGATATTATCAATAAAAATGATATTATGAAAAATAAAATATTTAAATACACATTATTATTTAAATTTACCTCTTATTTAAATGTCAAATTTATTTTTATATTTATTTTAATTAAACATTATATATATAGATATAAAATAAAAATTGATATTATTAATAAACTAGAAATATAGTTAATAAAATAAAAATAGCATCATGGAAAATAAAAATATATACATCCATTTTATTGATTGTATGAAATATATTATTATTTTTATATTAATTTTAATTTAAGATGTTATTTTAAAACAAAAATTGATTTTAATTAAACATATTATTATTATATTTTTATCTTGACTAGTGTCCCATTTTGTTTTAATTACTATCCAAGCTTCAATAGGTCAAGATGTTGCATGAAAGACATTTGTACACAATGTTTTTAGAAGATGAATCCCCCAAATTCTAATCGCTTTACACATGTATCCATGGACAAGATTTAATTTGTATAGCTCCAGAATTAAGGACATTAAGATCATTATGTATAAAGTAAGCTTTATTCATATGACTTTCTTAAGATTTTAAGATGCCCCTTCTGCAATACATCAAACTATGCTATATTGGAGTATCGAGGTGCTAAAATACAAGAGGAGAAAGGCATTGGACAAGCTGAAGAGCAAAAAGTGATTGAAGAAAAAATAAGGATGTGGTAACAAGAGCTTCAAGTTGAGGAGCAAAGAGCAAAAAGTGATGAGGACTGGAGTTTGACCTCTGCATGCATCGAAAGAAGGCGAGCCATATTTACATGGGTGTCGACTAAGGGTGATTTTACTGTCTATTTATGTGTATTTTCCCATAGAAGAATGGTATGCAAAGACATTTTGCCGAACTACAAAGTTTTCCATTCTTGAAACTAGTCCGGTGATCCATCCTCCCAGGCGGAATGGAGGGACAACAGGAAAATGTTAGGTGCCTAGCTATTGTTAACAATGGACAGTGAATGTCAGTGAACAATTGCAAGAAAACTTGCTCTCGACTGCAACAAAATAGACAGTAACAAAATTCACAAGCCGACAAATAATATTTTGCGCCCACAAATTCACATCATGGCCTTCATACTTTCATTCGTTTCTTCTCTGCACAGCAACAGGCAAGCTCAAAATCCCCCACGATTACTCTGCAAAGGTTTCAGAATGGAGATTTGATCCCCCGACCTCCCAAACATTAAATATGCCTGGATTGCAGATGCATACGTTGGGGCGAAGTGAATTTAATAACGGCGGACTGTGCATTAACGAGATGTTGTCGGATGATGGATTGAGGGCAATTCTGGCGAAGCTAGAGGACGTGAACGAAAAGAACAACTATGGCCTCATTTGCAAGCGATGGTTGTTCTTGCAGAGCACCGAGAGGCGGGGCCTCTCTTGCTGCACCGCCTCGCCTCTCGGTTTACTTGGACTTCTCTCAATCGATTCTCAGATCCTTTTGATCCTTTTACCACAGCGTTTCCGTAACATCCTTCTTTTGTCCTACTCTTTCGTAATTAAAAAATGTAATTATGTACTTGTTTATGGTTTATGGTGAGGAGCTCAAGCTCAAGGCCCCACCACTAAATATTGTGAGTTTTGTTATTTAATTCATAAATTGTAATGGTTGATTATTGACCTAAGAGACTGAAGGTTTTTGACGCAACTAAATGACGAGGCAAAGAATCCACTAGGGGAGGGGCGAAAGGCTAGTAAAGTCCTTGGGACTATGAGTGACGATGACAAAATGTCATCATGGTACCTATGAAGAGAACTAACATATAAGCATAGATGCTCAAACAGAAACGAGTTTTTAACATTCACATATTTTTCTAAAAATTCTCATAGGTGTTGTCCTAAGTTATGGTTAATGGCGAATAAGTTAGTATTCACCGGAAAACCAAGTAGCAATCTTCTATTATCTATTTACCCAAAGAGAACCTATATACTAATACTAGCGTATTTTTTTTTTTTTACAAAAACGGTTGAGTAGCTTTGATTATAAAAAAACAGAAATTACATAGCTAAGTAGACAGATTGCTCCCATAATAGGAAGGCATCCATCACTCCATGTTCATCTTTTTCAAGCCTATAGCTGACATGATATCTTCATGTTCTATGAAACACCGTGTTTCACATCATGCCCCTGAAATCTTCCATCCCCTCCATGCTTTGAAACACCATGTTTCAAATCATGCCCCTAAAATCTTCCATCCCCGGCATGCTTGCGACAGGGGCTGAGCCCAGGGATGCTTCTACGGTCCTTACCCACCGAATCGCCCATAGTTTCGTCCACCATCGGGATTTCCTAGCTACAATGATCATTAGAACTCCTGATAGGCTTGCTACATCTCAAACATTTCAAGTATACATTGACCCCTTCCTACGGATGCCAACAATGTGATGCTCCATGCTCACATCAGAAAGGATTCCAACACAATGACCTCCACTCCAAACAAAGAGCGAATTCGGACAGCAAGAACCAGCGCAGGAATGAATGCAAGTGGATTCCCTCCTGTCCTATCTTAAACAATTTCCAAAGACTTGCATGCTGGTCAACTGGCACACTGGACAGATGAAATAAATGCGAAAATGAATGAGGATCACTCACAGATCAGGGTGGTCGTCGAAAGGCCTGATTGATTTTCCCAAAAACAAAATTTTATTAGTTCTATAGTATGAGACCACAAGGTTATGAAGGCCCCTTATTGGGAATTGGAGAGCCCAAGTTCTATGGAGGAACCATAGGCTAAAGGATCCATGTGTTGTTGTAGATAACATTGTCACAATTCAGTCACCCATAGGAGAGCCCAAGTCCTTTGTTCACCATGCCATCAGCTTGCCCGTTTAGACCTCTTAGAATATGTAGAAATGTAACTTCTTTGAATTCCTTACTGATGATGATTAAGAGTTGATGCATTTTAGAGGAGGGATTTTTCTTGTTGGTGACGATGTTTCTAGCCTCTCTAATGACAATTAAGGAGTCCCCAACGACCGTCAAGTTCTCAATTCCCTGGTTTATAGCTATCTCTAGACCTTTGATGAGACCGAGCCATTCCACTCCATTGTTGGTCTTTCTCCCAATGCCCCAGGAAAATTCTCTCTACTTGATCCCCATGGAATCATAAATTACTCCCCCCGTACCTTCCAACCCTAGTCTAATACTAGCGTATTATCAAAAATATTATTTGGTACTATTGTTATGATACAATAGACCTCTAAACATTTTATAATTATATTAAAAATATTACACACACATATATATATATATATATATATATATATATATAAATTAATAAGACTTTATTCTATAAAATTAAATAAAGAATGGTTATAGCTTGAGTAAGGGTTGAGATATTCCAATGACCTCGGATACCTCAACCATGTCGTGTGATCCCTCATTAGAAGGGAATCATCTTTAGTAGATTTGGCACCCCCAATCAAGGGATGGTGTTCATCTTGCAAGGGACAGCCATCTAGGGAAAATGGCCCATCATTTGCTATTTTTGGGTCCAAGATTTTATTAAATGTGTGGCTTCTAAAGGTCGAATCGCTATGTGCCAATATCTTTTCCATGTGCATCTTTTGATTTTATATTTGGTGGGGATTTTGGGAGGCTTCTCTTATGGCATTCAAGCCTTCTACTTTTTTGCCCCCGCAGTTGTTTAGAGGGAGCTATTATATATGGTTGGTTGTTTTCGTAGAAGGGGAGAGGAAGGAAACAACCCTTGTAGATTTTAATCACTGCACTGGTCTTGATGGTTGATTTTATATTGTTCTGAAATAGTATAGCAATCGATTGATTCCTACGTTGATCTCTGCGTGGGGTAGGACGGCTCTCCATAGATCTCGACCCCCTTTTATATTCTTTAAACTTGTTTTGCATTTTCATTGTATGCTGTATATATAGATATATATAAGAGCTGTATTGTGTGATAGAAACAATGAGGGAAGGCTAAGATACCGCTCTGTGCATTGGAGGGTTGAGTCCTGTGTTGATCTCTGTGTGGGGTAGGACGGCTCTCCATAGAGCTCGACCCCCTCTTATATTATTTATATATATTTTAAGAGCCATGCGAAATACGAGTGACGGCTCAGCTCTAATGAGCTAGCCAATCCCATAAGCGAAATACTGTATTTTATATATATATATATATATATATATATATATATATATATATATATATATATATCAGATTGAGATAAGGACGGCTCAGCTACGAAGAGCGAGTTCGATTCCATAAAGGAAAACTGTATTTTATAGTAAATTTGGATAAGAAGGAAGCAGCTCCGTAGAGCTAGTTCGGTCCCATACTTTAACACCGTCTAAATAATAAATGGATTATCTTTGTGTTGGTGCGCAGATTCATAGTATAGATCGATCTGCTCTCAACTTATTCCTTATAATATGATTATTCATTCTTGTATTGATTTACATATTTAAATGTTACCCATAATATATCTATGTAATTGCAGCAATCCATTGCCTCTGGAATATGCAATATGCGTTGATATATATATATGCTTGGAACACTCTTGTGTAAGGTTGTGATTCATCTTTTATAGACTACCTTATTTAGATGTTTCCATGTTGGCCTCAAGGCTTTGTGTACTGCATTTACATATATTCCGCAACTTGATATTATTCATATGTTGTGATTTAGTATCAGTAAATTTTGTTTCGCTTTGTTAAAGTGGAGAGAGACATTGCCTCTAAGATTTGTATGAGTTGAGATGTATACAATTAGTTGCAACTAATGGAGGCTTTGTTAATTTTTTGATAATTTCATTCAAGCATTATCTAGGATCCTACTAAGAGAATAACATGCACAACATAACAATCATAAACACAAGAGACACAGAGTTTCCTCGGGGAAAACCAAGAAAGTGAAAAACCCCGCAACTTCCTCAGAGATAGAATAAGCCCCAATACAAAGATCACAAAGATCAATCCCCAAAAGATAGATGACTTCAGCATCTACTCCTCCTCCACTTGTGCACACTCCTCTCTCTCAACTATGTGAGTTGGATGAGTGAGTGAATGAATAGAATGAGAGTCACTCACTCTCTATTTATACACAACTTAACCTTCCTTTAACCCTGATAGGGACGACTTCCTAAGGAAGCCTAATAACCCATCCACATGACTCATACAGGGAAGACCCCACACTGGTGGTCTAATAACCCATCAAATATAAGTTGCGACACTTACAATAATACTTCGACACTTACAATAATACTTCGACACTTACCAATACAAATGATGACACTTCTGATTGGAGGAATAATACATCTCCATTAGGAATATAGTAAAGTACAAGTGTAATACATAGAAGAATATCTTCCAAAGTTACAAATACATCAACACTCTCTCTTAACTAGAAAGGTATTCTCTTGACACAGGTCATCAATACATATCGGCACAAGTCTTCAATTCTGGAGTTGGATCATCGTCATTGCTGTTGTACTCGTCATCTCGATCACTAGGCTATCTCTCAATTCTTCTCGTCATAGGAAGTTCTACAGAGCCATCACTTTTTCATGTTGGATGTAGGCCTAGCCTCCTGTAGGTCTTTATCATCCCTGCAAGCTAGCCATCCCGTGGAATCCTCAGGACAGATTACGTGCATCAACAAAATCTCGAAAGAGCATCCCAAGACTGATTATGAGCTTACTGCTCAACCTATCGGATCTCCCAGGGAGATACTACATGTGACCACCACAAAACCTTACAAGAGTGTCCCAGGAACGTTTATGTGCATAGAACGAACGGCAAGAACTCTAAAGAGCATCCCCAGACTCTTACATGCCTAGCACAACCTATCAGATCTCCAGGACTGATTACATGTGTTCTGGAAAAACCTTGAAAGAGCATCCCATGACTGATTACGAGCTTACTGCTCAACCTATCAGATCTCCCAGGGAAATATTATATGCCAAGGACAAAACCTCGAAAGAGCATTTTCCAGATCTCCCAGGGAGCTATTATATGCCATAGACAAAACCTCGCAAGAGTATCTACAAATCTCCTAGGGAAAGATTATGTTTCTCCCAAGCAAAACCTCGAAAGAGCATTTGCCAAATCTCCCAGGGAGCTATTATATGCCATAGGAAAAACCTCACAAGAGTATCTACAAATATCCCAGGGAAAGATTATATGCTTATCGCACAACCTGTCCATGGCCACGAAGTATCATCCTAATACTCATGATCAACTTGATCATCCTCGCACGAAGCATCATCCTGATACTCATGATCATACTGATTATCATCATATAGTACATCATCCTGATGCACATCATCATCACATGATCATCCTGATCATCATCATAGCATCGTCCTGTTGCATATCATCATCACATGATCATCGTCATATAGAAAATCATCTGGAGCATATCACACAATGCTTACATCCATAGCCATGGGAAGGATTGTCCTACCACCATGCTTGGAATGGCTCCTACAAATGTGTCTCGTCACTTCCTCCTCAAAGTATCTTCTATCTGAAGAACACTAAGCCTCTCTCTGAAGTACTCGAACTTCACTATGGCTAGTGGTTTGGTCAACACATCTGCAATCTGCTCATCTGTCGCAACATACTGGAGCTTCACTACTCCTCTTTGCACCATATCCCCGATATAGTGATATTTGATCTCGATATGTTTCGACCTATCATGGAACACTGGATTCTCTAACAATTTCACACAACTATGGTTGTCACAATAGATAGAGGTAGCATCCAACTAGAGATCAAACAAATCGGATAGTAGCTTCCTTAGCCATACTTCCTCACAACTAGTCGAACAAGCTGCGACAGACTTTGCTTTGGCTGTACTCAGTGCTACGCAGGATTGCTTCCTGCTAAACCAGGTGATCACACCTGATCCCATACTAAAGCAGCGCCCCGAAGTGCTCTTCCTATTTGCAGCACTTCCTGCCCAATCTGAATCAACATAACCCTCCAGGTTAAACTTTTGATTTGCATCATACTTGAGCCCATAATCAATTGTACCCTTCAAGTACCTTAGAATATTATTTACGGCAATCAGGTGAACATGTCTAGGATCTGTCAGAAACTAGCTCAAGGTGTTCACCGCAAAGCAAATATCTGGTCTCATGTTTGTCAGGTACATCAAGGACCCAATCATCTGACGATACACTGTGGCATCAACCGACTCTGATGAAGCATCACTCAATAGATTCAGGTTCGATGCCATAGGTGTGGCCATGGCCTTGCAGTACATCATCCCAAACTGCTTCAAGATCTCTACTGTATACTTCCCTTGTCTAAGGAAGATTTCATCTACACTCTACCACACCTCCATACCTAGAAAGTAATGCATCATACCCAAGTCCTTCATCTCAAACTCGGCAACAAGATTTGTCTTTGTGTCGGCAATCAACCTATCCTCTCCTGTCACAAACAGGTCATCCACATACAATAGGAGTATCACTGGATTTCCTTCCTCAACCTTGTAGTAAAGGTTGGAATCCGCTTTACTTTTGGTAAATCCCAAACTGGACAGGAAGTTGTCTATCCTACCATACCATGTCCTAGGTGCTTGCTTCAAGCCATACAAGGCTTTCTTCAATCTGCACACATATGACTCTCTATCATGTGTCTCAAAACCGAGTGGCTGCTTCACATACGCTTCATCTTCGACTACACCATTCAAGAAAGTTGTCTTGACATCCATCTGGTGTATCTTCCACTTCATTACTACAGCTAGAGCAAGTATTGTTCTAATGGAAGTGTATTTGGCTACAGGTGCAAAATTCTCTTCATAATCTATCCCCTCCTTTTGGGAGAAGCCACAAGCTACAAACCTTGCCTTGTATTTCTTTATGCTACCATCTGCATCATGCTTGATCTTGTAGACCCACTTGGAAGTCACAACAAACTTTCCTTCTGGTCTTGGGACCACATCCCAAACATCATTCTTCATGATCGACTGGTATTCCTCGACCATGGCATCCTTCCATTCTTTCTTTTCCACTGATTCTTCATAGCTGGAAGGTTCTTTGTTCATAATGTCACAGAGTAAAGCAAGATAGTCGGTGTGTGATCTTGTCCTTTTTCTTTCTCTGTGTTCCTCCTCTGAAATACCATACCTTTATGCATCTTGGATGAGCTCTTTAGCCCATGTAGGTTTCCTCTTGTGAGAGTTCTTCTCACAAGTGGATCTGCAGGTTCTTGTGGATCTTCTATTTCATGATCCACTTCTGGTATTGCTTCGTTCATGGTGGTGTCTTGTGTTCTGGGTATACTTGGTTCTTCATATTCTTCAATAGGTGTCTTCCTTGATTTGATGTATGCTGAGTTTTTATCAGAAGTCACATCCCTGCTGATGTCAATCTTCTTGAACCATGGAAAGTAGATTATGTATGCCTTCGATCTTTCACTGTACCCCAAAAATATACCCTTCTTTCCTAAAGGATCTAACTTTGTCCTCTTTTCTTTTAAAACGTGTGTATATACTGGACAACCAAATATTTTGAGATGGCTAAATTCTGGTCTCTTACCAGAGAAAACTTCTCCTGGTGTCTTTTTTTCAATTATCTTGTGTGGTGTTATGTTTTGTACATATACAGTTGTCCTTGTTGCTTCTTCCCATAGGTGCATGGGTAGATCTTGGTCATGCAGCATTGCTCGTGCTGCTTCCATGATTGTTCTGTTCTTCCTTTCTGCAACTCCATTTTGTTGTGGATTGTAGGGAGTGGTCAACTCCCTCTTAATCCTTGAATCACTGTATAACTTCTTTAGGTCTCCTGAAGTGAATTCTCCACCATTTTCAGATCTAAAGGTATTGATCTTCTTATAAATTTGATTTTCTATCAAGGCTTTGAATTCCTTGAACTTATCAAACACTTCATCTTTGTTCTTCAAAAAATAAACCCAAGTCTTCCTAGAGAAATTGTTGTAGTTCCAAGGTTCATGTGGTTACCATAGATACATTACATATTGTAAGCAAGCATACACAATGATACATATACAAGAGATGAGACAGATAGTTAGAACACACGCCTTTATATTAACCAGCAAGAGCAGAATACAGTCATAGAACCAACATTCTTAATACATCGGCTCAACAACCTATATATATATATATATATATATAACTATGCAAATACAGTTACATAATCGTCTGTCGGTCTATCAACTGACCCGACCTATACTAGTCGACGCGACCTGTCAATATATGCGTCAGAGTGGTCGGGTGGAGGGCCTAGTCTACAGGCCGAACTAGGCCCCTCCAACATCCCCCCCACCTCAAAATATTTCTTCGTCCCGAATAAATGGGGAGATAAAAAATACAAAGTAAGACGGTTATGATGATGGTAGACTGGAGCTAGTAGCATCGATCAGCTGTGAGCAGATTTTGAGAATGGATTAAGCATAAACAAAGAGATGGTGCTGGAACTCTTCCCAGGTGCGTAGCAAATTCTGAATGTCAACAGTGAGTGTTGTGAGCTTTGACAAGTGTTCTCTCTTGTCGTGAGTGGATAGAGCCTGTAAGTGGATCATGTTGGGGCCAAATGTAGTGAATGTTTCCTGGGCAACAACAAGTAAGTGTCGAAGGCGGGGCTGTATTTCTTCAAGTTTAGTGAGGCCACAACGTGCCTGAGATATCCACTTTGTTTCATGTTTCTCTAACTTGTCCAACTCTTTATTTTCCATGACCATCTGATTATCCAGTCGTTCAGTCAGTGCCTCATCTGCAATCAAACTCTGTCGGTGAAGTGTGCCTAGCAGTGTCCTTGTCTTTTTGCAGTTCCTTGCAGACTTCGCCATAATATACATACCAATTGTCAAGAACTTTGGCGAGTTTTGCTACTTGAATATCATACTGTTTGAGTAAATTAACAGCTTCTGTGAAGGATGCAAACTGATTTGTCATGAGAGAAGCCACTTCGACAGCTTGGTCCTGTTGTCTTTTAAGCAACTTGGACTGTAACATCGACACGACATATTCAAATAGTCGGTATGCTCTGTCAAGAGGTGATGTCATGTCGGTACTGGCTGGAAGTGAGATAACTTGTTGAGATAAGTTTTCACACTTAGCAAGAAATGTAGTTCGCTCATCCTGTAGCTGTAGTAATTGATCTTCTGATTCCTGTGGCTGATAGATTGTAGCAGCTCCAAATTTATCTAAGTATACAGAGAGAGTATTTTCTTATTGTCATTGCTATGTTTGCTGCATTTGTAGTTGTTGTTGCAATTCTCTTTCTTTGTGTTTCTTCCTGCTACTCCTCTCTTTTTCTTTTTCTTTGCTTAAGGTTTGTTGTTCTGGCCCCTTATCTTTTTCGGATGTTGCTGGATTACTGTCAGTGACTGCTTGTGTGCTAGCAACAACTTGTTCTTTTCCACTGATTCTTCATAGCTGGAAGGTTCTTTGTTCATAATGTCACAGAGTAAGGCAAGATAGTCGGTGTGTGATCTTGTCCTTTTTCTTTCTCTGTGTTCCTCCTCTGAAATACCATACCTTTATGCATCTTGGATGAGCTCTTTAGCCCATGTAGGTTTCCTCTTGTGAGAGTTCTTCTCACGAGTGGATCTGCAAGTTCTTGTGGATCTTCTATTTCATGATCCACTTCTGGTATTGCTTCGTTCATGGTGGTGTCTTGTGTTCTGGGTATACTTGGTTCTTCATATTCTTCAATAGGTGTCTTCCTTGATTTGATGTATGCTGAGTTTTTATCAGAAGTTACATCCCTGCTGATGTCAATCTTCTTGAACCATGGAAAGTAGATTATGTATGCCTTCGAGCTTTCACTGCACCCCAAAAATTTACCCTTCTTTCTTGAAGGATCTAACTTTGTCCTCTTTTCTTTTAGAACGTGTGTATATACTGGACAACCAAATATTTTGAGATGGCTAAATTCTGGTCTCTTACTAGAGAAAACTTCTCCTGGTGTCTTGTTTTCAATTATCTTTTGTGGTGTTATGTTTTGTACATATACAGTTGTCCTTGTTGCTTCTTCCCATAGGTGCATGGGTAGATCTTGGTCATGCAGCATTGCTCGTGCTGCTTCCATGATTGTTCTGTTCTTCCTTTCTGCAACTCCATTTTGTTGTGGATTGTAGGGAATGGTCAACTCCCTCTTAATCCTTGAATCACTGCATAACTTCTTTAGGTCTCCTGAAGTGAATTCTCCGCCATTTTCAGATCTAAAGGTATTGATCTTCTTATAAATTTGATTTTCTATCAAGGCTTTGAATTCCTTGAACTTATCAAACACTTCATCTTTGTTCTTCAAGAAATAAACCCAAGTCTTCCTAGAGAAATTGTTGTAGTCCCAAGGTTCATGGGGTTACCATAGATATATTACATATTGTAAGCAAGCATACACAATGATACAGATACAAGAGATGGGACAGATAGAGAGAACACAAGTCTTTATATTAACCAGCAAGAGCAGAATACAGTCATAGAACCAACATTCTTAATACATCGGCTCAACAACTTATATATATATATATATAACTATGCAAATACAGTTACATAACCGTCTGTCGGTCTATCAACCGACCCGACCTATACTAGTCGACGCGACCTGTCAACATATGCTTCAGAGTGGTCGGGTGGAGGGCCTAGTCTACAGGGCGAACTAGGCCCCTCCAACATCTCCCCCACCTCAAAATCTTTCTTCGTCCCGAAGAATGGGGAGATAAAAAATAAAAAGTAAGACGGTTATGATGATGATAGACTGGAGCTAGTAGCATCGATCAGCTATGAGCAGATTTTGAGAATGGATTCGGCATAAACAAAGAGTTGGTGCTGGAACTCTTCCCAGGTGCATAGCAAATTCTGAATGTCAACAGTGAGTGTTGTGAGCTTTGACAAGTGTTCCATCTTGTCGTGAGTGGATAGAGCCTGTAAGTGGATCATGTTGGGGCCAAATGTAGTGAATGTTTCTTGGGCAACAACAAGTAAGTGTCGAAGGCGGGGCTGTATTTCTTCAAGTTTAGTGAGGCCACAACGTACCTGAGATATCCGCGTTGTTTCCTGTTTCTCTAACTTGTCCAACTTTTTATTTTCCATGACGATCTGATTATCCAGTCGTTCAGTCAGTGCCTCATCTGCAGTCAAACTCTGTCGGTGAAGTGTGCCTAGAAGTGTCCTTGTCTTTTGCAGTTCCTTGTAGACTTCGCCATAATATACATACCAATTGTCGAGAACTTCGGCGAGTTTTGCTACTTGAATATCATACTGTTTGAGTAAATTAACAGCTTCTGTGAAGGATGCAAATTGATTTGTCATGAGAGAAGCCACTTCAACAGCTTGGTCATGTTGTCTTTTGAGCAGCTCGGACTGTAACATTGACATGACATATTCAAATAGCCGGTATGCTTTGTCAAGAGGTGATGTCGTGTCGGTACTGGTTGGAAGTGAGATAACTTGTTGAGATAAGTTTTCACACTTAGCAAGAAATGTAGTTTGCTCGTCCTGTAGCTGTAGTAACTGATCTTCTGATTCCTGTCGGCAACATCTTTGCACTCTAAAAAATGCATCTTCAAGTATATCAAGCTCTTCTTGGGAGGCCAACTGTGGCTGATAGATTGTAGCAGTTCCAAATTGATCTAAGTATACAGAGAGAGTATTTTCTTATTGTCGTTGCTGTGTTTGCTGCATTTGCAGTTGTTGCTACAATTCTCTTTCTTTGTGTTTCTTCTCTTTGTGTTTCTTCCTACTACTCCTCTCTTTTTCTTTTTCTTTGCTTAAGGTTTGTTGTTCTGGCCCCTTATCTTTTTCGGATGTTGCTGGATTACTGTCGATGACTGCTTGTGTGCTGGCAACAACTTGTTCTGCCTAGGTTTGCGTACTTGGTACTGCTTCAATAGTGACTGGAGTTTCATGTTCAACAATTTCGGCACTTGGTGGAATATCTGTTGGTATGCTGGATGTATCCATATTGATTGCACTGATATCTGGAATATTTGTGTGTTCTAATGGTTCTGTCGTGTCGGCTGCAATTTCTTGAGTTGCGGCTAATTCCTTGGCTTGATTAGAATCGCCTTTGACTGCTTATGTCGTGGTTGCTTCTTTGTTGTGCTGCTATGTAACCGGACTAGACTTGGATCTGTCGACAGGAAGACTCGACTGACTTATCAGGAGTGATGGTAGCTCGACTGATGTCGTAAGTGGACTTACAGAAGTGGTACTATCGAGCAGACCTGGACTAACTAGACTAGAATTAATTGTAGACTCAACATGGGGAGTGACAACTTGGGGGGGTTTTCACTTTGAACGACTTTCGGTAATGTAGTGATTGGGAGAGCGGTATAGACAATTTTCTGTTGTGAATAAACTAGACCTAAAGGGTCAGGATTTCTGATATGATGGATCTTTTTGTGCTCGACAATTTTTGGGATTGTCGATGGTAAAGGTAAACTTGCGGTTTGAATGGTGTCGGGGGGAGCTAGGTTAACTGGGACAGTGGTTGGAGATGCAAAAACTGGTTGTTGAAATACCATCTTGCGCTAGTTGGGACATAGTGTCGGAAAGTTTGCAATAAATGTACTCAAAGCGGCGTCTGCTGGATTAACAGGCGCAAGGAGTGCTAGAAGGCTGCTTTCTTCATCTACTATGGTTGGGGAAGAGGGGGGGAGTCTGAATGGTTAAGTTGACATGAGGTTCAACCAGAATTTTGGGTTTTTCAACAGGAATTCTAGAAGACGGATACTTATCTATTTCTAGAAATTTTATGAACTGGTCTTCAATAGGTAATTTGTTCTTGGCTGCATCTTCAAGAATCTAAGTGGCAGTGTCGTATAATTCGATCCCATCTTCCTATGTAGGCTCTTGAAATGTAACTTTTCTTTTCCCTTTCCCCTGGGTCAGTATTACTCTGTTCTGTCGGGCTGTGGTGAGTTCAGCTACTACCTTCTGTATGTTATCATCTGTCAAAAGATGTTATGGGTTGTCGGACTCTGTGCTGCTGTCCGACTACTCTCTGGCTTCTGCTGATTCTATGTGCGGAGTCTAGGAAAGTGCTAACACCTTAGGGTTAGGTATCGGCTCGGGTTGATAAATGAAGGTGTTCATATACAACCAGATTTTGTATGCTTCTTCTTGTTCCATATCAGTGAGAGGATCGACATAATTGAAGTTGATTTTGCTTGCTAGGGTTGGAATAGCTAATACTTCATTAGACTATCGACTTAACTTTGTGAAAATTTCACTTACCGAAGGGTAATAGTCGAGCCGCCTTGTTGGACCTGCTGCTCCTTCCATGTACCAGACTGTTGTATCATCCAAAGATAGCTAGATGTGAGCTGTCAGGGGTAGACTTCGATGAACGTTCTGTGGTACTCTCCATCTTGTCGCCATTGTTTTAAGGTCTATAAACCATGCTTCTAACCAAAGTTTAACTATTGTGGGCCCATGTCGACTTGCTCCTGGTGAAAAAAAACATAAATTCTCCATAACGACAAGTCGTTCTTGCGAGAAATCCTTATTTCCTTTCGGTCGAAGATGGGTCATAGCAATCCATATGAGTACAGATGGGTAATGGATGCTAGCTCCCTCCTCTTGGCATTTATGGCATGTGCATTTGAGAATATCGGCCAAAAATTCTACCCATTTGTATACTTTTCCATTCATAGCCATATTCTTTAGAGCTTCCAACATGTCGGTCTTCAAATCTGATCCCCTTCCTATCCGTGAAAGTGCATGCAACACAATCTTAGCAGCAGTTTTGTAGTTTCCATATACAATTTGGCTCGTGACTACGCCTCGAGAGTTCTTTCCAGCAAGAGTATCAATAAATTCATTGACCAAGTCCGCTCTTGAACTTTTCGGTACTATATCTCCCTTATCTGATAGGCCAGTTGTCTTGTGGATAATATCTCCATTGATGTCAAATGGGACATCGAAATAAAGTTTGCCATTGTGATACCTGCTAATGATAAATTGTGCAATGACTTCTTAAGTCATCTAAAGATATCCAACAAGGGTTCCTTCATATAATGCAGAATTGTGGTTGTCTGTAATCGTCATGCTTCATCCCTCCAGTGACCATCTAACTCCTTCCCCCAATCTTCAATGCTCTTCCATGATTTCTTCCAAGTGGGTTCTACTGCTTTCGCATTTTGAATCATCTAGAGTCTTGTTTCCAATGGTGTTTGTGCTTTCTCCAACTCTCTAACTGTCTTCGCAGCGACTCTGGTAGTTGTTAAAGTTTTTCTAGGAGCCATGGCGGATTCAGGGTTCAAGAATGCGAAATTAGCTTCGGCGGGGTCAAGGAGCTCTATATCTTGGAGTTCAAGTTCACAGCAAAAGAGTGCCCAAGCTCCTCGAGCTCTGGATTTAAGGTGGAGTTACTCAGCACGGGTGAACAGGACATAGAGGCCTGTATTAATGGTTGATTTGATGGGATTTTTAAATTGGGATGACAGGATATCGGCGCCTCGTTAGGTGCATTACTTCTGGCATCGCGGGTATCTTTAGCCTTTATTTCTTTGTCATCATGATGTCGCGATACCTCGTTTGATATGCTATGTCGACGGACTTCTCTGAATGGGTTTTTTCAGTCCAGGCTCTAATGCTTATGTCATGCCTGACTTCCTTTTGCGACTCGTCGGAATTCTTGTCGATGTCTATAATATCGACGGTTATGCGCCGGACTTCTTTCTTTGCTCTTTCCATCCTTCTTCTACCACTCTCTCATCATTCTGCTTTTATAATGCTCCGTTGTTTTTCTTGATTGGTTATAGTACTCTCGTTCGGTTACTTCTTAACCGGTTTTTTTTTTGAATATTCACGACTTGTACCACTTAAGTCGGGCCGCCATTTACCGCTTTCTTGAAAACACTTCCCTGTAGTGTTTTCAGTTAGACTGATCCATTAGGATTTAATGCTTCGACAATATAGGGTCCCATCCATTCTGTATGTAGCTTTTTCGGCTTCCCTTTTACTCAGCTATTATAGAGGAGTGCTAAATCTCCAACTGACAGATTCTTCTGTTTGATATTTCTATCATGCCACATTTTCTGTTGTTGTTTTTGGACTCGTTGATGTTCTATCGCCAACTATCGACTTTCATCCAACTTCGACAGTTGTAGTAGCCATTCTTGTCGAGTATCTTCAACGTCAATATGTAAAGTTGCTACAATGGTCGATGCCTATCATCAAAAATGTAATGGGACGACATCTTCTTGTCCATAGACAAGTGAGAATGGTGTCTAACCTGTCATTCTTTTGTATGTTGTTCTGTATGCCCAGAGAATAGCAGGTACTTTGTCATCCCAGTCATCTTTCTCTATGTTGCATATTTTCGTTAGTCCTTTTGTAAGTGTTTTGTTGAACGATTCTACAATGCCATTCGACTGAGGATGGTACACTGTGCTTATTCTATGATCAACTGCAAATTCTTTAGTCAATGCTTCAATGGTTTTACATACAAAATGTGTACCTTGGTCACTTATCAATGTTATGGGGCATCCAAAACGTGTTATGATGTTTTCATAAATAAACTTAGCGGCAACTTCGCTTGAACATGTTTCGACCGGATCTACTTCTGCCCACTTGGTAACATATTCGACAGCAGTGGTAATATATGGAGCACCTGTCCTTCTCCCCACTACTGGAAATGGTCCAATAAAATCGATAGCCCAAATTTCGAATGTTCAGCTAGGGTTAATTGGGACCAATGGTATTTCTGTTCTTGGGAGTGGTCAGCCCATGCGCTGACATCTATCACACTTAGATATAAATTCTCAACAGTCTTTATGAATTGTTGGCCACCAAAGTCCGGCTTACAGGATTTTTCTAGCTGTTATGTCTGCATGATAATGTCCTCCCGCCGGTCTAGCATGAGCTTCTGGAAGTATATCCCGTCATTCATGATCAAGTGCACATCGGCGTAAGATATCATCCAAGCCAAGTTTATAGAGGAATCCATTGATTATAGTGTAGGGGGATGCTTTCATTGCTAAGGTCTTCCTCGTTTTCTCAGTCATTCCTTCAGGGGCTTGCCCATCCTTGAGAAATTGTGCGATTTCCGCAAGTTCTGAAGGGACTGCTTCAATATGAAACAAGTGTGCGTCCGATAAGTCATCTTCGATTCCCGTCAGCTCGTCTCCTGTGTCAACTCTCGACAGGTGGTCCAATATGACATTAGCTTTTCCCGATCGAATGATTACTTCAAATTCAAATTCTTGAAATAGTAATAGCCAGTGACATAACCTCCCATGATGCAATGGTTTATTGACTAAGTATTTTAAAGATTGATGATCTGTATAAAATACAAAGCGATTAGCCAATAAATAATGATGGTACTTCTCTTAGCAAATACAAAGCGATTAGCAAATACCATACCTAATGCTTCTCTTTCAGTCGTGGAATAATTTATTTCATCTTTATTCAATTTTCGACTGCTGAATGCATTAGGGTAATCTATGCCATCTTCTCCAGGTTGTGTTAGAATGGCGCCGACTGCTATTCCAAAAGCCTCAATATGTACATGAAATTTTTTCGACCAATCCGAAAATCGGAGGATGGGTGCTTCGACCATTTTTCTTTTCAATGTGTTAAATGAAATGTCGTATTCCTCTATCCACCTATAATATCGATCATCTTTTAGCAATTCTTCTAGAGGGTAAGTCATATCGGAATAATGTCTGATAAACTTCCTATAATATCTGGTATGACCCAACAGGATCCGTACTTGTTTTGGATTGATTGGAGGCTTCAGTTCGAGGATAATTTTGATCTTCACGTAATCGACCTTGATTCCTTCTTTGCAAACTACATGGCCTAGTAATATGTCGATGGGTGTTGCGAAAATGCACTTTTTAATGTTTAGCGACAATTGTATCTACCAACACCTTTCCAACATCAGTCGAAGCCACTTGCAATGATCCTTCAGCATTGTATAGATTGTCCAATCATCAAAGTATATAGCCATGGTTTTGTAGATATATTCTTGAAATGCTTTGAAGACAATTCTTGAGAAGACTGCAGGTGCGTTCTTCAACCGAAGGGCATAACTTTGTACGTGAATGACCTGAATTTGCACACGAATGTTGTCTTTTTCTGATCTTCCTTTGCAATAGGTACTTGGTTGTACCCCGAGAATCCATCCGTGAAAGAGTAGCACTCATGCCCTACACCTTCATTAATAATTTCATCTACGAAAGGAGTTGGGAAGGGATTTGTGAGTATTACCTTGTTCATCTCACAAAACTTGACACAGATTGGCAGTCGTGTTGGATCTTGTTTCTTTGGCTGAACGACCATTCGGCTTGCCCACTCCGGCTAGTCGATAGGATATATGATTCCTGCCGCAAGCATGCTATTGATCTCCTTTTTAACAATATCCTTGTATTTGTGAGCAAGCTTGTAGGGTCTTTTCTTTACAGGTCTGGAATCTGGCTTAATATCAATTTTCATCTCGCCCATCTCCTACACAAGTCCTTTCAAGTCTCTATGATCTCAAGAAAAAATGTCTTGAAATTCTTTGAGGATACTGGAGATTTATATTGTTTTTTCCTCACTCCACTAGTCGCCAATCCTTGCCATTTTCGGTCGGTCGTCATTTGAAATATCCACTTCCTTTGTTTTAATCTTTGCATCCATCCATGCTGGTGCACGACTGTCACTTATCTATCTTTCAGCTTGTTTGATTTGTGTGAATACTGATGGAAATTCTTTTTCAGACAATCTTTCGAGTTCATCTTTTCCGACCATCTTTGTGCTAAAGATTGTTTTTACGGGCTTCGACACGTCAGGGTGATCCTTTCTCCATTGAAAAAAAATTTCGACTGATATATCCGCTTCTAGGCTTAGTCTTGTCGAATGTTGGCTTTCTATCGAATTTGTGTTGTAGCAGGTAGTAGGTGGGTGCATAATCTTTTGCTTTTCTGCAAGTGTTAAAGTTTCTGTCGGCTGCATAAATTCTTTGATGCTTTTACTTGATTCGACCATCCTCTCATCCTGTGGAGAAAACTGGAAATCCTTAATAAAATTATCTTTTAAGTCTTTCCAAAAGAAGGTTCCTCCTCTCGCTTCTTCCATCTTGTACCATTTGTTAGGTATATCATCAAGTGTTCTAGGGAAGAGGTGAGGCCATGTTCTTTCATCTTTATAGCCCATTTTTCTCCATTCTCTTTCGCAACAGTCGATGTGAACTTCAGGATTTTGTACTTGCGTAAACAGAGGGATATCGGCCTGAGTTGTCAATTTTCTTCCTCCAAACCTTTCTATGAAAAATGTTGATGCAGTATTCCATTTTTGGAGTTTCGACTAATGAGTGTCCCACCATCTCGCAGCTTGTCCAGTGAATGTCTCTACCAAACTTTGTAGTCGGCCCTACTCTCCGACATGTTTTGATACCTGTTCAACATGTACAGCAGGTGAATCACATTCTTTATACCTTAATGTTGAATTACTTGATTGTGCATTTTTGTCTGGAACAAGTGTTGGATATGCTCGCATTTTTCGTTCGAATATCTTCGATGTGTATGATATTGAGAGACACTTCTTTATTTGCTTCTTTGAGATGGCTTCCACAGTCCAACATTCTTTTGCATGTAAATCATAGTTCTCTATTTTCTAGTCATAGAGTTCTGCATCGGAATTGTATCCGAGCGAGACAGGATCTTCAAGGTGAAGTTCTCCTTGGGTATTTGGCTCAATGCGATCTTCATTATTGTCTATGCAGTAAAGTTGTCGAACATCATTGAAGTTCCGACCAAGGTTCTCCCTGAGATGGGAAGATTGGTACGATAACCTTCTGCCTATTGCCTTTCAACTTGATACGACTTTTGTCTAAGGAAATTGAGGCCTTCATCTTTCATCCCCAAGGTCGACCAACCAAGGCAGGGAAAGAACTCGCATCATCCTTGGGAGTGATGATTTCGAAATCTACTGTTGTCGTGATGCCTTTATTGGAAGTTTCGACTCCTTTCCATACTCCAATCAGCTCAATTAATCCTTGATCTGTAAGCTTTAAATAGATGCCTGATTCCTGCAGTTGTGGTCGACCGAGTTGGTCCCACGTATCACGAGTCATGATATTCACTTGGGATCCAAAATCTAGTATGACTTGTCATACATGATATCCATTTATGTCGAGGTCGACTAATGGGTCAGCATCATTTTTCTCTTTTTGTTTTAGTTGGCAAATGTTTTTAGTTTGTCTTTGCTCGAGATGTTTATATTTTAATTTGTGCAATAGGTCAATCATTTTTCCTATAGCTTCCTCATTTGAAATTAATCTGAGCAATTCATTGAGAAATTCCTGTCGGTTTTCTTCAACATCTTCGTGTCCTACTAAGTCATGAAATATGTCGGATGCATCTTTGTACACAGATTTTTGTTTTATAGGATTTGGGTAATCCTCTTTATCGACAATTCTACTTATCTGTGGTTTATCTTGACTAATGTGAGTGCCTTGCCTAGTTACAGTTTGCAAGTTTTTGTACAAAGCACATAATTTTTTGAAATACAAGATAAAACATGAACATTCTTTTTATTATTTATTTTCTCAATCATGGTAGGGAAATCCTCTAAATAGTGATATCCTACCCCACACTTTGTACAAAATTTAAGATCAGTTGTTTCCTTATAAGGGCATTCTGCCTGTCGATGATCCTCACTGAGACATGTGAAACATGCACCAGGTCGATTAGGTCGAATACCGCGACCTCCACCGCCACGACCACGACTCTGGTATCCTCCGCGTCTATTGTAGCCGTCATATCACCGATCATACCGACGGTCATTATACCTTGGGTATCTTTCGTTTCTGTTTTGATTGTACCTGTTATTTCTTCCATCTTTTCTCTCAAATCTGTTGTTTGTTGTATTTCTATCGTGATGCTGCTTGACAGAGTTTGTCTGGTACACTGCATGATAATTTTGCCAATTTTTTAGGTTCAGATGACAATCTTCAATTGCATGTGTATTGACTTCACAAATTTGACACCATTTTGCCTTCTTTTTTTCATATTGTATCGACAATCGTTTGTGGTATGCGAGTCATACTCTTTGCACAGATCGCAAAAACATATGGATTGGATGAGTTTAACTTCTTGTCGTCGATCCTCAATTCGACAAAAATCTTTGGTATGTCCTGAAGTTCAACATGTTGTACACCATAATTCAGGCCCTTTTAGAGTCATATTTCGAATAGCCTGCTCCATACTTTCAAGGCATTCGTTGACGTGTCTATCCATGGATACTAGAGGGTATTCATCATCCATTTCGATTTCTAGTGCTACTTTTAATGCCTCTGCATACGTATTAACACTTTTTCGATGGACATGTATTCTGATTTTATTTATTAGACCTGCAATAAACCATTTGATTAATATTTTTTCTTCGATTTCGTAGTCTAATTTTCTCAGGAGGTCTTTGAACCTCTTGTCATACTCCTTGACAGTTTTTGTTGGCTTTTGGACTGTCGTCTTCAGTCGTTCTGCCACCAGGTATGTCGCATCTTCGATAATGAAAAAGGCCAAAAAGCTTTGTTTGATTTGTGCCTTGGTTGCATTTGGTGACTTTGCTATGTATCCCATGTACCATGTCAGTGCTCTTTTCCTTAACAAACCAACAAACTAAGAAACCTGTCTTTCTTCACTGGTGATTTGATTAGCTATCCATATTGCTTCACACACAAACCAGTGTCTTATCGGATCTTCATCACCTTCATAGAACGGAGGGTGTGCCATTGTGTGTGCCATGTCTACTGGTGTATTATTTTGAGAATTTGATGGTGGTGTGGGTGGGTTATTTCCACAATCAAAACTTGGTGCTTTGTCAATTTGAATTAGCTGTCTCTCTGGACTTGGTTATCTATCCTCAGAATCAGTAACTATAACTTCTTCTATATCTCCAAGTCTGCCTTCTTCTACCCCTTCTATCGAAATCCAGTTAAAGTTCTGCTCGAACGGGATTTCACTAAATCTAGAGATTTTCGATGTACTTGACAATTCACTCAAATTTGGTATTGGCAGGGGGGGCGCTTCCTGATGCTTTGAGTAGACTAGATGAAAGCTTCTATTCAAAAATTCGGGTTGAAAAGACACCCAATTTCCTTCCTCCGGTTGATGAATTTGGAGTCGTCAAAGTATAGAAGGCGATGATATTAAAGACACCCAAATTTTCTTCGACAATTTCTTGCACCCAGATGCTTTGTGTTAAACGAAATGGAGAAGGAGGTGTTACCGTTTCAAGTATCTGAACTTGGAGAGCTCTACCACACTCTATCCACAAGTCTTCATCCATCGGCGACAGGTCTTCTTCGACACCCCGATCATCACGGGCTCGGATTGACTCTGGCAGATTTCCTTCTATGTCAGTCGCAACATTTGATCCTCGTGTCCTTCGGAGCGCAATTGCCTGCTCCTGCAGCTCTTCACGCCGCTACCTTCTCTTTTCTCTTTCAATTTTTTGGATATCTCAGGTGCTTTTATGACTCAAAATTCTATCTTTGTCGGATTTTTTTCCACTGCTGGCCATGTTGTCTTTTCATATGTTGATTTTCATCAAACTAGGCACATCAAAGCATGCTTCGTCACGACCCCAATGTCGGCTTGAAGGTTTCTAATCAATGGGGAAGTACAGACCATCATTTGTTCAAAGAAAATTCCCATTCGCTCTCCTTTACAAATTTTTCCCCCTTATGTTCTTTCTCCTTCCAATTAGAGTTCGGAAGGGGTGGGAGCAGCAATGGTCTTGTTTCGACAATATGCGTAATGCCTTTGTCAATCAAAAATTTGAACAATAGGGTTGGCAGAGAACACAGAAATTGATCAGCTAATTCGGTGAAGAACTTTCTTCTTATTTCGTCAACTGAGACTTGATCTTCAATCGCCTGCTCTTCACAGAAATCGTTTGCAATCTTTTCGCACCACTCCGATAGATTCATGCGTCCTCCATTGATCAACTTCGACAACAGCTTCCTCTCTGCTTCATCAACTAGTCTTTTCATCTAGAAGCTTCTTCAAGGAGGTCAGCATGGACTCTACAAATCTCTCATGGGTCTCGGAGAAGAATCGATCTCTCGCTTGGCTAATCGTCAGCTTGTTACGTCGTGCATAGTTCTACAGATAATTCACGATTTTCTTCTCCCACCAATCTCTAATTTCCTGTTCTGAAATCATAGTTCATGCTGCTATTTATTTTTCATGCATCAACCGGCAATGGAACCAAATGTTGTAGTCCCAAGGTTCATGTGGTTACCATAGATACATTACATATTGTAAGCAAGCATACACAATGATACAGATACAAGAGACGAGACAGATAGAGAGAACAAAAGCCTTTATATTAACCAGCAAGAGCAAAATACAGTCATAGAACCAACCTTCTTAATACATTGGCTCAACATCCTATATATATATAACTATGCAAATACAGTTACATAACCGTATGTCGGTCTATCAACCAACCCGACTTATACTAGCCGACGCGACCTGTCGACATAAGCTTTAGAGTTGTCGGGCGGAGGGCCTAGTTGATAGGCCGACCTAGGCCCCTCCAACAGAAATCATCAATGAAAGAAACATAATATACATACCCACTTAGAGAATTGGACTACATTGGTCCGCATACATCGGAGTGGACAATCTCCAAGATTCCTTTTGATTTGCTTTCATTGCTTGGAAATGCCTTCTTTGTGCTCTTTCCTTTTGCACATCCTTTGCAAACACCTTCATGCTTTGACTGGATTTCAGGAAGACCTTCTACTGCTTTGCTTGAAATTGGTAGTGCCCTATAGTGCACATGAGCAAGCCTTCTATGCCAAAGTTCACTTGGTTCCATGGATTCATGTACCATGGCATGTTTAGGTTGTCCCTTCAATTTGTACAATCCTCCCTCTTGCTCTCCAATCACTACTGCATCATCTATCGTCTTACCTTTTGGCCACATAAGTACTTGGCCATCCACAAATGCAACTCTCATCCCTTTTGCATCCAAAGATGATATGGAGAGAAGATTCTTCTTGAGCCCAGGTACATATAGAACATCTTGCATCTTTAAAGACTTCCCAGAGTCTAACTTGTAGGAGGCTTCACCACTTCCTTTTATAGGGTATTGATAGTCATCCCCAAGTTTCACCTTATGAGGTGACTCATGTTCAGATAGGTCCATAAGAGATTCTTTGAATCCCGTCCAGGTTATTTTTTAAGGATTCTAATATTACACTTAAGTATAGTATTCTAGGCAATTATTTTGGATTGGAAAAAATATAGATATAGATATGTAGGTGAATATTAAATACAAAACCTAGAATTTACTACCGAAATGTGTAAAGTTTGGCGAATATTATGATAATAAAACATATTTTATGTAAATATAGGCAATATTAGAGACTAAAAATGATCAAATAACGAATTTATTTTTTGAAACAAACCCCCAAAAATAGCCAATTGGTGAAATTTTGCCCCTAAAAATTGCCCTGAATTCCCGTCATATGTTTTGAATCCCCACTATCAATAAGACAATCATTACACCCATGTGTAACAGTAACTATGAGAGCAGAGATTAGAACATATTCATCGTCACTTGAAGAGTCTTCACTTTCTACTTTAGTCTTCTTCCTGGGAGGTTCATCATCCTCAGCGGCATGGGCATGATATCTCTTCTTGTTTCTCTTGTTCTTGTTTTTGTTGTTGGATTTCCTTTTGTTCTTGGGACATTCTGAGGCAAAGTGTCCCTTCTCATTACAAGTGAAGCATCTCAGATCTTTCTTCTCTCTTTGATGATGGTGTTGTGAAGATCTCTTGTGAAAAGATTGCTCCCTCTTGGGATTACTTTTCTTGGTGTGTGATGTGAGAGCTTGATCTTCATTTCCCATCTTTTCTTCTCGGGCCACAAGCCTAGCTTCTTCTTGTGAACATTCCTCCCATAGTTTACTGAAGGAGATCAACTTATTTCTTGCATAGATACCTTGG
Organism: Larix kaempferi; assembly: GCA_027924585.1. Lineage (NCBI taxonomy): Eukaryota > Viridiplantae > Streptophyta > Pinopsida > Pinales > Pinaceae > Larix > Larix kaempferi. The sequence continues at coordinate 16,358,698 of BSBM01000070.1, forward strand.
ATGAAGGAGTCCCATGACCTAGGTAGGCCATTCAATGTGGTCATGATAATTTCTCCATTCTCCACTACTTCATCCACAGCTTCAAGTTGTTCTTTGATTTGAGAAACCTTAGTAAAGTAGGATTGGATGGTTTGTCCATTCTGGAACTTTACTCCTTTCAATTGATTCCGCAGAGTCATCTTCTGATTTATATTCTTCCTTCAAACAACTTGTTCAAGATCTCCTTAGGTGTCTTTAGAGAAGAAACATGGGTTATGAGATGGTATTTTATAGAATCAACAATGATTCTTTGGCTTTGACCAAGTTCTTCTTGTGTAAGGCCTTAACCTCATCTCCCTCTGAAACTGGAACATCTTGACTTATGTAGGTGTCCAACTCATTCTCTTCTAGAATTAACCCAATCATATACTTCCATGCTTGGAAGTTGTCATCTCCTTCAAGCTTATCCTCAAGCTTGGTGTGGTGAGACATCTTAATGAGAAACTCAAATGGAAATAAAAGATTTAGGTCTGACCACTTAATTTGTTGAAACTGGATCTGGAGCTGGTTTAGGGTTTGACAGAGAAACCCTAAAAGTCAAACTTTGAATTCCAAAATTATGAATGGATGGAAAGATGCGCCTTGCTGAGCTGATCAAGCTGGTATACTTCAATTTTGAAATCTACAAAATTTGACCCCTCAAAATTGCCTTTGAAACTTTCAGATCTGCAGTTTCTGGTTTTCTGGTTTTCTAGTCAAAATCCCGAACAAGGGTTTGATAATGCTTGGGGTTCTGCCCAGCCAAAAAGTTCGATCTTGGTCTCTAAAGTTCAATTTTTCTGAGGTGCATCTAGCTGTGGTCTCAGATTTCAAAAATTCCAACTTTTGCAAAAACCCTAATTTCCCACCTTTCCGATCAAAATCCTGAACTAGGGTTTGATGGAGCCCGGGGTTCTGCCCAACCAAAAGGTTCGATCTTGGTCTCTAGATTTCGATGTTCTTGAGGAGCATCCAGCCGTGGTCTCAGATTCCAAAAATTCCAACTTTCTCTGAAACCCTAATTTCCCACAGTAGTGACAGGCCAAAAACTGAAAGTGCTTAGAATTGAATTATGTCTTGACAGAAAGATGTGCCCTTGCAAGGAGAGTTAGCCTAGACTCCTGACTTTGATGAACTATGGAGAGAAACCCAAAAATTAAGAATCCCTAGCTTCCACAGCTGCACAGTATCTTCTTCTTAGCACCGCTCTGATACCATGCTAATTTTTCTATAATTTCATTCAAGCACTATATAGGATCCTACTAAGAGAATAACATGCACAACATAATAATCATAAACACAAGAGACATAGAGTTTCCTCCGGGAAAACCAAGAAGGTGAAAAACCCCACAACTTCCTCAGAGATAGAATAAGCCCCAATACAAATATCACAAAGATCAATCTCCAAAAGATAGATGACTTCAGCAGCTACTCCTCCTCCACTTGTGCACACTCCTCTCTCTCAACTATGCGAGTTGGATGAGTGAGTGAATGAATAGAATGAGAGACACTCACTCTCTATTTATACACAACTTAACCTGCCTTTAACCCTAACATGGCTGACTTCCTAAGGAAGCCTAATAACCCATCCACATGACTCATACAGGGCCGACCCCACTGTTAAATTTTTAGTATTAAATCACAATACTATAGGATCTTTGCTGAGAGAATAACATCTACATTATATCAATGCATGACAATCATAATATGACAAGCATCACAAGCATCACAAGAATCAAAAGCATAGAGACAAGAGACATAGAGTTTCCGTGGGGAAAACCCTAAGGTGAAAAACCCCACAACTTCCTCAGAGATAGAGAGAGCAATGGCTCAACCAAAATACAACCAAATAACACTAAGATAGTCTCCTAGCAGATGATCCTCCTCCTCCTCACTAGTGCGCCACTTTTCAGAGAGAGAGATAGTTCCTTTTCCGAGTGAGTAAAATAGAGATCTCCTATCTCTATTTATACTCACCTTTTTGCCCAGTGACCTACTGGGGCCGACTTGTCTACTTTGATACACCCACATTATATTATATATTAATCAGGGCCGACCCCATAAGGTGGTCTAATAACCCATCGGCAAGTACACACACTTGCGACACTTGTCAATCCACATGACGACACTTCCTTATAGAGGAATAACACATCTCTTATAAGGGTACAATAAATATAAATATAATATACAGATGAAATACATTCCGAAGTTACATATACATCAACACTCCCTCTTAACTAGGAAGGTATTTCTCGACACAGATCTGCTAGACAAGTCTTCTTCTCTGGATCATCATCATCGATGCATTGTCATCATCATCGTCACTGTTGCTACTATCTCAACCAATCTCTATCTCTACTCGTCATAGGAAGTTCTACAAAGCCAGTCCTTTTTCATACTGGATGTAGGCCCACCACCTGCAGGTCTTCGTCATCACTGGCCATACTGTGGAATCCTCAGGACTTTTACGTGCGTCACAAAACCTCGAAAGAGCATCCCAGGCTGTTACGAGCACACAGCTCTACCTATAGGATCTCCCAGGGCAACGAATTACATGTGACCTCACCACAAAACCTTGCAAGAGCATCCCAGGCTGTTACGAGCACACAGCTCTACCTATAGGATCTCCCAGGGCAAGGAATTACATGTGGTCATGGCAAAACCTCGTAAGAGCATCCCAGGACTGATTAAGGGCACACAGCCCAACCTATCGGATCTCCCAGGGAAACGAATTACATGCCATAGGACAAAACCTCGCAAGAGCATCTGCCAGATATCCTGGGGCACTATTATATGCCATAGGCAAAACCTCGAAAGACTATCTGCAGATCTCCCAGGGCAACGAATTACATGTCCTCCCAGAGCAAAACCTCGAAAGAGCATTTTCCAGATGTCCCAGGGCACCGAATTACATGCCATAGGAAAAACCTCGAAAGACCATCTGCAAATCTCCCAGGGCAACAAATTACATGCTCATCTGCACAACCTGATCCACGGCCATAGAGTATCAACCTGATACTCACCATACATCATCCTGATGTATCCATGATCATCCTGATCATCATCACTGCAACGTCCTGCTGCATGTCATCTGGAGCAACATCCTGAAGCTCGTCATCTATGATCATCCTGATCATCACTGCAACATCCTGCTGCATGTCATCATGAGCAACATCCTGAAGCTCATCATCTATGATCATCCTGATCATCACTGCAACATCCTGCTGCATGTCATCTGGAGCAACATCATGAAGCTCGTCATCTATGATCATCCTGATCATCACTGCAACATCCTGCTGCATGATCCACCTGATCATCAATGCATCTACCTGATGCATACCAAGTATCTACCTGATACATATCATCATACATGATCCTCCTGATCATCAATGTATCCACCTGATACAAATACATGATACATATCATCATACATGATCCTCCTGATCATCAATGCATCTACCTGATGCATACCAAGTATCTACCTGATACATATCATCATACATGATCCTCCTGATCATCAATGTATCCACCTGATACAAATACAAATACATGATACATATCACCATACATGATCCACCTGATCATACAATGTATCCACCTGATACATATACAGATACATGGTCCAAGCATCCAACATGATGCATATACAAAATACGTACACATGATCCAACTGATCATATCTAGCATCCAACATGATGCATACATACATAAATGATCCAACTGATCATATCCAGCATCCAACATGATGCATACATACATACATAAAAATGATCCAACTGATCATATCCAGCATCCAACATGATGCGTACATACATACATAAAAATGATCCAACTGATCATATCAAGCATCCAACATGATGCGTACATACATACATAAAAATGATCCAACTGATCATATCAAGCAGAAACCAGAACATCATCCTGATGCTCATCATCCAGCGCTTACATCCACAATCATGTGAAGGATCCTCCTTCCAACATGCTTGGAATGGCTTCAGCAAATGTGTCCATCACTTCTTCCTCAAAGTATCCTCGATCTGAAGCACGCCAAGCCTCTCTCTGAAGTACTCGAACTTCACCCTGGCTAGTGGCTTCGTCAGCACATCTGCAATCTGCTCGTCCGTCGCAACATACAGGATCTTCACAGCTCCTCTCTGCACCATATCCCTAATATAGTGATATTTGATCTCTATGTGTTTCGACCTGTCATGAAACACTGGGTTCTCGGACAGCTTCACACAACTCTGGTTATCACAGAAGATACCAGTAGCCTCCAACGGGAGATCAAATAACTCAGACAGTAGCTTCCGTAGCCATACTGCCTCACAACTAACTGAACATGCTGCAACATACTCTGCCTCAGCTGTACTCAGTGCTACGCAGGACTGCTTCCTGCTAAACCAAGAGATCACACCTGATCCCATACTGAAGCAACACCCAGATGTGCTCTTCCTGTCTGCAGCACTGCCAGCCCAGTCTGAATCAACATAACCCTGCAGGTTAAACTTTTGATTCGCCTCATACCTGAGCCCATAATCCACTGTACCCTTCAGGTACCTCAGAACATGCTTTACTGCAACCAGGTGAACACTTCTTGGATCCGTCAGGAACTGGCTCAATGTGTTCACAGCAAAGCAAATGTCTGGTCTCGTGTTCGTCAGGTACATCAAGGACCCAATCATCTGACGATACATAGAGACATCAACTGGCTCAGATGAAGCATCACATAGAAGCTTTAGATTCGATGCCATCGGTGTGGCCATGGCCTTGCAATCCATCATCCCGAATCTCTTCAGGATATCTATTGTGTACTTCCCTTGACCAAGGAAGATCCCACCTGCATTCTTCCACACCTCCATACCTAGGAAATAGTGCATCATTCCCAAGTCTTTCATATCGAATTCAGCTGCAAGCTTCCTCTTGGTATCCGCAATCAGTCTGTCATCTCCTGTCACAAATAGGTCATCCACATACAGTAGTAGAATCACAGGATTCCCTTCCTCAACCTTGTAGTAAAGGTTGGAATCCGCTTTACTCTTGGTAAAGCCCAAACTAGATATGAAACTATCCATCCTACCATACCAAGTTCTGGGAGCTTGCTTCAAGCCATACAAGGCTTTCTTCAATCTGCATACATATGATTCCCTGTTATGTATTTCAAAACCGAGTGGTTGTTCCACATATACTTCCTCTTCTACTACACCGTTCAGGAAAGCAGTCTTGACATCCATCTGGTGTATCTTCCATTTCATTGCTGCAGCCAGGGCAAGTACTGTTCTGATAGAAGTATATCTGGCTACAGGTGCAAAGGTTTCTTCATAATCTATTCCCTCTTTCTGAGAGAATCCTCGAGCTACGAATCTTGCTTTGTACTTCTCCACGCTGCCATCTGCAGCATGCTTGATTTTGTAGATCCATTTTGAAGTCACAACAGACTTCTCTTTAGGTCTTGGGACAACATCCCAAACATCATTCTTCATTATTGATTGGTATTCCTCGATCATAGCATCCTTCCATTCTTTCTTTTCCGCTGCCTCTTCATAACTGGAAGGCTCTTTGTTCATGATGTCACAGAGTAAAGCAACATAGCTGGTGTATGATCTGGTTCTCTTCTTTGCTCTGTGTTCTTCTTCTAGAATGCCAAATCTTTCTACATCATGAATGAGCTCTCTAGCCCATACAGGTTTCCTCTTGTGAGAGTTATCCTCACGGGGTGGATCTACAGGTTCTTGTGGATCTTCAAACTCACGAACAACTTCTGGAACTGCTTCAGTCATGGTAGTGTCCTGAAATCTTGTTTCCTTAGGTTCTTCATAAACTTCGGTAGGTGCCTTCCTTGATTTGATGAATGCTGAGTTTTCATCAAATGTTACATCCCTGCTGACATCAATTTTCTTGAACCCTGGAAAGTATATTCTGTAAGTCTTCGAGCTTTCACTATATCCCACAAAGATGCCCTTCTTTCCTGAAGGATCTAGTTTAGTCCTCTTCTCTTTTGGGACATGAGTATATACTGGACAACCGAATATTCTGAGATGGTTGACTTCAGGTTTCTTACCAGAAAAGACCTCTTCTGGTGTCTTGTTGTCCAATATCTTGTGGGGTGTTCTGTTATGCACATATACAGCTGTTCTAGCTGCTTCTGTCCATAGATGCATAGGAAGATCCTGGTCATGCAACATTGCCCTTGCTTCTTCCATGATAGTTATGTTCTTCCTTTCTGCAACTCCATTCTGTTGAGGATTATAAGGAGCAGTCAACTCCCTCTTAATCCCTAAATCACTGCAAAGCTTCTTGAAGTCATTTGAGGTGAATTCTCCACCATTGTCGGATCTGAAAGTTTTGATCTTCTTGTCAGTTTGATTATCCATCAAGTTTTTAAATTCCTTGAATTTGTCAAGCACCTCATCTTTGCCTTTCAAGAAGTATACCCAAGTCTTTCTGGAGAAGTCATCAATAAATGATACATAGTAAACATACCCACTTAGGGAACTGGATGACATGGGGCCACATACATCTGAGTGGATGATTTCCAGAATGTATTTTGCCTTGCTTTCACTATTTGGGAAAGCCTTCTTAGTGTTCTTTCCTTTTGCACATCCTTTGCAGACACCTTCATGCTTGGTCTTGATTTCAGGAAGACGCTCTACTGCCTTGCTTGCAATTGGAAGTGCCCTATAGTGCATATGAGCAAGTCTTCTATGCCAAAGTTCACTTGGCTCCATGGATTCATGTACCATGGCATGTTCAGGTTGTCCCTTCAATTTATACAAGCCTCCCTCTTGCTCTCCAATCACTACTGCATCATCTATGTTCTTTCCCTTTGGCCACATTAGGACTTGGCCATCCACAAATGCAACCCTCATACCTTTTGCATCTAATGCAGATATGGAGAGTAAGTTCTTCTTGAGTCCAGGTACATACAGTACTTCTTTCATCTTCAATGATTTTCCAGAATCTAGGTTGTAGGAGGCTTCACCACTTCCTTTGATTGGATATTGATAATCATCCCCAAGTTTCACCTTATGGGGTGATTCATGTTCAGAAAGGTTCACAAAGGATTCCTTGAACCCAGTCATGTGTTTGGAGGCCCCACTATCAATCAACCAATCATTACAACCATGGGAGATGGTACCAGTGAGTGCAGAGATCAGAACATACTCTTCTTCACTTGATGAGTCATAATCACTACTACTTTATGCCTTAGCCTTCTTCTTTGGGGGTTCATCATCTTCGGAAGCATGAGCATGAAACCTTCTTTTGTTGCCCTTCTTCTTCTTACTAGAGTTGCTGTTATTATCCCTTTTGTTCTTAGGACAATCTGAAGCAAAGTGACCCTTCTCATTGCATGTGAAGCATCTTAGGTCTTTCTTGTTCTTCTTTTGATGGGATCTATTGAGGCGAGAGAGATCCTTCTTGGTTTTGCTTCTTTTGGTGTGAGCTGCAAGAGCTTGATCTTCTCCTCCCATCTTTTCCTCACGAGCTATAAGTCTAGCTTCTTCTTGAGAACATTCCTCCCGAAGTCTACTGAAAGAGATCAACTTCTTCCTTGCACAAATTCCTTGAATAAAGGAATCCCATGACCTGGGTAGGCCATTTAGAGTAGTCATCACCACCTCACCATTCTACACCATTTCATCTACTGCTTCTAATTGTTCCTTGATTTGAGAGACCCTTGAAAAGTAAGATTGAATGGTTTCTCCATTCTGAAACTTTACTGCTTTCAATTGGTTCCGCAAGGTCATCTTCCGATTTATGTTCTTTCCTTCAAATAGCTTGGTCAAGGATTCAAACATCTCCTTGGGTGTCTTGAGAGAAGACACATGGGGAATGAGATGGTCTTTGATAGAATCAGCAATGATTCTCTTTGCCTTGACCAAGTTCTTCTTGTGCAATGCCTTGGCCTCTTCATCCTCTGGGATAGGGATGTCTTCTTTCACATATGAGTCCAACTCATTCTCTTCCAGGATTAGCCCAATCCTATACTTCCAGGCTCGGAAGTTATCAGCCCCTTCAAGCTTATCCTCAAGCTTGGTGTGGAGAGACATCTTTAAGAGTACTTCAAATGGAAATAGAAAAGATTTAGGACTTACCACTTGAAGTGCTGAAAACTAGATCTGGTCCCGGATTAGGGTTTGTCAGAGAAACCCTAAAAATTCAAAATGTGAATTTCAAAATTCTGAAAGGATAGAAAGATGCGCCTTGGTGAGCTGATCAGCCTAGTACATTCAGAATTTGAGATCAGCAAAGTCTTGTCCTTCAAAATTGCCTTTTTGTCCTCCCGGGTTCACTAGGGAGAGCCCTGAATTAGGGTTTGAGTTTCCCGGAGATCTACCCAGCCAAAAATCTCGATCCAAAGCTCAAACCTTCAATTTTTGCAAGGAGCTTCCAGCTGTACCTTCAGTTTCCAGAAATTCCTATTTTTGTGGAAACCCTAATTTTTAGGGCCAAATCTGAAAATGCTCGGAACTGAATTCTGATTGGACAGATAGATGCGCCTTGATGAGTAGATCCAATCTACTATACTGAATTTCAAAAATCTGTGGAGAGAAACCCAATAAACAAGGAATACAAGCTTCCGTCACTGCAAAATGTCTTCTTCTCAGTTAAGCTCTGATACCATGTTAAATTTTTAGTATTAAATCACAATACTATAGGATCTTTGCTGAGAGAATAACATCTACAGTATATCAATGCATGACAATCATAATATGACAAGCATCACAAGCATCACAAGAATCAAAAGCATAGAGACAAGAGACACAGAGTTTCCGTGGGGAAAACCCTAAGGTGAAAAACCCCACAACTTCCTCAGAGATAGAGAGAGCAATGGCTCAACCAAAATACAACCAAATAACACTGAGATAGTCTCCTAGCAGATGATCCTCCTCCTCCTCACTAGTGCGCCACTTTTCAGAGAGAGAGATAGTTCCTTTTTCGAGTGAGTAAAATAGAGATCTCCTATCTCTATTTATACTCACCTTTTTGCCCAGTGACCTACTGGGGCCGACTTGTCTACTTTGATACACCCACATTATATTATATATTAATCAGGGCCGACCCCATAAGGTGGTCTAATAACCCATCGGCAAGTACACACACTTGCGACACTTGTCAATCCACATGACGACACTTCGTTATAGAGGAATAACACATCTCTTATAAGGGTACAATAAATATAAATATAATATACAGATGAAATACATTCCGAAGTTACATATACATCAACACCCACACTGGTGGTCTAATAACCCATCAAATATAAGTTGGGACACTTTGTAATGGTAAAAATCCGTTTACTGAAACTTCTCGAACTTCCACTTTCGAAAATACAAATAATCCATGAATATATATAAAAGTTGATAAAATAGATATGGTCTTTTACAAGATAGACTTTCTCGTATTTATAATTGTTTAAAGGATGTCTAATGCAACTCTTCATAAAGAGTTACACCATTTCACTAACTAATTATATTATTATATTATTCTTGTTTGTTGTTATTATTATTATTATTTCTATTTATATACATATTGATGTTTATTTTATTATTATTGTATTCATAACATTGCCTCTCTCTTAGAAAGGCTTTGTCCTCAAATCCTTATAACGTTGTTGCATCGTTCCTTGTGACGTCGTAAGTGACAAACATGTCGGTATGAACTTCTAAGTGTAGAACATAACTTCCGATATGTTGACAGATCAATCCAACCAAAATTGATTTGTTGATGACTATTGGGATTCTCTATTGATCTGTCGTCAGGAGCTTTGAGCACATTAGTACCATTATCTTTTGACAATTCCCACTTTTTAGGATACTAGTTTATATGGTTGGGGTCTCGATAGGGAGTTATTGTTGTTTGCTTTTTTGTTGGTTTGAATTCTTTTTGAACTGCAGTGAAGACTGAATTTGAATTTATTTCTTCTTCCTCAACTTGATTTTGTTTTCTGGAGAGTCTAGATGCTTCCTTCTATATTTGTGCTACTTTGTTCTCCAGTAGATTGTTATTACTCTGAATTTTCTCGAACCTTTCGTCTTGTGACTTTTTGTCCTCTTTTAACTTCTTGACTTGTTCCTCTAGTTCTTGTTTAAACTTTCTGAGGTGTTGGTTTTCTTCTTTCTTTTCTAGTATTCTTCCTTCAATGTCTTCATTTGAATGGTCCGTCTTCCGACTATGTTTCAGCTTCTTAATTTTCGTAATTAAGGTCTTGTTATGACTTCTTAGTCGAAATAGTTCTTCGCTATTTCTTTCTAATTCATCCTTAATTTTCTTAATTTCCAACTTATATGTCTTCTTAATGTCGTCATACTCTTGCTAAATTTTTTCCCTCTGTTGTTGATGTTGACATCTCTCCAATTCTTGATTTTCTAGCTTTCTTTGGGTTTGCATTAATTCTGTATTTTTATCCATGACAAGCTTGTTTAAGCACTTTATGTCATCTCTTAAATCATTATTACTTCCATACTGTAAGACCCCGGTCCTATATTTACTAATTTTATCAATAAAACTACTCATTTTTCTCTATTTACATACTGTGTCAAATTTCTGTTTTATGTTTTGTGGTTTATGGTTAAGTTTCATGCCTCTAAAAGCATAAAGTTTACATTTCCAGGTTTGAATAACTATAGGGGTTGTTTAATGGTTTCTAACTGCTACAATCTTGCAAGTGCATCAACATATAATATGTGTCAATTTACACTAGATTAAATTTTGTTTAGCTCATGAAATATGAAATATTGACAGAATTAGAATGGGTCATTATACCTGTAGGGAAAATATGTGCAAATCTCTAGCAGACCCCTTTTTGTTGCTTCATTTTCCTTGTTTTTCTCCTTCCCTTGCCCTCTTGTAGCCCTGCAACTAGAGATCTCCCCAAACCATGAAACTCAACCAACCCAAACTGAGCTACCACCCTACCAACCGAAGAGGTCTCGTCGACCACCCAACTCCAAAGGTACCCCTTTGGACCCCCGAGCCCAAACCGAGTACAAGCCAACAAGTATTTCCCTTCTGCAAACTCTCCAACAAGAACCCCCTTTTTTTTTGCTCTCTCCTCCTATCTCTGCTCCTTTTCCTATGTAAAATATCCAAGGTGAAGAAGACCCCTTCTCCTCCTTCTCCTCTCAACCTTATTCCCCCTCTTCCTCCTTCCATCGACTCCTCCTATCATAACTACCCCTATCCTCATCATTAATTTTATCCAACCCCCCATTCCTCCTCGAGCCCCCAACATTTGACTCATAAACCAAGATTGTATTATTATATTATTTAATTTAAGTTTGGGTTGGTTCATCTTCCAACTTTCAGTGCTTCATACTCAACCGACAACCTCTCGGCAATATTTTAGCATTCATTTCTTTTTCCAAAATTTTAATTAAGAATTAATAAAATTTTATATTATATAATTAAAGTTTTACATCAATTACAGATTTTTCCCATTAATTGCTAGTCATCTCTCGGTGACCTCATAATTAAATGTTTCATAATTAATTTATAATTTTTTTATTAAACAACTCCAAAGGTATATTTCGACACCTGATTATCAATTGCATAATATATCTATTTATAATTTACCCTATTTTCTAATTAACTTAGACATGATCATAATTAAATTAATAGTAATAAATTAATTCTTATCCATATGTTTTAATTAATTAACTAACCTTGTACTTAATATTAACCTATCAAATTAATATTACTTTAATTAACATTACAATAGCCATTTAACATGTTAACCCTTAGTCTTGACTAATTAAATTCATTAATATTAAATCATGCATTACTTACCAAATGCATTAATTACTACGTAAGTTAACCATAACCTGTTTATTAATCAACAATAATTAACATTAATCATAATAATTAACATTAATCAACAATAATTAACATTAATCAACATTAGAACTTGATCATCAGTCATTACCACCTAAGTCACTCATTCAACCTATTCCATTATCTTAATCATAAATTACTAAAATGTATAAATTTAATCTCCTGGTTAGATAAGTAGTAATAATGTAATTAATGCCTAAACATTATAGTTCAGTATTATTTCACGCAATTGACACATATGTAGACGAGTTATGTAAGCGTAGCTACGGCTTACATACCTTGTGTAGGTACACTAATAGTACTAAATGACACAACATTCTCAAACAGTTAAGTTATTGCTTACCGACGCATTCCTAACATAATTTGACTGTTGGATCATTCACTTAATTAAGTACAATTAACTGACGAACAATAATACCAGTTACTAATTTACGACACACGACTCTGAAAGGTCCTCAACGTATACAATTGATCAAGTCTTCCCTCCTAACATCATGGTACACCTATATACCTACTCCATCTGTCTAGTTCACGACTAACTTCCACATCCTATCCTTCCTCTGCTGGACTACCCTGAAGTGCCAAGCCATGACCGGCTCTAGTTAGAACCTGTAAGCGGAAGTGTCGACTACATCGACCAATATTACCCAGCAATCAACCACCAATCATCATCACACACCATGGGGAGTGTGCCATAGCACATCCCTCCCATGACTCTGGGTTTCGAGGATAAAAGGTGGGTATAGCCTCCACCCCCCTAATGGAACAAGGGACTATGTCTACCCGACATAATAATTGCGTTGCACCTATACTCGGTTTGTCATCATATAACCAATCTGGGCGGTTGAGTTTCCTGAAACCTACCTCAACCATACATCATAATAAACAACATAATAATCATGCGAAATTAAATAATGCATCACTTGCATACCATTTATCTTTCAGAGTCCATGTCCCCGAGGCTCTTCCACCTTGTAGGATCTAGCTATTAGTTAGTCGTTTTAACCTGTAAGTCAGTCCTCGACATACAATATAGAATATCGTGCATAAATCCTCAACATGTACACATACATTTCATCATAACATAACATCAATAAACTCATTTATTCGCCGTGCACCTAGCATAACATTCATTTACTCAACATATAACTGTAACAGTATCCACGTACCCATCATTTAGTAATTCACATACATGAGACATATGATACATATGATACATATCTAAACATGACTATCAATCATAATACTAGCATCACACACACACACACATATATATCGACAAAATAACAGAACCATATGTCCACAATGTCGTCAAACTGACGAAGTATCATAATCAAATAAATACAACATATAATAGTAGTTCAGGTAGAAATGTCAAAACGGGCTGTTACACATACGAAGATTCTTCGACATTTTTGAAGTTTCTAATTTTATCTTCCAGGTTTCGATTGTGGCTTCTTAGATGTGAAATTTACTTATCCTTATCTAATAACCTATTTTGGAGATCTCTTTTTTTATTTGTTAATCTTTGATTCTCGTGTTCTGCTAAATGATTTCGCATTTCTAGCTTTATAATTTCGAATTGAAAATCAATATCGGTTTTAGATTTCTTTAATTCGTTCAATGCTGCTTGTGACTGCGATGTCATTTCCGATTTTGAATTCGCCATAATTCGTGACTTCGTCTTTGCTTCAAGTTTTTCTTTGACTTGGTCTTCTTTGATAAGGGGGTCTTCCTTGATTTTGTCTTCTTCCCTTTCAAATTTTGGAAAGAATCCTCCTCGATTTTTTATTAATTTTTTTTTTCTTAATAACAATGTTCAATATGATTCTTCTTGTAAAAATTATTTGTGTCGGTGCTCTTCTAATTTAATTTCCCCTTAATTTTTGTAAAATGGTGTAGAATGGTTAGTTGGGAGGAATGATTGTAACCTTCCCCACCCAAGTTCAAATTTCACTTTTGATTTGTTGTTAGGGAATAAAACCAAACCCAATTCTCACAAAACCATGTGCACTTTAAAACTATGTGCAGTTTTACTTCTTCTTTCTTTTCTTTTTTTCTTTTTTTACTTTCTTTCTTTTTTTTCTTGTTTTCTTTTTACTTCTTTTTTACGTCTTTTTTTTTTAACTTTTTCTTTTCTTTATTTGTTTCTATTCTTTTTACTTCTTTACTTCTTTGTTTCTTTTATTCTTCTTCTTCTTCTTTTTTTTTTACTTTTTTTCAAAAATTAAAAGTTAGAAATCTCAAGTACTTAAGGAAACCCTAGTTTTTAATGGAAAAATTCCAAGATTCAGAGAATCTATGAGATGATGGCTAATAGCCGGATCGGCAACTAAGCTCTGATATCACTGTAACGGTAAAAATCCATTTACTGAAACTTCTCGAACTTCTCCTTTTGAAAATACAAATAATCCATGAATATATATAAAAGTTGATAAAATAGATATGGTCTTTTACAAGATAGACTTTCCTGTATTTATAATTGTTTAAAGGATGTCTAATGCAACTCTTCATAAAGAGTTACACCATTTCACTAATTAATTATATTATTATATTATTCTTGTTTGTTGTTATTATTATTATTATTTATATTTATATACATATTGATGTTTATTTTATTATTATTGTATTCATAACACACTCACAATAATACTTGCGACACTTACAAATACAAATGATGACACTTCTGATTGGAGGAATAATACATCTCCATCAGGAATATAATAAAGTACAAGTGTAATACATAGAAGAATATCTTCCGAAGTTACAAATACATCAACAAGCTTGCATGACAAATGTTAACAAGTTGAATCCTTAGTTTAGATATCGACAGCATACAATAGATTCATTTGTGTGGATCAAGCTTAATGAACTACTTCTTATGGAATAGACTAAGTTTTGGTCTTGATGGTCGGGAAAGGTTGTAAGTATGCTACCATGGTCACATTGTCAATAAAGGGAAATCTTAGTTACTTACCTCTAGTGGATTCATTGACAGCTCGGGGGTAGCCTCTCGGTGGCAGAAATATACACTGGATAGAGAGTCAATTGGTTGGGAGGAAAGTTGGAGTCAAACCTTCAGTTGCCTTAGTCTAACTTCCTCAAATAAGTATCCTTCAGTATTGTATTGTTATTTGAAGATGTGAAGTTTATAAATGAGTGCATATTGTGATGAGTTACCTTTGTTAGTTGATTGGAATCGCATGCGTTGATGTTATGGTATATTGGTTACAAAGTGTGTATGATGGAATAATTGTATTTAGTTGGTCCATAATATTTGTATAATGTTAATGTGGTGCATTTGTGAAAAGAGGCACATGTATATCCGGTTTGATTAAAGGATAATGTGTGTGTTATACACAGGGGCTTCACTAGGGGGCCAATATAATATCATGTTCATTCATATTGAGGGTATTAAATAAACATGAAAACCCAAATATTATATTGCTTATATATTAAGGGGCATTAGGGTTTTTATTTAATACAACAATACACAAATACTTTGGGGTATATTTTATATGGGCGGCTGCTAAATATCCCTCGAAATGGAAATGGGCTCGGGCTTACTAGAGTTGTAGGGAAATCAGGCTAGGGTTTTTTGGTGAAGACATAGTGAAGAGGCAAGGGCTTGCAGGGAAATTGTGTCGAGGCCAGGGTTTTGTGGTGAAGACACGGTGAAGAGGCAAGGGCTTACAGGGAAATCGCGTCGAGGCCATGGTTTTGTGTGGGTTTTGTGGTGAAGACACAGTGAAGAGGCAAGGGATTGCAGGGAAATCACGCCGAGGCTAGGGTTTTGTGTGGGTTTTGTGGTGAAGACACGGTGAAGAGGCAAGGGCTGAGATACTTTTCCTTTCTGTCCACTTTTTTTACCCACTGTCTGTGGTGGACATACTAGACTCTTAGTAGTCTCGTTACTTCTCAGTGGCTTGTTTTTAGTCGGTTTCTGTTACTTTTTTGGTGCAGGTGGCATCCTCTACGCCTATCTGTTTTTGTTTTATTTCCTTAGACCATATTCTATTTGGAATATTGGGGTTTTTATGACTCCGTGGAGGATTGGCATATCCTGGTTTTAAGAGCTGTTGTGTTTTATCTCCTATGTGGTGGTTTGGCTTTTCCTTTGTTCTTCAGGTGTCAGATTCCGTGAGACTATCTTCTATTTGGAATATTGGGTTTTTTATGACTCCGTGGAGGATTGGCATATCCTGGTTTTAAGAGCTGCTATGTTTTATCTCCTGTGCAGAGTTTTGGATTTTCCTGTGTTCTTCAGGTGTCATATTCCGTGGGACTATCTTCTGTTTGGAATATTGGGGTTTCTATGACTCCGTGGAGGATTGGCATATCCTGGTTTTAAGAGTTGCTGTGTTTTATCTCCTATGCGGAGGTTTGGCTTTTCCTGTGTTCTTCAGGTGTCGGATTCCGTGGGTTTATTTGTATTGGGGCCTTTGCTGGATCTTCACTATGCCCCCTTTATACTTTTAATATTAAGTATAGTATTTTTCGTGTGAAAAAAAAATAGGAGGAAAGGGATGGAAAGGGCCCTTGGAGGCGTTGGAGGCATGTTGGAGGCCCAGTACGCAAAGAAATCAGGCGAGTCTGAGGTTTTCCTTGACATCCAGGTGAGCGGATCTCTTTATCTTGACTATACTTGTAACATGCTGCTCTGATTTATTGGATCACCATAGGCACTTAGTTTTATGAGTGTTTTATGTTGTCCTGTTTTCCTTCATATGTTAGTGTAGAGAGTGTTTGAAGGGGAATACCATTTGTCACTGTAGGAATTCTTTGCAGCCAATGTAGTTGCACAGGATTCAATGAGGGCTTCTCCAAGAGTGACAAGTGAAGCAGTTCAAAAAGCTGTAACTTGTAAGTGCAGTTAACTTTTTGTAATTGGTATTGCATTCCTCTTTATAGTGAGTTATTTGATGGTTCAATTGTTACTTGAGATCACTTATTATTTAATAAATTCTTCATGATGCTTGTACTTAAGGAAATTATAGATGAGGTTTTGATGTGCACCATTAGTGATGTCTTTTACAACCTAGGATTTTACTTGTTAATAAGTCTACATAAGGAATTGAGTTTCAAACAATTCACTTATTATTTAATACATTCCGGGGGATGCTTATACATAAGGAAACTATATAATCTAGATGATATTTTGATGTGCACCATCAGTAATGTATTTTGACAACCTAGGATTTTACTTGTTAATAAGTCTCCATATGTGATTGGGTTTCAAATCATTTTCATGATTCTAATTGGAGGCTGCAACATTGAATACTTATAACCATTGCCAAGCTTGACAAGTAAATATCTGTCTTGAGCAACAACAGAAAAAATTTGAATTTTCCAGTTCTTCCTTGACAACAATAAGGTCATTCCTGTTGGTTGTGGAGCTTGATCTTCCAGATTCATAGATGTTATTCAGTTGTGTTTGTACCCCAATTTTACTGTACACTCGTTCCCCCACTTTGGGGTTCAAGGGAAACACCCCTAAGATACAGGGGTTCGGGGGTAGTGCCCCCACGGGAGTTTGGGGGCAGTACCCCCGAGAAATTGGGGTTTGGGGGCAATGCCCCCGAAAAAAAGATTTGGGCTGTTTTCGCCAACAGTTTACAGGCCCATGGTTTTGGGTAACCTGTGGTATTTTCCCATTGTATTTCCCCTATAAAAGAAAGACATTGTAACGCGTATAGGGTTTATGTATTAGGTATTATGCATTGTAAATATCTATGAGATCGTGAAGAAAGACTGTGAGATAGTGAAGAGTAAGTGCAGCGAATGTGCTGTAGGTTGTATCCCTTCATTTGCTGGATGGTATAATAATAAGGACTGGCAATTTCAGTGCGGACGTAGCCCATCTTGGGTGAACCACAATATATTGATGTCTCTCTTGTAATGTGTTTATGTGATTATATTTTCATTTGTGTTTATCGTTATTGCTCTATGATCCTGTTTTTCTAACAATTCCCACATATAGTTGAATTGCACAGGGTATATAAGGTGTATTTTAAAGAAAATATTTAAATTTAGGAGCAACTTTTGCTAAAAATTATGAAGATAGGGTAGGATTTGCCTAAAATCAGCTAAGAGAAGGTGTGTATAACAGAATATGTGTAAATTTAGGGCTATTTTGCAAAAACCTATGAAGATTGGGCAGGTTTTGACTAAAATCGGCTCAGATAAGGTGTATGTTACATAAAATCTTTAAATTTAGGAGCTATTTTTCAGAAAATTATTAAGATAGGGTAGATTTTTCCCAAACTTAGATAAGAGAAGATGTGTGTAGCAGAAAATATTTTAGTTTAGGAATGATTTTTCAGAGAACTATGAAGATAGGGTAAGTTTTGGCTAGAATCAACTAAGATAAGTTGCATGCTACATAAAATATTTAAATCCAGGATTTGTTTAGCAGAAATCTAGTAAGGCCTAATGTTGAATAAGATCAGCGAGGTTATAGTGCATGCTATCTAGACAGACTAACTTAGGAGAAAACAAGGTCAAAAATAGCATAGAAATAATATGTTATTAAGTAAATAGTCAATTATAGGGTTCATTTTCAATGAATTAGCAAATTTAATTTCAGCCAAGGACAAAATCCTCAAGTTTACTGTAGATTTGGAGATGCATGTGGCAAATCATCAAAAGCAAGAAAAAATAACAGCATGGAAAGCTAGAGTTGCATAATAGAGAATTATTGACCTATTCAGTTGGAAATGAGTAATTGCGAAAAGCAGGAAACAATTTGCTATTGTGGAAATTTGATCATTGTATAGTTAGCAGTTTTGAGTTCTTGTGCATTGTTATAGGAAGAAATGTGGCGTGTCTCAATTTGCAAATGTGGCTCATTTTAAAGGAATTTTTATTGGTATGATGCCATTTTACAAGGTTACTGTGAATAGTCCTTATGTGTCAAACCCATATAGCTAAAGTCATGTATCGATAAAGGATAGGGAATTACAAACACAATTAGAAAATGTTACGAGCAGTTTGATAGAAAAAAGTAAACCAAGGAAAGGTCTATTTGATACAACATGATGAATAGGTGCAAATTCATCATATGTGGGTAAGTTAAGCAAATTATCAAGTGAAGTTGGGGTCTATTTGATGCTAGGTTACAAAAGTTTGGGATTTGTCTAGATAATACATGCAAAATCAGAATCTGCATGGAACAAAGTTGGAAGCTCCTAGTTTGGAGCTTGAGACCAAAGTTATGAATGGTTTGAAAATAAATAAAATCAATCCTGCTAGATAACACATTTCTTAAAGTTTTGTGTACTTATGATTGATATGAAGGAAAATGAGAATATGGGGCATTTTATTGAAAATCATCCCAGTTGGTTACCTTTTGACATGAAAGAAAGTTGGGATTGAATTGGAGATAATCAAGAAACAACAGATTTAGTTTAATAGAAGTCAGTAGTACTAGGGGAAATCCCAGAGGAAATTATTGATAGAAAGTTTTAAGGATGGATTTGAGGTGCATGGAATCAAAAGGTTGAGTATCAGTAGACCTAAATATTTTTTAGATTCTATTAAAGGATTATATGCTATTACTAACATATATCAAATCTGTAAAGTCCATTCCATGTAAATAAATCATGTGGAAAAGCCAAGGTAATTCAGATAAGGTAGTCAATTTAGTGTCTATTTGACATGAAGCAAAGATTTGGTAGAAGATAAGGATAATTAAGTCCTTATTAGGAGTCCAATTCCACAACACAATAGCCTAATCTTACTACAACAACATCAAATAGACATACTTTTATGAAGAATTTCCACAAGGTTATATGCAGTACCTTTTTTACTTGAGTTAGTTGGATAAACAAGGTGGTTTGTCACATGTGTTGAGGTTGAGTTGATATTTTGATGCGATAGGATATTTCCTACTAGAAGTCAACAAATATGTAGCCATGATGTCAAATTCAAGGAATTCAATTACCATCTATATGTATCTTTTGATCTTCATGTTATGATATAAAAAGTTGAACTGGGATGTACCTAACAATTTATCTATGAAACTACATATAGAGGCAGTGATGCCCTAATTTGTCAGAACCTTTTCCTATATGCCCACCTGTCACTCAAAGAATGAAATTACCAAGGCCTCTTAATAAAAATACAATCTAAGTTGTTGTTGAAGGTGCAAAGCTTTCACCACTGAGCATTGTTCCTTATGCAAATGGTCTCTCTCCTCACAGGAAGAATGGTATTGTAGAAAGAATTTTTTTTTCTTGTTTCTACATCAAGGGTGATCTAAACTCAATAATTTTTTGGTTTGGATGCATTTAGATGCTTGAGCATTTGGTTGGTTTTTTTGCCTATGTTTGTGCTGATTCAAGTGGTAATTATTTGTACTACAAATATTTGTGTACCATGTTGTATTAGTGGGATGTTGTACTTCTGATCTGATTTGCAGTCGTACTCAAGAGTTTTCATGGCTCTTGGTTTTCTATACTTAGGAATGGTTTTTCACATTGAAATCCAACTACAGTATCCAATTGTATTATGCATTCCTTAGTGTAAGAATATGTGAAACCAAACTATAGTATCCAGTTCTACTTTGCATTCCTTAGTGTAAGGATATGTATTAATGTGTTGAATTCAAGAATTAGAGACTATTGTTCTGCTCTACAAAAGGGTGGCCCGAATATCCAGAATAATACTTTCAATGTGTTTTCTCCCCTTTCAAAGAATTTATCCTCTATCATGGCATGTGTCCATGCAATTAATAAACAATAACATGAAGATTATTATGAATAACTTATGTGCTAATTGAATGTGAATTACATAATTACATAAATCATTTTATGTGATCATAGACTTTTAATTACACAAATTTTTCTTTTTACAATTAAACAATTAGAGATACCAATCCCAATACAAAATATTTGTAGGCACCAACCTGTAGGAGACACCAATCCTAGAAATTTTACTAGAACCAAGCTGTAGAAGACACCAATCCCCTGAAGTTTACAGGTACCAACTTGTAGGAGACATAAATCCCCTAAAGTGGATTTCCTGGCACCAACTTGCAAGAGACTCCAATCCCCTTTGTTCGCAATTTTATGAGTTCATTCTCAACTCGGCTACTACCTCAACTCACTTCTTATGCCTTTAAAAGTGCTTATACTCTGACAACTCTCGTTGTTTTTCTATGCTCATTCTCTGTTTGTGCTCATTCTCTGCCTATGCACATATAACTTGAACAGTCCTCAGTCAACATTGATGATGCAATGTTTCATCTCTGCAATCCTCTTCATGCTTCCTTTCTCTCCATTTGTGTTTATTGTGTTGTTAATATGATCATCATGTTTGTAATACCTTTCTCTACTTCTATGCGTCCTCTGCCTCTTTAATCGCCATATCTCTTCTCCTCAGTCATTCGCATTCATGCAATCTGCAAGGAACCTCAGTGATTTGTATCCTTGCAATCACCCTTCGCATCATGCACGTGTGTCAATTCGGAGCAATACGATCTTCATATATTCACATCTCTCACATCTCACATCCATTCACAAATATGCAATACCTAGAACTTCACATTTTTGCTTTTTACTCCAATGCACCACCTCATAAGCATCCCCATCATCCACAACGATATCTTAGACCGTAATCTATACCCTAACAGTTCTTAGTTTTCCCAATAAAAAGGGTAATAGAACAGTACCAAAACACAACCATCAAATCTCATAGTGAAGCGCATCTTGCTGGTTTGAAATTTCAATCTTTAGACAGTTGTCAACAAATTTGCTTGGTAACATCCCACAAGTTACACTATTAGTTGAATCATTTAAAACTGCTATAAAAAACAACCCCAAAACATCCTTCAATCCTACATCAAAATGACATAGCACCCCTGAAAAATATTTTACTATTTTTCGTAGGAATGAATTTTAGACCTTAGTATAGTGCAATATGTGTGTGGAGTGTGTATTTCCCCTATATATTAATACTCTGAATCCTTGATCCTAAAAAGGGCCGACCTTGATATATCTTAAACAGTTCTTCATCGTACTATTCAAGATTTGCTAACCATTGAACAACCAATTCTACTCCTCAACCAATGAACTATTTCATAATCTAAGAAACATGACAACATCAAACCGATTTCAACATACCATAATTTAAAATCTAATGAGAAGCCTAGTGGCTACCAGATAGAAAGCAAATCTACAAGAAATAAACAATGCCCAAATGATAAAATATTGTTTTGAAAGCAATAGAAGATGCTAGATCATAGCAACAAGATCTGATACTATGTCAAAGATATGGATCTAACTAAACTAGCTTACCTATCTATGCAAAACAATAATATATCAACAATAAGTACAAAAAAGAGAACAAGAGACAAGAGTACACCAGATATACGTGGTTCACCCAATTGGGCTACGTCCATGAAAAGGTAGTCTTCTATTATATCCAGAATATCTCTCTCAAGATTACAAGAGAGAAATGCCAATAACCCCAATACAATATAGAAATACTTGTGTTGAATAAGTAAATATCATGATATGATCCACAATGGATGAATGTGAAAGACTCCCTTGACTCTATTATATACCAAGAGATGAGGAAGAAATTACTCTCACATATTACATGTGGGATAATATAATTCTCCATAATAACATTTCTTTATATAATAATGAATATCAGGAGTATACTTTACCATAATGAATATGGGATATAATGTATTACTCTTTTACATAAGATTGTGGATATCTTCCGACATAATACAAAGACATTATTACCTTCCAAGGAATATAAAATATTCCAACAGAAGATTATATGACACTTATGATAAGGATCAGACCTGATTGCTGAAATATGACCTATATGACATGTCAGGGCTAAATATATCCTCCAAGAGGGCGCACAAGGGATTTATGGCAGCCAATATGCCCCCCATTCGAATTGATGGAAGAGGAAAGCTAGGAAATGTTGTACAAGTGTCACTCATGGGAATCTGTCCCTAATTTGAGTTGGGATGAATCTCTTGGATGGAATTTGAGCCATGGAGACCTTGGGAGGTTAATAAATCACAAGAAGACAGAAGGAGACCAGATTTTGATCATTTCTCATTTGGAAAAAATTGGATAGCTTGGATTGTCCTTGCAAGGTGGATGCTTATCCTTCTTGCCTTAGAACCAATTTCGAGGGTGCAAGATTCCCATACTAGTCTGTTGATGGAGAGGACATTCAGAACTCTCAACATAGATTCATGGATATTTTTTTATGCATGTTCAAACCCCAACAGAGTTCTAGTTCATCTTCTCTCATTCTTCTCTATGCCTATTCTACTATCTTTCTCTCAATGTCATGTAAATGTGCAAGGGCGCACTTGTTGTTGCATATAGTTAGTGAAGGATTGGTATTTTGACTTCATGGACATGTTATATACTATATATATCTTTAGTAATCATATCCTCAGAGCCACGACTCGAAACATTATGTATTTGAAGTGATATTTACATTAAAGGAAGAGATTCGAGCCATTTTCCCCATAGCATTTGCATAGTGATTTTGGAATGATATTATACCTATTTTATATCCGATTTTGCTGAGTTATTTATCATTTTATGAGATTCATGTAAATTTACTTTTATGGCCCAAATTATTTTCAAACCTCTGACGTTTTACTATGGTTTATGAAGAAATCCGCGACTCCTTGCCCACCAATTTCACCTCAAAAACTAGACTCTAGAAGTTGTTGTTCATTAGGATGCCTATTCCACCCTAAAAACAAATATAATGCTGCAAATATACTTTTCCTAATGTACTCTAACAGATACAAGTATCATACCAATAATTAGTGAAGGTCGCACAGTTTTTGGAAGATCATCTAATGCCAGACCTAGGGGGGATCTCCACTTCTCAAATTAACTAGTCTTGTTCCGAAACTTCTTCCCATGCAATTTGCAGACCATGGATGGGTATATCAATTTTTTGGATGTCTTATAGGTGTGTTAATATTTCCTATTCCCCATCAATACCATCCTCCCCAAATTTGAAATCATTTGGAGGTGTTTGGAACCAGTTGTAAACAAAACCCTACAGTCGAAACAAGGTGAATCCAAGGACTTTACTTTGAATGGATATTACAGTGGTATTAGAGCATGGTCCTTGCAATTAATTTGGGTGACCATTTATGAGGTCAATAATTCATCCCCCACCCTTATAAACTGAAACTGAAAGTACCTTTGGTGAAGAGGAAGAAGCAGGAGAAGAGGTGCACTCTGTTGAAACTATGACTAAGGATGAGAAAGGAACCTTAGAGATGGAGGAGAAAGAGGAATTTAGGAAATTCATGAAACCATTTTTTGAGGGCATGACAATGCAGATAATGCAAGGGTTTGAATTGATGGATAGTCAAATTAGAAGCAAATTGGCATTAGGAGGCAGCAGTAGTTCTCCTTTCGAGGAAAAGAAGGAATTTGGTGAAAGCATTTTCTCAAAAATAGGGCCTCACAACCGACCCAATGAATTCCAGAGCTCAAAAAGAGCTACCACGCCTAATTTTATTGATCCAAAAGAGGATCCTGACATCCAATATGGAATGCATGAAGTTCTAACAGAATGGCATCAATTGAGTGAAGATTGTAGGAGGACCTTACCATTCGATCAATTATTTATCATCTCAAACAAGATCAAAATGATAGGAGGTAACAGAACTCCTTTTCAAAATAAAGAATTGAATTATGCCATAGGTAAAATGACCCTTCCCACCTTTGATGTCTCATCCCAAAGTTCTGCAAATACTTGTGTACAAAAGTTAGATGTATATTTTCAGATGAATCCAATGGTTGAAGAGGATGCTCTCAAAATGGCTATTCTGCATATTGAGGGAGAAGCAAATGATTGGTGGTTACATGGACTTAAAACCTTGGTACATGATCAGGTCACATCATATGAAGAGTTTTTTAATAGGGTATTGGAAATATTTGAGCAAAAAGACCCCTAAATGCCTTTCAAGGAACTAGCACAGTTGAAACAAACTGGAACCCTTGAGGAGTACATGTTGGAATTCCAAAAACTATCAGTTAAGGTGGATGATATATCTATGGTTCAATTGGTATTGATCTTTACTAAAGGATTGGCTAAACCTTTGAAAGGTTTAGTTAAAGCTCACAAACCTACTTCATTGAATGATGCCATGAACTTGGCAAGAGATCTGCAAAATGTGCTACCCATCCAAGACAAAGTATCCTCCCAAGCCCAATTTTCCTTCCAAGTTCATATTTGACAAGAAACCATGGAAAAAAGATTCATTTGGGAAGGACAAGAAAGAGGGACCAAGCAAGGAATAACTCAGAAGAAATAAACTATGTTACACATGCTTTCAACCATGGGTACCATGGCATAAATGTGCTAAGGGGAAAGCACAATTCATTGAAATATTTTTTGATGATCAAGGGGACATGGAGGAAGAAGAACAAATTTCAGCTCAAGAAGAGGGATATGACACAACAGAAGAAGATCATCCATAACCCAAAAAAGGGAGAATGGCAGTGCTTTCAGGAGTGCCTCGTTTTCACACCATTCGATGCAAGGGAGTGGTACAATGGAAGAGAGTTTTGGTATTGGTAGATGGAGGAGCAACTCATAACTTCATTGATGCATCCTTGGTGGACAGGAGAACATTACCCACTGAATCATTCGAAGGGTTCATATTCATCATTCCAGGTAACAATTCTATGGAATGCAACACATGGATTCCAAAGCTACAACTTACCATAGGAAATTACACATTTTCTGATAGCTTTTATGTGGTGTATGTTGTCGATACAAATGTGGTTTTGGGAGTGCAATGGTTGTACTCTATAGGAGAACATACAGTGAACTACCGTAAATACCTGAAATGAAGTTCAAGGATTCGGAAGGAAAACAAAGGGTAGTGAGAGGAATGCACACCTATCCGAACCAAGTGGTGTCTTCCCACAATATGTGGTCCATATTGAGACTTGGGGACATAGAATGGGATTCTAAATGTTTCATCACTTCCCTCAAGCCAAACATAAATATTGCAGAACATCCAAGGGAGATAAGGCAACTACTACACAAGTATGAAAGGGTTTTTAGAGACCTTCCTCCTGGAAGGCCACCTGACAGATGAGTTGAGCATACCATTTTTTTGGAGGTGGGTACTTCACCTATACAAATACCCCCATATAGACACCCAAAAAGGTTCAAATATGAGATTGAGAAGGCTATTCAAGAGCTCTTGTAATTGGGGCTCATTAGACCAAGCTCAAGTCCCTATGCTTCTTCAGTTGTTTTGGTGAAGAAAAAGGATGGAACCTTAAGGATGTGCATTGATTTTAGAGCTTTAAACAAGAAGACAATAAAGAATAGATATCCTATACCTCGGATAGATCAGCTCATGGATGAGCTATTTGGAGCAAATTTATTTTCCAAAATTGATCTTAGATCTGGTTACCATCAGATTTGAATGAAGGAGGAGGATGTGCAAAAAACTGCTTTCAGATGTCACTATGGTCATTTCGAATTTCTTGTCATGCCTTTTGGTTTGACCAATGCTCCAACAACCTTCCAATCATGCATGAAAAAAATATTTTGCAAGCATCTCCGTAAGTTTGTTTTGGTTTTCTTTGATGATATTTTGATTTACAATAAAACATGGGAGGAACATTTGCACCATTTATAAGTTATATTGAAAATATTCCATGAACAATCTTTGTTTGCTAAGTTGTCCAAGTGTGAGTTTGGGTTGAAAGAAACTTTGTATCTTGGGAACATCATTGGGAAAGATGGGGTAAAGGTGCACTTGGATAAAATAAAGGCTATTCTTGAATGGCCATCACCCAAGAACATCACTGAATTGAGAGGCTTTATTGGGATATGCACTTACTATAGGAAGTTTGTGAAGGGATTTTCCAAACTAACTACTCCCCTTACTGACCAAGAAGAATTATTTCAAATGGGATGAAGAGGATGAAAAGGATTTCCAAAGAATGAAAGAGGTAATGAGTAGTTGTCCAGTACTTGCATTACCAAATTTTTCTAAACCATTTGTTTTGGAATGTGATGCATCAGAGGAAGGCATAGGGGTGGTCCTAAAGCAAAATAAACACCCCATATATTTTGAGAGCAGAAAATTGCAGCCACATGAGAGACTCTACTCCATATATGACAAATAAATGGAAACCATCATGCATGCCTTGGCCAAGTTTGGAAAATATCTGGTGGGGAACAAGTTTGTGGTCAAAACTGATCATAACAATTTAAAGCATTCCCTTATGCAAAAAAATATCAATGAAAAGCAACAAAAATGGTTAAGTAAGGTCCAAGATTTTTATTTTGACATTGAATATGTAAATGGGAAGAATAATGTTGTAGCATATGCATTGTCTAGGAGACCTTCATTTTCCCTTATGGACATTTCAAAAGATTAGAAAGATGTGCAAATAGTAGATTATGCCAAAGATAGATTTGCTTGTGATTTGTTAGATGGGGTCAAAGGAGATGATAGATACAAGATATTGAATGGCCTAATATACTATAAAGACTGAATATACTTAGTTCATGGTTTGAACTTAAAGCACAAGATCTTGAAGGAAACTCATGATTCTCCTTTAGCAGGCCATCCTGGTTTCTTTAAAACATATAGGCAATTAAGACAAAGGTTCTCTTGGAAAGGGTTGAAGAAATATGTTTCAAAGTACGTGAATGAATGCAAGATATGTTAGCAAAACAAAGTTGAACACACCCATCCTGCTGGTGTCTTACAGCCATTGCCCATTCCAAAACAAAAATGGGAAAGCATCTCAATGGATTTCATCACAGGTTTGCCCAAGGATTTTGGTAAGGATTATATTTATGTTGTGGTGGATAGAATCACCAAATTTTCTCATTTCTTTTCTATTACATCATCTTTTACTACTACACAAGTAGCTGAGCTATTCTTTAGATATATTTTCAGATTACATGGACTTCCCAAAAACATTGTGAGTGACAAGGATAGCAGATTTATGAGTGCTTTTTGGAAAGAACTCTTCAAGTTGGTGGGCACTCAGTTGACTCCCAGAACAAGCTATCATCCTCAAACTGATGGACAAACGGAAAGGGTGAACCAATGGTTGGAGGGGTACTTGAGAAACTCTGTTGGTGAGCAGCAAAAAGCACGGGTTAAATGGCTACATTTGGGTGAGTTTTGATACAATACTACTTGTCATATGTCCATTGGCATGTCTCCTTTCAAAGCAATTTATGGTTATGAAGCACTCACCTTTGTTGATCACATTTTTGGTGATAGTAGAGCTCCAAAAGCTAAATATTGGGTTGAGGAAAGTCAAGAGATTTTAAATCTTTTAAAAGACAATTTGCAGGTTTCCCAAAACCAACAAAAATAGTATATGGATCAACATAGCAAAGAAATAAATTTTCAAGTGAATGATTTGGTTTATTTGAGGCTGCAACCATATAAGAAAACCAAATTAAAATGCAAAGGATCCCAAAATCTTAAACCAAGGTTTTATGGTCCATACAAGATAGTTCGAAAGGTTGGGGAGGTAGCTTATGAAATAGAACTTCTGGAAGGTAGAAAAATCCACAATGTATTTCATGTTTCATGTATTAAGAAGGCTATTGGTCAGCAAATTGTTATTTCAGAAACACTCCCTTCATTAGATGATGAAGGACAACTCATAATTGTTCCAGAAATTTTTTTGAAAAAAAGAGAAAGAAAATTAAGGAGCAGAACCATAAGAGAATATTTGGTACAATGGAAAGATTTTCCAAGTGAGGATGCAACATGGGGAGAGGAACAAATTTTGCAACATCCCAAAGTAGAATTTCTTGAGGGCAAGCAATCTTGGGTGGGGAGGACTGTAATGTCCCCATCCAAATAAATCACATGAAGGGAAAAATCCACCAATCTACTAGTTCCCTAGGTTGGGGTGGAAACATTTAGACTTGGAATAAGGGAGATATCATACCCCAAATGGACATTAGATTGACAACTATATAGTAAAAGGGGCCAAATAAATATTAATACTAAGAAAATAAGGTGGCACTTGGTAATGAGGGTGCATAGGTGGTATGGGACCCACACAAGGCAAGATTCTCCATGCCACATGGCATCCCATTCTCACCCATTCGAATCCAAGGCGGAGTATAATGTTATTGGGGGAGTTGGAGAGGCATTATACTTGGCATGACTCAATGAGGATCTAATTAGAGTGGAAGAGTAACCCCCATGGAAGAGGAAGATAGTTGAAATTGAAAGATAGTTGCTAAGAAGCTATTCTATTTACAAATTAATAATTTGCATCGAGATGGACAATTCTTGCATTTGTTAGAGAAATTAAAACCATAAAATTAAAATCCAGATCAATAGCCATCAACTACACTTCTACTGTGAAGTATTCTATCAATAGCCTCATAGATGAGAATTCTAGTGATAAGCCAAATAATTTGAATGGATAATAGTGCAACTAAAATTTCAAGTCGAAAAAACCCATATGTCTGACGAGGTGTTGCTTCCCATCCTGATGCCCATATTGCAAACAAAGAAATTGCAAATCCAACAACATCTGTTAGTAAATGTGCAACATCAGTTAAAATTTCCAAGCTGTTAGATTTTATACCACCGACCACCTCTACACTCATGAAGACCATACAGAGTTTCACAATAGTCCAGAGCTTTCTAATTGATGTTGATCGTGTCCTTGCATCTGCAGCACGATTATCCCCATCTGAAAATCCACAACCTATGCCACAAGACATACTGTCAACAATTGGCCTTGCAACCGGTGCTTCCACAATTGCTTCATCTCCTTGGCTTTGCTCAGACCCAGACCACGTCCCAGACTCATAATAGCTACTAGACATTTGAAAAATAACACTAAAGGATCAACATTGAAAAGACTCTAAAAAAAGTTCCAGGGGGAGATTTTGAGTATCCCTTTAAGGACATTAAACTTCCAAAATTAAAATCAGAGATGAGGATATGTTTCCAAGCCATTTTACAGTAACGTTACAAACAGAGGCAATAATCCAAATCTGAAATCTTTCTAGCGTAGTTTCATAATCAAAATATTAACTCCAAGAATTATCTTTGAAACTTAGTTGTGTTTAGGGAATCCCCTAGAGTGTTAAAGTCAGAACGTTTTTTAGTATAATTCAACAGTTAACAATCATTAAAGTTGGAACTTTTTTGAGTATAATTCAACATCGGTAAATATGCTAAACCCATAAAAAATTCACCAAAATATTTAATGATTATGAGCATCATTTGAAGGGAGAGTCACTCTATGTTTTTTCATCTCTTGTTTTGATCACCTTTTGATCTTCTGCGGGTATGTTGAAGTTGAATCTTCAGTTTGGGGAGGGGTATTTGAATAAGCCACTGACAATACATTTTGTTTCAAGGTGTTTCATCTAATATTTCTTCATCCTTTTTAGATATTTGAATTGAAAGTGCATACCTTGCTTCCTAGCTCTTTGTTTTATTAATGAACTAATATGCATGTGTAAATTTGAATTACTTTTTCATTTATTTATGGATGCACTCACCTCATTTCGTAGCCATATTAGATCCAAACTTTTGAAAAATTGTTATAATTTTATTCATTTCTTAACCAACTAAAAGGTACACATGGATGTAAATGCGGATGGATCCAAGTGACGTTGAGAACTTTGCAATTTTTATTGGTGAAGAGAATTGCATCCTTGGCACAGTTCAGTGTCGAAAAGGTTGTTCATATGCTGATATCCGTTGTGAAATTGTGGATGATGAAATCATCAAATATCCTTTTGATTTTATTGGCCCAATTGGACATCCTTTAAATACAAAGCAAGAGCAAAAAACAAAACCTACAACAACAAATATAGGCATTAAGAGGAAAGTAGACACAATGGTTGTTGAATCATTGCAATCACATGTAATGGAAGCAATGCCAATATCTGAAAACATTGAAGGGAATGTGGATGAACCTATGCATAAACAACCAAGAATTGATCATGTGTTCGAGTCAGTGGAACAAGTTGAAGTGGTTGATCATGTGTTCGAGTCAATGGAACAAGTTGAAGTGGTTGATCATGTGTCTGAGTCAGTGGAACAAGTTGTATTGGTTGATCAGCCATGGAAATTTTTAGGGGCAAAATTTCTCCAATTGGCTATTTTTTGGGTTTTTTTTCAAAAAATAAATTCGCTATTTGGTCATTTTTAGTCTCTAATATCGCCTATATTTACATAAAATATGTTTTTTATCATAATATTCGCCAAAATTCACAATTTTTAGTAGTAAATTGTATGTTATGTATTTAATATTTTCCTACCTATCTATATATATGTTTTTTTCAATCCAAAATAATCACCTATAATACTATACTTAAGTATAATATTAGAACCCTTAAAAAATACCCTGGTTGATCCTAATGTATTGGCATCTTGGGAACGGAAAGTGAATAGTTTAATGGAAGAGTTTGTCAAGGAGAAGCTAACACTCAAGGTATATTCAGAAAATGGAAAACCTAATATAAAGATCTGTTGTGAAATTTGTGGCATTGATTATGGAACGGGGGAAGTATCCTTGGCAGCGCAAACGGTTCGTAACTTAAAAAAAAATCATATGAAAACAACATCCCATCAACGTCACATTTCAATGTTGGGAATTAATGAAATTCCCTCATGTAACAGAGAAAAGCAGACAACCGTGGCTAGAGATCGACTTGAGATTGATCAAGCAGTCAAACTTATAGATGATTTCAACCAAACGCAAGAGCCTAATTTGTTCAAGGTGGTGGAAGCAACACTTGAAAACTATGAGGACAAGAAAAAAGTAAGAGTGGAATGTACACGATGCAATAGATGGTTCTCTTTGGTGCTAACAAGTGGTAATATTTCCAGTTCTCTAAATGAACACATGAAATCAAGGAAGCACACTACTACTACAGATGAGACTTCACATGATATAGTTGTGTTGAGGAGTGGAATAGTTGGGAGACCGAAGAAGCGTACCAATGTTAAGTCCCAACAAAGTTTGACTATGTTCTTGGTCCCATCACTACCATCACCATTACATGGGGTTTATACAAGTTCACATGCTTCTACTTCAGGTGTGTTAATTACCCAAGTTTTAATTTAATTTGAATTTGAATTTTCACATTACTTTATTTGTTATTACTTGTTAGTAGCAGTTCGTAGAACATTTTCTAATGTGTTTTTTCATCTTATTCTAGGACAATTGCCTCCCTCGATATTACTATGTTGTGGGTATTGGTATCCCTATCTTGATAGAAGAGGGGAGATATTGGACACAAAGGTTCTAATGGATGAAAAACATGGTGGAAAATTGTGGGCCATAGAGAAACATACCAAGAGAACACTATGTTATTATGGTGTTGAATGCCGTATTAACGGTACATACCAACATACTCATTGCAAGAGGGTTTTTGAAACAGGAATCCCTTTTGATTCATTGACATGCAATATTTGTAATTTGATACCTAATTGTGATGACTTCCGAATGCATTTATATCGCAGATCAAGGAGAAACATCAAAAGACATGGGAGAGATACAGGGAAAGGGAGAAGGTTGGACCATTTGACTCAAACTGAACTCAAAATTGTTGCAAGAGATGCAAATGCTACACATAGATTAACAATGCGATCTATTTGGTGGGAGAGGACAAAGGTTGATACACTATCTATTAGAACGAGGTCTCTGAGGGAAAAGTTGTTCGAATCTGCAAGAAGGAACGATGTGTTTCGGTTTTGAAAGGATGTGTGTGAGGCTCATAAGCAAGAAAAATTGCAAGGTAAAGATGCAGTTTGGGAATTTGTTCAAGATATATTTCATAACCTAGTTCGCTCAAAGTCAAGGAGAAGATATAGTGCATCCACTAAATCCATTTATGAGATGATTAAGTTATGAGGAGGTCCTAGATTACATAGCTTTATTAGCTTGAATCTGGATGGCCCTTCGATATCTACATCTTTAAGGCAAGTTAGAAAATCATTGACATATATCCCAGGGGAGTAGGAGTACATTTTTTAGGCAATCAAAAAAGTGCATGCTTCTTATAAATCCAAACGTGGTATAGAGGGCCCAATTCCGATATGCCTTGCTGAAGATGAAACTGTTGTGAAAATATATGTCAGGTGGGTAGCAAAAAGTGATACATTGGTGGGTTTTTGTGGTAAGAAAGAAGAACATAAGTGTCAATCACATTTCTTGGTGAAATTTGGTGAGGGCACTGCAGGCTATGAGATTATTACAGATGCCTTCAAGAATTGTGTGATTGGCCATTATGCACGTGTTATTATTGCAAACCCTTTACATGAGAAGATTCCTCATTTGGTTGTGGTTGTTCATCCAACGTGCAACAGATTTGATGCAAATTTTGTCCATCGACAATGGGAAAAAATAGAAGACCTATGGAAGAAACATGTGGAACATTTTTTAGGACCTATTATTAGTCATTCCTTAGATGGGGATAGCAGGAGAAGAATGCTTATGTTGAAGGATTATTACTCAACGACAGGCATGAGATATCAAATTCCCTGGGAAGGGTGGAGGCTTACTGGGTTGTATGATGGATTTAAAGTAACTGGACTTCATGACCAAGATTACATCCACAGTAGAAAAAATCTAGTGAATCCTTTGTTTAGTGGTCGACGAGATTTGATTGTTGGAGAAGATTTGATTAGTTTTAACCATGTATGAATGGTTTATAACACGTTTAAAGTGGATTACCAAAAGCTTAAAATTGAGGATATAGAGAGGATTGATCGCCAAAACTGGAGTTCAGCACAACGCATTGCTTCAAGGCATGTCCAGAGGTGCTTGAAGGAAATGAGAAGTACAAGTGGAAGGACAGAGAGGACATCAGGTATAGAGACCTATCTAGTAATCATTGCTAAGTATATTGATTTTTTTTGTCTCCTAGTTTGACTCTTTGGGAAAGGGTGCGAAATTATTCAAGAGTCCATCATTTCTTCACGTTATGGCTATGCTGGGTCAGAGAACAAGCAAATACTAATGTCAACATTAATTTCATTAGCAAAGAGGCATATCAAGATTTGAAAATTTATTGCCACTTTGTGGTTTTGTTGATGAGATTATTTCATGATCAATACCCCAACTTGCCATGTGCATTGCACCTGACTGGGTCATATGTATGTGAGAAATTATTTAGCAAAGTCGGTGGCATGGTCAGATTAGAGAGGAAATATGGTTTCACTGACTTACTTCATGCTATTGGAACCCTTAATAGAGTTGCTGAAGAAGAATCGAATCCCCAAGGGCTTCGTTTCAATAAATATCATAAGAAACAAATGAGTATCTGGAATAAATTGCATCAACAAACAATAGAGGAAGGTGACGTCTTATCACAATATGATTCAATATCAACAGATGATAAAATTATAGAAGCTCTCAAGATAGGATTGGAGGATGCACAAGGAATTTTACTAGGTCTTGGCATGCAACCAAAAAGACACACATAAGATTCTTGGTGGTTTAAACCATAGATAGAGGATCACAATTATTCAAAATTCGAAGTTGTGGATGAAGTAGTTGATAATTCTCCACCGGGTCATTCCACATCCATATTCCAATATTCATATTTTATGGTACTCAATGATAGTGAATTGCAAACGATGGAAAGTGAGTGGAGGCACGATTTGGATGGAATTTTAGATTTCGTTGATGAGAATGTAAACATAACTACCAAACCAATGGTGGAGCATGATGGCAAGGACATGTACAAATCTTGTTTGGTTAGTCAATGGAATGGAAATCTAACATTATCGAAATATATATTGACTAAAGTGAGGAATGGAGTATACTTCAGGCGAGATGAGAGGGCCCCCAAAAAGGGTGTTGCAATTGGTTTTGGAATTGGATTAGATTGTGCAGTGTTGTTTGAGAGCGAGTCTATATTTGTAGCTGAATGTACTGCAAGAAAAGGTGTATCTCAAAGTACAAAGCACGACGTTTCTTGTGGGACTTGGTACATTGGAAGAGTTCAAAGAATAAGAAAGAAGGATGGTAATAGGGTGTTTGATTACCATAATGACATTGATCTTTTGGATAGCCCTGAAGGTGTTGAGCTTCAATGTTGTTGGTACAATAAAATAAAGGGGCAATGCATGTACAAGTATGATTCGACAGATCATCTATTCAAAAAACTTGAATCTTTTATAGAAACGATAAACTTATCATACAATATCAAGAATGGCACATACAAGTTAATTGAAAGTGACCACAAAATTTATGTGGATTTCATCAAAAATTTAAATATGGTGAAGTTTTCAAAACATTATAATTTCTCTTATCTTTTCTACTACTATTTTATAACTTATTTATAAAGTTCTTTTTTTGTATTATCGTCGATTTGTTTGTATCAATTTCATACTCATTTTAATTTCTCTTATCTTGGGGTGTAGTGAATGGTTCGGATGCCAAACGGTTGGGATAACTCAATGTGAAGTTATCGATCGTCAAATATTTCTTTATGCGTTCTTGAAGCATGGTTCTTGAGGGTTCTTGAACTGTTGGCTAGTTCAACAGTTATGTTTAATATTACTTTTAAAAGGATGAAACAAGTTTGTGTTTGTCAAAATTCGGTGCCCATGCCCATGTTAGAGTTTTCATATACTTTCTTTTTATACTTCAATACTTAAATGGAATATTACTTAATGTGTGTTTCTTGAAATGTGTTTTCTAAATGTTTTCTTAAATGGAATATCAGCAGTAGTAAATAACATATGTACATATAAATAACAGCAGTAGTAATAGAAGTAGTAAATATCAGTCAGTATTGATGATCATCAGGCCTGCAAAATGGATCGTCCTCAAGGCCACTTTACTTTGCCTCAACTGCCAACAACTACTCAGGTATGTTTTAACAAGTATTCACTTGATGGCATGTTTCGTTTTGCCAAAAATTCAATAAGAAAGGTCATTAATTCTCTCTTTTTCCTATTTTTGCTGGAAGTCCATGCTGCACTTTCCTTGCAAGAGAATTAAAGCATACATGATCTCATTCTAGAAAGAGTTATAGCAAATGTAATTTCAAAACTTTTGCAGGCCTCTCAATGAAGGTGTTGGTTATTGCTTTCCAAGTTACATCTTATATCGGTTATATCTTATTGTTCAAACGGAAGGTCACATGCCATAACTGTGACATGGTTTTCCACCTCTTAATAAGTGCTGGATATTTGGCAGTCAAAGTGTTAGAAAGCATGTTGCAATACTTCCATAATTATATGAACTGTCTATGGGTCTATGTACTAGATTTGCATTTGTATTAAAATTGGTTAGTGTTGTGTGCTTGCATTGGTATTAAATGGGTTTGTGTGGATTTTGCTTGAATTGGGTTCCTATCAAATTGATTAGGGTTGTGTGCTTTGTTGATTTCAATCTACAGCTATATCAAATATGTTTTGGTTTTCATATGGTATTGATCCGTTAGTGACACCCAATATTGTGTGTGGAATTAGTTTTCATATGGTATTTCAATCTACAGCTATATCAAATATGTTTTTTATGAGCTTGAATTAAATGTCTCACTTTTCAGTGCGAATCTGAAGCTAATATTGTGTGTGCAATTAGATCTGAAATTCTATTCCAAATAGTAAAAAAAGTCATTTGATTCTCTTATCCTAATTGAATGTTGCTTCATGAAATCCCTTACAGCATCCCCTGTTTTAAATCCTTATGAATCTACTTCCTAACAAAAGAAGTGATAGCTCAATTTGAGCTTCTTAGACTAGTTTCCAACAAGAAAAAGATCAGCTCAATTTGACTTTACAATAGAAATTTATAGCTTCTACAATTGACATATTTCTACCAAATAGATTTAAAACCTACTCTGATAGCTCCTTCAATGTCCCTCTAACCAAAATGGACACTACCACAACTGCAAATATTGATAGTAACAGAAATAAAGAGGAAAAATCAAAGTGTTGGGGATAGTTGCACCTAAGCTGGGATGCACCTACAATTCTTGAAATATTGATGAAAAGATGGAGGAATACATCTCCAAAATGGTACTCAACTGATTAACAACATCAATTCATGATAGAATTATATCATGAAATATATTACATTCATTTTAAACAATATATTGTGTAGCTTCAAAGATTATTGCTTAATTCTAATTAATTCTAATTCCATGCATTTGGACATCCTCCCTGCTTAAATTTAAATTTATTATAAATAAGATTCTTAAATTCGATACTATAATCAACAAAGATCAAACAAGTTCATATTTTGCACAATTGTAGAGACATATTAGTTTTAATATAGTTTTATGTTTATTAGTTAAATTAGATCAGTTTTATATTTATTTATGTTTATCAGTTAAATAATTAAACATCCACATTTATAATGCAACATTTAAAATGCTTTATTGTGTAGCTTCAAAGATTTTCAACATCTGATCAAAATATGCATATTGTTGGTTGTAGTAGCTTGATTGTAACTTTTGGGTCATCCCATTCAGATCTATTGTGTTCTGTGTTTACATTATAGTATTATTTTTATGTATTACATATCCTATTGCAGACTCCAATTCTTCTCAAAATAATTTGCCTCTATTTGGTCCAATTCAACTGTTGGTATCAGGGGCTGAGTGTTGTTTATTTCTTGGTTACGGGCCTTCACTTTTGGTTTTATAATGCATTGATTTATATAAATTAAAATTATGTAGATAGAAATGTATTTGTAATGCAGGGCAAGTGAACTATGGATTTATATTGTTTACGTGGGATTTATTGAGCACAAATCCAAAGAATGTTTGAACTAAGGATACTTGTTTCTGTTTTTGCGGCTATGATCTACTAGGTCTCGAAGGACTTGCTCAAGCTTGCATATTTATTGGAAAAGATGGCATCCCTAACTATAAATTTTTGGACCTACCAATCAATTCTATGTTGAAGATGCATGTAAAGCCTGAGGTATGAAGATGCATTTCCAAAATATTGAACAAGCAGTGGGATACCACTGGGATACTCAAACTTAATTCACACTTAATTTTGATGTGCTCATTATTTACACATTATTTAGCATGCCTTGCAGTTTTGCTTCACTCACGCTTAACTTTTGTTTATGCTTTTAAAGCTTGTTAGTTGACTATGTGTTATTAGCTCATGGAAGCTGCATAGCACAGTCCATATTTTGTATGGTTACTAAAAGCAAAGGTATCTCTTTTCACTCTCTTTTTCAGTCTCATGCTATACAACAATCAACAAAAATGTATTTTTAGATATTATTGGAAACAATGCTGATGGTAATAGTTCAGCAGTTGACAACAAAGTTGAGAAATCAGAGAAATTTTCAAGTTTAAATCTTGATAGTCCATTTGATGTTTATGGTTTCAGATCTTAAAATTTTCTAGTGGAAGTGTTCTTTAATTTCGTCACGTTTGTGTGGAGTGCATATTAACTCATTAGGAAATTGTGACTATTGTTGATTCGAAAGATGGCTAGGGTGTGGAAATATCTTGTTATAAAACTCACTGTTTTGCACCTGTTGTGGTATGGAGTGGGTATGGACGTGGTATGGACCTTCCTTATACGGTGATGATAAAACATACTGCTATGGTTTGGAACACTTATAAGTTATGGAATATATACCTTGTTGATACCTTGAGAGAGAATATAACAGTTTGACCATGAGTTTGACACCTTCGTCTTCTTGACCCCTCTTGTTGACTCTTGATCTTATGTTGACCCACAACGCAGTCTGAGATTGGAACCCCAATGCTCCAACACGACTGAGCTACTAGGTCCAAAAATGTAGTAAAGAAGGAAGATGCTTTCAAAAAACACATTGTGGGAAAAGGACATGCTCTTCACCACAAAACCCTTCGATTCAATCAAAATGCAAATGACAGATCCGCTCACCTGGATGCCATGGAAAACCATGGCTTCGCACGATTTCTCTGCGTATTGGACCTCCAACACGCCTCCAATGCCTCCAAGGGCCCTTGCCAACCCTTGCCTCTTCACCACAAAACCATAGCCTCAAGCACGCCTCAAGACGTGATTTCCTGGCGACTCTGGTAAGCCTGAGCCTTGCCTCATTGCCATTTCGTGGATATTTGTCAGCCCGCCCATATAAAAATTACCCCAAAGTATTTGTGTATTGTTATATTAAATAAAAAAAACCATTTGCCCCTTAATATATAGGCAATATAATTTTTGGGTTTTCATGTTTATTTAATACCCCCATATGTTTCCAATGTGTTTAACGAAATGTTGATGTGAATGCAAATTGTTTGTGAAAGTTATAAATCAATGGAATGTTGTTATCTGTTTAAATTTTCCCCAAATTATATGAATTTGTCAAACATATAACAATATTACATTGATTTATAACTTTCCCAA
Organism: Larix kaempferi; assembly: GCA_027924585.1. Classification (NCBI taxonomy): domain Eukaryota; kingdom Viridiplantae; phylum Streptophyta; class Pinopsida; order Pinales; family Pinaceae; genus Larix; species Larix kaempferi. The sequence goes on from BSBM01000070.1 coordinate 16,397,906, forward strand.
TATAATTTTTTTTTTTATAATTATTAAGCCCCCAATATGAACGGACGTGATATGGTATTGGGCCGTCTACGACATCCCCGTGGTTTCATACTTGAGTGGTCTAATATATTTGTTGCACTGTTTGAGTGTGCTAAGTTGTAAGAAAGCCATGGGCTTTGTATGGGCTACAAACGAAGATATGGTTTGTGCACGTTTTGTGTGTGATATTTCATCATTACCTGATATTTTATCGATTGTTGTTTCTGGGTCTACTACTCCAGTAATTAGGGTTTCCTTACGATTCACTTTAAGCAAACCCAAACACTCATACAATACAATAGAGATCTTAGTCCACTTAAACCTGCTTACACCACGGGGATTCCTTGTTCTACTGCTCCAGTAATTAGGGATTCCTTGCTTGTCGACTAGGTAATTGAATTTATTCTCTCTCAGGTATGTCCTTTGTTCCTGTAGTGACTTGTCTCTTAATAGACAAGATATGATCTAAAAAAATATCGCTGAGTATAAGGAAGGTTTCAACCACATTTCAACTCTCCTAGTGGGTTATATTATTTGTTTTCTTTGTACTTTGAGTTAGACACGAGTTAGATTTACTACTGATGTTATTTATTGTCTTTGTATGCTTTTCAACTATAACTAGACAAGAGTGAGAAAAGATAAGTTCAAAGCATAGTTTTCATCTCTTTCAACTTTAATAATCTCGAATGTGGACCTTTGGGAGTGTTAAAGTTGAAAGAGATGAACACTATGCATTCAGAGTTGTGTGGAATGATATCTTTGCTGCACTGTCTGGGTGTGCTAAGCTGAGTATAAGGAAGGTTTCAACTCTCATAGTCGGTTATCGTATTAGTTTTCTTTGTACTTTGAGTTAGATTTACTTGGATTTACTACTGCTGTTATTTATTGTCTTTGTATGATTTTCAACTTTAACATAGGGACCTTAGGGAGTGTTAAAGTTGAAAGAGATGAAAATTATGCTTTAAATTTATGTTGTCTAGTTAAAAAGATACTATTTTGTTTCTAGTACTATTTTGTCATCGTTTGTCATGGTTTATGTCTATTTGAGATGGTTTGAAGTTGCTTTGATGCATATTTATGTATTTTAGTTGCAGTTGCAGTTTCCAAGCTAACTACTTTTTATGGATTTCACTTCTCTTCCTTGTATAAGTTGTTTTTTGGTTCTACTTTCTATAACTAATGAATCTTATACAGTGCTAACAAAAATATATAAAACAGTGTACCTTGAGAGAGAGAAAAGATTGTTGGTCTTATTGGTCCTATAAAGGAGTTGCTTGTCCACCTTATATAGTTCACCTTGACCTTGTGGGTTTGTGGTTTGTTTTGTTGTGGCCCCCTTGGTTGACTCATGATCCTTTATCTTATGTGTATCTTACTTGGTCCATAGGTTATGTTTATTAATGTTTTGATACCCTATCTTAAGGAGTATCTAGATTATAAATTAAATTTTTAATTTAACATGAGAGACAGATCTAGTTCGTGGTATGTTGCTCCAGCGTGACTGAGCTCTCTCCCTCTGCGTGATCTTTGTTGTTGCTCCATGCGATCTCTTGCTGCACCACCTGTGTGACTAGGCTTTCCTTGTTACACCTTCCATGTGGTCACTTTGCACCAGCGTGACCATAATTCTGTTGGATTGTGGGTCCTTCCCCAGCGTGACCATGGCCTGTTTCTTGGGTGGACTGTGGGTTCTTCCATAGTGTAACCGTGAGTCTGTTTATTGGTGGACTGTGGGTCCTTCACCAGCGTGACCGTGATTTGTTTCTTGGTGGACTGTGGGTCCTTCACCAGCATGACCGTGATTTGTCTTCTTGAGTGGATTGTGGGTCCTTCCCCACTGTGACTGTGGTTTGTTTTCTTGGTGGACTATGGGTCCTTCTCCAGCATGACCGTGATCTGTTTTCTTGGGTGGAATGTGGGTCCTTCACCAACGTGACCGTGATCTATTTCTTGGTGGACTGTGGGTCCTTCACCAGCATGATTGTGCTCTGTTTTCTTGAGTGGACTGTGGGTCCTTCCCCAGCATGACCATGATCTATTTTCTTGGTGGACTATGTGTCCTTCTCCAGCATGACCATGATCTGTTTTATCGAGTGGACTGTGGGCCCTTCCCTAGTGTGACCATGAGCCTGTTTACTTGTGTGGACTGTGGGGTCTTCCCCAATGTGACAGTGAGTTTCATTTTATGGGTGGATTGTTTTTTTTCAAACATGACTGTGAAAAGTATGCCTGTGTGTCTCTGTAGTATGTGACTGCATCCTTACCCAGCATGACTGTGTGTCCTTTGTCCGCATGATTGTACTGGGTATGAATGTGCTTGTTGACTAAGAAGTCTGGGTCAGTATGTGGTCAGTATGCTTCTGCTTTAACCCTCTCTAGATCTCTCTCAAGGTACGTAAATTGTTTGTCTAGATTGATTTGTCCCTTCAGTGACAAGATCAAATATGAAAAATCTGAGTATATGGTTGATTCAAATATTGGTTATGATTATTTACTGTTGATATCTATTGTACAATATTATTTTATCATGTTGTTACTATACATGGAAATCGATGAGTCTCGAGGACCAACTTTAACGCAGTAAATAATGGAGCGTTAAATTGAAAGAGATGAAAATTATGTTTGTTTATTACAGTTCAAATTTTATTAGAGCAGTACTGTTCTGAATCTGATTTTATATGTTCATGCATTAAAGTTTACTACTTAAATTAAAAACTCCTCTAACCCTTAAACTTCAACATCAAGTACTTTGGAGACATGTACATGGCATATTCCATGCTTGGTTTTTACGGTTTTTGTTATTTGGCTTTCCTTTTTATCCTTCTTTCGTTTTATTGAAAAGTATTGATTTTCTTGAAAAGTATAGGAAGCTTACTTTATAATTTTCTCTTTGCCTTTAATGACACATCTAATTCTCATGCCCTGATATAAGAATTAGTGTTGTTTTTCCTTTTATGTCAAATATTACTTGTTTACCATATGGCACTTATGTAGGTTTTGAGTTGTACTATTCGGTTGAGATTGTTACTGTAAGTATGGCATTCTCTGATAATGATCAACTTATGCATTGTTTTCCTTTGTAGTGGTTATTTAATTACAAAGTGCTTGCATGGTAGCTCTTCTGCTTAATTTTGTACAACCATAGCATTTTGCAAGTTTAAACTATAATTGTGCAAGTTGCAACTTTCACACTTCTCAATCCCAAAATATATGTCATTTCACACTGGTCAAATAATATGTGAATAATATAAGGACCAATCTTGGATTTAAGATGTACATTACCCTTTTTCAATTTCCTGTTGGAGTTAAAAGCTAAGAAATGACTTCAAAGTTTAGAGCTGGTTCTTGTGTAATTAAAAGAAGATTTGGTGATGGTAAAACTAGGTTCAGCTTCATTGACACTTCCTCGTATTGATTGTTTATATTTCTTTGCTTGATCATCCTATGATAGCTTAACATGGCTTGACTTTCAAAGCGTCACAGGCTGTCGCTCAATGCACAATTTTTTTTAAGTTGAGTGATCTTTAGTGATTGCACCTCTTTGTAATTCCAGTGTTATTGGTATTTTTTCTGCAAAGATCGGAGGGGTGTTTCTTGAGAGGGATTGATAAGTCCACTCTGTGTAGTTTTGCATGGCTCGCTGCTTGAAAAGCTTGGGAAGTATGTGTATCCTTGTTGAATATTGGTTGAGCATTGAATCTTGATTACTATTTGCACTATGAACAAAAAATATTTTTCATCATAACTTTCATTGAACAGGCCTGAGAGCAGTCTATTATCAAGTTTGAGGTTTGGAAGGCATAATTTCAGCAGTATTTTTAATATTTATCAGAACTGGAAAGAGATGTTGCCAACAATATTTGTCCTAGAACATTTTGGAGGACCTTAATCAGAAGAATCCTTTGGTTTCATTATGTCTCTAGAAATTTTTATGATGGACTGTGTTAACAAACTGATGTCTAATTTTACAGTATCATAGGCTCCCTGAGATATGTGAAGGAAACTTACAAGTTCATATGGAAACTGCAGATCAAGCTTCATAAAAGAGAGGCAAGAAATTGCAACTTTGTTAGGCTTGGATGACAGAAGGAATGTCATAAATGCTATACCCTTTCAGTGAATGTTAAATAGAGCTTTCAAGTTTTCAACTATCTTTTATTGTTATTCTTTGTAATTGTAGAACTTCGTGCCAAAATAAGCAGAGAGGTAGAAAGGTTTTACAGTTTCAGGGTAAGAGGAAAATCACTAATTGGTTGTGACAAAAATGAAGAATTTCAACATAAGACAGTTCCATCATGAAAAAACAGAGGTTAATCATGAAAATTTTCGTTATGTCAGGTGGAGGAAGAGTGTGACTGGTATTGAAAGCTAGAGTTCAAAGCTTAATGAAACACTTAAGAAATGAGACGTCTTCTGTTTGACTTCAATGGAGCAGGTGGGTTAATGATGAGCATGAAGAGGAATGAAACCCTGGTGGATGGCTTAACATTCTGCTGACCTCACCAGTGAAATACCACCCTGTTGGCCAATATCGGATGCTTTTTAAGTGGACAAAGTACTTCAACATATGAGTGTGTTCTGTTATTTGATATAATTCTAGTCAGAGTACGAGTCGTTGTGTCCTCTTCCATATGGTAAAACCATTAACTGTGGTATTATCTCTGCAGTGTTGGATTGATTGTAGCTCTTCATAGAATTAAGTTGTGGTACAACATTAGTGCAAGCCAGTTTGAGCTGGGAGGATTGGAAATCTACCATCCATACTCTTTTCAATTCTGCTCTTCATTATACAAACACAACCATTCAACAACAAAACATTGCCAATTCATGTCATGAAATCAATTGCCACCTAGAACCAAGACATGCATACGGTTTCGGGAAATTTTACAGGTTTTAAAAATGTCACTTCCAAATTTACAGGAAACTAGGGAAAGCACAATAATTTATGTGTAAATGAAAAGCTGCTATAATGCATCACATACTAACTAGTTTGACATTTCAGAATTATGTTTTTGTAACGAGGGTGATGCAAGAGCGAGAGTCTGCAGGTGGCATAAAGCCTCTACGACTTATGGAGAGAAGTGTTTTCAGTGATCGGATGGTATGTTTTGAAGTTCATTTTGGTAGAAAGGTCAACAGGCTTTCATGCATTTATGACAGTGTAGTAACTTGAGAGTCTTAATTTTCATTGTATACTTTGTTCAGGTCTAATTTTTATTACTGTCCAATATAGACGATGAAATGTATAAGCAAATTGATGTTGTAGTATCTTCCCTATTAAGAGTCAGTCTAATTGCATTCTTTGTTTTTGCACTCTATTTTGTGTTCTAGTCATGTTCTAGTGTTTGCTTTTAGTGCAGTTGCTGACATTTTAGTACTAGCAAAAAGAAGTTAGAAACAAATTTACTGGTCTTGAATATAGCAGGTGTTTGTGAGAGCTATACATGAGGCAAAATGGATGAATGGAATGGAGCTTATCATATATGATTCATGGTTTGATCCAATTGTTTATGTTTTACCTGGGCTTGTTCCTGATGCATTTATTTACTTGAGGGCCAGTCCAGACACATGCCATAGACATTTGCAGTTGCAAAAAAGAGCAGAAGAAAATAACGTGTCACTAGATTATTTGACAAGTTTGCATGAAAAGCATGAGAACTGGCTCTTCCCTGCTCAATGTGGAAATCATGGGTTGTTGTCTATGAGCCAATTACCTCTTTATATTGATAGGTCTCTACACCCTGAGATCAAGGACCGCACATTTATTTTGCAAGGATAACATGTACATGACAGTATTCAAAAGGTAAGCCAAATACTGATCTATGTAATATTCATAACCAGTTTGGGTTCTAACGATGCTATATAATTTATGATTCTAATTGACTGCTTCTAATGCAAACATGTCAACTTCAGGTTCCAGCCTTAGTGATGGATTGTGATTCCAACATTGACTTCAACAGAGACATTGAAGCAAAGCAAGGGTAAGAATTTTTTCACTGATTTGGTTTTTACACATACATTATGGAATAACATATTTGACATAAAGAAAAACAGTCTTTTGACCTCTTTAGGAATTGAATTGCTTGATACTAAATATGTTTAATGTATTTATTTTCTTGCATATTTGGTTTGGTGATCCCAAAGATAAATGGTTGAGGAATATTTATGTCCTATTATGTTTGTCTTACTCACAACTAGTAGACAGAATGAAGTGCCATACACATGGGCAGGACTAGTATATCTTGATTTATTGAAGTGTCAAGCCCTGGGTTGTATACCATGACATGCAGCCTTATTCATGGAATCTGTTTGATAAATCTCATGGTGAATATATATATATATGAAATGGGTGACCAGTTTTGAATCTTATAGTTCTAATTTTTGGTATATTCTGTAAATGAAAACAGTTTCCATTGATTTTAAGTTAATTGATTTTTCCTTGATTTTGAGTTATCTAGGTTTTGATAAAACTTCTCTTTGCAGATACGACATGGTTGGAATTCAATCAGTATACCCCTGCTTCTCGATGGAGGCATGTGCCAATCAATAGGAAGTGTCATCGTGAATCGGGGAGTGAGGCTGAAGGAATTTATGGAGGAATACGAAAGTCATTAACAAAGGAGGATATTTCAACTTGGAATCAGTTGTGGCCCAGTGAATCCTTAGAATAAGTTCATTTCATGTTACCTTACCCTCAATCACCTATTGCATCTGGCGTGGAAAAAATAATGCCATGATTTGATTATATTTGATGGTGTGATTGATGTAGGAAATGAATGTCAAATTGCCTTCGACGGACTTAAGATAACTTCTCATTTGTGAGATACCTTTATCATCTTACGCTTGATTAAGTTCTTTGCATGGTTTTACCACAGAATGTTCCACATTAAGGCTAGTGTCGACTTCGCGGATAATCAGATACTTGGGGATCCTGGGCTCAAAGAAACATTCTATCTCTACCCTTGAAATAGGTGGCATTCTAGATGTATGCTTAGAATCAATGTAGTCATTAGCATGGTCACCTGCCCCAAGAACAATAATTAATTGGAGGCAAATTTAAGATCTCTTGTACCATATGTAGCTCAGCCCGAAAATCTTGTTGCAGCTTTGTAAAATAGTGATTGATGCATGCCATATTGTAATATAATCACTTTGAAGGTATGTATTCATGCATTCCTTCATGTGCATCAACGCCTGAATTCTCTTCCACTATTTTAAATGGCACAGATTGTTGTGTGTGCACATATCAAATGCCAGCGAAAATCCTTTCTGTATTCTAATTATTGTTTGTAGAGTAGAAATAATAAATCCAGACAATGCATCTTTTATGTGATTGTTGGTGCTTAGATCTCTACAGATAGAAGTACTTGACATGCTCTATAATACAACCATCTGGCATTCTAGATGGAAACAACTGTGATCATCAACCATCCAACCAATGACATATATGCATGACGAATAATAGATATAACATATCATCTATGAATATTGATATCAATATGACCGACATCCCCTAGGGTACAGCTGAGAGGACAACAATAATGAACTATTGGGAATTAGGAAATTGCAACTTCTTGAAGCTTCTAGCGATTTTGTAGAAACCATATTAACTAATTGGGTGCACTCACCAAAGATCATATGGCTCTACTAGATCGAATGTCCCTACTCTTCCCTGCCTTCTTGGATTCCAATGAAGGATTTAAGAGCTTTAGAAATTTCTGGGACAAGATTTAGTGTCTTTAGTTGTGTTTGGTGTATTGGAGTTGTAGAGGTCCACATCTGAGACATATCTAAATTGTTGTGTTTTCCTTATCCCATATTCACTTGTTTGTATACCATGAAGGTATCCAAGCCCCTAGGGTGCCTTGGGAGGCTCTAAGCCTCCAGGGCCTATTATAGGCCCTCAATAGGCCTTGGGGGCTTGAATACCCAACCACTCGTGCCTATTACAGGCCTTGGGAGGTTTAGTCAAGCCCACAATATCATGCCGATATACTAGGTAGATATATAAAGGGGTATAAAAAATGTAAATGAAAAAATCGATACATACAATATATAGGGAAAATATGAGTTTTTTTAAATTGTGAAGGGATATTGGGAGGGGGTTAAAAAAACGATTTTGGGAGGTATTTTCCAATATTTATTGAAATTAGAGGTATTGTTTCATATGACACGAACGAACGTGTTATGGTAGGCAGTCATTGAGTGAAGCCCCCGTGGTGCTATACATTGTCACATTCCATGTAGAGAAAATGTATACATATTTAAAGGAGTAACATCTTAAATCGTTATTAAACGTTTAGTATAGGAAATGATGTGTAAAACAATAGACCTTGTTGACAAGTGCTATGTGTTCCTATGATGAAGTATTAACTTAAAAAGATAATCTTGTATGGTGAGTAAAGAAGGTTCCTTGAGGCTTAATAAGTTATTGATAAAAGTGAGAAATGAACCTATGTAAGTGTTATTTTATACTTTCTTGAAGTTTAACCTAGAAAGTAGTTATTCCTTTATACTATTTTATTTATTAACTTTGGTCAGATTGAAGATCAATCGGGAAACTCTTCATCACATGCTTAGTTCCAAGTCTAGATGGGTTATTCATAATTAACCAATATGGTGTTTTATAAGACTAACATATATGTTTGTTGCACGACTAAAAAAGGGACTCGAGGGACCCCGTCAGTGTTCTTGCGTGGCGCTCAAGCCCCCGATAGAGTCCCTCGACGGCCATTTCTTCACAAACAACACGATACTAAGTCGCTACAAGACAACACTTGGAACTTGAGATCATGATTCCAGCGCGTTTCAAGAACCCGCAAGTCTCTGCATTATTAATAAAACAATTTGTAAAATAAATTAAATAATTAACAAATATAACATATCAAATAAATATGTGTTTCAATGTGTATTAAACAACATATTACGTAAATATGTGTTCAATGTGTATTAAACAACATATTACAGCGTCACAAACACAACTGAACATAACACAAGAAATACATAAAATTTATATTTTTATGTATGAAATTTTAAAATGTAAATTTTATGATAAAATTGATTTTATATAAACTTATAGAAAAATGTTACAAATGTAATAATTATGATATATATTTTATAATATATCATCTATTTTGAAATAAAAATTAATGTTATATAAAAAATAAAAAAATATAGCTATTAAAATAAAAAATATCATTATGGAAAATAAAAATATATGATCCATTTATTGATTACATGATACATATCATTATTATTATTATTTTAATAAAAACTTAAATTGTATAAAAAAAAATAAAAAGCCTGGTTTTGAATCATATCGCCAGAGTACAATAGGTGGCCAAATTGGCTTTGAACATTTTCAGCTTTGCTTAGGAGAGAGCCTATGTAGACCAATAATGAATGAAATTGTGTTTGGGAGACAATTTTCCTTTCATCTCTTTCTGAAAGAGCTTATTATAATTAAATCAATTGAATAAAGCACTAAGAGTGCTGCTAATGAATCTAAAAGGATGTAACAGACTAGAGATGTAATGAGTTCAAATTGCACAAGAGTCCAAGTTCTGTTTCTGTCGTTGAAAATAAAATAAGCCTTCTGCATTCCAAGACTTTGAAGAAAGACCAATTCATGAGATGAACTTGGATGTGAAAAGTAAAGTTGAGATTAAAGTAACTGTCTACAAGTGTGATGTGTTCTGAATACGTTGAGGAATATGACTTCTGCACAGTTGCTTTTGCTGGAGACTTTTAATACGTTGGTCATCACAATACTGCCATCTGGAATTCCGATCTGTTGCTTCAGCTATACGAGTTTCTGCTAGATTTTAAGAATCAAATAAAGTCGAAATACTCATAGAGTTGGGCGAATATGCTGATGTATGCTGGCACTATATCCTCCTATACCTTTGTAAGGCATTTTCTGCCTGAAATCACTCAGAAATGTCCTATTAAGCTGAGACAGAGTTATAACCGAGATAGAAACCCAGAATCTCTTTTTAGCGAACCTTCAAAACTCTGCAGGATAAATAATACTTTGTAATTTGGATAATTTCCTTAAAAATTGACAGAATGCAATATTTATTCTAATCAAACAATCGATTCGAACAAATAGGTGGTAGCTTGCTCATAAATTAGTGCCTATATCAAGGAATATGCTGGGCTTCTATTTCCATATTGGAGAGCTTGAGAATGCCTTGATGTTGACTGGTAGCAGCATTAGCTTCAATATCAGCCTCGTTGTTCAAGGTTCTTAATATATGATAAGCCTTGAACAGGGTGAAGGTGCTCGAAATTTGGCAAATTCGCTGAATGATGCGACTGAGTGGAAGATTATTGCTATTAGTGTTAGTGTTGAGGGCGCGGATAATGATCAAAGAGTGTCCAAACACTTGAATCTTATCTATTTTATGATATCTAGCAATCTGGCATCCTTTCATCAAGGCTAATGCTTCTGCAATATTATTTGAGCTATTGCCCAAGCCCCACCTATACTTCAGTCTTATGTCCCCATCTCTATTCCACAAGATTCCTCTTGCTCCTGTAGCACTAGGATTTTTCTTGGAGGCACCGTCGAAATGAAGGATGTCCTTATCCTGAATTGTTCTCCACTCTTGGAAGTCTTTATTTGTGAGTCTGATTTGCCAGGCTGGAGTGAGTCTCTGTTGGGGCTCATACCTAGGTTGCGGTCGATTTGTTCCTATCCAGCTCAATTCCATCTTGCTAAGGGTTGAATCAGACCTATACCTAGAGTTATTGAGGCATTCAAGCAGTAAGCCTTTGGCTTGGATTGCTGTGTGTATGGGATTACAAAGCTTTTCTTGGAAGATTGCCTGGTTTCTTGCGATCCAGATTTTCCAGCATGCGTATTTTGGGTTGGAGATCCAGAGGTGATACCAGAGTTTATCCTTGGAGAGGGGCACGAGATAGATATATTTCCAATCGTTAAAGAGCTGAGTGGCGGAAGTAAAAATGGGCATGGTGATGTTGAGACCCCGGAGCAAATAATTCCAGACATGCTTAGAATAAGGACATTCCAGAAAAAGGTGATTGAGAGTTTCAAGGTTGCTCTGGTAGAGAGGGCACCAAAAAGGCCCTTGTATTCCTCTCTTACTTAGATTTTCACCTGCGAGAATTTTACAATGAATTAAAGTCCAGGTAAAGAAGTTGATTTTCGGGAGTCCAAATGGATCCCAAACCATTTTCCATATATCCTTTCTTGCTTCTTCTTTCGGTTGTAGAGATTTGTACCCAAGGACAGTCGTATACGAGCCCGTAGGCCCCCAGCCTCGATCATCCCTAGCCAATAAATGTAATGGGGCGCAACCTTTCAGATTCTCAATTAGAATGCCTTTGGCTGCCTCAAGATTTGCAAGAACAACTGCCTTTTTCCAGCTATACCAGTTGTCGTCACTGTCCCAAGAACTAAAATCTTTTAGAGTTGTGATCCCATGTTGGGCAAGCCAGTCTACAATATTTTTTAGTTCACGGATATTTTGCAATGCTTCTTTTTCCATAATTTTGTCATTAAAGATATCTATTTTCTTTCCATTTCCTGGTACCCAATATAATTCTTTTGAAAAAAAATCTCAAGCCTCTTTGCATAGGGTCCAAGTGCTTGAGCCTTTGGAAATAGGCTTTTGGTCTAGACATCTTAGGTTGGCTCCTTGTAGATATTTCTTCGTGGACACTTGATTGATTCGATTCCACTTGTTGTGAAGTATCTGCCATACTAACTTACCACCCAATGCCAAGTTTGCATGGCGAGGATCGCGGAGTTGTAAGCCTCCCGCAATTTTTGCCTTCTTAATTGTCTCCCAATTCACTAAGTGGATTTTTTTCCATTTTTTTTCCCACCTGACCATAGGAAATCTCTCATTATTTTACTTATCTGCTTTGTTGTTCCTTTTGGAGCTAGGAGAGTAGAAAACTGGTATATAGGAGTGGCGGAGATTACCAATTTCACCAGGATCAGCTTTCCAACCTTACTTAGTTAGTGTCCTCCCCATCTTTTGATTCTTCTTTTAATTTTGTTGATCGTATCGTCCCAAGTTCCATCCTTAGAGTTTCCATAAGTGATAGGAAGACCCAGATAAGTGAATTTGACCCAATGATTATGTACCTTGATGCCAAGAATTCTGTTGATTTTTGCAGCCACTGTGTTGTTTATATTCCAGCTATAGACTGCACTTTTCTGTAAGTTAATCTTTCCTCTTGAGGCCTTGCAATAAATGTTCATATTCTGCTTGAATTTGCGGGTTATGATGGATGATGCTCCTCCCAGGAATAATGAATCATCTGCAAACAGAGTGTGGTTGAGAGGATGGGAGTTCGAGGTCAAATGGAGGCTAGGGAGGGTGCCATTGAGAAGGTCATGGTTTAATTTTCGGATAATGGAATCTGCCAAGATAATGTATACGAAAGGGGAGAGAGGGAAGCCTTTCCTAATGCCATGGGTTTCTTGGAAGAAATTGGAAGGACGACCATTAATTAAGGGAGCAATCCAGGGTTTTCTAATGCAAGCTGCAATCCATCGGATGAAGGTTTCATTGAATCCAAAATGAGACATAATTTTGAAAAGGAAGGAGTGCTTGACTCGGTCAAATGCATTGGCCATGTCAAGCTTGATTAACATACCTTTTTCCTTTCTAGATTTGTTGCAGTGGATAGCTTCTTGAACGAGAATGACATTGTCCAGAATTTGTCTCCCTTCCAGAAAGCCACCTTGGTTCTCCGAAATCATGTTGTTGAGTAAGGGCTTCATCCGGGTCGCCAGCATCTTGGATATGATCTTGTAGGAGGCGTTGTAGAAGGAAATAGGTCTAAATCTGCTAAAGGAGCTTGGGTTTGTATCTTTTGGTATGAGGGACAGAAAGGTGCTATTAGGCCTCCACCTATCTTATCCTTTGAATGGAAATTCTTTACCATTCTCATAAAATCTTTTTTTATGTATTCCCAGCAAGATTTATAAAAATGAATGGAGAAGCCATCGGGGCCCGAGGCTTTATCTGAATCGAATGAATTGATTGTATTGACCACTTGCTGCTATGTGAATGGTTCCAGGATACTCTGATTCTCCTCAGGCGTGATGCTGTTTGTGATATGCTCCAATAGAATGCGCTCCTCATCTCCTTCAACCCTGTCATCATCAGCAAATAGCATGGAGTAATGTGCATGAGCAACATTTTTTATATTTTCATTTCCTTTGCAAGTCGTGCCATCCTCAAGTTTGATCTCATCGATATGATTGCCTGACTGTCTTATCTTGAATTGTTTATGAAAATATCTTCTATTTTTGTCCCATGAATTAAACCAAGTGCTCCTCGAATTCATACGCCAGTATTCCTCCTCCTTTCTAGAGGCATGATACACTCTGATTTGTTGAGTGGTTTCCTCATGCAGTGTTTTAGCTTCAACGAGTTGTTCATCCATAGCAAATTGCATGTCTTTTAAAACTCCCACGACGTTTTTTATGGGTTCTGCAGGGGCAAGGAAATTGGATTTTGCCCAATTCTTTAGAGCGATCTTGGTATTCTTTAATTTATGTTCCCATATGTGACAGGGGGAGCCTGTGATGGGGATTCTCCATGCCTTTTCCAAAATGGGCCAAAAACTTGAATGATCCAACCACTGAGGACTGAACCTAAATGGAATACGACTGAGATCCTCAAGATCATTAAATTGGAGTTGGATTGGTTTTTTATCAGAGGCAAGATTGGCTAGAATGCTAGAGGAGATGATTTGTGTATTGGTCAGGAGGTTACTGTGGACGAGGAATATGTCCAACCTGGCCATGATATTCCCCTTACCAAGGCACTTGTTGGACCATGTATACTTCCCTTTCTTAAGCTTGATATTGATGAGATCCCTATTTTGAATAATTGCTTCTACCTGTTGTTTGAAGAAGTCATTTCCACTAAGGTCTCCTCTCTTTTCAGCTTTGGAGAGGGTGATGTTCATATCACCTGCTAAGATTATGTTCTGTGGGTTATACGCATCCAAATAAACTTCTAGTAGACTCCAACATTCTTTTTTTTCCGAGTGAATATTTGGCACATAAATGTTGAAGAGGGTGATCTGCTTATTGCTCTGCAGATGGGTGAGATCCGTATAAATCCAGTGTTGCGTAGCAAATTGATTGTGAAGCTAGAATTTTTTCGAGGACCATAAGGTTTCCAAACCTCCAGACGCTCCTCGGGTGCTTACTGCATAACCTGTATTATGCTTCCAATGTTCTTTTCCGATGGCTAATACTGTCTTGTCATCAAGTTTGGTCTCCAGGAGTAGTAGAATATCAGGCATGTCAATTCTTTGTAGATCTTTGACTACTTCTATCTTGCAAGGGTTACCCAGACCTCTGCAATTCCAAGAGACTAGCTTCATCATTTAGGGGTGTAGATGGAGGAGGGAGTTCCTCCTGGAAGGTCCCCATATTTATTTCCTATTGTCATGGTTCTAGTATTTTTGCTTAAAGCCATATCTATTGTTGCTTGGGAGCCTTGAACTTTTTCTCGCTCTACTTCTTCTTCCCTCAGCTCTTTGGTGGATATTTGACCCAATTTTTTGATGGATTTGTTGAAGGCTTCTTCTGAAGAGGAGGGGGGATTTGGGGTTCTTGCTTTTGTGATCTCAGCATAGGAGGGAGTCTCTTTAATCAGGGTATAACTTGTGGGGCTGGGGGTCCTCTGGGCCAGGGAGATCGGATCCCGCTGAGTTCCATGAGTTTCTTGTTGTTCGCGTATTTCTCCCTCTTCTTCAGCCTCAAGGATTTCCTAGATCTCATCTGACTCTAGGGCTTTGAAGCTGTTCCTGTTGTTCAAGGCTAATGGATCTTATTGTTGCTGATCTGTTTTCCACAGATTTAGGTTTTTTGAGTGAGATTCCATACCTGCTCTGCTGTTTTTTTGGATGGTTGTCCATTGTTCTTTTTTCCCATTCGATTTTGTTTCCACAGGATTCTTTTTGCATGATCGTGTGAAATGACTGTATTCATGGCAGAACTTGCATTTGAAGGGAATCTGCTCGTAGTTGAGTTCTTGGATATGCGACCAGTCTGCTATTGTGAGATTTATTGATTCTTGAAGGCCATGTTCCAAATCAACTTCGACGCATATTCTCGCGCATGAATATTGATCTTTCCGGTCGTCTTTATAGATGTATTTACCTAGGGCATTTCCGATTGCTTCTAGGGATTCTGTATTCCAACAATGGAGAGGAAGGTGGGGGAGCCTCACCCAAACAGGAACAACAGAAGGGATATCCAACGTTGGGTCGAAATTCGGATTCCATCTATTCATATAAAATCCTTGCGGCCCCATGAAGTAGGGTCTGTTTATGAAGACAACTCGCGATCCTGCTTGCATTCGAAGATGAATGCAAAGTAGCCTTTACCCAAGAAGAAAGATTTAACATCCTCGGCTATCAGGGGTCTCCAATTTTTTTGAACCCATCTTTCGGTGGACTTAGGGGAAGGCCATAAGCCCATGAACTGGACGATTAGAGCCCGTTCTTATAGATTCAGGGTTGTCTTTCAAGGGAGCTCCACTGGAAAAGCAACAATGGGGATCTCATTTAACTTCTTCACAAATTTTTGCTGAGTGGAAGATATTGGCTTCTTGCCTTGTGCAGAAATGAGCTTTAAGAAGCTAGTAAGGTCGGGAGGGAGGCTCTCAGCTCCCGAGGCCATGAGAGCAGAGGGAGCACACCCTAGGAGAGGGGAAGAGGGGCAAACGGGGCAAGAAAGAGGAACCAGGGTCGAGAAGGTGAGAGGGAAGGGTACGAGGGGAGGACCCATGCGCAGAGGAGGAGGAAGATGTGACCAGAGGCCGGCATCAGAGCCAAGAGGGTCGAAGACCAATCCTTCGCAGCTCGATCCAGTCAAAAAAAAGGAAGTTCTCGGCCTTCACGACTCTTTCATGGGAATCCCGTGCATCAATCCTTACATGATACATATGATTATTATTTTTATATTTATTTTAATTAAATATATTATTTTAAAATAATACAAATGTAAGTATAAAAATTATATATATATATATATATATATATATATATATATATATTATTTTATTGAAATAAAAAATAAAATTATGTAAAATAGAATGGTTTATTTTATTATTTAAATTAATCATATCACTTTTAAATTAATATAAATACAAATTAATTATATCCAAAATATACATTATTTATATTATATGTAATTAAATAAGAAATAGTATTATTAATAAAAATAATTTGTAAAATAAATAAAATAATTTACAAATAAAAATTATCATGTTTTAGAACATTCAACCACCTTAAAATATAACATATCACATAAATATATGTGTATAATCGCAGTACAACATATCACAAAACAAATACATAAAATTTAATTTTTTATATATGAATTTTTTAAATGTAAATTTTATGATAAATTTGATTCCCATGCAATTCGCATACCATGGATGGGTATATCAGTTGTTTGGATGTCTGATAGGTGTGTTAATATTTCTCATTCCCCATCAAGACCTTCCTCCCCAAATTCGAAATCATTTGGAGGTGTTTGGAACTAGTTGTAAACAAAACACTAGAGTCAAAACAAGGTGAATCCAAGGACTTTCCTTTGAAGGGATATTACAAATTCAATACAAAAGGTTGGATAGCAAGAAACCTACAAACTAGGATTTCTAAAGGTATGTTAAATTGAAACTTGCATAACATTTGCTTGGAATATTTGTTTTGGGTGATTCTAAAAGTACAATAAAGAGGAAATAGAGGAGAATTATAGGTGAATTATTTTAGGCTCACATGGAAAGGGATTGTACAAAAAAATTATACAACAATTAAACCTCAAGAGAGATCAACTACGACTCATGAAGAAAATGAAGAAATGTATAACTAGATATCCAATTTGGGGGACAAAGTCAAGGATTGAGTGATAAGTTAATGACACATGTTCAATTGGAAAACACAAAAAAATATATAGAAATTGAGTTGAAACTGAATATGAAAAAAATGGTAACGATGGATCCAAAGATGGGAACAATGAAAGATGATCTCGAAGATATGAAAGGGGAAATTCTAATGAGATGAGGCACTTCTCTACCCCTAATTCACCTTTCAATAACAATACAATGATAAAAAAGGATAGCATCCTAGTCACATATTGAGAAAACCAAAAAAAATCGGATAACAAGAGGTTTGAGTCCCTAGCACTTGATCATGCATCACTACATAATCCAGAACATAATGGGTTCAACTTGAGACCAAGGAAGTACTTCATTCCCAAGATTGATATGATAGATTTTGATGGAAATGATGAAATAACATGGATATTATAGATGGAGCAATTCTTTGATCTACATCAAGCGGCAACTTTACAAAATATAACTATAGCATACTTGTATTAAGAACCGGAACAATTTTTATGGTACCAATGGCTTTGTGACCATAAAAAGGACTCTATTATGTCTTGGTCTATATTTATGAATGAATTAATGCCTTGTTTATAGATATTTTGAGTAACACCTTCCTTATCCAAACGATAACTCTCATGCAAAGGAATCTAGTTACAAAGCACATTAAGCAATTTAAAAAGTTGATTCTTAGAGTGAAGAAAATTTCAGAGGATAATTTGTTGGGTCTCTTTATGGGCACCTTAAATGAGAGCATTCAACATGAGGTATGTCTCTTTGAACCAAAATCATTGGAGAATGCTTTTGATTTGGCAGGGAAAGTTGAAAGTAAAAATATGGCTACCAGAAGCGTTACTAATAACACCTATAGAGAGGGAAACGCCCCCACCCCCTACAACCTCACTTATAATACAATGTTGATGCCTCAACAAGTGAAGGAAATAAGAGAAAACGAACTATGTTTCAGTTGTGATAGAAGTAGAGTAAGGGACATAAGTACATTGAAAAAATTATTCTACATAGATTGTGAAGAGGAAGAAGATCTGAAACTATAATAGTCTCAAGATGTAGAACTAAAATATACTACTCCACCATATATTATCATTCATTGGCCAACATTAACACTCTTCAAACTCTCAATTAGAAGAATGTAAAAAAAAATTTAAAAAAAGGTAAATATGTTGATTGATAAGGGTAGTAGCCATAACTTCATTCATTGCAAATTAGCCAAACTTCTCATTTGATTTATATATACCACGACTCCTCTGTTGTTGCTGTTGTTATGGATGTGGGCGGGCAATAAAGCGGAGACTTGGAAGACGAAAAGAGACATGGAGTGAAGCAAATGATCGAGACGAGTAGTGGAGCCGCGCAGAATGGCGATTACAGAATGTGCTTCTGGGAATCCCATTGATTTGATCATGGTCGTTGACAACCATCATCCCTGTCAGAAATCTCTATAATTATTGAAACTGCCATTCATTCAGCTATACATTTTAAGGCAAGTGATCTGTAATTACTTAATAGATATAGAACTGCCATTCATTCAGCTATACATTTATTATTTATTGTTATTAATCATATTATTTTCAAATCAATATAAATACAAATCGATTACATACAAAATATACATTATTTAAATTATACATATTCAAATAATGGCATTATTAATAAAACAATTTGTAAAATAAATAAAATTATTAACAAATAAAAATTATTAATTCTTAAAAATATTTCAACCACCTTCAAATATAACATATCAAATAAATATGTGTTCAATGTGTATTAAACAACATATCCGAATGCACACTGAGTCAGCAGAAATCTTTCGAAAGTTGTTTCCTCACTACAAGTGGGGAAAGGTGTGGCCTTGAGGGCAAGCACAGAGCCAAGTACTGTCACCTGAATCCCAGTTCCTCTATCTAGGCTAACTCCTAACGAAGCCAAGGGGGGTTGTCCCTAACAAAGAGTTTTCTATGGCTCTAAGTTTTAAATGTCTTTAAGTGTTGGGTGATGCGGATGGGTGTGTTAGGATATTTAGACACTTAGGAGTTAGTTAAGATCAACTTGTGTAATATATTCGTTAGGGATAGTGTGTTTCTTTAGTATGCATTAGTATGCATTTGTAAATACTTAATCCGATGGTCACGATATGTTCCCGACATAGAGTGATCCGATGGCTCAACTTCTCTTAGATCAAACCTAACCTTGATCCGTGGCTTAACACCCGATTGGTCCATGATTTCTATTTAAAGATCATGGAGGGTCATTGTTTATTTGATCGATTATGAGAAGCTCATTTGTAACTTTCTTTCTTTGCATAATAAATTGTCCCGTAGAAGTTATTTGGCCGGGGTCGTGGAGTGTTTCCCTCAAGAGAGTTTAAACCACGTCAAAAAATCGGTGTGTTGATCTGTGATCTGTTTGTGTGAAGTGGTTTCTCTTGGTGTTCGGTCCTTTGGTAGTACCCTGTGTACCCAAATATGGTATCAGATCTTTTATGAAGTGTCGCTTCTGGTTATGATCTAGATCTTGAACTGTTGTTGCCGAAACTCAAAAAGGTTTCTAGTTCTGGTATTTCTGTGCATTTCTGGGCTGTGGAAGGTGTTCCATTACATCCGGAGCATTGTTTCCATTGGGAAATAGTTTTCGTTTGATCGAAAACGGTTCTCGGTTGCTCCAGAAACGCGTATTTCATCAGATCTGCGAAGGTATAATGTTACAGTGACGCATTTTTTATTTTCTTTTTTTAAAAGAAAAAAATATCATATTTCATCATATTTTACTGTTAGATTTTTTGGGGTTCGAATTGTTGTTTTCCCGTCTATGTATGCTCTTTGCCGTGCACCTTAAGCGATCTCGGAAAATCAGAAACAGAAAGAGAAAGGGTTTTTCTCGGCTGCGTATGTTCTTTGCCATGCACCTTGCGCGATCTCGACAAATCAGAAACGGAGAGAAAACGTAGACTTTCCGGGCAAGCTAACAAGATCCAACTCCACAAGTGTGGTAAAGTTTTTTTTTTTCGATTTGTGGTTTGTTTTGCAGGAAAAATGGCAAGCACGCAAATCGAGCAAGAAGAGTTAAAAAAAAAAAGAGCCCCCTTCCTCATTCCCATATTTTACATACCTTTTAATCTAGCTCACTTGGTTCAAAGTCTTTTTATTCCTTAATAGGTCTTGAGTTCAAGTCTTAGGAAGTTACTTTTAAAAGAAAAAGTGCATGCAATTTCTATTTTCAAGTTATTTTATTGTAAAAGTGCATCTCACTTAAATAATAAAAAATAAAAATACAAGTGAGTCACTTAAGTTTTTTTTATTGTTGCACTATTTAAAAGTAATATCATTGTAAAAGTGAAATCACTTATTTTACAAAAGTGGTTCACTTGAAGCAACTTTCTTGTAAAGTGATTGTCAAAAGGTCCATCTTGGGAAGAGGGGGGTTCTTTTTTTTTGCTGGACATTCTCTAGCTGCCACGTCACTATTGGGGACATCTTCAACAGTTTCTTTGTTCAAGCATAACTTCATCATACAGAGTCATTTTTCAATGCCGTTTTTTTTTAAACTGCCTATTTTTTCGAGCTTTTCACATCCAAACTATTGGTTTCTACTTTTATAGCCATTAATTTATAAATATGGCCGCCCCTTGTGATATTCTACTTAACAGTTCCAACTATTTCTCATAGAAATATCGTATGGAGGATATTTTACGAAGTAGGGGACTTTTCAGAATTACCTCATGGAAAGAAAAAGAACCCACTGATGATGATAAGAAAATAAAATGGGCAAATAGATGTGATGAAGCTCGTGGATTGATTGGGATGTCAATCTCTACTGATTTGCGATTCCACATATCTGGAATTGATGAACCTAATGCTGCTTGGGACAAGTTGGAATCTATGTTTGGTAAACACAATGAAATTTGAGGTCACCAACTCGAAAATGAGTTGATTTCTTTAAATCCAAGTGACTTTTCATGCCTTCAAGATTATTTATCTAAGTACAAAACTCTTAAACTCTTATGTGCAGAATGTAAGATTGAGAGGGAAGACAAACAATGCATTTATCATATTCTTTCCAAACTTGGACCTGCATATTCTGTTTTTGTATCTACATTTTACTCCATGAAAGCATCCTTGAATGCAGCTAGCTATCAAGAGCCTAGTCTTGAATCCTTTTGTGATTTCTTGATTAGAGAACAAGATAAACTCATTCATCTTGGAATAATCAACAATGCAAATACATCTGGGAAAGCCTTATTGTCCCAACAAAAAGAAAAGTCCAAGCCTCCCAAGAAACAAAATTTTCGCAATAATAAGTCAAACAAGGGTCCAAAACCCTCTCAGTCAGCTCCTTCTTTAAAAAATGAAAAAGGATCCAAGCCAAAAGGCAAGAAGACTAAGCATCATTGCAACTATTGCGGGAAAGATAATCATAATGAATCTAAGTGTTTCAAGAAGATGGCAGCAATGAAGAAGCACCACATCAGCCTAGATTCGTCTTCAGAATCTGCCTCTCATGGACATGCACTTTGTGCTTATGGTTATTCTTATAATACATCTTCTTCTTCTACTTCAAATGAATGGCTCATTGATTCTGGAGCATCTTATCATATGGCTAAGGATCAAGCCATCTTTTCTACTATGCATGAATGTAACACCAAACAAATATTTGTTGGTGAAGATAGATATCTAAGTGTTGTAGGCGCTGAAACAGTTCCAGTAGATAATGGCCATTTTAGTGATGTACTATGTGTTCCAAGAATTTCTTGCAATTTGTTATCAGTCTATCAGATCACTCATTCTGGTGAAGGTAAAACTGTGACCTTTACACCTCACCCAGTTGTAATCAAGGATTTTAAAGATCCTCAACAGGTCCTAGCTACCGGAATTGTTGATGATATTACCGGGTTGTACAAGTTTAACAACTTTGGGTCATCACCTTTCCCTTCAGTTTTTGTTGCCCATAGTGATAACTTGAGCAAACTTTGGCATGAGCGATCTGGTCACTTAAATTATCGCTCATTGCAACAACTATGTAAAGAAAATATGGTGACAGGTCTTCCAATGGTATCTTGCAGGGATGGTGTTTGATCCGGTTGTGTACTCGAAAAACATCATCGGGACAATTTTGACAAACGTGCCTCTTGGCACACCTCGGTTCCCTTGGAGCTTGTGCATAGTGACTTGTGTGGTCCTCTTCCATCTGCTTCCTTTTCTGGTTTCAAATATTTCTTAACTTTCACTGATGATTACACCAGACGCACTTGGGTTTATTTCCTAAAACTTAAGAGCGAAATATTTGACATGTTCTTGGCCTACAAGGCCCTTGTGGAAAAACAATCTAGTCATCAAATTATTAAGTTAAGATCTGACAATGGAGGAGAATATGTTAACAATAAGTTCACTACTTTCTGCACTGAACAAGGCATCCAACAACAGCACACTGTTCCATATACACCACAACAAAATGGTGTAGCTGAGTGGAAGAACCACACTTTAAAAGAAATGGAAAATTGTATGATCCAATCTAAGGGACTCAGTCTTCAATTTTGGGCTGAAGCCATTAATTGTGCAAATTACATAGTTAATCTCACCCCCACTAAAGCATTACAAGGTATAACACCCGAAGAAGTGTGGAGTAAAACTAAACCTGATGTAAGTCACATCCGTGTGTTTGGTAGTGAAGCATGGGCTCACATTCTGGATGAAAAAACAGAAAGCATTGCAGCCTAAAAGTGAAAAGTGCATATTTGTTGGATATTCTGAAGATGTAAAAGGTTATAGACTTGTTCAACCACATTCTCATGATATAATCATTAGAAGAGATGTTAAATTTGATGAAAATATCTTGGCCTGCGAGCCTAACTCGGCGATTGTGCCATCTTTGGCCTACGAGCTTGATTCGGCGTTTGTGCCTTCTTCTTCTTCTTCCAACTTCCTTGACAGGTTTCCAACTCCAGTTTCTGATGATGATAGTGAGGATGAAAATCCACCTCCGCCTGCTCATGTTCCTCTAGTTGCACCAGCACAAGTGCTTCCTCGATGGGTCCGTTCAACATGTGAAGCAGCTGGTGATCTTGCCGGTGATCCTAGAGATCAACGTCGAACACATTCTCAGTTTCAGCGAGCCTCTTCTGTTTTGGCTCAAGTTTCCGAGAATCATGATCCAGAAACTTTTGCAGAAGCTTCAAGGAATCCAGATTGGGATGCAGCCATGGATGAAGAATATCGTTCCTTAATGGCGAACGATACTTGGGATCTTGTACCTCTTCCAAAAGGAAGAAAACTTGTTAGATGTAAATGGGTCTACAGAACTAAGTATGCATCAGATGTAAGTGTTGAAAGACTTAAGGCAAGGTTAGTTGCCAAAGTTTTTTCCCAAGTTGAAGGGATTGACTACAATGAAACCTTTTCTCCCGTCGCAAAAATGAACTCCATCCGCCTTGTTCTTTCCCTTGCAGCCTCACACAACTGGGAAGTCCATCAAATGGATGTTAAGTCTTCCTTCTTACATGGTGATTTACAGGAGAAAATTTACATGGAACAACCTCCTGGCTATGTTCAGAATAACTCTAGCCTTGTCTGCCGCCTTAAGAAATCCTTATATGGCCTTAAGCAAGCTCTTAGAGCTTGGTATGCCAAAATGGATAGCTTTCTCTTTGACACTGGTTTTTCTAGATGCCATTCTGACCCCAATGTCTATACCAAGAAAGTAGGAAACCATCTCATCATACTTGTTCTATATGTTGATGACCTTATTCTTACTGGTAGTGACCCTAAGCTTATAACCCATGTGAAATCCAGTCTTAAACAAAATTTTGAAATGTCAGACTTAGGACATTTGCATTATTTTCTTGGTCTCCAAGTCCTGAAAACCAAAGAAGGAATCTTTCTTTCTTAGTCTAAATATGCTTGTGACCTTCTTTGTCGCTTTCACATGGAAGATTGTACACCAGCCCCTTCTCCCTTCCAGTATGGAGTCAAACTTTCTGCCACTTGTACTTCACCTGAAGTCGATGCCACCTTGTATTGTCAGCTTGTTGATAGTCTCTTATACTTGACTCATTCCCGTCTTGACCTTTCCTTTGCCGTTGGTTGTGTTGCCCGTTATATGCAGACACCTCATGAAAGTCACTGGAAAGCAGCTAAAAGAATACTTCGATATATTCGAGGTACAGTTCAGTTTGGGATTCATTACAATACAGGGGGGGAACCTTTGTTGGTTGGTTTCACTGATTCAGATTGGGCCGGCGATCCTGATGATCGAAAGTCTACTGCAGGTTATGTTTTCAGTCTGGGATCTGGACCTATTACTTGGGCTTGTAAGAAACAACAAGCTCTTGCTCTTTCTTCAGCAGAGGCAGAATATCGAGCAGCAGTTAATGCCAGTCAGGAAGCTTTATGGCTTTGACAGATCCTTTCAGAGTTTGGATTCGAGCAACAGCAGCCTACTCCACTTTGGTGCGACAATCAAAGTGCCATCAAGCTTGCCAAAGATCCAGTTCTACATCAACACAACAAACACATTGAGCTACATATGCATTTCATCAGAAATCTTGTTCATGATCGTGTTCTTGAAGTTCTCTTTTGCCCTACAGATGATCAAGTTGCAGACATCTTCACCAAGTCTCTTACAGAAGCGAAGTTTTCTAAACTTCGATCTATGTTAGGAGTTCAGGAACTTGTCATTAAGGGGGGATAGGCTCTAATGCCTCCTTCCTTCTCCTAATAGTGTCACTTTTGTAAATCCTTCAATCCTATCCCAAGTTGTTCTTAAGGGGGGATGTTAGGATATTTAGACACTTAGGAGTTAGTTAAGATCAACTTGTGTAATATATCTATTAGGGATAGTGTGTTTCTTTAGTATGCATTTGTAAATACTTAATTCGACGGTCACGATATGTTCCCGACATAGAGTGATCCGACGGCTCAACTTCTCTTAGATCAAACCTAACCTTGATCCGTGGCTTAACATCCGATTGGTCCATGATCTTTATTTAAAGAGCATGGAGGGTCATTGTTTAGTTGATTGATTATGAGAAGCTCATTTGTAACTTTCTTTCTTTGCATAATAAATTGTACCGTAAAAGCTATTTGGCCGGGGCCGTGGAGTGTTTCCCTCAAGAGGGTTTAAACCACGTCAAAACATCGGTGTGTTGATTTGTGATCTGTTTGTGTGAAGTGGTTGCTCTTGGTGTTCGGTCCTTTGGTAGTACCCTGTGTACCCGAACAGGGTGTTTTTTAGAAGTTTTTAAGATGATCAAAGATTTACAATAGCTTGAACTTAGATAAGCAAAGATACAAATTGTAAGATAACTAAATACATTGAGCACTTGTATCAAAAAACCCAAATATTCAATTATAAAATACATAAAATTTATATTTTTATGTATGAAATTTTAAAATGTAAATTTTCTGATAAAATTGATTTTATATAAATTTATAGAAAAATGTTACAAATATAATAATTATGATATATGTTTTATAATATGTCTAACTATTTTGAAATAAAAATGGATATTATATAAAAAAAAATAAAAAATATAATTATTAAAATAAAAAATGACATTATATAGAAAATAAAAATATATAATCCATTTATTGATTACATGATACATATTATTATTATTATTATATTTACTTTAATTAAATATATTATTTTAAAATAATATAAATTTAAATATAAAAATTACATATATATATTATTTTAGTGAAATAAAAAATAATATTATGTAAAATAGAATGGTTTATTTTATTTTATTTTATGATTTGTTGTTATTAATCATATTATTTTTAAATTAATATAAATACAAACGGATTATATGCCAAATATACATTTTTTATATTATACATAATTAAATAAGAAATAATATTATTAATAATTTTTTTTCAAAAGAAAAAAAGCATAATTCTATTCATCCAAGGAGATCAGAATTACAAACTGTATTCACTGTATCAGTGAATTATCAAAAAATTCCATACATATGGATCAGTTGATGAGACTCCATCGTCTACTATCAAGAAGCAAAATATGTTGCATTCCTATTTTACCAAATTATGCTGTTTCTGTCCCAACGGACTATCTTGTTCATACATCATCAAAAAATATTATAAAATTATAACCTTCATGCCGAATATGAAAATCAGCACTAAAACCATAAAACTTAAAAACTGTGTTTTTCAAATATATACTATCATTAAATGCTGGTTATTCGGTAAATGGTCTGAGTGAGAACTCAGTTCTTTCGCCCTCCATCTCTTCGACTACTTTCCAGGTGCCGAAGTCCATATTCTGCCCATCTTTGGAAGCCTGGTCCGCTTTTTGGTTACTCTCCCTGTACACATGCCGGCATATAAGTGTGTCAAAGGATTGTTTTAGCATCTGGATAGTGTGTAGTATATTTGCAAGTCTGAGAACTCTGCAAGCTTGTGTTTTATTGATCCAATTGACGGCATTCATGGAATCACCATATACCGCCAGCCTAGAAATACCCCTTTCAGCAGCAAAGATGAGTAACACCTTTAAACTCATGACTTCTGCATAATTGTTGGTTCCCATTCCAAGCCCCATAATGATAGTATAGAAGTGTGAATTGGATAGATAAAGGACAGCACCCCCTCCACAAATTTCATTGCCAGCTGCTCCATCAAAAAACCCCGTGGGTAAGATCTGTCAATATCCACTACCAGGTTACGTCTCTGATGAGCTGTCCTGACATGTTCGGGGAAAGCAAGATACCGAACCACCGCCATTGTGCAAATAATAGCCGGTGTGCAAGATTTTTCCTGAAAGATTGCCCCATTCCGAGCCAGCCAAATCCCCCAGATGATCAGCAGTGGTAGGATCTTTAGTTTCTTATTGTTAATTGTCCGCCTCCACCAGCTCTCCCATGCAACAGCCACACTGGTTCCTTCCCATCTGCAAGCAAAATCTACCAAACGAGTGCATTCATGCCATACAGCCATCGTGAACGGGCACGTGATGAAGAGATGTGATACAGTTTCCATATCCATTTTACATAGGACACACCAGCCCGGGCCCTGAAAATTTCTTTTCTGTAGGATATCCCAGGTCGGGACCCGATTCTCTAGAGCACACCACATGAAAAGTCTGTTCTTTGAAGGGCAATTAAGTTTCCACAGAGATCTCCACCACCAGACCTCATCCCGATCAACTGCTCCTGCACTGAGCACCTGATATCCCATCTTAGGTGTATAAATCCCCGCAGGATCCAGCTCCCAAGTCAATACATCCTCCTGGTTCGAAAGGTGTATGCAGGCCCGATTCAGACCACGAATATAATTATTCAGGAAAATAGCCTCCCGGTCCCCCAAGCCCAAACTATCCGCAGTTTTCCAATGTTGTATCCACGGGTCATCAGGTCGTTGCACCGCCAGTTGATTAAGAGTGTGAATACCCCTAATTTCCAGAGAGTTCACAACAAACTCGGGTAACAAATGTGACTGTTCACTCCCGATCCATGGATCTCTACCGACTCTCACCAGTTTGCCATTACCCACATTCCACGCCAAATAATTCTCCACCAGTGAAAAGGATTTTACC
Organism: Larix kaempferi; assembly: GCA_027924585.1. Lineage (NCBI taxonomy): Eukaryota > Viridiplantae > Streptophyta > Pinopsida > Pinales > Pinaceae > Larix > Larix kaempferi. The sequence goes on from BSBM01000070.1 coordinate 16,425,379, forward strand.
ACTGCCTTCCAAATCACAGATCCGCCGATATGAGATTTCTGGGGGCTCCGAATCCATTCATCCAGATTAGTGTCAGATAGATATTTCCCAATAATAACCCTGGTCCATAAGCTGTTTGTCTTGAGAAGTCTCCAGCCACCCTTAGCTGCCAGCGCCTGTGCAAATAGAAAGATGTTTTTTAATCCCCAACCCCCAAGCCCTTTAGGGACAGCAATCCGCTTCCAATTGACCCATGGGGTGACCTGTCCTTCCATCTTACCACTCCACAAGAATCTAAAGCATAACCGCCTGATATGTTCCAGGATTCCTTTAGGTATCCAGGACAGAGACATCCAATAGACAGGTATGGCTTCTAGTACGGCCTTAACCAAGACCAGCCTGCCCGCTCTCGACATCCACTTGTGACTCCAAACATTCAATCGTTTCTCCACCTTACCGATTATCCACCGCCAATCCTTCTTAAGATATGTATTGGCTTTTAGAGAGAATCCCAGATATTTCAATCCCTCATCAAGAGTAGCTAATTTAAAAGGGAAGTATTCAACAAGTGCCCGTTCCTCTCCCGGTCGGAGCAGATGAGTAGTAAGTGTGGACTTTCAGCATTTATATCCATCCCCGTCGCCTTTGAAAAAAGATCCAGGACCTCCTTCAGATGCCAAGTATCCCTTCGATCACCAGAACAGAAAATGAGGATGTCGTCCACAAATAATAAGTGAGTGATAAATAACTGCTCCCCAATGCCAATGCCTTTAAACCGCCCCTGTAAATTTTCAGCAATGATAGCCCTGCTAAGTCCTTCTGCCACCAGCAAAAAGAGTAGCGGGGAAAGAGGGCATCCCTGTCTAAGTCCTCTTTCCGCATGAAAAAAAGGAGTGGCAGCTCCATTCAATAAAACAGAGAAAGATACAGTAGTTATACAGGACATGATCCATCTAATAAAATTGATACCAAAACCCAAATGTGTTAGAAGGAGCCAGATATAAATCCAACTCACCTTGTCGTATGCTTTGGATAAATCAATTTTTAGAATAGCTCCTCTGATGTGTCTAGTCTTCCTACTGTGTAGTCCTTCCTGTGCCACCCCTATAGCCTCGTGTATCTGACGACCTTCAAGGAAGCCAAATTGTTCAGCTGAAATATGTTCAGAAAGTGTTACCTTGAAACGTCGTGCAATGACCTTTGACACAATCTTGTAAATACAATTGCACAGAGAAATAGGTCTAAATTCTGAGAGAGTAGCTGGATTATCAATCTTAGGTATGAGAACAATAAAGGTTGAGTTGAAACATGCAGGTATCCTTCCATTCAAACGGGTATCTTCAACCACCTGTAGAAGATCTAATCCAATAATCTCATAGAGTGTGGTAAAAAATTCCACAGTCCATCCATCCGGCCCGGGGCTCTTGTCCTTCTGGAAGCTACCTAGGACCTCCTTCAGTTCCTCCTCAGTAACTGCTTGCATCAGTCTCCTATTATCCTCTTCCTCAGCAAACCGAGGGAATAATTGAGCGATCCTAATAAATTCTGCAATAGTAGCCTGTACAGGAGCTTTGAATAAATTCTAGAAATGACCCACCCCGCACCGAGCCTTTCCTTCAAAATCGAAATGTTCATTACCTGCTTCATCTTTCAAGCTCCAAATAGTGTTGACCGCCTTCCTCCCCCTGGCATATGCATGGAAAAATTTAGTGTTCTCATCCCCACATTCCAGCCAAATCGCCCTGCTCTTAAGTCGCCAGGTTTCCTCCTTTTCCAACAACAGTTTATTTCTATTGCCTTCCAACCTGGCCATTCTGCCTTGGATTCCAAAGTCAGGAGACCCCCCCCATCTCCCTCACAGATCTGTAAAAGTTCATCCTCAATAATTTTCAAATCAGCATCATCCCTCAATTTCTTATCAAAAGCCCAAGTTTTAACAGCTCCTTTTAAACGTTGAATGTTCTCAGCGAACTGAAATGCTCCAGTACGATCAATTTTTATAATAAATTTGATACGATCAGTATTAATAATTATTAGATACATAAAATTTATATTTTTATATGTGAATTTTTTAAATGCAAATTTTATGATAAATTTGATTTTATATAAATGCATAAAAATGTTACAAATTTAAAGTTTATAAATTGTTTTTATTTAATCATTTAAACAACCACAAATTATAAAAACATGTTACATTATGCAATAGAATATTACTTTACTTCAATAATTAATTAAACCACAAATTATATCAACATTTAAATTTAGTGATAGAATATCAAAATAAAAATAATTTTAGATTTGAAAATAATTTGATTTTTTAAATTATCATTTTTATTGTAAAAAATTGTAAATTCTCTTTAAAATATAATATATATTAAATAACAAAATAAAAATTAGTAAATAATCTAAAACTTATAATTTCATCAATATAAGATAATCCAAAATAAAACTTGATTCATAATCTGAAAACTGTTTTAAAAAAAGCATCACATTACATCTCATATATATATAATCTAAAATAAAACAGCATTATATCAAAACAATCTAAACTATGAAAAAATTAAAATATTAAAACAAATAAAAATCCAAACTAAATATAAAATCAAATCATATCTTACATTTGATTTTATATTTGATTTTATATTTGATTTTATATTTGATTTTATATTTAGTTTGGATTTTTGTTTGTTTTAATATTTTCATATTAAAACAAACAAAAACCATAACAAATAATCAAAAACTTATAAGCTCTTATGATATTTGTGTATCTAAAATTTTGATATAACTGTAATTTCACATGATGCATTATTCACAATTACATCTTATCACAAAATTTGTATTCTTGCTTTATAATCATAGTCTAATTAAGAGTGTAAGATATAATTTGATTTTATATTTAGTTTGGATTTTTATTTGTTTTAATATTTTCATATTAAAACAAACAAAAACCATAACAAATAATCAAAAACTTATAAGCTTTTATGATATTTTTGTATCTAAAATTTTGATATAACCTGCAATTTCACATGATGCATTATTCACATTTACATCTTATCACCAAAATTTGTATTCTTGATTTATAATCATGGTCTTTTAAAAATTAAAGTATCGCATCTTATCCATGAGAATTTAAAAAAAAAAAAAATTATCTTTATTCAAGAGAAATTTAAAATAACATGATTGGGTATATAAAATCAAAAAAAAATTAATTATTCATTAATATGAATTAGAAAATTTTGATTTTTTATTTAATTTTTATTTTTATTTTTTAATTAATCATAATATATTAAATAAAATATAAATAAATTATATATTTAATAAAAATATAATGATATTATAAATAAAAATCCTATTATAAAAAATAAAATATTTTGTTTTATTTTCTATTTATTTATTTTAAATAGAATAAAAAAATACATATTATTTAAATTATACATTTTATTTAAATTCCAAATAAAATTAACAATAAAACAGAATACATATAATTATTTTTATATTTATACTTAATAAAAATATTATTTATACAAATAAAATAAAACAAATATAAATATAATTTGTATTTATCTATTTTATTAAAATAACAATTGACATTATGAAAAATAAAAACATAATCATTTAAAATAAAAAATAATATTATGGAAATTAAACATATTATTTTAAAATAATAAAAATATAAATATAAAAAATATACAATGATGTATATTATCTATTTTAGTTGAATAAAAAATAATATTATAGAAAATAAAAATATTTTATTTTATCACATCTTATATATGAAAATTAAAAAAATTATATCTAATTAAAATACAATGATATTATAAAAAATAAAATATTTTATTTGATTTTTTATTTATTTGTTTTAACAAATTATATTATATTGAAGTTACTCCATATAAAAATAGAAAAAAAATACATATTATTTAAATTGTATATTTTATTCAAATTCCAAGTAAAATTAACAATAAAACAGAATACACATAATTATTTTTATATTTATACTTATTAAATATATTATTTATACAAATAAAAAAAATATAAGTATTATTTATATTTATCAATTTTATTGAAATAAAAATTGACATATGTAAAATAAAAATATAATCATTAAAATAAAAAATAATATCATATTATATTTAAGTGAATATAAACGTATTATTATTTTTATATTTAGTTTAATTAAACATATTATTTTAAAATAATAAAAATAAAAATTTATATATATATATTATCTATTTTAGTTTAGTAAAAAACATAATATTATAGAAAATAAAAATATTCCATTTTTTATTTCATTATGGAAAATAAAATAATCTATTTTATTTTAATATTTGTTGTTATTAATCATATCATATTCAACAATATAAATACAAATTATTATTTGCAAAATAATATCATCAATAAAAAATTAAATTTAAAACAACATAATTAAAATATATAAAATCATTTTTTTTCTAAATTAATCATTAAACTAAATGATTACATAAAATTTTGATTTTATATTTAATTTTAATTTTTTAATTAATCATATTATATTTAACTAAATATAAACAAATTATATATAAAATGCAAATTTTTTTTTTTAACAGAAACAGGGGATTTTAAATATATATATAAAAGGCTGTGCACAGCCACTCATTACAAAATTTGAGCCATAAATCTGCTTCAAAAAGAGGTAAAATGCAGATTTTACATGGGGTTTGTCTCTTAAAATCTTTGCTCCTAATTTTCCTGAAATTCCTGTTCTTTCTATTGGGATATACCCTTACAAACTGGTTACATAGCAAAATACAAAAAAACATTTAGAAATAGATGTTCTTTGAAAAACCTGCACAAAGAGCGAATCCATAATTTCTGTAAATTGGGTCTATCTGAAATTCTGCTACAAGTAAGAGGCGGCTTCCATCTTGTCCTGGTTCACTAACGGTGCTTCATGAATCTGGCTAAACTGAGTTTTACTAATGAAAACAGATAGGTCCTCCTTAATACTGTCAATCTTCCCCAATAATTCTATGGTATTTCTATCAACATCATCCAGGCGGGACTCAACACAGGAGAGACGGGAATGTATGTATTTAAACTCCGTGGTCTGTTCTTTGTTCTGGTCTGCTATGGAACAGACTGCCGAATAAGTCCTGTTGAGATAAACTTTGACTTCAGAAGTTACCTGACTGAGGGTGGCAATCGCTTGCCTAATCCCTTCCATTCTGCTGCGCTGAGAACTGCTGTCACAAGGGTTTTCTTCAGACTGCTGGGAGTCAAAATCAAAGGCGGCGAGACTGAGCTGTTGCAAGCCGGGGCCGAGCGAAATAAGGTTGGATTGCTCCATGACGCGAAGGGGCTTCCTATGTCCGCCCTGTAGCATTAAATGCTGGAGCGTGGGAGCTCTGGGCGTAGGTGGGAAGCCACATGGCTAGAAACGTGCAACGTGATGGAGGGTGCATGCATGATGGACCGGTTGTCTACCACGGGAGGGGAGCCTCCCTTTCAAATAATTTATAATTGAATTCCTTGCCATTTCAATGGGGTCGATGTCTTGGATCTTAGGGGATGAACTTATAACCCAAGTCATTGTTTTGTAACAGCTGACCTTTTCCCAATGTGACTCCAATATTGGCGAGCTTATCTGCTGATGAGTTGAGATTTCTAAGAACATGAAAAAAGAGAGTGTCGATTGGGAGAGGAAGAGTTTCGATCCTTTTCCGGAGGCTTTGTCTCTTTGCTCCTTTCAAATTTTTGTTTTTCATACTCTGGATTACATGTCTGGAATCTCCAATCACTTGTAACTTTTCTATGTTCAAGGAGGAGGCGAGCTCGAGAGAATAATGGATCGCCAACCATTCTGCTTCGTTATTAGTTTTTGTGCCTAATCCCCAGGAGAAGTCAGCAACTTTTCTTCCGCCGGGATCAAAAATAATCCCCCCCGCACCTGCCTCCCCGATATAAAATGCAAATTATAAAGATTATATATTTAATTAAAATACAATGATATCATCAAAATATATATATATATATATATATATTTTGATTTTCTATTTATTTGTTTTAACTAATTGTATTATATTGAAGTTACTCCATATACATATAGACGAAAAAATACATATTATTTAAATTATATATTTTAGTCAAATTTCAAGTAAAATTAACAATAAAACATAATACACTTAATTATTTTTATATTTATCCTTATTACATATATTATTTATACAAATAAAATAAAAAATATAAATATTATATTTATTTATTTTATTGAAATAAAAATTGACATTATGAAAAATAAAAATATAATCATTGAAATAAAAAATAATATTATGAAAATAAAACAATCTAATTTATTTTATTATGTTATTATTAATCATATCCAAGTCAATATAAACATATTATTATTTCTATATCTAGCTTAATTAAACATATTATTTAAAATAATAAAAATAAAAATACAAAAAATATACATTTTATGATATATATTATCTATTTTAGGTGAATAAAAAATAGTATTATAGAAAACAGAAATATTCCATTTTTTATTTTATTATGGAAAATAAAATAGTCTATTTTATTTTATTATTTATTATTATTAATCATATTATATTAAACAATATAAATACAAATTAATTATATGCAAAATGACATTATCAATAAAAACTATTTGTAAAATTAACAAACAAAAGTAAATAATTTCTTATAATATTCAACCATTTTTAAATACAACATATTACATAATATGTGTTCCCTATGTACACTTTGTACAAAACATTACAACATCACATACACAATAAAAATACATAAAATTTATACTTTTGTATTATATTATATGAATTTTATATGATAAAATTGATTTTATATAAATGTATAGAACAATGCTGCAAATGTAATATGCCTAAGTGAAGTTGTTTTTATTTAATTATTTAGTCAATCCACAAATTATTAACCATAAATTATACACAACACAAATACATAATATTCATATTTTTATATTATATTGATTTTATATCAATATTATATTGATTTTATATTAATATTATATGAATTTTATAAGATAAAATTGATTTTACATAAATGTATAGAACAATGCCGCAAATGTAATGCTTACAATAAAGTTGTTTTAATTTATTTAATTATTTAAAAAATCCACAAATTATTAACCATAAATTATACAAACATACTAACTTATCAAATGATGCAATGGAATATTAGAATATTATTTTTATTCAAGTAATTAAATAAACCACAAATTACATAAACACATTAATTTAGCAACCACAAATTACATAAACACATTAATTTAGCAAAATATAACATATTATTTTATATTTGAAATTAATTTATGAAATGATGCAATAGAATATCAAATAACAGATTATTTTATATTATATTATATTCGAGGAGTCGAAGGTTGGCGGAGGCTCCAAGAAATGACTATTTTTAACGATTGATTTCGTTCGCTGGGATATCTCTGTGAGGGTCGTGTGTGGCATTGTAGTTCCTGTGAGTGAGGCCATGCGATGGTGCGATCACAGGGGAGGGGTCTCTCCCCTCCTTTGCAACAAGGTAAAGTTCCATCGAGTGAGAGTTCGACATTTACAGTACAGGAGACCGGGATAGGAGGAGAGGGTCTGAGTCCGCAGCTGGAGAAGCAGGAGATGGTCAAAGGTGAAACGGGATAGAGGGTCTGCATCCCTAAATCGACCAACATCCCGGCTATCACTGTTAACCCCACTCGGGTGAAGGAAAGAATATAGCATATGAGGGATCATGCACTGATAGGGAAATTTATGGGGATATGGCCTATGGAGAAAGCATTGACGTGGTGGATTCACTCGACCTGGAAACTCAAAGGCCACTTTGACCTTCTGTTGAGCTCTAAGGGTTTCATTACTGTTGTTTTCCTCAATTTTGAGGATAAGGACCGGATATTTGAGGGAGGACCCTATTTTTACTACTTTGCTGGTCTATTCTTGAGAATATGTAAGGATCATTTCAACCCAGACAAAGAGGACCTTTCAATCGCCCTAGTGTGGATTCGTCTCAATTCGCTTCCTACGGAATACTGGGGTCTGGACATTCTAAAAGCCATTGGAGGAACTCTGGGTCATTTTGTCAAGATATCTGATCAAACTAAGCAAAGAAGGTATGTCTCATATGCCCGTATCTATGTTTATATGAATATTCTCAAAACTCTCCCTAAAGGGATCACTCTTAACTGGGAAGATTCTGAGTGGTTTCAAACCCTGGATTACGAACATATTCCCTTTCGTTGTCGGCGATGTCATACCCATGGACATCTTGCCAAGTATTGTCACCTTAACCTCCTTGTGGATATCCCTGGAAGTAGTACATAGGAGAAGAAGGACATGAGTGGTTTTGTCAAAGTCACTAACAGAAAACGGACAAGGAGGCGACATAATGGCCTAGATCTGGGGAAAAAGGTTGTTCGGACTAATAGTTTTGCAGCCTTGGACCCTATTCTGGTAGAAAAACCTCCTCCTGGAAGCGATCAAGAACCCTTCCAACCTGCAGAAGTCCCTCTGAAGGTGGCGGCTGTGATTGATAAACCTATTAAATCTGGTGGAAAAAACGGTCTAGAAACAGAACGTATGGATGAGGATCTGGACAAAATGGAACTTGGGGACCTGGATCTTGATAGTATTGAAGAGGCATGCAAAAATATTGAGCTTCATTCTATCCCTGATAATCAACTTCAGCTGATGAAGGAAGCTATCCCGAAAACCAAGCCAACCGCTAGCCTGGGAATCGGCCCTCTAAAACTGAAGGAAAATAAAAGGAAGTTAAAAGATAGAAGTTCTAAGAGGGGAAGGCAGTTGAATAGGGACAGGATCGAGGAAATTGGGGCAAGACTGGTAGATTTTGGACAATATCCGACCATCCAGGAGGCTCTTCTCTCAGCTAGATACAGTGCTTGATGAAATTTTTATCATGGAATATTTGAGGTACCAATGGTCCTTGTAAAATTAAAACCCTTAAGACTAAGATCATGAAGGAACAACCTACCGTGGTTTTGCTGCAAGAAACTAAATGTCCAGGAACCCAATTAGAATCCAATGCTCAAGATCTCTGGAAACACTGTAAAAGTATGGCACTGGATGCGACTAGTCATTCAAGCGGAATGGCGATTCTATGGGATCCTAGGAAAGTCTCTCTTTATAATTTTCTGTCTACTAAGTTTAGTCTTTTTGCAGAATTCCACATCATCGGCTCTGATGTAAGAGGTACTCTGACCAATGTTTATGGACCCAGTAGTTACCCTGATAAACGACAATTCCTGAGTAGCATGACGAATCTGAAGAGAATGTTTGAAGGCACCCATTGGATTGTTGGTGGAGATTTTAACATGATCAGGTCATTATCTCACTCCTGGAAATACTTTGTTTGATGAATTCATTGAGGCTGGTAACCTAATTGATGTGGATCTTAGGAGCACGGTTTGTACCTAGAACAACAGAAGGGGACGGGTGCATTTGGTGGCAGCCAGGCTCGACAAATTTCTTCTGTCTGAAAGCATCATTCTTATGGGAGGAACTATGACTTCCTGACCGATTGCCTCTTCTGGATCCGATCACTGGCCGGTGTCCCTGACGTGGAGTAACATAGGAACTAAAATGACTAAGCCTTTTAGGTTTGAGAAGTTCTGGTTAACACATGAAGATTTTGCATTTCGTGAGGAACAATGGTGGAAGACGTCTATTCCACCCCCTGGTACGAAAATGTATTGCTTTCAACAAAAATTGAAGATGCTCAAACAACACATCAAGTGATGGAATAAAAATGTGTTTGGGACATACAGGTTGAAAAAGTGAAACTAGACTTAAAGATGGAGCAAATCCAGGAGTGTATCATGCAGACAGGAGTGACACTCATGATTGAGTTGAAAGAAAAGCAACTTGCTGAGCAACTCTTTAAAAGACAGAGGCAGGAGGAGATCTTGTAGAAGAAAAAATCCCGTAACCTGTGGTTGAAATATAGGGATCAAAATACTAAGTTTTTTCACTGCGCTACCATCCAGCATAGACAAGGCAATCAGATATGTAACCTGCAGAACGATGAGGGGGTGGTAGTAGACTCTCATGAAGGAATTGAACAGGAATCATTTCAAGGAAGTGGTGACTGAAACTCCTGTTGATCGTACCGAGGCCTGTACCGTGATCAAAGCGGTCATTCCCCACCTTATTACAGAAGAGAAGAATGAAATGCTTATCCGTCCTATTGATTTCTTGGAAGTTGAGACAGCTATGAATCAAATGGAGGATGGGAAATCCCCTGGACTATCATTTCACTGCAAATTTTTTTCATGCTTTCTGGGATTTAATCAAACAGGAAGTCTGGCAGGTGGTGGAAGAATCCCAAAGGATGAGAGGGGTTCTCCCGGCTTTGAACTCCTTGATTCCCAAAACCCCGTTGGCTGACAAAGCTAATCTGTTTAAACCTATTTCCCTTTGCAACATCATTTATAAACGCATCAGGAAATTCCTTGCTAATCGGCTTAAACCCCTTCTTCCTTCTTTGATCTCCCTAGAACAGTCGTCAGATTATGGATGGTATTATTCTGGCTCATGAAGTTCTTCATTCTCTAAGGAGTTAAAAAAAAGCTGGGATGTTGCTTAAATTAGATCTATCCAAATCCTATGATAAACTAAACTGGTCATACATGAAAGAAATTATGAGCTCCTTTGGATTCAGTGATATTTGGATCAGATGGATAGATAATCTTATCTCCTCGGCTTTCTTCTCTATTCTGGTCAATGGGCATCCTTCAACTGTGTTCAAACCCTCTCGGGGTATCCGGCAAGGTGATCTCCTATCCCTGTTCCTCTTTGTGTTCATGACGGAAGGTCTGGGGAGACTAATCTCTCATTTAGTTGAATAGGGACGCATCAAAGGTCTTAAATTTCTGCCTTATGAGAAGGCCATTACCCACCAGCAGTTTGTAGATGACACCCTACTTATGGGCCACTCTTCTATTCAGGGAGGCAGACAAATCAAACAGGCTCTGAACATTTTCTTACGAGCTTTAGGGCTTATGATCAATATGGATAAGTCTCTGGTTTTTTTCTTTAATACTCCTCCCATTAGTCAGAGGAACATCTTAAGAATTTTAGGGTTCAAAAAGAGCTCCCTTCCAACCAAATACCTTGGGGATCTGTTATCTTAGGGTACTGTTAAAAAGGTCTCCTAGGAAGATATTTTAAATAGAATGAAGGAAAGACTCTCCAATTGGACGCTTTGCTCCTTAAATCTCCCGAGCAGAGTGGTGCTAGCAAAATTTGTTCTACAAGCTATGCCCCTGTATATGTTCTCTGTTCTGGTGGCCCCCAAATCGGTTATGAAAAAAATCAGGAATCTCCAACGCACCTTCTTGTGGGGAGGCATGAACATAGGAAGTGGCCTCTGGTTGACTGGAAAACTCTATGTAAACCTAAGCAGGAGGGGGGTTTAGGACTTAGGGATCCAGAGGAGCTCAATATTGTATGGGGAGCCAAGATTTGGTGGCATTGGCTTACCCACTCTAATGAGCAATCGGCCAGTTTTTGGGGAAAAAAGTACACTCCAACTACGGAACAGCAGGACTAAATTCGTGAGGGACCTGAGAAAGGCTCTCATATATGGAATATGGCGCGAGCTGGCAATGAAATCATCAGGAAAAACAACTTTTGGGAAATACGGGATGGAGCTTCAGCTAATATTTGGATGGATTCCTAGCAACAAGAACCCCATCTTGCAGCACTGGTGAATGATATTCCTGATGCTGACCCTATTATGCATCAAAATTGGATGACGATGAATGGATATTGGCAGGAGGACTCTGATGACAGAGGCCTTCGTATGTGGAAACCACGGGAATGGTGGATTGCCAACTATGGGGATGATACTGGTAGGCATGTCTATGAAATTGTGAGTAACAGGCAGATAAAAACACAAAGGGGGAGAGATATTCTTCGATGGGGTTATCGCCCCATAGGCATGTTCACTGTTAAAGAAGCTTATAATATTCAAACCAACTCTGTGACTCCTTTGGCAGACCATACTTGGAAACGTTTGTGGGGAGCCAAACTCTGGCCTAAAATAACCCTATTCCTTTGGTTGGTTTTAAGAGGTAGAATATTAACCTAGGACAATATTGTGAAAAGAGGGTTCGAGGGACCTTCCCTCTGTGTCCTCTGTGGCCAACATGTTGAAACAATAACACACCTGTTAGCTGAATGCAGTTTTTCATCTACTCTTTGGGATGAAGGCGTCAGGACTTTCCGCCGGTCTAATCGTGTTAGGACTGCTCTAGGGGAAACTATTAGCCAATGGAGGGACGACCCTTTCCAAGGGAAAATTCTTAACAGGATATGGAAACTCTTTTCTGGTTTTAACCTATGGGAGGTGTGGAAGGAACGAAACAAGCATCCTCTTATTAGCAAAAGTAGTACGTGAAAGATGGTCTGGGAGCATATTCAGCATGGGATTACTGAGATGTTGGAATTATCTCCGTGGAACGAACATGATTTGAACATACCGGCTAATGAGATAGAGATTCTGCATACCTGGGGTATCATGGTGCTTCCACAGTTTGTCGGGCGCAACAACACTAGTAAGAAGATGCAGGATAGTCCGAATGTGTGGTCGCCGCCATTACAGGGGTGGCTGAAGCTGAACTTCGTTGGAGCCTCAAAAGGTAATCCCAAGAAGGCTAGGTATGGTGGTGTGCTACAAAATGATCAAGGTGAGGTAGTTTTCAGTTACTATTGTCATCTGGGTGAAACCAATAATGCCGCTAAATGTGAAGCTTTGCTGCAAGGCTTAAGCCTGGTGGCACGTCATGGCTTCAACTGTGTTATCATGGAAGGGGATTCTAATTTACTCATACAGATGGATATTAAACTTAACAAGGGGACCTGAGCTGCTAAGCTGGCAACATCATGGCGTCTGGCATGCCTGGGAAACCTTATTGCGTCTTCCAACTCCGTTATTTTCCAACACGTCAAGAATGCCAACTTTCTGGCTGACGTGCTGGCTAATCAGGGTGCCAGTGACCTTAATGAAAGATGGGATGGGGAGGCCTTCGAATTATTATCGGGTACGTGTCGACGTGAATGTATAAGGATTGTCGAGTGTGACCGTGGATGCAAGGTGCCTCATGCTGACCACAGATTAAATCCTAATCCTGATGTTTGATAACAGTTGGTACCCTTCTATGAATGACTAAAGTGTGGCTTTCCGTTGCTTTCCCATCATCTGGGGCTATTAAGTTAAGAGATTTGGTGTGTGTGAAGGCCATGAGTTAAGAGATTTGGTGTGTGTGAAGGCCATGGCGGATCGGCCTCGCATGAGTCTTATGGATTATTATGATCAGTGGAGGGTGGATGTGACGAAGCCCCAGGATAGGTTTAATCGTTACAGAGTCTGGCTCATGATGAGGGATTTGATGGAGGCAGGGGGTGGCTTTCCTTTAAATTCGATGTTCAGGGGTGTTAACAGTCATAGTAGTAATTTCCTGGGTTACGCTGGTGCCTCGCATAGTTCTTTTGTTTCCTACTAGGGTGTGCAGAGTGATAGTGAGGGTATTGATATTGTTGTCCGTCGAGATGCACACCAACAGCAAAAATATTTCGAAAGTCGTCTCCTCACTACAAGTGGGAGAAGTGTGGCCTTAGGGGCAACCCCTCATGCTGCCGAGAGGGATAAATGTTAGGAGAGGTAGACATGCTCATGGTGAGCCTAGCAATGCCAGAGGGGACGCCTCGGTGCAGGCTAGTCCCAGTTGGGAGCAATGGAACACTACCGCGACGGATGTATTCTTTCGCCGTTTCTTTCCGTCGAGAGAGCAGCAAGAAGTAGAGGAGATAGAAGCGGATTTATGGCACCTGGTGGGGGAGCAGGAGATGCTAGAAGAGCATTGGATCCATATGAAGTCGGATGCATTGGCTAGTGACTTAGGGATTGCTTACCTTACTCGCCCCAAAAAGGTGGAAAATCTGCGTGAGATAAATCTGTGGTAAGGGGGAGGTTGTGGAAGCACCTCCAGTTGTGATCATCGAGGACGAGGCTGTTCTGTCTGGATAATTTCGATACTTGGAGCTTGGTCTCTGCCTGGGCTAAGTAGTGTTTTGGCTAGGTGTTTTTCCAGCTTGGTGATTATCGATGTATTGGCTTGTTTTGATGTAATATGGTCCCTCTTTTGGTTCTCTACTGGTTGGTATGTTCTCTGGGCATTGTATGTATGTGTGGCATCTTCTTGTGTAATAGGGGTTTGGCCTCGTTATGGCTTGGGTATTTGGGGAAAGTAGTTTCTGTTTGGTAATAGCTCTCTGTTTCCTGCTTGGGTTTTTTGTAAGTGGTTCGACCGTGGTAGCTCTGTTGGCGAATGACTCTAGGTTTTGGGTTATGCGTTTTGTGGGAAAGTTTGAAGCTCTATGGTGGCTCCGTTAACACCTAGATGTTTGTAATGATGAAGTTTGTAGTTTTGTTCCTATCTTTAATAGAATGAAAGTGTTTTTTGGATTTTAAAAAAAATCATATTTTATTCAACAATTAATATAGACTCAACAAATAATAATAAATTTATAGTTATGATAATAATAAAAAACATATAAACTCTTCATCATAAATTTTGATATATCTAAAATTATGATATAATTTGCAATTTCACATGATGCCTTATTCACAATTATATCTCATCCTAAAATTCTTATTTTTATCTATGATGCATATTATCACATTTTATCCATGAAAATTAAAAAAAAATATCTCTATTCAAGAGAAATTTAAAATAACATTATTAAAGTATATAAATCAATTTTTTTTCTAAATTAATCATTAAACTAAATGATTACATAAAATTTTGATTTTATATTTAATTTAAGTTTAAAAATTTTAATTAATCATATCATATTTAACCAAATATAGACAAATTATATATAAATTACACATTATAAAAATTTTATATTTAATTTAAGTTTAAAAATTTTAATTAATCATATCATATTTAACTAAATATAAACAAATTATATATAAAATGCATACTATAAAGATTATATATTTAATTAAAATACAATGATATTATAAACAATAAAATATTTTGTTTGATTTTCTATTTATTTGTTTTAACTAATTATATTATATTGAAGTTACTCCATATACAAATAGAATAAAAAAATACATATTATTTAAATTGTATATTTTATTCAAATTCCAAGTAAAATCAACAATAAAACAGAATATACATAATTATTTTTATATTTATCTTTATTAAATATATTAATAATATAAAATATAAATATTATTTATATTTATCTATTTTATTAAAATAAAAATTGATATTATAAAAAATAAAAATATAATCATTAAAATAAAAAATAAAATCATATTATATTCAAGTCAATATAAACATATTATTATTTTTATATCGAGCTTAATTATACATATTATTTTAAAATATAAAAAACATATATTTTATAATATATATTATTTTAAAATATAAAAAATATATATTTTATGATATATATTATTTATTTTAGTTGAATAAAAAATGGTATTATAGAAAATAAAAATATTCCATTTTTTATTTCATTATGGAAAATAAAATAATTTACTTTATTTTAATATTTGTTTTTATTAATCATATTATATTCAACCATATAAATACAAATTAATTATTTGCAAAATAACATCATTAATAAAAATTAAATTTAAAATAACATAAATACAGTCTATAAAATCATTTTTTTTCTGAATTAATCATTAAACTAAATGATTACATAAAATTTTGAATTTATATTTAATTTAAATTTAAATTTTGATTTTATATTTAATTTAAAATAAAATTTTGATTTTATATTTAATTTGAATTTAAATTGTTAAATTAATAATATCATATTTAATCAAATATAAACAAATTATATATAAAATGCACATTATAAAGATAATATATTTATTTAAAATACAATGATTTTCTATTTATTTGTTTTAACTAATTGTATTATATTAAAGTTTACTCCAGATTCAAATTCCAGGAAAAATTAACAATAAAACAGAATACACTTAATTATTTTTATGTTTTTAATTTTATTAAATATATTATTTATATTTATCTATTTTATTGAAATAAAAATTAACATTATAGAAAATAAAAATAGTCATTAAAATAAAAAATAATATTATGAAAAATAAAATAATCTAATTTATTTTATTATATGTTACTATTAATCATATTAAATTAAAGTCAATATAAACATATTATTATTTATATATTTAGCTTAATTAAACATATTATTTTAAAATAATAAAAATAAAATATATATTTTATGATATATATTATCTATTTTAGGTGAATAAAAAATAGTATTATAGAAAACAAAAAAGATTTCATTTTCTATTTCATTGGAAAATAATATAGTCTATTTTATTTTAATATTCGTTGTTATTAATCATATTATATTCAACAATATACATACAAATTAATTATATAAAAAATAACATCATCAATAAAAATTGTTTGTTCGTATAATAAATGAAATAATCAACAAACAAAAGTCACTAATTTCTTATAAATATCCAACCATTTTTAAATATAACATATTACATAAATACGTGTTTTCAATGTAAAATTTGAACATTGAAAAATAGATAAAAATAAAAATACAAAAATATACATTTTATGATATATATTATTTTAGTGAAATAGAAAAATATTCCATTTTATTGAAATTAAATAAAAAAAACATTATGGAAAATAAAAATATTTCATTTTTTATTTCATTATGGAAAATAAAATAGTCTATTTTATTTTATTATTTATTGTTATTAATCATATCATATTAAACAATGCTGCAAATGTAATTTGCTTACAGTAAAGTTGTTTTTATTTAATTATTTAATCAATCTATAAATTATTAACCATAAATTATACACAACAGAAATACATAAAATTTATATTTTTATATTATAATGATTTTATATTAATATTATATGAATTTTATTTTATACAATGCTGCAAATGTAATGCTTACAATAAAGTTGTTTTAATTTATTTAATTATTTAAACGATCGACAAATTATTAACCATAAATCATACAAACATACTAACTTATTAAATGATGCAATGGAATATTAGAAATATTATTTTTATTGAAATAATTAAATAAACCAAAAATTACTCAAACACATTAATTTAGCAAATATAACAGATTACTTTATATTTGAAATTAATTTATGAAATGCAAGAGAATATCAAATATTAGATTATTTTATATTATTTTTATTCAAGTAATTAAATGAACCACAACAAATAACACACATATTAATTTAGCAATAAAATGATGGAATAGAATATCAAAATAGCAATTATTTTATATTTGAAAATAATTTGATATTTTGAAGTTTCATAGAAAATATATTATATATTAAATAACAGAATGAAAGTTAAAGACATAAAAGTTGGATAAAACTTATTTTAAATGTGAAGAGTATTTGACCTTTTTAAATTACCGTCTTTCTTTTCCTATGTCAAGCTTTGTCAAAACATCCTCCACTTCATCTACATATATCAACATAGAGATAAAAAAGTATTAATCAATAAATTAATATTAATTTTCAATAATAAATAAGCAAATAAAACTAATTTTTCTTTAAAATATGAACCAAAATAAATAAAACTACTTTATAAAAATTAGCACATTTTTATATTTGAAATTATTTCTTATAATATAAACATCAAACATTTCACATGGTGATCATATAAAAGTAATATCTATTATATGAATTGTATTTTGTATGTGTGCCAAATTCATTAAAGGGCAAACTAAGACAAATCATACCTTAATAATCATGCATTTCAACAATACAACTACCTTCATGCTTCATGCACACATGCATCACACAACATCACAAGGTCATTCTACTACTACATGCATAATCTACTTGACTATTACATAATCTACTTTTTCAACATATATAGACTATTACATGGATAATCTATTTGACAAATCATATCTTAATAATCATGCCCTTCAACACACAATAAGGTCATTCCAGTCATATTTTTTCAAAATATAAAAACTACTACATGCATAATCTATTCTCTCACATCAGTACTCACAAAATAACAACCACAAGCTAAATAAAGAAACCCCATTTGATTTATTCTAAGCAATTTATTTATTCAAAATAAGTAAACAGAAAAATAAACACAAGAAACAAATCAAAAACAGAATGGAAAATAATCCAACTCAAATACATAAATAAACATGTAAACTCGTTTTAACCTTTCCATTTCGTTGTTCTTACAGAAACTAAATATAAATTAAAAATATATAAAAGACTGTAACATCCTAAGAAGAATGACCCTTCATTACCTCTATAAAGAAAAGTTACGAAGAAGTTGCCCTAATAATAAGTCAAAATCTCGACTCAGCTCAGGCAACTCCTCTTCCCTTCACGGCTCGGCGTGGCTCTGGCCAAACACTAACTGCCTCTCTTCTAGCGTGGCTCTGGCCAACCCATGGCAAATCCTCTTCCATTCTCGGCGCGAAGAAACCCTAACTGCCTGTCTTCTAGAATGGTCTCGCCAACCTAAAATCTAAAATTCCAAAAACAACAAATGATCTTAATAAAAACTGCAGCCATCTCAACAATCCAGTGAAAACTTAATAAAATTGAACATTACGTGGATTTTAAGTTTAAATTAACAGAACTTCAGCACTCACCTGCAATCTTGAAATTCAAAGGCATCTGAAATTCATCGGTACGTATGGTCTTGTAGCTTTGCCTCTGCACTATAGAATATAAACCAAAAAATATTAACCAAACAAAATAACACTGGATAATAAAACATTACTATAAATTAAAAACAATGCATTACCTTGTGGTCTTTACCCACACCCTCATCTGATCTGATCTGCTATTCTTTACTGCATCATCTTACTGCAACCCACTATCCAATTCTTTACCGCATCATCTTACTGCAAACCACTATCCAATTCTTTACCGCATCATCTTACTGCAACCCACTATCCAATTCTTTACTGCATCATCTTATCACGCCAACCCACTATCCAAACACAGGCCCAAAACAAACAAAAATACAAACCCAAATAAAGAAAACATAACCAAAATAAAATTTAAACAGTTAAAAAGAAAAACCACAAGAAAACCGAGAGATATTAACAGCCGAGCCGAGAAGGGAAGAGCATTCAAATAAAGAAAATGGCCATGCCATGCTTCAAACTTAAGACAGAAAGAAAATGTTTACAAAGAAGATCAACTCTTTTAATCTCGACTCAGCTCAGGCTCAGGCAAACCCTCTTCCCTTCTCGGCTCGGCGTGGCTCTGGCCAACCTCTTCCCTGTCCTTCTCGGCTCGGCTCTTCCAGGCTCAGGCAAATCCTCTTTCCTTCTCCGCTCGGCTCTGGCCAAACCCCAACTGCCAATCATCTTTCATTCTCCGCTCGGCTCTGGCCAACCCCTGGCAATCCTCTTCCCTTCTCGGCTCGGCTCTAGCTAAACCCTAACTGCCTCTCTTCTAGCATGGCTCTAGCCAATCCCTGGCAAATCCTCTTCGCTTCTCGGCTCGACTCTAGCCAACCCCTGGCAAATCCTCTTCGCTTCTTTTTTCTGTTTATTAAAACCAAATCACAGATGCAGCACACGAAAGTTTGAAATCCATATACAATCTCTAACAAAGTCCCACAACGCACGATGCCCAATGCCGATCATGTTCATTAATATTTTAAATCTTGAGATCTTTATTAATGTTGGTAATGTTTGTTGAAATTTGAAATCTTTATTAATATTTGAAATTTTTAATAATGTTGATTAATATCCCGTAATGTTTATTGAATTTTGAAATCTTCATTAATATTCGAAATTTTTAATAATGTTGATTAATATTCGAAATCTTACATGCTGTACCGTTAATGTTTCTTAAATAACTTTTGGTAATATTTGAAATTTTTAATAATGTTTCTTAATCATATTATATTCAAGTCAATATATACATATTATTATTTCTATATTTAGAATAATTAAATATATTATTTTAAAATAATAAAAATAAAAATACAAAAAAATTTATATTTTATGATATATATTATCTATTTTAGGTGAATAAAAATTAGTATTATAGAAAACAAAAATATTCCATTTTTTATTTCATTGGAAAATAAAATAAACAAAAATATTCCATTTTTTATTTCATTGAAAAATAAAATAGTATATTTTATTTTAATATTTGTCGTTATTAATCATATCATATTCAACAATATAAATACAAATTAATTATATGCAAAATAACATCAATAAAAACTGTGAATATAAATATAAATTAATTATATGCAAAATAATATCAATAAAAACTATTTATATAATAAATAAAATAATTAACAAACAAAAGTCACTAATTTCTTATAATATCCAACCATTTTTAAATACAACATATTACATAAGTGTTTTTCCTGTGTACAATGTGCCCATTGAAAAATACATAAAAATAAAAATACAAAAATATACATTTTATGATATATATTATTTATTTTAGTGAAATAAAAAATAGCATTATAGGATATTAAAATATTCTATTTTATTGAAATAAAAAAAGACATCATGGAAAATAAAATAGTCTATTTTATTTTATTATTTATTGTTATTATTCATATTAAATTAAACAATATAAATACAAATTAATTATATGCAAAATGATATTATCAATAAAAACTATTTGTAAAATTAACAAACAAAAGTAAATAGTTTTTTATAATATCCAATCATTTTTTAAATACAACATATTATATAATATATGTTCCCTGTGTACACTTTGTACAACAAATCATAACATCACATACACAACAAAAATACATAAAATTTATACTTTTGTATTATATTATATGAATTTTATATTATAAAATTGATTTTATATAAATGTAAAGAACAATGCTGCAAATGTAATTTGCTTACAGTAAAGTTGTTTTTATTTAATTATTTAATCAATCCACAAATTATTGACCATAAATTATACACAACACAACACAATTACATAATATTCATATTTTTATATTATATTGATTTTATATTAATATTATATGAATTTTATAAGATATAATTGATTTTACATAAATATATAGAACAATGCTGCAAATGCAATGCTTACAATAAAGTTGTTTTAATTTATTTAATTATTTAAACAGTCCACAAATTGTTAACCATAAATTATACAAACATACAACTTATTAAATGTTGCAATGGAATATTAGAATATTATTTTTATTTAAGTAATTAAATAAACCACAAATTACACAAACACATTAATTTAGCAAATATAACATTGTAAATACAACAGATTAATTTATATTTGAAATTAATTTGTGAAATGATGCAATAGAATATCAAATAACAGATTATTTTATATTTGAAATTAATTTATAAAATGATGCAAAATAGAATATTAGAATAATATTATTTTTATTCAAGTAATTAAATGAACCAAAAATTACACACATTAATTTAACAATAAAATGATGTAATAGAATATGAAAATAGAAATTATTTTATATTTGATATTAATTTGATGTTTTAAATTATAATAGTAAAAAATTGCAAATTTCTTAGAAAATATAATATATATTAAATAACAAAATGAAAGTTAAAGATATAAAAGTGGGATAAAACTTATTTTAAATGTGAAAAGAATTTGACATTTTTAAATCACCATTTTTATTATAAAAAATTTGCAAATTCCTTTAAAAAATATGACATACATTAAACACACAACAAACTAAAAAGTTAAAAACTAAATCAAACCATAAGAATAAGAATAGATAGAAATTATTTTATATGTGAAAATTGCAAATTCCTTAAAAAAAATATGACATACATTAAACACAAAACAAACTAAAAAGTTAAAAATTAAATCAAACCATAAGAATAGATAAAAAATATTTTATATGTGAAATTAATTTGATGTAATGATAAAAAATTGCAAATTTCTTAGAAAATATAATATATATTAAATAACAGAATGAAAGTTAAAGATATAAAAGTAGGATAAAACTTATTTTAAATGTGAAAAGAATTTGACTTTATTAAACTACCAATTTTATTATAAAAAATTGCAAATTCCTTAAAAAAAAATATGACATACATTAAACAACACAACAAACTAAAAAATTAAAATCTAAAAGCAAAAACTAAATCAAACCATAAGAATAGACTTACAATTTAAAAAATAAGATTTAATTTGCCAGTAGGTATTCTCCATCTACTTTTTTTTTCACACTGCTTTAACAAGAATTCTCCATCTTTCTTTTCCCGTGTCAAGCTTTGTCAAAACATCCTCCACTTCATCTACACATCCTCCACTTCATCTACATATACACATCCTCCACTTCATCTACACATCCTCCACTTCATCTACATATACACATCCTCCACTTCATCTACACATCCTCCACTTCATCTACATATCTACATAGAGACAAAAAAAATATTAATCAATAAATTAATATTGTTTTTTCAAAAATAAATAAAAAAATAAAACTAATTTTTCTTTAAAATATAAACCAAAAAAATAAAACTAATTTATAAAAATTAGTACATCATATATTTGAAATTATTTCTTATAATATTAAGATCAAACATTTCACATGGTGATCATATAAAAGTAATATCTATTATATGTATAGTACTTTTTATGTATGCCAAATTCATTAAAGGGCAAACTAAGACAAATCATAACTTAATAATCATGCATTTCAACAATATAACTACCTTCATGCTTCATGAACACATGAAGCACAACATCAAAAGGTCATTCTACTACTACATGCATAATCTACTTGACTATTACATAATCTACTCTTTCAACATATATAGACTATTACATGGCTAATCTATTTGACAAATCATATCTTAATAGTCATGCCCTTCAACACACAATAAGGTCATTCCAGCCATATTTTTTCAAAATATAAAGACTACTACATGCATATTCTACTTTCTCACATCAGTACTCACAAAATAACTATCACAAGCTAGACAAAGAAACCCCATTTGATTTAGTCTAAGCAATTTATTTATTCCAAATAAGTAAAAAGAAAAATAAACCCAAAAAACAAATCAAAAACAAACTGGAAAATAATCCAACTCAAACACATGAATAAACATGTAAGCTTGTCTTAACCTTTCCATTTCTTTGTTATCTTACAAAAACTAAAAATAAATTAAACATATAACATCCTAAGAAGAATGAAAATCTTAGGTTTTAGCCCCGTCCCCAAGTGCTATCTACTTTATCTCTAGTTACGCAATCGCCCTTATTCATTCCATTCCTTTTTGAAACTTATTACTATCTTTGTCGGAGAAACTAAGATGGTTGCAGCAGAGCTTTATTCGGATGGGAGGAACCATATTTTCTTGGTAGGGATCACAGAAAGTCGTTTCAGCTTTCAATCGCTCCACACATCCATAGAGACTGCAGTTCTTTCCTTAAAGCTGACGGTGATATATATATATATATATATATATATATATATATATATATATATATTTTGTTTTCAACACCTGATTTTAATACTCTGCTTTCTATATGCATGAAATAACCTATCCGAACAAGGCGGAGGGTGTAGGGTCGGGGAGGGAGAGAATGAAATAGCACAGGAATCTGATGTTTACCAGTAATGTCTGTGATCAACTTATTCTCGACCGGAGATCTAAACTATATGTAGTATACACATCTTGTCTTATCAGAGTAGTTCAGAATGTAAATATAAATCTAACATAAAATCTTTAAAAAACCAACAACAACAAATGATCTTAAAAATCCAAAATATTAAAAGTATAAAAACTGTAGCCATCTCAATCCCGTGAAAATTATGTGGATCTTAAATTTACACTTACCTGCAATCTTGAAATTCATAGGAATCTGAAATTCAGGAGCATGTATGGTCTTGTAGCTTTGCCTCTGCACTATAAAATAAACCAAAAAATATTAACCAAACAAAATAACACTAGATAATAACACATTACCATAAATTAAAACCAATGCATTACCTTATGGTCTTTGCCCACACCCTCGTCTGATCTGATCTGCTATTCTTTACTGCATCCTCTTATCACTCCGACCCACTATCCAAACACAAACCCAAAACAAACAACCAAAAAATACAAACCCAAATAAAGAAAACATAACCAAAATAAATTGTAGACAATTAAAATGAAAAACCAAAAGAAAGAGATATTAACAGGTAAAATCAAATAAAAGCATGGCCATGCTTCAATCTTTAACACAGAAAGAAAATGTTAACAAAGAAACATTCAAATAATTCCCAAATTCTATTCGGCTCAACACTTTTAATCTCGACTGAGCTCAGGCTCAGGCAACTCCTCTTCCCTTCTCGGCTCGGCGTGGCTCTGGCCAATCCTCTCTCCTTCTCGGCTCGGCTCGGCTCTGGCCAAACCTTTACTGCCTCTCTTCTAGCGTGGCTCTCGCCAAACCTTGGCAAATCCTCTTCCCTTCTCGGCGCGAAGAAACCCTAACTGCCTGTCTTCTAGCATGGCTCTCGCCAACCTAAAATCTAAAAATCTAAAAACAACAAATGATCTTAATAAAAACTGCAGCCATCTCAACAATCCAGTGAAAACTTAATAAAATTGAACATTATGTGGATTTTAAGTTTAAATCAACAGAACTTAAACACTTACCTGCAATTTTGAAATTCAAAGGCATCTAAAATTCAGCGGTACTTATGGTCTTGTAGCCTTGCCTCTGCACTATAGAATAAACCAAAAAATATTAACCAAACAATATTAACACTAGATAATCACACATTACTGTAAATTAAAAACAATGCATTACCTTATGGTCTTTGCCCACACCCTCATCTGATCTGATCTGCTATTCTTAACTGCATCATCTTATGACTCCAACCCACTATCCAAACACAGGTGCAAAACAAACAAACAAAAATACAAACCCAAATAAAGAAAACATAACCAAAATAAAATTTAAACAATTAAAAAGAAAAACTAAAAGAAAACCCAGAGATATTAACAGGTAAAATCAAATAAAAGCATGGCCATGCTTCAATCTTAACACAGAAATAGAATGTTAGCAAAGAAACATTAAAATAATTCCCAAATTCTATTCGGCTCAACACTTTTAATCTTCACTCAGCTCAGGCTCAGGCAACTCCTCTTCCCTACTCGGCTCGGCGTGGCTCTGGCCAATCCTCTCTCCTTCTCGGCTCAGCTCGGCTCTGACAAAACCCTAACTGCCTCTCTTCTAGCGTGGCTCTAGCCAACCCTTGGCAAATCCTATTCCCTTCTCGGCGTGAAGAAACCCTAACTGCCTATCTTCTCGCATGGCTCTCACCAACCTAAAATCTAAAAATCCAAAAACAACAAATGATCTTAATAAAAACTGCAGCCATCTCAACAATCCAGTGAAAACTTAATAAAATTGAACATTATGTGGATTTTAAGTTTAAATCAACAGAACTTAAACATTTACGTGCAATCTTGAAATTCAAAGGCATCTAAAATTCAGCGGTACGTATGGTCTTGTAACTTTGCCTCTGCACTATAGAATAAACCAAAAAATATTAACCAAACAAAATAACACAAGATAATAACAAATTACTGTAAATTAAAAACAATGCATTACCTTATGGTGTTTGCCCACACCCTCATCTGATCTGATCTGCTATTCTTTACTGCATCATCTTGTCATGCCAACCCACTATCCAAATACAGGCCCAAAACAAAAAAACAAAAATACAAACCCAAATAAAGAAAACATAACCAAAATAAAATTTAAAAAATTAATAAGAAAAACCAAAAGAAAACCCAGAGATATTAACAGGTAAGATCAAATAAAAGCATGGCCATGCTTCAATCTTAACACAGAAAGAAAATAATAACAAAGACACATTCAAATAATTCCCAAATTCTATTCGGCTCAACTCTTTCAATCTCAACTCAGCTCAGGCTCAGGCACCTCCTCTTCCCTTCTCGGCTCGGCGTGGCTCTGGCCAATCCACTCTCCTTCTCGGCTCTATTCGGCTCTGGCCAAACCCTAACTCCCTCTATTCTAGCGTGGCTATGGCCAACCCCTGGTAAATCTTCTTCCCTTCTCGGCTCGGCTCTGCTCTAGCGAAACCCTAACTGCCTGTCTTCTAGCATGGCTCTCGCCAACCTAAAATCTTAAAAATCCAAAAACAACAAATGATCTTAATAAAAACTGCAGCCATCTCAACAATCCAGTGAAAACTTAATAAAATTGAACATTATGTGAATTTTAAGTTTAAATCTACAGAAATTAAACACTTACCTGCAATCTTGAAATTCAAAGGCATCTAAAATTCAGCGGTACGTATGGTCTTGTAGCTTTGCCTCTGCACTATACAATTAACCAAAAAATATTAACCAAACAAAATAACACTAGATAATAACACATTACTATAAATTAAATTCAGTGCATTACCTTATGGTCTTTGCCCACACCCTCATCTGATCTGATCTGCTATTCTTTACTGCATCATCTTATAACTCCAACCCACTATCCAAACGCAGGCCCAAAACAAACAAACAAAAATACAAACCCAAATAAAGAAAACATAACCAAAATAAAATTTAAACAATTAAAAAGAAAAAACAAAAGAAAACCCAGAGATATTAACAGCTAAAATCAAATAAAAGCATGGCCATGCTTCAATCTTAACACATAAGGAAAATGTTAACAAAGAAACATTCAAATAATCCCAAATTCTATTCGGCTCAACTCTTTTAATTTCGACTCAGCTCAGGCTCAGGCAAATCGTCTTCCCTTCAAAGGCATCTAAAATTCAGCGGTACGTATGGTCTTGTAGCTTTGCCTCTGCACTATAGAATAAACCAAAAAATATTAACCAAACAATATTAACACTCGATAATAACACATTAATGTAAATTAAAAGCAATGCAATACCTTATGGTCTTTGCCCACACCCTCATCTGATCTGATATGTTATTCTTAACTGCATCATCTTATGACTCCAACCCACTATCCAAACACAGGTACGAAACAAACAAACAAAACTACAAACCCAAATAAAGAAAAAATAACCAAAATAAAATTTAAACAATTAAAAAGAAAAACTAAAAGAAAAGCCAGAGATATTAAAATCAAATAAAAGCATGGCCATGCTTCAATCTTAACACAGAAATAAAATGTTAGCAAAGAAACATTCAAATAATTCCCAAATTCTATTCGGCTCAACACTTTTAATCTTCACTCAGCTTAGGCTCAGGCAACTCCTCTTCCCTACTCGGCTCGGCGTGGCTCTGGCCAATCCTCTCTCCTTCTCGGCTCGGCTCGGCTCTGACCAAACCCTAACTGCCTCTCTTCTAGCGTGGCTCTAGAAAACCCTTGGCAGATCCTCTTCCCTTCTCGGCGCGAAGAAACCCTAACTTCCTATCTTCTAGCATGGCTCTCACCAACCTAAAATCTAAAAATCCAAAAACAACAAATGATCTTAATAAAAACTGCAGCCATCTCAACAATCCAGTGAAAACTTAATAAAATTAAACATTATGTGGACTTTAAGCTTAAATCAACAGAACTTAAACACTCACCTGCAATCTTGAAATTCAAAGGCATCTGAAATTCAGCGGTACGTATGGTCTTGTAACTTTGCCTCTGCACTATAGAATAAACAAAAAAATATTAACCAAACAAAATAACACTAGATAATACAAATTACTGTAAATTAAAAACAATGCATTACCTTATGGTGTTTGCCCACACCCTCATCTGATCTGATCTGCTATTATTTACTGCATCATCTTATCACGCCAACCCACTATCCAAACAGAGGCCCAAAACAAACAAACAAAACTAGAAACCCAAATAAAGAAAACATAACCAAAATAAAATTTAAAGAATTAAAAAGAAAAACCAAAAGAAAACCGAGAGATATTAACAGGTAAAATCAAATAAAAGCATGGCCATGCTTCAATCTTAACATAGAAAGAAAATGTTAACAAAGACACATTCAAATAATTCCCAAATTCTATTCGGCTCAACTCTTTCAATCTCA
Source organism: Larix kaempferi (assembly GCA_027924585.1). Classification (NCBI taxonomy): domain Eukaryota; kingdom Viridiplantae; phylum Streptophyta; class Pinopsida; order Pinales; family Pinaceae; genus Larix; species Larix kaempferi. The sequence continues at coordinate 16,453,421 of BSBM01000070.1, forward strand.
ACTCAGCTCAGGCTCAGGCACCTCCTCTTCCCTTCTCGGCTCGGCTCTGCTCTAGCAAAACCCTAACTGCCTGTATTCTAGCATTGCTCTAGCCAACCTAAAATCTTAAAAATCCAAAAACAACAAATGATCTTAATAAAAACTGTAGCCATCTCAACAATCCAGTGAAAACTTAATAAAATTGAACATTATGTGAATTTTAAGTTTAAATCTACAGAACTTAAACACTTATCTGCAATCTTGAAATTCAAAGGCATCTGAAATTCAACGGTACGTATGGTCTTGTAGCTTTTCCTCTGCACTATACAATAAACAAAAAAATATTAACCAAACAAAATAACACTAGATAATAACACATTACTATAAATTAAATTCAATGCATTACCTTATGATCTTTGCCCACACCCTCATCTGATCTGATCTGCTATTCTTTACTGCATCATCTTATAACTCCAACCCACTATCGAAACTCAATCCCAAAACAAACAAACAAAAATACAAACCCAAATAAAGAAAACATAACCAAAATAAAATTTAAACAATTAAAAAGGTAAAATCAAATAAAAGCATGGCCATGCTTCAATCTTAACACAGAAAGAAAATGTTAACAATGACACATTCAAATAATTCCCAAATTCTATTCGGCTCAACTCTTTCAATCTCAACTCAGCTCAGGCTCGGGCACCTCCTCTTCCCTTCTCAGCTCGGCGTGGCTCTGGCCAATCCTCTCTCCTTCTCGGCTCGGTTCGGCTCTGGCCAAACCCTAACTGCCTCTCTTCTAGCGTGGCTCCGGCCAACCCCTGGAAAATCTTCTTCCCTTCTCGGCTCGGCTCGGCTCTAGCGAAACCCTAACTGCCTGTCTTCTAGCATGGCTCTCACCAACCTAAAATCTAAAAATCCAAAAACAACAAATGATCTTAATAAAAACTGCAACCATCTCAACATTCCACTGAAAACTTAATAAAATTGAACATTATATGGATTTTAAGTTTAAATCTACAGAACTTAAACACTTACCTGCAATCTTGAAATTCAAAGGCATCTGAAATTCAGCGGTACGTGTGGTCTTGTAACTTTTCCCCTGCACTATAGAATAAACCAAAAAATATTAACCTAACAAAAGAACACTAGATAATAACAAATTACTGTAAATTAAAAACAATGCATTACCTTATGGTGTTTGCCCACACCCTCATCTGATCTGATCTGCTATTCTTTACTGCATCATCTTATCACGCCAACCCGCTATCCAAACACACGCGCAAAACAAACAAACAAAAATACAAACCCAAATAAAGAAAACATAACCAAAATAAAATTTAAACAATTAAAAAGGTAAAATCAAATAAAAGCATGGCCATGCTTCAATCTTAACACAGAAAGAAAATGTTAACAAAGACACATTCAAATAATTCCCAAATTATATTCGGCTCAACTCTTTCAATCTCAACTCAGCTCAGGCTCAGGCACCTCCTCTTCCCTTCTCGGCTCGGCGTGGCTCTGGCCAATCCTCTCTCCTTCTCGGCTCGGTTCGGCTCTGGCCAAACCCTAACCCCCTCTCTTCTAGCGTGGCTCTGGCCAACCCCTGGCAAATCTTCTTCCCTTCTCGGCTCGGCGCGGCTCTAGCGAAACCCTAACTGCCTGTCTTCTAGCATGGCCCTCGCCAACCCAAAATCTTAAAAATCCAAAAACAACAAATGATCTTAATAAAATCTGCAGCCATCTCAACAATCTAGTGAAAACTTAATAAAATTGAACATTATGTGAATTTTAAGTTTAAATCTACAGAACTTCAACACTTATGTGCAATCTTGGAATTCAAACGCATCTGAAATTCAGCGGTACGTATGGTCTTGTAGCTTTGCCTCCGCACTATACAATAAACCAGAAAATATTAACCAAACAAAATAACACTAGATAATAACACATTACTATAAATTAAATTCAATGCATTACGTTATGGTCTTTGCCCACACCCTCATCTGATCTGATCTGCTATTCTTTACTGCATCATCTTATAACTCCAACCCACTATCCAAACGCAGGCCCAAAACAAACAAACAAAAATACAAACCCAAATAAAGAAAACATAACCAAAATAAAATTTAAACAATTAAAAAGAAAAACCAAAAGATAACCCAGAGATATTAACAGGTAAAATCAAATAAAAGCATGGCCATGCTTCAATCTTAACACAGAAGTAAAATGTTAACAAAGAAACATTCAAATAATTCCCAAATTCTATTCGGCTCAACTCTTTTAATCTCGACTCAGCTCAGGCTCAGGAAAATCGTCTTCCCTTCAAAGGCATCTAAAATTCAGCGGTACGTATGGTCTTGTAGCTTTGCCTCTGCACTATAGAATCAACCAAAAAATATTAACCAAACAAGATTAACACTAGATAATAACACATTACTGTAAATTAAAAGCAATGCATTACCTTATAGTCTTTGCCCACACCCTCATCTGATCTGATCTGTTATTCTTAACTGCATCATCTTATGACTCCAACCCACTATCCAAAAATAGGTGCAAAACAAACAAACAAAAATATAAACCCAAATAAAGAAAACATAACCAAAATAAAATTTAAACAATTAAAAAGAAAAACTAAAAGAAAACCAAGAGATATTAACAAGTAAAATCAAATAAAAGCATGGACATGCTTCAATCTTAACACAGAAATAAAATGTTAGCAAAGAAACATTCAAATAATTCCCAAATTCTATTCGGCTCAACACTTTTAATCTTCACTCAGCTCAAGCTTAGGCAACTCCTCTTCCCTACTCGGCTCTACGTGGCTCTGGCCAATCCTCTCTCCTTCTCGGCTCGGCTCGGCTCTGACCAAACCCTAACTGCCTCTCTTCTAGCGTGGCTCTAGCCAACCCTTGGCAAATCCTCTTCCCTTCTCAGGGCTAAGAAACCCTAACTGCCTGTCTTCTAGCATGGCTCTCACCAAACTAAAATCTAAAAATCCAAAAACAACAAATGATCTTAATAAAAACCGCAGCCATCTCAACAATCCAATGAAAACTTAATAATATTGAACATTATGTGGATTTTAAGTTTAAATCAACAGAAATTAAACACTTACCTGCAATCTTGAAATTCAAAGGCATCTGAAATTCAGCGGTACGTATGGTCTTGTAACTTTGCCTCTGCACTATAGAATAAACCAAAAAATGTTAACCAAACAAAATAACACTAGATAATAACAAATTACTGTAAATTAAAAACAATGCATTACCTTATGGTGTTTGCCCACACCCTCATCTGACCTGATCTGCTATTCTTTACTGCATCATCTTATCACGCCAACCCACTATCCAAACACAGGCCCAAAACAAACAAACAAAAATACAAACCAAAATAAAGAAAACATAACCAAAATAAAATTTAAACAATTAAAAAGAAAAACCAAAAGAAAACCCAGAGATATTAACAGGTAAAATCAAATAGAAGCATGGCCATGCTTCAATCTTAACACAGAAAGAAAATGTTAACAAAGACACATTCAAATAATTCCCAAATTCTATTTGGCTCAACTCTTTCAATCTCAACTCAGCTCAGGCTCAGCCACCTCCTCTTCCCTTCTCGGCTCGGCGTGGATCTGGCCAATCCTCTCTCCTTCTCGGCTCGGTTCGGCTCTAGCCAAACCCTAACTGCCTCTCTTCTAGCGTGGCTGTGGCCAACCCCTGGAAAATCTTCTTCCCTTCTCGGCTCGGCTCGGCTCTAGCGAAACCCTAACTGCCTGTCTTCTAGCATGGCTCTCGCAAACCTAAAATCTTAAAAATCCAAAAACAACAAATGATCTTAATAAAAACTGCAGCCATCTCAACAATCCAGTGAAAACATAATAAAATTGAACATTATGTGAATTTTAAGTTTAAATCTACAGAACTTAAACACTTACCTGGAATCTTGAAATTCAAAGGCATCTGAAATTCAACGGTACGTATGGTCTTGTAGCTTTGCCTCTGCACTATACAATAAACCAAAAAATATTAACCAAACAAAATAACACTAGATAATAACACATTACTATAAATTCAATTCAATGCATTACCTTATGGTCTTTTCCCACACCCTCATCTGATCTGATCTGCTATTCTTTACTGCATCATCTTATAAATCCAACCCACTATCCAAACGCAGGCCCAAAACAAACAAACAAAAATACAAACCCAAATAAAGAAAACATAACCAAAATAAAATTTAAACAATTAAAAAGAAAAACCAAAAGAAAACCCAGAGATATTAACAGGTAAAATCAAATAAAAGCATGGCCATGCTTCAATCTTAACACAGAAGGAAAATGTTAACAAAGAAACATTCAAATAATTCCCAAATTCTATTCGGCTCAACTCTTTTAATCTCGACTCAGCTCAGGCTCAGGCAAATTTTCTTCCCTCCAAAGGCATCTAAAATTCAGCGGTACGTATGGTCTTGTAGCTTTGCCTCTGCACTATAGAATAAACCAAAAAATATTAACCAAACAATATTAACACTAGATAATAACACATTACTCTAAATTAAAAACAATGCATTACCTTATGGTCTTTGCCCAGACCCTCATCTGATCTGATCTGCTATTCTTAACTGCATCATCTTATGACTCCAACCCACTAACCAAACACAGGTGCAAAACAAACAAACAAAAATACAAGCCCAAATAAAGAAAACATAACCAAAATAAAGTTTAAACAATTAAAAAGAAAAACTAAAAGAAAACCCAGAGATATTAACAGGTAAAATCAAATAAAAGCATGGCCATGCTTCAATCTTAACACAGAAATAAAATGTTAGCAAAGAAACATTCAAATAATTCCCAAATTCTATTCGGCTCAAAACTTTTAATCTTCACTCAGCTCAGGCTCAGGCAACTCCTCTTCCCTACTCGGCTCGGGGTGGCCCTGGCCAATCCTCTCTCCTTCTCGGCTCGGCTCGGCTGTGACCAAACCCTAACTGCCTCTCTTCTAGCATGGCTCTAGCCAACCCTTGGCAAATCCTCTTCCCTTCTCGGCGCGAAGAAACCCTAACTGCCTGTCTTCTAGCATGGCTCCCACCAACCTAAAATCTAAAAATACAAAAACAACAAATGATCTTAATAAAAACTGCGGCCATCTCAACAATCCAGGGAAAACTTAATAAAATTGAACATTATGTGGATTTTAATTTTAAATCAACAGAACTTAAACACTTACCTACAATCTTGAAATTCAAAGGCATCTGAAATTCAGCGGTACGTATGGTCTTGTAACTTTGCCCCTGCACTATAGAATAAACCAAAAAATATTAACCAAACAAAATAACACTAGATAATAACACATTACTATAAATTAAATTCAATGCATTACCTTATGGTCTTTTCCCACACCCTCATCTGATCTGATCTGCTATTCTTTACTGCATCATCTTATAACTCCAACCCACTATCCAAACGCGGGCCCAAAACAAACAAACAAAAATACAAACCCAAATAAAGAAAACATAACCAAAATAAAATTTAAACAATTAAAAAGAAAAACCAAAGGATAACCCAGAGATATTAACAAGTAAAATCAAATACAAGCATGGCCATGATTCAATCTTAACACAGAAAGAAAATGTTAACAAAGACACATTCAAATAATTCCCAAATTCTATTCGGCTCAACTCTTTCAATCTCAACTCAGCTCAGGCACAGGCACATCCTCTTCCCTTCTCGGCTCGGCGTGGCTCTGGCCAATCCTCTCTCCTTCTCGGCTCGGTTCGGCTCTGGCCAAACCCTAACTGCCTCTCTTCTAGCATGGCTCCGGCCAACCCCTGGCAAATCTTCTTCCCCTCTCGGCTCGGCTCGGCTCTAGCGAAACCCTAACTGCCTGTCTTCTAGCATGGCCCTCACCAACCTAAAATCTCAAAAATCCAAAAACAACAAATGATCTTAATAAAAACTGCATCCATCTCAACAATCCAATGAAAACTTAATAAAATTGAACATTATGTGAATTTTAAGTTTAAATCTACAGAACTTAAACACTTACCTGCAATCTTGGAATTCAAAGGCATCTGAAATTCAGCAGTACGTATGGTCTTGTAGCTTTGCCTCAGCACTATACAATAAACCAAAAAATATTAACCAAACAAAATAACACTAGATAATAACACATTACTATAAATTAAATTCAATGCATTACCTTATGGTGTTTGCGCACACCCTCATCTGATCTGATCAGCTATTCTTTACTGCATCATCTTATCACGCCAACCCACTATCCAAACACAGGCCCAAAACAAACAAACAAAAATACAATCCCAAATAAAGAAAACATAACCAAAATAAAATTTAAACAATTAAAAAGGTAAAATCAAATAAAAGCATGGCCATGCTTCAATCTTAACACAGAAAGAAAATGTTAACAATGACACATTCAAATAATTCCCAAATTCTATTCGGCTCAACTCTTTCAATCTCAATTCAGCTCAGGCTCAGGCACCTCCTCTTCCCTTCTCGGCTCGGCGTGGCTTTGGCCAATCCTCTCTCCTTCTCGGCTCGGTTTGGCTCTGGCCAAACCCTAACTGCCTCTCTTCTAGCGTGGCTCTGGCCAACCCTTGGCAAATCTTCTTCCCTTCTCAGCTCGGCTCGGCTCTAGCGAAACCCTAACTGCCTGTCTTCTAGCATGGCTCTCGCCAACCTAAAATCTTAAAAATCCAAAAACAACAAATGATCTTAATAAAAACTGCAGCAATCTCAACAATCCACTGAAAACTTAATAAAATTGAACATTATGTGAATTTTAAGTTTAAATCTACAGAACTTAAACACTTCCTCCAATCTTGAAATTCAAAGGCATCTGAAATTCAGCGGTACGTATGGTCTTGTAGCTTTGCCTCTGCACTATATAGTAAACCAAAAAATATTAACCAAACAATATTAACACTAGATAATAACACATTATTGTAAATTAAAAACAATGCATTACCTTATGGTCTTTGCCCACACCCTCATCTGATATGATCTGTTATTCTTAACTGCATCATCTTATGACTCCAACCCACTATCCAAACACAGGTGCGAAACAAACAAACAAAAATGCAAACCAAAATAAAGAAAACATAACCAAAATAAAATTTAAACAATTAAAAAGAAAAACTAAAAGAAAACCCAGAGATATTAACAGGTAAAATCAAATAAAAGCATGGCCATGCTTCAATCTTAACAGAAAAATAAAATGTTAGCAAAGAAACATTCAAATAATTCCCAAATTCTGTTCGGCTCAACACTTTTAATCTTCACTCATCTCAGGCTCAGGCAACTCCTCTTCCCTACATGGCTCGGCGTGGCTCTTGCCAATCCTCTCTCCTTCTCGGCTCGGCTCGGCTCTGACCAAAGCCTAACTTCCTTTCTTCTAGCGTGGCTATAGCCAACCCTTGGAAAATCCTCTTCCCTTCTCGGCACGAAGAAACCCAACTGCCTGTCTTCTAGCATGGCTCTCACCAACCTAAAATCTAAAAATCCAAAAACAACAAATGATCTTAATAAAAACTGCAGCCATCTCAACAATCCAGTGAAAACTTTATAAAATTGAACATTATGTGGATTTAAAGTTTAAAAGAACTTAAACACTTACCTGCAATCTTGAAATTCATAGGCATCTGAAATTCAGAGGTACGTATGGTCTTGTAACTTTCCCTCTGCACTATAGAATAAACCAAAAAATATTAACCAAACAAAATAACACTAGATAATAACAAATTACTGTAAATTAAAAACAATGCATTACCTTATGGTGTTTTCCCAAACCCTCATCTGATCTGATTTGCTATTCTTTACTGCATCATCTTATCACGCCAACCCACTATCCAAACACAGGCCCAAAACAAACAAAATAAAAATACATACCCAAATAAAGAAAACATAACCAAAATAAAATTTAAACAATTAAAAAGAAAAACCAAAAGAAAACTCAGAGATATTAACAGGTAAAATCAATAAAAGCATGGCCATGCTTCAATCTTAACACAGAAAGAAAATGTTAAAAAAGACACATTCAAATAATTCCCAAATTCTATTCAGCTCAACTCTTTCAATCTCAACTCAGCTCAGGCTCTGGCACCTCCTCTTCCCTTCTCGGCTCGGCGTGGCTCTGGCCAATCCTCTCTCCTTCTCGGCTCGGTTCGGTTCTAGCCAAACCCTAACTGCCTCTCTTCTAACGTGGCTCTAGCCAACCCCTGGCAAATCTTCTTCCCTTCTCGGCTCGGCTCGGCCCTAGCGAAACCCTAACTGCCTGTCTTCTAGCATGGCTCTCGCCAACCTAAAATCTTAAAAATCCAAAAACAACAAATTATCTTAATAAAAACTTCAGCCATCTCAACAATCCAGTGAAAGCTTAATAAAATTAAACATTATGTGAATTTTAAGTTTAAATCTACAGAACTTAAACACTTACCTGCAATCTTGAAATTCAAAGGCATCTGAAATTCAGCGGTACGTATGGTCTTGTAGCTTTGCCTCTGCACTATACAATAAACCAAAAAATATTAACCAAACAAAATAACACTAGATAATAACACATTACTATAAATTAAATTCAATGCATTACCTTATGGTCTTTGCCCACACCCTCATCTGATCTGATCTGCTATTCTTTACTGCATCATCTTATAACTCCAACCCATTATCCAAACGCAGGCCCAAAACAAACAAACAAAAATACAAACCCAAATAAAGCAAACATAACCAAAATAAAATTTAAACAATTAAAAAGAAAAACCAAAAAATAACCGAGAGATATTAACAGGTAAAATCAAATAAAAGCATGGCCATGCTTCAATCTTAACACAGAAGGAAAATGTTAACAAAGAGACATTCAAATAATTCCCAAATTCTATTCGGCTCAACACTTTTAATCTTCACTCACCTCAGGCTCAGGAAACTCCTCTTCCCTACTCGACTCGGCGTGGCTCTGGCCAATACTCTCTCCTTCTCGGCTTGGCTGGGCTCTGACCAAACCCTAACTGCCTCTCTTCTAGTGTGGCTCTAGCCAACCCTTGGAAAATCCTCTTCACTTCTCGGCGCGAAGAAACCCTAACTGCCTGTCTTCTAGCATGGCTCTCACCAACCTAAAATCTAAAAATCCAAAAACAACAAATGACCTTAATAAAAACTGCAGCCATCTCAACAATCCAGTGAAATCTTAATAAAATTGAACATTATGTGGATTTTAAGTTTAAATCAACAGAACTTAAACACATACCTGCAATCTTGAAATTCAAAGGCATCTGAAATTCAGCGGTACGTATGGTCTTGTAACTTTGCCTCTGCACTATAGAATAAACCAAAAAATATTAACCAAACAAAATAACACTAGATAATAACAAATTACTGTAAATTAAAAACAATGCATTACCTTATGGTGTTTGCGCACACCTTCATCTGATCTGATCTGCTATTCTTTACTACATCATCTTATCACGCCAACCCACTATCCAAACACAGGCCCAAAACAAACAAACAAAAATACAAACCCAAATAAAGAAAACATAACCAAAATAAAATTTAAACAATTAAAAAGAAAAACCAAAAGAAAACCCAGAGATATTAACACGTAAAATCAAATAAAAGCATGGCCATGCTTCAATCTTAACACAGAAAGAAAATGTTAAAAAAGACACATTCAAATAATTCCCAAATTCTATTCGGCTCAACTCTTTCAATCTCAACTCAGCTCAGGCTGAGGCACCTCGTCTTCCCTTCTAGGCTCGGCGTGGCTCTGGCCAATCCTCTCTACATCTCGGCTCGGTTCGGCTCTGGCCAAACCCTAACTGCCTCTCTTCTAGAGTGGCTCTGGCCAACCCCTGGCAAATCTTCTTCCCTTCTCGGCTCGGCTCGGCTCTAGCGAAACCCTAACTGCCTGTCTTCTAGCATGGCTCTCGCCAACCTAAAATCTTAAAAATCCAAAAACAACAAATGATCTTAATAAAAACTGCAGCCATCTCAACAATCCAATGAAAACTTAATAAAATTGAACATTTTGTGAATTTTAAGTTTAAATCTACAGAACTTAAACACTTACGTGCAATCTTGAAATTCAAAGGCATCTAAAATTCAGCGATACGTATGGTCTTGTAGCTTTGCCTCTCCACTATACAATAAACCAAAAAATATTAACCAAACAAAATAACACTAGATAATAACACATTACTATAAATTAAATTCAATGCATTACCTTATGGTCTTTACCCACACCCTCATCTGATCTGCTCTGTTATTCTTTACGGCTTCATCTTATAATTCCAACCCACTATCCAAACGCAAGCCCAAAACAAACAAACAAAAATACAAATCCAAATAAAGAAAACATAACCAAAATAAAATTTAAACAATTAAAAAGAAAAACCAAAAGAAAACCCAGAGATATTAACAGGTAAAATCAAATAGAAGCATGGCCATGCTTCAATCTTAACACAGAAGGAAAATGTTAACAAAGAAACATTCAAATAATTCCCAAATTCTATTCAGCTCAACTCTTTTAATCGCGACTCAGCTCAGGCTCACGAAAATCGTCTTCCCTTCAAAGGCATCTAAAATTCAGCGGTATGTATGGTAATAACACATTACTGTAAATTAAAAACAATGCATTACCTTATGGTCTTTGCCCACACCCTCATCTAATCTGATCTGTTATTCTTAACTGCATCATCTTATCACTCCAACCCACTATCCAAACACAGGTGCAAAACAAACAAACAAAAATACAAACCCAAATAAAGAAAACATAACCAAAATAAAATTTAAACAATTAAAAAGAAAAACTAAAAGAAAACCCAGAGATATTAACAGGTAAAATCAAATAAAAGCATGGCCATGCTTCAATCTTAACACAGAAATAAAATGTTAGCAAAGAAACATTCAAATAATCCCCAAATTCTATTCGGCTCAACACTTTTAATCTTCACTCAGCTTAGGCTCAGGCAACTCCTCTTCCCTACTTGGCTCGGCGTGGCTCTGGGCAATCCTCTCTCCTTCTCGGCTCGGCTCGGCTCTGACCAAACCCTAACTGTCTCTCTTCTAACGTGGCTCTAGCCAACCCTTGGCAAATCCTCTTCCCTTCTCGGCACGAAGAAACCCTAACTGCCTGTCTTCTAGCATGGCTCTCACCAACCTAAAATCTAAAAATCCAAAAACAACCAATGATCTTAGTAAAAACTGCAGCCATCTCAACAATCTAGTGAAAACTTAATAAAATTGAACATTATGTGGATTTTAAGTTTAAATCAATAGAACTTAAACACTTACCTGCAATCTTGAAATTCAAAGGCATCTGAAATTCAGCGGTACGTATGGTCTTGTAACTTTGCCTCTGCACTATAGAATAAACCAAAAAATATTAACCAAACAAAATAACACTAGATAATAACAAATTACTGTAAATTAAAAACAATGCATTACCTTATGGTGTTTTCCCACACCCTCATCTGATCTGATCTGCTATTCTTTACTGCATCATCTTATCACACCAACCCACTATCCAAACATAGGCCCAAAACAAACAAACAAAAATACAAACCCAAATAAGGAAAACATAACCAAAATAAAATTTAAACAATTAAAAAGAAAAACCAAAAGAAAACCGAGAGATATTAACAAGTAAAATCAAATAAAAGCATGGCCATGCTTCAATCTTAACACAGAAAGAAAATGTTAACAAAGACACATTCAAATAATTCCCAAATTCTATTCGGCTCAACTCTTTCAATCTCAACTCAGCTCAGGCTCATGCACCTCCTCTTCCCTTCTCTGCTCGGCGTGGCTCTGGCCAATCCTCTCTCCTTCTCGGCTCGGTTCGGCTCTGGCCAAACCCTAACTGCCTATCTTCTAGCGTGGCTCTCGCCAACCCCTGGCAAATCTTCTTCCCTTCTCGGCTCGGCTCTAGCGAAACCCTAACTGCCTGTCTTCTAGCATGGCTCTCACCAACCTAAAATCTTAAAAATCCAAAAACAACAAATGATCTTAATAAAAACTGCAGCCATCTCAACAATCCAATGAAAAGTTAATAAAATTGAACATTATGTGAATTTTAAGTTTAAATCTACAGAACTTAAACACTTACCTGCAATCTTGAAATTCAAAGGCATCTGAAATTCAGCGGTACGTATGGTCTTGTAGCTTTGCCTCTGCACTATACAATAAACCAAAAAATATTAACCAATCAAAATAACACTAGATAATAACACATTACTATAAATTAAATTCAATGCATTACCTTATGGTCTTTGCCCACACCCTCATCTGATCTGCTATCCAAACGCAGGCCCAAAACAAACAAACAAAAATACAAACCCAAATAAAGAAAACATAACCAAAATAAAATTTAAACAATTAAAAAGGAAAACCAAAAGAAAACCCAGAGATATTAACTTGTAAAATCAAATAAAAGCATGGCCATGCTTCAATTTTAACACAGAAGGAAAATGTTAACAAAGAAACATTCAAATAATTCCCAAATTCTATTCGGCTCAACTCTTTTAATCTCCACTCAGCTCAAGCTCAGGCAAATCGTCTTCCCTTCTCAGGCTCTGTCCTTCTCGGCTCGGCTCGGCTCCAGCCAAACCCTAACTGCCTCTCTTCTAGCGTGGCTCTGGCCAACCCCTCGCAAATCCTCTTCCCTTCTCGACTCGGCTCGGCTCTAGCCAAACCCTAACTGTCGCTCTTCTAGCGTGGCTTTGGCAAACCCTGGCAAATCCTCTTCCCTTCTTGTCTCGGCTAGGCTCTAGTGAAACCCTAACTGCCTCTCTTCCAACCCTTGGCAAATCCTCTTCGCTTCTCGACTCGGCTGGGCTCGGTGTGGCACTTCTTCTTCTTTCTGTTTTTTAAAACCAAACTAAACAATGAGACTTTCATTTCAAATCTGTTTATATTAAGATTTTGAAATCCACTTAGACGTTGTTGATGCAGCACATGAAAGTTTGAAATCCGCTTTGAAATCCATGAGATTTTGAAATCCATTTACAGGCTGTCCCACAACGCACGATGCCCAATGCTGATCATGTTTATTAATATTTGAAATCTTTATTAATATTGGAAAGTTTTAATAATGTTGATTAATATTTGAAATCTTACATGCTGCCATTGGCATGGTACCGTTAATGTTTCTTAAATAACTTTTTTAAATTTCAGTAATAAAATTATTCTGAGTTTTATAGGAATAACAAATAAATTTTTAATATTTTAATTTTAAAACATTGGTGTTAATCCAATCATTACTCCACGTATTTTAAAAAATGGGCTTATATTTACAATAAATACAATTGTTTGAAATCTCGAATGTCTCTTTTGACTTTAACTTTACATAATTTCAATTAATTGTTTTAATTTGGGGAAAATATTTGAAATATGTTGGGTTTCATTTTAATATGGAGGTTCGAGATTATTTTTTAAGATCGTTTTTAAGGTAATTTTTAATGTTTTGAGATGGGAAATTATTACAAACGTATTTAATTTATAGTCATAATTTTATATTAAGAAGGTTTTGTACGCATTCACATATGGTGATGAGTTGAATATGGTGATATGGTGATGAGTTGAATATGGTGATGAGTGACATGTAAATTTATAAGGTTACAAGGAATAATTAGATTGACAAAGCTAGATGTAGAGATAAATGTGATTTATGATAATTTAGTAATTGGGAGTAAGTGACTTTCTACAAATATTTTGGGATTAATATCCATCACAAGTTTAATTGGAACTACATCATAGAAAAAAGGATGAATGGAGGGTAGAAAGCTTATTTTGGTCTTGAAAATAATTGTAAGTTTCTTTTGTTATTTAGTAATCTCTCTTCTGGAGTAGAGATTATTAATATATAATCAAATTAATCGGAGAATATTAGCATATAATTATGGGTTTATCAGTCCTAGAAGGTGTAAAAGAACAACTAAGGAAACAAAGGAAGTAAAGCAAATTTAATGAAGTGAAAATAAAAGAATAAAAATGATACATGTATCTTGTGAAACACCTCAATTGGTTACCAATCCTTGTTTATACATAATAAAAATATGTGTATTTGAATTTTTGAATCAAATCTATTTTACTTCCATTTTTTCCTTGTTTTCTTTTACCTTTTCTGGGGCAATTGCTAATATATATAAGATTTGACATAAATTTCTATTTTACAAATATATTTAATATTTACTAATATCATAAGGGTATTATGCAAAAAAAAATGATCAAATGGGTTACAGAAAAGGACAAAGAGCTAAAAGGAACATTGGTTTTTTGTAATGTCCCTCAATTTCATAAGATAAAAAAAAATTATGTAAAGTACAAAAGATAGAAATTTCTATATAAATGTAAATGTGAAAGTAAATGTACACATTCTAACTATCATGACTTTAATGATGACATACATTATCATTGAATAGCCTTCTATTTAACCAAGTTGTACTTGTTAAAATATATCTAAAACTTTGATAAGTAGGATTATGAACTCTTTACTTCGTAATAAGATGGTCAACCTATTTTTGCGTCTACATTGACATTTAAATAAGCTAAACATATTCGTTTGTATGATAACTTGTTTAACTAAATGTGAATATTTTTCTTATTAAGCGACAAGGATTCCTCGAGCAAATGCCAAGGCTTACTTAATTTATGAAGATAAAGCATGTCAATTCATTGCACAGGTTACAAGTTGGTGCTTCCAAACTGAAAGGTTAAAAAGATTAATGGTTTCCTATTGTGACAATCTTACAATTTACTTGTGAAACCTACATATGATGACTAAGAAGTAATCCTAACTCCACTAGGAAAGTAATCCTAACTCCACTAGGAAAATGGTGATGGCAACCCTGTGGCAACCCTGCACCAACTCTGAGTTTAAACTTTGATCATGAACAAAGATCTGGATGAAGGTGCTACTCCCCGATACTTCTTACTGCGTCGTGAAACCCCCTGCGCCCTTCAAAAGAAATGGCGAGACCGACTTCCCGGGTAAGGTTAGATTGATAAGCTTCTTATATTTAATTCTTTTATTTTAATTACAATTTATTATGTGACGCTGGTTAACTGGTATGCGTTGGATGACACGAAGGTCTTCCCTAGCGTCCTCAGTTCATGGTTGCTGCGATACAGGAGGTATACAAAACATTATGTTGGTTTGCCAATTCTCTTGTCTACAATGCTAGGTTGTTTGATTTAGTGTGGACCTGTTTGTTCAGAGATGTAGGAGAGTTTCCTATGATGATTGTGAAGCCCTGCAGTTGCACAATAATGCCACTGAGTTGTTTTTAAGGCTTGCAGAGTTTATGCTTCCAGATTGTATTTGTATCAGTTATGGCTTTAACGCCTAAGAATTGGGGTTTCGCCCAATAGTAAAAATATTACATTTTCAGAAATTTAAATTGAAAAGTTTAGTTTGTAAATACAACTTTGAATTCGCGTCGTTGCTATTTTACAGTGATTATGGATGTAATAAGATTTTGCTCCAATAGTTACATACAATTTTTGAGTGATTATGGATGTAATAAGATTTTGCTCCAACAGCTACATACAATTTTTGAGTAATAAGAAATCTATGGGTTTGTTCCTGGATTTTTAAGAGATGTTGTCTCCACAGGTTAATATGATGACGGTTGGTTTTTGATAAGTTTTCAATGTTGAAAGAATTGTTCAAACGAATGTTTCGAAATGACAAAGATGTATGCTAGGTTTGTAGGATGATTGTAACTTTTCTTCTTTGGTTTATTTGAAGCTGTAAGCTTTGTCTTTACAGGCTCTAATAGCCGAGGACTGTCCTTCATATCTATTCGTTTAAATGCTAACTGTTACTTATGCTTAATCGTTTCGCTTTTAGGGTATGCATATTATGTTTGTATGAATACTGTCAATTTTGTTTTAATCTGAAGGTTTAAGTGTTTGGCCCTAAAAAATGGGTATATACGATATGTATTGTAATTGTCGTCCATTCTATGGTTAACAATATTTATTCTTGAACTAGTTAATTTGGAAACCCTTATGAGTTCAAATCCCGATAAAAGGTTAAGTATGAAATTATACAGATAGAGAAACAAATATATAGGATCTATCCTAATCGATTTTTCTTTAGGTCTTAAACATGCTAATGCATTCACGCATAGATCCCTTTCGGCTCGATCTGCCATAGATTTGAAAATTCTAAATCGATTACTGTTAGAGTTTTAGAACTAGTAACTTCAGTTGTATAGTTTCCAAAATGATGATAATAAATTTGATTATGCATTTTAAATCAATCGTTTTGATTAACCCTAGAGATCCTATTAATTATAATAACAATGTCTATTGTTTAACCTTTATTTAGTTATTTTACTATGATGCTGGAAACAACGATGAGTTTCGGTACTAGTACTATGTTTCTTGAGAAGTCTCTAAATTCATTTATCAAACCTGTCAAGAACGATTTAAGCTATTATAAATATAAAGGATGGAAACATGGAATAAAACATGTGCAATTCATTCAGTATTCAGTTATAAATAAGTTACATCCATTGTTGTAATAAGATAATTAAATTGCTATACTAATCTAGGTCCTCACGGGAGTCTAACAATTATTAACTAAGACAATTTTGTAACTTATTAAAGGAAATCATAAACTGAAATATAATACAGTAAACAAAACGATTCAAATTTAAAAGATATTGCAGAATAAAATTCTAAATCTATTCTACAGCGTAAAAACTAGAACCTGGCACCAAAGCTGGAAAGCAAGAATGTCTTCGATGTTCCACCCAACCAATTCTCGGAGAAGTCAAGCTCTAGAACCCCCGAGCTGGTCTGCTGAACTACAAGAGAAAAATTCCTCACTCCTCCATCTCTTGCAATGCAAATTATCAATCCTTGTCCAATGCTAGCCTCCTGCTGCTCATGGACTTACTATTTCTAGTATTTTGCCTATCACTTGGTCATTTATGAGCCTCCTGCTCTTTAGCACTCAACTAGGAGTGGTGACCTCATTTTTAGGGATGATGCCTCCTGCATCTATAACAGCTTCAGCCATTTGTCATTTTCCTCTTGTAGTTCAGCAAACACTCTTCAACAGCTAGATCCATTCTTGTCTCCCTGTTTTATTGTATTTTATTAAATAAAAATATCCTCAATACAATTGTTCTATTTTTTACTTTTCAGTTAAAAATAATAAAATAATAATAATTGTTTTTAATTGTTCTTTTCCAGCAACAATAATAAAATATTTATTATTTCTGAGGATGTTACATTTTCAACCCATGCAATACACTATTGGTTATTGCCTCACCCTTGGGCACATAATATAAATACTTGGGGTAGCAAAGGAGAAGAAATATGGTGTTATTGTGTCAACTTCAAAAAGTCCTTCGACATTGGTTTGAGGAGGAAACTATGGGATGGGTAGATAAAAATGGGCGTGTTGAATGGTTGAAGGGTAGCAATACACATGTTATATGATCCCCAATACCAAAAACCTACTGGTTTAGGTAAATACCTTATGCGTTCTACAACTAGAGAAATTATATTTGGAGGGAGTGGGCACAACGGTGTCCTAGATGTCTCTCGTAGCTCACCGAATTATGCTCTAATGACACCGCTATCCCACGTAGGCCACTCCACGAACTGTCTCAAGTGACTTTTTTATTTACACCTTTGAAGAGGATTTGAAAATATTATTGCTAGCGTGGCTCTGGCCAACCCCTGGCAAATCCTCTTCCCTTCTCATCTCGACTCGGCTCGGCTCTAGTGAAACCCTAACTGCCTCTCTTCTAGCATGGCTCTCGCCAACCCCTGGAAAATCCTCTTCGCTTCTCGGTTCGGTGTAGCACTTCTTCTTTCTGTTTTTTAAAACCAAACTAAACGATGAGACTTTCATTTCCAATCTAATACAACATTAATAATCTTTCAAATCTAGACCGTCACATGTTATTGATGCAGCACATGAAAGTTTGAAATCCGTTTTTATTAAGATTTTGAAATCCACTTACACCTTGTTGATGCAGCACATGAAAGTTTGAAATCTGCTTTTATTGAGACTTTGAAATCCATTTACAGGATGTCCCACAACGCATGATGCCCAATGCTGATCATGTTTATTAATATTTGAAAATTTGAAATCTTTATTATTGTCGGCATGTTTATTAATATGCCGGTAATGTTTATTGACTTTTGAAATCTTTATTAATATTTGAAATTTTTAATAATGTTGATTAATATTTGAAATCTTACATGCTGCCATTGGCATGGTACCGTTAATGTTTCTTAAATAACTTTTGTACATTTCAATAATAAAATTATTCTTAGTTTTATAGGAATAACAAATAAATTTTTAATATTTTAATTTTAAAATATTGTTGTTAATCCAATCATTACTCGTATTTTAAAAAATGGGCTTAGCTTTACAGTAATTACAATTCAATCTCAGAAAAAGCTCAAGACCTAACGGGTGGTCAGTTGAGCTTTTCTTGCACTTTTTTGATGTTATGGGGGAAGATTTACTGAATATGGTGGAGTTCTCTAGGACAGAAGGATACATGTCAAGGGGTCTCAATGCTACTTTCTTTACTTTAATCCCTCAGAAGGGTAATCCGATTACCTTTGGTGACTTTCGGCCAATTGCATTATGCAATCTGGTTTATACGTTAATTTCTAAAATTATTGCTGACAGGTTGAAGTCGATCCTCTCCAGGCATATTTCCAATGAACAGTTTGGTTTTTTAAAGAACCGCCAGATTTTAGATGCTATAGGAATTACTCAAGAGACCATACATTCAGTCAAGCTGAAAAGAATGAAAGCTATGATGCTCAAGCTAGATCTTGAAAAATCCTACGACAGAGTTGACTAGGGATTTCTGCGTTTGATACTCATTCAGATAGGTTGTCCACTCCTCTTCATACGTTGGGTTACAGCTTGTGTATCAACAGTTAACATTGATATATTAGTTAATGGGGCCCCTACCATTTTTTTCCAGATGTACAAAGGAATCAGGCAAGGCTGCCCGTTATCACCTCTCCTATTTCTGCTTATAATAGAAGGACTAAGTAAATTAATAGACACATAAAAAGCCAGTGGAAATATTAAAGGTATACCTATAACTCCTTATTTGTCTATTACTCATCTATTATTTGTATATGACTTGTTGTTAGCAAGGCTAGATGTTGGTGACAAATGGATTCATTACAAAAGAATTATTGAAAACTTTTGTGAAGTTTCGGGAATCCTAGTTAGTATCAAAAAATCAAGCATGTATCACTATAGGGTTGAGGAGTCCAGAATTGAATATTTTAAAAAATTACTTCCTTATAGCTTTCATCATCTGGAGGAGGGATTCAAGTATCTTGGATACTTTCTAAAACCAAATGGATATAGGAAAGCAGACTGGATGTGGCTAGTTAAAAAGATGGAACATAGAATCAATCATTGGAAGTTCAGGCTTCTCTCTGTTGGTGGACATCTAACCTTGGTTAAATATATTCTTACTGGTATTCCAGTGTATTGGTTCTCCCTGCTTCAGGTTCCTGTTTATATTACTAGCTGTCTGAGAAAACTTATGTTTAATTTTATGTGGACTGAGGGATTGAACAAAAGCAATCTGTCAATGACTAAATGGGAGAACAATGCTCGTCCAGAAAACAATGGAGGTTGGGGCGTTAAACATTTGCCAATTTTTAGTTGTGTCGTGAGATTGAAAAGCTTTTGGAGAGGTCTTTTTGGTCCTACTATATGGACCAGAGTTCTTAATGCAAAATATATTGTTGGAGATGTTGTTAACTGGATAAGAAATCCTGTTAAAAAATTTAAAGGCGCTTCTCCCATTTGGATGGGATTCATCAAAGTTTATAAGTGGATATCAAAAGACTTAAGCTGGAAGGTTGGCAATAGTAGAAGTATTTTAGTGGGCATTGATCCGATATCTGGAATGAATGAAGATTATATACTCTCAAATGAGATCTTGCACACTATGCATTGCTTTGATAGAGCTACCCTCAATAAGATAAAAGAGAAACTTTCTTGGAAAGTCACATTCTTACTAGCTAAGCGCATGGGAACTTGGATTTACTAATCATGTAGCATTCGAATGGGAGAGGTATATTCAAAAATTAAATTCAACAGGTTGCAGACTGACAGCGGATAAGGATGAACTTATGTGGAACAAGCATGAGGTAACAGGTACAGTGACAGCAAAAATTGCTTATAAGTCGATCATCAAATATCTGTGCATCTACCCTGCAAATTGCTGGTTTAAACCGCTCTGGAAATGGGAAATTCCTTTGAAGATAAAGTGCTTCATGTGGAACGCCCTTCGGGGAGAACTGAAGACTTGGGACTGTTTGTTAAAAAAAGGATGGACAAGAGTCAGGACCTAGAGTTTGCTTTTTTTGCTTCAAAAAATCAGAATCTGTCTTCCATATATTTGTGGAATGTATATTTGCAAGATCACTTTGGGAATTAGTCATAAAGTCACTGAATGTTGATTTGAGTTGGGGCTCTGATTCGTTTGACACAAGTGCTTATATCTGGCATAAGGTATGCAAAAACTATCCTTTCTTACCAGCTGTTATCTCTTGGTTCATCTGGCTAAACATAAATGAAATCATATTCGAAAATGGAACACCTCGTCTATTCCTTACATTTAAGAAGATTATCAGAATGGTCAAAGAACAGTGCTCGAACTTGGAAAAAAAGAAGGATAAGAAGGACATTTATTTTACTTTTGAACATAATTCTCCAGTGGATTTCTTTGATGGGGTAGCTCAACATGGTCTTTGTGCTGTGGGGGGTGTCATTTTCTTGAGTAAGGATCATTATTTCACCCTTAAACTGTTTGGAGGAAAAGGGTCAAATACTAAGGCTGAGATGTTAGCTTTATGGTGAGATGTTAGCTTTATGGTGTGTAATTACAGTTGCAAACTCCTTTGGTCTACGAGAGATGAAAGTGTTTGGGGACTCACGAGTCACAATTAAATGGGCCCTTGGAGAATTTGATATCAATGTTATCCAGCTTTATCAATGGTGTAACAAAACAAGTGAAAAAATCAATCTCTTTAGAGAGATTAGTTTTGAACATATCTATCGACAAAACAATACTCTTGCAGACAAGTTGTCGAAAGAAGCATTTGCAGGGAAATAAGGTGTTGTCTACTAGGAAGAGGTGTTGGAGTCACGAGTTGTTGAGAAAGGAGTGGTCAGCATTTTTTATTTCTAAAATATTCTGGTAATGATTGCATTAAGACATACAACTATCAATTTTTGTTGTTTTATGTTGAAATTATGTCATTTTTGTCTAAGATGATAATCAACTATGTATCATGAACATAAGTCTGTCTTGAGACTTAATATTTTGTACTATTTGATTCTCAATATGAATACCAATAGCATGGTTTTTTTCGCTGAAAAAAATTCAATCTCGAATGTCTCGTTTGACGTTAGCTTTACATAATTGGGCACATAATAGAAATACTTGGGCTAGCAAAGGAGAAGAAATATGGTGTTATTTTGTCAACTTCAAAAAGGCCTTCGACATTGGTTTGAGGAGGAAACTATGGGATCAGTAGATAAAAATGGGGGTATTGAATGGTTGAAGGGTAGCAATACACATGTTATATGATCCCTAATACCAAAAACCTATTGGTTTAGGTAAATACCTTATGCGTTCTACAACTAGAGAAATTATCCTTGGGGGGAGTGGTAACAACGTTGTCTTAGATGTCTCTCGTAGCTCACTAAATTATGCTCTAATGACACTGTTATCCCACTTAGGTCACCCCACGAACTATCTCCAGTGACTTTTTTATTTACACCTTTGAACAGGATTCGAAAATATTATTTCTACCATGTTCTAATCTTGTTTTTCCTTAGAGGATTCATTTTGTTACTTGTCATAAAATTGGGAGGTCAAAGGGAAGCTATAAGTGTCAGGTGTTACTTTTCATTCATAAGGCAGAGCATTTCAAAGACATAAGGAGTGAAACCACTCTGTAGAGTGCTCTATTCTATTTTCACTTACTATAGAGGGTCTTTCAAAGAGCTTCAATAATGGCATCAGGGTGAAACATGATTACCCCTTCTCTCTTCTCACATTGTTTTTCCTTTACAAGGATAAGCTAGAGGAGTGGATAAACAAAAAGGGTGGGTGAGGTGTGAACATAATGAGGATTACTGTAAAATTTTCGTTGTATGTAGACAGTGTGACACAAACAACTATGGCACTACGTAGCCTACAAATCCCTATGAAGTTTTAGAGTCCTTTTGCATGGAGGATGGGATGAACATGAACAATGTATGGAAAAATAATATGGTATCTAACATTCTCTTTAAAATGAGAACAAAACAACTCCAAATAATATTTGGAAGTGAGATTTAGAGATAACCAAGACTATTAATTTGTGGGACTGTACTTCAATGAGAAGCTAAGATGGTACACATGCATGAGGAAAACATTACATGAAGGGTGGAAGGCATTCTTCCTTTTGTCAAATATAAACAGGAGAGAAAAGGCTTGGGACATGAAAATGTTGCAATCCCTCTTTTAATTTCTTATAACCCAAACACTCCTTTATGGTTGTGAAGTGTCAAGACCAAGTATATCTAGAAATTAATGAAACTAGATCCAATGGGTTCAAAAACCCTTGATAACAAGTTGTTTAAGAGTTTAAAAAATGCCCATTACAAGATACTCTAAGCTTAAACATGATTGCTCTCAGTATAATTGAAGATAGTGATAAAATTGATTACGTACAAACAAATAATGACATCCATGGAAAACCAATTACAATCAACCAAGACTAAATAAAAGGAGGAAGAAAAAATGGGACAAACAATTTGGGAAATGGATTGAAGAGTGGGATATAGAAGAAGAAAGGTTCCCATCTAATAAAAAGGAGTTTAAATTCATGTACATGAATTATTCAAGAAGGGTAAATGGATAAAACATGAAAAAAGAAAACAATAATGCTACATCTAGACAAGTTCAACTGACAAAAGAAGATATCAAAGTGCAAAACTCCCTAAATCTTACATCTCGTGGAGTGAAAAACAAGTAATAGCACAATGAAGAACCAACTCACACAAGTTGAGATGTGAAACATGAAGAAAGTATTAGATAAAGTAGCCATGGGAGTAATCTTATTCCAAGTGGAAATGATGAGGCATAAATTGAGCAACACATTATCCTAGGCTACAAAACATACTCACAAATTAGGGATAGGTTGAGTAAGAGATTGAGAATCAACATTTCAAGAGAATCTATTGAGAGGTATAATGAGGTTTCCTAAGAAAGTGATGTAGGTATGTTATAGTGAAAATAGGCACTTCCAAGTTTGTGATGATGACCTCCCAAGACGACACATAAGTCTCCAAGAACAATTATCAAAATGAACTTATCATAATGGAAGAAACCCTAACTATGAGCCTATATGATGGTCGAAACCTTCAAGAGGAAATCCCATTCATTTCAAGGTGAAATCCCTAAACTATAAGAAAATTTGAGGCCCCACTCACTTCCTCCTTTAACAAGGTATGTGGCCACACGCCTTTCCCCCCTGCATGATGCGTGGGCTAAGAAAAATGCATATAATATATATATATATATATTCATGAAATATATCAGTTTCAAGTCGGTTGGCCTCAGCAACAACTCCTCAAACTACTTGGTAACCATATTAACCATCCCAAACACACATAAAACGAGGATATGGTGAACCAAGAGCAAAGATCACACCCAATTAAAGTTATGTTGGAAGAATTTCTCTACCTTTCTAATCCTATTTAAACCATTTCCCTTCAATGACCCTTGTCCCTGAGTAGTCTTTCCATTTGTTGTTGCAGTCATCCCCTTTTATATGATTTCTCCCTTATATATCATTGGAAGATAAAGCATTTGGGAGTTCGGGGAAGAAGTGATTCGGGTGCAGAGGAACTTGGTCTATGGTTTCAAAAGGTGTCGTAGTGGTGGTGAGGTAATATGTATCTCATTCTTGTTGTCTATTAATGGAAATTTCTAATATTTTCTTGCCCCAAATTCATGTCTAAATTTTGTATTACTCATTTTTTGTTGATTAAGGAATGCTAGTCAATATCTGCATTAATCAATCTTTGTATTACTGAATCTAACCTTTTGTCCTTTTCCTTTTGGTTTTATGAAATTAATCTCCAAAGAATTGATCACATCATTGTTTTCATGATCATTTGGTTCAAATTTTTAATCTCTCGAATTTTCGCCAATATTGTATCAATGCTTTGTTCTACACTTTGAAAAACGGAAGTTAAAATTACTTTGTTGATAGCTTTATCACAAAATCTTTTCAAGTTACGGAGAAATTGACTAAGTTTCACCTATGGAAACTCCTTCAAACTCCCCCAATATGCTATTGCATAATGTTTTATATTTTTCTAGTTGAAAATCTATTCATTTGTGTGAATACGCTGTCAGCATTAATATGGATTAGTATACGAGACAACTAAATCGCCCTTGATTGTCGGAATCCGACAAAGAAGGAAGTGTTGAAATTGCATTTTGCATTGTTCAAATCGTAATTTTGAGGATCTGGGTAGTTTAAAAATCTAGTATTTACTCTAGGAGAAATCATACTAATTGTTGAAATTACATAATTGTAAAAATTGCAATTTTAAGGGGCAATTTTAACCAAATTTAATAAAAAAACGTCGGAAAGCTGGGGAGTTTTGGTTGCTCTTTATCCTACGTGCATTAATATTGTTTCACTTTTCTCTGATGCACTTATGACGAAATTACTTTGTGTTTTGCTGATGGAATCTCTCAAAAAGTTTTTGATGAGCTATTTTTAAATCCTTATGAGAACTTCCAACAAAACTCTTTACTTTTTGTCAATGCAGTGGAACCCACCTCCCACTTTTAAACTTTTTCACTAATACATGACCAAGTTCGTGATGATTTTGAATTGAGATATGACAATGAATTCTTTAAATTTTGTCAAACAATTTCTTCAGATTTCTTCAATGGGCATAGGACAATTAAAAACTACAATTTGGTAAAAGGGACAGAACTTGGTGAGAAAATTTATTTCATCGATAGCACACAAAGCTTTGCAAAATGTCCCAACCAATTCCCCAACAAGCTTTGGCAGGTTTAAACTTGATTTAAAACTTTGCCAAGTCTCTTCTGTAATTAATGATTTTTTAAACATAAGATTTGATTTTGATTTCCATTTCAAAACATCAAATTGAGAAATAATTTTAAATACATATCTAGAATATTATTTCACCATTGCAACAACTATGTTTTCACTATTATACTTTCAATTTTTCGAGCATCAATGAACTCAATGGAAGTTCTATAGTTCTAGTAATCAGTTTAGTGCTTATAGCATGCATGCTTTTCAAAACCTTAGATTTTTGTGTATTGTTGCACATACATTATGCTATTTTTGAAATTCTAAGCTGATCAATTTGCAAAAAACAAAGTAAATACAATCCTCATTTATAGGTTAGTTGTTTACAGTTTTGTCTGTAAAATAGTGAAATGAGGTTGTCTCTATTTTCATAATTGCTTTGCAATACCAAATTACTAAGATGCCCCTAAGGAGAGCTATTACTAGAACCCCCAAACCATTACCCAAAGCAAAGAGAAAAATTATTGAGGTTATAGAAGTATCATATGGTGATATAGAACAAATGACACTAAATCCTTGTGCCCTTGTTATTCAACTTGTTAAACCTGATATTGAATCTATCAAACCAAAATTTAAAGACACTAATGCATCCATTGGTTCTCAAATTACTTTGTTGAACTTTGGTCTTCATTGATGTCAAAAGAACTTAGTATCCTTGTGCCGGTTTGAATAAGTACATCCATATTGTAGAAGTACATCCAATTTGAAGAAGTACATAAGACTATGTGTGCAAGTCCCAATCCATCTTCTTGTGATACTTCAAAGGTAATGTCAAAGAGATGGTTGGACAAGTCTCAAGAGTGTGCAAGAAGCTCAGGAGAAAGAAGTAGTTGGACATGTATGCAAGTCTCGAAAGTGCGCAAGACCCATCAAGCGAAAAAAAGTATACAAGTCTCGAAAGACGCGCAAGAGTTTTGGAAGCAAGAGGTGGTTGGACAAGTCAAGTGCACAAGACCCACTAAGCAATGGTACTGCAAAGGTGCAAGACCCCATGGGTAGTGGTTCTCGAGTGCGGAAGAACCACTATGATAAGGACCACGTGTGCGCAAGACCCACAAGGAATGATACCTCGATTGCGTAGATCAAGACAAGTGGTGGATGCGTGAGTAAGTTTAACCATGAAGAAAAGAAGAAGGGATGTAATCATCCAAATTGTGGACACATGATCTACGCAGGTCGAGTATAAATAAGAATCCAAATTGGTGAGTGAATGTAAGCTTGAAGATGAACAAGTTGTAGAATTATTGTTTGGAAAGCTTCAAATTATTGGAGTATCAATGGCTCATTGAATCGGCACAGCATAATCTAGAAAAAGAGCTAGATGCGTAAGAACAGAGATGCAACACAACAGATGATGCATAGGATGATATAGTATATTGAACAAGTGCGCAAGAATATAAAGGTAGTATCGTAGATCGTGTGCAAGAGGTAATAGTTTATCTAATACAGGTGTGCAAGAACAGAACAACAATATAGTAGATGATGCGCAATATCAATTGAATATGCAGATGCGCAAAACCAAAATTGAATGATGAACAATGCACATATTGTGGAAGTATATGAAGCATGAGAACCAGTGTGCAATATTGATGCAGTGAAGTGAAGTATGGTGAATTTTTGATAAAGCACAAAAGTTACAAAGAACAGAGTATTCAACAAGTACACTCAAGGAATGCAATGCATAAAATCTAAAGGGTGCGCAAATTAGTAGAACAACAAAGAAGAATATTCTACAATCATATCGGGGCAACAGGATGGGGAAAGGAACAGGGTTCGGTGCTTACTTCAGGTTGGAGCCTATAAATCAAGGGGTCAGTGCCTCCTCCTAGTTGGTGCTGGTAAATCAGGTAGTTGTTGCTTCCTTTAGGTTGTAGCCTGTAAATCAGGGGGTTGGAGCCTCCTTCCAGTCAGTGTTGGAGAATATTGGAAGTTGGTGCTTCCCATGAATGTAATATTTATTATATAAGAAAATATCCTGTGGTTTTCTCCCATTTGGGTTTCCACGTTAAGTCTTTGTGCTCTGTGTATTGCGCATGTGTTGATGAATGACATTGTTTACGATGAATTCATAATATAAGTATTGTTTATATTTGGTAAAAGTGAAAATTGTTCATAACTGTACATAATACGGATTCTCCACCCCTCTCATTATTAATAAGATTTCCAACAATTGGGATCAAAGTGGGTGTATTCAGTAACAATTTAACAATTGGAAGATAGATCTTTGCACATATATGGACAAGCGGGAAGGAATCTCCACCAATAGAGCACCTAGATTTGGTGGCTCGAACTACACTTTTTGGAGGATAAGAATGGAGGTATATTTCAGTCCATTGGTGCTAATGTCTGGCAATCCATTGAAAATGGCTATAATGTTCACACAACTGCACCTATTGATCCAATTGAAAGAAGGCAATATGAGGTTAATGCAAGAGCTAGGAATGCACTATTATGTGGATTAGCAGATTTTGAATTCACCAAGGTCATGCATTGTACTTCAGCAAAGGAAGTATGGGACAAACTCAAAACTATCTATGAGGGAGATGAAAAAGTCAAGAAGGAAAAACAACAGATTTATTCTGGACTATGAGTCCTTGAAAATGAAAGATGAAGAAAATATTGTATATTACCTTCTTCGAAACGATGAGATAGTCAACACCATCAAAGGTATTGGAGTTCAACTAGCTAAAGAATCAATTGTGCGAAAAATACTAAGAACTCTACCACCAAGATTTGACTCAAAGGTGTTAGCGTTAGAAGATAGAAATGATATTGAAAATTTAACAAAAAATGAGCTTCATGGAATCCTCGCTGCATATGAGATGAGAACTAAAAAGGAAAATCCCACTAGGAAAGAAGCAGCCTTCAAAGCCATCGAGAAAGTAAAGCACGAGAATGAAAAAATCTCTTCTGATGAATTAGATGTGGAAGAGGAAAAATTTGTAAGGAATTTAAAAAGAGGGCGTGGCAAGTACGAGGGTAAGATACCCTTCAAATGCTTTAAATTTGGTAGAGTATGCCATTTTGCTTCAAAATTTCCTTACAAAGAAGATAGAGATAGTGATAGTGAAGAAGATGTCAATTACAAAGAACAAAAGATGACACATGCACAGGGCAAATCTAAGAACAGGAAGAAGTTCCCTAAACAAAGGAAGATTTTGTACTCTAGGGAAGACAGCAGTTATTCTGAAGAAGGTGATTGTGATGATAGCCCAAGAGAAGTTCTTTTCATGGCATTTCTAGAAGATGAAGGTGTATATGAAAAGAAAATTTTGTGTTCCTCTATCAAGAAAGAAACATCAAAAACACATGAATGAAAATCGAGACCACTTCAAATCAAATGAAGCCACTTCAATCCAAGTATGATATTTCTCTCAATGACTATAAATTTCTTTGTTACACTGATAGAAGAAGGTTCGGTACATTAAAGTGTGCGAGGTGCAACTACAATCGACATATTGCAAAATACTGCACAATGTAAGATCTTATACTTGTGATGGTTTTGGACACAAGGATCAATATTTTCGAAGAATGATAAATCGTTCAGAAAGAAATACTTTATATGACATCAACAAGAAGACATGGAACGAAAGGGAAAGTAGTTAGGCTCAGTATCAAAAGGGGTGGCGCACATGAAAAAGTTGGTAAAGAAAATTCCTCAAACATGTATAGTCGAAGAAAATAATCCAAGTACTTCTCAAGAAACAAGTGATTGCTTCCCATCTTACTAATCATCATAAGAATGAGTAAAATCCTTGAATTCAACCATGTTATTCATTAGGAATTCAAGGAAAGCATTAGGAGGTAAGGTGAACATCTAAAGTTTGCTATATGAAGTTGCATTTATGTAAAGTTGGAAAGGAAATGCACATATATCTATAAAGAAAAGTAACAAATACTGCCATAGTAAATTATTTGCGAGGATGTGTTGAAGTAAAATTGTCACACAAAGAATTCATACACATGATTGTTGAAAGAAGAGTACAAATAAGTATTGGTTTTGAAAAATAGAATTTTAGTGTAGATACAACATTCTCACATAATCAGAGTGTGTATTATATTCAAAAGTTGTTATTACAGGAATAAAAAATTCCATAAGTCCTCTATTACATAAATCAGAGTCGAAGTATCAAAAGGAAGCCTGCTTAGGCCTAACAACGATTGAAGTACATTATAATGATAGAAGTTGTGTTGAACAAAATTGATAGTTACAAATCAATTTAGAGCCGAAGCTCGAGGTCCAACTCTACGACATGGTTGGATGGTCATTGAGACAAGCAAAGTTAAATATCTAGTGGAGTTTGCTCGAAAAAATTATAGGTTTGCAGAAGTGGACAAAGTTGCAGGGTCAAAGGAGATATGTTGGCACTATACTGCTCCATTCGAATTGAATTCAACAAGTCAAGAGTTTGCTTTTGTTGTCTCTCTAGGCATTCAATTCTCTTCTTTAGATTTGACAATTCCTCTGAATTACTCTGTTTAACTTGTGACTATGCATACTAGTTCATGAAGCCAGTTTCCTTCATTTGGGATTTCCAAATCCCCATATCTACTTTCAGCCTTGCTAATTCATCTTGTTGGAACTGAACTAGTGAATGAATACTATCGAATGAGTTGTTAAAGCTTTGAAAATAAGTGGACATGGAGGATGAAGTTGCGACACTCAGAACAAGCTTGACAAGGAAATGACAATGAACCAGGATGAAGAACCAGGCCATACACAACTCATATATAGAGTTGGAAGGTGTTTCCCCATGCACGGGAAAATAAATTGAAGAGACGTTGAGGTTAATTGCATTCATGACCGCGTGATTTGAAGCTGACTGGGAAGACGTCAAAATTAATTGCACGAATTAATAAGATCCGGAAAAAGGACATGAAAATCGAACTCATTGTTCCATGTGACTAAAATGATGTCATCTAAAAGGATCAAGTACAACAACAACACGTTATTCATCGACTTATTGCCAAGTTGGTTGACAGATGGAAATATGTGCAACATGAAGAAAGAATCTTTAGACATTGTGGCAAGATGTGCGAAGTCAAGAGGAAGATGTGCATCATTAATATCAATATTAATGAAGATGATGAAAACTCTTCGACATGATAAAAACCTTTCACGGTGTAGTAGTTTCTCCAAAAAGAAAAATTGAATGTTGAAAAGATAATACAAAGATGGAAGCACAAGGAACTTGGAATGGTGCAAGGAGAAGCACTATGTTGCCACAAGAAGATGAGTAAAAAGCATGAAAGCAGTTATATGTGACAAGAACATAAGATCAAGTTAGAAATCGACAACCGTACAAGGGAGCTTATCTTTAACTGAGACAACTACAAAAACGGTGTTAAATGTATTGGTTGTAGGACAACTTAGCATGGTACAACAACTCCAACATAAGGAATGAGAATGAAGCACAAAGAAAGGGCCAGTAATCGAAGCAAGCAACTACATGAAGGACAACGTAAAGCCAAAGTGTAAGTACAGAGGATAAACACAAACTAAGCATGTAAGCACCTCTTTGCCATTGATGTCAAACAGGGGGGAAATCATGAAGTATGTATGAGCAACAACGAACTACGCAGAAATGAAAAACTGTAGAGAAGTACTGACATTAGGTTGCACAGAAGAGCATAGGTTCAAACTGGAAAGAACACAGGGGGAGTACTACATTGTGTGCAAGTAGAACAAATGTATTCAGGATCAAGAAGAGCATAGATTCATAAGGTGTTGACACCAATGGAAAAGGGGTATATTGTTAAAATTTGGTTGTCATTGATGTCAAAAGGACTTAGTATTGTTAATTTTTTAGAATTTAATTCATTCTGATCTAGGATCTTAACTGAAAGAACAACATGTACAGCATATCAAGCATAAGAGACAAGAGACAAGAGACACAAAACATTTCACCTGGGAAAACCAAGAAGGTGAAAAACCCCGTAACTTCCTCAGAGGTAGAATAAGCATCAATACAAGGATCACCATGATCAAACCCAAGAGATAGTTATCTTTAGCAGCATGCTCCTCCTCCAGTTGTGCACATCCTCCTCTTCTCTCACTAATGTGAAGTGAGTGAATAATAGAATGTGTAAAATGAGAGAGACACACTCTCTATTTATACACTAACTTGACTTGACCTTTACTCAACTAGGTCGGCCTCAACTTAACCACTTAACATAATGATGACTAGGCCGACCCCCACTAGGGTGGTCTAATAACCCTTTGACCCACATGACTCATACAGGGCCGACCCCATCAAGGTGGTCTAGTAACCCATCAAGTATAAGTTACGACACTGACAATATAACTGACGACACTTCCAATCAGAGGAATAATACATCTCCATTGGGGATACAATAAAGTACAAATACAATATACAAGTGAATATCTTTCGAAGTTACAAATACATCAACACTCCCTCTTAACTAGGAAGGTATTCTCTTGACACAAGTCATCAATACATATAGGCATAAGTCTTTAATTCTGGAGCTGGATCATCGTCACTGGATCACAGAGCATCATCATCATCACTGCTGCTGTACTCATCATCTCGATCACTGGGTTATCTCTGAATTCTTCTCATCATAGGAAGTTCTACAGAGCCATCCCTTTTTCATGCTGGATGTAAGCCCACCACCTACAGGCCTTCATCATCACTGGCCATACTGTGGAATCCTCAGAACTTATTACGTGCATCACAAAACCTCAAAAGAGCATCCCAAGACTGATTATGAGCTTACTGCTCAACCTATCGGATCTCCCAGGGCAATATTATATGTGACCACCACAAAACCTCGAAAGAGCATCCCAATACTGATTACGATCACACAGCTCAACCTATCGGATCTCCCAGGATCTTTTACATGCAACTGCACAACCTGTCCATGGCCACAGAGTATCATCCTGATACTCATGATCATACTGATCATGTCATCTCATCATCCACGAAGAAAAACCCAGATGCACATCACATAGCACTTACATTCACCGGCATGGGAAGACACACTTCAACCATCTGTGAAAGGCTCAACACTTATATCTATTCCATGGGAAGACACACTTCAACCATGCGAGAATGGCATCGCACTTATATCCATAGCCATGGGAAGACACACTTCAACCATGCTAGGAATGGCACAACACTTATATCGCACCCATGGGAAGACACACTTCAACCATGCTCGAATGGCACAACACTTATATCACAGCCATGGGAAGACACACTTTAAACATGCTCGAATGGCACAGCTCTTACATCAACGACCATGGGAAGACACACTTCAACCATGTCGGAATGGCCCCAGCCCTTATATCTGCACCATGGGAGGACACACCTACCACCATGTGAGAATGGCTCATGTGCATCTGTGTCTTAGGAACTCATCACACATGATCCAACTGATCATGCAATGCATCCACCTGATACATATCATCACATATGATCGTCTTGATCATCATCATAACATCGTCCTAATGCATATCATCCAGAGCATCGTCCTGATACTCATCACACATGATTATCCTGATCATCGTCCTGATGCATGTCATCATACATGATCCAACTGATCATACAAAGCATCCAACTGATGCATATTCAAAGCAGTAACTAGAGCATTGTCCTGATGCTCATCACACAGTGCTTACATCCACAGCCATGGGAAGGATCCTCCTCTCACCATGCTTGGAATGGCTCCTGCAAATGTGTCCATCACTTCTTCCTCGAAGTATCTTCAATCCAAAGAACACCAAACCTCTCTCTGAAGTACTCAAACTTCACTCTGGCTAGTGGTTTCATCAACACATCAACAACCTGCTCATCTGTCACAATATACATGAGCTTCGTTGCTCCTCTCTGCACCATATCCCTGATATAGTGATATTTGATCTCAATGTGCTTCGACCTTTCATGGAACACTGGGTTCTCAGACAGCTTCACACAACTTTGGTTGTCACAAAAGATACCAGTAGCTTCCAAAGAGAGATCAAATAACTCAGACAATAGCTTCCGGAGCCATACTGCCTCACAACTAGCTGAACAAGCTGCAACATACTCTGCTTCAGCTATACTCAGTGCTATGTAGGACTGCTTCCTGCTAAACCAAGAGATCACACCTGATCCCATACTGAAGCAGCACCTAGAAGTGCTCTTCCTATCTGCAGCACTGCCTACCCAATCTGAATCAACATAAACCCTGCAAGTTAAACTTTTGATTCACATCATACTTGAGCCCATAATCAATTGTACCCTTCAGGTACCTCGGAATGTGCTTTACAGTAACTAGGTGAACACCTCTGGGATCCGTCAGGAACTGGCTCAATGTGTTCACCACAAAGCAAATATCTAGTCTCGTGTTCGTCAGGTACATCAAGGACCTAATCATCTGACGATACACAATGACATCAAGTGGATCAGATGAAGCATCACACAGAAGCTTCAGGTTCGATGCCATAGGTGTGGCCATGGCCTTGCAGTCCATAATCCCAAACCTCTTTAGGATCTCTACTGCATACTTTCCTTGTCCAAGGAAGATTCCATCTGCACTCTGCCACACCTCCATGCCTAGAAAGTAGTGCATCATCCCAAGTCCTTCATCTCGAACTCGGCAACAAGCTTGATCTTGTAGATGCACTTGGAAGTCACAACAAACTTCCCTTCTTGTCTCGGGACCACATCCCAGACATCATTCTTCATGATCGACCGATACTCCTCGATCATGGCATTCTTCCATTATTGCATCATAGATCCTGGGAACTTCAAATTCTTCAATATCTTCAATAGATAGTTTTTATTTGATCTTCATTGCTGGAACAAATGTTGTAGTCTTTTTTGTAGGTGATGGTACATGGTCTTTCCTACAAGTCAATTCCAATTGCATGATTAGAAACTTCTCATAGTTTTTCAAAAACACATTCTTATGCATAAAGACATATGTCATACAGTCATGCAATTATCTTGGCCAATGTTTTAATACAACATTTATCCATATTCCATAACTTTCTAAATGCCTTCCATCTCTACCAGAACATTGTTAAGAGTGTGCACAACTCCCAACATGTCAGCAAAGAGGTTTCATTCTAGATAAGTAGCAATGGAATGTTGTACAGTACCATAGGCCACTTACCCATTATTTGCATATTTAGTGGTATCTTGTTCATTAATGCAACTTTTCTAATATGCATGATACATATCCTAAATCTAGGAACATAAGTATGTATATGACTGGACAATATCATTTAAGTAATCATGTATACAGGAATTGACAATTCAAATACTTATCTTTGTTTGGTTGTAGGGTGGACTCCTTCCTGATCTTTGCTTCCTGAAGTGCTCCCTCTTGATCTTTTCTACCTGGATTACTTGTCCTTGAACTTATATCCATCATGGACCACTATGCATGCTTAAGTGTGCACTAGTGTCATCCTCAAGATCTCATACACAATCATACATCTATTAGTATAATCTCAATACTATCAAAACATTATGTTCATAAAATATGTATGGTCATGATCATAGGTAATAAGCGTTAGTATTCAAGGTTTCAGGAAAGAATTATTTTACTCATGCAGATTCTTATTTGACCATAGGACTCTTCTAGTTAGTCATATCATCAATCAAAGTAAGAAATATAATATGCATAAACCCTTGATTACTAAAACTTCTAACTTCAAGAATAAACATTATCATTTATACAAAAGTATAATATCCTAACACAAGGTAGGATTCTAATCTTGATATAGGAAAAACATACCTGGTTATCATGTTTGTTAGTTATGTCTAACATACCCAAACAATGTCTTCTTGTTCTCTTTAATGACTTGTGCTTAGTAACCTACATAACTCATAAGTTAACCATTGTAGAACCAAATTATACATACCTCGTAAGTGGAGCTTCTATGTGATCCATGAGTCTTTGTCTTCATGTCACCATGGTCATATGCTCTTGATCTAGAACTTGATTTGTACCTTTCATGTTAACGGACAACATCAAACTCATACAACACCACAGTGCATTAGTACAATCATAAGTGTCGCAACCCTGATCAATGAATGTATACATACATTCATACTTTTACTAGGGTGATAAGACAAGCCTAAAATTAATCAATATTGTACTAACCTCAATAATATGAAGACAAACATATCATAAACTTAATCATGAACAGATTTCAAAACATACATGTATCTCTTCAAGTCATACCTGCCGGGATTGCTTGTAGCCTTCTTATGTAAGGCCTTAGCCTCATCTCCCTCTGAAATTGGAACTTCTTCACTTATGCAGGTGTCCAATTCATTCTCTTCTAGGATTAACCCAATCCACTTTGATTTGTTGAGATTGGATCTGGAGCTGGATTAGGGTTTGTCAGAGAAACCCTAAAAATTCAAATTTTGAATTTCAAACTTCTGAATGGATGGAAAGATGTGTGTTGCTAAGCTGATCAAGCTGATATACTTCAATTTTGAAATTTCCAAAATTTGACCCCTAAAAATTGCCCTTGAAACTTCTGGATCTTCTAGACAGGATCCCGAACTAGGGTTTGATAAAGCTCGGTCTTCTGCCCATCCAAAAGGTTCGATATTGTGTTCTAAATTTTGATTTTTCTGAGGAGCTTCCAGCCGTGGTCATAGAATTCAAAAATTCCAACTTTTGCAGAAGCCCTAATTTTCCACCTTTCCGATCAAAATCCCAAACTAGGGTTTGATCAAGCCCGGCCTTCTTCCCAACCAAAAAATTAGATCTTGGTCTCTAAATTTCGATTTTGATGAGGTGAATTCATCCGTGGCCCCCGTCTCCAAAAATTCCAACTTTCTCTGAAGCCCTAAATTCCCATAGCAGTGATGATCCAAGAATGAAGGTGCTCAGAAATCAATTATGTTTGGACAGAAATATGCACCTGATTATTTCTTGTGCATCTCTGAAATTAAGAATCCACAGGGTCTGAAACTTCAGCCTGTGGTATCCTGACCTGTCATCTTTCCAACCCCATAGGTCTGACCTCAATTGGATTTTCTGAGAGATATTTATGCCAAGTGTCGCAACGTAACTTGATTATGGGATAAAACAGGAGAGCAAACTTGTACGGAGTTCCACGTGTCACTGGTTCAACTTCGGCCTCTGAACCTTCGGCCTGTGAAAGTAAAGTCCGTGCCCTACCTGACAATTTTTACGAAATTTCATTTGGAGCTTCCTAGCCCAACTTGTGACCTTTTTTCCGAGGTCACCTGTTTATGATTGAGATCTGGAAGAGGCAGAAACCCTAACTTGTACATATCATAAATCACAAACTACAGCGAATTAGAAGTTTTTCTTTGGACACAAGGTACATGGGGATGTTATCTACGACTTGTAGAATTTTCAGAACCTGAACCTTCTCCAAAATTGATTTATAGCGAAAGTGCAACGATAACTGGTTTTTGCTATATCAAGCCCTAGCTTCCGATTTGTCACAAGTGCAAGAAGTCTCATAAATGCCATATCATGCCTTCCTTCAGGCTAGCTCTGATACCATGTTAATTTTTTAGAATTTAATTCATTCTGATCTAGGATCTTAACTGAAAGAACAACATGTACAATATATCAAGCATAAGAGACAAGAGACAAGAGACACAAAACATTTCACCGGGGAAAACCAAGAAGGTGAAAAACCCCACAACTTCCTCAGAGATAGAATAAGCATCAATACAAGGATCACCATGATCAAACCGAAGAGATAGATATCTTCAGCAACATGCTCCTCCTCCACTTGTGTGCATCCTCCTCTTCTCTCACTAATGTGAAGTGAGTGAATAATAGAATGTGTAAAATGAGAGAGACACACTCTCTATTTATACACTAACTTGACTTGACCTTTACTCAACTAGGTCGGCCTCAACTTAACCACTTAACATAATGATGACTGGGCCGACCCCCACTAGGGTGGTCTAATAACCCTTTGACCCACATGACTCATACAGGGTCGACCCCATCAAGGTGATCTAATAACCCATCAAGTATAAGTTACAACACTTACAATATAACTGACGACACTTCCAATCGGAGGAATAATACATCTCTGTTGGAGATACAATAAAGTACAAATACAATATACAAGTGAATATATTCCGAAGTTACAAATACATCAAGAAGTATCCTTGTACCAGTTTGAAGAAGTATATAAAATCTAGTTTGAAGAAGTGCATCCGGATTGTAGAAGTACATCCAATTTGAAGAAGTACATAAGACTATGTGCGCAAATCCCAATCCATATAGTCGTGATACTTCAAAGGTAATGTCAAAGAGATGGTTGGACAAGTCTCAGTAGTGTGCAAGAGGCTCGGGAGCAAGAAATGGTTGGACATGTATGCAAGTCTTGAAAATGCACAAGATCCACCAAGCGCAAGAAGTATACAAGTCTTGAAAGATGCGTAAGAGTCTTGGAAGCAAGAGGTGGTTGGACAAGTCAAGTGCGCAAGAGCCACCAAGAGATGGTACCTCAAGAGTGAAAGACCCCATGGGTAGTGATTCCCGAGTGTGCAAGGGCCACTATGCTAAGGACCACGTGTGCGAAAGACCCACGAGGAATGATACCTCAGTTGCGCAGATCAAGACAAGTGGTGGATGTGTCAATAAATTTAACCATGAAGAAAGGAAGAAGGGATGGCATTGTCTAACTCGTGGACGCATGGTCTCCACAGGTCGAGTATAAATAAGAAGCCAAGTTGGTGAATGAATGTAAGCTTGAAGATGAACAAGTTGTAGAATTCTAATGTGGCAAGCTTTGAATTATTAGGTTATCAATGGCTCTTTGAACTAGCGTAGCATAATATAGCAAAGAGCCAGATGCGTAAGAACAGAGATGCAGCACAACGGATGATGTGCAGGATGATATAGTATATGGCACAAATGCAAAAGAACAGAAAGATAGTATTGCAGATGGTGCGTAGGAGGTCATAGTTTATCTGATACAAGTGCGCAAGAACATAACAACAATAGAGTAGACGATTTGCAGTATCAGTTGAATATGCAGATGCATAGAACCAGAACCGAATGTTGAACAACGAGCATATTGTGGAATAGGGAAACATTTAAGAACCCCCCCTAAATTTCTATGTATAAAAAAATGGGAGAATCCCCATGATATATAGGAAAATGTGAAGGCTATTTTATCAATGTTATATATATATATATATATATATATATATATATATATATTACTTTTTGGTGAATCTCTCATTGAATTATATAATTTTGTAAATTCTTGGTGAATATTTCAATAAATAATAAAACCTTGTAAAATATTGGCGAAGCTTTCACTAAATTATAAAACCTTGTGAAGTTTTGGAGAATCTTTCGAAAATTTTCTCCTTGGAAAGGCATGGCCCCCTAAATGCCCAATTAGAGGGCTATAAATGAAGTCCCGTGCTGCAAGCATGATGTCCCAAACACCCACAAAAACGTTATCGTTCCATCGTCGATTGCAACCTTCACAATCCCCATGTTTCATAGGGAAACTTTGGATTTGAGGTGAGGGGATTTAGAAATCTCTTAGATGCAAATGGGTCACTATAATACTTTATAGTAAATATCAACTTCCCTTCTCATGTCAACATTAAGAAACTTGCAAAATGATATTCAACCCATAAAATATAATGAATGTAAAATCAACTTCGTTTTCCCTGGTCGATAGAAGGTGAAAGAGCCCCTAGCAACTACCATTTCTGAAAATCAGGGTGAATGGGAGCTTCCTAGATATTTTTGTGGGCTAACATAGTTTTAAATCCATTTTTAGAAGGGATAAATTGTTTTATCTTGGCTCCCCTTTTTAAATTCAACGGGGCTAACCTCCTAGTCATTAAAAATAAATAAATAAAATATGGGCTAATCATACCTAATGGGTGCTTAATAAAAAATTAGCCCATTAAAATTTTAAAACCCCTAAATTTAGCCCATGGGATAAGATTAGCCCCTAATATTTTCCATGTTGTGGAAGTATATGAAGCATGAGAACCAGTGTGCAATATTGATGTAGTGACGTGAAGTATAATGATCTATTGATAAAGCACAGAAGTTACGAAGAACAAAATATTCAACAAGTGCACTCAAGGAATGCAATGCAGAAAATACGAAGAGTGCACAAATTAGTAGAAACAACAAAGAATAATCTTCTATGGTCATATCAAGGTAGCAGGATGGGGAAAGTAATAGGGAGTCGGTGCTTCCTTCAGGTCAGATCCTATAAATCAGGGGGTCATACCTCCTTCCAATTGGTGTTGGTAAATCAGGGAGTTGTTGCTTCCTTGAGGTTGTATCTTGTAAATCAGGGGGTTGGGGCCTCCTTCCAGTCAGTGCTAGAGAATATTGGAATTCGGTGCTTCCCATGAACGTAATATTTATTATATAAGAAAGCATTCCGTGGTTTTCTCTCATTTGGGTTTCCATGTTAAATCTTTGTGTTCTGTGTATTGTGCATGTGTTGATGAATGACATTGTTTATGATGAATGCATAATATAAGTACTGTTTATATTTGGTAAAAGTGAAAATTGTAAGTTCTCAGTATTAATAATATTTCCAACATACTTTTCCTTCTTGGGGAATTTTTTTAGGAGATTCAAAGAGGAAGAATATACCAAGGTTGTTCTGTCTAGTTATCCAACCATGAGGAACATTTATGATCATGTTTTTCCAAACAATAGGAAGTCTCGTTTAAATAATGTTGCTTCCAAGACCCCTATTTGTGTTTCTTTGATGTTCTTGAGTGGATTATATAACATGTTAATCTTGAAACTAAGATTGTTCTTATTGATGAAGGGAAGTGTGTTGGATCATTTCAACCTTTAGAACTTGAAAAGTATTATAAGATTTACTAACTTGATGTGCATTTGACCAATGAATGGGTAGATAAATTCCAAAAAAGGCATGATATCAAGAGGATTCTTGTTGGAAGGTGGATTGAGGCTAAATATTTATGTGAAAGAATGAGGGCTTATACTCGATAAAAAAATTAATATTTTCTTATGTTTATGTAATGGAAAGGATGTGTAGGTTATATGGACAGTAGGATTCCACCCACTCCAAATTATGATTGGGTACCAATTATTCATGCCATCATTACATCATAATTAATATTCAATTGGGCCAGTATACTTTCTTTTGCTCTGCAAAAATCCATTGAGAATGCACAAAAGAAAGACACTGAAATATTTCCATCTTCCTATATCTTACCCTACCTCTTGCATATGGTATTTAGAACCAACTCATCTCCTCAATTGGGATGGAGATGGGATTTTCCCTACATCTTAATGAGTACTTTTGGATTTTGTGTGAAAATGGGTATAAGAGGAGCTATACTCTGATATGTGACTAGTTAGTTTCTCCTATGTATCAATTAATCATTTGAAAATAATGTCTAAGGTTTAACAATTGAAGCCAAAACATTGTTGAGAGCATAGGTAGTTTGTTCTTGGAGTAGGATTACACTTACCTAGGGATCTTTGGAGTGATATATTCTCCTCACATACTACCAAAAAATGGGCCCAACTAACTATTTGTTTCTAAGATTTCTTATTAGTCAATATTGCATGGTCTAAGTGCGACTCTTAATAAAGAAAACAAGAAGATCTTCATCGCATATAATATTTATA
Source organism: Larix kaempferi (assembly GCA_027924585.1). NCBI lineage: Eukaryota > Viridiplantae > Streptophyta > Pinopsida > Pinales > Pinaceae > Larix > Larix kaempferi. The sequence goes on from BSBM01000070.1 coordinate 16,494,171, forward strand.
TTGGGTATTATGGCATAAGTATCTCAAGGACATCTAAGTAAGAAGCAAATTTGATGTTGGAGTAGAGGTTTCCTCAAGGTTACTAAATTTAGGAGGCATGGTATGCAAGTATTGGTAGCAAAATATAGTTGGTTTGTCTTTCCCTTATTCTCATGAAGAATGGGAATATGAAAATTTTTAGGAAAATGAAAAATCCTGGGATGATGTTTTGATTACAATGAAATCGGATGAAGAGAAGGCTGAAGAAGAAATAGCACAGAGCTCTAAACCTCAATCAAAACATGAATAGGAATTGAAGAAGCATGATAAGAACTAGAGGTTAAATGAATACCACATGCTAAAAGAAGAGAAAGAAAAACATGATAATATTAGAGAGGAGCAAAGAAAGCAGGAAGAGGGGGCTGAAAGAAAAAGAATTGGCTAACCAATTAAGATTACAAGCTCAACAACAAAGATTATAGGCATAAACAAAAAATATAGAAACAAGGAGTTTTAAAAGAATGTTAGAGAAAGAAAAAGGAGGAAGAAGATAAAAATAAGAGATTAGAAGAAGAAAAGGAAAAAGAGAGACAAAGGGAAGAAATAGAGAAGAAAGTTGAACAATGAGCTAAATAGGATACCAAGAATCCTATTTAGGGAAATTCCTTATGTTAATGAGGAATATTTATCATTGATCAACAAGAACAAAATACTAGTTCCCCTGCTCAAACACCTACAAAAAAGGAAAAAGGAAAATGTGTGATGATAGAAGAAGTAATGAACACAAGCAATATGGAGAATATTCTTTCATGGGGTAACCAGAAATTTCCTAACCTTATAGATGAAGTTGTTGATTTGGAACTTATTGCTTACAATAAAAGATAGAAAAAAATTGTGAAATAGGTGAAAAGAAAGATAAATATTGGTGTAGATAAATTCATCATCTACATCACAGAGGAACAATTCCTGGATACCAAAAGTGTCAAAATCACAGACTTGTTAAATGTTGGGTTGGCTATGACACGGGATGCAATAAATAAGTCTCAAACATAAATTGTGGATATAGGAAAATTTCATAAAAAGATTGCTATATTGGAAAATCAAGTTCAATATTACAAGTTTGCACAAACCATAGTTTCTTCTTTTCTCGAATATGGCTCAGAAGAAAACAAGTTTAATTCACAAATTGTTAGAGATTTCAAATTGCAAGAATATAGTTTACAGCTTTCCATATCGTATAAAAAAGTCTGAGATGGGAAGAATTGCAAGAAAAACAGAAGAACATCTAAGCTTCATCAAGCAAGCTTAGATTCATAGAAGAGATGAATCTCATAACATAAATGGAGCAAGATGTCAGCTATTGGGGAAGAATGGTGCGTGGTGCTCAAAGAGTTATTGAAGATGAATGGCTCAATTGTATTGAAATATGGGATTTTATTGATGATACAACTAATCAATGCATATTAGCATCTTTTCTCCCACTAGAGAAATTTTGTAAATCTTCTCAAGCTACATAGGCACTGGAAGACATGAAAGAAAAGCATAAAATAGAGCTACAATAGATATCTCATGTTAATAAAGAGCATATTAAGATATTCATTTTTATGAAGCTGAGAAGGTGGCTTGAATATAATGTGATTTACCTAAAGTGGAAAAGTATATCAAAATATATAAAGTACAGTTACCAATTTTGAGGGCCCCACTTAGGCAACGTATTTTTCCCCATTTTGATTTATGTAATGGACTAATTCAAAATTGGGGAAAGTATGAAGAAGAGATAGATAGACAACTTAACCATGATTCTTCTAGTGGTCGAGTTAAGTAGTTAGTTATTGTAACTTCTTTTTAAATTCTAGTTAAAGAGAGACTCAAAAGTAGAATAGGCTTTTTAAAATATGGGATTTTTGGGAATACTTTTTCTTAGATTGATTCTATCAAGGAGTTTGAATCAAGAAGCTAATTTTGTCAAAGAGATTTTCACTAAAAATATTATGTTGTTTCTTTTATTGAATTTGAATTGGTCTACTTCAAATAAAGTAGTAGGGAATGTGCAGTAAGCAATCTGACTTATAATTATATTACACGTAGTCTAAAATGTTCTATGATTTCAAACATAAAATTTTGATTTTTCCAGTACAATTTTTAAAAAATCCGACAGAAATTTTTAAAATCCTGGTTACAACTCTCAAACTTTGAAATTTTGGGTGCCCCAAGAGTTTTTGATGGTGTTGAATTTGTTTCTACCATCAAAATCGCTATTAAAAACAGTTAAACTCATATTTTTCAAAATAAAAAAGCTGTATTCCAGTGAAAACCCCACGTCCGATCCAAATCATCAAATTTTTAGACAACTCCATTATATTATTCTATGTTTATAAGAGGAACAATGCATTATAGATTTGTAGTCTCAACATTTCAAGCCTCATAGTCGGGCTCATCATCTTAGGAAGAAACTCAGGTTTATGGTTGAATAGTAACAATGCTTATTTATATATGTTATTAAAATCATTTGCCTTAATTTTGGGAGGTGACCGGCCCCTCGATGTTATTTTTATTTTTAATAAGCTAAATTATTGGACGCAAACCATTACTTAACTTAAGGCCATCATATATATTTAAATGTTTGGGTATTTTTTCTATTTCAATAGCACCACGTATCTTCATTCTCATGAAGTGATCCCGCCTCCCAATTAGCTTGGCATCTTCAATGCAAATATGGTGGTTTGATTTATGGGCACGGTCATCTAAGGTGTGTATTTTAGCTAAGGCCTGTTGTAAATAGAATTGGGTATCCCACATACTCTTTAGCGAAATTTCTGGAAAAGAAACTAAAGCACATCGCGGGGCATACCCATTCCTTCATTAAGGACTCTAAGCATATGGTTAATGAAATGAAAAACCTCAAGGTGGATGAAGGAGATATTTTAGATAGTTTCGACATAGTATCTCTATTTACTAAAATTCCCATGGAGGAGGAAAAAAGTTCCATTAGAGAAGTGGTGAATGAGGAGATTGCAAATTTGGTGGAGATGTGCCTAAAATCTACATTTTTCAGCTTCAAAGGAGCCTTGTATGAGCGTATTGAAGGATTTGCAATGGGTTCCCCTCTTTCTTTGGTAGTGGCCAATATATATAAGAAATTCTTTGAGAAATCCGCCATTGAATCCTTCCCATTAAAACCAAGATAGTGTAAAATCTTAGTGGATGACACTAATACTGACTAGCCACAAGGGAGATAGAGCATGGACAAAGTTTTGGATCATTTGAATAGCGTATATGACCACATTAAATTCACTATGAAGGTAGATAAATATAACCAAGTATCATTCCTAGACATTCTCATCTCAAAGAGAAATGATGGATCCTTAACACATTTTGTCTACGGAAAGAAAACTCATACAGATAGGTACCTACACACTCACTCACACCACTATCCTGCACATAAAATTGGTGTGATAGATACTTATGTAACTTGTTCCATTAAGGTATCTAATGAAGACCACCTTGAGAAATAATTAGAGTATCTTTCCACTGCTTTAAAGAAAAATGATATAGTGAATGAAAGGTCAAGAGATTCATCCAAAAAGATCAAAGGGGATCCCAAAGGCGAAACGAGGAGAATGCTAGAGTAATGGGAATACTCCCTTATATCAAAGGGACAATTGATGTACTGAGAATAATTCTAAAGAGAAGAAACATTAGCATCACTTTCTCTCCATTGAACTTTGTTGGAAGAATGTTGGATTCCTTGAAAGATTTCATGGATTCAAAGAAACATAAGAGTGTTTACAGCATACCATGCTCATGTAGAAAACCTTATATTGAGGAAACAAGTCATTTAGTTTAGGTAAGTCTTAAATATCACAATGAAGACATAATGTATAATCGTCATAACAAATCCGCCTTATCTGACCATGCCCATAACTCAAGCCGCAATATTTGCATTAAAGATGCCAAGCTAATTGCAAGGGAAGATCACTTAATGAGAAGGAAAATACACGAAGCCATTGAAATAGAAAAGATCCCCAGACATTTAAATGGAGATGATGGCCTTAAGTTAAGTAATGGTTGGTGTCCAATAATTCATCTTATTAAAAATAAAAATAAAAATAACACTGAGGGATTGGCCACTTCCCAAATGAAGGCACATAAATTTAATAACATATAAAAATAAGAATTGTTACTCTTCAGCCATAAAATCGAATTCTTTCTCGTGATGACGAGCTTGACTATGAGGATCGAAACTTCGAGACTAAAAATCTATAATGAGTGTACCTATTATAAACTTTGAAAATTTCCTTTTGTATTTTCCATGAATAGTTGGATTATTCTATTTGATTAGTTATTTTATTTACTTCTCTTCAACAAATCCCTTGGATGGCTGGAAGTTTAAAAAACATATTTTAAATTTCATATATCACTCTTTAAAATTTCATTTCATTTGTTTCTGCCACCAAGATTTGACTCAAAGGTGTTAGTGTTAGAAGACATAAATTATCTTGAAAATTTAACAAAAGATGAGCTTCATGGAATCCTCACTGGATATGAGATGGGAACTAAAAAGGAAAATCCCACTAGGAAAGAAGTATCATTCAAAGCCACCGATAAAGTAAAGCACGATCATGAAAAAATCACTTCTAATGAATCAGATGAGAAAGAGGAAAAAAATGTAAGGAAGTTAAAAAGAGGGCATGGCAAGTACAAGGGTAAGTTACCCTTCAAATGTTTTAAATGTGGTAGAGTTGGCCATTTTGCTTCAAAATTTCCTCACAAAGAAGATAGAGATAGTGACAGTGAAGAAGATGTCAATTAGAAAGAACAAAAGATGACACATGCATAGGACAAACCTGAGAACAAGAAGAAGTTCCCTGAGCAAAGGAAGATTTTGTACTCTAGGGAAGACAACAGTTCTTTTGAAGAAGGTGATTGTGATGATAGCCCAAGAGAAGTGCTTTTCCTGGAATTTCTAGAATATGAAGGTGCATATGAAAAGAAAAAAATTTGTTCCTCTATCAAGAAAGAAACATCAAAAACACATGAATGACAATCGGGACCACTTCAAATCAAATGAAGCCACTTCAATCCAGGTATGATATTTCTCTCAATGATTATAAATTTCTTTGTTACACTAATAGAAGAAGGTTTGGTACATTAAAGTGTGCAAGGTGCAATTACAATCAACATATTGCTAAATACTGCCACAATGTAAGATGTTATACTTGTGATGGTTTTGGACACAAGGCTCAATATTGTTGACGAACAGTAAATCGTTCAGAAAGAAATACTTTATATGACATCAACAACAAGACATGTAACGAAAGGGAAAGCAGTTAGGTGCAGTATTAAAAGGGGTGTGCACACATGAAAAAGTGGGTAAAGAAAATTCCTCAAGCATGTATAGTCGAAGAAAATAATCCAAGTATCTCTCAAGCAACAAGTGATTGCTTCCCATCTTGCTAATCATCAAAAGGATGAGTAAAATCCTTGAATTCGACCACGTTATTCATTAGGAATTCAAGGAAAGCTTTAGGAGGTAAGGTGAACATCTAAAGTCTGCTCTATGAAGTTGCATTGATGTAAAGTTGGAAAGTAAATGCACATATATCCATAAAGAAAAGTAACAAATACTGCCATAGTAAATTATTTGCGAAGATGTGTTGAAGTAAAATTGTCGGACAAAGAATTCATACACATGACTGTTGAAAGAAGAGTACAAATAAGTATTGCTTTTGACAAACAGAAGTTCAGTGCAGATACAACAATCTTACATAATCGGAGTGTGTATTATATTCAAAAGTTGTTATTACATGAACAAAAAATTACATAATTCCTATATTACATAAATCAGAGTTGAAGTATCAAAAGGAATCTTGCTCAGGCCTAACAACGATTGAAGTACATTATAATGATAGTAGTTGTGTTGAACAAAATTGATAGTTACAAATCAATTTAGAGTCGAAGCTCGAGGTCCAACTCTACGACATGGTTGGACGGTTGTTGAGACAAGCAAAGTTAAAGATCTAGTGGAGTTTGCTTGAAAAAATTAGAGGTTTGCAAAAGTGGACAAAGTTGCAGGTTCGAGGGAGATATGTTAGCACTATACTGCTCCATTCGAATTGAATTCAGCAAGTCAAGGGTTTGCTTTGGTTGTCTCTTCAGGCATTCAATTCTCTTCTTTAGATTTGACAATTCCTCTGAATTACTCTTGTTAACTTGAGACTATGCATACTAGTGCATGAAGCCAGATTTCTTCATCTGGGATTGTCAAATCCCCATATCTACTTTCAGCCTTACGAATTCATCCTATTGCAACTGAACTAGTGAATGGAGACTATCGAATGAGTTGCTAAAGCTTTGAAAATAAGTGCACATGGAGGATGAAGTTGTGACACTCAAAACAAGCTTGTCAAGGAAATGACAATGATAGGATGAAGAACCATGCCATACAAAACTCATCTATAGAGTTGGAAGGTGTTTCCCCGTGCACGCGAAAATAAATTGAAGAGACGTTGAGGTTAATTGCATTCATGACCGCGTGATTTTAAGCTGACTGGGAAGACTTCAAAATTAATTTCACGAATTAATAAGATCCGAAAAAAGGACAAAAAGTGAAAATCGAACTCATTGTTCCATGTGACTAAAATGATGTCGTCTAAAAGGCTCGACTACAACAACAACACGTTAGATATTTCGCATGAGTTATAAATCACATCAACTTATTGCCAAGTTGGTTGACAGATGGAAATATGTGCAACATCAAGAAAGAATCTTTAGACATTGTGGCAAGATGTGCGAAGTCAAGAGGAAGATGTGCATCATTAATATCAATATTAATGAAGATGTGATGAAAACTCTTCGACATGATAAAAACCTTTCAGAGTGTAGTAGTTGCGCCAAAAAGAAAAAATGAATGTTGAAAAGATAATGCAAAGATGGAAGCACAAGGAACTTGGAATGGTGCAAGGAGAATCACTATGTTGCAACGTGAAGATTAGTAAAAAGCATGAAAGAAGTTATATGTGACAAGAACATAAGATCAAGTTAGAAATCGGAAACCATACAGGGGATTTTATATTTAACTGAGATAGCTACAGAAACGGTGTTAAATGTACTGGTTGCAGGACAACTTAGCGTGGTACAACAAATCCAACAGAAGGAACGAGAATGAAGCACGAAGAAAAGGGCAGTAATCGAAGCAAGCAACTACATGAAGGACATCGTAAAGCCAAAGTGTAAGTACAAAGGAGAAACAAAAACTGTGCATGGAAGCACCTATTTTCCATTGATCTCAAAGGGGGGGAAATATCATGAAGCATGTATTAGCAACAACGAACTACGTAGAAATGAAAAATTGTAGAGAAGTACTGACAGCAGGTTGCACAGAAGAGCATAGGTTCAAAATGGAAAGAACACAGGGGTAGTACTACATTGTGTGCAAATAGAACAGATGTATTCAGGATCAAGAAGAGCATAGCTTCATAACGTGTTGACACCAATGCCAAAGGGGGATATTGTTAAACTTTGGTTGTCATTGATGTCAAAAGGACTTAGTATCCTTATACCAGTTTGAAGAAGTATATAAAATCCAGTTTGAAGAAGTGCATCCAGATTGTAGAAGTACATAATACTATGTGCGCAAATCCCAATCCATCTAGTCGTGATACTTCAAAGGTAATATCAAAGAGATGGTTGGACAAGTCTCGAGAGTGTGCAAGAGGCTCAGGAGAAAAAATGGTTGGACATGTATGCAAGTCTTGAAAATGCACAAGACCCACCAAGCGCAAGAAGTATACAAGTCTCGAAAGATGCGCACGAGTCTTGGAAGCAAGAGGTGGTTGAGCAATTCAAGTGCGCAAGACCCACCAAGAGATGGTACTTGAAGAGCGCAAGACCTAATGGATAGTGATTCCCGAGTGTGCAGGAGTCACTATGCTAAGGACCACGTGTGTGCAAGACCCACAAGGAATGATACCTCAGTTGCGCAGATCAAGACAAGTGGTGGATGTGTGAGTAAGTTTAACCATGAAGAAAGGAAGAAGGTATGGAATCATCTAACTTGTGGACACACGGTCTTCACAGGTCGAGTATAAATAAGAAGTCAAGTTGGTGAATGAATGTAAGCTTGAAGATGAACAAGTTGTAGAATTCTAATGTGGCAAGCTTTGAATGATTAGGTTACCAATGGCTCTTTGAACCAGCATAGCATAATCTAGCAAAGAGCCAGATGCACAAGAACATAGATGCAACACAATAGATGATGTGCAAGATGATATAGTATATGGCACAAATGCTCAAGAACATAAAGGTAGTATCACAAATGGTGTGCAGGAGGTCATAGTTTATCTAATACAAGTGCGCAAGAACATAACAACAATAGAGTAGACGATGTGTAGTATCAATTGAATATGCAAATGCACAGAACCAGAACCGAATGTTGAACAATGAGCATATTGTGGAACAAGGAAAAATTTAAGACCCCCCCTAGATTTCTATGTATAATAAATGGGCGAATCCCCATGATATATAGGAAAATGTGAAGGCTATTTTATCAATATTATATTATATATATATAATTTTTTTGTGAATCTCTCATTGAATTAAATAATTTTGTAAATTCTTGGAAAATATTTCACTAAATAATAAAACCTTGTAAAATATTGATAAAGCTTTCACTAAATTATAAAACCTTGTGAAGTTTTGGAGAAGTTTTTTGAAAGTTTCTCCTTGGCAAGGCATGGACCCCTACATGCCCAATTACAGAGCTTAAATGAAGTCCCATGCTGCAAGCATGATGTCCCAAACACCCACAAAAACGTTATTGTTCCATCGTCGATTGCAACCTTCACAATCCCCATGTTTCATAGGGAAACTTTGGATCTGAGGTGAGGGGATTTAGAAATCCCCTAGATGCAAATGGGTCTCTATAATAATTTATAGTAAATATCAACTGCCCTTCTCATGTCAACATTAAGAAACTTGCAAAATGATATTCAACCCATAAAATATGAATGAATGTAAAATCAACTTCAATGTCCATTATCGATAGAAGGTGAAAGAGCCCCTAGCAACTGCCATTTCCGGAAATCAGGGGTGAATGGGAGCTTCCTAGATATTTTTGTGGGCTAACAGAGGTTTAAATCCATTTTTCGAAGGGATAGTTTATTTTTATCTTGGCTCCCCTTTTTAAATTCGACGGGGCTAACCTCATATTCATTAAAAATAAGTAAATAAAATGTGGGCTAATCATACCTAATGGGTGCTTAATAAAAAATTAGCCCATTAAAAATTTAAAACCCCTAAATTTATCCCATGGGATAAGATTATCCCCTAATATTTTCCAGGTTGTGGAAGTATATGAAGCATGAGAACCAGTGTGCAATATTGATGCAGTGACGTGAAGTATAATGAACTATTGATAAAGCATAGAAGTTACGAAGAACAAAGTATTCAACAAGTGCACTCAAGGAATGCAATGCAGAAAATACGAAGAGTGCACAGATCAGTAGAAACAACAAATAAGAATCTTTTATAGTTGTATCAATGTAGTAGGATGGGGAAAGTAATAGGGAGTCGGTGATTCCTTCAGGTCGAAACCTATAAATCAGGGGGTCATACCTTTTTCCAATTGGTGCTAGTAAATCAGGGAGTTGTTGCTTCCTTCAGGTTGTATCCTGTAAATCAAGGGGTTGGAGCCTCCTTCCAGTCAGTGCTGGAGAATATTGGAAGTCGGTGCTTCCCATGAATGTAATATTTATTATATAAGAAAGCATTTCGTGGTTTTCTCTCATTTGGGTTTCCACGTTAAATCTTTGTGTTCTGTGTATTGTGCATGTGTTGGTGAATGAAATTGTAAATGATGAATGTATAATATAAGTATTGTTTATATTTGGTAAAAGTGAAAATTGTTCATAACTCCACATAATATTGATTCACCCCCCCTCTCAATATTAATAAGATTTACAACATACTTTTCCTTCTTGGAGAATTTTTTTAGGAGATTCAAAGAGGAAGAATATCCCAAGGTTGTTCTTCGTAGTTATCCAATCATGAGGAACATTTATGACCATGTTTTCCCAAACACTAGGAAGTCTCATTTAAATAATGTTGCTTCCATGACCCTTATTTGTGTTTCTTTGATGTTCTTGAGTGGATTATATAACATATTAATCTTGAAACTAAGATTGTTCTTATTGACGAAGGGAAGTGTGGTTGATCATTTCAACCTCTAGAACTTGAAAAGTATTATAAGATTTACTAACTTGATGTGCATTTGACCAATGAATGGGTAGATAAATTCCAAAAAAGGCATGATATCAAGAGGATTCTTGTGGGATGGTGGATTGAGCGTAAAATATTTATGTTAAAGAAGGAGGGCTTATACTCGACAAAAAAATTAATATTTTCTTATTTTCATGTAATGGCAAGGATGTGTAGGTTATATGGACAGTAGGATTCCACCCACTCCAAATATGCTTGAGTACCAATTATTCATGCCATCATTACATCAGGATCAATGTTCAATTGGGATAGTATACTTTCTTTTGCTCTGCAAAAATCCATTGAGAATGCACAAAAGAAAGACACTCAAATATTTCCATGTTCCTATTTCTCATCCTACCTCTTGGATATGGTATTTAGAACCAACTCATCTCCTCAACTGGGATGGAGATGGGATTTTCCCTACATCCCAGTTCATGAGTACTTTTGGATTTTGTGTGAAAATGGGTATAAGAGGATCTATGCCCTGATATGTGTCTAGTTCTTTTCTCCTTCGTATCAATTAATCGTTTGCAAATAGTGTCTAAGGTTAACAATTGAAGCCAAAAAATTGTTGAGAAGCATAGGTAGTTTGTTCCTGGAGTAGGATTTCACTTACCTAGGGATCTTTGGAGTGATAGATTCTCCTCACATACTACCAAAAAATGGACCCAACGAACTAGTGTTTCTAAGATTTCTTATCAGTCAATATTACATGGTCTAAGTGCTGCTCTTAATAAAGAAAGCAAGAAGATCTTCATCGCATATAATATTTATATTGGGAATTATGGCATAAGTATCTCAAGGACATCCAAGTAAGAAGTAAATTTGATGTTGGAGTAGAGGTTTCCTCAAGGTAAATTTAGGAGGCATGGTATGCAAGTATTGGTAGCAAAATATAGTTGGTTTGCCTTTCCCTTATTCTCATCAAGAATGGGAATATGAACAATTTTAGAGAAATGTAAAATCTTGGGATGATGTTTTGATTGCATTGAAATCAGATGAAGAGAAGGCTAAAGAAGAAATAGCACAGAGATCTAAACCTCAATCAAAACATGAATAGGAATTGAAGAAGCAGGATAAGGACTATAGGTTAAATGAATACCATACGCTAAAAGAAGAGAAAGGAAAACATGATAATATTAGAGAGGAGCAAAGAAAGTAGGAAGAGGAGGTTGAAAGAAAAAGAATTGGGTAACCCATAGAGATTACAAGCTCAAAAACAAATATTATAGGCATAGACAAAAAATATAGAAACATGGAGTTTTAAAAGAATATTAGAGAAAGAAAAAGGAGGAAGAAGCTAAAAAGAAGAGATTAGAAGAAGAAAAGTAAAAAGAGAGACGAAGGGAAAAAATAGAGAAGAAAGTTGAACAATGAGCTTAATAGGATACCAAGAATCCTATTTAGGGAAATTCCTTATGTTAATGAGGAATATTTATCATTGATCAACAAGCACAAAATACTAGTTCCCTTGCTCAACACCTACAAAAAAGGACAAAGGAAAATGTGTGATGATAAAAGAAGTAATGACCACAAGCAATATGGAGAATATTCTTTCATGGGGTAACCAGAAATTTCCTAACCTTATAGATGAAGTTGTTGATTTGGAACGTATTGCTTACAATAAAAGATAGAAAACAATTTTGAAATAGGTGCAAAGAAAGAGAAATATTGATGTAGATAAATCCGTCATCTACATCACAGAGGAACAATTCTTGGATACCAAAAGTGTCAAAATCACAGACTTGTTAAATGTTGGGTTGGCTATGACATGAGATGCAATAAATAAGTCTCAAGCATAAATTGTGGATATAGGAAAATTTCATAAAAAAATTGCTATATTGGAAAATCAAGTTCAATATTACAAGTTTGCACAAACCATAGTTTCTTCTTTTCTCGAATATGTCTCAGAAGAAAACAAGTTTAATTCACAAATTGTTGGAGATTTTTATTTTTGAGATTTCAAATTGGAAGAATATAGTTTACAGCTTTCCACATCGTTTAAAGAAATTTTGAGATGGAAAGAATTGCAAGAAAAACATAAGAACATATAAGCTTCTTCAAGAAAGCTTAGATTCATAGAAGACATGAAGATCATAACATAAATGGAGCAAGATGTCAGCTATTGGGGAAGAATGGTGCGTGGTGCTCAAAGAGTTATTGAAGATGAATGCCTCAATTGTATTAAAATATGGGATTTTATTTATGATACAACCAATCAATGCATATTAGCATCTTTTGTCCCACTAGAGAACCTTTTTAAATCTTCTCAAGCTACAAAGGCACTGGAAGACACGAAAGAAAAGCATAAAATAGAGCTACAATAGATATCTCATGTTAATAAAGAGCATATTAAGATATTCATTTTTTATGAAGCCGAGAAGGTGGCTCGAATATAATGTGATTTACCTAAAGTGGAAAAGTATATCAAAAGATATAAAGTACAATTACCAATTTTGAGGGCCCCACTTAGGCAACGTACTTCTCCCCATTTTGGTTTATGTAATGGACTATTTTAAAATTGGGGCAAGTATGAAGAAGAGATAGATAGAAAAATTAACCATGATTATTCTAGTGGTTGAGTTAAGTAGTTAGTTATTGTAACTTCTTTCTAAATTCTAGTTAAAGAAATCCCATCAAAATTGCTATTAAAAACAGTTAAATTCATATTTTGCAAAATAAAAAAATTTGGATTCCGGTGAAAAGCCCACGTCCGATCCAAATCATCGAATTTTTAGACAACTCCATTATACTATTCTATGTCTATAAGAGGAACAATGCATTACAGATTTGTAGTCTCAACATTTCGAGTCTCGTAGTCGGGCTCATCATTAGGGGAAAAAACTCAGGTTTATGGCTGAAGAGTAACAATTGTTATATATATGTGTTATTAAATCCATTTTCCTTAATTTTGGGAGGTGGCCGACCCCTCGGTGTTATTTTTAGTTTTAATAAGCTAAATTATTGGACCCCAACCATTAATTAACTTAAGTCCATCATATATATTTAAATTTTTGGGTATCTTTTCTATTTCAATAGCCCCACGTATCTTCATTCTCATGAAGTGATCATGCCTCCCAATTAGCTTAGCATCTTCAATGCAAATATGGTGGTTTGAGTTATGGGCATGGTCAGCTAAGGCGTGTCTTTTAGTTAAGGCCTGTTGTAAATAGAATTGGGTATCCCACATACTCTTTAGCGGAATTTATGGAGAAGAAACTAAAGCACATCGTGGGGCATAACCAATCCTTCATTAAGGACTCTAAGCATATGGTTAATGAAATGAAAAACCTCAAGGTGGATGAAGGATATATTTTAGACAGTTTCGACGTAGTATCTCTATTTACTAAAATGTTAAATTTTCTGAATTTACTTCAATATGATCTAGGATCTTAACTGAGAGAACAACATGTACAGCATATCTACAGCATATCAATCATGGAGACAATAATGCAAGCACACAAGAGACACAAAGATTTACTTGGGGAAAACCATAAAGGTGAAAAACCCCAATAACTTCCTCAGAGATAGATAGAGCAATGATACAACCAACCAAGAGAGATAGCCATAACCTAGCAGCAGATCCTCCTCCTCCATAAGTGCACCACTCCTCCTTGAGTGCATGTGTGAGAAGTGAGTGAGCAAATAGAGTGCCTCCCGCACTCTATTTATACTTGACTTGACTTGCCTTTTTACCTAACTCATGTAGGCTCGAACTTAACCACATAACATAATGCTGACTGGGACGACCCCCAATAGGGTGGTCTAATAACCCTTTGACCCACATGGCCGACCCCCAATAGGGTGGTCTAATAACCCTTTGACCCACATGAATTATACAGGGCTGACCCCAAACAAGGTGGTCTAATAACCCATCAAATATAAGTTACGACACTTACAATATAAATGACGACACTTCCGTATAGAGGAATAATAACATCTCTATAGGAATACAATATACATATATGTGAAATACATTCCGAAGTTACATATACATCAACACTCCCTCTTAACTAGGAAGGTATTTCTCAGCACAGTTCTTCTAGCACAAGTCATCTTCTTTGGATCATCGTCATTGGATGATCGTCATCGAGTCATCATCATCGTCACTGCTACTGCTATCTTAATCAATCTCTGAATCTACTCGTCATAGGAAGTTCTACAGAGCCAGTCCTTTTTCATACTGGATGTAGGCCCACCACCTGCAGGTCTTCATCATCACTGGCCATACTGTGGAATCCTCAGGACTTATTACGTGCGTCACAAAACCTCGAAAGAGCATCCCAGGATGTTACGGGTACACAACTCCGACCTGTAGGATCTCCCAGGGCGCTATTACATGTGACCCCACCACAAAACCTCGAAAGAGCATCTCAGGATGTTACGGGTACACAACTCCGACCTGAAATCTCCCAGGGCACAAATTACATGTGGTCCACCACAAAACCTCGCAAGAGCATCTCAGGATGTTACGGGTACACAACTCCGACCTGAAATCTCCCAGGGCGCTATTACATGTGGTCATGGCAAAACCTCGAAAGAGCATCTCAGGATGTTACGGGTACACAACTCCGACCTGAAATCTCCCAGGGCCCAAATTACATGCCATAGGACAAAACCTCGCAAGAGCATCTCAGGATGTTACGGGTACACAACTCCGACCTGAGATCTCCCAGGGCGCTATTACATGTCCTCCCAGAGCAATGTCTCGAAAGAGCATCCCAGGCTATTACGGGTACACAACTCCGACTTATAGGATCTCCCAGACATGCTCATCTACACAACCTGATCCACGGCCACAGAGTATTAACCTGATACTCACCATACATCATCCTGATGTACTCATGATCGTCCTGATCATCATCACTGCAACGTCCTGCTGCATGTCATCTGAAGCAACATCCTGAAGCTCATCATCCATGATCATCCTGATCATCACTGCAACATCCTGCTGCATACCAAGTATCTACCTGATACATATCATCATACATGATCCACCTGATCATCAATGCATCCACCTGATGCATACCAAGTATCTACCTGATACATGATACATATCACCATACATGATCCACCTGATCATACAATGTATCCACCTAATGCATACCAAGTATCTACCTGATACATATCATCATACATGATCCACCTGATCATCAATGCATCCACCTGATGCATACCAAGTATCTACCTGATACATGATACATATCACCATACATGATCCACCTGATCATACAATGTATCCACCTGATACATATACAGATACATGGTCCAAGCATCCAACATGATGCATATACAAAATACATACACATGATCCAACTGATCATATCCAGCATCCAACATGATGCATCCATACATAAATGATCCACCTGATCATATCCAGCATCCAACATGATGCATACATACATAAATGATCCAACTGATCATATCCAGCATCCAACATGATGCGTACATACATACATAAAAATGATCCAACTGATCATATCCAGCATCCAACATGATGCGTACATACATACATAAAAAATGATCCAACTGATCATATCCAGCATCCAACATGATGCGTACATACATACAAAAAAAAATGATCCAGCTGATCATATCCAGCAGAAACCAGAACATCATCCTGATGCTCATCATCCAGCGCTTACATCCACAGCCATGTGAAGGATCCTCCTTCCAACATGCTTGGAATGGCTTCAGCAAATGTGTCCATCACTTCTTCCTCGAAGTATCCTCGATCTGAAGCACGCCAAGCCTCTCTCTGAAGTACTCGAACTTCACCCTGGATAGTGGCTTCGTTAGCACATCTGCAATCTGCTCGTCCGTCGCAACATACAGGAGCTTCACAACTCCTCTCTGCACCATATCCCTGATGTAGTGATATTTGATCTCTATGTGTTTCGACCTGTCATGAAACACTGGGTTCTCGAATGGCTTCACACAACTCTGGTTATCACAGAAGATACCAGTAGCCTCCAACGGGAGATCAAATAAATCAGACAGTAGCTTCCGTAGCCATACTGCCTCACAACTAGCTGAACAGGCTGCAACATACTCTGCCTCAGCTGTACTCAGTGCTACGCAGGACTGCTTCCTGCTAAACCAAGAGATCACACCTGATCCCATACTGAAGCAACACCCAGATGTGCTCTTCCTATCTGCAACACTGCCATCCCAATCTGAATCAACATAACCCAGCAGGTTAAACTTTTGATTCGCCTCATATCTG
Source organism: Larix kaempferi (assembly GCA_027924585.1). Classification (NCBI taxonomy): domain Eukaryota; kingdom Viridiplantae; phylum Streptophyta; class Pinopsida; order Pinales; family Pinaceae; genus Larix; species Larix kaempferi. The sequence continues at coordinate 16,510,636 of BSBM01000070.1, forward strand.
AGCCCATAATCCACTATACCCTTTAGGTACCTCAGAACATGCTTTACAGCAACCAGGTGAACACTCCTCGGATCCGTCAGGAACTGGCTCAATGTGTTCACAGCAAAGCAAATATCTGGTCTCGTGTTCGTCAGGTACATCAAGGACCCAATCATCTGACGATACATAGAAACATCAATCAGCTCAGATGAAGCATCACATAGAAGCTTCAGATTCGATGCCATAGGTGTGGCCATGGCCTTGCAATCCATCATCCCGAACCTCTTTGGGATCTCTACTGCATACTTCCCTTGTCCAAGGAAGATTCTGTGTGCACTCTGCCACACCTCCATGCCAAAAACAAATAGTGCATCATCCCCAAGTTCTTCATCTCGAACTCGGTAGTAAGCTTCCGCTGCGTGTCGGCAATCAATATATCTTCACTATACCAAGTTCTGCACATATATGATTTCCTATCATGTGTCTCAGAACCAAGTGGCTGCTCTACATGCACTTCTTCTTCATTCAAGGAAGTTGTCTTGAATCCATCTGGTGTATCTTCTATTTCATCACTTTTATATTTCTCAATGCTGCCATCTGCAACATGCTTGATCTGATAGTTCCATTTGGAAGTCATAGCAAACTTCCCTTCATGTCTTGGGATTACATCCCAAACATCATTCTTCATGATCGACGGATCATGGCATTTCATTTCTTCATCCCAGATCCTGGGAACTTCAATATCTTCAATAGATATCTTTGTTGCTGGAACAAATGTTGTAGTTCTTCTTTTGTAGGAGATGGCATACGATCTTTCCTACACAACAAGTTAAATTGCATGATTAGAAAACATCTCATAGTTTTCAGAACAAATTCTTACACATAAAGAAATATGCCATACAGTCATGCAATTATCTTAGCCAATGCTTCAATACAACATTTATCCATATTCCGTAACTTTCTAGATGCCTTCCAATCTCTACCAGAACATTGTTAAGAGTGTGCACAACTCCCAACATGTCAGCAAAGAGGTTTCATTCTAGATAAGTAGAAATGGAATGTTGTACATTGCCATAGGCCACTTACCCATGCATATTAGGAGTATACTGTTCATTAATGCAATTATTCTAATATGCATAATACACAACCTAATTCTAGGAACATCAGTATATACATTATTGAACAAATTTATTTAGACAAATATGCAAGAAATTAAGATACTTATCTTTGTTTGTTTGGGTGGACTCCCTCTGAGTCTTCGCTTTCTTGCAGGAGCTACTGGAGTCCTAAGCTGCAGTAGCTTCCTCTACACCTTTCTGTTGTGGAATGTAGAGAGAGATGGACAACTCCCTCTGAATATATGCATCCTTGCATAAACCACTGGAGTGTACTCCCTCTTGATCTTTGCTTCCTGAATTACCTGTTCTTGAACTCATATTCATCCTTGCATGCTTATTAGTATCATCATTGTGCTATCCTCTATACAAAATCATACATTCATTAGTATATTATTAAAACACAATAATCTCAAGCATGTATAGTCATGATCATTTCAAACAGAAAATAATAAGCATTAGCATTCAAGGTTTATGTAGAATTCTTAAGGTTAGTCAAATCATAAGAAACATAACATGTCTAAACCTGTAATTACTCAAACCTATGACTCTTCAGGTTAGTTGAATCATTAATCAAGATAAGAGATATATTATGCATAAAACCTGTGATTATTCAAACCTATACCTTCATGATTCTTTTGGTTAGTCATATCATCAATTAAGGTAAGAAACATAATATGCATACAACCATGATTATTCAAACCTATGACTTCATGAATAATTATTATCAACAACAGTATAAGATCCTAACACAAGGTAGGATTCTAACTTGATATAGGAAAAACATACCTGGATTAGCATGCTAGCTATTTATGTCTAACATACTCACATGATGTCTTCTTGTTCTTCTTCAATGACTTGTGCTAGTAACCTGTATATCTCATAGGTTAACTATTACAAAACCAAGTTATACATACCTCGTAAATGGATTTTCATTGAGATCCATGACAATGGATGAATCTTTGTCCTCATGTCATCGTGATCATATGTTCTTGGACTAGAACATGATTTGTCTTTCTTGGTGTACCTTTCATGTTAGTAGACAACATAAACCTCATACAACACCATAATGCATTAGTACAATCATAAGTGTCAACACCCTAACCAATGAATATCTTCTATCATGCATTCATAATTTTGTTAAGGTGATACGACAAATCTAAAATCAAAATTGTACTAACCGTGATAACATGAAGACCAACATACCATAAACTTAATCATGGACAAATATCGAAACATACCTCTATGAGTCATACCTGTCGAGATCGCTTGAAATCTTCTTATGTAAGGCCTTAGCCTCATCTCCCTCTGAAACAGGAACTTCTTCACTTATGCAGGTGACCAATCCATCTTCTTCTAGGATTAACCCAATCCACTTGATTTGCAAGAACTGGACCTAGAGCTGGATGTGGGTTTGTCAGAGAAACCCAAAAAATTCAAACTTTGAATTTCAAACTTCCGAAAGGATAGAAATATGCGCCTTGATGAGCTGATCAAACTGGTATATTCAGAATTTGAAAACTGCAAAGTTTCACTCCTCAATTTTGCTTTTGAAACTTCTGGATTCACTGGACGTGACCCTGAACTGGGGATTGATGAAGCCCACTCTTTTGCCCCATCAAAATGTTTGATCCAAAGCTCTAAGCTTCTATTTTACTGAGGAGCTTCCAGCCGTGGTCACAGATTTCAAAAATTCCCATTTTTACAGAAGCCCTAATTTTCCACTTTTCTGATCAAAGTCCCGAACTAGGGTCTAATCAAGCCCGGCCTTCTGTCCAACCAAAAATTCTGATCTTGGTCTCTAAATTTCTATTTTGATGAGTAGCATCCAGCCGTGGTCTCCGATTACAAAAATTCCAACTTTCTCCAAAGCCCTAATTTCCGGAAGCCATGAATGAAGGTACCAAAAAATAATTCTGTTTTGACAGAAATATGTACCTGATTGTTTCTGGTGTAACTCTGAAATTTGTGATCCACAGGGTCTGAAAAAGTTTCCTGAGATATCCTGACCTGTTATATTTCCATCCTGATAGGTCTGACCTCAATTGGATTCTCTGAGAGAGAGTTATGCCAAATGTCGCAACGTGACCTGTTTTGGGATAAAACAGGAGAGCGAAATTGTACGGTGTGCCACGTGTCACTGTTTTAACTTCGGCCTCTCAAAAAGTTTTCTGAGATAGCTTGGCCTGTTACCTTTCCATCCTGACAGGTCTGACCTCAATTGGACTCTCTGAGAGAGATTTATGCCAAATGTTGCAACATGACCTGTTTATGGGATAATACAGGAGAGCGCACTTGTACGGCGTGCCACGTGTCACTGGTTCAACTTCGGCCTCTGAAAAAGTTTTCTGAGATAGTACAAACTGTGTACTACCTGTCACTTTTTACTAAATTTCATTTGGAGCTTCCTAGCCCAAGATATGACCTTTTTCCCAAGGTCACCTGATTTTGACTCAGATCTGGAAGAGGCAGAAACCCTATATTGTACAGATCATAAATCACAAAGTACAACGAATTAGAGGTTTTCCTTTGGACACAAGATACCTGGAGATCTTATATTCGGCCTGTAACAATTTTAGATCCGAAAACTTCTCCAAAACGGATTTATAGCGAAAGTGCTACGATGACTGGTTTTTGCTATATCAAGCCCTAGCATCGTAAGTGCAACAAGTGTCATACATGCCATATCATGCCTTCTTTCAGGCTAGCTCTGATACCATGTTAAATTTTCTGAATTTACTTCAATATCATCTAGGATCTTAACTGAGAGAACAACATGTACATCATATCTACAGCATATCAATCATGAAGACAATAATGCAAGCACACAAGAGACACAAAGATTTACTTGGGGAAAACCATAAAGGTGAAAAACCCCAATAACTTCCTCAGCGATAGATAGAGCAATGATACAACCAACCAATAGATATAGCCATAACCTAGCAGCATATCCTCCTCCTCCATAAGTGCGCCACTCCTCCTTGAGTGCATGTGTGAGAAGTGAGTGAGCAAATAGAGTGCCTCCCGCACTCTATTTATACTTGACTTGACTTGCCTTTTTACCTAACTCATGTAGGCTCGAACTTAACCACATAACATAATGCTGACTGGGCCAACCCCCAATAGGGTGGTCTAATAACCCTTTGACCCACATGAATTATACAGGGCCGACCCCAAACAAGGTGGTCTAATAACCCATCAAATATAAGTTACGACACTTACAATATAAATGACGACACTTCCGTATAGAGGAATAATAACATCTCTATAGGAATACAATATACATATATGTGAAATACATTCCGAAGTTACATATACATCAACATAAAATTCCCATGGAGGAGGAGAAAAGATCCATTAGAGAAGTGGTGAATGAGGAGACTGCAAATTTGGTGGAGGTGTGCCTAAAATCTACATTTTTCAGCTTCAAAGGAGCCTTGTATGAGCATATTGAAGGATTTGCGATGGGTTCCCCTCTTTCTTTGGTAGTGGCCAATATATATAATAAATTCTTTGAGAAATATGCAATTGAATCCTTCCCATTAAAACCAAGATAGTGGAAAAGCTCAGTGGATGACACTAATACTGACTAGCCACAAGGGAGATAGAGCATGGACAAATTTTTGGATCATTTGAATAGGGTATATGTCCACATTAAATTCACTATGACGGTGGAGAAAGATAACCAAGTATCGTTCCTAGACATTCTCATCTCAAAGAGAAATGATGGATCCTTAGCACATTGTGTCTACGGAAAGAAAACTCATATAGATAGGTACCTACACACTCACTCACACCACTATCCTGCATATAAAATTGGTGTGATAGATACCTCTGTAACTTGTGCCATTAGGGTATCTAACGAAGACCACCTCGAGAAAGAATTAGAGTATCTTTCCACTGCTTTAAAGAAAAATGATATAGTGAATGACACGTCAAGAGATTCATCCAAAATGTAACGCCCTCTCGCGTTACAATGCCTAAACAAAACACACATAATTTTTTTTTTTCTTTTAAAGAATAACATATTAATAAATTAATCACATGCATAATACATTATGCACACAAATGCGAAAGCATAAGTCTATTATAAGACCCATAAACATATCTACTATAAGATGTCTTCAACATTATTAGTTTCAAAACTTTTACTTAACTAAACCAATCCATGGTTTTTGTAAACCATACAACCAATTCATGGTTTTGCTTTAGTTAACTAAATCATCTCTTTAAACTAAAACAACAAACCAATTCAAAATAATAATTCTAATTATAACTCAGCTCATGGTAATTATAAACCATGCATAATTTAGGTTATGATTTACAGTTGAACATTTATTCCTCATTATCTTTCACAAAATTTTCACCATAACTCCATCATTTTAACCATTTTTACCAATTCCTAAAAACTAGGACATTTTCCACCCATTCATTAAGTTCTAATTTCAAATATAGAGAGAATAGGAACGAGTTATTTCCTTCATATTTTTCTAAATGTAAGCGAAGAAATACTTAAATTCTATCTAATGGTTATTCTATTCTCAGGGATTAAATTAAAACAGGGAATTTATTGTTTCAAACCAGACAATATGATTTCCCAAAATATAATTCTTTTAAATTTCATTTGTACCCAAATTATATTTAATATGCATAGAAATGCCGCAATCATAATTTCTCAAAGCATACTTGCAAAGAATTAATATATAACATAATACAAATTCAAGACCATGAAATATTAGCATTACTTTCTCTCAAATTATCATTTAATGGAGAAATTATAGAGAATTAAAATTATGAATATACTTATATGAGAATTATGTCTCGAAACAAGCAACTGACTGCGTGTGAGCCACGCTCCACCCAGCCGTATAACTTGTCCAGCCTGTATTATTTCATCTCCTAAGTCCACCCCCAATCCGAGATCCAAACATTAACCAGAGATAAATCACCAACCCCCTCAACTCACTCATAGGGACAACGTAGAAATAACTAGGAAATATGAAATAATCTCTACTAGGCACAACCAAAACAACAGTTTCTAACCAATTCCTTGTCAATTCCGCAATTAACCCACCATAGCTCCTTCACAGACACACAACAATACACTTCACTGCAAGTGTCGGAATTCCACTCGGGGTTTCATGCACAAATTGCCAATTGACTGGTTAATTCAACCAAAAGAAGTACAATGCCAGTACAGGTTGTAAAAATAGGTTGTACAAACAGGTTCTCTTCACCTCTGTGAATTCAAAGTCACACCATGATACTCTTCACTGTCCATGACTCCATTTTTTTTCCTCTCGCCCCAAGAATTCGCCACCCCCCCCAGGAATTCGCCACAGGATTCCTGGAAAACAAGTGTCATCTTTCGGTTTCCCACGTGGCTATCCTAAAGGAACCACGTTCCCTTCTTTCCTAATTTCCATTAACAACTTAATTAAAATTAAGTAAGTTCTCCCAAAGTTTAATTAATAATATTTAATTATTAATCACTCCCCCGTTTGTGTTTGGCTTAGGAACATGGGTTTTAGGATTTTAACATAAGGTTTGGAAAACAACTGATCAAGGAGACAAGGTACACAGGTAAACCTTACCCCCTCACAAACCTTGGTCAATATCTGGATCTCCTCTTCAGCATATTGCTCACTACGCAGCCAACTGAAAATTTTATATTAAAATAATAAACATGTTATGTACATACTACATAGCAAAAAATGTTTAGAATGCAGTATCAGTTATAAATCTGGGCCAAGGGCATTACAATTCTCCTCCCCTTAGATTTTACACCATCCTCGGTGTTTTCCATTGTATCAGAAATATACATATACACAACTACTACAGGAGTATTTACATTATTTATATACTCATTTCAAAGTAGATGCGGATACTCTTCCCTGATTATATCTTCCAATTCCCAAGTAGACTCCTCAGTGCTGTAATGGGTCCATTGGACTTTTACTTTTCCGATGACTCTATTCCTGAGTATCTTGCTTCTACGATCCAATATACAAAGTGGTTGAACCTGTACTTCCCCTTCGGGTTCCATTTGAAGAACAAACCAATCAAGCACATGATTATTATCATAAACATACTTTTTTTAGTAATGAAACATGAAATACATTGTGTATTTTGATTATGGGAGGTAGTGCTAGCTCGTAAGCTACTGATCCAATTCTACAAAGGACCTCAAATGGGCCACAAAATCTTGCGTCCAACTTCTTGCAGTTTCCCAACCGTAAGGAACTTTTCTTGCCTCTAACTTTTAGGAACACCATGTCCCCAACCTGGAATTCTCGACGAGTTCTTCTTTTATCTGTGTAACTCTTTTGACAGTCTTGTGCCATCTTTAAATTTTGTTTTAACTTTACTACTTGTCGCTCGATATCCTGAAGCATTTCAGGCCCAATGATTAACCTGTCTACTGGTTTGTCCCAATTGATTGGAATATTACATTTTCTACCATATAAAGCTTCAAACGGACTCATTCTGAAAGATACTTGATAGCCATTATTATAAGCGAATTCAAGCAAATACAAATACTCTTCCCATTTTCCTAGTTTGTCCATGACATACATCCTGAGCATGTCTTCGATAACTTGGTTTACACGTTCGGTCTACCCATCAGTTTGGGGATCGGTCTACCCATCAATTTGGGGATGATAAGCTGTGCTAAAATTAAGCTTAGTCCCAAAATCCTTAAATAAGCCTTTCCAAAAATTAGAGGTAAATTTTGGATCTCGATCCGACACAATGGCTTTCAGAATGCCATGTAACCTAGCAACTTCTTTCATATAAATTTCTGCAATTTTAGTTGCCTTGAAAGTTGATTGAACTGGAATAAAATGGGATGATTTGGTTAACTTATCAACCACTAACATGATAGAATCATGCTGCCTCGTGGTTCTTAGCAAACCTGTAATAAAATCAATAGTTACTGTGTCCCATTTCCACTCTGGAATAGACAAAGGTTGAAGTAAACTAGCTGGATATTGATGCTCTTCCTTGACTCTTTGACATTCTAAACAATGTGCAATGTAATTAGCCACTTCCTTCTTCATGTTTGGCCAATACTAATTTTTCTTTACTGCTGTTAGAGTTTTCTGGTATCCGAGATGCCCTGCATATGGTACATTATGCATTTCACTCATTATTAGTTTCTTCAACTCTTCATTGTCAGGTACATAAATTCTATCTTTAAAGTGAAGAATACCATCCTCTCATCAATGCATAATTGCAGAACTTTAACGATTTATTTCCTTCTTGAAATGCTCTTGTCACTTGTAGATAAATTTTGTCATTTTTCAATGCTTCATGCAATCTAATTTGTAATTCAGAATTCCAAGTATTGATGGCTAAAACATGCATCAACTGAACCCTTCTGTTGAGTGCATCAACTACTCGATTTTCTTTGCCTTTTAAATACTTGATTTCGAAACTGAGCTCACTTAAAAATTCAACCCATCTTGCTTTTTGGGCATTTAGCAGAGGCTGATCAAATAAATACTTTAAACTATTGTGATCATTTCTTAACTCAAACTTACTTCCCAGAAGATAGTGCCTCCACATGCGAAGTGCGTGAACAATGGCTGCTAGCTCCAAGTCATGAGTAGCATAGTTTTTCTCATGCTTCTTTAACTTTCATGACTCATATCAAATCACATGTCCTTCCTGCATTAGAACTCCACCGAGTGCTTCAAGTGATGCATCAATACATATGTTATAGTGTGATTTTCCACCTTGTGGGCATCAGCATTCTTTGGTCTTCAGGATCCATTTTACTGACTTAGATCTATCATTTTCCCTCTAGGAACACACAAATCCCTATTTTTGTTCCTGTATGCTAGTTGTTCCACTATAGCCAATGTACACACAGGTTGTTCCACTATAGCCCGCGGACACCAAGTAAAATGGTAAAAACCAATAAATAATTACTTTTTACTCCCAAAAAGCGGTCTTAGGGTGACCTTTGGCCCTCCATATACCCCGAAACGACTCGATTCGACCTTTCACTTACCCTTGGAAGGCTATATATTGAGCTCTTATGGTGTATGGAAGGGAGGAGAAAGAGAAAGCAAGATAACTCTAGTGGATTTTTGTCGTGACTTGAGTCTACACTCATTGATCCTTGTTGTTGTGAACTCCTTATGTTCACCTACCAAACTCCTTTCATAGTTTGAGTTTGCCATTGCATGGGGGATTGAAGTGGTGGAGGCACAAGTGGGGAGACCCAGTTCTTGGTTCAGATTGGTTGCCGACAAGAGGTCGTATATTGTACTTCTTGTTATTCATTAATGGAAATACTCATTTTCTCATCCAATTGATGTTGTGAATATTGTTAAATTACATTGGGTTATATTTGCTTATGATATCATGGATCATGCTATTGATTATGCTAATGTCTTTCACATGTTATATGCACTTGCTTGTACTTGTTGTTGAGACTAATCTGCAGGTTCAAGTGTAGAAGTTGAAAGCTCAACAGGGATCTAATTCGAACATCTGGTTGAAAGTTGGTCTTTTCTCCATTATCTTAGCATTGTCATTTATATAGAATTGCATTTGGAATTGAGTTATTTTCTGGTAGTCAGATGTCCGTTGTGGTCTTCCCCAAGCCATAGGAAGTTTTCTCCATAATAGAAATGGTGACTCCACTGGGGAGAACATCCATTTTTGGGGATTTTTAGGCATTTGTCCTTATTTTGAGTTGTTGTTTGTTGAGCTTCTATATCATTGGTTGGCCGTCAGGATCTACAGTAGAAAACTAGACTTTTATGGGTTGTTTAACCTTTTGTGGGCTCATTTTCTTTTCCCTGTACATGGGTCAACCTTTTTTTGACCGCGTCTACCCGCCTCTGTCTGAACTATAGCCCACGTCTACCCATAGCTGTTCTTTGAACAGTTGCGTACAACTCCGGGATTGTTTGATTTTTGACCTTGGGTGTTTGCTAGGTTCATTCTGAGTGTTACTAAGTCTTAGTTGGCCCTTTCCCTGACTGTTCCATGCCTTATTTGTGACCAGAAACTCCTCTTTCTTTTAGTTTTTGAGCTTTTAGATTTTTCACAATTTCTTGTTTTATAGCTCATTAGCTTGACTGAATCTTACTGTTTGGGTCTTGCTGGGTTGTCTATTTGATATGCTCTACATCCCTTTACTGAATAGTTATATTTTGCTTGCATTTTTTCATTTCATTATATTGAAAAATACAAAAACATTGTTTTGCATTTTCCTTGCATTTATAAGAGAAAATACAAAAATATTTGATTTATATACTGCATTTTGCATCTGAGTGCTTGTAATTTCATTTAGGACTTGCTTGAGCATTGAAACGTTAAATATATTGCATTTTATTTCGAACCATTGGATTGATTGTCATATTAGTGGCATGCTTTTTTATTGATTAGATGAGTCTAGTGTTTTTCGATTGTGCATACCATTGAGTCTTATACATCATCAGTTTCATGACCATATCCTTTGAGTAATTACAGCCATTAAAATCAACGCTTAATCTTAAAATTGATTAGAAATGATTTTCATCTTATAGGGTGCACCAATTAGCTTAGGTTTAGAGTCTTGGAATAGATCATTGTGAATTTACAATCCAAGACTATTGAACCAACATTATGTGTCTAACCAAGGAGTGGTGAAACCCATGATATACATCAGTGTTCTCAGGAAGATGTACTCAAACTAGAGTTAAGCACAAGGTCATGGGAGGTTGGTTGCGGAGATAGCCCTCCAATACTGGCTGAATGTGGGATATATTTCCAGGATTTGTTCATGTACAGGGACTCTTGGGTGATTTTACCCTCTTGAGTTTCGGGCTTAGCTACCCTGCCCATATGACTTATCCCACCTGCGACTATCCCCCTGAGAATTGGTTATATTGTGGTGACCTTAGTTTCTTCACCTAGGTATCGCATAGGGTTCTTGCAGTGGTTAAACTGTACGTATCCTGAGTCAGATAGGGGTTGGACAACACAGTTTCCTGTTGTATAGGGATTTGACCCTGTGCACGTAGTGAAGTCTGGGAACCCTTATAACTGATTCTGTTACCTCCAGTTATAGTTTGGGAGTCTCAAGCCCCTCCTAAATGAGACATACCGGCTATAGTATCAGGGCGGGGCCACCCATTCTGCTCCCTCCGGGGGCGGAACAACTTCTTTCACTCCCTCGGGGGGCGGCACATCCACTTCTACTCCGTCCGGAGGCGACACGACCTTTTCTGCTCCTTTTCAATTTATGTCTGGTCATGTCCTTTCAGCTTCTATGGTTGTTGGGGGAGGACCACATCCTAGGACTGCCCCTCATTTCAGTGGGAACACTTCACATAACATGGCTCACATTACACAACCTAACGCGCATGTTTCTACACATATACCAATGACTACGACCACGACTGCCAACCAACATGTCCCTCCTAACGCTGGGAGTGGGCACATTCCCAACCCTGGGGGTGGGCACATTCCTCATACTGGGGGTGGGCACATTCCCAATCCTAGGGGTGGGTACATTCCCAACACTGGGGGTGGGCACATTCCCAATGTGGGAGGAGGACACATACCTTACACTGGGGGTGGACACATTCCCAACATTGGGGGTGGGTACATTCCCAACACTGGGGGTGGACACATTCCCAACGCTGGGGGTGGGCACATTCTTACCGCTGGGGGTGGAAACGTACCCTATAATTATGGTCATTACTCAACTGCTCCTGCTACAGCTAGCACTTACATGCCCCATCAATACGGTGGCAATCCTTCTTATAATGCAGCTGGTCATGGCCCTTATTACAACCCTCCTCAACATGGTACTCACAACACATATACGCCTTCGTACCCTTATACAGGTCAAGGTGGGGGCGATTATCGGCCCTATGGTCATGGTTCATATCATCCCTATGGTCCGCAAGGACAACCTCTTTTGGGAGCCTTTAATCCAGCTTCATAGCCACAGCTCTCGTTTCTTGCTCGTTTGAACTTACCTGATCTTTCGAAGCTGACGAATAATCCGGTGTGTCACGATCCTTCTTGGCCTCCAGTCCCTACCAAACTCCCTTCCAACATTCCGAAGTTTGAAGGGAAGAGTGGTGAGGATCCAGGTGATCATGTTACGACTTTTCACCTTTGGTGCTCCTCGAATTCATTAAATCATGACTCTATCCGTCTGAGACTATTTCAACGCACCCTCACGGGGATAGCCACGAAGTGGTATGTCAAGTTTCCTAGGGGAACCTACAGGGGTTTTAATGAGATATCTTTGGTTTTCTTGGATCACTTTCAGTTGCTGGTTCGCTACAATACTGACACTGAAATTTTATCTACCTTCCACCAGAATAAGGCCACGCACATATCCGATCATATTCAGGAATGGCGTCGACGGAAGAGGCTAGTGAAATCCAACATTCCTCCAGATTTTCTGTTGGAGTGGTTCCTCAAGTCGTTGCTTCCCTATATATCTAAGGACGTTTCGGTGTCCGACATTACGATGGAGGAACAAGCTATATTCAAAGCCCAGTAGCTAGATTTACTCTACACTCAATCGAGCATCCTGTATGACATCATCCCCGACGCACTACGTTCACGACATGAAGCCAAGCCTATTCCTGGACCACATGCTGATGGCATTGTGGGATCCACAAGTACTCAACCTGTAGACTTGGTTATCAAATGAAAAAAATTTCTACTAGCCATTCTACCCCCAGACAGGCTCACGCCTCGTCCATTCCTACCCAGTTGTCTGATGTCCATTCTATATAGACGGTAAACCCATGAGGTAACCAACAACTTGGTGGAAAGAAGAAGGGGAGAAACAACCGTAAGGGTGGGAATAATTCGAACAATGCAAGTAATTGAAACACTCCTAGGAAAGAGAACGCCAACCCTCCTCAGGACGACTGATATGCTGGTAGGGACCATAAGCCGAGATGTGAAGTGAAATTTCCTTGCAAACTTTGTGGGGAGGATCACCTGACTCACTTGTGTCCTCGAATTGAAGAAGCATCGAAGCATCTTGCACAGAGCCCAGTTGTGTTGAAAGATCCCCTTCCACATCATCAGAATATGGCTTCGAATGCTCCTGCTACTGGCTATGGGACTAATGAAACTACAACGTCTTCTTCTCGTGCCGGTGGCTACGGATGCATGAACATGGTCCCAGCTCAGGTTAGTGTTGCTACTCGTCAACGCGATTATGGTGCACCACAACCGAATATGGGGAATGAGCCTCCTCCTTCTCTTGACACTTCATTGCATATTGAGAAGCCCACTACTATGCTGTGGATACCGAAAGGTGTTCTTAAGTGTTCGACGCATAATCCCAGTGCTCGAGCCGCTTAGAACTATTCTATTGCAGAAGATTTGGGTCAAAATCCGTGTGCTATGTTGGCTCTTGAGGTGTTATAGGCATGTCCTTCCCAACGGCATGCCCTTTTATCTGCTTTGGGGGTTCAGGATGCAAATAGCCCTAGCGTCATTAAGTTCGACACTACTAACGTCCATCCTCGCTTACCTTACCATGTTGCTTTTCAAATCCATGTAAGGTGATTGGATAAGTTTGTTAAACGCACAATGGTTGACGAAGGTGATTCCACCTCGGTAATGTTGTTGGATTGCTGGAAATCTCTTGGCTTTCCTCCCCTGTCTAAATCTATGACTATGCTTACTGCATTTGATGGTCGGTCATTTAGGCCGCATGGTATTATCCCTTCCCTTGAGGTCCACTTGGGTGGGAAATCCGTGCCTATTGAATTCGAGGTGGTTGATGCGCCCATCGACTACAACCTTCTTCTAGGAAGGAATTAGATCTATGCAATGAAAGCAATCGTATCCTCCGTATTTAGAGTTATCTGCTTTCCTCATGCAGGTAGAATCATGACGGTCGATCAACTAGACTTCCCTAGTTCTAATTCCATAGCATCGCTGGGAACTGTCGTTCCCCAGATCAATGATTCTCAGTGGGAAACTGGGAATATTGGTGTAGGATTGTATTCATCCTTGTTGGGAACATTCGACTTTGTTGCACTGATTGCTTTTATTGGAACCGTTTTCGATAGTGCGTCCTCCTCATTGAATAATGTACCATTCCGGACCTCGTATTTTAATGATTCGTGGACTGTACCATCCACGAGTACATCGTCTGGAGACATTTTGCATGTTGGAATGGCTATGTTGTTATCCATAGCCGAGCTTGCATATCGTGAAGTTCAACAAACCACTGCAGAGCTAGATCCGCCCTCTTCACGGGTAGAGGAGGAAGATCCCGTTATGCTGTCGGCATGGGTAGCCGACTCATCTTGCTCGCATGATTGTCTTGATGGTACTTTGCCTTCAGATGAAGCCATCATTGAGGCCATTTGCGGTAGTGAGAGGCCATGGGAAGATTTGCATCACCACTCTTATTTCCTCCCTAACCTCAATCTCATTGAGCAAGAAGAGTTTAGGACGACTCTTGCAGAGAAGGTTGGTCACCCTATAGCTCCTTTGGCCACATGGGATTTACGCAGAGGGGAATATGGTCAATATCTCCCCATCCATACCGATCAACATCTCTCGCACACCCGGGAAGATAGAGAACGTTTATATCGGTGCTGATTGTTCTCCTGAGAAGATCCGTATCTATACCAAACTGTTCAAGGAATTTCGGGACATTTTCGCCTGGTCATATGAGTAGATGCCAGGAATAGAACCTAGTATTGTCGAACACGAGATTCAGACATATCCCAATTCCAAGCCGATTCGGGAACGACTTCGTGCTGTGAATCCTAGAAAGGCATCCACGATCAAGGCAGAGGTGGAGAGACTACTCAAAGCTGGTTTCATCTACCCAGTTCCCCTTACTGAATGGGTGTCGAATCCCATTCCTGTAGATAAGAAGAAAGGAACCATCCCTGTATGCACAGCCTTTAGAGATCTGAACCGTGCATGTCCGAAAGACAACTTTTCCACACCATTCATAGATCAAATCTTGGATGCGTGTGCGGGAAGCGAAGTTTTTTCATTTATGGATGGGTTCTCCGGATATAATCAGATCCAGATAAAGCCCGAGGACCAACATAAAACGACTTTCATATGTCCTTGGGGTACATTTGCGAACCGAAAAATGCCCTTTGGCCTTAAAAACGCTGGAGCTACATTTCAACTTGCTATGACCTATGCGTTTCATGACCTTAAACGTATAGTGGAGGCTTACTTGGACGATCTTGTGAGCCATTCTCGTAAGAGAGTGGACCACCCCAAGCACCTTCGCCTCATTTTCAAAAGATGCCTATGTTACAAGATTCGTTTGAATCCCAATAAGTGCATCTTTGTCATGAGAACGAGTCGCCTTTTAGGGTTCATAGTTTCAAAAGAGGGTATAAGAGTTGATCCTCTTAAGGTTGAGGCAATACTTCGGTTGCCTCCCCCGCATAACATAGTTCAACTTCAGAGCCTCCAAGGGAGAGCCACTTTTCTACGACGTTTTGCAGTGAATTATGCTAGTCTTACCAAAGGTTTTGCACGCCCGTTGAAGAAGGACACACTGCTTATCTGGGATGAGCTAGCCCAACAGTTTTTTGACAATTTGAAGAAAGATTTGGTATCGGCCCCTCTACTTAGTCCACCCAACTTTACTAGAGATTTCCTGCTTTATGTGGTCGCGTCTCTTGAGATGATTGGCATGGTCTTAGTTCAGGTAGATGATGTGCTCCAAGAGCATGTTATCTATTATCTTAGTCGAAATTTAGTAGACGCTGAGCTGAGATACACTCATGTGGAGAAGTTGGCACTTGCAACTGTCCATGCAGTCCAACGTTTACGACATTACATCATGCTTAGGAAAACCACGGTTATAGTGCATATCAATCCATTTCAGTTCGTGCTATCACGACATCTCATAGGGGGAAGTACAATAAATGGATTATGATTCTTCAGGATTTTGATCTTGATTTTGCTTCGGCGAAGTCGGTGAAATCCCTGGTTTTCGTCGAGCTCATGTCAAATTTTCCACGACTGGATGAGGACATCATGCATGAAGATTCCTTTTTGGATGAGCATTTATTCCTTATCTCGTCGGCGGACCCTTGGTATGGGGATATCATCATATATCTCCAAACTTTGAAGTTCCCTTCACACTATTCATGGGATGAATGACCGCGTGTGAGCCATCAAGCTAAAGATTATGTCATCGTCGGAGACACTTTGTATCATCGAGGAAAGGACTCTATCCTCTGTCGTTGTTTGAATCATGAAGAAGCGGAGCTAGTGCTGAATGGCTACCACAACAGGGCATGTGGTGGTCACTTATCTTGGCTTGCGACAACCCAATGCATCATGCGAGCAGGTTACTTCTGGCCATCGATATTTAAAGATTGTATGAACGCTGTGAAGAGATGTCACCCTTGCCAGGTTTTTTCTCGAAATATACACTCGTATCCAGTGCCCCTTCATCCGGTCATCACCATCGGTCCCTTCACCAAGTGGGGGGTGGATTTCATGGATTGCAAACCAGCTCCAGTTGGGGGGCATCACCATATCATAGTGGCCGTGGACTACTTTCCCAAATGGGATAAGGCCATGCCTACCATAAACGCTGATGGTGCTACAGTATCCCACTTCGTGTTCAATCAAATTATCGCTTGTTGCGGTATCCCGAAAGAGATTGTCATTGACCATGGCAGTCACTTTCAGAACAAGATGATGGAAGATTTGTCGCTTAAGCTTGGATTGTTGATGTATTTGTAACTTTGGAAGATATTCACTTGTATATTGTATGTATTACATTTGTACTTTATCGTATCCCCAATGGAGATGTATCATTCCTCCGATTAGAAGTGTCGTCATTTGTACTTGCAAGTGTCACAACTTATATTTGATGGGTTATTAGACCACCTTGATGGGGTTGGACCTGTATGAGTTTTGTGGGTCAAAGGGTTATTAGACCACCCTAGTGGGGTCATCCCAGTTAGCATTATGTTAAGTGGTTAAGTTGGGGTTGACCTAGTTAGAGTTAAAAGTCAAGTGAAGTAAAGTATAAATAGAGAGCGTGACTCTCTCATTTATTCATTCACACACTCACTCACTTTGCATTAGTGAGAGAGAGGAGGAGTGCACACAAGTGGAGGAGGAGATGCTGCTAGGATACTATCTCTTGTTTCGTGGTTTCATCTTGGTGATCTTTGTATTGGTGCTTATTCTATCTCTGAGGGAGTTGTGGGGTTTTTCACCTTCTTGGTTTTCCCCGGTGAAATGCTTTGTGGCTCTTGTCTCTTGTGTTTGATATGCTGTACATGTTGTTCTCTCAGTTAAGATCCTAGATCAGATTGAATTAAATGATGAAAAATTAACATGGTATCATAGCTAGCCTGAAGGAAGGCATGGTATGGCATTTATGACACTTGTTTCACTTGCGACAAATTGTAAGCTAGGGCTTGGTATAGTAAAAACTAGTCATTGTGGAACTTTCTCTATAACTTAGTTTTAGAGAAGGTTCAGGATCTAAAACCTTTACAAGTCGAATATGAAATATCCATGTATCTTGTGTCTAAAGGAAAGCCTCAGATTCGTTGTACTTTGTGAGATATGATCCGTACAAGTTAGGGTTTCGGCCTCTTCCAGAATGGTCCTAAACAGGTGACCTAGGAAAAAAGGTCATATCTCGGGCTAGGAAGCTCCAAATGGAATTCCATGAAAAGTGATAGTTAGGGCATAGACTGTTTTTTCACAAGTCCGGGTTTCAGAGGCCGAAGTTGAAACAATGACATGTGGCACTCCGTACAAGTTCGCTATATTGTTTCATCCTATAAACAGGTCACGTTGCGACACTTGGCATATCTCTCTCTCAAAGAATCCACTTGAGCTCAAATCTATGGGGTTGGAAATATGACATGTCATTCTACCATAGGTCAAAGTTTCAGACCCCGAGGATGCGAAATTTTAGAGACACATCAGAAACAATATGGCATATATTTATGTCCAAACAAAATTGAATTCTGAGCACTTTCATTTTTGGTTTGTCACTGCTGGGGAAATTAGGATTTCAGAGAAAGTTGGAATTTTTGGAATCTGAGACCACGGCTGGATGCTCCTCAAGAAAATTGAAGTTTAGATACCAAGATCAAATTTTTTGGTTGGGAAGAACCCTGAGCATCATCAAACCCTAGTTTGGGATTTTGATCGGAAGGTGGAAAATTAGGGTTTCTGCAAAAGTTGAAATTTTTGGAATCTGTGACCACGGCTGGATGATCCTCAGAAAAATTGAAGTTTAGAGCACAAAATCTAACTTTTTGATTGGGCAAAACCTCGGGCATTATCAAACCCTAGTTCAGGATTTTGACTAGAAGATCCGAAAGTTTCAAAAGCAATTTTGAGGGGTCAAATTTTGTAGATTTCAAAATTGAAGTATACCAGCTTGATCAGCTCAGCAAGGCGCATCTTTTCATCCAATCAAAAGTTTGAAATTCAAATTTTGGATTTTTAGGGTTTCTCTATCAAACCCTAGCCAGCTCCAGATCTAGCTTCATCAAATAAAAGTGGATTGGGTTAATCCTAGAAGAGAATGATTTGGACACCCGCATAAGTGAAGAGATTCCATCTCTAGAGGGAGATGAGGCTAAGGCCTTACAAAAGAAGACTACAAGCAATCCCGACAGGTATGACTTAAGGAGATACAGGTATGTTTTGAAATCTATTCATGATTAAGTTTATGATATGCTTGTCTTCATATTATTGAGGTTAGTACAATCTTGATTAATTTTAGACTTGTCTTATCACCTTAGTAAACGTATGAATGCATGTGAATAATAGAAGACATTCATTGATTAGGGTTATGACACTTATGATTGTACTAATGCACTATGGTGTTGTATGAGGATGATGTTGTTCGCTAACATGAAAGGTACATCAAGAAAGACAAATCAAGTTCTAGATCAAGAACATATGACCATGGTGACATGAATACAAAGAATCATCCATAACCATTGATCACATAGAAGCTCTACTTACGAGGTATGTATAATTTGGTTCTACAGTGGAACTTATGAGATATGCAGGTTACTAGCACAAGTCATTGAAGAGAACAAGAAGACATTATGTGGGTATGTTAGACATAACTAGCAAGCATGATAATCCAGGTATGTTTTTCTTATATAAAGTTAGAATCCTACCTTGTGTTAGGATATTATATGAGTATACTTGGTATGATTGATAATTCATGAAGTTATAAGTTTGAGTAATCATGGGTTTATGCATATTATGCTTCTTAATGAAGAGTCCTATGGTCATATAAGAATATGCATGAGTAAAAGAAGTCCTCCCTGAAACCTTGAATACTAACGCTTGTGATAAATTACCTGTGTATGAAATGACCATAACCATACATGTTTAAGATTATTTAGAATCATAATGTTTTGATAGTATTGAGATTATACTAATGCATGTATGATTATGTATGAGATATTGAGGACGACACTAGTGCACACTTAAGTATGCATAGTGGTCCAGGATGGATATAAGTTCAAAGACAGATAATCCAGGAAGCAAAGATCAAGAGGGAGCGCACTCGAGTAGTTCTTGCAAGGAAGCAAAGATTGAGAGGGAGTCCACTCAACAAGCAAACAAAGATAAGTATTTAAATTGTCATTTCTTGTATATATGATTTTGTTCAGTCATGTACCTACTTATGTTCCTAGATTTAGGATGTATATTATGCATTTTAGAAAAGGTTGCATTAATGAACAAGATACTACTAATATAGTAATGGGTAAGTGGCCCATGGTACTGTACAACATTCCATTGCTACTTATCTAGAATGAAACCTCTTTGCTGACATGTTGGGAGTTGTGCACACTCTTAACAATGTTCTAGTAGAGATGGAAGGCATCTAGAAAGTTACGGGATATGGATAAATGTTGTATTGAAGCATTGGCTAAGATAATTGCATGACTATATGACATATGTCTTTATGTGTAAGAATTTGTTCTAAAATCTATGAGATGTTTCCAATCATGCAATTGAACTTGTCTTGTAGGAAAGGCCGCATACAATCACCTACAAAAGAAGGACTACAACATTTGTTCTAGCATCAAAGTTCAAAGAAAACTATCTATTGAAGATATTAAAGAATTCGAATTTCCCAGGATCCGGGATGCAGCAATGGAAGAATGCCATGATCGAGGAATACCATTCGATCATGAAGAATGATGTTTGGGATTTGGTCCCAAGACCAGAAGGGAAGTCTGTTGTAACTTTCAAGTGGATCTACAAGATCAAGCATGCTGCAGATGGCAACATAGAGAAATACAAGGCAAGGTTTGTGGCTCGTGGCTTCTCCCAGAAAGAGGGGATAGATTATGAAGAGACTTTTGCACCTGTAGCCATATACACTTCCATCAGAATAGTACTTGCTCTGGCTGCAGTAATGAAGTGGAATATACACCAGATGGATGTCAAGACAACTTTCTTGACTGGTGTAGTCGAAGAGGAAGTTTATGTGGAGCAGCCACTCGGTTTTGAGACACATGACAGGGATTCATATGTGTGCAGATTGAAGAAATCCTTGTATGGCTTGAAGCAGGTACCTAGGACATGGTACGGCAGGATAGACAACTTCCTGTCCAGTTTGGGCTTTACCAAGAGTAAAGCAGATTTCAATCTTTACTACAAGGTTGAGGAGGGAAATCTAGTGATACTTCTATTATATGTGGATGACTTGTTTGTGACAAGTGAGGATAGATTGATTGCCAACACAAAGAGGAAGCTTGCTGCCAAGTTCGAGATGAAGGACATGGGTATGATGCATTACTTTCTAGGTATGGAGGTGTGGTAGAGTGCAGATGGAATATTCCTTGGACAAGGGAAGTATGCAGTATATATCCTGAACAGGTTTGGGATGATGGACTGCAAGGCCATGGCCACACCTATGGCATCGAATCTGAAGCTATTGAGTGATGCTTCATCATATTTGGTTGATGCCATGATGTATCCTCAGACGATTGGGTCCTTGATGTACCCGGTGAAAACGAGACCAGATATTTGCTTTGCCATGAACACCTTGAGCCAGTTTCTGACAGATCCTAAACATGTTCACCTGATTGTTGTAAAGCATATTCTAAGGTACCTGAAGGGTACAATTGATTATGGGCTTAAGTATGATGCGAATCAAAAGTTTAACCTGGAGGGTTATGTTGATTCAGATGGGCAGGTAGTGCTGCAGATAGGAAGAGCACTTCGGGGTGCTTCTTAAGTATGGGATCAGGTGTGATCTCTTGGTTTAGCAGGAAGCGATCCTACGTAGCACTGAGTACAGCCGAAGCAGAGCATGTCACAACTTGTTCGGCTAGTTGTGAGGTAGTATGGCTAAGGAAGCTACTGTCTGATTTATTTGATCTACAGTTGGATGCTACCTGTATCTAATGTGACAACCAAAGTTGTGTGAAGTTGTTAGAGAACCCGGTGTTGCATGACAGGTTGAAGGACATCAAGATCAAATATCACTATATTAGGGATATGGTGCAGAGAGGAGCATTGAAGCTCCAGTATGTTGCGACAGATGAGCAGATTGCAAATGTGTTGACCAAACCAATAGCCAGAGTGAAGTTCAAATACTTTAGAGAGGGGCTTGGTGTTCTTCAGATAGAAGATACTTCGAGTAAGAGGTGATGGGACACATTTGCAGGATCCATTCCAAGCATGGTGGTAGGAGGATCCTTCCCATGGCTGTGGATGTAAGCGCTATGTGATGAGCATCAGACGATGCTCCGGTTACTGTTATGTATTATAATCAGGATGATCATGTGTGATGAGCATCAGGAAGATGCTCCAGATGATATGCATAAGGACGATGCTGTGACGATGATCAGAATGATCATGCGATGATGATATGCATCAAGATGATGCTGTCACGATGATTAGGATGATCATGCGATGATGATATGCATCACGATGATGTACTATATGATGATGATCAATATTATCATGAGAATTAGGATGATGCTTTGTGCGAGGATGATCAGGTTGATCTTGAGTATCAAGATGGTACTCTGTGGCCTTGGATAGGTTGTGCAAGGGTAGCATGTAATACGTCCTGGAGATCCAGATAGGTTGTGCTAGTCACGTAAAAGGCCTCGGATGCTCTTTAGAGATCTTGCTGGGAAAGACACTCTTTTAAGGTATTGCTAGACCACATGTAATACATCCTGGAGATCCGGACAGGTTGTGTTAGTCACGTAAAATGCCTCATATTCTATTTAGAGATCTTGCTGGGGCTGGGAAAGACACTCTTTTAAGGTTTTGTGGGGACCACATGTAATACATCTTGGAGATCCGGATAGGTTGTGATAGTCATGTAAAAGGCCTCAGATGCTCTTTAGAGATCTTATTGGGAAAGACACTCTTTTAAGGTTTTGTGGAGATCACATGTAATCAGTCCTGGAGATCCAAATAGGTTGTGCTAGTCACATAAAAGGCCTCGGATGCTCTTTGGAGATCTTGATGGGAAAAACACTCTTTTAAGGTTTTGTGAAGGTCACATGTAAAAGATCCTGGGAGATCCGATAGGTTGAGTTGTGTGCTCGTAAAAGTCCTAGGATGCTCTTTCGAGGTTTTGTTGATGCATGTAATCAGTCCCAAGGATTCCACAGGATGGCCAGCTCACAGAGATGATGAAGACCTATAGGAGGCTAGGCCTACATCCAACATGAAAAAGGGTTGTCTCTGTAGAACTTCCTATGACGAGAATAATTGAGAGATAGCACCAGTGATCGAGATGAAGAGTACAACAGCAGTGATGATGATGCTCCACTGATCCAGTGACGATGATCCAACTCCAGTATTGAAGACTTGTGTCTATATGTATTGATGACTTGTGTCAAGAGAATACCTTCCTAGTTAAGAGGGAGTGTTGATGTATTTGTAACTTCAGAAGATATTCACTTGTATATTGTATGTATTACATTTGTACTTTATTATATCTCCAACAGAGATGTACAATTCCTCCGATTGGAAGTGTCGTCATTTGTACTTGCAAGTGTCGCAACTTATATTTGATGGGTTATTAGACCACCTTGATGGGGTCGGCCCTATATGAGTTGTGTGGCTCAAAGGGTTATTATACCACCCTAGTGGGGTCGGCCCAGTTAGCATTATGTTAAGTGGTTAAGTTGGGGTCGACCTAGTTAGAGTTAAAAGTCAAGTGAAGTAAAGTATAAATAGAGAGTGTGACTCTCTCATTTATTCATTCACACACTCACTCACTTCGCATTAGTGAGAGAGAGGAGGAGTGTGCACAAGTAGAGGAGGAGATGCTTCTAGGAGACTATCTCTTGTTTTGGGGTTTCATCTTGGTGATCTTTGTATTGGTGCTTATTCTATCTCTGAGGAAGTTGCAGGATTTTTCACCTTCTTGGTTTTCCCCGGTGAAATGTTTTGTGTCTCTTGTCTCTTTTGTTTGATATGCTGTACATGTTGTTGTCTCAGTTAAGATCATAGATTAGATTGAATTAAATGATGAAAAATTAACATGGATTTCGTCAAGAACATTCATCGCTATACTACCCCCAAGCGAATGGTCAAGTTGAGGCAGTCAATAAGTCCTTAAAGACCATTCTCCAATGTACCATCCAACAAAGCAAGAGCAACTGGCATATTCTGTTATATCCTACTTTATGGGCATATCGAACCGCAGTTAAGACTACCACCAGTTTCTCGCCATTTCAGCTAGTACATGGTGTGGAGCCTATATTACCGATTGAATGAGAAATCCCTTCGTTAAAACTAACCATAGAGCTCATGCCTGATACATCGGATGTTGAGCAACGTTTAATCCACCTTGAGCAGCTTGACGAGCAGCGTCGAGATGCCGCCATGGCTATAGATGCCAACAAACGTCATGTCAAGGTTCAGTATGATAGGTATGTCCATCCCCAGTAGTATGTTGAAGGTGACTTGGTCCTCTTGTATGACCAAGCTAAGGAACCTCTGGGGGTAGGCAATTTTAACCCCATGTGGCACGGTCCTTACATAGTGAGGTGTGTCCTTGAAAAAGGAGCCTACAAATTGGAAGATTATGAGGGGAATTCCTTGAAGGAGCTAGAAATGGGCTCTACCTCAAGCGGTATTATGCTTGAGATTCTAGCTCGATCTAGTACTTTTGTATACTATTGTATAGTTACTTCTGTACATGGTTTAAGATTTCTTTTGGTTTTTTGGATCTGTTGATTCGCTTCTATTTGGTTGACAGATGTCAGCGGAATCTCCTGTGTTCTTAGGATTCGTGGATGGTGCTAAACGTCATATGCAGCAACTCACTTCTGCTGTGTGGGTTATTTATTCACCGGACCATTAGATTGTATCTTTAGGAGGTGCCTGTCTCGGTCCTACATCCAACAATGTGGCTGAGTACAGTACTGTAGTTGAGTTACTTCGGGATGCCATTTCGCATGGTATCCAGTCCTTAGAGGTCCGCCTAGATTCACAACTGGTTGTGTCTCAATTGAATGGTCGGTTTCGCGTGAGGGATCCTACATTATTATGGAGGTTCTTAAGGGTAAGACTCTTGGAGCATCATTTTGTTTCCATTACATACATTTATGTTCCAAGATGTTTTAATCATGTATCTGATGCATACACTAATTATGTCCTAGATTGTAATTTGTCACATCAATAAAATAAGCACACAAATAAACATTCATTCACACATTTGTACATACACATACAGTAAAACCGGAGAATCATAGTTTTTTATAAATAACATGTTCAAAAAGGGAGTGTCACAGTACAAAACTGGAGCCCATAGATCTCAAAAATATACATAATCGATACAAAATATGAGACTCTAAGATTTCTAAGCCCTAGGAGGAGGCCTAGCTGCCCCGGTAGGATGTGTCTAATAGTAGTAGTGTACTACTTGGGCTATGCGCCACAGTAGTCGTACCCAGGTGACTGGTACTCCCACAACATGGCGTTGCATCACCTATGGCAGATGCTCCACCTCAATCATGGGTACCCTGTTGGTCATACGGGACAGGTTGACCTGTACAGTCTCTAATGTGTGCTCTGCTGCAGCGCCAGCTACCTCTCCACCCCTACCCCATCGATGATGTCTTGGGAAGCCCTCTGGTCTTTGTGGACCAACATCTGCGAGCAAACAGTGAAGTGTCAATATGTGATACTACACCAAAAATATTTTTTCATTTTCATATATAATCAAAAATCCAAAAATTGAATATACAAAACATAAAAAGAGTAACATACCGATATCTCCGAACGTGGCCCCTGGAGGAAGCGGCATGTCGCGATTGCCACAGAAGTCTATCCCGGTATATGGGTAGTCTTTAATGGAAATGACCTGCCGATCCCACTAGTGGAAGAACTCATATGTATATGGTGATGCTTGTCGGCCACCACCCTGTCGCATAAGAATATCTGCCCACCGGGTTAGGGCTAGCTCACAAAGAGTATGCAGAGGGACTTCAACCCTCGGACTAAGCCCCAGAACTCTCTCAAAGAAAAGGTTGCATAGTATACTAGCATACCCGAAGTTATTTTCCTACTCATGCTTGCACTCCATTAACTGGGTCTTCATAGACACCAGTAACGTTGTGCACCAGTCAAATACTATGGCCCTCATGCACTCTGAGGCTTAAAACATCACCGACCTCGAAGCCTAGTGTAGAGCTGCTGAACCTGTGATCCCGACGAGAGTGAACACTATGATCTTCATACTCAAGCTGACTATGGCCCTAATGGGTACCTGACTCCCCACCTTTTGGGTGCCGGGAGGACAGTACCACTCTATGTAGTCGGGAATGGTGATCCCACCACCAATAGTGCGAGATCGAAGGCTAGCCACCTCCCCTCGGTGGGATAACCCTGTAATGAAATATATGTCATCCACCTCTAAGGAGAGTGTTTGACCATCCATGTTGAAGTTTTGTGCGTCTACGTCTCAATAGTCTATCAACCGATGGAGCAATTGGTTTTGGGCCCTTAAACCCCCAATGTTCCAGAATTTATATAGGCCACATGCTTGTAGTGCTTGCTGTGCGGGAAAATCTTAGCGAACCATCTCATCCACAACATCATGTTCTCTTTCCCTCCACTCTAGAACCATCCTGGAGGAAGAAACAAAATATTTTTTAGCCTTTAACATTTAAAAAATCAAACTCACGGACGTACCCATGGGAAATTGAGTAAATAGAGGCATCTACCTGCGGTCAACGCAAGCATTGACCGCATCTAGAAGGCCCTACCCGCGACCCGCAAAGCTATAGCCTGCGTACATAACCATGGAGAAGTAGGGCTTGCCCAATAAAAAAATTGGACCACTGAAAAACTGAAATAAAAGCTATCAAATGAAAGAGGGGGATGAGGTGACTAACTTGCTCTAGACGGTTCATGAAATGGACGCCCACAGCTTCCGGAATCAACAATTGAACTTCGGAGGTGAAAACTAACCAAAACCACTGTTTGGATGAAAATGAAAATGAATTGGTAAATAGTAATTTAGTTTTACTATTTATAGTTTTACAAACCCACTTTTCTATAGTTTTCACCATTTTAAGCTGTTTTCAAACTAATGAAATGTCTTAGAGCACTATTTTGGACAGTTTTTTCCACGGAGAGTTGAATTTTTGATCGATTCGTGCCTACGGCAGGTATATTTCACACCCGTCATATAGGTTAGATGTCATTTTTCACCTTCATTATGCATTTGACCTTTGACCATTTTTCATTAACCCTAGGTGCGACCCCTCTTTGTAACCGACACAGAACCTTCACATTGTTATAGAAGTGTCGTTAGTTAGCGGCAGGGCTTTTCTAAACACAGGTGCCCTAGTTAGAGCCTTGTTATGCCTTTTGGCACCCATGCCGTTGTTTCTCCCTAGGATCGTGAGTCTTTTGTAGTTATGCCATGACTTTGCAATAAAGACTCATACTCTACTTTGTCTTATGCTGCCCATTTCCCATAAGGACTCCCCCAGTTTTACCAAGTTGTGATTGCATTGCATCATCCTACTTGCCGCTTGAGCCTTGTGCTGGTTCCCGCTTACTCAATTGTTAACCTGGTGTCTGAGCACTTCCCTTATGGAACCCTGCAGAGCTTTCATTTTCCTTTCGCAGTTTGATGACCTTTTGACCCTGAGTGAACACCTCCCTGAGTGTCCACACCCTGCACATGCTTCCCTGCATTGATCATAGGTATGTTCCACTGCTTGGGACTAGTCTGCTCGCTATTTGACAATCGTTCCCTCACTTGTTGTACTACAAGCAATTTTATTCTTTTTCAAGCTTTCCAAATATGAAAAAGACCAAAAAAATCAAATATTCCAAAAAGCCGTATGGGAGAATATTTACTTCTTTTTGTTGGCAGTTGTTGTGTCGCCTTTGAATAGAGCATTCATTCCACTCCATCCATCATGGTTCGGGACTATAGTAGGACCTTAGGAGTTGTACTCGTTTCTCAGAGTTTACTCCACCGATTGGTTAAGCTTCCAGTCACTATGGAGTCCTTTTTTGATGCCTCCTGCGTCACACAGTTGTTGTTATCTTGAGTCCATGCTGCCTGAGTCTATCCATCTGCTCATGCTCTTGTTCAAAGGAAGTCCTGAAACCAGAGTTGGCCACTCCTCATATCTCTTGACTATTGCATGTCGGCCATCATTATTGAGTCAGTCCGTTCGTTCAAGTTCTTCCAAATCTTTCAACATAGTTGTTATCTCATGTTGGTTGATGGGGGATGCCTTAATGTCCTCCTTCTAGCGAGTTTCGTTCCGTCGACTTCAACTCATTTATTCCGGAATTGAGACTTAGATTTGGTTGAGTACCTTAAGGCTTCTAGTGGTCTGTTCTCTCGCCATCGATAGTTTTGGGAATACATCAATGTCTCCTGATCGATGGATTCATCTTAGTGTTCGACTTCAACACATCTATGCACACTTTGATGATTGTACTTTGTGCCTTGATGCCCATTTTCATTATTGATGGGTTATCTCGTGTCTGTTAATGGTATACATCATTAATCGGTAATTAGACGATGTCACATCAGGTTCGACCTCAACACCTTTATTCACTTGATGGGACTTGCACCGCAGATGATTTGTGCAGAAGACCCCAGACGTTAGTAGCATTCAGTATGCTGCTCTTGATCGTGACTGTACTCATGAGAGATTATTCTCATACATCAGCAATTTGTACCTCCAGTATTGTACCAGTTGTTTCCTTTTCAGTAGGAGACCATATCTTACTGTATGGGTCATGGCTATGACCACTCATGACATGTATTCACTATATACTACCTATCATGGCCATTGTATCAAATTTTTGTGTTGTACCAACATGTATTCAGAGATATTATTGTATTATGACGAGTGACCTGCTCTCTCCATTTGCGTCTCCATCACTCCACTTCTGAGATTTATAATGTATTTCAGCCATCGTAGTACCTTCTCTGACCTCACACATTAGGGGGCATCTGTTATAATGTGATTTTCCACCTTCTGAGAATCAACATTCTTTGGCCTTCAGGATCCATTTTACTGACTCAGATCTATTATTTTCCCTCTAGGAACACACAAATCCCTATTTTTGTTCTTGTACGCTAGTTGTTCCACTATAGCCAGCGTACACGCAGGTTGTTCCACTATAGCCCGCGGACACCAAGTAAAATGGTAAAAACCAATAAATAATTACTTTTTACTCCCAAAAAGTGGTCTTAGGGTGACCTTTGGCCCTCCATATACCCCGAAACGACTCGATTCGACCTTTCACTTACCCTTGGAAGGCTATATATTGAGCTCTTATGGTGTATGGAAGGGAGGAGAAAGAGAAAGCAATATAACTCTAGTGGATTTTTTTCGTGACTTGAGTCTACACTCATTGATACTTGTTGTTGTAAACTCCTTATGTTCACCTACCAAACTCCTTTCATAGTTTGAGTTTGCCATTGCATGGGGGATTGAAGTGGTGGAGGCACAAGTGGAGAGACCCAGTTCTTGGTTCAAATTGGTTGTCGACAAGAGGTCGTATATTGTACTTCTTGTTATTCATTAATGGAAATACTCATTTTCTCGTCCAATTGATGTTGTGAATATTGTTAAATTACATTAGGTTATATTTGCTTATGATATCATGGATCATGCTATTGATTATGATAATGTATTTCACATGTTATATGTACTTGCTTGTACTTGTTGTTGAGACTAATCTGCAGGTTCAAGTGTAGAAGTTGAAAGCTCAATGGGGATCTACTTCGAACATCCGGTTGAAGGTTGGTCTTTTCTCCATTATCTTAGCATTGTCATTTATATAGCATTGCATTTGGAATTGAGTTATTTTCAGGTAGTCAACTGTCTGTTGTGGTCTGCCCCAAGCCATAGGAATTTTTCTCTGTAACAACATACCAAAAACTCTTTATCTGGGTCTGAAATTTTCAATATAGGCGTGCATGTGAGCAATTCCTTTAGAAGTTTGAAACTGTTTTCACATTTTTGACTCCATATGCAAGGTACACCTTTCTTTTGCAAAGATGTAATCAGATGGGTTATTTTTGAGAAATCTTTTATAAACTTTCTGTAATAACCATCCAGTCCCATGAATGACATTACCTCAGAAACATTGCGAGGAGTAGACCATTCCATAATAGCCTTTACTTTAACTGGGTCCATTGCCACACCTTCTTCAGAAATGATATGGCCCAAGTATAACAACCATCTCTGATAGAAAGTGCATTTTCTAAGCTTGGCATACAATTGATTTTATCTCAAGATTTGCAAAGTAATCTTGATATGTTGTTCATGCTCCTCCTCGGTTTTGGAATATATAAGTATATCATCCAAATATACTATATTGAACTTATCCAAAAACTTTGTGAATATACCATTCATTAAACACATGAATGTAACTGGAGCATTCGTCAAACCAAAAGGAAGCACTGTAAACTTGTAATGACCATATTTGGTTCTGCAAGCAGTTTTACATATGTCTTCATCCTTAATGCATATATAGTGATATCCAGATCTCAAATGTATCTTAGAAAATATTTGCGCACCTCTCAACTGATCAAAAAGATCATCAATTCTAGGTAGAGGGTACCCGTTCTTAATTGTGGCCTTGTTAACTGCTGCAGTCCACACATAATCTAAGTGTGGCATCCTTCTTTCTTACAAAAATAACTGGAGCACCCCAAAGTGATATACTAGGTCGTATATACCCCTTCTTAAGTAACTCCTCAAGTTGCATTTGCAATTCTTTTAACTGCGGAGTACCCATTCTATATGGTGCTTTTTATGCTGGCACAGTTCCATGTACCAAATCGGTTGTGAAGTCGATATCCCTCTTGGGTGGTAATCCATGAACTTCTTGAAATACATCTTCAAATTGTTTCAACACTGGATATTCATCCAAACTTGTTTCTTTTTCATTAGGAAATTCTTCTACATGAATTGCATACAACTGGAAGCTTTTTCTGATGCATTTCTTCATTTGTAAGGCTGAAATCTATCTTAAGGATATGGGTCTCGGAAGGCCTCTTATTTGTACATTATTGCTGCTATCATCATTCAAATGTGTAATAAATTTATTGTGGCAATACAACACAACAAAGTTTTTCTATAACCAATCCATTCCGATCAACACATCATAGGATCCAAGAGGAATGATGTCCAAATCTGCACAGGTTTGGTTTCCATTCATTTCAAAACAATAACTTTTGACCATACTTGTGATCTTCCTCTTCATACCAGTTTCCAAATGAACAATTCAAGGCTTAGACAATTTATGAGTCACCAATTTACACCTTTCAACCAAGTTAGTATTAATATAGCTATAAGAAGCTCCATAATCAATTAAAATAGAAATAGGCACATCTTTTAATTTACCTTCAATCTCGATCATAGAAGATTGATGATCAGTTTGGCGATTTTCCAATGCTGCATAGATGCGAGGAACGCTTCTAGAAACATCGCCAACAGTAGAAGCTTCTTGCATATTATACACATCGGTTCCCTTATTTCTTCTTTCAGGACATTTGTTTAAGAAGTGATCACCACCACATCCCAACATTTCCCTTGGATTGATTTCTTTTTCCCTGAAGACTCTTCCATCCTGGATTCTCCTTTCGGTATCGATGGTTTAAAAGAAGTGTAACTATCCTTCTTGATATCCATAGGCTTAAACCCCTTTTTCCTCTGATCTTGCTTCTCTTTCAGCTCACCTTTCCAAACCTTTTGCACTTCCTTCCTATTTTTGCTTTGCTCATACAAGCATCTAGATTTTCTGAAACAATATTTTAGAGTGCGAGGTTCATCATAAGTCAATCTATCTTTATAGTATGTAGGAAAGCCACTGATAAAACACTGTATTTTCACCTTTTCATCTTTAATAAACTCAACATATCCCAGCAGCTCCAAGAATCTCTTTTCATAGTCCTCCAAGGACATATTTCCCAATTCGTGCTCAAATAAATCTTGTATTTTTTTGTCACAAAACTATTGTGATAGATATTCTTTCTTGAAAAGTCTTTGGAATCTCTTCCAAGAAATATGCTTCTCATCGAAACTTTCCACTTGTTTGAGATGTTTCCACCATTTATAAACCTTTCCTTGCAAATTATATATTGCAATCCACGCTTCTTGGTTTTCTGAGCAGTTACGTAATTGAAAATACTTATTCATTTCCATAAGCCATAGTTCTGCAACGTCACCTGACTTCTCTCCACCAAAGGTTGGAGGTTTTAATTTTTTGAGCTCACCTTCTAACATCACATCATTCTTTCTCTTTCGTTGCTTTCTAGGGTAGTTATCTTGCTGATTACTCTTATTCCCTCGAGAAATTTCATTGGACTTACGGTGGAAATATGATCTCCTCCCACTATCATATTTTCCTTGAGAAAAGTGATACCTGTCAAGGATGTCTCCATTCATGGACTCTTCACCTTTTTCCACATTAAAAGTCACTTGATGCATTTGATTTTGCAGCTGGACCAAATTTTGCATTAATTGTTGATTGATTTGGTTCTGTTGTTCCAAACTTTGCAAAATTATATTGTTTCCAAATTGCAAATTCCTCAAAGTTTGCACAACAACCATGGTCCTTGACCCACTTTGGTGACCATTGGATTCATTACCGTTCTCTTCTTCACCAACTTCTTCAACAAAATTAGTAAATACGGGATCCTCTGCCATCTCATTCATTATGTTTGCTTCCAAGTTCACCCTGTATTATTTCAGCTCCCAAGTTCACCCTCGAGCCGAGATCCAGACATTAACCAGAGATAAATCACCAACCCCCTAAGCTCACTCATAGGGACAACGTAGAAATAACTGGGAAATATGAAATAATCTCTACCAGGCACAACCAAAACAACAGTTTCTAACCAATTCCTTGTCAATTCTGCAATTAACCGACCAGAGCTGCTTCACAGACACACAGTGATACACTTCACTGCAAGTGTCAGAATTCCAATTGGGGTTTCATGCACAAATTGCCAATTGATTGGTTAATTCAACCAAAGGAAGTACAATGCCAATACAAGTTGTAAAAACAGGTTCTCTTCACCTCCGTGAATTCAAAGTCACACCGTGATACTCTTCACTGTCCGTGACTCCATTTTTTTTTCTCTCCCCTCGGGAATTCACCACAACATTCCTGGGAAACGAGTGTCATATTTCGGTTTCCCACGTGGATATCCCAAAGGAACCATGTTCCCTTCTTTCCTAATTGCCATTAACAACTTAATTAAAATTAATTAAGTTCTCCCAAAGTTTAGTTAATAATATTTAATTATTAATCACTCCCCCGTTTGAGTTTGGCTTAGGAACATGGGTTTTGGGATTTTAACATAAGGTTTAGAAAATAGCTAATCAAGGAGACAATGTACAGATGTAAACCTTAGCCCCTCACAAACCTCAGTTAATATCTGGATCTCCTCTTTAGCGTATTTCTCACCACGCAGCCAACTGAAAATATTATATTAAAATAATAAACATGCTATGTACATACTGCATAGCAAAAAATGTTTAGAATGCAATATCAGTTACAAATCTGGGCCATGGGTATTACACAAAAAGCTCGAAGGGGATCCCAAAGGAGAAACGAGGAGCATGCTATAGTAATGGGCACACTCCCTTATATCAAAGGGACAATTGATGTACTGATAATAATTCTAAAGAGAAGAAACATTAGCATCACTTTCTCTCCATTGAAATTTGTTGGAAGAATGTTGGATTCCTTGAAAGAGTCATGGATCTAAAGAAACATAAGAGTGTTTACAACATACCATGCTCATGTAGAAAACCTTATATTGATGAAACATGTCATTCAGTTTAGGTAAGTCTTAAAGATCACAGTGCGGTCATAATGTATAATCGTCATAACAAATCCACCTTATCTGACCATGCCCATAACTCAAGCCACAATATTTGTATTAAAGATGCCAAGCTAATTGCAAGGGAAGATCACTTCATGAGAAGGAAGATACACGAAGCCATTGAAATAGAAAAGATCCCCAAACATTTAAATGGAGATGATGGCCTTAGGTTAATTAATGGTTGGTGTCCAATAATTCATCTTATTAAAAATAAAAATAAAAATAACACTGAGGGATTGGCCACTTCCCAAAATGAAAGCACATAAATTTAATAACATATATAAATAAGCATTGTTACTCTTCAACCATAAACTCGAATTATTTCTCGTGATGACGACCTTGATTATGAGGATCGAAACTTTGAGACTAAAAATATATAACGAGTGTACCTCTTATAAACTTTGAAAATTTCCTTTTGTATCTGCCATGAATGGTTGGATTATTCTATGTTATTAGTTATTTTATTTACTTCTCTTCAGCAAATCCCTTGGATGGTTGGAAATTAAAAAACATATTTTAAATTTCATATTACTCTTTAAAATTTCCTCCGTTTCTATGTTTTTTTCATTTTGAATTTTTATTGTGAAATTACTTGACATAATTTGCTTCTTAATGAGAATAGCATTTATTTCCAGCACTTTAATGCTTATCACCATTTAGATTAGAATTAAGTTTAGCATTTCGAATAGATTTATTTTCCTACTCTTTTCATTTTAGAAGAAGAAAGAAAAACATTTTCAAAACACTTAAAGATTTTAAAGCTCAACGAAAGGTAATCTATCCATTAATCCAGTGGGTTATTCCATTCCAAACAAGAAAGAGTCTAAATGGGCCTCTTTCTTGGCTTTAACCCCTGTTGTTTGTACATGCAATTTGGCCCTATCAACACACATATAGTACAATTGGATAATTTTGCAACCTTAAATAATGAGGAAATGCTTTGTTAGAATGAAAATTTATGAAGAGACCATGAGTGATGCACTCTTTATCTTTATTTGTGGCCAAAAAGTGGCCTCTTCCACATTAATATTATGGAAAATGAACATTTAATTTCCCTTAATTGTGATTATTAATCCGCCGATGAATTATGTCACTTCATAGATATCATATAAGGTTTTTATTAAAAAATATGTGGGTTGTGCATGCATTTTTATGTAACAAATAGCCAAATAAGCATAAGAAATACCCAATTGAGTATGGAAACTCCTAATTCAAGTGAAATATTGAATGAATAAGAATATTCTTCAAGTGGGAAACCCATTTTTACAATATATCAAATGCATAATATAAGATAGACCCTAAAACTAGGCCTCAACCTTGGTATATATGAAAGACAAAGAGTACAATTAGAAATAATGTGCCTATCCGACCAATAATAACAACAATAATATAACAATACGAAGGTAATGTCCCAAGACCCAAGGTTTAACATGCCTCACTCCTTCCAGGGCTGGTAGGTGTGGGAGGTGTAATCCTTAACCCTCTAGAAAATGAAGAAGTTAACTTTCCATGGGGACTTGGGAGAGTGATGAAAAACCAAGTAGAGATTCATGGCCTCTCTCTCCTAATTTCCAAAAACATCAAGATTGTACTCATATTTGGAGATTCTTCTTTAGTAATAGGACTTTTAAAATGAATATATTAGAAGGATAATACATTTTTGGGGCGAATGAAATGGAGAATTCAAAACATGCTCGATACCTTCGAATCCTTCCAATTGCTTCATATTTGTTGGAACAACAATAGAAAATTGGATATACTTGCACATCAAGCTACAAGACTAGTTAAGGGCCAAATGGTGTAAAATGGGGAAGCTCCCAAAGTGTTTTTATCACCATAAGACCTCATGATCCAAGTCACTAGCCAAGATGAGAAAGCCACATTGTATTTGTATGAAAGTTGGATCACAAGTATGGACAAGTGTACCCATACAAGATTGAATGGAATCATAGTCTTTTATGCATTGCATGTAGGATCTTACCTACGATCCTATCCAAATATGATTGTAGACACACTCTAAACTCCAAATTCAATTGCACGTGGTATGCATCTGGGATTTTTGTTGCATAGTGTTGGAATCAATTTAATACTGAGAGGGGGGTGAATTAGTATTAGCACAATTATCAGCAATTTTTAACTTAATTAACTGATTAGTCTTAACTTAATCTTGATCTTTAGTTATCCAATATAAATAGAATCATTCATCCATATATGCTCCAAGACAAAGAACAAAAAACACACAGGATTTTAATGTGGAAACCCAAACGGGAGAAAACCATGGAATTCTTCATTTTATAATGATACAGAATACATTCAAGGAAGCACCAACTTCCTATGTTTACCAGCACCAACTGGAAGGAGGCACCAAGCCCCTAGTTTTACAGGCACCGACCTGACGGAAACTTCAACTCCCTGTTTTCTCTAGCACCAACTGGAAGGAGGCTACAACCCCCTTTCTCCTTGCCCTGTCCTGCTACCCAAATATCCAATATATGATTCTGACTTGATGAACTTCAACTCCATGCACACTTCTGATCTTATAATATTGATTTTGTTGTGCGCAACCTTCGTATGCAGACGATTCTTTGTCACTGTGCTGCATACATCACTTGACTTCTCATTCCTCTCAATTCCACACTTCTGCTGATGTCTTACTTCATGTACTATGTGCTTGTTGATTCTACAATCTGCGCTAAGGTATACTCTATCAATCTATTGTTGTGCAACTGCATTCACCAACTGATACTGTGCATTCAATTGATAATTTGTTGCTCTAAAATAATGCACCACTAACAGATGGAACTACACACTTCCTAATATATTCGTTATGTTTAAGTGCCACACTCTTTTATATAATCTGCGACATGTTGTGCGTCAATTGGTTAGTCCTTTCAGTTTAACACACTTGTCTCAGATCATCCTCATAATGATGCGCTTACTGGATCATGTTGCTGCTCTGTCGTTACACATCAGATGGACTTATCAACTTCACACACTTTACTTCAATATTTATGTATCAACTAACCATCTGTGCATCACCTGATATACTTCGATTCTATCTCTGTTCTACTATATTACAACATCTAGGACTATCTATGTGTTGTCTACAAACCTGTCATTCAGTCTTCACGTAGTTGTGCATACTTCTATATTTCTATCTTTTGGTGTTTGCGCAATTGTCACAAATCTACAACATCATTCTACACACCATTAACTACATCATTCTTTTGTCTATGCGCACTCGGCTCCTCGCTAGATCATGATGTTCTGTCCTCAAGCCCTTGATGCCCTGAATATAAATCTGTATCTTCCAACTGAAACTCTATGATCTCACCATCAAGATTACTTCAAATCTCCAACTTGCATCTCTATTTATACATGTCCTACACAGATTTTATGTCCACAAGTTGGTTGTGGCATCCCTTCTTCCATACTTCCCACATTGTGCATTTTCCACATGTCATCTTATGCGTTATTGATGTGTCATCCTTTATGGGTCTTGCGCATTCATGGTCCACAACTTAGTGGGACTTAAACCTTAGTGGTGTACTCTTGCGCTTTTGAAGTACCATCGATTTGAGGTATGTGCACATCCTTTCTTTTCAACTTTATGAGTCTTTGACCCTTACTGTACCATCCCTTGTGGATGTTGCACACTTGATGTATGAATGCTTGGCAGAATCTACGCATACTCCAACTTCTACTTGGTGGGACTTGACCCTTCTATACCATCCCTTGTGGGTGTTGCACACCCGATGTATGAATGCTTGGGGGAATCTGCACATACTCCAACTTCTACTTGGTGGTACTTTGACCCTTTCCATGTCATCACATGTGGGACTTGCACACCTGTTGTGCCGTCAGTTGTGGAGTTTGTATGTATATAGACTTCAGCGGTTGCACCCTTCTAGGAACTTATGCACCCTTTACAAATTGAAAGCATCTTCTGATTTGACAAGAATTGCGCACTTTCAGGACTGTTGAACCATAAGTTGTTTCTTACTGCTTTCACACTCTCGATATTTGACCAAGCAATGTGTTTGCATTCTAGAGTCTTATTTCAACATGATTGCACACTTGTACATTTGCTTAACCAACTCCTTGGATGTTTGTGCACTGCATGTAGCTTTGTCCAACTAGTTCTTTGACTACTTCCTTGAGAGAGTATGACTTGGTGGACTTGATATCTGTGCATGTACCACATGTAGTAGGATACATTACTTATGTGCTTATTTTAACTAGATCTGCATGATGTACTATCCTTATGTACTTCTTCAAACTCATCATGCACAATGTATCCTTGGACACACATCTTCATATTGCATGCAACTTCTATATATACTTCTTCAGACTGGCATCCATGTCCTTCACAATCTTGCGCATATACTTCTTCAAATTGGCCTCCATATACTTCTTCAAACTACTGTAGGAATTTTGTATCCACTTCAACATTATTTTACATCAATAGTTGACATCCTCTTTGACATTAGTTGACATCAATGACAACCAAAGTTCAACACATAGGTTTGTAATCCTATTGTTATGGAACTTGGGCATGAGAGGATTTTGGAGGAGACTAGGCTTTGATCCATGGATCTGTTTGGTGTGTAGTAGCCAATAGGGTATTCGATATCCTCCCATATAAGTACTTGCCACTCAAGACTCTACAATTTTTATGTATTAAATCACTCTTAAAATTATGGGAAACCCTTGTTTTCCAGGTCTTGGGTTGCATTTACAGTGGTATGTCATTGAATCCTATTAGGGGTTTTGTAATGTCTCCATTCAAATAAATATCAAAAGAGAAAATTCCACCAATCTACTAATTTCCTAGGTTGGGGTGGAAACATTAGATTTGGAATAAGGAGACTATAAAACCCCAAATGGACATTAGATTGACATAAATATATTAAAAAGGGTTAAATAAATATTTATGATAGGAAAATAAGGTGGCACTTGGTAATGGAGACACATTGGTGGTGTGGGACCCACACAAAGCTAGATTCCTCATGCCACATGGAGTTCTATTCTCATCCATTCGAATCCAAGTCGGAGTCTAATGATATTGGAGAGTTGGAAGTTCAATATACTTGGCATGACTCAATGAAGGTCGGATTGGAGTGGAAGAGTAACTCCCATGGAAGAGGAAGGGGTATTTGAGATATATTGAGACACTTGGGCTAGATTCCTTAGCTTCTATGACAACAATGATGAATATGCTATGACACTTATGACATAAATCAGACCTGAATGCTGAAATATGACATATATGACATGTTAGGGATAAAAATATCCTCCAAGAACATGCACAAGGGAGTTAGGGCAGCCAAAGAGACATCCATTCAAATTGAGGGAAGATGGAGACTAGGAATTGTTGGACAAGTGGCACACATTGGAATCTCTTCCCAACTTGAGTTGGCATGAGTATTTTGGAAGGAATTCGACCCATGGAGAACTTGAGAAGTTTATAAAATAAAAGAACAAAGAAGGAGAGTGGATTTTTTTTATCATTTCTCATTTTGTATATTGGAGATCATAGCTTGTCCATGCTAGTGGAGTGTTTACTCTACTTTCCTTAGTACCAATTTCAAGGGTGAAAGATTCCCATCCTAATTGGAAATTGGAGAGGCCATTCAAACCTTTCATTTGGATCTAAAATGGATTCATTTGTTGTAGGTTGAAGCTAAAGGGAGCTCGTGACATTCTCTTCTTCAACTTGTTTCCACACCATTCTCACTTTCCTCTTCATATTTTGGCTCTTGGAGGAAGGGCACACTTGGTGAGATGATGATATCTTTGGGGGAGCTATTGTGGCCCCATTTATTTTTAATATGATGTATTTAATGTTTATTTTCTGCTTAGAATATCCTCAGGTCGAAATACCAATTGAAACTATGTCAAAATACCAAACAATGTATAAATGGTGCCATTTTCCTCATATCTAGTTATGAAAGCTTGAAGTTGCTTTATTTCGACTTGTATCAATTCATCTATGTGGTTTTTATGATGTATGGAGATTAATTAATGTCCTAAAGAAGTTTTATATACATTACATAATCCTTTGGAGCATAAATCTCGAATTTCATAGCAAGTAGTGAAGTTTCCTATCATTTCCCCCTATGTGAAGACATGTCCATAAACCTCTGATTTATGGGAGTTGAAGCAGCCTTTAGGAACTGATTAATGATGCAATTGGGTTCCCATTGAATTCCTTTAACTCTATTCTTAAATTTGGGAGGGTCGTATTTCATTTGGGAATCCATTTTTGTCCCTTACCCTTGAGGGTTTTGAACCTTGAATTGACTAGTAAATTTCCCTATTTTCTCCTGGTTGTAAATGAAGGTTGCAGAAGTATTTTGAGAGTGTCCAAGCATCCATAAGCATAATTTTTATGTCGCAATACCTTTCAAAAACCTTCAAACCCAGTTCGGAATCATTTGGAGCCATTTGGAATCATTTGAGTCATTACTCGTCTAAGGGTCGAATTGGCCAAAAAGTGCAATTTTTCTAATTTTATTAAAAAGGGACACTAAAAGTGGTATCAGAGCATGGTCCTTGCACCTATGAATTAATATCATACCTTGAAGAATAATTGGCAGCCATGTATTACTATTATGATTAATCCTATGAGTACAATGCTTATGAGCAATATGAAGAAGAATGTGAATGGTATGAGGAAGAGGTGCCATCATGCAACACTTCTTACAATTTCATAAGGAATGAGGGTTATTATTATGACCTTGAATATGATGAAGATGAGTTTGTCACACTACCAAAGGATAACTCTATGAATGAATTACAAATATTGAGAGCAGCATGTAAAACCTTGCCCCAACAATATCAGGCATATCTTGATGTGTACAAGGGAGATACACAAAAGGATATTCCTTTTGAAGAATTTGTTGATTGAGTGTTTGAAAATAGGCCCAAAAATGAAGATGTGGATTTAGTGAAGAAAGGTCTATGCCTTTCTTGCAAAAGACCTTGGAGAGAAAATCATGTGTGTGAGTGAAAAGAGCAGTGAAAAATCTAAAGCTTCAGGGAATGCATGTATTTCCTACTGGAAGAGAGTTTTTGGGTTTTCTTCAAAAAGAGTTTCCAAATATATTCATATTAAGGAGACCAAGGGGAAAAATGCATTAACTTGCTTGAAGGATCGAAAGGAGGAGACCCATGAGCCACCTAGTTCTAAAATAGGTGAAGTAAAAGAAGCAGTACAAGAAGAGGAAAGTTTTGCCCTTTTGAGGGATGTGCATTATCCTACCCTTATGGAGCCTACAAATGATGACACTTTTGCATATTCTGATAATTTGAGTGAGTTGGTTTATTCTCCTACATCTTACACTTCCCTATTTTGCAACATTCGTCCTAATGAAGTATAGGTGAAAAGTTTCTTTTTGATGGTGCCACACGAGGAGTGTGAAACTCCTACCTCTCCTTTTGTTGATGACATGACTAGAGAACCTCATTATTTACATTTGCAACAGCATCCTTTTTTACCTTATGATGATACATGTCTTCATGGATGCACTTATGATGTTCACTTGAGTCACTTGAAGACTCATGATTTTCCTTGCTCCTTGCTTAGTTCAATTGATGTTGGAGGAACTTCATTAACTACTTGGGTGAAGAGATATATGATTGGAGAAAATGTTTATTGGAAGCAACATCCCTTGTTATTTCTTGATGATACACATATTCATGGATGCATAAATGGTACTTATGTGATCCCCTTGAAGGCTCATTGTTTTCTTTGCTCCCTGCTTGGTTCGGATTTTAATGGAGATTATTCATTCACTTCTTGGATGAAAGAACACAGGGCTGATTATTTTGATACGTCCTTCATCTTTTTGGATAAACATTATAGGACATGGGATCCTCACCTATGTCATTGGAGAAGAATTGATTGGTCACTTGATGCTTGTATGCACTTGGAAAATGGCGGTCTACTTGCTTGGAAGTATAAGCACTTTCACGATTCTTTGGTGAGGCACCTCCTTGATGTACATTTTTATTATGTTTCTATGTACTTTGATGATCTATATTTTGTACTTATGATGATTGGAAGAATGAATACAAGGAAATGGGATCCGGTAATTCTCTTTCCTGATGGTATGGGTTGGAGAGCACTCCTAATTGTTGGAATGCAATACAAGAAATGGGACCCTGGAATAATTTTCAATCTCATTGGTTTCAAAAAAATTTGGGAAAGAAAGTTTTGGGAAGAAAAGTTTTGGAAAGGAAGCAGGTTCTTAAACATCAATATTCGAAATTGCTTGAGGACAAGAAATATTTGGTGGGGAGGATTGTAATGTCCCCATTCAAATTATTCTCAAAAGAGAAAATTCCACCAATCTACTAGTTTCCTAGGTTGGGGTGGAAACATTAGATTTGGAATAAGGAGACTATAAAACCCCAAATGGACATTAGATTGACATAAATATATTAAAAGCAGTTAAATAAATATTTATGATAGGAAAATAAGGTGGTACTTGGTCATGGAGACACATTAGGGGTGTGGGACCCACACAAAGCTAGATTCATCATGCCACATGGCATTCTATTCTCACCCATTCGAATACAAGGTGGAGTATAATGATATCGGGGAGTTGGAAGGTCAATATACTTGGCATGAATCAATGAAGGTCTAATTGGAGTGGAAGAGTAACTCCCATGGAAGAGGAAGAGGCATTTGAGAGATATTGAGACACTTGGGCTAGATTCCCTAGCTTCTATGACAACAATGATGAAGATGCTATGACACTTATGACACAAATCAGACCTGAATGCTAACATCTAACATATATGACATGTTAGGGATAAAAATATGCTCCAATAAGGCACACAAGGGAGTTATGGAAGCCAAAGAGACACCCATTCGAATTGAGGGAAGAGGGAGACTAAGAATTGTTGGACAAGTGGCACACATTGGAATCTCTTCCCAACTTGAGTTGGCATGAGGATTTTGGAAGGAATTCGACCCATGGAGGACTTGAGAATTTTATAAAACAAAATAAAAAATAAGGATAGTGTCTTTTGATCATTTCTCATTTTTCATATTGGAGAGCATAGCTTGTCCATGCTAGTGGAGTGTTTACTCTACTTGCCTTAGTACCAATTTCGAGGGTGAAAGATTCCCATCCTAATTGGAAATTGGAGAGGACATTCAGACCTTTCATTTGGAGCTACAATGGAGTCATTTGTTTCAGGTTTAAGGTACAAGTCATTTCTTGACATTATTTTCTTCAACTTGTTTCCACACCATTCTCACTTTTCTCTTCATATTTTGCCTCTTGGAGGAAGGGCGCACTTGGTGAGATGCTAATATCTTTGGGGGATATATTGTGGACCCATTTATTTTTAATATGATTTATTTACTCTTTATTTTATGCTCAAAATATCCTCAATTCGAAATACCAATTGAAACTATGTCAAAATACCAAACAATGTATAAATGGTGCCATTTTCCTC
The DNA here is from genome assembly GCA_027924585.1 of Larix kaempferi. NCBI lineage: Eukaryota > Viridiplantae > Streptophyta > Pinopsida > Pinales > Pinaceae > Larix > Larix kaempferi. The sequence goes on from BSBM01000070.1 coordinate 16,553,539, forward strand.
ATATCTAGTTATGAAAGCTTGAAGTTGCTTTATTTCAACTTGTATCAGTTCATCTCTGTGATTTTTATGATGTATGGAGATTAATTAATGTCCTAAAGAAGTTTCATATACATTACATTAGACATTGGAGCATAAATCTCGAATTTCATAGCAAGTAGTGAAGTTTCCTATCATTCCCCCCTATCTGAAGACATGTCCATAAACATTTGATTTATGGGAGTTGAAACAGCCTTTAGGAACTTATTAATGATGCATTTGGGTTCCCATTGAAGTCCTTTAACTAATCCATGTCTCTGTTCTTAAATTTGGGAGTTTTGTACTGCATTTGGGAAGCCGTTTTTGTCCCCTACCCTTGGGGGTTTTGAACCTCGAATTGACTAGTAAATTTCCCTATTTTGTCCTGATTGTAAATGAATGTTGCAGAAGTATTTTGAGAGTGTACAATCATCCATCAGCATCATTTTTATGTACTAATACCTTTTAAACACCTTCAGACCCAATTCGGAATCATTTGAGTCATTACTAGTCTAAGGGTCGAATTGACCAAAAAGCGCAATTTTCCCAATTTTACCAAATTTATTAAAAAGGGACACTACAGGTTTTATTTTGAGTGTTTCTCATAAATATTAAGAGGTTCTCTCCATTTCCAGTGTTAATTCCCCCTTAGATCCTTTGTTATGCTTCATTGATACATCTCATCCCACCGAGATGGATTATGATAGTATCCATGAAATCAAGAAAATCTTAAGACAAATGACATGCCAACTTGACCCATAACTCCCTTGTGTACTTTATGGAAGATAGATGGTACCAATAGAGTTCCATAAATTAGGACAATTCGTGTGAGGTATGGAAGGAAGTGTTCTAGCACCATTATGCCAAGGGTAACGACTTGACCCATTTTGTATGTTTATCATATGCAAAGCAACATAGAACAACATAGATATCCTTTTGGAAATTTATTCACAATCTTATCTTTCCCATAAGATTGAGTACGGTAAGAAAATTTGTTGGCCAATTAGCACCCAAACAAGAAAATGGGTCATTCCAAAAACTACTAGTGAGAATTGGATATTTGTCACTTAAAATAATCTTGGGGTTTCCATGTACCTTATGAATTGTTTACATGAATGCTACAACTATTGTACTTTCTCTAAAAGGGAGAGGGAGAGAAAAATTGGGAATACTTTGTGATTCAATCCACTTCCATCATGATGATATTGTATCCTTCAAACTTTGGTAGACTTGTGATAAAATCTATTGAGGATTATTCCCAATATTAATGACCAGCGGTTCTAGAAGACCCAAGGCCTTGATTGTATTTCCTTTGTTCTATTGGAAAATAAAACATTATGCCACAAACTTCTGAACATCATTTTAATACCTTGTTAAAAAAATCCTTCTTGATCCTATGATTAGTTTAAAAAAATCTAAGTTTCCCCCTCTAGGAAAAGTGTATAGTTCTAGAAGGACATTTTGTTTCAGTTGGAAATACTCACATAAATATAGACAATCCTTATGCTAAAGTGAATAATTCTTATACACAAATTTATTTGATGCACCAAGATTATGTTATAGTTCTTAAATGAGCTTCCATGCCCTCTGGTCATGCTACCATGATATTCTGGCTTCTTCCACTTAATAATATTGTATAATGGAAATAATACAAAGTAAGGCCCCAATATCTTCTTCTTTCTTTCTAATTGCATCCACTAACACATTTTGTTTCCCTTTTTTGTAGATAATTTAAAATTCATAACCTAGCATCTTTGTAACACATTTTTTTTCTCTTTTGAATATAATCTTTGTTCTAGGAGGTATTTCAAATTATCATGATCTCATTTTATCTTGATGTGTTTTCCTACTAGTTAAGGATTATCATTTCTTAATTGTATGCAGTATGGCCAATATTTCCTTATCATAAATGGGTTTAAGTAAGTTCTTTTCTTTAAGTTGGAAACTTTCAAAAGTAAGGGGCCTTCCTTCTTGCAAGAAAATTGCACCAATGTCATTCCTTGAGGTATCACACACCACAATAAGGTTTTCACGAATTCATGTTGATATGATCATAACGAGGACAAATATGGAGCTAAATGTATATGTAATGGGGTATGTGTGTGTGAGAGAGTGGGGGTTGGACTGATAAAGGGATGACATGTGCAATGAGTGAGAATAGGTGTGTCTGCGTGTGCAAATATATATGTATATATGTATACATTGTTAATTTTTCAGAATTTACTTCAATCTGATCTAGGATATTAACTGAGAGAACAACATGTACAACATATCTACATCATATCAATCATGGACACAATAAAGCAAGCACACAAGAGACACAGATTTTACTTGGGGAAAACCATAAAGGTGAAAAACCCCAACAACTTACTCAGAGATAGATAGAGCAATGATACAATCCAAGCATAAGAGATAGACATCTCCTAGCAGCAGCTTCTCCTCCTCCACAAGTGCGCCACTCTCCTGAGAGTGTGAGAGAGAATAGAATGATGAAATAGAGTGCCTCCCGCACTCTATTTATACTTGACTTGACTTGCCTAATAACCTTTACCAGGTCGGCCTTAACTTAACCACATAACATAATGCTGACTGAGCCGACACCCAATAGGGTGGTCTAATAACCCTTTGACCCACATGGCTGACCCCCAATAGGGTGGTCTAATAACCCTTCGACCCACATGACTTATACAGGGCCGACCCCAACAAGGTGGTCTAATAACCCATCAAGTATAAGTTACGACACTTACAATATAAATGACGACACTTCTGTATAGAGGAATAATAACATCACTATAGGAATACAACCACTTCTGTATAGAGGAATAATACCATCTCTATAGGAGTACAATATACATATATGAAATACATTCCGAAGTTACATATACATCAACACTCCCTCTTAACTAGGAAGGTATTTCTCGACACAGGTCTTCTAGCACAAGTCTTCTTCTCTGGATCATTGTCACTGGATAATCGTCATCGAGCCATCGTCATCGTCACTGCTGCTTCTATCTCAATCAATCTCTAAATCTACTCACCATAGGAAGTTCTACAGATCCAATCCTTTTTCATACTGGATGTAGGCCCACCACCTGCAAGTCTTCATCATCTGTGCGAAGTCTGATAGAGGTGGTCTCTCAGGACTAATTTTATGTGTTGATGCAATACCTGACAAGAGCATCCCAGGAACATTTATGTGCCTAATCATGACCGAAAAGATCTCCCAGGACTGATTACATGCATCCCCTTCACAATACATTTAAAGAGCATCCCAGGAACATTTATGTGCCGCAGCACGACCGATAAGATCTCTAAAGAGCGTCCCAGGACTTATTACGAGCACACAGCTCAACCTCTCGGATCTCTAGGCTTGATTACATGTGAATAGACAATACCTTTAAAGAGCATCCCAGGAACATTTATGTGCCACAGCACGACCGGCAAGATCTATAAAGAGAATCCCAGGACTTATTACGAGCACATAGCTCAACCTATCGGATCTCCAGGATTGATTACATGTCTCCGTAGTAATACCTCATCCCAGGACTAATTACAAGCACATAGCTCAACCTATCGGATCTCTGAGGACTGATTACATACTACACAGCAATACCTCATCCCAAGACTGATTACGAGCACACAGCTCAACCTATCGGATTTCTGAGGACTGATTACATGCTATTTGCACAACCTACCACATATCATCTCTGAACTCCAAGTATCAACCTGATACTCATGATCTAACTGATCATCAACGCACGAAGCATCATCCTGATGCTAATGATCATACTGATCATCATCACTGTATCGTCCTGATACATATCATCTGGAGCAACATCCTGAAGCTCATGATCATGATCATCCTGATCATACAATGCATTCACCTGATGCATACCAAGTATCTACCTGATACATATCACCATACATGATCCACCTGATCATACAATGTATCCACCTGATACATACATAGATACATGATCCACACAATGTATCCACCTGATATATATCAACATACATGATCTACTTGATCATACACAGTATCCACCTGATACATATACAAATACATGGTCCAAGCATCCAACATGATGCATATACAAATACATATAAATGATCCAACTGATCATATCCAGCATCCATGCATACATACATATACATATAAATGATCCAACTGATCATATCCAGCATCATCCTGATGCATATACAGAGCAGTAACTAGAGCATCGTTCTGATGCTCATCATCCAGCGCTTACATCCATAGCCATGTGAAGGATCATCCTTCCAACATGCTTGGAATGGCTTCAACAAATGTGTCCATCACTTCTTCCTCGAAGTGTCGCCGATCTAAAGAACACCAAGCCTCTCTCTGAAGTACTTGAACTTCACTATGGATAGTGGCTTCATCATCACATCTGCAATCTGCTCATCTGTCGCAACATACAGGAACTTTACTGCTCCTCTCTGCACCATATCCCTGATATAGTGATATTTATCTCAATGTGTTTTGACCTGTTGTGGAACACCAGGTTCTCAGACAGCTTCACACAACTCTGGTTATCATAGAAGATACCAGTAGCATCCTACGGGAGATCAAATAACTCAGACAGTAGCTTTCGAAGCCATACTGCCTCACAACTAGCCGAACAGGCTGCAACATACTCTACCTCGGCTGTACTCAGTTCTACACAGGACTGCTTCTTGCTAAACCAGGAGATCACACCTGATCCCATACTGAAGCAACACCCAGATGTGCTCTTCCTATCTGCAGCACTGCCTGCCCAATCTGAATCAACATAACCCTGCAGGTTAAACTTTTGATTCGCATCATACTTGAGCCCATAATCAACTGTACCCTTCAGGTACCTCAGAATATGCTTTACAGCAGCCAGGTGAACACTCCTTGGATCCGTCAGGAACTGGCGCATTGTGTTCACCACAAAGCAAATATCTAGTCTCGTGTTCATCAGGTACATCAAGGACCCAATCATCTGACGATACATAGTGATATCAACCAGCTCAGATGAAGTATCACACAAAACCTTCATGTTTGATGCTATAGGTGTGGCCATGGCCTTGCAGTCCATCATCCTGAACCTCTTCAGGATCTCTACTGCATACTTCCCTTGTCTAAGGAAGATTCCATCTGCACTCCGCCACACCTCCATACCTAGAAAATAGTGCATCATCCACAAGTTCTTCATCTCGAACTCGGAAACAAGCTTCTGCTGCCTAACGGCAATCAATCTATCTTCACCTATAATAAACAGGTCATCCATATACAAAAGTAGTATCACTGGATTTCCTTCCTCAACCTTGTAGTAAAGGTTGGAATCCGCTTTACTCTTAGTAAAGCCCAAACTGGATAGAAAGCTATCTATCCTACCATACCAAGTTCTGCACATATATGACTCCCTGTCATGTGTCTCAGAACCAAGTGGCTGCTCCACATACACTTCTTCACCATTCAAGAAAGTTGTCTTGAAATTCATCTGGTGTATCTTCCCTTTCATCACTGCAGCCAGAGCAAGTACGGATCTAATGGAAGTGTATCTCGCTACATGAGCAAAAGTCTCTATGCTACCACCTGCAACATGCTTGATCTTGTAGATCCTCTTGGAAGTCACTACAGACTCCCCTTCAAGTCTTGGGACTACATCCCAAACATCTTCATGATCGACTGGTACTCCTCGATCATGGCATTCTTCCCAGATCCTGGGAACTTCAATATCTTCAATATTTTCAATAGATAACTTTGTTTGCTGAACAAATGTTGTAGTCCTTCTTTTGCAAGTGATGGTATACGATCTTTCCTACACAACAAGTTAAATTGCATGATTAGAAAACATCTCATAGTTTTCAGAACAAATTCTTACACATAAAGAAATATGTCATAGACTCATGCAGTTATCTTAGCCAATCCTTCAATACAACATTTATCCATATCCCGTAACTTTCTAGATGCCTTCCAATCTCTACGAGAACATTGTTAAGAGTGTGCACAACTCCCAACATGTAAGCAAGGAGGTTTCATTCTAGATAAGTAGCAATGGAATGTTGCACAGTGCCATAGGCCACTTACCCATGTATATTAGTAGTATACCGTTCATCAATGCAACTAATCTAATATGCATAATACACAACCTAATTCTACTAACATGAGTATATATATTATTGAACAGTATTATTTAAACAATAAAATAATTATGCAAGGAATGATAATTCAAATACTTATCTTTGTTTGTTTGTTGGGTTGACTCCCACTCAGTCTTTTCTTCTTTTCTACAACTCCATTCTGATGTGGATTGTGAGAAGTGGTCAACTCCCTCTGAATATCTGCATCCTTGCAGAAACTACTAAAGTGTGCTCCTTCTTTATCTTTGCTTCCTTGTAGGAACAACTGGAGTGTGCTCCCTCTTGATCTTTGCTTTCTTCCAGGAACAACTGGAGTGTGCTCCCTCTTGATCTTTGCTTCCTTGCAGGAACAACTGGAGTGTGCTCCCTCTTGATCTTTGCTTCATGGATTACCTGTCCTTGAACTTATATCCATCACTATGCATGCTTATTAGTATCATCATTGTGTTATCCTCGAGGTCTCATACATAATCACACATTCATCAGTATAATCTTAATACTATAAAAACACAATAATCTTAAACATGTATAGTCATGATCATTTCAAACATAGATAATAAACATTAGTATTCAAGGTTTCAGGGAAGTCTTCTTTTACTCATGCATATTCTTATTTGATCATACGACTCTTCTGGTTAGTTAAATCATCAATCAAGATAAGAGTCATAAAATGCATAAACCCTTGATTACTTACATTTCTAACTTTATGAATAAACATAACCAATCATACCAAGTATACTTATATAGGGGACCCTAACACAAGGTAGGATTCTAACTTGATATAGGAAAAACATACATAGATTGGTATGTTAGCTAGTTATGTCTAACATACCCACATGATGTCTTCTTGTTCTCTTCAATGACTTGTGCTAGTAACTTGCATATCTCATAAGTTAACCATTATAGAACCAAGTTATACATACCTCGCAAATAGATCTTCTAAGTGATTCATGACAATGGATGAATCTTTGTCCTCATGTCATCATGATCATATGTTCTTGAACTAGAACATGATTTGTCTTTCTTGGTGTACCTTTCATGTTAGAGGACAACATAAACCTCATACAACACCATAATGCATTAGTACAATCATAAGTGTCAACACCCTAATCAATGAATATCTTCTATCATGCATTCATAATTTTATTAAGGTGATATGACAAGTCTAAATTTAATCAAGATAGTACTAACCGTAATAACATGAAGACAAACATACCATAAACTTAATCATGAACAAATCTCGAAACATACCTGGATAATTCAAACCTGTCGAGATTGCTTGTAATCTTCTTATGTAAGGCCTTAGCCTCATCTCCCTCTAAAATAGGAACTTCTTCACTTATGCAGGTGACCAATCCATTCTCTTCTAGGATTAACCCAATCCACTTGATTTGCAAGAACTGGATCTAAAGCTGGATTAGGGTTTGTCAGAGAAACCCTAAAAATTCAAAATTTGAATTTCAAACTTCCGAAAGGATAAAAATATGCGCCTTGATGAGTTGATCAGGCTAGTATACTCATAATTTGAAAACTGCAAAGTTTCACTCCTCAAATTTGCCTTTGAAACTTCCGGATTCACTAGACATGACCTCAAACTAGGGTTTGATAAAGCCCACCCTTCTTCCCAATCAAAAGGTTCGATCCAAAGCTCTAAGCTTCTATTTTTCTGAGGAGCTTCCAGCCGTGGTCACAGATTTCAAAAATTTCCATTTTTGCAGAAGCCCTAATTTTCCACTTTTCTGATCAAAGTCTCGAACTAGGGTCTGATCAAGCCCGGCCTTATTCCCAACCAAAAATTCTAAACTTGGTCTCTAAATTTCGATTTTGATGAGTAGCATTCAGCCGTAGTCTCTGATTACAAAAATTCCAACTTTCTCCGAAACCCTAAATTCCGGAAGCCATGAATGAAGGTGCTAAAAAATAATTATGTTTTGACATAAATATGTACCTGATTTTTTCTGGTGTAACTCTGAACTTTTCAATCCACGGGGTCTGAAAAATGTTCTTGTGATATCCTGACCTGTCATCTTTCCAACCCCATAGGTCTGACCTCAAATGGATTCTCTGAGAGAGAGTTATGTCAAGTGTCGCAATGTGACCTGTTTATGGGATAAAATAGGAGAGCAAACTTGTACGGAGTGCCATGTGTCACTGGTTCAGTTTCAGCCTCTAAAAAAGTTACCTGAGAAAGTAAAGTCTGTGCACTACTTGTCTCATTTTATGAAATTTCATTTGGATCTTCCTAGCCCAATTTATGACCTTTTTTCCAAGGTCACCTGATTATGACTGAGATCTGGAAGAGGCAGAAACCCTATATTGTACAGATCATAAATCACAAAGTACAACGAATTAGAAGTTTTCCTTTGGATACAAGGTACATGGGGATCGTATCTTCTCCTTGTACTATTTTTAGACCCTAAAACCTTTCCAAAATTTATTTATAGCGAAAGTGCTACGATGACTGGTTTTTGCTATATCAAGCCCTAGCTTCGCTATTGCAACAAGTGTCATACATGCCATACCATGCCTTCTTTCAGGATAGCTCTAATACCATGTTAATTTTTCAGAATTTACTTCAATATGATCTACGATCTTAACTAAGAGAATAACATGTACAACATATCTACATCATATCAATCATGGGCACAATAAAGCAAGCACACAAGAGACACAGAGTTTACTTGGGGAAAACCATAAAGGTGAAAAACCCCAATAACTTCCTCAGAGATAGATAGAGCAATGATACAATCCAAGCATAAGAGATATCCATATCCTAGCAACAGCTTCTCCTCCTCCACAAGTGCGCCACTCTCCCAAGAGTGTGAGAGAGAATAGAATGATGAAATAGAGTGCCTCCCGCACTCTATTTATACTTGACTTGACTTGCCTAATAACCTTTACTAGGTCGGCCTTAACTTAACCACATAACATAATGCTGACTGGGCCGACACCCAATAGGGTGGTCTAATAACCCTTTGACCCACATGGATGACCCCCAATAGGGTGGTCTAATAACCCTTCGACCCACATGACTTATACAGGGTCGACCCCAACAAGGTGGTCTAATAACCCATCAAGTATAAGTTACGACACTTACAATATAAATGACAACACTTCCGTATAGTGGAATAATAACATCTCTATAGGAAAACAACCACTTCCGTATAGAGGAATAATACCATCTCTATAGGAGTACAATATACATATATGAAATACATTCCAAAGTTACATATACATCAACATACATGCATACATACATACATATGTCTGTGTGTGGAGAGAGAGAGAGAGAGAGAGAGAGTATTGGCATGAACATATGATTTGGTTATGTGGTTGTACTTGGGTTATTTGGAGGAGGTTCTCCTATTTTATGAGGAATTATTGTGTAACTCATCTATATTATCACTTTTAAAGTTGTGTTCTAGGCTCACACCTTGTGTGCATTATGTGTATTGTAGTTTTCTATACTTATTTAAGGATTTGGTACATCATAAAAGAATGGCCAGGATAGGACTTATACACATATCCTCCTTAAGTTTTTCAAAATATTGGGTTGATTCTTGAGTCCAAGAAAATGTATCCTTTTTCAATAATTTCATTAGAGGTGTTGTTGTTCAACGATATTTCTTGACAAACTTGCTATAATATCTTGTCGATCCTAAGAATCAACTAAAATTCTTAAAAGCTTTGGGAATTGGCCATTCCATCACAACTTTAATTTTCTTAAGGTCTACTTTAATGCCCTCATGATTTATAGTAAGAGTCAAATATTGAAATTATTGCACCCTAGAGGAACACTAAGAAGCCTTTTCATATAGTTATTGCCCCTCCAATAGTTTTAAGACCATGTCAACATGTTGTTCTTACGCTTCCCACAATTTATTGTAGATTAATATGTCATTAAAAAATACTAGCATATTTTTTTTGGGGGGAAGGATTAAAAATATAATTCATCAAGCTTTGAAATGTGGAAGGTGCATTAATAACGCCAAAAGGCATCACCAAAACTCATAATGACCTTCATGTTTTCTAAACGTTGTTTTGGGGATGTCTTCTTCCTTTGTTCTAATATGATAATGTTGTGAATGAAGATCCAACTTAGTAAATAAAATTTATCCTCCTAATCCATCAAACAATTCATCAATTACAGGAATAGGAAACTTATAATTAATGTTGATCTTGTTAAGATCTATACAATTCAAGCACATAAGCCATGAACAATCCTTTTTGTAAACCATAACCGCAAGTGAAGAGAAAGCGCTTTGGCTAGGTTGAATGATTCCATCCTCTAACATTTCTCACTCTCCTAGGCATAGAGGTACATGTAAGGTTTGATGTAGGGAAGAAGGTTATTGGGTATCAAGTAAATATCATGGTCATCCCCTCAAGTAGGACAAAGACCTTTGGGAATATCCACAAACACCTCATGATGATTATCAATAACTCTTTGGAGATTCAAGGGAACATAGGATTTAGATGTTTAAACATGTAGAAAGCACAATTGTGCAATTACACCATGTTATCTTTTTTTTTAAAATGGTTTCATGTTGGTAGAGATTAACATTTTATATGGTTTCACTTGAATACCATTGAGTTCAATTTCCTTATCTTTCGATAAATATCAAGAAAAGTTCCTTAATTAAAATCCATTATTCCCAACAATTGTAATCATTGGACCCATAAGAACACCTCAAGAACAACCATTTGTATTGTAGTCATTGGGTTATCCAAGAAATAATTCCGCATAATGAGATTAATACTATGGAATTAACCCAAACAATATATGGTACCTCCATATGCAAGCATTTTTAATGCTAGATATATAAAGCAATTAGTAATTTGTAGGGAAATGAAGTTATACGTACTACCAAAATCAATCAACATATTTATTTTTTTAGATACATTCTTCCATATTGATATTTTAAGGAGTGTTAATGCAAGTAGTTACAACAAATTAACACCCTTTCAATAGGACCTGAGGGTCAATGCTAAGATTAACAACTATTCAGGAGATGCACCCACTGTCACCACAATTCACTCTCCTTACACTTTAGGCCAACTCATAGAGGATAAGTGGGACGCAATAATATAGGTGAAATAGGCCATCACAACAAGAATACCTCACATGCAACCTCTTGACAAAGATCAATGCCTTATGGAGTCAAAACAATGAATACAAGCACGTTTAACAAGTACTTCAAGAGGATAGGAGCTAGAATGGATAAATGTTCACAAATATTGCAGATGGTTAAAAAAATTGTTGCTATTATAAGAGGATATCCACAAAATATGTGCTCATATATATATAAAAACCACTTAGAACGGTGTGAACTTGGAAAGGAAGGTATCCCTGATGGAGAGGGATTATAATCTTACCTTTGGTGAAGGAACGAGTAATACAAACATGGAAATGACTTACCAGATCTGGTTCCTACCATAACCATCTCCCATAAGTAATAAGAGGGTCGACTTGATCCACTAGATGAATTCCCAAGAGAATAGGGTTGATAATAAACCTTGTTTCTAGCTCGTGAAACCCTACAAAAATGAATTTTGATGTTTGTACCTCTCAAATCAGATCTTCAAAAAGCACACTGACATTTGTACATAACAGTAAATTTCTCAAATTATCCTTAGAAAAAGGATGCCCTTCAAGATTGACCATGAAACCAATGAGGGCACATCAATTCAATGGGGTAGATTTTCCAATACCACAATATTTTTGGGATTTTTATATTTTTAGGGTATTTTCATATATTTGACTTTTTATGGATTTAAAAGTAAGATAAATATTGCAGATATAAATAACCGCGGTAAACACTTCGAAACTTTGTAAGTAAATTTAACACAATTCAAAGTACAATGACAATAAATATTTTTGGATTTTTTCAAAATATTTAATTTTTAGGGTTTTTATATTTTCTGGTTTTTTTATATAGTATAAGGAATTTTGTAAAATTGAAATGGTGAAGATGAGGGAAATAGACCTAGTCCTTATTCCATTGAGCAATGAGAAACCGGGGCTAGCATTTCTCCCAAGAATCAACAATTCCAATATTTGAATGAATTAGGGAAATGCTAAGAAACCCTAGGCTATATTAGCACTTAACCTAATTAGGGAAAACAAGATGTTGAGGCCCAAACAAGAGAGATCATTCTAGAGTGTCTCACCCCAAAATACTAAACTATCATGCATAAAACCCTAAATGGATCTTACATCGGATGCCTCTGATAGTGCAAGACAAGAGTTTCAAGATCTTACCACAATTGAGAGAGAAAAGGAGAAGAGAAAAATCCTCAAGAATCCTTTCACCTTAGAATACCCTTGAAGGATTGTAAAGAAACATCAAAACATTATGATTTGATCCTTAGAAACCTTAGAACAGCTGAGAAGAGAGGTGTGCACCGCTCAATTGCTCACATACACAAGTAAAAATAATAATTTAGACATATTTGGACACGTGATATTAATTACAAATGAGAGGAGGATGCCTTATTTATAAGAAAAAAAAGGCTCTTTTTCTCTCTTCTAAGCCGACCTACCTAATTTGTCTTTAAAATGAATTTTAATAATTTTTTAAGGTTTGTCACCCACAATTCATGGACTAAACCTCATTAAACATAAAATTAATTATATGCTTCAACATGATGAAAATTTGAACTTGGAAGGAGGATAGCATGCCCCATCTAACCCTGACATGTGTCTTTTTCCCTCAATGTTCTCCTTCTTGGGTTGCTACAAAAAGCTTGCTTTCAAGGTGGATGACTTGCTCCCTTTTACCAATATGACCAAGAGGTAGGAGTGATATAACAAAATAAGGTCCAAGAGGGTATGAATGAGGTGTGCTAGAGCGGGTGTGATAACCCTTGCAAGCACAATCACCTCTACAAAGTATAAAACCATAAGTGTCACTAGGGGGTCCTATATAATATGTCCTAATGGATTCATCCAAAGGTGCACTAGATACCTATCCAAGGCATAAATCCCTAACATGAAAAGGACCTCCAATCATCAAGGGGTAGTCAGTTGTACCACAATACCAACATGTCATGAAATGAGAACCAAGAGGACCTGCCATGACCATGACCAAGGGTCTTGATCCCTACTGGGGAAACATTTTTACATAAAGAATCCCCTACTTGGCATTTTACAATGGAAAAAGACCCCCCTCTCTAGCACATATGGTAGGGTGCACTAAAAATAATCTAAGGTGTAACAACTGGATCCAATTGTGGGACATGTGCTTCTCCTGAAAGTGTATGAGAATCCCTTGAATCTTCTAGTACCTGCATATCTACACACACTTCAAACAAAAAATGTCAACTACATCGGAGGTAGACACATATGTCCTACCTTGTTCAAATCAAATATGAAATATATAAAAATAACACAACAAGTGCAATGCATGGGTAAAACAAATGACACATTAGAATTCTTATGCAAGAGATTATGCAACCTACCTACCTACTTGTTGATGCCTCAAAAATCATAGCATCAATCAGCAAGGGATTCTCCCCAGTAAGTAAGCCCGATTAGATCGCTCACCGTTTGGTGTGGGGAATTCGTCCAATTAGCGGTTCCGGCTACCGTGTAAGATTTAAAGATTTGTATTCTTTGTACCGGTTGCGGCCCTATCCACCGTTTATGTATTTTATTTTAAAGATGATATGCAAGTGCTCTAAGCTAAATGCAGGTAATTAAGCACAATTAATCTAAAACTGTATAAGCAAATCTAATCTATCCTTGCAAGGAGAAAACTGTAAATATGAGCAATAAACTAAAAGAAACATCTAAAGATTGCACAGATAGCTATTTAATCATAAAGATGCATTTCCAACAGAAGGTAAAAGATATCAAAGATAGCTTTGATTTAATTAACACATTCCATTACTCATTTGAGATAAACATCTTTGCACAGAAAATTATGAGAGCATTCATCACGTAGAAGCAATTCATGACAACAAGGAAAGATCTCACAGTAATGTATAGACGACACAGGAATAATCCAGCAAACATTTAACACATCTTTCAGGAAAAAATGCAGTCTCCCAGGCTTTCTTTAAGCAAAAATCGAATTCCTTATACATGCAGCAAATCAGTTCACGTACAAGATAGAAAATATCTTTTTACCTGCCAAAAGACCTTTTACTATTCTCTAATCTCCTATATATAGATTTACAAAATTGCTCCAAGAGCTGCCACATGTCTCTTTTCCATAAATCTTTTAATTTTCTTTAAATGCCTTTTACAAATATGGAATGATTCGTGAAAGCCTTTTACACAAAAAACAAAAAGAGACAGTTGTCCATTTATCTTCACAATTTAACCATACAAAGGTAAAATCTCAGCGTATCACTAGACAATTGTGACTGACAAGTCAGCTTTTAGATAGTGCTTCTGCCTCTACTGGCGCTTTTGTCCCGGATGGCGCTCTTGCCTCTACTGATGCCTTTTTTGCTGCCTGTTTATCAGCCTCTACTATGTAGCTGAACCAAATGCCTGTGTCCCTTATAACAGTATTAGTAGGGGTAGGGAGTAGGATTTTTTGGGAAATCACATGCTTATCTAGCTCTACTTCAATGTCCTGCACTTCTGCCACTGTAGCCTGGAGAATATCGTGGAACAGGAGAGCGTGTATGGAAGGTTGCACGATGCACTGATGAAGATCATATGTTGTTAATACATCTATCCTCCTTACATATTCCATCTGGATTCTCAGTTCCCCTTTCAAATCAGATAGGCCTTGTTCTTTGCTTGGAAAGTCTTCAAGAGTCTGGGGAATTGCTACTTTACACCTTTCATGAACTCCCTGAATCTTCTGATAAAGGCTGCTACATTTTCAAATAGTTACTTGGATCATAGAGATCAATTTTACACCGCAGTTCTTACAAAACTCCATGAAGCCTATATCCTCTTTAAAATCAGCCATAGATTTGAGAGGGAGGTGCTTGGGGAATTTCGCCTTCCCTTCTCTCCATTCCATCTTCTTTATAATATCTTCTTTTACCCATGTGTATTTCTTCTTGAGCCTAATAGCCTCGGAGTTAATCTCCTTCATTCTGTCTAGCATTGCCTTAAGCTCGCAAATCTCTTCAGTAAGCAGTTCCTGTGACTCGTGCATTTTCTTTAGTATGTTGCAGGATTGTTCGTGAAAGGGGTTCATGTCCATTCCTTTGTTGCTTGCTTGCTCCAGCTGCTTGGCCATCAACTCCTTCTCCTCTTCTGATTGAATGATCTTGGCTTCAAAATCATTCTTCTCTCCTTCTACTATCATCATTTGGACTTCCAAGTGTTCCTTTTCTTCTTCCAGGTGCTGATACTTATCTAACAATTATTTCTAATCTGACAAAAGGTGATTATATTTCTTCACCACTAATTCCCTATGGGCTTGCTCATTAACCACAGTGAGCTGCAACATGCGAGCCCTTTTCTTGGTTGCATCCAACTCATTTACTATCTTGACTACATTGTGCTCGCTTGCTTTTGCGGCAGCCACAATAGCGGATGCCATGGCCACAGGAGCATTCTCTGTGTCGTTCATAACAACAGTTTCTCACCGGGTAATGATGTCTAGGTGGAAAGGCTTCTTCAACCTTGTCTCTGTCTTTCGCACAATGGACTTAATTTTCTTATCAAATGCAAACTCATCCCACTGGGTCACAGTATGGTCCTTCAATGGAGTGAAATGAATCAATGGGAGATCTTCTATAGGGATGTCTTCTTCCGCGGGCGGGGTCTGAACCATTTGGGACGAGTCTATATCCATGTCTTGCGTGTTAGATCCCCCAGCTTGTGCATCCTCATTGGCTTTATTTTCTTCCTCTGCCTTAAGCTATCTTTCTTCTTCTTTGGCCCTCAGCTGCTTCTCAACTGCCTCTCTTTCTTCATGCTCTTTGGTAGCTTCTTTCCTTATCTTCTCTAGCTCTTCATCACAAGCCTCTAGGATTCCTTTTCCTGAAGCCTAAGAGCTTCTTCTTCTCAAAGCTTATCCTCCTGCTCCTTTTTCATCTTTTCTGATGTTTGCCTCTGGAGCTCTTCAACCTCAGCCTTAAGTCTTTGCTCTTCCTTTGTTAGAGCTCCGGCTACATCTTTCTGTCTCCGCAATTTTGTTTCTTTAAAGATTGGGTTGTAGTGGAACTGGTACCAGCTCCGCTCTTGAGGCGAAGGTGTCTTTTGAGTTCAGTCATATTGTTGATCCCTCTGAAAACTTCTTCATCTTTGTCAAAATACTGGGCATACTCAAAGTATGCATTGATAATCCTACAGTGGTCTGCGGCCTTATTTAGCTTGTCATTCTTTGCAAAGATTCTTTCTCCGAAGTGAAACTCTCTGAGCTCTTGGACAAACTCTTCAGCTGAGCTGACTTTAGAAAACTTGTATGCTCCAACACAAAAGGGAAATGCTAGGAAGGAGGCTTTCTTTGCGTTTTTCAAGACATAACCAACTCCATCTATAAAGACTTGTTTGACTGCCTCTTTATGGATGAGAAAATCAGTAGCATACTTAGGCAGGAGGTATGGCGGTTTGGACCCTCCACACATTCTTCTGTAGGTACCTTCCTCCGACAAATAAAAATCACCATACTTCTCTAAGACGGCCATGGAATTCTCAGATACGCAACTGGGTTCTTCATTGAACATTAGCTCATATAGTGGCATGATCAGTTCTTCACATATGATCTTGTAGTGCTTTTTGTAATTCTGAACCCATAAGATCTTTTAACCAATATAGACTAGGGTGTCGGCCTTGTTCCAAATGCAACCTAACCTTAGGAACGGATGCCTTGCTAGGATACAATCCATGAGGTATGCTGACATGTAAAACTCTAATTTTCCCCGGGATAATCCTTCCTTAGCAGCAAATATGGCTCTAGATATGTTGTCCGAAAGGATGTCTTCCCAATTAAATATCATGCCTTTGAACATAGCATAGTGGATTAGAGGTACCCAGTGCAGCTGATAAGTGGTTCCATCAGCTCTACCAAAGATTCTGCTTAGCATAAGGGAAATAACTCTGAAGGGAGTCCTAAGTGTCTACACTTCATAATCATCACTTCCCTTTACTCTCAGTTGCCTACCTGGAATTAACAATTTTCTGGCTATTTCTACGAAATCCGTATTGAGACTTTCTAGCCATGCATTGTTCAGCAACTGCTGAGTGTGGGGAAATTTGTAAGTTGTCGCAATATGAGCTTGGTGGAATGAGGTGAACACCTCTCCCTTACTATCAGATAAAAATCTTGACTCGGCGTCTACATGGGCCAGAATCCACCCGATGACTTCTGCGCAGGGGAAGACCTCGGGGCGCATTGCTGCTTTGGAAATGCCAGAGATTCTAATATTCTGGTATAGGTACATCTCCTCCAGGACTGACCCAGGGATTTCCTGGTCCCTGATCATGTGATGCAAATCTCCCCACTTAAATTCGGGTGTAGCGCCCATACATGGCTTGGTGTCTTCATATATAGTCTCAATTCTTGCTTCAATGCCACCTTGCTCTAGCTCAGCCATCTTTTCCTTCTTCTTACTAACTTTCGGCATTGCGTGTTAAACCTGCCCAAAAGCATACATGAGTAGATAAATGACAAGACCAAAAAGAAAACTAAGCTTATTAATATATCAGACATAGCCTAAATGCAGAAGTATTAGCAAGCAACTTCAGAATCTGGCATTATGCTTCAAACAGAATGCAAACAACGAAGCAAACGAAACCATAATAAGAAGCTATTAAAACAAACTTGCCAGAACTAGATTTCATTATCATTGCTAAAAGAAAATTATGACGCTAGGCTTGATGAACTGAACGCGTTTCAGAGAGCTCCTAAAAGGACAGGAGTGAGAGCAATCAGGAGGTTGTGGCCGGGTGTAGTCTTTTACACGGGCTCGAATCACTAGAACTAAGGCTAAGCAAACTGGTAGGGGGGGATTTAGCTACGTTTTTTCTTTCAATGGCTTTAAGAAAAAACCCAATGGGCGCAAAACTCTAACGTGGGTGAGGAAGGCCGAAGCGACGAGCTGCTAAACTCAAATAATGAAAAGCAACAACGAACTTAGGCTGCTGAAACAAAACAAAGCATAAGGTCCTGGTGAAGTTACCTACCTGCCAGGAAGAGATTGGCTTGGATGGAGCTGACGAGTTGCAGACTTGGCTGCCCCAGAGTGGCTGGTTGGCTTTGAACGACGTTCTCTCCAAAGCTCTAATAGTAATAAAAAACAACAGGATAACCGGCCTAAAACCCCACTTTTTATATAAAGAAATTGGGCACGTGCAAGCATTTAAAACGGGTTGATGGGGCATTAAACGTCATTACGGTGATGTGACCAGGGCTGCTTTCGGTGCCATTTTAGCATTGAATGCGAGCCGTCAACCAGAGGCTCTCGACGGGTTGGAGCGATAGCTTCGGCGGTACTGATCGAGTTCATCCACAACGGCCAGTGTGTTTTAGTGAGTTCGGCGTCGCTCTAAACGTAGTTTATCATGTTTCAGTGATTCTCGTCAACTATCACCGCGCGCCTTAGTATCACTTCATTTCGATAAAGGCTCTGAGTTTTGCGGCAACAGTTTCAGCCGGACAGGGTGAGTTCTGCTGCAACAAAACTTGGAAAAAGACAAGGCAGAAAAAACCGCGTTTCAGGTGAACTGGGTGAGTTGATCAGCCATTTCGGCGAGAATGGGCGAGTTCGTTCAAAACAAAGACTTAACCAAAAGTTTTCCTATTGCGTTGGGACTGGGTGAGTTTGTCTGAAATGGGAATGACTCAAAAAACTTAACAAAATGGGTCGTGCGTTGCGCTTCAACCGGGTGAGTTGATCCACCGTTTCGGATGATCTCGGTGAGTTGATCCACTGTTTCGGCCACAAAGACTGAGTTTTACTTAGAAGAAAAAGAAACAACAAACAAACTCAAGGACTTGCTTTTTCTATAAAAAAAAAAGACTTTCTAGGAAGGGTTTGGTTCCTAAAGGAAACTTTTCTAAAAAAAAAGGAGGGGCCCCAATATTTACAAAAAATTTGTGGGGGATGTTGTAGCAACAACAATTGGCGATTCTCTGGTGAGCATGGATCTCTGAAAAAGAACTCTCCTTAGGGGTATAAAACTTATAAATTGTTGATTTATATGGGCAACAAAATGTCTTCATAGTTTAGCTTCTGTGAATGCAGTGATCACTCTTATCTTCATGGTCATTTTGGGAAAGGCAACTTAGAATCATACTTCTTTTCAGCTCTCTCAGGGCCTGAGTGTGGAGTTCATTTTGGAACTCTGCCTCCCAGATGTCAACTAAAAAGACTCCAGAGGATCGTAACAATATCCCACAGACATATTCGTTTGTTCCTCATTCCCATGCTATTTGCATCCTTTTAGATGTTCCTTGACGACTTTTGTCGTTTGAGTCTTCCAGAAATAAATTTCTTCAACTTCCATATTCGATTTGGGTTCTTCAATCCATAATGTCATTTTGTGTGAGCGATAAATTTGTTTGATTATCATGCTTCACGGATGGAGAAGAATCTTGCTGGGATGATTTATTTGGACAGCTTCCTCAGTTGAATGTGCTTTGCTTGTCTCTTCCGTGCTTTAATTGAGGCGAGAATTTCTGGAAATCATACTCTTTAATCATAAGCTCTTTTGGCTTTCATTTGTAGCATGGGATCATTTTAAATACTATACATCTGTGAGACATGCTTCCTTTCCATGGGTTTATCATAGTTCACTCCTTGAGATAGGAATTAATGTTAGAATGGATGGAGCCCCAAGATAGTAAGAGAGAAATGTTGAATCTTAGCTATTAAAACAGGGTTACTTTGACCAACAAAAAAAGGATCTCTTCATTCCTGGAAACTCAACAGTGAAAACAAAGTCACAAAAAAATTTCTTTATAAGTAGGCTTCAGCCTTACAGGATCGTAGAGCCTTGTTCGGAGATCTATCTTACCTCTAGACCAAAAGCTGAGCTGGGATTTATTAAAGAAAGAATAAAGAAAACTATGAGCATAAAGCAAGGTTGAAAGCAAAACAAGCTAACTGAAGAAAATAATAGAAAATAAAATAAAACAACCAGAAAAGAAATAAACAAGAGTGTTTATTTATGTACAAAAATCACTCAGAGGACTAAGCGAAGTACTGCTTCAAAGCGATGCCATTGATAGGTAGAATTACTTCCTCTCCTTTTAAGTCTTTCAGCTTGTATGTCATTGGGCCTAGCTTTTCAAAAATTTGGTAAGGCCCAACCCATAAATGTTGAAACTTTGTATGCATCCCCTTAACTTCGTGTGGATGGTCCCACTTCAGAACTAAGTCGCCTACTTCAAAACTTCTTTTTCCAGACTTTCTTTTATCAAACCACCTTTTGACTATGTCTTGGAGTTGGTGGAAACGGTATTTGGCTTTCTGCCAGGATTCTTCAAGTTTCAACAGGGTGTCAATTCTAGATTGTAAAACTTGATTGTTAGAATCTCGGGAGGCTTGGGCCAATTGCAAAGATGGGAGTAAGATGTTGGGAGGGAGGATGGATTATCTACCATAGACAAGGGTATACGGGGAAACCCCTAAGGAATTCTTTGGAATAACTCTATCTGGCCATAAAGCATTTGGGAGAGCAGTATGCCAACTTCTCTGATTTTAAATCACAGTTTTCTTAAGGATCTGGATGAGGTTTTTGTTCGAAGATTCAGTTAATCCATTTCCTTGGGGATATTAATTGGATGAATAATGTAACTTAATTCCTCTTTCATAAACCAATTCATTTATCTTAAAAGACGAAAAATAAGGATGCATTATCAAAGAGTAGGGAAATTGGAACCCCAAACCTGGTTATGATGTTCTCTTTTAAGAAACTAATAACTGCATCCTTATTGATTTTGCGCAGTGGGATAGCCTCTTGTAAATTAGTCTGTGGCCATCAAGATATATCGGTGCTGTAAAGAAGAATTCAGTTTTATTTCTCCAATGACATCTATGCCCCACTGTTCGAAGGGTTCTACGATAATAACTAGCTGCAAAAGTCCTGCTGCTTTCGGTAACTTCCCAACACTTCTTTGGCACACATCACAATTCCTAGCATAGGCGTGATCATCTCTGAACAAGGTGGGCCAATAATACCCAACTCTCAATATTTTGTGAGTTGTTGTATCTCTGGAATAATGTACACCAGCAGGGCCATCGTGTAATTCTTTGACTACTTTACTTGCATCTTCCTTCTCCAGACATCTAACAAAGATGCCATCATAATTTTTTCTGAAAAGTACTACAAGTTGTTGATTTCAAACGGAGTGCCCTTCTTTGCTTAGAACTCCAATTCTCTGGAAAGTACCCTTGCTGCAAATAATGCACCAAGTCTCTATACCAGGATTCAGGAGCTGTGAAAATAGGGCATACCTCAACCATGTTCAACTCAACTTCATTTTCTCAATTTTGCTCTTCATCAGCTGGATGTTCAGTGAGAAATTTACATAGACCTTGACCTTTAATGATGGTGCTGGTTTAAATTCTAAATCATATTCCTGAAGAGCGGTGACCCAATTTCCCCTTCTTTCCCCCAATTCCTTTTGAACGAAAATGGATCTAACGGCCAGGTGAGGAACTACAACTTTAGTTCTGTTCTTAAGAATATAAGACCTGAACTGCTTTACTGCTTTGAATACAGTGTATGCCTATTTGTCTACAACAGGATAGTTCAGCTCAGCACCTTGCAGACCAGTGCTCATAAAAGAAATTGGATATTCATCTCCTGATTCTACCTTTTGCGTGAGCACAGCTACAAGAGAGTCATCTGAAGCAAAGGTATATAAAATAAAATCTTTGTCAAAATCTGGACTTCTTAGAGAGGGAGCATTATCTATGGCTGCTTTGATCTCCTTAACTCCCTCCTTTTCCAAGTTTTTCCATTTGAACTGTACGCTCTGCTTCACCATTTGTTGCAAAGGCTTAACGGTCTAAGCGAAATCAGGAACAAACCTTCGAACAAAATTGATAGTGCCCATAAACGACTGCATAGATTTTTTGTTGTGGGGCATAGGAATTTTGTTGATAACTTGCACTCTCTCTTGATCTATCGAAATTCCCTTTTTTGAAATGATGTGACCCAAAATATTGCCCTCAAGAACGGCGAAAACACTTTTCTTGGGGTTTAAAGAGATACCATACTTTCTGTAGCGATAAAAAATCTACTTCAAATGGAAAACATGGTATTCTCTCTTCTTCGAGAAAACTGTCACATCATCTAGATAGACTACAACACAATGATAGCCCAATCCTCAAAAGGCAATGTCCATTGCTCACTAGAAAGTAGCTCCTGCATTTATCAAGCCGAACGACATTCTTTGGTATGCAAATGTTCCCCACTTAGTGCGGAAAGTAGTCTTAAGACAATCTTCTTCTGCCACTAATACTTGATTATAACCAGAGAAACCATCTAGAAGAGAGAAAAGTTCTAATCCTGATACCATCTGTAGAATTTGTTCCATTGAAGGCACGGGATAGTTATCTTTATCAGAGGCTCTGTTCAAATTCTGGAAGTCGACACATAGTCTTATTTCTCCTGACTTCTTTCTTATGGGAACTAGGTTAGCAACCCATTCCGAGTGCCAGACTTTAAAAATGATCTTAGCATCTAACAATTTCTTCAACTCCTTTTGAATTAAAGGTTCGAGGGTCGGATGCATCCTTCTTAACTGCTGTTGAAATGGCTTAACACTTGCCTTCATTGGTATGACATGTTGAATGATGTGAGTATCATATGTTTTCTGATCTTCATAAGTCTATGCAAAAACATCCTTATATTGTCAAAAGAGCTTAATGAACTTATCTCTTTCACCTGGTGGACAACATTTACAAAGATTAAGATATTTTGGTTCAACCTCTGTGCCCAAATTTACCAATTCATGCTGCATAGAGGAGCTATGAGTTTTAACATTTGCTGGATTCTTGAACTTGCTCTGGAAATCAAACAAACTTTAAAGTGATCTCTCTCCTTTGGGCATGAAATTTCCTTTGGCGACCTCCTTGTTTTGCAAATCCGAATCATGCTTTTCTTCATTTATAATAGCTTCTTGGAAAATGCTTTCATTAGTGAAGAAACTAATGATCTGATCGTCATCATCGAACACTCTGAAATTTGTAATATTATCAGGAACAGATGGCCTGAAAACCAATTCAATAGAACACTTATTATTAGTATGCACTAACCTAGAAGCAGAAGTGGCTAATAAATCAGTTGCAGTGTTCTGTAATCTAGGAACAAATTTTATATTAAAAGCTTCAAAGTGCATAACTAAATCCCATACCTCAGATTGATAACCCTTTAAATGTGGTGAAAGAAAATGAATTGTATCTCTCCCCTATCTGACGACTATTTCCGAGTCAGCAAAGACTTTCAGGTATTTAACGTTCAAACCGATGGCTTTCTTTAATCCATGGACTAAGGCTTCATATTCAACAGTATTGTTAGTACATTCGAACTCTAATCTACAAGACAAAAAGTGTTTGTTGTTTTTAGGATCAATCAAAACACAACCAGCTCTGGATCCTTCCTGAGTTTTGGAACCGTCAAAGTATAGAACCCAAAAAATATTCTCTACACTAACTAAGTTAGTATCTTTACCATCTAAGTCAGTAACTAATCCAACTATGTTACAGTCAATATCATCAGTCCGAGAAAATTGAAGGAGATGAGATTGTTCATCTGATTCATGGCTAACATTTTCTGATTGATAATTACCCGGCTCGATTTCTAAGAAATAATTCCCCAAAACTGAAGATGAGAAAGCTACAACTTCATTCTTTTCTTCTAACAGAGTTACGTTCTGCTTCATGTGTGGTTCTCTTAGTACCTTAATCTGATTTTTCCTATTCCGCTATGGTAACCACAAGTGAGACCAGTCTATTGTGAAATAACCATTTAGTTTCGTAAACCAGTCCCTACTCAAAATTAATCCATAAGCTTCAAGAATATCAACTACCATTATATCAATAAACTAACACACCCTAGGATCTGCTGACAACTTAATACGCACATGTTTCATTTCCCCAATGACTTTAACAACGGTTCTATCTAATTGAATGATCTGAACTGGGGATGGAATTGGCTGCCCATTAATCCTTTTGCAAATTGACAATAGCATGACATTCGAGGAAGCCCCGGAATCTACCAAACAGTTATGCACATTATGATTGAAAATTTCAAAAGTTAAAAGAAAAGGCAATGTTTGGGATTTAGATTTTTCGCCAATACTAGCTTCATTTATTTCAGGATCTTCATGAGTGATTGCTAGTGGAGTGCTAGATTGGGGATCAAGAGCTTGTAACAGCTTCTTTCATTGTTGAGGAAAACTACACATATCAAATATGGAAACGTTTTCTTTCGCCTTTTTTATGTCTTCGATTATATCATATCCCATGTCACATTCTTTTGCAACTTTTGGTTGATTGTCTATAAAGTTACTTTCGGTTGCTGAGGTATCTCTGCATTTGGTCCTTTTGCAGGTGCTGGATTGGCCTTAGGTTGGGGCAGGATAACAGTGATGTTCCTTTTAGGTATCTCCTTAGAGGCTTTAGGCTTGGGTGTAGTCGAGTTTGGATAAGAGATTGGACCCTTACTACGAGTAGTGATATTAACTGCTGAAACTTGACCTTCTTCGGGGTCATCCTCAATATATCAACTCCATTAAAGGCACCCAATCCCACAGCACCATAGTGGTGTCTGGAGTGATTTCTTCTTCCTCCAAGGTCTATTCTTCCTGAGGATCTTCCTAATCCGTGATTTTTGCATCCTACATTTGGTTCATTACTAAACTCATTGAATTTATCCATTGCGGACATCTTTTTTCAGAATGTGGTTCCTGATGGAAAGTGCAAAAATTATCCATTCCCACTTCATTTAAATTCAAAAAAACAGAGTTGTTTATAGGTGGAAGGGGCTAACCATTTTCTTCTTTTCTCTTGTATAAAGGCTTAAAAGGCTTCCTAGATGTGCTAGTTGCCTTATCTTTTTCAATATCTACAATTTTATTGGACAGCTTTTGCATTATTTTAACCACGTTTTCCATATCTGCTAATGGCTCTTCCTTATTCATGTAACAAGGTTTTTTTAGTAGTTGTTGGCTTTGCTTCTAGATCAAGAGAATGTTTATCAATGATATCTGCTTCCTCTTCTACCTTCTTGGCTTCTTCAAAGTTTTCTATCATGGTAGTTTTCTTCGTTCTTTTGACGAACATTGCTAAAGGGGGGTCGAGAGTTGTTGTATAATATTCCACTAAAAATTCTTCAACGAGCTTTGTTGCATCACTAAATTTATATAACAATGTTGTAAATATTTGATTAAACTCTTGAACTTTCTCTTTCTTTTCCATTCTCATATATAACAATTCTTTCATAAGAGTAGCTACTGTATTTTGATTTCCATACTTCTTTAAAAAACATTTTTCAAAATCTTCCCAATTTGCTATTGAGCTAGCTTGCAGGCTAAAGTACCAAGAAGATACTTTAGGTTCAAAAGTATAAGAAAAGAGGCGACAGACTACATCTTCATGTTCTACATTAAGAAGATTCAAATCTAAATAAAAACTTTTAAGATGATCTTCAGTAAAAACTCCTTTCCTAGGATCATATTTAGGCACGACATTTTCTGGGTTTTTTGGCAAATCGTGGAATGGCCCAACTAGATTCAGCGCCCCTCTCACTCTCCAAGCAGGCACAGCCATGGATCATGGTGGAGAATGTGGTGGTGTATGCGTTGGAGAATTACGAGGAGTATGCCGCGAGGTATGTGGCTCTTCTTGATTTGGAGGAGTTTCGGGGTTGGCTTCGTTAAAAGGTTCAATGATTTCTCCTAAAGATAAATCTAACAATTTTTCTAAACTCTGAACTAGAATGGAATCTCTTGTGTATTGCGTTCCTCTCCTTGGATCTCTAATTCTGGGTAGCAAAGGAACAATATTTAATCCTCCAAGGCTCCTGACGTAAGAGCAACATGTCTTTTAAAACGGTTTACTTCCTCAAAAGGGACAGCGTACAGTGTTTCTTGCTATTTTGTTTCAGAATTGGGATTTTCTTGATTCCAGATCTAAATCGTCTGGGATAGTTGTTTCAAGGGGGTCTTCAGTGGGATTTCTTCTAACAGAAGAATATCCTTTGCCAGCCATGCATTGGCGGCCCTCCTTCTAGAGACAAAAACTGTTGATGCCTCGAAAATCATAGCATCAATCAGCAAGGGATTCTCCCCAGTAAGCAAGCCCAATTAGATCGCTCACCGTTTGGTATGGGGAATCCATTCGGTTAATGGTTCTAGCTACCGTGTAAGATTTAAAGATTTGTAGTCTTTGTACCGGTTGCGACCCGATCCACAGTTTATGTATTTTATTTTAAAGATGATATGCAAGTGCTCTAAGCTAAATGCAGGTAATTAAGCACAATTAATCTAAAACTGTATAAGTAAATCTAATCTATCCTTGCAAGGAGCAAACTATAAATATGAGCAATAAACTGAAAGAAACATCTAAAGATTGCACATATAGCTATTTAATCATAAAGATGCATTTCCAACAGAAGGTAAAAGATATAAAAGATAGCTTTGATTTAATTAACACATTCCATTACTCATTTGAGATAAACATCTTTGCACAGAAAATTATGAGAGCATTCATCACATAGAAGCAATTCATGACAGCAAGGAAAGATCTCACAGTAATGTATAGATGACACAGGAATAATCCAACAAACATTTAACACATCCTTTAGGCAAAAAAACCGTCTCCCAGGCTTTCTTTAGGCAAAAATCAAATTCCTTATACATGCAGCAAATCAGTTCACGTACAAGACAGAAAATGTCTTTTTACCTGCCAAAAGTCCTTCTACTATTCTCTAATCTCTTATATATAGCTTTACAAAATTGCTCCAAGAGCTGCTACATGTCTCTTTTCCCTAAATCTTTTAATTTTCTTTTAAATGCCTTTTACAAAATTGGAATGATTCGTGAAATCCTTTTACACAAAAAACAAAAAGAGATAGTTGTCCATTTATCTTAACGATTTAACCATAGAAAGGTAAACTCTCAACGTATCACTAGACAATTGTGACTGCCAAGTCAACTTTCAGACGGTCCTTTTTCCTCTATTGGCGCTTTAGTCCCAGATGGCGCTCCTACCTTTTCTGCTGCCTGTTTATCAGCCTCTGCTATGTAGCTGAACCAAATGCCTGTGTCCCTTATAACAATATTAGCAGGGGCAGGGAGCAGTATTTTTTGGGAAATCACATGCTTATCTAGCTCTGCTTCAATGTCTTGCACTTCTACCACTGTATCCTGGAGAATCTAGTGGAATAGGTGAGCGTGTATGGAAGGTTGCACGATGCACTGATGAAGATCATCTGTTGTTAATAAATCTATCCTCCTTACATATTCCATCTGGACGCTCAGTTCCCCTTTCAAATCAGATAGGCATTGTTCTTTGCTTGGAAAGTCTTCGAGAGTCTGGGGAATTGCTACTTTACACCTTTCATGAACTTCCCGAATCTTCTGATAAAGGCTGCTGCATTTTCCAATAGTTACTTGGATCACAGAGATCAATTTTACATCGTAGTTCTTACAGAACTCCATGAAGCCTATATCCTCTTTAAAATCATCCAAAGATTTGAGAGGGAGGTGCTTGGGAATTCCACCTTCCCTTCTCTCCATTCCATCTTCTTTATCATATCTTCTTTTACCCATGTGTATTTATTCTTGAGCCTAATAGACTCAGAGTTAATCTCCTTAATTCTGTCTATCATTGCCTTAAGTTTGCAAATCTCTTCAGTAAGCAGTTCCTGTGACTCATGCATTTGCTTTAGTATGTCTCAGGATTGTTCCTGAAAGGGGTTCATGTCAATTGCTTTGCTGCTTGATTGTTCCAGCTGCTCGACCATCAACTCCTTCTCCTCTTCTAATTGAATGATCTTGGATTCAAAATCATTCTTCTCTCCTTCTACTATCATCATTTGGATTGCCAAGTGTTCCTTTTCTTCTTCCAGGTGATGATACTTATCTGACAATTCTTTCTGATCTGACAAAAGGCGATTATATTTCTTCACCACTAATTCCCTATATGCCTACTCATTAACCACAGTGAGCTGCAGCATGCGAGCCCTTTTCTTGGTTGCATCCAACTTATTTACTATCCTGACTACATTGTGCTCACTTAATTTTGTGGCAACCACAGTAGTGGATGCCATGGCCACAGGAGCATTTTGTGTGCCCTTCATAACAGTAGTTTCTCGCCGGGTAATGATGTCCAAGTGGAAAGGCTTCTTCAACCTTGTCTCTATATTTCGCACAATGGACTTCCTTTTCTTATCAAATGCAAACTTATCCCACTGGGTCACACTATGGTCCTTCGATGGAGTGAAAGGAATCAGTTGGAGATCTTCTATAGGGATGTCTTCTTCCGCAGGTGGGGTCTGAACCATTTGGGATGAGTTTAAATCCATGTCTTGCATGTTAGAGCCCCTAGCTTGTGCATCCTCATTGGATTTATTTTCTTTCTTGGCCTTAAGTTGTCTTTCTTCTTCTTCGGCCCTCAGTTTCTTCTCAACTACCTCTCTTTATTCATGCTCTTTGGCAGCTTCTTCTTTCCTTATCTTCTCTAGCTCTTCATCATGAAGCCTCTGGGATTCCTTTTCCTGAAGCCTAAGAGATTCTTCTTCTCGAAGCTTATCCTCCTGCTCCTTTTTCATCTTTTCTGATGTTTGCCTCTGGAGCTCTTCAACCTCAGCCTTAAGTATTTCTCTTCCTTTGTTAGAGATTCAGCTGCATCTTTCAGTCTCCGCAATTCTATTTCTTTAAGTACAACTTGGGTTGTAGTGGAACTGGTGCCAGCTCCGCTCTTGAGGCAGAGGCATCTTTGGAGTTCAGTCATATTGGTTATCCCTTTGAAAACTTATTCATCTTCGTCAAAATAGTGGGCATACTCAAAGTATGCATTGATAATCCTGCAGTGGTCTGCGGCCTTATTTATCCTGTCATTCTTTGTAAAGATTCTTTCTCTGAAGTGAAACTCTCTGAGCTCTTGGACAAACACTTCAGCTGAGCTGACTTTAGAAAGCTTGTATGCTCCAACACAAAAGGGCAATGCCGGGGAGGAGGCTTTCTTGCTTTTTTCAAGACATGACCAACTCCATCTATAAAGACTTGTCTGACTGCCTCTTTATGGATGACAAAATCAGTAGCATACTTAGGCAGGAGGTATGGCGGTTTGGACTCTCCATACATTCTTATGTAGGTGCCTTCCTCCGACAGATAAAAATCACCATACTTCTCTAAGACGGCCATGGCATTCTCAAATACAAAACTGGGTTCTTCATTGAACATTAGCTCATATAGTGGCATGATTAGTTCTTCGACATATGATCTTGTAGTGCCTTTTGTAATTCTGGGCCCATAAGATCTTGTAACCAATATAGACTGGGGTGTCTACCTTATTCCAAATGCATCATAACCTTGGGAACTGATGCCTTTCCAGGATACAGTCCATGAGGTATGATGACATGTACAACTCTGATTTTCCCCAGGATAATCCTTCCTTAGCAGCAAATATGGCTCTAGATATGTTGTCCGAAAGGATGTCTGACCAATTAAATATCATGCCTTTGAACGCAACATGGTGGATTAGAGGTACCCAATGCAGCTGATAAGTGGTTCCATCAGCTCTACCAAATATACTTCTTAGCATAAGGACAATAACTCTGAAGGGAGGCCTGAGTGTCTGCACTTCATAATCATCACTTCCCTTTACTCTCAGCTGCCTACCTGGAATTAACAATTTTCTGGCCATTTCTGCGAAATCTGTATTGAGACTTTCTAGCCATGCATCGTTCAACAGTTGTTGAGTGCGGGGCAATTTGTAGTTTGCCACAATATGAGCTTGGTGGAATGAGGTGAACGCCTCTCCCTTTCTATCAGATAAAACTCTTGACTCGACGTCTGCATGGGCCAGAATCTACCAGATGACTTCTGCGCAGGGGAAGAGCTCAAGGCGCATTGCTACTTTGGTAATGCTAGAGCTTCGAATATTCTGGTATAGGTACATCTCCTCCAGGACTGGCCTGGGGATTTCCTGGTCCCTGATCATGTGATGCAAATCTCCCCACTTAAATTTGGGTGTAGTGCCCATAAACGGCTTGGTGTCTTCATATACAGTCTCAATTCTTGCTTCGATGCCACCTTGCTCTAGCTCAGCCATCTTTTCCTTCTTCTTACTACCTTTCGGCATTGCATGTTAAACCTACCCAAAAACATACATGAGTAGATAAATGACAAGACCAGAAATCAAACTAAGCTTATTACTATATCAGACATAGCCTAAACATGAAAGTATTAGCAAGCAACTTCCGAATGTGGCATTATGCTTCAAACAGAACGCAAACAACGAAGCAAATGAAACCATAATAATCAGCTATTAAAACAAACTTCCCAGAACTAGCTTTCATTATCGTTGCTAAAAGAAACTTATGATGCTAGGCTTGACGAACTGAACGTGTTTCAGAGAGCTCCTAAAAGGACACGAGTGAGAGCAATCAGGAGGTTGCAGCCGGGTGTAGTCTTCTACACGGGCTCGAATGACTAGAACTGAGGCTAAGCAAACTGGTAGGGGGGGAATTTAGCTATGATTTTTCTTTCAATGGCTTTAAGAAAAACCAGACGGGCGCAAAACTCTAACGTGGGTGAGGGTGGCCAGAGCGACAAGCTGCTAAACTCAAATAACGAAAAGCAACAACAAACTTAGGCTACTGAAACAAAACAAAGCATAAGGTCCTGGTGAAGTTACCTACTTGGAAGCAAGCAATTGGCTTGGATGGAGCTGACGAGGTTTAGACTCGGCTGCCTCAGAGTGGCTGGTTGGCTTTGAACAACGTTCTCTCCAAATCTCTAACATAAATAAAAAACAACAGGATAATCGGCCTAAAACCCCACTTTCTATATAAAGAAATTAGGCACGTGCGAGCATTTAAAACAGGTTGATGGGGCATTAAATGTCGTTACGGTGATGTGACCGGGGCTGCTTTCGGTGCCATTTTAGAATTGAATGCGAGCCATCAACCGGAGGCTCCTGGCGCCATTTTAGCATTGAATGTGAGCCGTCAACCGAAGGCTCTTGGCGGGTTGGAGCGATAGCTTTAGCGGTACTAACCGAGTTCATCCGCAACGGCCGGTGAGTTTTGGCGAGTTCGACACCGCTTTAAGTGTAGTTTATCATGTTTCGACGATTCTCGCCGACTTTCGCCGCCTTAGTATCGCTTCCTTTCGGCAAGGATCAAAGTTTTGCGATGACGGTTTCGGCCGAACAGGGTGAGTTCTGCCGCAACAAAACTTGGAAAAAGACAAGGCAGACAAAACCGCATTTTGGATGAACTGGGTGAGTTGATCCGTCATTTCGGTGAGACTGGGCGAGTTCATCCGAAACTAAGACTTAAAGAAAAACTTAACCAAAATTTTTCCTATTGCGCTGAGACTGGGCGAGTTCGTCCGAAACGGGAAAGGCTCAAAAAACTTAACAAAAGGGGCTACGCATTGGGCCTCAACCAGGTGAGTTGATCCGCCATTTCGGATGATCTCAGTGAGTTGATCTGCCGTTTCGGCCACAAATACTGAGTTTTACTTAGAAGAAAAAGAAACAACAAACAAACTCAAGGACTTTCTTTTTCTATAAAAAAAAAAAGACTTTCTAAGAAGGGTTTGGTTCCTAAAGTAAACTTTTCTAAAAAAAGGGGGGGGGGCAATATTTACAAAAAATTTGGGGGGGATGTTGTAGCAACAACACTACTATAAGCATGGTAACAAAAATATTTCAGGTAAAATCATACCACCAATCAGGCCACCTTAGTATATCATTCATGCTATGGATTCTTCCCTTGTCTTTGGAAACAGTCTAAGACAAAATCATGTCAATAATAAGTTGAGTATATGCCATTACCTTCTTCAGGATGGGGATGGAACAATATAACATATCATGAACTTGGATTCCTTTGTATTCCTGCAAATAAGAAGGAAATATTTTACAAGCCCCCTCTATCCAAGCTTGGATAGGGATCCAATACAACCTACCTTCCACATGATCCTATTTTTCATAACCTATTTTCTTCCCCAAATGATTTTTGAAACCAACAAGAAGCCCTGAAAGTTGGAAAAGAAACCTCAAATTTTCCCTCGGGAAAGGAAGACTTTGCTTCTCTAACCCTGCAATAGAACCACCTTCTTGCTTCCCAAAACTGACATTAGTCCCTAAGAAACATGGTTGAGTATGATAGTTGAGAACCACCCTAGGAGAGGGTAAACCTGGTTGTTCAACATCTGCTATAGAAATCTCCATTTGTGACCTTATATCATCATCAATGGTGAGAAAGCATGGTTGAACCAAATCATGAGATATCTCATCAAAGGTAGGTTTTACATGGTCTTCAAAATTTACAATTCCCTCATTCGAAGAATCATACATGGGCTCTCCCACAAATTCCCAATAATTCATACTCATATCATGTTCATCAAGAAAATGCACATCATTGTATCAGTGACAACCATCTTCATTAGAAAAAATATCCTCAAGTCTATCATCTTTAAAAAAATTGTCTTCAAGAGTAAAATAGAGAGGAAGGATCACCAAAATTTCAACATGAGGGGAATAAGGAGAATCATCAACTACATCTTCATCAGCCATGCCTTTAACAACTTTGTCAATTGGGAATGCTCTTCAAGAGCTTCTTCATTTTGCTCCAAATCTACATAAAGAATTGTCTCTCGCTGATCCAAATTGACAATTCACTTCCACATGGTAGGAAAATATCATGGACATATTCCTCATAACATGTGTGGCCAAAAGGATCAAGTACAACACTTATGACCCTTGAAGAATCATAGATGGGAGGTCCAAGAAACCTCCAATAATCATCATCTTCTTCATCATTGTTATAGGTCAAATCTGCACTTCTCCATCCATGATCACATTGCCCTGTCGATCACACAAAATAACATTATGGATGGAAGAGCTAGATTAATCTCAAATGACTTGAGTGCTGAAATCCCACATCTTCATCTAAAACACCCTATTTTTCTACATATTTCATGGAAAAGCAACGGCTCTTGGTATTGATATCTAGCAGGTCATGTGTGGGTTCTAATGTTGATAACCCACACAGATCAGTTAAAATATATGCGTGATTTTCAAAGAGAGTTACCCGCGGACCATGCGCAGGTCACCTAGTGTCATACCTGCGGACATCTTATGAAATTGAAAAATACATTAAGAATACAAATTGGGATTAGTTGAGTTTGGTATTGTAACTCCCCCAACTTCCCAATTCCACTGCCTTGCGAATCTAACTTCCTGCCTTGGCCATAAATACAAGGGGAAGCCATGAGGAAGGGGCCAATAGAAAAAAGAGCTATTGTTATGCTGAAGGAATTTCTAGTCAAGAGAGGAGTAGGAGCCCAGAACTTGGTTGCAGAAGTGCTTGGAACAAGATCAGGTATATTAGTTGTATTTTGTTGCATTTCTTTGACAATAAAGATCTAGATATTCTTCTCGTCCTAATTAAATGCCAATTTTATTGGATGTTTGATTATGATCAATGTTATATTGTCTTGTCAATTATGTCATTATATGTTTATAGTCAAATCATTTTGAGAAAGAGTACCCTTATTTATGGCGGCTGGTCCTAGCTTTCTCCCGATCTCGACAGCAATATACCTGCAAAACCGACAAACCTTCCTCAAAATGATTTGACTATAAACATATAATGATATTGAAAAGACAATATAACATTGATCATAATAAAAAATCCAATAAAATTGACATTTAATTGGGACATGAAGAATATCTAGATCTTTATTTTCAAAGAAATGCAATAAAATACAACTGATATACCTGATCTTGCTCCAAGCACTTCTGCAACCAAGTTCTGGGATCCTGCTCCTCTCTTGACTATAAATTTCTTCAGCATAACAATAGCTCTTTTTTCTATTGGCCATCCCCGTGGAATTGGGAAATGACCTCGGGTATCAAACCCTTGTCAGCTTCCTTGCCTAAAATATCCCCCAGATAATTTGACCAAGACCAGTGTATAGGGTGTTCGAGATCACCATCTCAAATGGATCCTTTACAAGAGCTACCTACAAAGGATTCCCTAAAATCCAACACTTGACTTGGAGGAACTTCGATGACATTAAATTTGTCCAGGAAACCTGTCACTTTGCCCAAAAAATTGGTCCCACCTAGAAAACTATTGCCTTAAAGAAAAGTATATACATCACTCTCACATGGATTCTATCTGAGGCCGGATGATAAGTCATGACAAATATATTGATATTTGTACACCTCATCCTTTTTACCCCCCCTAACACACGTTGTATACTAATTAATTAATAGAAGGCCCATCATACTGAACAAAAATATCTTTATTAGAGATTTCATCCCTTGAATAGTCAACCTAGATACCAGCTATATCCTCTACCATATTAATCATTGTTGCTAAAAATCCCTAAAACCCACACCTGATAGGTAACACATGTCTAGTTAGAGAGTAAATTCAACAATTTCAAAAGTAACTCTTAGAGTTAACAACATTTCAGGCAATAATTTGTTAGAATTTTTAAGGGAACTTTAACGGATACCATTTACAAGAGGTGCATCTCTTTGAGCTTAAATCCTTGGAGAATGCTTTTAGTTTTGCAATGAAAAATGAAAGTAAAAATATGGCTACTATATAATGGTTTCCATAAACACTTATAGAGAGAACGTTGTTCCTAGTCATGACCTCACTCAATGTGCAAGTTTGACACCTCAACAATTAGATGAAAAGAGAGAAAAGGGAATATGTTTCAATTGTGACAACAAGTACAATAAGGGATATACTGCGGTTAGAAACAAATATTCTACATAGACTGTGAAGAGGAAGAAGAGCAAGAATTGGAACCCTTTCAATATATAGAAATAAAAGAGACTACTCCAACCACATTCTATCATGCTTTGGCTGGTGTTACACCTCAGATTATCTGTAGTGCACCCTACCGGATGTGCTAAAAAGGGGGATATGTTTTCCATTGTAATAGGCCAACTTGGGGCTTCATTATGTAAAAGTGTTGGTATTGTAGGGCTCAAGACCCTTGGTCATGGTCATGGTAGGTCCTCTTGGTTCTCATTTCAAGAAGTGTTGGTCTTGGGGCACAGCTAACTACCCCTTGATGAGTGGATCTCCTTATCATGTCGAGAATTTATTCCCTAGGTAGGTATTTGGTGCACCTTGGGATGAATCCATTAGGACACATACCCTAATAGCCCCTAGCCACACTTGTGGTTTTATTATTTGTAGAGGTGATTGAACTTGTAAGGGTTGTCACACCCACTCTAGCACACCTCATTAGCACCTTCTTGGACCTTTATTTGTTATATCACTCCTCCCTCTTGATTAAGTCAAAAAGAGCAAGTCATCCACCTTGAAACTAAGATTTTGGAGGCCATACAAACCTAAGAAGGAGGGCGTTGAGGGTAAAATACACATGTTGGGGTTAGATGAGGCAGGAAGTCCTCCTTCCAAGATCAACTTTTCATTAGGTTGAAGGATATCACTAATTTTATCATTATATTATGTTTTATGAGGTTAAATCCCTAGATTGCGGGTGACAAACCCTAAAAAATAATTTTAGAGACAAATTAGGTAGGTCGGCTTAGAGGAGAGATAAAATGAGCCTTTTTTTCTTATAAATAATGCGTCCTCCTCTCATTTGTAATTAAGATCATGGGTTCAAATATGAATAAATTCTTATTTTTACTAGTGTATATGAGCAATTAAGTGGTGTGCATCTCTCTTATCAATTGTTCTAGGGTTTCTAAGGATCAGATCTTGATGTTTCGAGGTTTCTTTACAATATTTCAAGGCTATTCTAAGCTGAAAGGATTCTTAAGGTTTTTTCTCTTCTTCATTTCTCTCTTAATTATGGTAAGATATCGAAACTCTTACCTTGCACTACCAGAGGCATCTAGGGTAAGAGACATTTAGGGATTTATGCATGATAGTTTAGTCTTGTTAGGTGAGACACTCCAAAAGGATATCTCTTGTTTGGGCCTCAACATATCGTTTTCCCTAATTAGGTCAAATGATAACATAACCTGGGGTTTCTTAGCCTTTCCCTAATTCATTCAAATATTGAATTGTCGATTCTTGGAAAAAATGCTAGCCCTAATTTATCATTGCCCGGTGGAATAAGACCTAGGTTTATTTCCCTAATATTCACCATTTCATTTTTACAAATTTCCTTGCACTATATAAAAATAAATAAATAAAAAATAAAAAATAGAAAAACCCTAAAAATTAAATATTTTGACAAAATTCAAAAATATTTATTTTGTCATTGTACTTTGACTTGTGTTAAATTTACTTGAAAATTTTCAAATTGTTTACCATGGTTATTTATTTCTGCAATATTTATCTTACTTGAAAATCCACAAAAAGTCAAATATATGAAAAACCCTAAAAGTAAAAAATATAAAAATCCAAAAAATATTGCGGTATTGGAAAATCTAATCCATTCATTTGATGCACCCTCATTGATTTCATGGTCAATCTCCAAGGGCATCCTTTTTTTGTGGCTAATTTGAGATATTTATGGTTATGTACAAATGCAAGTGTTTTTTTTTAAGATTTGATTTAACAAGTACCTCCATCAAAATTCATTTTTGGAGGATTTCACGAGCTATAAACAAGGTTTATTATCAACCCTATTTTCTTGGGCATTCATCTAGTGCCTTAAGTTGACCCTCTTGTGATTTATGGGGGCTGGTTAGGGCATAAACCAAATCTGGGAAGTTATTCCCATATTTGTATTACTCATTCATTTTCTACCCCAAAGGTGAGATTCATATCCCTCTTCATCAGGGATACCTTCCTTGGATAGTTGGCATTGTTCTAAGTGGTTTTCATATATATTTGAGCACATATTTTTTGGTTGTCCTCTTATAACAACAACAATGTTTTTTAATCATTTGAAATATTTGTGAACATTTATCCATTCTAGTTCATATCCTCTTGAAGTACTTGGTAAATATGCTTGTATTCAGTGATTTGACTCCATAAGGCACTGATCTTTGTCAAGAGGTTGGTCGTGATGTATTCTTGTTGTGTAGGTCTATTTCACCTATATTAGGGACTTCCCCTTGGAATCTAGGATTTGGCCTAAAGTGTAAGGAGAGTGCTTTGTGGTGACAGTGGGTGCATCTTCTAAATAGTTTCCAATTTTAACACTGACCCTCGTGTCCTATTGGAAGGGTGCTAATTTGTGCAGTAACATTTTTTGGCGTTGTTTCCAAGGATGCTTGATGATTGTTGCATAACAATTTGGGTGCGTTGTTGGGTCAAATCCTAATCTGCCTGACATGAATGAAATATTTTATGAGAAATCATTTCTTGAAGTTGATGTAAGTTCTTGTTTTGTAGTTTGGTAAGATTATTGTTGAGCACTAACTTGGAAGGTCTTATCTGGTGATTCAACTAGAGAAAAATACAACAAAGAGGTACACTTTAAGACAGAGATATCAATTATATATGACATTGTTCGGTGTAAAAGGTGAAAACATCCATCGGTTGAGAAGAAAATGTTCATCCTGGTAATGCCACTGAAGCATTCTATTCAATATGATGAACATTTATTCTAATTTTGGGGAATATCTTGATTTGATTCTTGAATCCTATGGCCCTTCAGATTTCTCAAATATTTGGGATTCTACTCATGAAGAACCAAAAGTAGATATAAGGGAAACTCTAAATTGTCATGGCAATGAAGATTTAGGTTTTCCTTATCTCACAACCTTTTTCAAATTTGCGGGGAATAATGGCATCCTTTACGAAAATGATATGATGGATTATGTTTCATTTGGCTTCGAGGACAATGCAACATATTAGTATAAATCTCTTGAAAATAGAACAACTACTTCTTTTGCATCCCTTTTGGAAGCATTTTTTAAATGATAGTGGTCCAATGACATTGATTAATGGGTACCTAAATTTTAAGAGGTCAAGACATTCTATGATGCACACAAAATTGTTGAAGAGGTTTTCGAACCACCCTTGAAAGAATAAGATGGATCCAAGGAAGAAGATTCTTATATTCCATTGCTTGAAGATGAAGATATTGTCAAAGAATGTCATGATGAAGATCAACCCATAGAAAAATCTCATGAAGAAGCCATCGTTGAAGAATATGTCATTGAGGATTTTGTTGAAGAAGCCAAGGAAGACAACATATTAAGCCCCATGCTTGAAAAAGGAAGTACTTCTGAATATGAATATCAATATGTTCAGGAAAGTGAAGCCAAGGAAGTTCATGGTGAAAACCTAGAGAAGGAGCTTGAAGAAGGAGTGCATGAAGACCAAGAATCCCTAATTGAAGAAAGTGAATAAATGGTTAGTTCTCCTTACCTTTTTTTTTAATATTCCTATGATTCCTTGGGCCTTTTGGAAGACAATGGTAGGGTTCCTTTGCATGCTGAAGAATGTTAAAATTCAATATGCTAAGACAGAAAGTAGCAGCATTACATTTCATTTCACAATAATAGCATATACAGGATCACTGAAGAAACAACAAGCATAGCATAAACACAAGAGACAGAGATTTATCCTGGGAAACCCTCATGGGGTAGAAAACCCAGCAAAGCTTCCTCAATATAGATGACCAGCAATATACAAAGATGCAAACCCTGAGCATAAGCTCCTTCTCCTCCATAGCAGACCTCTCCTCCACAAATGCGCCTTTCTCAAGTGAGTGAGTGTGTATAATGAGGAACACACCTCCTCTATTTATACACTACTCTGATATGTATTTTACACAAGTACACGTAGGCTCGTATTTAACCAATAGGTTAAATACCCCACTACAACTAACTGGGCCGACCCCTCTAGGGTGGTCTAATAACCCTTTGACCCACATAACACATACAGGGCCGACCCCTACTAAGGAAGTCTAATAACCCGAGTTACCACATTCCGACGGAGGTATAAACATCTCCGGATATACAATAAGATCTTCACGGAGGAATGAAACATCTTCGGAATAATAAAGTACAAATATAATATTCTTTGAAGTTACAATATCTCAACACTCCCCCTTAACGAGAAGGATATTATAACAACATCTGCACGAGCAAGGATTCATCAACATCATACATGATACATCTATAAATCATTGGAAGCTTTCTTCAATTCATCATCATCAGTAACTTGACTAGTTACTGGAACATCAACATCGTCATCAGCATCGTCATACGATCATCAGCATCGTCATCACACGATCATCATCATCATCGTCACACGATCATCAACATCGTCATCACACGATCATAAGCATCGTCATCACACAATCATCAGCATCGTCATCATACGATCATCAACATCGTCATCACACGATCATCATCATCATCGTCACACGATCATCAACATCGTCATCACACGATCATAAGCATCATCATCACACGATCATACGATCATCAGCATCGTCATCACACGATCAGCAGCATCGTCATCACACGATCATACGATCATCAGCATCGTCATCACACGATCAGCAGCATCGTCATCACACGATCAGCAGCATCGTCATTACATGATCAGCAGCATCGTCATCACACGATCAGCAGCATCGTCATCACACGATCAGCAGCATCGTCATCACACGATCAGCAGCATCGTCATCACCCGATCAGCAGCATCGTCATCACACGATCAGCAGCATCGTCATCACGCGATCAGCAGCATCGTCATCACACGATCAGCAGCATCGTCATCACACGATCATATTTACAGGATGATCAATCCTGCTCTCTTTAGGACATGAGTCCATGGATGATACAATCCAGATCAAGTTCCAGGATGATCAATCCTTATCACAACTACAGAGCCAGCTCTGTTTCATGCTGGATGTAACACAATTACAGAGCCAGCCCTGTTTCATGCTGGATGTATCACAACTACCGAGCCAGCCCTGTTTCATGCTGGATGTACCACAACTACAGAGCCAGCCCTGTTTCATGCTGGATGTATCACAACTACAGAGCCAGCCCTGTTTCATGCTGGATGTATCACAACTACAGAGCCAGCCCTGTTTCATGCTGGATGTACCACAACTACAGAGCCAGCCCTGTTTCATGCTGGATGTATCACAACTACAGAGCCAGCCCTGTTTCATGCTGGATGTACCACAACTACAGAGCCAGCCCTGTTTCATGCTGGATGTAACACAACTACAGAGCCAGCCCTGTTTCATGCTGGATGTAACACAACTACAGAGCCAGCCCTGTTTCATGCTGGATGTAACACAACTACAGAGCCAGCCCTGTTTCATGCTGGATGTACCACAACTACAGAGCCAGCCCTGTTTCATGCTGGATGTATCACAACTACAGAGCCAGCCCTGTTTCATGCTGGATGTAACACAACTACAGAGCCAGCCCTGTTTCATGCTGGATGTAACACAACTACAGAGCCAGCCCTGTTTCATGCTGGATGTAACCTAGAGTAATTCTAGGATTTGTCACGTACATTTTGAACCGAGGTCCAGGGACGATTCAGTCCTGTCGTTCAGTTATCGGAGACCTCATGTCTACGGCTCTTCTTTAGGACTGAAGTCCGGGAATGATCCAATCCCCTCACATGTTCATCAAGAACTTCATTATCGAAGACATACGTCTACGGTTCTTCTTTCGGACTGAAGTCCAGGAATGATCCAATCCCTTCACATGTTCACCAAGAACTTCATTATCGAAGACATACGTCTACGGCTCTTCTTTCGGACTGAAGTCCAGGAATGATCCAATCCCTTCACATGTTCACCAAGAACTTCATTATCGAAGACATACGTCTACGGCTCTTCTTTCGGACTGAAGTCCAGGAATGATCCAATCCCTTCACATGTTCACCAAGAACTTCATTAACGAAGACATACGTCTACGGCTCTTCTTTCGGACTGAAGTCCAGGAATGATCCAATCCCTTCACATGTTTACCAAAACAGAACATGTATCCTCATCATCAAAACATGTATAACCACAACATGTATCATCATCATCACAACATGTATAACCACAACATGTATCATCATCATCAAAACATGTATAATCACAACATGTATCATCATCATCAAAACATGTATAATCACAACATGTATCATCATCATCAAAACATGTATAATCACAACATGTATCATCATCATCACAACATGTATAACCACAACATGTATCATCATCATCGAAACATGTATAATCACAACATGTATCATCATCATCAAAACATGTATAATCACAACATGTATCATCATCATCAAAACATGTATAATCACAACATGTATCATCATCATCACAACATGTATAACCACAACATGTATCATCATCATCAAAACATGTATAATCACAACATGTATCATCATCATCAAAACATGTATAATCACAACATGTATCATCATCATCAAAACATGTATAATCACAACATGTATCATCATCATCACAACAT
Source organism: Larix kaempferi (assembly GCA_027924585.1). Taxonomy (NCBI): domain Eukaryota; kingdom Viridiplantae; phylum Streptophyta; class Pinopsida; order Pinales; family Pinaceae; genus Larix; species Larix kaempferi. The sequence goes on from BSBM01000070.1 coordinate 16,595,194, forward strand.
GTATAACCACAACATGTATCATCATGTATCATCACAACTAGCATGTATTCTTACTAATACATCAAACATCAAAACATGTATACATCACAACTAGCATGTATTCTTACTAATACATCAAAACATGTATACATCACACCAAAATATGTATACATCTAGCATGTATTCTCACCAATACATCTATCATCAAAAGCATGTATAAGTAAAGCTAAGTATTCTAAGTATAAGAGTCCTAAATCTAAAATATTTCTAAGTAACTGGGTGTAGAGAACAAGTTACCTCATCAACGACCTTGTTGTTTGATGAGACAATCTCATCAGTAGTGACTATACTACTCCCCCTTTCGAGGAGGGTCCTTTTGAACTACACCAAGCTTGTCTCGGAAGTATTCAAACTTCACTCGAGATAGAGGTTTGGTTGGTAACTTCTTCACTTGACGTAGAGGCTTGGTTAGTACAATGGTAACCTGTTACAAATTCAAACTTTTAGAGTTCCTTTCTGTGTCATATCTTGTTAGTTCCCTATGTTCTTTGACTTATCATGGAACACTAGATTCTATGTCATCTTGATACAACTCTAATTATCACATAGGATCTCAGTTGGTTCTATCTCTAAGTCAAACAATCCTAAAGCCAAACTTCTTCACAACTAGCAGAGCAAGCAGCCATATATTCCGCTTGTGCTGAGAGTCACACTAGACTGCTTCCAGCTAAACCACGAGATCATGGCTAATCCCAGACAATAACATCCTCTCGATGTGTTCTTCTTGTCTGATACACTTCCTACCCAAACAGAATCTGAATAGCCATCTGAAGTCATGATCTTCAAGATAGCATAGATCAAATTCTATCGTGTCCTTTATGTGCCTCATCACATACTTTGCAACTATCAGGTAAACACATCTAGTTTCCACTAGATACTAACTCAAGGTGTTCATAACAAAGCATATATCTAACCTAGTATATGTTAGATATATCAAAGACCCAATAAATGACTGTACAGAGTTATATCCACTAACTCTGATGAGTTATCCCCTAACAGCTTCAAGTTGGAATCCATAAGAGTGGCCATTCCAACACCTCAAGTCATATTTCTCATCATACTTTCCGTGGTTGAGAAATATTCCTTCTGAGCCTTGCCATACTTCCAGACCTAGGAAGTAAAGCATCAATTGAGATCTTTCATTTTTCATTTCTGCATTGAATGATCTTCTGCATATCTATCTGTGCCATCTCTCGTTAGATGGGTCTACTGATATGAGCCTCAATATCATTCGAACTCTGTGGTGAGTTCCTTCTTGCATCCATGTCATATGTGTATCATATTCAACCTTGTAGCAAAGGGTTGAGATCCACATCACCCATGGTGATCATTAAGCTTATCAAATTATTATTGATCCTAGGTACCTATACAGAACCTGATTCATACTTCTTCTTTAATTACACCATTCTTGGAGCAAACATCTTGTCGTGATTCTCTTCCCCTTTCTAAGAGAATCTTCTAGCCATGAGCCTTCTATATTTTGTTTGATTTGTAAATCTTCTTTTTTTGAACATCCACCACTTGTACAATGTCCATCATTCTTCATGACCTTTCCTACAAATCAAAATTAAGTACATGATTAGTAATACTTCATAATCATCAAAAGATAACCCATTATGCATACAGATATCATTTACATAGTGATGCAACTATTTTGACCAATACTTTGGCACAACACTTTCCCATATCCTGTATGCATACAGTGGCTATCTAGATGCCTTCCATCTCTACCAGAACATACTATCGAGAGTGTGCACAACTCTCAGCATGTCAGCAAGGAGGTTTCATTCTAGACAAGCAACAATGGAATGTTTGTCCAAACATATGCACATTAGTTGTATACTGTTCAATGCTCTATGAATGTTTACACTCAGCATTATATATTCTAGGAATACAAATATGCATGCAGGCAATATCATTACTATTTCAAATAGCAACTCAAATACTTATCTTTTATGTTTGTGTGGCTGCCTCCCGCTTGATCTTTTGTATGTCTTTTGAACTTCTATTCATTCTGTACCACTGTGCATGCTCAAGAGTCATCCTCATGATCTCATACACAAACATACACTCATTAGTATATTCTAAATGCTATCAAAACTAAATAATCTTGAAAACGTATAGTCATGATTATAGTTAATAAACATTAGTATTCAAGATTTCAGGGAAGTCTTCTTTTACTCATGCATATCATTGATAAAAGATATAATATGCATAATCCCTTGATTACTAACTTTATGAATAAGCATAACCAATCATTCCAAGTATACTTATATAAGGGATCCTAACACAAGGTAAGATTCATGGGAAACATACCTGGATTAGTATACCTACTTGGTTATGTACAACATACCTAAACAATCTCTTCAATGATTTAGAGATCCTGAGCTAGAACCTGCATGTCTCATAGGTTAAGCATAATATAACAAAGTCATACATACCTCGTAAGTAGAACAAAGATTATGGATGAGTCTTTGTCTTCATGTTTTCATGGTCATGGAGCCTGATTTGTCTTTTGTGATGTACCTGTATCTTGTTAGCAGACAACCTCAACCTCACACAACACCATAATGCATTAGTACAATCATAAGTGTCAACACCCTAACCAATGAATATCTTCTATCATGCATTCATAATTTTGTTAAGGTGATACAACAAATCTAAAATCAAGATTGTACTAACTGTAATAACATGAAGACAAACATACCATAAACTTAATCATGAACAAATCTCAAAACATACCTCGATGAGTCATACCTATCGAGATCGCTTGTAATCTCCTTATGTAAAGCCTTAGCCTCATCTCCCTCTGAAACATGAACTCCTTCACTTATGTAGGTGACCAATCCATCTTCTTCTAGGATTAACCCTATCCACTTGATTTGCAAGAACTGGACCTGGAGATGGATATGGGTTTGTCAGAGAAACCCCAAAAATTCAAACTTTGAATTTCAAACTTCCGAAAGGATAGAGATATGCGCCTTGATGAGCTGATCAAACTGATATATTCAGAATTTGAAAACTGCAAGGTTTTACTCCTCAATTTTGCCTTTGAAACTTTCGGATTCACTGGACGTGACCCTGAACTGGGGTTTGATGAAGCCCACTCTTTTGCCCCATCAAAAGGTTTGATCCAAAGCTCTAAGCTTCTATTTTTCTGAGGAGCTTCCAGCCGTGGTCACAGATTTCAAAAATTCCCATTTTTACAGAAGCCCTAATTTTCCGTTTTTCTGATCAAAGTCCCGAACTAGGGTCTAATCAAGCCCGGCCTTCTGCCCAACCAAAAATTCTGATCTTGGTCTCTAAATTTCTATTTTGATGAGTAGCATCCAGCCGTGGTCTCCGATTACAAAAATTCCAACTTTCTCCAAAGCCCTAAATTCCGGAAGTCATGAATGAAGGTACCAAAAAATAATTCTGTTTTGACAGAAATATGTACCTAATTGTTTCTGGTGTAACTCTGAAATTTTTGATCCACAGGGTCTGAAAAAGTTTCCTGAGATAGCCTGACCTGTTATCTTTCCATCCTGACAGGTCTGACCTCAATTGGATTCTCTGAGAGAGATTTATGCCAAATGTCGCAACGTGACCTGTTTTGGGAAAATACAGGAGAGCGAACTTGTACGGCGTGCCACGTGTCACTGTTTGACCTTCGGCCTCTGAAAAAGTTTTCTGAGATATCTCGGCCTGTTATCTTTCCATTCTGATAGGTCTGACCTCAATTGGATTTTCTGAGAGAGAGTTATGCCAAGTGTCGCAACGTGACCTGTTTATGGGATAATACAGGAGAGCACACTTGTACGGAGTGCCACGTGTCACTGGTTCAACTTCGTCCTCTAAAAACGTTTTCTGAGATAGTGCAGACTGTGTAATACCTGTCACTTTTTACGAAATTTCATTTGGAGCTTCCTAGCCCAAGATATGACCTTTTTCCCAAGGTCACCTGATTTTGACTCAGATCTGGAAGAGGCAGAATCCCTATATTGTACAGATCATAAATCACAAAGTACAACGAATTAGAGGTTTTCCTTTGGACACAAGGTACCTGGAGATTTTAGATTCGTCCTGTAACAATTTCAGATCCGAAAACTTCGCCAAAACGGATTTATAGCGAAAGTGCTACGATGACTGGTTTTTGCTATGTAAAACCCTAACCTTCAAATTGTCGTAAGTAAAGCAAGTGTCTTTAGTGCCATACCTTGTCGTCCTTCAGGTTAGCTCTGATACCATTTTAAAATTCAATATGCTAAGACAGAAAATAGCAGCATTACATTCCATTTCACAATAATAGCATATACAGGATCACTGAAGAAACAACAAGCATAGCATAAACACAAGAGACAGAGATTTATCCTGGGAAACCCTCATGGGGTAGAAAACCCAGCAAAGCTTCCTCAATATAGATGACCAGCAATATACAAAGATGCAAACCCTGAGCATAAGCTCCTTCTCCTCCATAGCAGACCTCTCCTCCACAAATGCGCCTTTCTCAAGTGAGTGAGTGTGTATAATGAGGAACACACCTCCTCTATTTATACACTACTCTGATATGTATTTTACACAAGTACACGTAGGCTCGTATTTAACCAATAGGTTAAATACCCCACTACAACTAACTGGGCCGACCCCTCTAGGGTGGTCTAATAACCCTTTGACCCACATAACACATACAGGGCCGACCCCTACTAGGGAAGTCTAATAACCCGAGTTACCACATTCCGACGGAGGTATAAACATCTCCGGATATACAATAAGATCTTCACGGAGGAATGAAACATCTTCGGAATAATAAAGTACAAATATAATATTCTTTGAAGTTACAATATCTCAACAAAGAAGATGATGATTATTGGAGGTTTCTTGGAGCTCCCATCTATGATTCTTCAAGGGTCATAAGTGTTGTACTTGATCCTTTGGGACACACATGTTATGAGGAAGATTCCCATGATATTTTCCTACCATGTGGAAGTGAATTGTCAATTTGGACCAGCTAGAGATGTTAAGTTTAAACCAAATAGACAAGCAAGATCACTGAAAGAAACAAAATCACAAGATAGACACACAATATACCCTAGGAAACCCTCATGGGGTAGAAAACCCAGCAAAGCTTTCCTCAATAAGATGATCAACCAAAATACAAGATGTGCTCCTTCCTTCTTTGTCTCCTTAGCAGATCTCCCAGACAAGTGCGCACTCTTCCACAAGTGAGTGAATGTTCTAATGAGGAGTTCACCTCCTCTATTTATACTTGAATCCCAACTGACTAAAAGACCTAATGGGGCCGACCTCTCCTGGAGAAGTCTAATAACCCCTAAAATATAACTACAGGGCCGACCCCCACATGGTGGGTCTAATAACCCTAGTTAATACAAACTCTCGGAGGAATAAACATCTCCGGATACATGATGGGATTACCTCGAAGGGATGAAACATCTCCGGAATAATAAAGTACAAATATAATATTCTTTGAAGTTACAATATTCAACACTCCCCCTTAACGAGAAGGATATTATAACAGCATCTGCAGGAGCACGGAGTCACTACACATGATACATCTATAAATCATCGGAAGCTTTCTTCAATTTGTCTTCATCAGTAACTCAAACAGTTACTGGTACATCAATGTCAACATCAACATCAACATCACGATCTTTAGCTTCGTCTTCATACGATCAGCAGCATCGTCATCACACGATCAGCAGCATCGTCATCACACGATCAGCAGCATCGTCATCACACGATCAGCAGCATCGTCATCACATGATCAGCAGCATCGTCATCACATGATCAACAGCATCATCATCACACGATCAGCAGCATCGTAATCACACGATTAGCAGCATCGTCATCACATGATCAGCAGCATCGTCATCACACGATCAGCAGCATCATCATCATACGATCAGCAGCATCGTCATCATACGATCAGCAGCATCGTCATCATACGATCAGTAGCATCGTCATCACACGATCAGCAGCATCGTCATCACATGATCAGCAGCATAAGTAACCACATCATCAAATGCAAGTATCCTACCGATACAAGTAACCACATCATCAATACAAGTATCCTACCGATACAAGTAACCACATCATCAATACAAGTATCCTACCGATACAAGTAACCACATCATCAAATACAAGTATCCTACCGATACAAGTAACCACATCATCAATACAAGTATCCTACCGATACAAGTAACCACATCATCAATACAAGTATCCTACCGATACAAGTAACCACGTCATCAATACAAGTATCCTACCGATACAAGTAACCACATCATCAATACAATCACTTTCTCGGAGACCATTCGTCTACAGATCAATTCAGGGATCGAAGTCCGGGGATGATACAATCCCCATCACGTACATTTTGAACTAGCAGTTCTGGGATGATGCAAGACATCACGTACATTTTGAACTAGCAGTTCCGGGATGATGCAATCCCCATCACGTACATTTTGAACTAGCAGTTTCGAGATGATGCAATCCCCATCACGTACATTTTGAACTAGCAGTTCCGGGATGATGCAATCCCCATCACGTACATTTTGAAATAGCAGTTCCGGGATGATGCAATCCCCATCACGTACATTTTGAACTAGCAGTTTCAGGATGATGCAATCCCCATCACGTACATTTTGAACTAACAGTTCCGGGATGATGCAATCCCCATCACGTACATTTTGAACTAGCAGTTTCGGGATGATGCAATCCCCATCACGTACATTTTGAACTAGCAGTTCCGGGATGATGCAATCCCCATCACGTACATTTTGAACTAGCAGTTCCGGGATGATGCAATCCCCATCACGTACATTTTGAACTAGCAGTTCTGGGATGATGCAATCCCCATCACGTACATTTTGAACTAGCAGTTCCGGGATGATGCAATCCCCATCACGTACATTTTGAACTAGCAGTTCCGAGATGATGCAATCCCCATCACATACATTTTGAACTAACAGTTCCGGGATGATGCAATCCCCATCACGTACATTTTGAACTAGCAGTTCCGGGATGATGCAATCCCCATCACGTACATTTTGAACTAGCAGTTCCGGGATGATGCAATCCCCATCACGTACATTTTGAACTAACAGTTCCGAGATGATGCAATCCCCTCAACTGTCCACTAAGGACTTCATTCTCGGAGACCTCACGTCTACGGCTCTCTTTAGGACTGAAAGTCCAGGGATGATCCAATCCCCTCAACTGTCCACTAAGGACTTCATTCTCGGAGACCTCACGTCTACGGCTCTCTTTAGGACTGAAAGTCCAGGGATGATCCAATCCCCTTCTGTATTCTCATCTATACAGGTATAAATATCCAAGAGCAGTTATCACATTAGCATGTATTCTCACCAATACATCTAATCATCAAAACATGTATGCATCACACCAAAACATGTATACATCACAACTAGCATGTATTCTTACTAATACATCTAACATCAAAACATGTATACATCACAACTAGCATGTATTCTTACTAATACATCTAACATCAAAACATGTATACATCACACCAAAACATGTATACATCTAGCATGTATTCTCACTCATACATCTAGCATCAAAACATTGTATACATCACACCAAAGCATGTATACATGTAGCATGTATTCTCACTCATACATCTAACATCAAAACATTGTATACATCACACCAAAACATGTATACATCTAGCATGTATTCTCACTCATACATCTAGCATCAAAACATTTATCCGTAAAAGTAAAAGATATATAAGAGTTTTAAATCTAAATAATTGTAAGTAGCTAAGTGCAACAAAACAAAAATGTTATCAAATACTATACTACTCCCCCTTTCGAGGAGGGTCCTTCTGGACTAAACCAAGCATGTCTCAAAAGTGTTCAAACTTTACTCGAGACAAAGGTTTAGTCAGGATATCGGCAATCTGATCCTCAGTGCTTATGTACTCGAGTTTGATGGCTCCCTTCTACACCATGTCTCGTATATAGAAGTAATGGATCTCAATGTGTTTTGAATTATCATGGAATACAGGATTTTCAGTCATCTTAATGCAGCTTTGATTATCACACATAATCACAGTGGGATCCATTTCTAAGTCAAAAATTCCAGATAAGAGTTTCCGAAGCCACACTGCTTCACAGCTGGCAGAGCAAGCAGCTATATATTCTGCTTCAGCAGTACTGAGGGCCACACTAGATTGTTTCTTGCTGAACCAGGAGATCATGGCAGATCCAAGGCCATAACATCCGCCTGAAGTACTTTTTCTGTCTAAGACACTGCCTGCCCAATCAGAATCTGAGTAACCATGTAACTTGAGTTCATTACCTCCAAGATAGTATAGGCCAAAGTCCACTGTACCTTTTAGGTACCTCATTATATGCTTTGCATCTATAAGGTGAACCTTTCTAGGTTCTACTAGATACTGACTTAGGGTATTTACAGCAAAGCATATATCCGGCCTAGTATTTGTCAAATACATCAATGATCCAATGATTTGTCTATATAGGGTTATGTCCACTAGTTCTGATGAATCATTAACTAATAGTTTCAGGTTGGAGTCCATGGGAGTGGCCATGGCTTTACACTCCAACATATCAAATCTTTTGAGAATCTCCACAGTATACTTACCTTGATTTAGAAAGATTCCTTTTGGCTCTTGCCACACTTCTAGACCTAAGAAGTAGTGCATTAGTCCAAGATCTTTCATTTCGAATTCTGAAGAAAGCTTCTTCTTGCTTTCAATGATTTGATTCTCATTTCCGGTTAGAAATAGATCATCTACATACAACAGCAATATAATAGGTTCATCATCCATCACTTTAAGATAAAGGTTGGGGTCAGCTTTACTTTTGGTAAAGCCCATGCTTGTTAAGAAACTGTCAATCCTTCCGTACCAAGCCCTGGGAGCTTGCTTCAATCCATATAATTCCTTTTTCAGTTTGCATACATGTGTCCTTCCGCCTTTGACCTCAAAGCCTTGAGGTTGTTCTATGTATACTTCTTCTTCAATTACACCATTCAGAAAAGCTGTCTTAACATCCATTTGATGCAATTTCCATTTCATCATGGATGCAAGTGCCATGATAGTTCTAATTGAAGTATACCTAGCAACAGGTGCAAATGTTTCTTCATAGTCAATTCCCTCCTTTTGAGAGAATCCTCTGGCTACAAACCTTGCCTTGTATTTTTCAATGCTACCATCTGCAGCATGTTTTATTTTGAAGATCCATTTGGAAGAAACCACACTTTTATCTTTTGGTTTGGGAACTATATCCCAAACATCATTTTTCATTATTGACTGATATTCTTCAGTCATTGCTTCTACCCATTCTTTCTTTTGAGCTGCCTCTTCATAGCTAGTAGGTAGTTGATCCACAAGATCACACATCAGGGCCATATAGTTGGACACTAGCTTTGGTTTCTTCCTTTCTCTAGTGGAGCCTTCAGGAGCGCCATATCTTTCAGCTCCTTGGATAATATCTCTAGCCCATGCTGGTCTTCTTTTCCTAGATAATTCTGCAACAGGAGGTTCTTGTGGTTCCAGCATGTCATGATCCTCTGGTATGTCCTTTTCAGGGATGTGAACAGTCTCTGAGATTCTGGGAGATGTATCTTCTTCATAAACTTCTTCAAGTTGACACTTTCTAGATTTCTTGAGAGCTGCTTCCTCATCGAAGGTTACATCTCTACTTATTTCTATATGATGAAAGCCTGGTATGTAAATCCTGAAAGCTTTGGATAATTCACAGTAGCCAACAAATATTCCTTTCTTACCAGAAGGATCCAACTTGGTTCTCTTTTCCTTTGGAATGTGGATGTACACCGGACACCCAAATATTTTAAGATGGCTTACCTCGGGCTTCTTTCCAGAAAACACTTCTTCTGGAGTTTTGAAATCAAGAGCACTATGAGATAATCTGTTTTGAACATATACTGCTGTTCTAGCTGCTTCAGCCCACAGATACATGGGAAGATCCTGATCATGTATCATAGTCTTCACAGCTTCCATGATGGTTCTATTTTTCCTTTCTGCAACCCCATTTTGTTGGGGATTGTAGGGAGTGGTTAGTTCTCTCTTGATTCCGGCTTCTTTACAGAATTCTTCAAACTCTTTTGAAGTATATTCTCCACCATTGTCTGTTCTGAGAATCTTGATTTTCTTTTCTGAGAGATTTTCTATGAGAGCCTTGAACTCTTTGAACTTTCCAAAAACTTCATTCTTACCCTTTAGAAAGTATATCCAAGTTTTCCTTGAATGATCATCAATGAATGAAAGATAGTATTCAAACCCACTTAGAGAGGTGGTGGGCATTGGACCACATACATCTGAGTGTATTAACTCCAAGATACCCTTAGTCTTTGTTTCACTCTTTGGAAAGGGTTTCTTGACATTCTTGCCTTTCTTACATCCTTTACATGAGCCATCATGATCAACCTTTAAGTCTGGTAGTCCTATGACCACTTTGCTTACATAAGGTAAGGCTTTGTAGTTAATGTGAGCTAGTCTTCTATGCCATAGCTCACTGGGGCTAGAGGTTTCATGAACAAGAGCAGCTTCCGGATGACCCTTGAGTTTATATAAACCTCCTTCCTCTTCACCAATAACAATTGCATCCTTAATGGATTTGCCTTTGGACCACATTAACACTTGTCCATCAATGAATGCAACTATGTAGCCTTTCTTGTCTAAAGCTGAGATTGAAAGCAAATTCTTCTTCAATCCTGGAACATATAGAACTTCCTTCATCTTCATGGGAGTTCCAGAATCGAGTTTGTAGTTTGCTTCACCAATTCCCTTAATGGGATATTGATAGTCATCTCCTAGAGATACCTTTTGGGGAGAAGTCTTTTCTTCAAGATTTGAGAGAGTCCTTTTCTGTCCTGTCATGTGCTTTGAAGCACCACTGTCAATAAGCCATGTACCTTCTCCAGGGGTTATGGATCCAGAGAGTGCGGAGAAGAGAACATATTCTTCTGCATCTTCTTCTGTATTTCTTCTTGACCTTTTTTTGGAGAAGGTCCTTTCTTCTTCTTCCTCTTCATCTCTAGGCCTTTTATTGTGAGACCTTTCTTCCTCTACTTCTTCTTCTTCACTATCATCTTCTGCGAGATGTGCTTGGCGTCTTTTGTAGTAAGTACCCTTTTTCTTCTGTAGAGGACAATCTTTAGCAATGTGTCCTAATTTGTGGCAAGAATAGCACTGGAAAGAAGAGTAATCCCTTCTTTGAGTAGATCCTCTTTTCTTATGAAATCTGTGAGGAGGATGAGACTCCTTGTGACTACCCTTCTTGGAGTAGGATTGACTCCTTCTTCTTTTGGTGTGGGTAGCCAAAGCTTGGTCATCTTCTTTGAGCAAGGCTTCTCTATTTGCAACCCTAGCCTCCTCTTGTACACAATCCTCCCAAACTACATCAAACTTCATACTTTCTTTTCTGGCACACATAGTTTGAATGAATGACTCCCAAGGTCTAGTGAGACCATTTAGAGCTGTCATCACAAGTTCATCTTCATCAAGAGTATCACCAATGGCATCTAGTTGCTCTTTGATTAGAGAGACTCTTGAGAAGTAGTCTTGAATGGATTCTCCTTTGTGCATCTTGGTACTCTTCAACTGAGTCCTTAGATTCATCTTCCTATTGATGTTCTTTCCTTCATACATTCTTCCTAGGGCATCATACATTTCCTTTGGAGTCTTCTTGGAAGCCACTTGGGGAATCAAGTGGTCTTTAATAGAATCAGCTATGATTCTCTTTGCCCTAATCAAATCCTTCCTGTGTTTTTCTTTGGCTTCATCTTCTTCTGGTTCTGCAACTTCCTCCTTGATATAATGAGCAAGATCATTCTCCTCAAGAATGAGACCAATTCTGTATTTCCATGCCCGGAAATTCTCTATGCCTTCTAGCTTGTCTTCAAGCTTAGTGTTTGGAGCCATCTTCTCTTTGGGGGAGTCCAAGAGACAGAGTAGACTTACCTGGAAAGTTAGCTTTTACTTTTCCGGAATCTGGAACAGAATTTTATCGCACTTTTGGTAGAATTAGGGTTTGACTTTCCCGGAGTTCTACCGAACCAAAAAGTTCGATCTATAGCTCAAAAGAATGCTCTTGAGAAGGGCTATCCAGCCATGTAATCAGAATTCAAAAATTACAACTTTTTTCTGAAACCAAAATCTGACGTATCGCACTTTTGGTAGAATTAGGGTTTGGATTTCCCGGAGTTCTACCCAACCAAAAAGTTCGATCTATAGCTCAAAAGAAAGGTATTGAAAAGAGATATCCATCCATGCAACCAAAAATCAATAATACCAACTTTGGGATGAAACCCTAACTTCACCAAAGAGAGAGAAAGAGGTATTCTTACCTTGTGAAAGATGTCCTATTCAGTCTAGCTCTGATACCATGTTAAGTTTAAACCAAATAGACAAGCAAGATCACTGAAAGAAACACAATCACAAGATAGACACACAATATACCTTGGGAAACCCTCATGGGGTAGAAAACCCAGCAAAGCTTTCCTCAATAAGATGATCAACCAAAATACAAGATGTGCTCCTTCCTTCTTTGTCTCCTTAGCAGATCTCCCAGACAAGTGTGCACTCTTCCACAAGTGAGTGAATGTTCTAATGAGGAGTTCACCTCCTCTATTTATACTTGACTCCCAACTGACTAAAAGACCTAATGGGGCCAACCTCTCCTGGAGAAGTCTAATAACCCCTAAAATATAACTACAGGGCCGACCCCCACATGGTGGGTCTAATAACCCTAGTTAATACAAACTCTCAGAGGAATAAACATCTCCGGATACATGATGGGATTACCTCGGAGGGATGAAACATCTCCGGAATAATAAAGTACAAATATAATATTCTTTGAAGTTACAATATTCAACAAGAGACAATTCTTTATGTAGATTTGGAGCAAAATGAAGAAGCTCTTGAAGAGCCATTCCCAGTTGACAAGGTTGTTAAAGGCATGGTCGATGAAGATGTAGTTGATGATTCTCCTTATTCCCCTCATGTTGAAATTTTGATGAGCCTTCCTCTCTATTTTACTCTTGAAGACAATTTGTTTAAATATGATAGAATTGAGGATATGTTTTCTAATGAAGATGGTTGTCACTGATACAATGATGTGCATTTTCTTGATGAACATGATATGAGTATGAATTATTGGGAATTTGTGGGAGATCCCATGTATGATTCTTTGAATGAGGGAATTGTAAATTTTGAAGACCATGTAAAACCTACCTTTGATGAGATCTCTCATGATTTGGTTTGACCATGCTTGCACACCATTGATGATGATATAGGGTCACAAATGGATTTTTCTATCGCAGATGTTGAACAACCAAGTTTACCCTCTCCTAGGGTGGTTTTCAACTATCATACTCAACCATGTTTCTTAGGGACTAATGTCATTTTTGGGAAGCAAGAAGGTAGTTCTATTGCAGGGTTAGAGAAGCAAAGTATGCCTTTCCCTAGGGAAAATTTGAGGTTTCTTTTCCAACTATATCTTTCAAGGATTCTTGTTGGTTTCAAAAATCATTTGGGGAAGCAAATAGGTTATGAAAAACAGGATCATCTGGAAGGTAGGCTATATTGGATCCCTATCCAAGCTTTGATAGAGGGGGCTTGTAAAATATTTCCTTCTTCTTGGAAGGAATACAAAGGAATCCAAGTTCATGATATTTTATATTGTTCCATCCCCATCCTAAAGAAGGTAATGACATATACTCAACTTATTATTGACGTGATTTTGTCTTAGATTGTTTCCAAAGACAAGGGAAGAATCCATACAATGAATGATATACTAAGGTGGCCTGATTGGTGGTATGATTTTACTTGACTTATTTTTGTTACCATGCTTATAGTAGGTAGGTAGGTTGCATACTCTCTTGCATAAGAATTCTAGAGTGTCTTTTGATTTACCCATGCATTACATTTGTTGTGTTATTTTTATACATTTCATATTTGATTTGAACAAGGTAGGCAATATGTATCTTCCTCCGATGTAGTTGAATTTTTTTTTGTTTGAAGTGTGTCTATATATACAGGTACTATAGGATTCAAGAGATTCTCATGCACTTTCAGGAGAAGCACATGCCCCACAATTGGATCCAATTGTTACACCTTAGATTATTTGTAGCACACCCTACCAGATGTGCTAGAGAGGGGGGTCTTTTTCCATTGTAAAAGCCCAAGTAGGGGCTTCTTTATGTAAAAATGTTTCCCTTGTAGGGATCATTACCATTATTCATGGTCATGGAAGGTCCTCTTGGTTCTCATTTCATGACATGTTGGTCTTGTGGTACAACTGATTACCCCTTGATGACTGGAGGTCCTTTTCATGTCAGACATTTATGCCTTGGGTAGGTATCTAGTGCACCTTTGGATGAATCCATTAGGACACATTGTATAGGAGCCCCTAGCGACACTTATGGTTTTATACTTTGTAGAGGTTATTGCGCTTGTAAGGGTTGTCACACCCGCTCTAGCAAACCTCATTCATACCCTCCTGGACCTTATTTTGTTATGTCACTCCTACCTCTTGGTCATCTTGGTAAAAGGGAGCAAGTCATCCACCTTGAAAGAAATCTTTTGGAGGTTGTAGCAACCCAAGAATGAGGACGCTGAGGAAAAAATACACATGTCAGGGTTAGATGGGGCATGTCGTCCTCCTTCCAAGTTCAAATTTTCATCATGTTGAAGCATATCATTAGTTTTATGTTTAATGAGGTTTAGTCCCTGAATTGTGGGTGAAAAACCTTAAAAAATCATTAAAAGTCATTTTAAAGACAAATTAGGTAGGTCGGCTTAGAGGAGAGATAAAGAGACTTTTTTTCTTATAAATAAGGCATCCTCCTCTCATTTGTAAATAATATCACGAGACCAAATATGTCTAAATTCTTATTTTTACTTGTGTATGTGAGCAATTGAGTGGTGCACACCTCTCTTCTCGGTTGTTCTAGGGTTTCTAAGGATCAAATCTTGATGTTTTGATGTTTCTTTGAAATCCTTCAAGGATATCCTAAGGTGAAAGGATTCTTGGGGCTTTTTCTCTTCTCCTTTTCTCTCTCAATTGTGGTAATATCTTGAAACTGTTGTCTTGCACTACCAGAGGCATCCAATGTAAGATCCATTTAGGGTTTTATGCATGATAGTTTAGTCTTTTGGGGTGAGACACTCTAGAAGGATCTCTCTTGTTTGGGCCTCAACATCTTGTTTGCCCTAATTAGGTTAAGTGCTAATATAGCCTAGGGTTTCTTAGCATTTCCCTAATTCATTCAAATATTAGAATTGTTGATTCTTGGGAGAAATGCTAGCCCCGGTTTCTCATTACCAAATGGAATAAGGACTAGGTCTGTTTCCCTCATCTTCACCATTTCAATTTTACAAAATTCCTTGTACTATATAAAAAAATATAAAATATAAAACCCCTAAAAATTAAATATTTTGAAAAAATCCAGAAATATTTATTTTGTCATTGTACTTTGACTTGTGTTAAACTTACTTGCAAAGTTTCAAAGTGTTTACCACGGTTATTTATATATGCAATATTTATCTTACTTTTAAATCCATAAAAAGTCAAATATATGAAAATACCCTAAAAATATAAAAATCCAAAAAATATTGTGGTATTGGAAAATCTAACCCGTTGAATTGTTGTGCCCTCATTGGTGTCATGGTCAATCTTAAAGGGCATCATTTTTCTATGGCTAATTTGAGAAATTTATTGTTATGTAAAAATGCCAGTGTGCTTTTTAAAGATCTGATTTGAGAGGTACAACCATCGAAATTCATTTCTGGAGGGTTTCACGAGCTAGAAAAAAGGTTTATTATCAACCCTATTCTCATGGGAATTCATCTAGTGGATCAAGTCGACCCTCTTATTATTTATGGGAGATGGTTATGGCATAAACCAGATCTGGTAAGTCATTTCCATGTTTATATTACTCATTCATTTGCTTCACCAAAGCTAATATTATAATCCCTCTCCATCAGGGATACCTTCCTTTCCAAGTCGACGGTGTTCTAAGTGGTTTTTATATATATTTGAGCACATATTTTGTGGCTATCTTCTTATAATAGCAACAAGTTTTTTAACCATCTGCAATATTTGTGAACATTTATCCATTCTAGCTCCTATCATCTTGAAGTACTTGTTAAATGTGCTTGTATTCATTGTTTTGACTCCATAAGGCACTGATCTTTGTCAAGAGGTTGCTTGTGAGGTATTCTTGTTGTGATGGTCTATTTCACCTATATTAGGGCGTCCCACTTGGCCTCTAGGAGTTGTCCTAAAGTGTAAGGAGAGTGCATTGTGGTGACAGTGGGTGCATCTCTTGAATAGTTGTTAATCTTAGCATTGACCCTTATGTCCTATTGAAAGGGTGCTAATTTGTGTGGTAACAACTTGCATTAACACTCCTTAAAATCTCAATATAGAAGAATGTATTTAAAAAAATAAATATGTTGATTGATTTTAGTAGTACTTATAACTTAATTGCCCTACAAATTACCAATTGCTTTATTGCACCGAGTGAAACGAGGTGCTCTACAGCCCAGTATGGGGGAGATGTTGTAACGTGATATAACGTTTGTAACAAAATAATTGAAAAAATTCATGTCATCTCATAAAATAAAAATTATGGAAAGTATTAAAAAAAAATCCATGTTGGTTCATAAAATAAAATATTATGAAAAGTAATTAAAAAATAGATGTTCATTTATAAAATAAAAACTTAAAACTTAAAACTTAAACTCGGATCTATCGATCAAGAAAGATCAAATTTTTTGAGTTTAAATTTTAAAAAAGAATTACACCTCAAGAAATTGGATCCCTCTCGGTGCTTGATAGATACGGGTTTAAGATGGATCTATGCTAGTATATCTAGCATTACAGTTTCAAGTAATGCTTGCATATGGAGGTACCATAAATTGTTTGGGTTAATTCCATAGTATTAAGCTCATTATGCGGAATTATTTCTTGGATAACCCAATGACTACAATACAAATGGTTGTTCTTGAGGTGGTCTTAGGGGTCCAATGATTACAATTGTTGGGAATAATGGATTTTAATTAAGGAACTTTTCTTGATTTTTCTCGAAAGATAAGGAAATTGAACTCAATGGTATCCAAGGAAAACCATATAAAATGTTAATCTCTACCAACATGAAACCATTGTTAAAAAATGATAACATGGTGTAATTGCACAATTGTGCTTTCTATATGTTTAAACATCTAAATTCTATGTTCCCTTGAATCTCCAAAGTGTTATTGATAATCATCATGAGGTGTTTGTGGATATTCTCAAAGTTCTTTGTCCTACTTGAGGGGATGATCATGATATTTACTTGATACCCAATAACCTTCTTCCCACATCAAACCTTACATGTAACTCTATGCCTAAAAGAGTGAGAAATGTTAGAGGCTAGAATCACTCAACATAACCAAAGCGCTTTCTCTTCACTAGCGGTTATGGTTTACAAAAAGGGTTGTTCATGGCTTATGTGCTTGAATTATATAGATCTTAACAATATCAACATTAAATATAAGCTTCATATTCATGTAATTGATGAATTGTTCGATGAATTAGGAGGATAATTTTATTTACTAAGTTGGATCTTCATTCACAACATCATCATATTATAACAAAGGAAGAAGACATCCCCAAAACAACTTTTAGAAAACATGAAGGTCATTATGAGTTTTTGGTGATGCCTTTTGGCGTTATTAATACACCTTCCACATTTCAAAGCTTGATGACTTATATTTTTAACCCTATCACCCAAATAACTATGCTAGTATTTTTTAATGATATTTTAATCTACAATAAATTGTGGGAAGAGTAAGAATAACATGTGGACATGGTCTTAAAACTATTGGAGGGGAAATAAATATATGAAAAGGATTCCTAGTGTTCCTCTAGGGTGAAAGAATTGCAATATTTGACTCTTACTATAAATCCCGAGGGCATTAAAGTAGACCTTAAGAAAATTAAAGTTGTGATGGAATGGCCAATTCCCAAAGCTTTTAATAATTTTAGTTGATTCTTAGGACCGACAAGATATTATATCAGGTTTGTCAAGAAGTATCGTTGAACAACAACACCTCTAATGACATTATTGAAAAAGGATACATTTTCTTGGACTCAAGAAGAAACCCAGGCTTTTGAAAAACTTATGGAGGATATGTGTATAAGTCCTATCCTGACCATTCTTTTATGATGTACCAAATCCTTAAATAAGTATAGAAAACTACAATACACATAATGCACACAAGGTGTGATCCCAGAACACAACTTTAAAGGTGATAATATAGATGAGTTACACAATAATTCCTCATAAAATAGGAGAACCTCCTCCAAATAACCCAAGCACAACCACATAACCAAATCATATGTTCATGTCAATACTCTCTCTCTCTCTCTCTCTCTCTCTCTCCACACGCACACACATATGTATGTATGTATGTATGTATGCATGTATACATATATACATATATATTTACACACACAGACACACATATTATCACTCATTGCACATGTCGGCCCTTTATCAGGCCAACCCCCACCCCCAATCTCTCATATGCACACACACACACATACCCCATTACATATACATTTAGCTCCATATATGTCCTCATTAGATCATATCAACATGAATTCGTGAAACCCTTATTGTGGTGTGTGATACGTCAAGGAATGGAATTGGTGCAATTTTCTTGCAAGAAGGAAGGCCCCTTGCTTTTGAAAGTTGCTAACTTAAAGAAAAGAACTTACTCAAACCCATTTATGATAAGGAAATATTGGACATACTGCATACAATTAAACAATGATAATCCTTACCTAGTAGGAAGACACATCAAGATAAAATGAGATCGTGATAATTTGAAATACTTCCTAGAACAAATATTATATTGAAAAGAGAAACATAAATGTGTTACAAAGATGCTAGGTTATGACTTTCAAATTATCTACAAAAAAGGGAAACAAAATGTGTTAGTGGATGCAATTGCAAAGAAAGAAGAAGTGATTGGGGCCTTACTTTGTATATTTCCATTATACAATATTATTAAGTGGAAGATGCAAGAATATCATGGTATCATGACCATAGGGCATGGAAGCTCATTCAAGAACTATAACAGAACCTTGGTGCATCAAATAAATTTGTGTATAAGAATTATTCACTTTGGAATAAGGATTGTCTATATTTATGTGAGTATTTCCAACTGAAACAAAATCTCCTTCTAGAACTATACACTTTTCCTAGAGGGGGTGTTAGCACTCAGAATTTACCCTTTGGTTATGGAAGGATAATCCTAAGGTAACTATTTCAAACCAACCTTTAGGAGGAAAACTAGCCCTTTTTCCTACCATAGAGGAATCTCTCAAAAATATGTATATGGCTAAAGATATATGAAAATGATTGGGATTTTTCAAAACAAATATATGGTTGAAATACACACAAGAACCATTAGGCATGGAGTCAAAACTAGAAAATTTATGGACCAACAAATAAACAAAAATAATGATTTTTACAGAGGAAAGGTAGTTGTCACATTACAGTCAAAGTCTTTTGCAGGTGATAAGGAAAGAAAAATAGACATTCCACCAATAATGGGCACCAATTTTAGATGAATCCAATATCGATTTTAGAGAAATGATGAATACTCAAACCCGATAAATCAAGGCATAAACATATTGTTTTGCGGATAATCTACCAAGAGCGGACTCAAGGCCTGATCTCCCTAGCTTAACGTAAGTCTAGAATAAATAGGATAGAACATAAAATACTTTTCTAGATCTTGTAGAAGTACAAATGTAAGGGTATATTGCTTACCTTCGATTCATAGATCCCTTTCTCCTTCGTTGATCCAATGCTCCAGCACTGCCAGATTGCGAGTAGCTAGACCCTGTTGAACATGTAACAGACCACGAGAAGTGAAAGCATATATATCATATGACAGATCTAAGTTAACAGTTAAGGAGGAAAACTCTAAACATTATCGAAGAGACAACATTTATGGAAAGCAATTATATTAACTGTATTAAAGAATGGAGAAGTACAATAGAAAAGAGGATTACAACCATTTCCTTAACGCTGCAATCTCCTTCCGACAAGCCATGCCAAAGCTCCTAGAGAGAAGTGAAGGTTCCCCAAGCTAGAGTGTTAGATCTATTGGGCTTGATTTCACCAGCATAAGAATACCATAGACTTCCTCCCTTTAGAATGAGAGTGAGCTTCATTTAAATAGGACTAAGTGGATAGGATGTGGATAGGATAGGTTGAGAGATGATAGGAGAGACTTAAGGGATCTTTCCAAGGTGTTAGGAATCGAGTGCCAACTCTCCCAAGAGGTCAGAGATAAGGTCCCAAGTCAGCAAGCTTCGAGAAGGAGCTCGAAGAAGATATTTTTGCCATCTAACTGACTTCGTCGCACCCTGTAATGGAGCAAGGTGTGACGTCGCATGTTGCAGGAGTGCAACCTACGACGACCTCTCAAAACCCAGTACAAAATAGGTACAAATCCTTATAGGTCAATCACTCAATCAAGGTAACTCCAGAGGTGTATACACTGAATCTCATGATGGAAAGATTTTAGGTGTAACAGAATGCCCCCCAAAGCATGAAGCTGTTGAAAAATAGATAGGTGAAATGCTCTGACAGAAGGAATGGCAATGGACTTGTCGGACGAACGATGCTGCTGTAGTACAACTGACTCTGAGTACACAGTCTCAAATGACACACAACATGGCTGCCAACCAATACAATGCAAATCCATGGTAGTAATGACCGACTGAACACAATCATGGCTACTAAACACAAGCGTAGATCCATGATGAGATGATAACATAGCCACGATCAATACAAATGTGGATCCATGTAATGTAACTCAATACAAACTCCATCACAACCTGGGTAGAACATGACTCCCCAGGGTCTTCAAGCTGAACCCGCAATGATACAAATCTATCCATGTGATTACAAATGTCTTAACGTCGAACATGGTAGAAACCACTTGATTACCGGTCATTGATGTAAATCGTTAACAAGCACGAGGGAGATCATCATTGATGTCAATGATTCCCAAGGTATCATAGTACATATCATCAAGCGTGAATAAGTGAGTTGAAGTCGAACGCAAGATGAAATCTTTCAATCAAGAGTCAATGATGTAAACTCATGTTGAAAGCAAGGTAACCTGCCATTGAGGCATGCAGGGCCAAGGTACTTGGTTGGTTTCTAGATTCAATCTTTGGATGATGTGTTGAAGTCAACAATGATACACATAAATCTTCCACCCTGTGAGCATCAGCATTGTTTGGCCTGTAGGATCCATTTCAGTGACTCAGATCCATTTATATCCTTCAGTGATACCAGTTTGCCCTATTTTTATTCCTACCCGCCTGTTGCATCTTTATAGCAGACGTACCGGCGAGTTGCATCACTATAGTCCGCGGGTAGCATGTAAAATGGTAAAAACCACTATTTATTACTTTTTACTCCCAAAAAGCAGTCATTGGGTGACCTTTGGCTCTCCATCTGCCCAAGTAACGCCTCGATGTGTCCTTTCACCTACCTTTGAGAGGACTATATATTGAGCACATATGGCTTATGGACGGGAGGAAGAGGAGAATCGTAAGAGAACTCTAGTGGATTTTTGCCCTATCTTGAGTCTGCACTCATTGATCCTTGTAGTTGTGAACCATTTATGTTCACCTTCCAAACTCCTTTCTAGTTTCAGTTTGCCATTCATGGAGGATTGAAGCGGTGGAGGCACAAGTGGATTGATCTAGATCTTGGTTCAGATTGGTTGCCAACAAGAGGTCGTATCACTTTGTACTTCTTCTTGTTCATTAATAGAAATACTCATATTCTCATCCATTCATGGTGTGAATGTCATTTATTACACATTGGGTTACATTTGCTTATGATATTATGGACCATTGTTATTAATAATGTTAATGCCATTTATATATTATATGTACTTGTTGGATATTGGTTGTCAAGACTAATTTGCAGATTACAAGTGCGTGGATTGAAAGCTCCAACGGGGATCTACATCAAACGTTTGGATCGAGGTTGGTTGCATTTCTCCATTATCTTAACATTGTCATGTATAATAGCATTGCTTTGAGAATTGAGTAGATTTCTGGTAGTCATCTGTCTGTTGTGGTATTCCCAAGCCATAGTGAGTTTTCTCCAACACAAAAAAAGATAAATCCGTCGAAGGGGAGCCATGATGAATCCCCCATCATCGACATGAAACACGATAAAAGATGTGTAGAGTGGATTGGATGGTACAGTAATATGCAAGATTGACTCAGAGTAGACCGACATGGTGGCGGGCGTACTGACTGTAGATGACAAATGATGGACGTGTTCTTGAACATGGGCATGGCATGACTTGGCAGTATTGACATGACAAGTATGACACAAATTCCTAATCCCACTGATGACGGAAGCATTCTTTGAATGACGCAAAGGAGTAACAAGACTCAGGAAGTAAGTGGAACTCGAGGACAAACAGATGATCCAAGTGTTGTATGCAAATGCAGATGAGTGCCATGTTCAAGAACGACTACGTACTGCCACTAACAAAGTGTGTAACATAAAAGCTTTCCTTTTTCCCCGTCATGAATGATGAGTGCCTCATGTGTTTTTTATGAGCTTGATGAGCGTAACCAGATGCTCGGTATAGCTCATATCATAGATGAGTCCAATCTCAGATATTTTCTGAACCTGGGATAGGAGGGGTTCGTCCCATGGTGGGCCCTTCAATGTAAAAGTTTAACGAGTCCATAGAAGGTAAACTCGATCGTCATTTCATGTTTAGAGAGTCTGAAAAGAACTAAAGATGACTCCAACAGTCCTTTTTCGTAAAGTTAGCCTCATTGCTTGAAAAAGGGTAAAACAACGCGGGAGAGGACTCTTCCAATCATGATTGGCTGGAGTATACCTTTTTCATAATTAGTGCCCCCTGATTTGGAAAAGGGGTAAATTATCACCAGGGAGATGACCATTCAAATTCTTTAACAAGCGTGAACGCAGCAAGTTTGCTTGGAAATCTTTTCATTTTTTGAGAGCCTGAAAAGAGCTTAACGGTAGACTCTGGGGGGTGTCATTTTCCGTAGGAGTTTAACGAGCCCAGAAAAGTGATAAATCGCAACTCGGTACTTATTCTCATAGTTTCAAGAGCACGAGAACAAACGAAGAGTGAGCTCATCGTCGCCCAATAACTACAATCTAACCGTTGTAAAAGTAATGACAAAATATTAAAAGGAGTGTTCATACCTAAAATGACCGTTGTGATGCGAGAAATGACATGAAAGACCGCTTACAACTCCTGCATACTCAGAAACTAGGTCAAATAGCCAAATAATATCCCAAATATGATCAAAAATAACTAAAACTATGGCAAATGACCCTAGAGCATCAAATATTTGAAAAAGGAATATTCTTTTTCATTTATAAATAGAAAAATGGGCCAAAAATAGTCACCATTGTTTCATTTTCCAATTTGGGAGCAGAAGTGCCAATTCGGAGCCAAAACTTCTTTTGTCGATTCCGGGAGCTACGAGCCACCATTTCACCCACCGTCTAGAGCAGGTAAGCCTAAACTTCATCCAACAACTTTCTAGTGGATTAGATTTTGATTTTAGGTTCAATTTTTAGGTTTTTTTATGAATTCATGGAGGGTTATTGCGCCTTTGGCTCGTCGTAGTTTTCCCTTTCGGGAACTATGACGAGACCGTCTCGGCGCAAATCCTGAACTCGTAGGGTGTGATGTCATCGCACTGTGTGAAAAACAACAGTGCGATGACGGAGATGCATTTCCCAAACATCAAATTAAACCCAAGAAAGGAACTAGTTTTGGTTGAAGTAAGATCTAACAGTGTTTAAATGCCCATTTTGGCAGGTTGCTAGCAAGCAAACATGGTTTTAGAGTGGTAGGAAAGAGAACACAAGGTGGAATATGTACAAGCTGCCAATGATCCAGAATGCGTGAATGCCTAGAGAAACTGCGGTTTGCTCAAGTTCTTTGAGATTCAAGGGGTGAGGTCCCAAATCCCGCTACTGTTACACATGCTCCGGTGTTGGGATGCGGCCCAACAATACTTTGTGATCGGTGAGCACATCCTCACTATAGATGTTGAGGACATATATTTTCTTACTGGTTTGTCCCGGAGAGGGGACCCTGTAGCTCTCACTAGAACATGGGCTAGTGACCTCACTATAGATGACATGGTGTCACAACATTGTACTTCTCTTGCTCGATCTTCCAGTGGGAAGATTCCTATTAGGGATGTTGTGGACCCCCGACTTCGTACCATATTATTCATGATTACTAGAGTGGCGGTGAGCCAAGCCCCACACATGGCCACTCAGACTCAGATGCTTTATGTAGAGGACTGTATGTCCCCTAGGATCTTCAACTGGTGCAAGGGTCTCCTCACAAACGTCCGAGCTCAGCTGACCAAGTGTCGACAGGGAGAGCTCAAGCAGTTTGGATATGGATCGATCATGGTATCGTTCCTCTTAGAGCGGATCCCCCTCTTGCGCCCCCAGGTACGACTAGATGACAGGGAGCTTAGAGATCCCCACATGCTCAAATGGGTAGAGGTGATGGCCCGCCATGGCAGGGGTCCGATCATCAGCTTTGGTGGTGAGTTCTTCAGCTGGATGGAAGGCCAGTTACTCATGGCTGAGGACTACCCGTATGGTCGTACGGATTACAGAGAGGATCCTGAATTGGTGCTGCCCAAGGGTGTAGTATGGGGAGACATGGGTAAGAACAAAAACCTTTGTATTTTTTAGTTTTGTATATTTATGATTTTTTTGTTGTTGTAGTGCTGACAAGTATATAACATGTGTGTGCAGACATGGGCCCTGTACGGCCTGTGGGAGCCTCTCTTCTGGCGAGGAGAGATAGAGGTGGGGAAGCAGTTGTGTCCCCAGGTGCTCATGCTGCCATTGTGGTGATGGAGGACATGTACAGGAACTTGTCCCAGGTGATAGTAGATGTCCCTGAGCCAGCAGTGGATGACTTACCGAGACCTATGTATAGGTTTGGAGTTGGGGCGTCGGTATGCTTCAACGCCTTACTCCACAAGGTAGCGAGGACTGTGGATTGCTTCTTCACTCAATGACAGAGAGCTGTCCGTCGTAGGGGTGTACGGGCCAGGCGTCAGGCCTGATGATGTCATTATACTTGTACTGAGATCTTAGAGACCTCAGATTTTGTACTACTGAAAGCTACAAGGCTTCAGATTTTTGTACTAGCACTACTTTTGATGATATATATATACAGACATTCCCAGCAATTTATACATTATGTGTTTTTAAAATGATGAATGATGTGATCTTGTCCATATGCTTTGCTTTTATACAGTACATTATTTACATGTCGTGAATGCTTTTACATATTATGAGTATTATGTGTGTGTGATGTACCAATCTAGAATGAAGTTGGCTATCGAGTCAGCAACTGTGTTTAACTCTTGTGGAATGTGCAGGTACTGAATGGATTCAAATGACCTTTCCAGGAGACGTACTCGTCTAAAGAGACGGAGTAGAGTAGGATCACGGATAGCGTAAATCCGGTTAAGATGGGAAACCACTAATTGAGAATCCATGTGGATGACAATGTGGTTCATACCCAAGGAAGTAGCATCAGTTAGGGTTCCAATTACCACCTGATATTCCATGGCATTGTTAGTTGCAAATCTGAGGCAACTTCCTCCTGAGTTGATCAGCTCGCCTGTTGGGGAATACAGTACCCAGGATGCCGAGGCAAGGTTGTGGGTATGCCGACTGGCGCCGTCCGCGAATCCATATCACATTTCCATCTGCACATGCAGATAGAACATGGTATAAGAAGCGGAAACAAGATCTAAAGACACTAAAAAATAAACGCATCACACCACACAAAAACGTGCCATGTATAGTATATACAGGAAAAAAAGTCTATGCATGACAGGTTCGGGCATAGTACCTCTTCAGGTAAAGCCCATTATGGGGTTCACCCAAAGAGATTCCGTCATAGTCTTCAAGCTCGTAAGCTCCCTTTTCCAAAACACGTTTGACAATGTAATGTCCATGGCACATGGACTCGAACTTTCCTGCTCCTAGTTTATCATGCTTCTAGTTGTACGTGAGGACCAAGTCACCCTAATTGAAGATACAAGATTCAACATACTTGTCGTATTGAGCTTTGATGCATTTATTGTGTGCTTCGTTAGCAAGGGCAGCATCTCGACGAGACTCGTCAAGTTTTGCTAAGTACAGGAAATGTTCTTCCACAGCAGTAGTGTTAGGAAGAAGTTCGACAGCGAGTTGTAGAGACGGAATTTCGCACTCTATAGGAAGGTAGCCTCCAATCCATACACCAATTGGAAAGGAGTAAAACCTCTGGTGGTTTTAACGGAAGTTCTATAGGCCCATAATGTTGAGTATAGCATATTATGCCAGTTGGACTTATGCGTACCTACCATCCTTTGGACCATAGTTTTCAAGACCTTGTTAATGGCCTCGACCTGTCCATTGGACTGTGGGTAGTAGGGTGTTGAGTTTTCATGGCGAAAACCCAATCTATCACTCAGTTCATCAACCATATGGTTCTGAAAGTGAGAACCATGGTTGGTCACTATTGCCTGCAGAACTCCAAACCGCGCTATTACATGATTGAACATGAAGAGTGCGGCGGTTTTTCCATCATTTTGGTATGTAGGCATTGCCTCGGCCCACTTTGTAAAGTAATCCACATCTACTATGATGTAACTATTCCCCTCGGACGAGGTAAGCTTATAGTGCATAAAATCAATGCCCCATTTTGCGAAGGGGCCACGGCAATAATCGGGTGTAACGAGGCGGGATGGGTGCGCTTCTTTGTATGGAAGTGTTGACATGGAGGACGTCTTTTCACGGCCTCAATACAATCTTTGAAGATAGTAGGCCAATAATATCCTGCGCGCAAAATATTTTGGGCCGTAGCCATCCCAGAGAGGTGACCGCCACATGCCCCATTGTGACAGTCATTCAGAACGCGTTCAGCCTCATCGTGAGTTAGACAACGTCGAAGAATTGAATTGACGCCACGGCGGTACAAAGTATCACTTATGATCAGATAATACTTCGCATGGTGACGTATTCTACGATGGTCGTCGCGACACAGTTGAGGATTGAAGCATTGGGTTTGAAGATATAATGAAATATCTCCATACCACGGATCAGTCATACTGCTAAGAAACAATGATTCATCCGAGAAAGAATCATTGTGCTCAACTTCTACATCAGAACGGGGAAGGTCACAAATAAGCTCAACAAACACCAAAGACTTTTTAGACTTGGATTTCTCAAAAATAAGGTCGAATTCTTGCAGTATCACAATCCAATGTGAATACTTTCCCCCAAGCACCTGACGTGTCAGTACGTGGTACATGGGGTTCGAGTCTGCGATGATGGTGGTGGTACAGAGCAAGATATAGTGCCGAAACTTTTGGATGGTGATGACCGCCGCGAAAGCAAGTTTTTCGACATGTGAATATCTAGTTTCAGTGTCAGTGAGACCCTTACTTGCATAGTATATTACATGTTCCTGGGTGTTTTGATCCTCCTGTACCAAAACCATGGCGAAAGTGGTAGCAGAAGCAGCGATATATAAGATGTAATCTCGATAATAATTGGGCGGTTGGAGCACAGGGGCATGCGTGATGGCATGTTTGATGCCGTCGAAGGATTTTTGAGCTTGGTCGTCCCAAATGAACGGGATGTCTTTCTTAAGCAACTTCATATTCCCCTGAAGGTGTCCAGACTCGATGCAAAAGATACACTTATGAGGATTTAGACGGATATTGTACCATCTGCATATGAGGAAAATGGTCGTCAGATGATCCATGTGGAACTCACGCTACTTTGAATGAGTAGGGAGATCTTCTAGGTAAGGTTCCACAAAGTCCTTAATGTCATGGAAGGCATACGACATGGCCTGTTGGAACGTGGCACCACCATTTTTAAGGCCAAATGGGATTTTGCGATATGCAAACGTCCCCCAAGGACATATGAAAGCCATCTTATGTTGGTCGGCTGGGTTGATCTCAATCTGGTTGTAATCGGAGAAGCCATCCATGAATGAAAAGATTACGCTCCCGGCAAAACTGTCGATAATCTGGTCAATGAACGGGGTCGGGTAATTGTCCTTTGGACAAGCCTTGTTAAGGTCCCGATAATCGACACAGACGTGAATGGTGCCATGCTTTTTATTCATAGGAACGACGTTTGAGACCCAATCCGTTAATGGGACAAGATAAATGAAGCCAGCCTTTAAGAGTTTTTCAATCTCTACCTTGACTGCTGCAGTCTTCCGGGGGTGTACCGGTCGCAACTTTTGACGTAGGGGTTTGATGTTGGGATAGGTTTTTATTTCATGAGAAACAATCACGGGGTCTATCCCAGGCATCTCCTCATAGGACCAAGCGAATATGTCTCGAAATCGTTTGAATAAGGCTGTACCAACAGCTATTTCTTCAGGGGAACACTTCTGGCCTATGCGAATGTGTTCCACTACACCAGGTTTTACCGAAATGTCTACCGGGGTGGTAGGCTCAATGTTGGCCAAGTTTCCCTTGGAGTATAAAAGACATGTAAGTATGGGAGAATGAGGGAACGAGTAGATATCCGGTGAAAAGATGGCACTAATGTTGTCCTCTATGTACTCTAAAGGTGGAAGAAAAGATGACCTATGGTGGAGGTCATCCCACTGACCATCATCAACATTCATGACTTCCATGAAGGACTCGTCTGAATGAAAAGTCTGAAGTAAGAGATCAGGGAGAGATGATGCCTGTTGTAGAGAACAAGGTAGGGAAGCCAAAGTTAAGTGGTCCTCCGGTGCTGATTAGATAGCCTCGTAAATATGTTCAACGGGCGAAAGAGGCATTGCGTCTCCAATCAGGTGTGTTGTGGCTTCGTCCGGTACAAGCTAAGTATCAGTGGAGTAAGATGAAATCTCTTCAGAGATCATGTTCACCGAGGCAACATGATTAGGGGGGTTCGAAGTGGGAAAAATTCCCATGGGAGATGAATCTTTCAATAGGCCAACCCATATATTCTCATACTGTTTTGACGTTTGTCCAATGGAAGGAACATGGTCACCAGGATGAGTAGTAGTGTCTGGTGTGCAAAAATCTAACTGGTCGATGGTAACAATTCATCCTTGATGGGGGAATTGTACTACGCGAAAGACTGAAGAGGCTACCGCTTGCATGGCGTAAAACCAGTTGCGACCAAACAAGAGATTATAATCTATTGGGGCAGAGACCACTTCCACATTGATGGTCACGGTCTTTCTGCCTAACTTGACTGCGAGAGCTTGTAAGAGCCCATGAGGTTGAAAGCCATGTCCGTCGAATGCTTTCAACGTGGTAGGAGAATGATTCAATTCGGGAGATCCGATGGCTCTCCAATAGGCGATCAACATGACAGAAGTAGAGGCACCTTCGTCCAACAGAGTACAATGGGCAATTTTCCCAGCAATGTTTGCAGCTACTTGGAATGCGAGCTGATGGGAAAGCCTTGGCTTGAAGTAGTCAAGTCGGAACATGATGGTATTTGAAGAATCAGGGTCAACCGCACCGATTGCTGCAAGGAGAGTTTTGCATTGATTGGGAAAATTCTGCAAAACTTCCAACGTGGACATGGCGCAAAGAGCTTGTGCCAAGTCTTCTACGATATTGTAATTCTGTGCTGCCCGAGCATTAGTATTGAAAACAACTTTTCTATTCGTGCTCTTGGGTGGTCACAATATGGAATCTAAGGACAGCTTCTCAATGGTGAGAGATGCTGACGGTACAGTGACATCAGGTATAGAGTTAGAAGTTTTTTTTAGTATTACTTCCAACAGGTTATTTCGAAGAGACCGGGTCCTATGATCGCAACCGAGTGTTCAAATTGATCGTTTCGTTACGCACCATGAGAACATGCGTGGTGTTGGATGGTTCCCCCTGGGATGAGGGATTTTGAGCAATCATTTGCTGGTTTTGAGCGGGAAACGGGTTGTTGAGGACTGTGGGAGTGGGTTTACCCCTAAGAAACTTTTGGACTTCATCTCTATGGGGACACTCTTTGGAGAAGTGATCATCTCCACAGAGTAAACAAGGATACTTTAGCTTCCGTTTCTGTTTGGTGTCCTCAGGAGTGCTCTTTTGTTCCTATTGGGAAGAAGATTTCTTAGGTTTCCCCTTGTTTTTCTTCTTATTACCGGACTTTTGAGGTGAAGCTGATGAGACAAAATTCACTTCTTCAGTAGCAGCAGGAGTGGATGACTTGGTGGTGTTGAGACCAACCTGCGTTGGTGATGGGGATGAACCCTGAGGGTGCGAAGAACCAACAGTTTGATGAGAAGGCTGGGTGTGAAGGGATCCAATGATGCCATCGTCTTGGGGTCCCTTGAGTGGTTTCGCGGGGTCGTTGGCATCACGGGGTGCATCAGGAAGAATATCAAACAATGTGCCAGATTGAGTATAAACTAAGTCTAGCACATGGGCGCGCGCGATGGCTTGTTCTTCAGTGACAACACCTCCCATGGAAACATCTCATTCTATGACAGGGATGATGGACTTTGTAAACCAGTCTGCTAGGAGTTGGTCTGGGATAGGAGCTTTAATGAGACGATGTCTCCTTCGCCACTCATGAATATGATCAGAAATGTGAGTGGCAGTATTCTGATGGAGCGAGGTTAAAAGCTCGGTACCAGTTTCATACCGTATAGGCAGCTGGAAATGAGTCAAAAAGTTCATGGCAAGAGAACCAAAATCAGGAAAAGAGTGGGGTGGTAGCTCAATATACCATTTGGCAGCCGAACCGGTGAGAGTCCTCTGAAACAATCTAAGATGGATCGAGTCGTATATTAAGGAATTATATGAACACCATAAATGGTATGTCATCACGTGGTTTTTAGGATCTTCACCCAGATTACCATCAAATTTCGGGATATCAGATGGAAGTTTCATCGGAATAGGTGGCCAATTAGTTCCATGGTAAATGGGGTCGATGGTTAAACGAGATAGGTCAGGTAGGTCCAAGGTAGCCAAAAAGTGCAGCTGTGGACTAGACTACATGTATTGATAGTATGGATAAGGCGTGTAAGGACCAATATGACCGTAGGATGTACCAGGAGGAAACTGGTCGTAGGGGGGTGTGCCGCCCGGACCGTAAGGGGGTCCGCCACCATAAGGTGGTCCATTCCGATAAGGTGGGGGTCCACCTCCACCACTGGGAGGAGGCAAAGGTTTGTCACCACCGCCGGGAGGAGGTGGGGGTCCATAACCATAATAAGGTGGCCCGCCACTGCCTCCGCCTGGAGGGGGCGGTGGGCCACCTTCACCGCTAGAAGGATGGGGGCCTCCACCACCACCATCACCACCACAATAATTAGATCCACCATCTCCTCCACCTGGAGGGGGTGGTGGACCACCTCCACCGCCCAAAGGGAAATGTCCTCCTTCACCATAATAGAGTGGTCCTCCGTCGCCTCCGTCTAGGGGGGGGGTGGACCATTCCCGCCACCGCCGGAAGGGTGGGGGCCGTAGTTGGTAAAATGATTTGGACCTCCGCCAGAAGGGATAGGTCCGCCTCCTCCTACATTAGGTGGGGGCCCGCCGCCTCCAGCAGGGGGTGGGGGGGGGACCGACCGGGGGTGGTGGCGCTTGAGGGATAGTTGGTTGGGGTCCATGCTGTAAAATGGGCTATTTCCCCCATAGAGTGTAGGGATTTCCGGGACAGGGTATCCCGTATGGTGTGTTTCCAGGATTGGGTTGGCCTGGCACAGGGTTAATAGAACCTGGATACGTTTGACTCCATGAGGGTAGAGTTACATTGGATGGCCCCCCAACATGAGATAATCCCATGGTGGATGGTCTAGCGGGTTGGGGAGGTCCAACGGGAGGTCCGTTGGGGATTCCATCACCTACGTTCTAGTTAGGAAATGGGGGTTTCCCCCCAGCAACAATAGGCTGACCACTATTCAAAGATTGAACCAAAATAGGTTGTTGATTAGTTACCATAGTAACAACATTACCAATGAGATAATCCAGGGGAATGGAGTATCCTCCCCTCGAACTTTCTAGTGGGGGAGGAGCTCGTAAAGTAACCGTGGTAGTAACAGGTGTGTTGGCTATTGTCCTTCAACCGGTTGGTTTACTTGAGGCACAGGAATGGACTCTTGCGAGGGTTGACTAGTCTCATTAGTGGTCAGGTTGTGGGGGGATGGTTTGGGTGAACCAAAAGATAAAGAACGACCTGGGATTGGTTGATGAGGGGGTAATGATGGGTCTTTAACCCTTCATTGGAGACTTGAATTTCGACACCTCTCAGCCATAGACCGAAAGTGATCCAATTGGCTGCGGTAATAGGCTAAAGGATCATCCGAAGAAGTCTCATTAGGCGGAGTTGCAATGGAAAAATGGGCCATTAGGTGACCGGTACAAGATGTCCAATAAGCTACGGAAGGACCAACAGTTGCTATGGGGTCGTCCTGGGGTTGATTTATCCATTCCAATGATCCATGTTCTCCCGACATAACAGGAGAGAGGTCTTGTGAAGTGGGAACTTGTGCTTCTTCATCCTGCAGGGGATGAGAGGTAGGTGAATCTGGAGGAGTATGTGGAAACAAATGTCCTCCAATATTCAAAGTGGGGTTTTCCACTTCTTGTGACCCGACCCTGGCTTGAGGATCCATCCTTTCCCTCGAAATTACCTCCTGATTAAGGGGATATTCGGGTGGTAAGTTTTGGATTCTGCGGGACCTTCTCCAAGAAAATTCATCCAGAGTGACTGAAAAAAGTTTCTCCTAAGGAAAGCTAAAAGAAAAGCAGCCGAGACAAAACCCTACGCAAACTAAGGCAACAAGCAAACTTACGTGATAAGAGTGGATTCAAAGTCTGGAACCTCACGGGATTATCAAGGCATCGCAAACCGCTATATAATGCAAGGTCCAACAATATGATGCGACAAGGAGGATTGGGACCGTACCCTTTCCTGCATACCTGATTATCTGGACAGTACGTGCGTGCTAATCTCCCCGAGTGTTGTTCTCGGTGTATTTCTTTGCTAAGACGGCCAAATGGTTAACTCAGTTGGTTTCAGGAATCCTAGTGGTGTCTCCTGATATACGCAAGGTACGTGGGAGCTCAAATCCGTAGTGGTGTTGTCTAATGCACAACCGTTCGGAAAGAGACCTTCCGATATACTACCGAGTACATGATACACCCTTCGATATACGCAAAGTACGGATTATGGTACTTGGTGGGTACGTGAAGGAGCTCGATATACCGATAAGTACGTGGAAGACTACAATACCCTCGGGATACAGTGATGGCAAATAACGACAGCTGCCACGCTTAACGACGCCGGAACACATCTCTAACTTACACACAATTTTCTAAATATTTTACCCTAGTTCCACTGTTAACTTTATCTTGGACGGTTAGGTGAATGCATGAGGTGAGTACATAATCGGAAACATAATGCAAGCCCTAGCTACATGCAAAAAGTATGCTTTTCTTTCGATGAATGCTACCTATGGGAAGGAGAAATCTTGTTTTTCTTTCCAATAATTTTGCCAAAGCAATGCAGTGTAACACAATCCCAACTCTACGAAAAATGATACTGAAACATTCTTTTCCTTTTCAACGAAACATAAAAATCACAACACTACTAATCCAAATCACAACATTTTTTCCTTTTCTTTCTCTTTTCAAAGCAAAACGACACTAAGTAATCAAAAGAGAGGATTCTAAGATGGAGTATGCAAGCTTTTCAATTTCACTTTCAATGATCTAAAAGCAATAAGAATTAAAAATGCATCTATCTTTCCTTAGAATGGAACTAATTTTGCAAGAATTGAAACATGCTCCTAGTCTTTCAAGAAGATGAATGATTCATAATTCAAGAAAAACGCAATTGAGCACACATTCATTCAATTTTTTCAAAAAATGCATGAGCAAATCATTCCGATGCACGAATTTTTTTCAACAATGCTTGAGAAATGATGGGAAAGAAACACTTTTAACTCTTCAATGAATGCATCACAAGATTAGCTTGATAACAACTATGATTTCAGATCTAAATGACTGAAAAGAAAGCACTACTTGCAACACTCAGCACACTCAGAAAACTCAAGAAAATACAAGCACTCAATCAGGCTGAAAGACACACAAGATTCAAAATCAGACAGTAGCAAGCAAAGCTCAAGGAATAATGCAAATGAGGTCTGGCGGCTGATCTAATGAATTAACTAGATCAGTTAATGGAGAGGAGGGAATGCAGGGGTGAGCGGATGAAGGTGGAGGAGATAAGAGTATCCACCACTACCGGTTCTCAGACTTGTCCAAGACAGAACCCAAAATCAATCCAAATGAAACCAAACACTCAACACATAAATCAAAGATGGGATCTCTGGCTGGATCTTGCAGCACAGAGGGAGTTCATACAGAAAACCAAAGCTCAGATCAAAAGATGGAAAGGGGATGCCTGCATGCCAAATTCGACAAATTGGCACACTCTGTGTTTGTACACAGTGCAACGTCGTAGTTCACCAATGCGGGAAGTGCGACGGTGTCGGAGTCTGCCAATGAAAAGACTGCGATGAGTGACCAACAGGAAAAGAACAAAGACCAGCAAAGACATAGTGTCGCTCTGTTTTCACTAACCAGGTGCGACAGGCGAGATCTAAGTGCTGAAATGGATCAGATCTCTAAGCAATGAACCATGAAATGGTTTGGAAATGAGTAGTATAAACTCAGAGGAAGCA
The DNA here is from genome assembly GCA_027924585.1 of Larix kaempferi. NCBI lineage: Eukaryota > Viridiplantae > Streptophyta > Pinopsida > Pinales > Pinaceae > Larix > Larix kaempferi. The sequence continues at coordinate 16,630,040 of BSBM01000070.1, forward strand.
AATCAGAGTCTTCGATGTGAAGATCTGATGGTGAATATCGACTCAAGAAGCAAGTGACAAATGAAAGGCTTTTGTCAAGCAATCAACTAAAAATGACTCCCAGATTGACAACTATTAAGACAAAATGAACATCCCCAGTATGGTCGCCAGATTTTTTTCGCAGACAATCTACCGAGAGCAGACTCAAGGACTGATCTCCCTAGCTTAACGTAAGTCTAGAACAAATAGGACAGAACATAAAATACTTTCCTAGATCTTGTAGAAGTACAAATGTAAGGGTAGATCGCTTACCTTAGATTCGTAGATCCATTTCTCCTTCATTGATCCAATGCTCTAGCATTGCCAGATTGCGAGTAGTTAGACCCTATTGAACATGTAACAGACCACGAGAAGTGAAAGCATATATCTCATATGACAGATCTAAGTTAACAGTCAAGGAGGAAAACTCTAAACATTATCGAAGAGACAATATTTATGGAAAGAAATTATATTAACTGTATTGAAGAATGGAGAAGTACAATAGAAAAGAGGATTACAACCATTGCCTTAACGCTACAAGCTCCTTCCGACAAGCCATGCCAAAGATCCTAGAGAGAAGTGAAGGTTCCCCAAGCTAGAGTGTTAGATCTATTGGGCTTGATTTCACCAACATAAGAATACCATAGACTTCCTCCCTTTAGAATGGGAGTGAGCTTCATTTAAATAGGACTAAGTGGATAGGATGTGGATAGGATAGGTTGAGAGATGATAAGAGAGACTTAAGGGATCTTTCCAAGGTGTTAGGAATCGAGTGCCAACTCTCCCAAGAGGTCAAGGATAAGGCCCCAAGTCAACAAGCTTCGAGAAGGAGCTCGAAGAAGTTATTTTTGCTATCTAACTGAATTCATCGCACCCTGTAATGGAGCAAGGTGTGACGTCGCATGTTGCAGGAGTGCAACCTACGATGACCTCTCAAAACCCAGTACAAAATAGGTACAAATCCTTCCAGGTCAATCACTTAATCAAGGTAACTCCAGAGGTGTATACATTGAATCTCATGATGGGAAGATTTTAGGTGTAACACATACGAATCTTGACTTATTTTAAACTTTCATCCAATCATGGAAGATATAACATAATGGAAAAGATAACAAAGAAGGAATACATGAACATAGATGAAAAGGAGAATATGGACTATAACTTCGATCAACACATGAATCTATGTTCTACAAAATGTGTCATTTTATGCATGGCTCTCTTGTATTAAAATAGAGTAACTCGATACAAAGAGTGTCTTGTCTTCAAAAAGTTTCCAACCATTTCAAAATAATTCACATTGTCTTTTATACAAAATTCCTTTGAAGCAAAACCTAACTGCTTCTTTTAACTAAAACTTAAAACAACTTAACTAATTTCCATATGTCACTTGAGTCAAAGTTTATATATATAAAATATTACAAATTCTTTTCAAATAAAATTCTTCAAAGTCTTCATTTTTCATGGGACCCAATGAACACGTTCATGGATGAAGACTATATTTCATTTTTCCGTACTTTTCGACCGTCTTCCATTGATTAGTGGTCGGAAGGTCATAGCTTGTCATTTCTTTAACCAAGACTTTTATTTCAACATGATCTACAAAGGAAATTGGTGGAAGTCTTTCACCAATTGAAGCCAACTTGTTCATAATTTCGAAATCTTCTGCAATCTTTTCCATTAGAATCTTTCCTATGAGAATGTGAGTTAGATTTTTAAACTTCCCATGATCCATCCTGATATCAAACAGTAACTTCTTATAATCATTTTGGGATATTAATTCATCATTCCCATCCCAAAATGTGGGTAACCCTTTTTTAACCAATTTATCAAACTCCCTTTTAAAAAAATTTACATGTCTCTTCATTCTTTCAGCTTTGGCCTCAACACATTCAGCATGTGCGTGTTTTCCCAAAATTCTGCTTGCCCAAGCGATAACTGAAATTATGTTTTTAATATTCAAGACTTTCAAATCTTCCTCTGTTAAATCGTTTAAGAAATTAATGTGTTCTGTGTTGTATCTTTCGGCTTCCTATTCAAATTTTCTCTTATAGCAGTGCAACTTTCCAAAGCATCTTTGATCACTTTTTCCTTCATCTTCATGAAATTTAAATATGGCTTGAAATTTTCTGCTTCCTTAATAATTGCATCTCATATCATATGTTTGCAGCCTTGCATGGGTACCTAACCTGTTACTTGATTTGAAAACCCTTTATTTGTTTCAACCAACTCTTTATACTTGTCTTGTAAAATTTTTATTTCTTCATCCTTCTTTTGAGTTTCTTCTTTTAACTCCTTTATTTCTACATATTTCAGACTTACTTGAGACATAACCTGTACAAGGTTATTTGTGCTAGCTTCTCCTTCTGGTTGGCTAGTGCTTTCTTGCTGCTGGGCCAAAAATGACAACTTTCCGTTCAAATCCTCAACCTGATTCTTCAAACTCTCTCTATCTTTCTCCCAACTTGATTCTTTTTCAGTAAGCTTCAATAATTTAGCTTTACTGTCATTTACTTCTTTAGACAAATCCTCTTTCTCTTGTTCCAATACAGTTATTTTAGGAGCCTGAAATAATTGAGTTGTTGGGATTTTTAACTTCTTCTGCAATACCTAAATCATATTTTCTTTCTCTGTTAATATTTTTTTCCCTACATCACCTCCGGCGCCACCTTCAACCAAAATTATTTGTAATTTCTTGATTTGTTGTTGATGGGCTTTATTCTCAATTTTTTCTTGTTTTAATTGATTTTCCAACATACTCAATGTGCTCCTCAATTTCTCAATCTGCAAAGTTACTTGCAAAAAATCATCAGATATCATTTCTCTTGTTTTCCTGTGGAAATGGATTTTATCAGGCACACTTATTTTCTTCAAATTTAACTTCAACTATGTTATCTTGTCCTCTGACGATACTGCCACATTTAAAGTTTTTCCTTTAATATCCTGACTAGCTACCAAAGTAACCTCTAAATTCGTCAAACTTCTAACTTTAGGAAATCAATCATATGTCATTCGAGCAGCAACATGTTTATCTTCTCCATATTTATCATACATTTCAGCCCTTGTTTGAAATCTGCTCGCATCTCCAGTTTCTTTAGCCTCCTAAAATGCATATCCACTTTGAGTCTTTTCTCTCTCTCTCTTGTTCTTCATCTTCTACATCAACTACATCTTCAAAACTTCTTTTTCCTCCAAACTCTACAGTGATTAATGTGGTCTCTGTTCTAATTTCATATTCTAGTAAAGCAAGATCTTTCCCCTGTGAATTTTCAGCTGCCTCCTCTTCAGATCCATATTGTAGCAAATTAGCTCTTCTTAACAATGCTTCCAATTCTTGGTGCTCAAAAGCTTTGGTCTAGTTACTTTGTCTCATTTCCAAAATAATATGAAGAGGGTCATATGCGATAGCTACTTCCTTCTTGAAACCCATATCTCTCAATAATTTTTCTATATGTGAAATAACATACTTGTTTTTCACAATGAAAGGACCTATTTTCAAAGGATACTTTATATCAGTAGCTTTCTTAAAATGTAGGAAATGAAAATCTTCAACAATCAGTTTTTGCCTAATGAATTCCAGAGCCAAAACCCTTAAAGTTAGAAATGCTGGAAATACATATGGTTCACGTATTAATCCATACAATCTGATCACTGTGTGATCCTTCAACAAGAACCAATCTCCCACTACCAATTCTCTACTCAACTGCATTAAGGTCTTCAACTCAAGCAAAACCCTAGGTAGATATTCTCCAAATATCAACTTATATATCACTGACAACATGTAATTCATGTAATTAAACATGTTATCCTCCAAAATATTTGTAAAGATTATTTGAGGAAACTGCAACTCTTCTTGACTATAAAACACTACCACTTTCATCAAATATGACTGAAACCTTAAATGTCTCGTGTTATGGAATTCCACGAATTGAGAATGAATTTCCTCAATTAAAAACTCTTCAAAATTGAGTTGTGGTGTAATATTATACTCACTGTCAGGCAGACCAACACTTATTCTGAAAAGTAGACTCAATTGAAACTCCGTCACTAAGTTGTCTGTATCAAAACCTTAAAACTGGAAAATTAGGGAAAGAACCAACTGTGTGTTCTCATTGAAAAATTCAACATCTAAAGGGTAAGGGGTATCTGCAATTTCAAGGTCTGGTTTAAGACAATTGGCTAGAAAGACTCCTCTACTTTTAGAAGACTGGTGGTAGAAATTAATAATAGACTCTTTGGAAAAACTTTATGACTCAAGCATTTGAGACGCAGGAATTTCGAGGGCAGTTCTAACAAGCAAGGATTCAATGGGACAAACAATTTTAGTATTCCAAACATTCATGATAACCTGCTCGGCTTCGGAATAATTGGACGTACACCACACAACAACCTCCGAGAAATATTGAAATTGGTCCGGGCAAAAAGACATGAAAGAAGACTGTATTACTCTATGTACATCTAAACCTTCTTCTTGTCAACTTTTCAGCTTAATTTTTATTTCTGAGACAGATAACCTAACTAAGGTATCAAAATTATCATGGTCTCTATCTTCTAAAGCATCTTTTGCTTTCAAATTTTCGACATTTGGAGCTTCTTCCATTTTTATTTTATAATTTAACCTCACAGTTCTGACAACAGTGGTTGTGTGGCCTACCTTTCACTGATAGCTCCTGAACTTGACCTGCTCTGTCACTTTCTCCGCTACACATCCATCCAAAAGTTTCTGACTCCAACAGTTCGAATGATAAATGTCAACTTTCGTGTGCCCCACTACTATATATAACCCTCTTTCTTTATCCTTCAGTCTTCTTTCTCAGTGCTCATTTTTCTTATCCGTCGATCCCTCGTGCGATGATCTGAACTGTTAGATCTAATCTCCTTTTAGTGGCCTGGTTCTCCATCGTCCGATCATTCTTCAATACTCACATCTTAACCGTTAAATTTTGGAGCTAATCTGCGAAGGGTGGTTTTGCAACTTTCGAAAGTGGTTTGCGATACCATTTTCCACCCTTGAGAAGGACTGTGGTGTTGCCACGCGTCCACTGGTTTCACTTTTCGTAACCACTATCTCCCTCTATTGCTCGGGCATGTTCACAACACAAAACCTCCTGGGATAGTCGATCTCTTACCTACCAACGAATCAATGGTAAAACGTGCACTATGTTTAACTTTCATCTCTTCTCTGCTAATGGGGATTCTTCCCATTAACCTTCACGCACCTTTTGAACTCATCACCTTTGATTTCTTTCGCATGCAACCTGAGCCGTTGATCTTTGACACTTGCACTGGTTTTTAAGAATGTATCCTTAGCCGTTAGATTTTTCCACCATCAATCTAGACCGTCAATTTTTAACATCACACCTTCCTCCAAGGTAGTTTTGCATCCCTTTGAGGTAGTTTCGTTTAACACTTTTCTTGTTTGCGAAGCGCTGTGGGGATGCCACCTATCTGGCGGTTTTGCTTTTCGTAACCGCTTATAACTTCCTACCTCCGTGCACTTTGGTGATGCGAGAATGATCATGGACCATTGATCTCTTTCTGACACTTGATCAACGGTGTATTTTGCGTGCTGGTTAACGCCATTCAATATTTGCCTCTAGATTAATGTTTTTTAACATTTCTTTTGCTCCCAATTGCTCATTTTTGCATTTTTCTCTGAAATCTCTTTTTTCTATCCTCTTTAGTGCTTCTATCTACAACTCTTGGTCACATTTTCATGGAAACAAGGGACATTTTTAGGGCCTTTCTCACCATATTTAAGAATCTTTTCAAAACATTTCTCTATTATACACCATCATTTTCACTGTGAAAACTTAGTGCTAACAAGGAGAAACTTAGATTTTTTTAAACTAATCATAGGACCAAGAAGGACTTTTTGAGCAAGGTGTTAAAATGATGTTCATAATTTTGTGGCATAATGTTTTATTTGCCAATAGAACAATGGAAATACAATCAAGGCCTTGGGTCTTCTATAACCATTGGCCATTAATGTTGGGAAGAAGCCTCAATAGATTTTATCACAAGTCTACCAAAGTTTGAAGGATATAATATCATCATGATGGAAGTGGATTGACTCACAAAGTATTCCCAATTTTTCTCTCTCTCGCCCTTTTAGAGAAATTACAATAGTTGTAACATTCATGTAAACAATTCATAAGGTACATGGAAACCCCAAGATTATTTTAAGTGACAAATATCCAATTTTCACTGGTAGTTTTTCGAATGACCTATTTTCTTGTTTGGGTGCTAATTGTCTAGCGACTTTTCTTACCGTACTCAATCTTATGGGAAATATGAGATTGTGAATAAATGTACAAAAGGTTATCTATGTTGTTCTTTGTTGCTTTGCATATGATAAACATACACAATGGGTCAAGTCGTTACCCTTGGCATAATGGTGCTAGAACATTTCCTTCCACACCTCACACGAAATGTACTAATTTATGGAAATCTATTGGTACCATCTTCCATCCCAATCACATCACCCTTAAGATAAGGTTCAAGTAGTGTAGGATCACATAGAGCACCAACAAGAGGTTCTCCAAAAATTGAAGGACAACTTAGCTATAGCACAAAATAGGATGAAACAACAAGCATATTAACATTAGATTGGAAGAAACTTTGAAGTGGGGGTTTGGGTATCTCTAAGGTTGAAACCATACAAACATATGTCCCATAAACAATAAACAAAGGACAATAAATTATAAACCATGTACTATAGTCCCTATAAGGTGTTGCAAAGCATTGTTGGTATGAATTACAAATTGGAGTTGCCTCTGTCTTCATGTGTACATTCAATCTTCCATGTTTCTTCCATAAAGAAGGTAACTGATGACAAGATCCTAGTTCATACTATTTTGGAAAAGCTTGATGAAGATGGAAAAAACATATTATAACCTAAAATAGTCAATGAAACACAAATCAAACAACTATGGAATTGAACAAGTACTGAATACCTCATCAAGTGGACGAACCTACCAATAGAATATGTGACATGGACAGATGCGTTCCTCATACAAAATCATCCACATCTTATCAAGCATTGAGCACAACACTTGCTTGAAGGAGTGAGGTATGCTTTTTTTTCCCACAAGAATAGATAGGTATATATTTATAAATAGGATGTTTGAATTATAACGTTATTCCGTTGCAAATATTTTCAACAAAAAATGATAATTGTCCATGAAGTTTATGCTTCCTTGTACATCCTACTTTATGCATGCCATATCTAGTGCTATATTGCTTTACATATTGACCTAATATAAAAAGACATGTAAAATGCATGTAAGAAAATATTAAGGACCAAGTTTGTTGGCGCTATGGGATTCTTCCATTATCTATTCTTCCTTAACTTGTCCACGTTTCTCTTGATTTACATTTTTCTCATTGAAAGCCGAGGTTGTTTGTTGTAATACATCTCAATCAATAAAATGCTCTTTGATCGAAGCAACAAAAACACTTGGAAACTTGTAGCTGACTGTGAACCTCTAGCAAATCCCAGAGTGATGTTGTAGTGCATCTCTAAATCTGAAGCAAGTTTATCATAATTGTCTTCAATTCTTGCAACTTACTTTCCATACCATCCTACTTGGTTTCCTATATATATATATACTCAAGTACTTTATTTCCTATTTCATGTCCTCAAGTTGGCATGTCATTTGTCTTAAGATTTTCTTGATTTCATGGATACTATCATAATCCATCTCGGTGGGATGAGATGTATCAATGAAACATAGAAAAGGATCTAAGGGGAAATTACCACTGTAAATAGAGAGAAGAATTGCCACTTTTTCTAAGAAACACTCAAACTAAAAACCCTAATAGGATTCAACGACATACCACCATAAATGCAACCCAAGACCTGGAAAACGAGGGTTGCCCCCAATTTTAAGAGTGATTTAATACATAAAAATTGTAGAGTCTTGAGTGGGGGATACTTATATGGGAGGATATCAAATACCTTATTGTGGCTACTACACACCAAACTGATCCATGGATCAAATCCTAGTCTCCTCCAAAATCCTCTCATGCCCAAGTTCCATAACAGTAGGATTACAAACCTATGTGTTGAACTTTGGTTGTCATTGATGTCAACTAATGTCAAAGAGGATGTCAACTAATTCAACTTGAGTCATTGATTTCAACTAATGTCAAAGTGGATACAACATTACTACAGTAGTTTGAAGAAGTATAAGGAGGCCACTTTGAAGAAGTATATGTGCAAGATTGTGAAGTACATGGATGCTAGTGTGAAGAAGTATATATAGAAGTTGCATCCAATATGAAGATGTGTGTCCAAGGATACATTGTGCACGATGAGTTTGAAGAAGTACATAAGGATGGTACATCATGCAAATCTAGTTCAAAGAAGCACATAAGTAATGTATCCAACTACATGTGGTACCTGCGTAGATATCAAGTCCACAAAGTCATACTCTCTCGAGGAAGTAGTCAAAGAACTAGTTAGACAAAGGTACATGTGCACAAACATCCAAGGAGTTGGTTAAGCAAAGGTGCAAGTGTGAAATCATGTTGAAAGAATACTCTAGAATGCACAAGCATTGTTCGGTAAAATATCGGGAGTGTGAAAGTAGTAAGAAACAACTTATGGTTCAACAGTCCTGAAAGTGTGCAAGTATTGTCAAATCAGAAGATGTTTTCAGTTCGTAAAGGGTGCACAATTTCCTAGAAGGGTGCAGCGGCTGAAGTCTATCTACATACAAAATCCACAACCGACAACACAATAGGTGTGCAAGTCCCACACGTGATGACACGAAAAGGGTCAAAGTCCCACCAAGTAGAAGTTGGAGTATGTGCAGATTCCGCCAAGCATTCATACATCAGGTGTGCAACACCCATAAGGGATGGTATAGAAGGGTCAAAGTCCCACCAAGTAGAAGTTGGAGTATGCGCAGATTCTTCCAAGAATTCATACATCAAGTGCACAACATCCACAAGGGATGGTACAGTAAGGGTCAAAGACTCATCAAGTTGAAAAGAAAGGATGTGCACATACCTCAAAGCGATGGTACTTCAAGAGTGCAAGAGTACACCACTAAGGTGTAAATCCCACTAAGTCATGGACCATGAATGCGCAAGACCCATAAAGGATGACACATCAATAGCGCATAAGATGACATGTGGAAAATGCACAATCTGGGAAGTATGGAAGAAGGAATGCCACAATCAACTTGTGGACATACAATTCGTGCAGGACATGTATAAATAGAGATGCAAGTTGGAGATTTGAAGTAAGCTTGATGGCGAGATCATAGAGCTTCAGCTGGAAGATACATATCTATATTCATGGCATCAAGGGCTTGAGGACAAAAAATCATGATCTAGCGAGGATCCGAGTGTGCATAGACAAAGGAATGATGCAGTTGATGGTGTGCAGAATGATGTTGTAGATTTGTGACAATTGCGCAAACACCAAAAGATAGAAATAAAGAAGTATCCGCAACTGTGTGAAGACTGAATGAAAAGTTTGCAGACAACACATAGATAGTCATAGATGTTGTAAGACAATAGCACAGAGACATAATCGAAGTATATCAGGTGATGCGTAGATGGTTAGTTGATGCATAAAGACTGAAGTGAAGTGTGCGAAGTTGAGAAGTCCATCTGATGTGTAACGACATAGCAGCAGCAGGATCCAGTAAGCACATCATGATGAGGATGCTCTGAGACAAGTGTGTTAAACCGAAAGGACGAACCAAAGTGATGCACATGTCGCATACTATATAAAAGAGTGTGGCACTTAAACAAAATGGACACATTAGGAAGTGGATAGTTCCATCTGTTAGTGGTGCATTATTTCAGAGCAACAAACTATCAATTGAATGCACAGTATCAGTTGGTGAATGCAGTTTCACAACAGTAGATTGACAGAGCATACCTTAGCGCAAACTGTAGAATCAACAAGAACATAGTACATGAAGTAAGACATCAGCAGAAGTGTGGAATTGAGAGGAATGAGAAGTCGAGTGATGTATGCAGCACAGTGACAGTGAATTGTCTGCATACGAAGGTTGCGCACAACAAAATCAATATCAAAATATCCGAAGTGTACAAGGAGTTGAAGTTCAGCAAGTCAAAATCATATATTGGATATTTGGGCGGCAGGACGGGGCAAGGAGAAAGGGTTTTGTAGCCTCCTTCCAGTTGGTGCTGGAGAAAACAGGGAGTTGAAGCTTCCTTCAGGTTGGTACCTATAAAACTAGGGGGTTGGTGCCTCCTTCCAGTTGGTGCTGGTAAACATAGGAATTTGGTGCTTCCTTGAATGCATTCTTTATCATTATAAAGAAGCATTCCAGTTTTTTCTCCCGTTTGGGTTTCCACGTTAAAATCCTGTGTGTTCTGTGTTCTTTGTCTTGGTGCATATATGGATGAATGATTCTATTTATATTGGATAACTAAAGAACAAGATTAAGTTAAGACTAATTTGTTAAAGAAGTTAAAAATTGCCGATGATTGTGCTAATACTAATTCACCCCGCTCTCAGTATTAAATCAATTCCAACACTATGCAACAAATATCCCAGATGCATACCATGTGAAATTGAATTTGGAGTTTAGAGTGTGTCTACAATCATAGTTGGATAGGATTGTAGGTAAGATCCTACATATAATGCATAAAATATTATGGTTCCATTCAATCTTGTATGGGCACACTTGTCCATATTTGTGATGCAACTTTCATACAAATACAATGTGGATTTCTCATATTGTCTAGTGACTTGGATCATGAGGTCTTATGGTGATAAAAACACTTTGGGAGCTTGCCCATTTTACACCATTTGGCCCTTAACTAGTATTGTAGCTTGATGTGCAAGTATATCCACTTTGCTATTGTTTCTCCAACAAATATGACGCAATTGGAAGGATTCCAAGGAATCGATCATGTTTTGAATTCTCAATTTCATTCGCCCAAAAAATCTATCATCCTTCTAATGCATTCATTTTAAAAGTCCTATTATTAAAGAAGAATCTCCAAATATGAGTACAATCTTGATGTTTTTGGAAATTAGGAGAGAGAGGCCATGAATCTCTACTTGGTTTTTCATCAGTCTCCCAAGTCCCCATGGAAAGTTAACTTCTTCATTTCCTCGAGGGTTAAGGATTACACCTCCCACGCCTACCACCCCTGGAAAGAGTGAGGCATGTTAAACCTTGGGTCTTGGGACACTACCTTCATATTGTTATATTATTGTTTTTATTATTGATTGGCTAGGCCCATTATTTCTAATTGTACCCTTTGTCTTTCATATATACCAAGGTTGAGTCCTAGTTTTAGGGTCTATCTTATATTATCCATTTGATATATTGTAAAAAGGGGTTTACCACTTGAAGAATATTCTTATTCATTCAATATTTCACTTGAATTAGGAGTTTATGTACTCAATTGGGTCTTTCTTATGCTTATTTGGCTATTTGTTACATAAAAATGCATGCACAATCCACATATTTTTTAATAAAAACCTTATATGATATCTATGAAGTGACATAATTCATCGGAGGATTAATAATCACAATTAAGGGAAATTAAATGTTCATTTTCCATAATATGAATGTGGAAGAGGCCACTTTTTGGCCACAAATAAAGATAAAGAGTGCGTCATTCATGGTCTCTTCATAAATTTCCATTCTAACAGAGCATTTCCTCATTATTAAAGGTTGCAAAATTATCCAATTGTACTAGATGTGTGTTGATAGGGCCAAATTGCATGTACAAACAACAGGGGTTAAATCCAAGAAAGAGGCCCATTTAGACTCTTTCTTGTTTGGAATGGAATAACCCACTGGATTAATCGCTAGATTACCTTTCGTCTAGCTTTAAAATCTTTAAGTGTTTTGAAAATGTTTTTTTTTCTTCTTTTAAAATGAAAAGAGTAAGAAAATAAATCTATTCTAAATGCTAAAATGAATTCTAACCTAAATGGTGATAAGTATTAAAGGGCTGGAAATAAATGCTATTCTCATTAAGAAGCAAAATATGTCAAGTAATTTCACAATAAAATTTCAAAATGAAATAACACAAAAACAAATGAATTTCTAAAGAGTAATATGAAATTTAAAATATGTTTTTAAAACTTCCAACCATCCAAGGGATTTTTTGAAGAGAAGTAAATAAAATAACTAATAAAATGGAAAAATCCAACTATTCATGGAAAATACAAAAGGAAATTTTCAAAGTTTATAATAGGTACACTCATTATAGATTTTTAGTCTCTAAGTTTCGATCCTCATAGTCAAGTTCGTCATCCGGAGAAAGAATTTGAATTTATGGATGAAGAGTAACAATTCTTATTTATATATGTTATTAAATTTATGTGCCTTCATTTTGGGAAGTGGCCAATCCCTCAATGTTATTTTTATTTTTATTTTTAATAAGATGAATTATTGGACACCAACCATTACTTAACTTAAGGCCATCATCTCCATTTAAATGTCCGGGGATCTTTTCTATTTCAATGGCTTCGTGTATCTTTCTTCTCATGAAGTGATATTCCCTTGCAATTAGCTTGGCATCATTAATTCAAATATTGTGGTTTGAGTTATGGGCATGGTCAGACAAGGCAGATTTGTTATGACGATTATACATTATGTCCGCACTGTGATCTTTAAGACTTACCTAAACTGAATGACCTGTTTCCTCAATATAAGGTTTTCTACATGAGCATGGTATGTTGTAAACACTCTTATGTTTCTTTGGATCCATGACATCTTTCAAGGAATCCAACATTCTTCCAACAAAGTTCAATGGAAAGAAAGTTATGCTAATGTTTCTTCTCTTTAGAATTATTCCCAGTACATCAATTGTCCCTTTGATATAAGGGAGTGTGCCCATTACTCTAGCATGCTCCTTGTTTCACCTTTGGGATCCCCTTCGAGCTTTTTGGATGAATCTCTTGACCTGTCATTCACTATATCATTTTTATTTAAAGCAGTGGAAAGATACTCTAATTATTTCTCAAGGTGGTCTTCGTTAGATATCCTAATGGAACAAGTTACATAGTGGTGAAAACATGAAGTTGGGAAACAATTTTGGCTTGTTTTTGACAAACAAAACTGCTAAATTTTATGTTTTTCAACTTCGACCTCTTCAAACCCATATATCCCTTAGGCATTTCAACTTGAAGTGAACACAAAGGTTTTAGAGAATTGAATTAGCTTTCTACTCGTATTTTTTTTTAAAAAAATTATGGACATATCGTGGGACAAATTTGTTGTCAACATACGGCATATACTTGAAAATTTTCGGTATGGATAATGAGTGACCTATGTTGACGACGGTTTTTTGATAGATGGTTATTCATTTTAGGGAAAAAAATTGTAGGCTCATAATCTACACACACTACACTGGATCCTGGACTATATTTTGAGTTTTTTAAGACTTGGGAACTATTTTTTATTATTTATCGAAACAACATATGTTCAAAAAATGGTGCATTATCGACACATGTTTTTGTCTTCACATTTTCTTTCAAATGTGACTCTTATTGGAAAAACTAAAAGTACCATTTTGAAGAGGACGAGCCAACTATGATCTCTGTGAAATTTCAAATTTTTTGGTGTTGTCTTTGTTATGATATTGAATTTTCATTTCGGGTGATTTTCAAAGTAATAAACTTCTTAAGGGATAAGGTTTAGAAAAAAATTATTAATAAATAGTAATTCAAATCGAAATGAAACAATTATTATATCATTGGAAACTAGATTCAAAGATGAATCCACTACTACCAAGTCTGACAAATAATACTTACAATTTGCAAGGGTTCGGGCTTGTTGAAGTTGCAGGTTCCAGAAAGATGCCTGATATTTTCGCAAGTTTTGTTGACCATAAACTCTCGGTCGAAAAAATATCTTCCAAATTCTCAACCGAGAGTTTAGTTCAAACTCTCATCCGAGAATTTTTTTTAAAATACAGTGTGGAGATTGGTTCAAACTCTCGGCCTAGAGCTTTTTTAAACTCTCGGCCTAGAGTTTGAGGTTGACTTATTTTCGCGTGATCATCCGCCCGTGCTCCGTTTTTTTCACTCTGTTTGTCACATAAGTGTTTCCCAGGTTCTCAATTTCACCCATAGGTATCTATCACACCAATTTTATGTGCGGGATAGTGGTGTGAGTGAGTGTGTAGGTACCTATCTGTATGAGTTTTCTTTCCGTAGACACAATGTGCTAAGGATCCATCATTTCTCTTTGAGATGTGAATGTCTAGGAATGATACTTGGTTATATTTATCTACCTTCATAGTGAATTTAATGTGGTCATATACGCTATTCAAATGATCCAAAAAAATTTCCATGCTCTATCTCCCTTGTGGCTAGTCAGTATTAGTGTCATCCACTAAGATTTTCCACTATTTTGGTTTTAATAGGAAGGATTCAATGGCAGATTTCTCAAAGAATTTCTTATATATATTGGCCACTACCAAAGAAAGAGGGGAGCCCATCGCAAATCCTTCAATCTGCTCATACAAGGCTCCTTTGAAGCTAAAAAATGTAGATTTTAGGCACACCTCCACCAAATTTGCAATCTCCTCATTCACCACTTCTCAATGGATCTTTTTTCCTCCTCCATGGGAATTTTAGTAAATAGAGATACTATTGGGCCTCATAAATGTCCCATTTTAATCCACTTTACCTTTCACTATTCTTCACATTTCATCGTCCCATTAACCTTTCTTATACCATTTCCATACATATATTTGGGTTTCACCTTATTATTTCCACTTTATTCATTTTAGTATTAATAAGTGAATTTATGATTAAATATTAGAAATTAACATGCATTTTCAGTAATATCTCAAGTATGGATGAGCTTTGTAATGTGTAGGAATATGTGAAGGATTAATTCAAAGGACTTCTCTAATATCTCCTCCACCATTTCAAGGAGATAATTATTCAAAGCTTATTCTAAGGAGAAGATCATGGAGATTTGGATGGCATATCTTATCCAAGATTTGTGAGAGGTGTGGAGGATTTGAAGGGATCATATCTTGTAATAACGGGATATTGGTTGAGGGAATAGTGGATTTGTAATTATGAGATGCTCATCTTATTTTCAAATCTCTCATGTATAAAAGAGAGTGTTCTCTCTTCATATGGGTAGTAGTTTTTAGATTGTAGAAGTTAGTCTTGACTTTGTAGATTGGAGAAGGGGATTCTTACCTTTGATTCATAGTCTTAGTTTTGATGCTTTCATTATTTGTAGTTTGATGTTTGTGATGTAATTTAAGATTGATGTTAATGTGAGCTCACACGTATTGTCTTGTTGCTCTTCACATGTTGTCTTTCCAATTTCCTGCTTTTTTAGTTAAGTTTATTTTCATGCAATTTACTTTCAGTCATAGTTAGTTTATTTCCATGCAATTTACTTTCAGTTGTGTGTTTCAGCTTAAGGGGGGATTAGATTAGCAATTAGCAAGGGGGGTTATATTAGTTTAATTCCACTTCAGTTCTGCATATACTTTGCATGTGCTTCGTAAGTCTACGAACTCCTCGGATTGATAAATTAAATGGTTGGGCAAATACTACAACGGAATTAAACAACAATATTTCCACCCAACAGATACTACGTCGAAACTGTCTAAAATATCTCCTTCATCCACCTTGAGGTTTTTCATTTCATTAACCATATGCTTAGAGTCCTTAATGAAGGAATGGGTATGCCCCGCAATGTGCTTTAGTTTCTTTTCTAGAAATTTCTCTAAAGAGTATGTGGGATACCCAATTCTATTTACAACAGGCCTTAGCTAAAATACACGCCTTAGCTGACTGTGCCCATAAATCAAACCACCATATTTGCATTGAAGATGCCAAGATAATTGGGAGGCGAGATCACTTCATGAGAATGAAGATACGTGGGGCTATTGAAATATAAAAGATACCCAAAAGTTTAAATATATATGGTGGCCTTAAGTTAAGTAATGGTTGGTGTCCAATAATTTAGCTTATTAAAAATAAAAATAACACCGAGGGGTCGACTACCTCCCAAAATTAAGGCAAATGAATTTAATAACATATATAAATAAGCATTGTTACTCTTCAACCATAAACCTAAGTTTTTCCCCTGATGATGAGCCCGACTGTGACTCTCGAAACGTTGACACTACAAATCTATAATGCATTGTTCCTCTTATAAACATGAATAATATAATGGAGTTGTCTAAAAATTCGATGATTTGGATAAGATGTGGGCTTTTCACCGGAATCCGGCTTTTTTATTATTTTATTTTGCAAATATGAATTTAACTATTTTTAATAGCGATTTTGATGGTAGAAACAGATTCAACACCATCAAAAACCCTTGGGGCACCCAAAATTTCAAAGTTTGAGAGTTGTAACCAGGACTTTTAAAAATTTATGTCGGATTTTTTAAAAAATGTACCGGAAAAATCAAAATTTTATGTTTGAAATTGTGGAACTTTTTAGATTGCGTGTAATATAATTATAATTCAGATTGCTTTATTGCACATTCACTGCTACTTTATTTGAAGTAGACCAATTCAAATTCAATAAAAGAAACAACATAATATTTTTAGTGAAAATATCTTTGACAAAATTAGCTTCTTGATTCAAACTCCTTGATAGAATCAGTCTAAGAAAAAGTATTCCCAAAAATCCCATATTTTAAAAAGCCTATTCTACTTTTGAGTCTTTCTTTAACTAGAATTTAAAAAGAAGTTACGATAACTAACTACTTAACTCAACCACTAGAAGAATCATGGTTAAGTTGTCTATCTATCTCTTCTTCATACTTTCCCCAATTTTCAAATAGTCCATTACATAAATCAAAATGGGGAGAAATACGTTTCCTAAGTGGGGCCCGCAAAATTGGTAACTGTACTTTATATATTTTTGATATACTTTTCCACTTTAGGTAAATCACATTATATTCGAGCCACCTTCTTAGCTTCATAAAAAATGAATATCTTAATATGCTCTTTATTAACATGAGATATCTATTGTAGCTCTATTTTATGTTTTTCTTTCATGTCTTCCAGTGCCTTTGTAGCTTGAGAAGATTTACAAAAGTTCTCTAGTGGGAGAAAATTTGCTAATATGTATTGATTAGTTGTATCATCAATAAAATCCCATATTTTAATACAATTGAGCCATTCATCTTCAATGACTCTTTGAGCACCACGCACCATTCTTCCCCAATAACTGACATCTTGCTCTATTTATGTTATGAGCTTCATCTCTTCTATGAATCTAAGATTTCTTGATGAAGCTTATATGTTCTTCTGTTTTTCTTGCAATTCTTCCCATCTCAAAATTTCTTTATATGATATGGAAAGTTGTAAACTATATTCTTGCAATTTGAAATCTCGGACAATTTGTGAAGTAAACTTGTTTTCTTCTGAGATATATTCGAGAAAAGAAGAAACTATGGTTTGTGCAAACTTGTAATATTGAACTTGATTTTCCAATATAGAAATCTTTTTATGAAATTTGCCTATATCCACAATTTATGTTTGAGACTTATTTATTGCATCTCGTGTCATAGCCAACCCAACATTTAACAAGTCTGTGATTTTGACACTTTTGGTATCCAAGAATTATTCCTCTGTGATGTAGATGATGAATTTATCTACATCAATATTTCTCTTTCTTTTCACCTATTTCACAATTGTTTTCTATCTTTTATTGTAAGCAATAAGTTCCAAATCAACAACTTCATCTATAAGGTTAGGAAATTTTTGGCTACCCCATGAAAGAATATTCTCCATATTGCTTGTGGTCATTACTTCTTCTATCATCACACATTTTCCTTTGTCCTTTTTTGTAGGTGTTTGAGCAGAGCAGGGGAACTAGTATTCTGTGCTTGTTGATCAATGATAAATATTCCTCATTAACATAAGGAATTTCCCTGAATAGGATTCTTGGTATCCTATTTAGCTCATTGTTCAACTTTCTTCTCTATTTCTTCCCTTTGTCTCTCTTTTTCCTTTTCTTCTTCTAATCTCTTATTTTTAGCTTCTTCCTCCTTTTTCTTTCTCTAATATTCTTTTTAAACTCCATGTTTCTATATTTTTTGTTTATGCCTATAATCTTTGTTGTTGAGCTTGTAATCTTAATTGGTTAGCCAATTCTTTTTCTTTTGGCCTCCTCTTTCTACTTTCTTTGCTCCTCTCTAATATTATCATGTTTTTCTTTCTCTTCTTTTAGCATATGGTATTCATTTAACCTCTAGTCCTTATCATGCTTCCTCAATTCCTATTCATGTTTTGATTGAGGTTTAGAGCTCTGTGCTATTTCTTCTTTAGCCTTCTCTTCATCTGATTTCATTGGAATCAAAACATCATCCTAGGATTTTGCATTTTCCTAAAATTGTTCGCATTCCAATTCTTCATGAGAATAAGGGAAAGACAAGCCAACTATATTTTTCTACCAATACTTGAGTACCATGCCTCCTAAATTTACCTTGAGGAAACCTCTACTCCAACATCAAATTTGCTTCTTACTTAGATGTCCTTGAGATACTTATGCCATAATTCCCAATATAAATATTATATGCGATGAAGATCTTCTTGTTTTCTTTATTAAGAGTCGCACTTAGACCATGTAATATTGACTGATGAGAAATCTCAGAAACAACTAGTTCGTTGGGCCCATTTTTTTGGTAGTATGTGAGGAGAATCTATCACTCCAAAGATCCCTAGGTAAGTGTAATCCTACTCCAGGAACAAACTACCTATGCTTCTCAACAATGTTTTGGCTTCAATTGTTAACCTTAGACATTATTTTCAAATGATTAATTGATACATAAGAGAAAATAACTAGTCACATATCAGGGCATAGCTCCTCTTATACCCATTTTCACACAAAATCAAAAATTACTCATGAATTGGGATGTAGGGAAAATCCCATCTCCATCCCAATTGAGGAGATGAGTTGGTTCTAAATACCATATCCAAGAGGTACGGTGAGATATAGGAAGATGAAAATATTTCAGTGTCTTTCTTTTGTGCATTCTCAATGGATTTTTGCAGAGCAAAAGAAAGTATACTAGCCCAATTGAACATTGATCATGTGTAATGATGGCATGAATAATTGGTACCCAAGCATATTTGGAGTGGGTGGAATCCTACTGTCCATATAACCTACACATCCTTGCCATTATATAAACATAAGAAAATATTAATTTTGTGATCGAGTATAAGCCCTCATTCTTTGACATAAATATTTTACCCTCAATCCACCATCCAACAAGAATCCTCTTGATATCATGCCTTTTTTGGAACTTATCTACCCATTCATTGGTCAAATGCACATCAAGTTAGTAAATCTTATAATACTTTTCAAGTTCTAAAGGTTGAAATGATCCAACACACTTCCCTTCATCAATAAGAACAATTTTAGTTTCAAGATTAACATGTTATGTAATCCATTCAAGAACATCAAAGAAACACAAATAAGGGTCTTGGAAGCAACATTATTTAAATGAGACTTACAAATGTTTGGAAAAGCATGGTCATAAATGTTCCTCATGGTTGGATAACTAGGAAGAACAACCTCGGGATATTCTTCCTCTTTGAATCTCCTAAAAAAATTTCCCAAGAAGGAAAAGTATGTTGGAAATTTAATACTGAGAGGGGGGGGTGAATTAATATTATGTGCAGTTATGAACAATTTTCACTTTTACCAAATATAAACAGTACTTATATTATGCATTCATCATAAACAATGTCATTCATCAACACATGCACAATACACAGAACACAAAAATTTAACGTGGAAACCCAAACGAGAGAAAACCATGGAATGCTTTCTTATATAATAAAAAAAACATTCATGGGAAGCACCGAATTCCAATATTCTCCAGGACTGACTAGAAGGAAGCTCCAACCCCTTGATTTACAGGATACAACCTAAAGGAAGCAACAACTCCTTGATTTACCAACACCAGTGGGAAGGAGGTATGACCCCCTGATTTATAGGATCTGACCTGAAGGAAGCACCGACTCCCTATTACTTTCCCCATCCTGCTACCTTGATATGACTGTAGAATATTCTTCTTTGTTGTTTCTACTTATCTATGCACTCTTCGGATTTTCTGCATTGCATTCCTTGAGTGCACTTGTTGAATACTTTGTTCTTCGTAACTTTTGTGCTTTATCAATAGTTCATTATACTTCACGTCACTGCATCAATATTGCACATTGGTTCTCATGCTTCATATACTTCCACAACATGGAAAATATTAGGGGCTAATCTTATCCCATGGGCTAAATTTAGGGGTTTTAAAATTTTAATGGGCTAATTTTTTACTAATCACCCATTATGTATGATTAGCCCACATTTTATTTACTTATTTTTAATGAATAGGAGGTTAGCCCCATTGAATTTAAAAAGGGGAACCTAGATAAAACAATTTATCCCTTCTAAAAATGGATTTAAACCTCTGTTAGCCCACAAAAATATCTAGGAAGCTCCCATTCACCCTTGATTTCCAGAAATGGTAGTTGCTAGGGGCTCTTTCAGCTTCTATGGATCATGGAAATCGAAGTTGATTTTACATTCATTCATATTTTATGGGTTGAATATCATTTTGCAAGTTTCTTAATGTTGACACGAGAAGGGAAGTTGATATTTACTATAAAGTATTATAGTGACCCATTTGCATCTAAGAGATTTCTAAATCCCCTCACCTCAGATCCAAAGTCTCCCTATGAAACATGGGGATTGTGAAGGTTGCAATCGACGATGGGACGATAACATTTTTGTGGGTGTTTGGGACATCATGCTTGCAGCATGGGACTTCATTTATAGTCCTCTAATTGGCATGTAGGGGGCCATGCCTTGCCAAGGAGAAAATTTCCGAAAGATTCTCCAAAACTTCACAAGGTTTTATAATTTAGTGAAAGCTTCGCCAATATTTTACAAGGGTTTATTATTTAGTGAAATATTCGCCAATAATTTACAAAATTATATAATTCAATGAGAGATTCACCAAAAAATTATATATATATTATAACATTGATAAAATAGCCTTCACATTTTCCTATATATCATGGGGATTCTCCCATTTATTATACATAGAAATTTAGGGGGGGTTCTTAAATTTTCCCCTGTTCCACAATATGCTCGTTGTTCAACATTCGGTTCTGGTTTTGTGCATCTGCATATTCAACTGATACTGCACATCGTCTACTCTATTGTTGTTATGTTCTTGCGCACATGTATCAGATAAACTATGACCTCCTGTGCACCATCTGCGATACTACCTTTCTGTTCTTGTGCATTTGTTCCATATACTATATCATCCTACACATCATCTGTTGTGTTGCATCTTTGTTCTTACGCATCTGTCTCTTTGCTAGATTATGCTATGCTAGTTCAAAGAGCCATTGATAACCTAATAATTCAAAGCTTGCCACATTAGAATTCTACAACTCGTTCATCTTCAAGCTTAAATTCATTCACCAACTTGGCTTCTTATTTATACTCGACCTATGCAGACCGTGCGTCCACGAGTTAGACGATGCCATCCCTTCTTCCTTTCTTCATGGTTAAATTTACTCACACATCCACCACTTGTCTTGATCTGTACAACTGAGGTATTGTTCCTTGTGGGTCTTGTGCACACGTGGTCCTTAGCATAGTGGCCCTTGCACACTCGGGAATCACTACCCATGGGGTCTTGCGCTCTTGAAGTACCATCTCTTGGTGGGTCTTGCGCACTTGACTTGTCCAACCACCTCTTGCTTCCAAGACTCTTGCGCATCTTTCGAGACTTGTATACTTCTTGCGCTTGGTGGGTCTTGTGCATTTTAAAGACTTGCATACATGTCCAACCATTTCTTGTTGTCAAGACTCTTGCACACTCCTGAGACTTGTCCAACCATCTCTTTGACATTACCTTTGAAGTATCACGACTAGATGGATTTGGATTTGCACACATAGTCTTATGTACTTCTTCAAATTGGATGTACTTCTACAATCTGGATGCACTTCTTCAAACTGGATTTTATATACTTCTTCAAACTGGTACAACGATACTAAGTCCTTTTAATAAGTCCTTTTGACATCAATGAGAACCAAATTTTAACAATATACCCCTTTGGCATTCGTGTCAACACCTTATGAAGCTATTCTCTTCTTGATCTTGAATACATCTATTCTATTTGCACACAACACAATACTCCCCCTGTGTTCTTTCCAGTTTGAACCTATGCTCTTCTGTACAACCTAATGTTAGTACTTCTCTACAGTTTTTCATTTCTGCGTAGTTCGTTGTTGCTCATACATACTTCATGATATCCCCCCCCCTTTGACATCAATGGAAAAGAGGTGCTTACATGCGTAGTTTGTGTTTCTCCTTTGTACTTACACTTTGGCTTTGTGTTGTCCTTCATGTAGCTGCTTGCTTCAATTACTGCTCCTTTCTTCATGCTTCATTCTCGTTCCTTCTGTTGGAGTTGTTGTACCGTGCTAATTTGTCCTACAACCAATACATTTAACACCGTTTCTGTAGTTGTCTTAGTTAAATATAAGCTCCCTGTACAATTGTCAATTTCTAACTTGATCTTATGTTCTTGTCACATATAACTACTTTCATGCTTTTTACTCATCTTCTTGTCGCAACATAGTGCTTCTCCTTGCACCATTCCAAGTTCCTTATGCTTCCATCTTTGCATTATCTTTTCAACATTCAATTTTTATTTTTAGAGAAACTACTACACTGTGAAAGGTTTTTATCACGTCGAAGAGTTTTCTTCACATCTTCATTAATATTGATATTAATGATGCACATCTTCCTCTTAACTTCGCACATCTTGCCACAATGTCTAAAGATTCTTTCTTCATGTTGGACATATTTCCATCTATCAACCAACTTGGCAATAAGTCGATGTCTAACGTGTTGTTGTCGTACTCAATCCTTTTAGATGACATCATTTTAGTCACATGAAACAATGAGTTCGATTTTCACTTTTTTCCTTTTTCTGGATCTTATTACTTCGTGCAATTAATTTTGACGTCTTCTCAGTCAGCTTCAAATCACGCGGTCATGAATGCAATTAACCTCAATGTCTCTTCAATTTATTTTCGCTTGCATGGGGAAACACCTTCCAACTCTATATATCAGTTGTGTATGGCCTGGTTCTTCATCCTGGTTCATTGTCATTTCCTTGTCAAGCTTGTTCTGAGTGTCGCAACTTCATCCTCCATGTCCACTTATTTTCAAATCCTTAACAACTCATTCGATAGTATTCATTCACTAGTTCAGTTCCAATAGGATGAATTAGCAAGGCTGAAAGTAGATATGGGGATTTGGTAATCCCAAATGAAGGAATCTGTCTTCATGCACTAGTATGCATAGTCATAAGTTAAACAGAGTAATTCAGAGGAATTGTCAAATCTAAAGAAGAGAATTGAATGCCCGGAGAGACAATAGAAGCAAACTCTTGACTTGTTGAATTCAATTCGGATGGAGTAGTATAGTTCCAACATATCTCCTTCGACCCTGCAACTTTGTCCACTTCTACAAAACTCTGATTTTTTCAAGCAAACTCCACTAGATCTTTAACTTTGCTTGTCTCAACAACCATCGAACCATGTCGTAGAGTTGGACCTCGAGCTTCGGTTCTAAATTGATTTGTAACTATCAATTTTTTTCAACACAAATTCTATCATTATAATGTACTTTAATCGTTGTTAGGCCTGAGCAGGCTTCCTTTTGATACTTCGACTCTGATTTATGTAATAGAGGACTTATGTAATTTTTTATTCTTGTAATAACAACTTTTGAATATAATACACACTCCGATTATGTAAGAATGTTGTATCTGCATTGAACTTCTATTTGTCAAAAGCAATACTTATTTGTACTCTTCTTTCAACAGTCATGTGTATGAATTCTTTGTGTGACAATTTTACTTCAACACATCTTCGCAAATAATTTACTATGGCAATATTTGCTACTTTTCTTTACAGATATATGTGCATTTCCTTTCCAACTTTACATCAATGCAACTTCATATAACAAACTTTAGATGTTCACCTTACCTCCTAATGCTCTCCTTGAATTCCTAATGAATAACGTGGCTAAATTCAAGGATTTTACTCATCCTTTTGATGATTAGAAAGATGGGAAGCAATCACTTGTTTCTTGAGAAGTACTTGGATTATTATCTTCGACTATACATGCTTGAGGAATTTTCTTTACCCACTTTTTCATGTGCGCACACCCCTTTTGATACTACGCCTAACTAATTTCCCTTTCGTTCCATGGCTTCTTATTGATGTCATATAAAGCATTTCTTTCTGAACGATTTATTGTTCTTAGAAAATATTGATCCTTATGTCCAAAACCATCACAAGTATAACATCTTACATTGCGGCAATATTTTGCAATATGTCGATTGTAGTTGCACCTTGCACACTTTAATGTACCGAACCTTCTTCTATCAGTGTAACAAAGAAATTTATAATCATTGAGAGAAATATCATACTTGGATTGAAGTGGCTTCATTTGATTTGAAGTGGTTTCGATTGTCATTCATGTGTTTTTTATGTTTATTTCTTGAGAGGGGAACACAAAATTTTCTTTTCATATACACCTTCATCTTCTAGAAATGCCATGAAAAGCACTTCTCTTGGGATATCATCACAATCACCTTCTTCAGAAGAACTGTTGTCTTCCCTAGAGTACAAAATATTCCTTTGTTTAGGGAACTTCTTCCTGTTCTCAGATTTGTCCTGTGCATGTGTCATCTTTTGTTCTTTGTAATTAACATCTTCTTCACTGTCACTATCTCTATTTTCTTTGTAAGGAAATTTTGAAACAAAATGGCATACTCTACCAAATTTAAAACATTTGAAGGGTAACTTACCCTCGTACATGCCACGCCCTCTTTTTAACTTCCTTACAAAATTTTCCTCTTCCTCATTTGATTCATTAGAAGGGATTTTTTCATTCTCATGCTTTACTTTGTCTGTGGCTTTGAAGGTTGCTTCTTTCCTAGTGGGGTTTTCCTTTTCAGTTCTCATCTCATATGCAGCGAGGATTCCATGAAGCTCATTTTTTGTTAAATTTTCAATATCATTTATGTCTTCTAACACTAACACCTTTGAGTCAAATCTTGGTGGTAGAGTTCTTAGTATTTTTCGCACAATCGATTCTTCAGTTAGTTGAACTATCTCATCGTCTCAAAGAAGGTAATATGCAATATTTTCTTCATCTTTAATTTTCAAGGACTCGTAGTCCAAAATAAGTCTGCAATTTCTCCTTCCTGACTTTTTCGTCTCCCTCATAGATAGTTTTGAGTTTGTCCCATACTTCCTTTGCTGAAGTACAATGCATGACCTTGGTGAATTCAAAATCTCGTAATCCACATAATAGCGCATTCCTAGTTCTTGCATTAAACTCATATTGCCTTCTTTCAATTGGATCAATAGGTGCAGTTGTGGGAACATTATAGCCATTTTCAACGGTTTTCCAGACATCAGCACCAATGGACTGAAATATACCTCCATTCTTATCCTCCAAAAAGTGTAGTCGGAGCCACCAAATCTAGGTGCTCTGTTGGTGGATATTCCTTCATGCTTGTCCATATATGCGCAAAGATCTATCTTCCAATTGTTAAATTGTTACTGAAGACACCCACTCCGATACCAATTGTTGGAAATCTTATTAATACCGAGAGGGGCGGTGAATCCGTATTATGTGCAGTTATGAACAATTTTCACTTTTATCAAATATAAACAATACTTATATTATGAATTCATCGTAAACAATGTCATTCATCAACACGTGCGCAATACACAAAACAAAAAGATTTAACGTGGAAACCCAAATGGGAGAAAACCACGGGATGCTTTCTTATATAATAAAGATTACATTCATGGGAAGCACCAACTTCCAATATTCTCCAACACTGACTGGAAGGAGGCTCCAACCCCCTGATTTACATGCTACAACCTATTGGAAGCAACAACTACCTGATTTACGAGCACCAACTAGGAGGCACCGACCCCTTGATTTATAGGCTCTGACCTGAAGTAAGCACCGAATCCCTGTTCCTTTCCCCATCCTGCCGCCCCGATATGACTGTAGAATATTATTCTTTGTTGTTCTACTGATTTGCGCACCCTTCAAATTTTCTGCATTTCATTCCTTGAGTGTACTTGTTGAATACTCTGTTCTTTGTGACTTTTGTGCTTTATAAAAAATTCACCATACTTCACTTCACTGCATCAATATTGCACACTGGTTCTCATGCTTCATATACTTCCACAATATGTGCATTGTTCATCATTCAATTTTGGTTTTGCGCTTCTGCATATTCAATTGATATTGCGCATCGTCTACTATATTGTTGTTCTGTTCTTGCACACATGTATTAGATAAACTATTACCTCTTGCACACCATCTACGATACTACCTTTCTATTCTTGTGCACTTGTTCCATATACTATATCATCCTATGCATCATCTGTTGTGCTGCATCTATGTTCTTACACATCTGGCTCTTTTTCTAGATTATGCTGTGCCGATTCAATGAGCCATTGATACTCCAATAATTCGAAGCTTTCCAAATCATAATTCTACAACTTGTTCATCTTCAAGCTTACATTCACTCACCAATTTGGATTCTTATTTATACTCGACCTGCGTAGACCATGTGTCCACAAGTTGGATGATTACATCCGTTCTTCTTTTCTTCATGGTTAAACTTACTCACACATCCACCACTTGTCTTGATCTGCGCAATTGAGGTATCATTCCTTGTGGGTCTTGCACACACGTGGTCCTTATCATAGTGGCTCTTGCGCACTCGAGAACCAATACCCATGGGATCTTGCACCTTTGCAGTACCATCGCTTAGTGGGTCTTGCGCACTTGACTTGTCCAACCACCTCTTGCTTCCAAAACTCTTGCGCGTCTTTCGAGACTTGTATACTTTTTCCCGCTTGATGGGTCTTGCACACTTTCGAGACTTGCATACATGTCCAACTACTTCTTGCTCCCGAGCTTCTTGCACACTCTCGAGACTTGTCCAACCATCTCTTTGACATTTCCTTTGAAGTATCACAAGTAAATGGATTGGGACTTACACACATAGTCTTATGTACTTCTTCAAATTGGATGTACTTCCACAATCTGGATGTACTTATTCAAACTGGCACAAGGATACTAAGTCCTTTTGACATCAATGAAGACCAAAGTTCAACAAAGTAATTTGAGAACCAATGGATGCATTAGTGTCTTTAAATTTTGGTTTGATAGATTCAATATCATGTTTAACAAGTTGAATAACAAGGGCACAAGGATTTAGTGTCATTTGTTCTATATCACCATATGATACATCTATAACCTCAATAATTTTTCTCTTTGCTTTGGGTTATGGCTTGGGGGTTCTAGTAATAGGTCTCCTTAGGGGCATCTTAGTAATTTGGTATTGCAAAGCAATTATGAAAATAGAGACAACCTCATTTCACTATTTTACAGACAAAACTGTAAACAACTAACCTATAAATGAGGATTCTATTTACTTTGTTTTTTACAAATTGATCAGCTTAGAATTTCAAAAATAGCATAATGTATGTGCAAAAATACACAAAAATCTAAGGTTTTGAAAAACATGCATGCTATAAGCACTAAACTGATTACTAGAACTATAGAACTTCCATTGAGGTCGTTGATGCTCGAAAAATTGAAAGTATAATAGTGAAAACATAGTTGTTGCAATGGTGAAATAATATTCTAGATATGTATTTAAAATTATTTCTTAATTGATGTTTTGAAATGGCAATCAAAATCAAATCTTATGTTTAAAAAATCATTAATTACATAAGAGACTTGGCAAAATTTTAAATCAAGTTTAAACATGCCAAAGCTTGTTGGGGAATTGGTTGGGACATTTTGCAAAGCTTTGTGTGCTATCAATGAAATAAATTTTCTCACCAAGTTCTGTCCCTTTTACCAAATTGTAGTTTTTAATTGTCCTATGCCCATCGAAGAAATCTGAAGAAATTGTTTGACAAAATTTAAAGAATTCATTGTCATATCTCAATTCAAAATCATCACGAACTTGGTCATGTATTAGCGAAAAAGTTTAAAAGTGGGAGGTGGGTTCCACTGCATCGACAAAAGGTAAAGAGTTTCGTTGGAAGTTCTCATAAGGATTTAAAAATAGCTCATCAAAAACTTTTTGAGAGATTCCATCAGCAAAACACAAAGTAATTTCGTCATAAGTGCATCAGAGAAAAGTGAAACAATATTAATGCACGTAGGATAAAGAGCAACCAAAACTCCCAGCTTTCCTACGTGTTTTTATTAAGTTTGGTTAAAATTGCTCTTGAAAATTGCAATTTTTACAATTATGTAATTTCAACAATCAGTATGATTGCTCCTAGAGTAAATACTAGATTTTTAAACTATCAGGAGCGATTTAATTGTCTCGTATACTGCTCCATATTAATGCTGACAGCGTATTCACAAAAATGAATAGATTTTCAACTAGAAAAATATAAAACATTATGCAATAGCATATTGGGGGAGTTTGAAGGAGTTTCCATAGGTTAAACTTAAGTCAATTTCTCCGTAACTTGAAAAGATTTTGTGATAAAACTATCAACAAAGTAATTTTAACTTCCATTTTTCAAAGTGTAGAACAAAGCATTGATACGATATTGTCGAAAATTCGAGAGATTAAAAATTCGAACCAAATGATCATGAAAACAACAATGTGATCAATTCTTTGGAGATTAATTTCATAAAACCAAAAGGAAAAGGACAAAAGGTTAGATTCAGTAATACAAAGATTGATTAATGCAAATATTGACTAGCATTCCTTAATCAACAAAAAATGAGTAATACAAAATTTAGACATGAGTAATACAAAATTTAGACATGAATTTGGGGCAAGAAAATATTAGAAATTTGCATTAATAGACAACAAGAATGAGATACATATTACCTCGCCACCACTACGACACCTTTTGAAACCATAGACCAAGTTCCTCTGCACCCGAATCACTTGTTCCCCGAACTCCCAAATGCTTTATCTTCCAATGATATATAAGGGAGAAATCATGTAAAAGGGGATGACTGCAACAACAAATGGAAAGACTACTCAGGGACAAGGGTCACTGAGGGGAAATGGTTCAAATAGGACTAGAAAGGTAGAGAAATTCTTCCAACATAACTTTAATTGGGTGTGATCTTTGCTCTTGGTTCACCATATCCTCTTTTTATATGTGTTTGGGATGGTTAATATGGTTATCAAGTAGTTTGAGGAGTTGTTGTTGAGGCCAACCGACTTAAAACTGATATATTTCATGAATATATATATATATATATATATATATATATATATATATATATTATATGCATTTTTCTTAGCCCACGCATCATGCAGGGGGAAAGGAGTGTGGCCACATACCTTGTTAAAGGAGGAAGTGAGTGGGGCCTCAAATTTTCTTATAGTTCAGGGATTTCACCTTGAAATGAATGGGATTTCCTCTTGAAGGTTTCGACCATCATATAGGCTCATAGTTAGGGTTTCTTCCATTATGATAAGTTCATTTTGATAATTGTTCTTGGAGACTTATGTGTCGTCTTGGGAGGTCATCATCACAAACTTGGAAGTGCCTATTTTCACTATAACATACCTACATCACTTTCTTAGGAAACCTCGTTATACCTCTCAATAGATTCTCTTGAAATGTTGATTCTCAATCTCTTACTCAACCTATCCCTAATTTGTGAGTATGTTTTGTAGCCTAGGATAATGTGTTGCTCAATCTATACCTCATCATTTCCACTTGGAATAAGATTACTCCCATGGCTACTTTATCTAATCCTTTCTTCATGTTTCACATCTCAACTTGTGTGAGTTGGTTCTTCATTGTGCTATTACTTGTTTTTCACTCCACGAGATGTAAGATTTAGGGAGTTTTGCACTTTGATATCTTCTTTTGTCAGTTGAACTTGTCTAGATGTAGCATTATTGTTTTATTTTTTCATGTTTGATCCATTTACCCTTCTTGAATAATTCATGTACATGAATTTAAACTCCTTTTTATTAGATGGGCACCTTTCTTCTTCTATATCCCACTCTTCAATCCATTTCCCAAATTGTTTGTCCCATTTTTTCTTCCTCCTTTTATTTATTCTTGGTTGATTGTAATTGGTTTTCCATGGATGTCATTATTTGTTTGTATGTAATCAATTTTATCACTATCTTCAATTATATTGAGAGGAATAATGTTTAAGCTTAGAGTATCTTGTAATGGGCATTTTTTTAACTCTTAAACAACTTGTTATCAAGGCTTTTTGAACCCATTCGATCTAGTTTAATTAATTTCTAGATATACTTGGTCCTGACACTTCACAACCATAAAGGAGTGTTTGGGTTATAAGAAATTAAAAGAGGGATTACAACATTTTCATGTCCCAAGGCTTTGTTCTCCTGTTTATATTTGACAAAAGGAAGAATTCCTTCCACCCTCCATGTAATGTTTTCCTCATGCATGTGTACCATCTTAGCTTCTCATTGAAGTATAGTCCCACAAATTAATAGTCTTGGTTATCTCTAAAGCTCACTTCCAAATATTATTTGGAGTTGTTTTGTTCTCATTTTAAAGAGAATGTTAGATACCATATTATTTTTCCATACATTGTTCATGTTCATCCCATCCTCCATGCAAAAGGACTCTAAAACTTCATAGGGATTTGTAGGCTACGTAGTGCCATAGTTGTTTGTGTCACATTGTCTACATACAACGAAAAATTTACAATAATCCTCATTATGTTCACACCTCACCCACCCTTTTTGTTTATCCACTCCTCTAGCTTATTCTTGTAAAGGACAAACAATGTGGGAAGAGAGAAGGGGTAATCATGTTTCACCCTGATGCCATTATTGAAGCTCTCTGAAAGACCCTCTATAGTAAGTGAAAATAGAATAGAGCACTCTACAGAGTGGTTTCACTCCTTATGTCTTTGAAATGCTCCGCCTTATGAATGAAAAGTAACACCCGACACTTATAGCTTCCCTTTGACCTCCCAATTTTATGACAAGTAACAAAATGAATCCTCTAAGGAAAAAAAAAATTAGAACATGGTAGAAATAATATTTTCGAATCCTGTTCAAAGGTGTAAATAAAAAAGTCACTGGAGACAGTTCGAGCGTTGTTCTTTGACCATTCTGATAATCTTCTTAAATGTAAGGAACAGACGAGGTGTTCCATTTTCGAATATGATTTCATTTCTGTTTAGCTAGATGAACCAAGAGATAACAGCTGGTAAGAAAGGATAGTTTTTGCATACCTTATGCCAGATATAAGCACTTGTGTCAAACGAATCAGAGCCCCAACTCAAATCAACATTCAGTGACTTTGTGACTAAGTCCCAAAGTGATCTTGCAAATATACATTCCACGAATATATGGAAGACAGATTCTGATTTTTTGAAGAAAAAAAAGTAAACTCTAGGTCCTGACTCTCGTCCATCCTTTTTTTAACAAATAGTCCCAAGTCTTTAGTTCTCCCCGAAGGGCGTGCCACATGAAGCACTTTATCTTCAAAGGAATTGCCCATTTCCAGAGCGGTTTAAACCACCAATTTACAGGGTAGATGCACAGATATTTGATGATCGACTTATAAGCAATTTTTGTTGTCACTATACCTGTTAACTCATGCTTGTTCCACATAAGTTCATCCTTATCCACTGTTAGTCTGCAACCTGTTGAATTTAATTTTTGAATATACCTCTCCCATTCGACTGCTACATGATTAGTAAATCCAAGTTCCCATGCGCCTAGCTAGTAAGAATGTGACTTTCCAGGAAAGTTTATCTTTTATCTTATTGAGGGTAGCTCTATCAAAGCAATGCAGAGTGTGCAAGATCTCATTTGAGAGTATATAATCTTCATTCATTCCAGATATCAAATCAATGCCCACTAAAATACTTCTACCATTGCCAACCTTCCAACTTAAGTCTTTTGATATCTAGTTATAAACTTTGATGAATCCCATCCAAATGGGAGAAGCGCCTTTAAATTTTTTAACAGGATTTCTTATCCAGTTAACAACATATCCAGCAATATATTTTGCATTAAGAACTCTGGTCCATATAGTAGGACCAAAAAGACCTCTCTAGAAGCTTTTCAATCTCAGGGCACAACTAAAAATTGGTAAATGTTTAACGCCCCAACCTCCATTGTTTTCTGGACAAGCATTGTTTCCCATTTAGTCATTGACAGATTGCTTTTGTTCAATCCCCTAGTCCACATAAAATTAAACATAAGTTTTCTCAGACATCTAGTAATATAAACAGGAACCTGAAGCAGGGAGAACCAATACACTGGAATACCAGTAAGAACAGATTTAACCAAGGTTAGACGTCCACCAACAGAGAGAATCCTGAACGTCCAATGATTGATTCTATGTTCCATCTTTTTAACTAGCCACATCTGGTCTGCTTTCCTATATCCATTTGGTTTTAGAAAGTATCCAAGATACTTGAATCCCTCCTCCAGATGATGAAAGCTATAAGGAAGTAATTCTTTCAAATATTCAATTCTAGACTCCTCAACCCTGTAGTGATACATGCTTGATTTTCTGATACTAACTAGCATTCCCGAAACTTCACAAAAGTTTTCAATAATTCTTTTGTAATGAATCCATTTGTCACCATCATCTAGCCTTGCTAACAGCAAATCATCTACAAATAATAGATGAGTAATAGACAAATAAGGAGTTATAGGTATACCTTTAATATTTCCACTGGCTTTTTATGTGTCTATTAATTTACTTAGTCCTTCTATTATAAGCAGAAATAGGAGAGGTGATAACGGGCAATCTTGCCTGATTCCTTTGTGCATCTGGAAAAAAATGGTAGGGGCCCCATTAACCAATACATCAATGTTAGCTGTTGATACACAGGCCGTAACCCAACGTATGAAGAGTAGTGGACAACCTATCTGAATGAGTATCAAACGCAGAAAGCCCTAGTCAACTCTGTCATAGGATTTTTCGAGATCTAGCTTGAGCATCATAGCTTTCATTCTTTTCAGCTTGACTAGATGTATGGTCTCTTGAGTAATGTCTATAGCATCTAAAATCTGGCGATTCTTTAAAAAACCAAATTTTTTATTGAAAATATGCCTGGAGAGGATCGACTTCAACCTGTCAACAATAATTTTAGAAATTAATGTATAAACCAGATTGCATAATGCAATTGGCCGAAAGTCACCAAAGGTAATCGGATTACCTTTCTTAGGGATTAAAGTAAAGAAAGTAGCATTGAGACCCCTGAAATGTATCCTTCTGTCCTAGAGAACTCCACCATATTCAATAAATCTTCCCCCATAACATCAAAAAAGTGCAAG
Organism: Larix kaempferi; assembly: GCA_027924585.1. Taxonomy (NCBI): domain Eukaryota; kingdom Viridiplantae; phylum Streptophyta; class Pinopsida; order Pinales; family Pinaceae; genus Larix; species Larix kaempferi. Next base: position 16,663,403 of record BSBM01000070.1, read on the forward strand.
AAAAGCTCAACTAAATTAAAATACGTGGATTAAAGCCACATCTAGTCTGAGATTGAATTGTAATTACTGTAAAGCTAAGCCCATTTTTTAAAATACGTGGAGTAATGATTGGATTAACAACAATATTTTAAAATTAAAATATTAAAAATTTATTTGTTATTCCTATAAAACTCAGAATAATTTTATTATTGAAAGGTACAAAAGTTATTTAAGAAACATTAACGGTACCATGTCAATACTAAGTCCATGAGCAGCAGGACGCTAGCATTGGATATGGATTGATAATTTGCATTGCAAGAGATGGAGGAGTGAGGAATTTTTCTCTTGTAGTTCAGCAGACGAGCTCGGGGGTTCTGGAGCTTGACTTCTCCGGGAATTGGTTGGGTGGAACAGCAAAGCCATTCTTGATTTCCCAGCTTTGGTGCCAAGTTCTAGTTTTTACGCTGTAGAATAGATTTAGAATTTTATTCCGCAATATCTTTTAAATTTGAATCGTTTTGTTTACCGTATTATATTTTCGTTTATGATTTCCTTTAATAAGTTACAAAATTGTCTTAGTTAATAATTGTTAGACTCCCGTGAGGACCTAGATTAGTATAGCAATTTAATTATCTTATTACAACAATGGATTTAACTTATTTATAACCGAATACTGAATGAATTGCACATGTTTTATTCCATGTTTCCAGCCTTTATATTTATAATAGCTTAAATCGTTCTTGACAGGTTTGATAAATGAATTTAGAGACTTCTCAAGAAACATAGTACTAGTACCGAAACTCATCGTTGTTTCTAGCATCATAGTAAAATAACTAAATAAAGGTTAAATCATCCTACAAACCTAGCATACATCTTTGTCATTTCGAAACATTCGTTTAAACAATTCTTTCAGCATTGAAAACTTATCAAAAACCAACCATCATCATATTAACCTGTGGAGACAACATCTCTTAAAAATCCAGGAAGAAACTCCCAGGTCGTTACTCAAAAATTGTATGTAGCTGTTGGAGCAAAATCTTATTACATCCATAATCACTGTAAACTAGCACAACGTGAATTCAAAGTTGTATTTACAAACTAAACTTTTCAATTTAAATTTCTGAAAACGCAATATCTTTACTATTGGGCGAAACCCCAATTCTTAGGTGTTAAAGCCATAACTGATACAAATACAATTTGGAAGCATAAACTCCGCTTCTAGCCTTAAAAACAACTCAGTGGCATTATTGTGCAACTGCAGGGCTTCACAATCATCATAGGAAACTCTCCTACATCTCTGAACAAACAGGTTCACACTAAATCAAACAACCTAACATTGTAGACAAGAGAATCGACGAACAAGACTCGAGACTTACTTGGGTTAGACAAACCACCAGAATGTTTTGTATACCTCCTGCATCGCAGCAACCATGAACTGAAGACCTTCCTGTCATCCAACGCATACCAGTTAACGATCGTCACATAATAAATTGTAATTAAAATAAAAGAATTAAATACAAGAAGCTTATCAATCTAACCTTACCCGGGAAGTCGGTCTCGGCGCAGGGGGTTTCACGACGCAGCAAGAAGTACCGGGGAGTAGCACCTTAATCCAGATCTTTGTTCATGATCAAAGTTTAAACTTGGAGTTGGTGCAGGGTTGCCACAGGGTTGCCATCACCATTTTCCTAGTGGAGTTAGGATTACTTCTTAGTCATCATATGTATGTTTCACAAGTAAATTGTAAGATTGTCACAATAGGAAACCATTAACCTTTTTAACCTTTCAGTTTGGAAGCACCAACTTGTAACCTGTGCAATGAATTGACATGCTTTAGCTTCATAAGTTAAGTAAGCCTCGGGATTTGCTCAAGGAATCCTTGTCGCTTAATAAGAGAAATATTCACATTTAGTTAAACAAGTTATCATACAAACGAATAATGTCAATGCAGATGCAAAAATAGGTTGACCATCTTATTACGAAGTAAAGAGTTCATAATCCTACTGATCAAATTTTAGATATATTTTAACAAGTACAACTTGGTTAAACAGAAGGCTATTCAATGATAATGTATGTCATCATTAAAGTCATGATAGTTAGAATGTGTACATTTACTTTCACATTTACATTTATATAGAAATTTTTATTTTTTATACTTTACAATTTTTTTTTTTTATCTTATGAAATTGAGGGACATTACAGAAAACCAATGTTCCCTTTAGCTCTTTGTCCTTTTCTGTAACCCATTTGATCATTTTTTTTTGCATAATCCCCTTATGATATTAGTAAATATTAAATATATTTGCAAAACAGAAATTTATGTCAAATCTTATATATATTAGCAATTGTCCCGAGAAAGGTAAAAGAAAACAAGGAAAAAATGGAAGTAAAATAGATTTGATTCAAAAATTCAAAAACACATATTTTTATTATGTATAAACAAGGATTGGTAACCAATTGAGGTGTTTCACAAGATACATGTATCATTTTTATTCTTTTATTTTCACTTCATAAAATCTACTTTACTTCCTTTGTTTCCTTAGTTGTTCTTTTACACCTTCTAGGACTCATAAACCCATAATTATATGCTAATATTCTCCAATTAATTTGATTATATATTAATAATCTCTAATCCAGGAGAGAGATTACTAAATAACAAAAGAGAGATTACTAAATAACAAAAGAAACTTACAATTATTTTCAAGACCAAAATAAGCTTTCTACCCTCTATTCATCTTTTTTTCTATGATGTAGTTCTAGTTAAGCTTGTGATGGATATTAATCCCAAAATATTTATAGCAAATCACTTACTCCCAATTGCTAAATTATCATAAATCACATTTACCTCTACATCTAATTATTCCTTGTAACCTTGTAAATTTACATGTCACTCATCACCCTATTCAACTCATCACCATATGTGAATGCATACAAAACCTTCTTAATATTATACATAAAATTATGACTAACACCAAAGTTTTAAAATTAAAATATTAAAAATTTATTTGTTATTCCTATACAACTCAGAATAATTTTATTACTGAAATGTAAAAAAGTTATTTAAGAAACATTAACGGTACTATGCCAATGGCAGCATGTAAGATTTCAAATATTAATCAACATTATTAAAAATTTCAAATATTAATAAAGATTTCAAATATTAATAAACATGATCGGCATTGGGCATCGTGCGTTGTGTGGGACAGCCTGTAAATGGATTTCAAAATCTCAATAAAGCGGATTTCAAACTTTCATGTGCTGCATCAACAATCAACAACGTGTAAGTGGATTTCAAAATCTCAATAAAAGCGGATTTCAAACTTTCATGTGCTGCATCAACAACGTGTAAGTGGATTTCAAAATCTCAATAAAAGCGGATTTCAAACTCTCATGTGCTGCATCAACAACGTGTAAGTGGATTTCAAAATCTTAATAAAAACAGATTTCAAACTTTCATGTTGTATTAGATTGGAAATGAAAGTCTCATTGCTTAGTTTGGTTTTAAAAAACAGAAAGAAGAGGATTTGCCAGGGGTTGGCGAGAGCCATGCTAGAAGAGAGGCAGTTAGGGTTTCGCTAGAGCTGAGCCGAGACGAGAAGGGAAGAGGATTTGCCAGGGGTTGGCCAAAGCCACGGTAGAAGAGAGGCAGTTAGGGTTTGGCTAGAGCCGACCCGAGCCGAGAAGGGAAGAGGATTTGCCAGGGGTTGGCCAGAGCCACGCTAGAAGAGAGGCAGTTAGGGTTTGGCTTGAGCCGAGCCGAGCCGAGAAGGACAGGGGATTGGCCAAGCCACGCCGAGAGAAGGGAAGAGGATTTGCCTGAGCCTGAGCTGAGTCGAGATTAAAAGAGTTTAGCGGAATAGAATTTGGGAATTATTTCAATGTTTTGTTAACATTTTCTTTCTGTGTTAAGATTGAAGCATGACCATGCTTTTATTTGATTTTACCTGTTAATATCTCTGGGTTTTCTTTTGGTTTTTCTTTTTAATTGTTTAAATTTTATTTTGGTTATGTTTTTTTTATTTGGGTTTGTATTTTTGTTTGTTTGTTTTGGGCCTGCGTTTGGATAGTGGGTTGGAGTCATAAGATGATGCAGTAAAGAATAGCAGATCAGATCAGATGAGGGTGTAGGTAATGCATTGAATTTAATTTATAGTAATGTGTTATTTTGTTTGGTTAATATTTTTTGGTTTATTCTATAGTGTAGAGGCAAAGCTACAAGACCATACCCACTGCTGAATTTCAGATGCCTTTGAATTTCAAGATTGCAGGTACGTGTTTAAGTTCTGTAGATTTAAACTTAAAATTCATATAATGTTCAATTTTATTAAGTTTTCACTGGATTGTTAAGATGGCTGCAGTTTTTATTAGGATCATTCGTTGTTTTTGGATTTTTAAGATTTTAGGTTGGCGAGAGCAATGCGAGAAGACAGGCAATTAGGGTTTCGCTAGAGCCGAGCCGAGCCGAGAAGGAAAGAGGATTTTCCAGGGGTTGGCCAGAGCCACGCTAGAAGAGAGGGAGTTAGGGTTTGGCCAGAGACGAGCCGAGCCGAGCCGAGAAGGAGAAAGGATTGGCCAGAGCCACGCCGAGTCGAGAAGGGAAGAGGAGGTGCCTGAGCCTGAGCTGAGTCGAGATTAAAAGAGTTGAGCCGAATAGAATTTGGGAATTATTTGAATGTTTCTTTGTTAACATTTTCTTTGTGTGTTAAGATTGAAGCATGGCCATGCTTTTATTTGATTTTACCTGTTAATATCTCTGGGTTTTCTTCTGGTTTTTCTTTTTAATTGTTTAAATTTTATTTTGGTTATGTTTTCTTTATTTGGGTTTGTATTTTTGTTTGGTTGTTTTGGACCTGTGTTTGGATAGTGGGTTGGAGTCGTAAGATGATGCAGTAAAGAATAGCAGATCAGATCAGATGAGGGTGTGGGAAAAGATCTAAGGTAATGCATTGTTTTTAATTTACAGTAATGTGTTATTATCTAGTGTTATTTTGTTTGGTTAATATTTTTTGGTTTATTTTATAGTGCAGAGGCAAAGCTACAAGACCATACATACCGCTGAATTTCATATGCCTTTGAATTTCAAGATTGTAGGTAAGTGTTTAAGTTCTGTTGATTTAAACTTAAAATCCACATAATGTTCAATTTTATTAAGTTTTCACTAGATTGTTGAGATGGCTGCAGTTTTTACTAAGATCATTTGTTGTTTTTGGATTTTTAAGATTTTAGGTTGGCGAGAGCCATGCTAGAAGACAGGCACTTAGGGTTTTTTCGCCAGAGCCGAGCCGAGAAGGGAAGAGGATTTGCAAAGGGTTGGCCAGAGCCACGCTAGAAGAGAGGCAGTTAGGGTTTGGCCAGAGCCGAGCCGAGAAGGAAAGAGGATTGGCCAGAGCCACGCCGAGCCGAGAAGGGAAGAGGAGTTGCCTGAGCCTGAGCTGAGTCGAGATTAAAAGAGTTGAGCCGAATAGAATTTGGGAATTATTTGAATGTTTCTTTGTTAACATTTTCTTTCTGTGTTAAGATTGAAGCATGGCCATGCTTTTATTTGATTTTACCTGTTAATATCTCTCAGTTTTCTTTTGGTTTTTCATTTTAATTGTCTACAATTTATTTTGGTTATGTTCTCTTTATTTGGGTTTGTATTTTTTGTTTGTTTGTTTTGGGTTTGTGTTTGGATAGTTGGTCGGAGTGATAAGATGATGCAGTAAAGAATAGCAGATCAGATCAGATGAGGGTGTGGGCAAAGACCATAAGGTAATGCGTTGTTTTTAATTTATGGTAATGTGTTATTATCTAGTGTTATTTTGTTTGGTTAATATTTTTTGGTTTATTTTATAGTGCAGAGGCAATGCCACAAGACCATACGTGCTGCTGAATTCCAGATTCCTATGAATTTCAAGATTGCAGGTATGTGTAAACTTAAGATCCACATAATTTTCACAGGATTGAGATGGCTACAGTTTTTATACTTTTTATATTTTGGATTTGTAAGATCATTTGTTGTTGTATTTTTAAAGATTTTAGGTTAGATTTATATTTACGTTCTGAACTACTCTGATAAGACAAGATGTGTATACTACATATAGTTTAGATCTCCGGTCGAGAATAAGTTGATCGCAGGCATTACTGGTAAACATCAGATTCCTGTGCTATTTCATTCTCTCCCTCCCCAACCCTACACCCTCTGCCTTGTTCGGATAGGCTATTTCATGCAGATAGAAAGCAGAGTATTAAATCAGGTGTTGAAAACAATATATATATATATATATCACCGTCAGCATTAAGGGAAGAACTGCAGTCTCTATGGATGTGGGAGCGATTGAAAGCTGAATGATCCCTACCAAGAATATATGGTTCCTCCCATCCGAATAAAGCTCTGTTGCAGCCATCTTAGTTTCTTCGCCAAAGATAGTAATAAGTGTCAAAAAGGAATGGAATGAATAAGGGCGATTGCGTAACTAGAGATAAAGTAGATAGCACTAGGGGACGGGGCTAAACCCTAAGATTTTGACTTATGAATAGGGCAACTTCTTTGTAACTTTCCTTTATAGAGGTAATGAAGGGTCATTTTTCTTAGGATGTTATATTTTTAATTTATTTTTAGTTTGTGTAAGATAACAAAGAAATGGAAAGGTTAAGACAAGCTTACATGTTTATTTTGAGGGTTTATTTTTCTTTTTACTTATTTGGAATAAATAAATTGCTGACTAAATCAAATGGGGTTTCTTTGTCTAGCCTTGTAATAGTTATTATAGTTATTTTGTGAGTACTGATGTGAGAAAGTAGATTATGCATGTAGTAGTTTTTATATTTTGAAAAAATATGGCTGTAATGAAGGGCATGACTATTAAGGGCATGACTATTAAGGTATATGATTTGTCAAATAGATTAGCCATGTAATAGTCTATATATGTTGAAAGAGTATGCATGTAGAAGGAGAATGACCTTGTGATGTTGTGCTTCATGTGTGCATGAAGCATCAAGGTAGTTATATTGTTGAAATGCATGATTATTAAGTTATGATTTGTCTTAGTTTTGCCCTTTAATGAATTTGGCACACATAAAAAGTACTACACATATAATAGATATTGCTTTTACATTATCACCATGTGAAATGTTCAATCTTAATATTTTAAGAAATAGATGTACTAATTTTTATAAATTAATTTTATTTTTTTGGTTTATATTTTAAAGAAAAATTAGTTTTATTTTCTTATTTATTATTGAAAAAACAATATTAATTTATTGATTAATATTTTTTTGCCTCTATGTAGATATGTAGATGAAGTGGAGGATGTTTTGACAAAGCTTGACACAGGAAAAGAAAGATCGAGAATTCTTGTTAAAGCAGTGTGTGAAAAAAAGTAGATGGAGAATATCTGCTGGCAAATTAAATCTTATTTTTTAAATTGTAAATAATGTTATCCTTTTAATGTAACACTCAACTCATATTATAATAAAATTATCAAATTTTTAGAGAAAGGGCTTGCCCTTTCTCAAATTTCTTGAGGATAGCCATGGCCAAAGCTATCTTTGAGAAGTCTATTCTTATGGTTTGATTTAATTTTTGTTTTTAGATTTGAACTTTTTAATTTGTTGTGTGTTGTTTAATGTATGTCATATTTTTTTTAAGGAATTTGCAATTTTTTATAATAAAAATGGTAATTTAAAAAAGTCGAATTCTGTTCACATTTAAAATAAGTTTTATCCTACTTTTATAGCTCTAACTTTCATTCTGTTATTTAATATATATTATATTTTCTAAGAAATTTGCAGTTTTTAACCATTACATCAAATTAATTTCAAATATAAAATAATGTAAATTAATTTTAAATATAAAATAATTTCTATCTATTCTTGTGGTTTGATTTAGTTTTTTCTTTTAGATTTTAACTTTTTAGTTTGTTGTATATTGTTTAATGTATGTCATATATTTTTAGGAATTTGTAATTTTTTATAATAAAAATGGTTAAAAAAGTCAAATTCTTTTCACATTTAAAATAAGTTTTATCCTACTTTTATATCTTTATTTTTCATTCTGTTATTTAATATATAGTATATTTTCTAAGAAATTTGTAATTTTTTACCATTATAATTTAAAACATCAAATTAATTTCAAATATAAAATAATTTCTAAAACATCAAATTAATTTCAAATATAAAATAATTTTGATATTCTATTGCATCATTTTATTGCTAAATTAATGTGTAATTTTTGGTTTATTTAATAACTTGAATAAAAATAATATTTTAATATTCTATTTTGCATCATTTAATAAATTAATTTCAAATATAAAATAATTTGTTATTTGATATTCTATTGCATTATTTCATAAATTAAATTCAGATATAAAATAATCTGTTATATTTACTAAATTAATATGTTTGTGTAATTTGTGGTTTATTTAATTACTTGAATAAAAATAATATTCTAATATTCCATTGCAACATTTAATAAGTTGTATGTTTGTACAATTTATGGTTAATTAATAATTTGTGGATTGTTTAAATAATTAAATAAATTAAAACAACTTTATTGTAAGCATTACATTTGCAGCATTGTTCTATACATTTATGTAAAATCAATTTTATCTTATAAAATTCATATAATATTAATATAAAATCAATATAATATAAAAATATGAACATTATGTATTTTTGTTGTGTTGTGTATAATTTATGGTTAAATCATTTGTGGATTGATTAAATAATTAAATAAAAACAACTTTACTGTAAGCAAATAACATTTGCAGCATTGTTCTATACATTTATATAAAATTCATATAATATAATACAAAAGTATAAATTTTATGTATTTTTGTTGTGTATGTGATGCTATAATGTGTTGTACAAAGTGTAGACAGGGAACATATTATGTAATCGGTTGTATTTAAAAAATGGTTGGATATTATAAGAAATTATTTACTTCTGTTTGTTAATTTTACAAATAACTTTTATTGATAATGTCATTTTGCATATAATTAATTTGTATTTATATTGTTTAATATAATATGATTCATAACAATAAATAATAAAATAAAATAGAATATTTTAATTTCCTATAATGCTATTTTTTATTTCACTAAAATAAATAATATATATCATAAAATGTATATTTTTGTATTTTTATTTTTATGTATTTTTTAATGTGCACATTGTACACAGGAAACACATATTTATGTAATATGTTGTATTTAAAAATGGTTGGATATTATAAGAAATTAGAGAGTTTTGTTTGTTCATTATTTTATTTATTATAAAAATGGTTAGATATTATAAGAAATTATTTACTGCTGTTTGTTAATTTTACAAATAGCTTTTATTGATAATGTCATTTTGCATATAATTAATTTGTATTAATATTGTTTAATATAATATGATTGATAACAATAAATAATAAAATAAAATAAACTATTTTATTTTCCATAATGTTTTTTTTTTATTTTTATTTCAATAAAATAGAATATTTTAATTTCCTATAATGCTATTTTTTATTTCACTAGGATAAATAATATATATCCTAAAATGTATATTTTTGTATTTTTATTTTTATGTATTTTTCAATGTGCACATTTTACACAGGAAACACATGTTTATGTAATATGTTGTATTTAAAAATGGTTGGATATTATAAGAAATTAGTGAGTTTTGTTTGTTAATTATTTTATTTATTATAAAAATAGTTTTTATTGATGATGTTATTTTGCATATAAAAACAGTTTTTATTGATGATGTTTTTTTGGATTTATATTGTTGAATATAATATGATTAATAACAACAAATATTAAAATAAAATAGACTATTTTATTTTCCAATGAAATAAAAAATGGAATATTTTTGTTTTCTATAATACTATCTTTTATTCACTTAAAGTAGATAATATATATCATAAAATGTAAATTTTTTATATTTATATTTTTATTATCTTAAAATAATATGTTTAATTAAACTAGATATAAAAATAATAATATGTATATATTAACTTGAATATAATATTAAGAAACATTATTAAAAATTTCAAATATTACAAAAGTTATTTAAGAAACATTAACTGTACATGCCAATGACAGCATGTAAGATTTCAAATATTAATCAACATTATTAAAAATTTCAAATATTAATAAAGATTTCAAAATTCAATAAACATTACGGGATATTAATCAACATTATTAAAAATTTCAAATATTAAGAAAGATTTCAAAATTCAATAAACATTAACGGCATTCATAAAGATTTCAAGATTTTAGATATTAATGAACATGATCGGCATTGGGCATCGTGCGTTGTGGGACAGCCTGTGAATGGATTTCAAAATCTTAATAAAAGCGGATTTTGTTAAAGATTGTAAATGGATTTCAAACTTTCAGATGCTTCATCAACAACGTGTGATGGTCTGGATTTGATTGGAAATGAAAGTCTCATTGTTTAGTTTGGTTTTAAAAAACAGAAAAAATCGAACCGAGCCCAGCCGAGCCGAGCCGAAAAGCGAAGAGGATTTGCCAACGGTTGGCTAGAGCATAGAAGAGAGGCAGTTAGGGTTTCGCTAGAGCCGAGCCGAGACGAGAAGGGAAGAGGATTTGCCAGGGGTTGGCCAAAGCCACGCTAGAAGAGAGGCAGTTAGGGTTTAGCTAGAGCCGAGCCGAGCCGAGAAGGGAAGAAGATTTGCCAGGGGTTGGCCAGAGCCACGTTAGAAGAGAGGCAGTTAGGGTTTGGCTAGAGCAAGCTGAGCCGAGAAGGGAAGAGGATTTGCTAGAGTCGAGCCTAGCCGAGCGGAGAAGGAAAGAAGATTGGCCAGAGCCACGCGGAGCCGAGAAGGGAAAAGAGGATTTGCCTGAGCCTGAGCTGAGTCGAGATTAAAAGAGTTGAACCGAATAGAATTTGGTAATTATTTGAATGTTTCTTTGTTAACATTTTCTTTCTGTGTTAAGTTTGAAGTATGGCCTTGCTTTTATTTGATTTTTACCTGTGTTAATATCTCTCGGTTTTCTTGTGGTTTTTCTTTTTAATTGTTTAAATTTTATTTTGGTTATGTTTTCTTTATTTGGGTTTTGTATTTTTGTTTGTTTTGGGCCTGTGTTTTGGATAGTGGGTTCGCCTGATAAGATGATGCAGTAAAGAATTGGATGGTGGGTTGGAGTGATAAGATGATGCAGTAAAGAATAGCAGATCAGATCAGATGAGGGTGGTAAAGACCATAAGGTAATGCATTGTTTTTAATTTATAGTAATGTGTTATTATTTAGTGTTATTTTGTTTGGTTAAATATTTTTTGGTTTATATTCTACAGTGTAGAGGCAAAGCTACAAGACCATACCTACTGTTTAATGTCAGATGCCTTGGAATTTCAAGATTGCAGGTAAGTGTGTAAGTTATGTTGATTTAAACTTTAAAATCCACATAATGTTCAATTTTATTAAGTTTTCACTGGATTGTTGAGATGGCTGCAGTTTTTATTAAGATCATTTGTTGTTTTCGGATTTTTGAGACTTTAGGTTGACGAGAGCCACGCTAGAAGCGAGGAAGTTAGGGTTTGGCCAGGGCCTAACCCAGCCGAGAAGGAGAGATGATTGGCCAGAGCCACCGAGCCGAGGAGGGAAGAAGAGTTGCCTGAGCCTGAGCTGAGTCGAGATTAAAAGAGTTGAGCCGAATAGAATTTTGGAATTATTTGAATTATTTGGGGACGGCGCTAAACCCTAAGATTTTGACTTGTGAATAGGGCAACTTCTTAGTAACTTTTCTTTATAGAGGTAATGAAGGGTCATTCTTCTTAGGATGTTACAGTCTTTTATATATTTTTAATTTATATATAGTTTTTGTAAGATAACAAAGGAAAGGAAAGGTTAAGACAAAGTTTAATGTTTATTCATGTATTTGAGTTGGATTATTTTTCATTTTGTTTTTGATTTGTTTCTTGGGTTTAGGTTTTTTTTCACTTATTTGGAATAAAAATTTTGCTTAGACTAAATCAAATGGGGTTTCTTTGTCTAGCTTGTGATAGTTATTTTGTGAGTATTGATGTGAGAAAGTAGATTATGCATGTAGTAGTCTTTATATTTGAAAAAATATGGCTGGAGTGACTTTATTGTGTGTTGAAGGGCATGACTATTAAGGTATGATTTGTCAAAAGATTATCCATGTAATAGTCTATATATGTTGAAAAAGTAGATTATGTAATAGTCAAGTAGATTATGCATGTAGTAGTAGAATGACCTGGTGATGTTGTGTGATGCATGTGTGCATGAAGCATGAAGGTAGTTGTATTGTTGAAATGCATGATTATTAAAGTATGATTTGTCTTAGTTTGCCCTTTAATGAATTTGTCACACATAGAAAATACAATACATATAATAGATATTGCTCTTACATGATCACCATGTGAGTTCGATGTTTATATTAGAAGAAATAATTTCAAATATAAAATGTACTAATTTTTATAAATTAGTTTTATTTATTTTGGTTTATATTTTAAAGAAAAATTAGTTTTATTTGCTTATTTATTATTGAAAAATAATATTAATTTATTGATTAATACTTTTTTGTCTCTATGTTGATATATGTAGATGAAGTGGATGATGTTTTCACAAAGCTTGACACAGGAAAAGAAAGATAGAGAATTCTTGTAAAAGGAGTGTGAAAAAAGTAGATGGAGAATGCTTGCTGGCAAATTAAATCTTATTTTTTAAATTGAAGATAATGTTATCCTTTTTATGTAACACTCAAGACTGGCTATAATAAAATTATCAAATTTTAGAGAAAGGGCTTGCCCTTTCTCAAATTTCTCAAGAATAGCCATGGCCAAAGCTATCTTTGAGAAGTCTATTCTTATGGTTTGATTTGGTTTTCACTTTTATATTCTAACTTTTATAGTTTGTTGTTTAATGTATGTTATATTTTTTTTAAGGAATTTGCAATTTTTTACAATAAAAATGGTAATTTAAAAAGATCAAATTCTTTTCACATTTAAAATAAGTTTTATCCTACTTTTGTTGTTAACTTTCATTCTGTTATTTAATATATATTATATTTTCTAAGAAACTTGCAATTTTTTACCATTATAATTTAAAAACATCAAATTATTTTCAAATATAAAATAATTGCTATTTTGATATTCTATTCCATCATTTTATTGCTAAATTAATATGTGTGTTATTTGTGGTTCATTTAATTACTTGAATAAAAATAATATTCTAATATTCTATTTTGCATCATTTCATAACATAATTTCAAATATAAAATAATCTGTTATTTGATATTCTATTGCATTGTTTTATAAATTAATTTCAAATATAAAGTAATCTATTATATTTGCTAAATTAATGTGTTTGTGTAATTTGTGGTTTATTTAATTATTTGAATAAAAATAATATTCTAATATTCCATTGCTATTTTGATATTCTGTTCCATCATTTTATTGCTAAATTAATATGTGTGTTATTTGTGGTTCATTTAATTACTTGAATAAAAATAATATTCTAATTTTCTATTTTGCATCATTTCATAACATAATTTCAAATATAAAATAATCTGTTATTTGATATTCTATTGCATTGTTTTATAAATTAATTTCAAATACAACGTAATCTGTTATATTTGCTAAATTAATGTGCTTGTGTAATTTGTGGTTTATTTAATTATTTTAATAAAAATAATATTCTAATACTCCATTGCATCAATTATTAAGTTAGTATGTTTGTATAATTTATGGTTAATAATTTGTGGATTGTTTAAATAATTAAATAAATTAAAACAACTTTATTGTAAGCATTACATTTGCAGCATTGCAGCATTGTATAAAATAAAATTCATATAACATTAATATAAAATCAATGATATAAAAATATAAATTTTATGTATTTTTGTTGTGTATAATTTATGGTTTATAATTTGTGGATTGCTTAAATAATTAAATAAATACAACTTTACTGTAAGCAAATTACATTTGCAGCATTGTTTAATATAATATGATTAATAACAATAAATAATAAAATAAAATAGACTATTTTATTTTCCATAACGAAATAAAAAATGGAATATTTTTATTTTCCATAGTGCTCTTTTTTTTTTCAATAAAATGGAATATTTTTATTTTCTATAATGGTGTTTTCTATTTCACTAAAATAAAAATATATATATCATAAAATGTATGTTTTTGTATTTTTATTTTTATCGATTTTTCAATGTTCACATTGCACATAGGAAATACATATTCATGTAATATGTTATATTTAAAAATGGTTGGATGTTATAAGAAATTAGTATAACATTAATATAAAATCAATGATATAAAAATATAAATTTTATGTATTTTTGTTGTGTATAATTTATGGTTTATAATTTGTGGATTGCTTAAATAATTAAATAAAAACAATTTTACTGTAAGCAAATGTCAGTATTGTTTAATATAATATGATTAATAACAATAAATAATAAAATAAAATAGACTATTTTATTTTCTATAATGAAATAAAAAATGGAATATTTTTATTTTCCATAGTGCTTTTTTTTTTCAATAAAATGGAATATTTTTATTTTCTATTTCACTAAAATAAAAAATATATATCATAAAATGTATGTTTTTGTATTTTTATTTTTATCCATTTTTCAATGTTCACATTGTACATAGGAAACACATATTCATGTAATATGTTATATTTAAAAATGGTTGGATGTTATAAGAAATTAGTGACTTTTGTTTGTTAATTATTTGATTTATTATACAAACAAATAATTTTTATTAATGATTTTGTTTTGCATATAATTAATTTGTATGTATATTGTTGAATATAATATGATTAAGAACAATAAATATTAAAATAAAATAGACTATTTTATTTTCCAATGAAATAGAAAATGGAATCTTTATTGTCTTCTATAATACTATTTTTTATTCATGTAAAATAGATAATATATATCATAACATATATATTTTTATTTTTATTATTTTAAAATAATATGTTTAATTAAGGTAGATATATAAATAATGATATGTTTATATTGACTTTAATTTAATATAATTAATAATATAATATATAATAAAATAAATTAGATTATTTTATTTTTCATAATATTATTTTTTATTTTAATGATTATATTTTTATTTTCTATAATGTCAGTTTTTATTTCAATAAAATAGATAAATATAAATAATATATTTAATAAAGTTAAAAATATAAAAATAATTAAGTATATTATGTTTTATTGTTAATTTTACTTGGAATTTGAATATGGAGTAACTTCAATATAATACAATTAGTTAAAACAAATAAACAGAAAATTATTGTATTTTAAATAAATATATAATCTTTATAATGTGCATTTTATATATAATTTGTTTATATTTGATTAAATATGATATGATTAATTAAACAATTTAAATTCAAATTAAATATAAAATCAAAATTTTATATAATCATTTAGTTTAATGATTAATTTAGAAAAAAAATGATTAATAATATGATTAATAAAAACAGATTATATAATATGATTAATAAAAACAAATATTAAAATAAAATAGATTATTTTATTTTCCATAATGAAATAAAAAATGGAATATTTTTATTTTCTATAATATTATTTTTTATTACACAAGAAGATGCCACACATACATACAGTGCCTAGAGAACATACCAACCACCACAGAACCAAAAGAGGGACCACATTACATCAAAACAAGATGATATGCCGATAATCACCAAGTCCGAAAAACACCCAGTCGGAACACTACATAGCCCAGGAAGAGACTAGGTTCCAAGTACCAAAATTATCCAGACAGACCAGCCTCGTCCTCGATGATCACAACTGGAGGCGCCTCCACAACCTCCTTACCACACAGATTTATATCATGCAGATTTTCCACCTTTTTGGGGCGAGTAAGGTAAGCAATCCCTAAGTCACCATCCAACGCATCCAACTTCATATGGATCCAATGTGATTCCTCAGCATGGTTCTTACAGAGTTCCTCTAACTTCTTCAGCTGCGGCGAACCAAACAGAACGTCATCCCGAGTTTCCAAGCACTAAGCAATAAGAGTCTTGGTAACCCACACAGTAACAACAGCTCGGTTGTACAGAGCCATGTGCCCCAACGTATTGCCCGGGTCCTGGATCCATTCAGCCATCGCAACCGCTCCTCTGGCATCTCTTGCTCCCCCAGCAGGCACCATAAATCCGTTTCTATCTCCCCTACTTCCTGCTGCTCTCCCGGTGGAAAGAAATGATGAAAGAATACAGTCATTGCGGCAGTGTTCCATTGCTCCCAATTGGGACTAGCGTGCATCGGGGTGCCCCCTCTGGCATTGCTAGGCTCACCATGAGCATGTCTACCTCTCCTAACATTTCTCCCTCTCGACGACATGAGGGGTTGCCCCTAAGGCCACACTTCTCCCACTTGCAGTGAGGAGACAACTTTTGAAAGATTTCTGTTGCTGGTGTGCATCTCAGCGGACAACAATATCAATACCCTCACTATCACTCTACACACCCCAATAGGAAACAAAAGAACTATGCCAGGCACCAGCGTAATCCAGGCAATTACCACTATGACTGTTACCACCCCTGAACACCAAATTTAAAGGGAAGCCGCCCCCTACCTCCATTAAATCCCTCATCATGAGCCAGACTCTGTAACGATTAAACCTGTCCCGGGCCTTTGTCACATCCACCCTCCACTGATCATAATAATCCATAAGACTCGTGCGAGGCCGATCTGCCATGGCCTTCACTCACACCAAATCTCTTAACTTAATAGCCCCAGACGATGGGAAAGCAACGTAAAGCCACACGTTAGTCCTTTTATCAATGTTACCAGAACGCCATTTGTTAAGATCATTCATAGAAGGGTACCAACTGTTATCAAACATCGAGATTAGGAGTTGATCTGTCGTCAGCATGAGGCACCTTGCCCCCATGGTCACACTCAACAATCCTTATACATTTATGTCGACATGTACTCGATGGTAATTCCAAGGCCTCCCCATCCCATCTTTCATTAAGGTCACTGGCACCCTGATTAGCCAGCGCGTCAGCCAGACAATTGGCACTCCTCCTGACATGCTGGAAAATAACGGAGTTGGAAGAAGCAATAAGGTTTCCTAGGGACACCAGACGCCACGATGTTGCTATCTTAGAAGCTCGAGTCCCATTGTTAATTTTAATAGCCATCTGTATGAGTAAATTAGAATCCCCTTCCATGATAACACAGTTTAAGCCACAATGTGCCACCATGCTTAAGCCCTGCAGCAAAGCTTCACATTCAATGGCATTATTGGTTTCACCCACATGACCATAGTAACTGAACACTACCTCACCCTGATCATTTCGCAGCACACCACCATACCCAGCCTTCCCGGGATTACCTTTTGAGGCTCCATCAAAGTTCAGCTTCAGCCATCTCTGTAATGGCGGTGACCACACATTCGGACTGTCCTGCATCTTCTTACTAGTGTTGTTGCGCCCGACAAACTGTGGAAGCACCATGATAGCCCAGGTATGCAAAATCTGTAACTCATTAGCCGGTATGTTCAGATCCTGTTCGTTCCACAAAGATAATTTCAACGTCTCAGTAATCCCATGCTGAATATGCTCCCAGACCATCTTTCACGTACTACTTTTTCCAGTAAAAAGACGCTTATTTCGTTCCTTCCATGCCTCCCATAGGTTAAAACCAGGAAAGAGTTTCCATATCATGTTAAGAATTTTCCCTTGGAAAGGGTTGTCCCTCCATTGTCTAACAGTTTCCCCTGGAGCAGTTTTAACACGATAAGATCGGCGGAAAGTCCTGGCGTCTTCATCCCAAAGAGCAGATGAAAAACTGCATTCGTCTAACAGGTGTGCTATTGTTTCACCATGTTGGCCACAGAGGACACAGAGGGAAGGTCCCTCGAACCCTCTTTTCACAATATTGTCCCAGGTTAAGATTCTACCTCTTAAAACCAGCCAAAGGAATAGGGTTATTTTAGGCCAGAGTTTGGCTCCCCACAAACGTTTCCAAGTATGGTTTGCCACAAAAGTCATAGAGTTGGTCTGGAGATTATAAGCTTCTTTAACAGTGAACATGCCTATGGGGCGATAACCCCATCGAAGAATATCTCTCCCCCTCTGTGTTTTTATCTTCCTGTTACTCACAATTTCAAAAACATGCCTACTAGTATCATCCCCATAGTTGGCAATCCACCATTCCCGTGCTTTCCAGATACGAAAGCCTCTGTCATCAGAGTCCTCCTGCCAATATCAATTCATCATCATCTAATTTTGATGCATAATAGGGTCAGCATCGGGAATATCATTCACCAGTGTTACAAGAGGGGGTTTTTGCTGCCAGGAATCCATCCAAATATTAGCTGAAGCTCCATCCCGTATTTCCCAAAAGCTATGTTTCCTGATGATTTCACTACCAGTTCGTGCCATAATCCAAATATGAGAGCCTTTTTCAGGTCCCTCCTCTCGAATCCAGTCCAGCTGTTTCATAGTCGGAGTGTACTTTTTTCCCAAAAAAATGGTTGATTGCTCATTCGAGTGGGTAAGCCAACGCCACCAAATCTTGGCTCCACATACAATACTGAGCTCCTCCGGATCCCTAAGTCTTAAACCCCCCTCCTACTTAGGTTTACATAGAGTTTTCCAGTCAACCAGAGGCCACTTCCTATGTTCGTTCGTGCCTCCCCACAATAAGGTGCGTTGGAGATTCCTGATTTCCTTCATAACCGATTTGGGGGGCCGCCAGAACAGAGAACATATACAGGGGCATAGCTTGCAGAACAGATTTCAGTAGGACCACTCTGCCCGAGAGATTTAAGGAGTGAAGCATTCAATTGGAAAGTCTTTCCTTCATTCTATTTAAAAGATCTTCCCAGGAGACCTTTTTAAGAGTACCCTCAAATAACAGAGCCCCAAGGTATTTGGTTGGAAGAGAGCTCTTTTTGAACTCTAAAATTCTTAAGATGTTCCTTTGACTAATGGGAGGAGTATTAAAGAAAAAAACCAGAGACTTATCCATATTGATCGTAAGCCCTGAAGCTCGTAAGAAAATTTTCAGAGGCTGTTTGATTTGTCTGGCTTTCTGAATAGAAGAGTGGCCCATAAGTAGGGTGTCATCTACAAACTGCTGGTGGGTAATGGATTTATAAGGCAGAAATTTAAGACCTTTGATGCGTCCCTATTCAACTAAACAAGAGATTAGTCTCCCCAGACCTTCCTTCATGAGCACAAAGAGGAACGGGGATAGGGGATCACCTTGCCGGATACCCCGAGAGGGTTTGAACATAGTTGAAGGATGCCCATTGACTAGAATAGAGAAGAAAGCCGAGTAGTTAAGATTAGCTATCCATCTGATCCAAATATCACTGAATCCAAAGGAGATCATAATTTCTTTCATGTATGACCAGTTTAGTTTATCATAGGATTTGGATAGATCCAATTTAAGCAACATCCCGGCTTTTTTTGTACTCCTCAAAGAATGAAGAACTTCATGAGCCAGAATAATACCATCCATAATCTGACGGCCTTCCACAAACCCCGACTGTTCCAGGGAGATTAAAGAAGGAAGAAGGGGTTTAAGCTGATTAGCAAGGACTTTCGTGATGAGTTTATAAATGATGTTGCAAAGGGAAATAGGTCTAAACAGATCAGCTTTGTCAGCCATCGAGGATTTGGGAATCAAGGTTAAAAAGGTAGAGTTCAAAGCCGGGAGAACCCCTCTCATTCTCCAGGATTCTTCCACCACCTGCCAGACTTCCTGTTTGATTAAATCCCAGAAAGCATGAAAAAAATTTGCAGTGAAACCATCCGGTCCAGGGTATTTCCCATCCTCCATTTGATTCATAGCTGTCTCAACTTTCAGGAAATCAATAGGACGGATTAGCATTTCATTCTTCTCTTCTGTAATAAGGCAGGGAATGACCGCTTTGATCACCCTACAGGCCTCGGTACAATCAACAGGAGTTTCAGTCACCACTTCCTTGAAATGATTGACCAATTCATGTTCAATTCCCTCATGAGATTCTACTACCACCCCCTCATCGTTCTGCAGGTTACATATATGATTGCATTGTCTATGCTGGATGGTAGCGCGGTGAAAAAAACTTAGTATTCTAATCCTCATCTTTAAACCACAGGTTACTGGATTTTTGCTTCCACAAGATCTCCTCCTACCTCTGTCTTTGAAAGAGTTGCTCAACAAGTTGATTTTCCTTCAACTCAATTGTGGGAGTCACTCCTGTCTGCATGATACACTCTTGGATTTGCTCCATCTTTAAGTCCAGTTTCGCTTTTTCAACCTGTATGTCCCAAACACATCTTTATTCCATCGCTTGATGTGTTGTTTGAGCATTTTCAATTTTTGTTGAAAGCAATACATTTTCGTACTAGGGGGTGGAATAGACGTCTGCCACCATTCTTCCACACAAGATGCAAAATATTCATGTGTTAACCAGAACTTCTCAAACCTAAAAGGCTTAGTCATTTTAGTTCCTATGTTACTCCATGTTAGGGACACCGGCCAGTGATCGGATCCAAAAGCGGCAATTGGTCGAGAAGTCATAGTTCCTCCCATAAGCATGATGCTTTCAGACAAAAGAAATCTGTCAACCCTGGTTGCCACCAAATGCTCCCCTCCCCTTTTGTTGTTCCAGGTACAAACCGTGCTCCCAAGATCCACATCAATCAGGTTATTAGCCTTAATGAATTCATCAAACAAAGTATTTCCAGGAGTGAGATATCTTCTGCCACCTCTTTTCTCGGATAACGACCTGATCATGTTAAAATCTCCACCAACAATCCAATGGGTTCCTTCAAACATTCTCCTCAGATTCGTCATGCTACTCAAGAATTGTCGTTTATCAAGGTAACTACTAGGTCCGTAAACGTTGGTCAGAGTACCTCTTACATCAAAACCGATGACATGGAATTCCGTAGAAAGACTAAACTTAGTAGATAGAAAATTATAAAGAGAGACTTTCCTAGGATCCCACAAAACTGCCATTCCGCCTGAATGATTAGTCGCATCTAGTGCCATACTTTTATAGTGTTTCCAGAGATTATGAGCATTGGCTTCTAATTGGGTTCCTGAACATTTAGTTTCTTGCAGAAAAACCATAGTAGGTTGTTCCTTCATGATTTTAGTCTTAAGGGTTTTAATTTTATGAGGACCATTGGTACCTCGGATATTCCATGATAAAAATTTCATCAAGCACTGTATTTAGCTGAGAGAAGAGCTTACTGAATGGTCGGATATTGTCCAGAATCTACCAGTCTTGCCCCAATTTCTCCGATCCTGTCCCTATTCGACCGCCTTCCCCTCTTGGAACTACTATCTTTTAACTTCCTTTTATTTTCCTTCAGTTTCAGAGGGTCGATTCCCAAGCTAGAGGTCGGCTTGGTTTTCAGGATAGCTTCCTTCAGCAGCTAAAGTTGATTATCAAGGATAGAATAAACCTCAATATTTTTGCATGCCTCTTCAATACTATCAAGATCCAAGTCCCCAAGTTCCATTTCGTCTAGATCCTCATCCATATGTTTTGTTTCTAGACAGTTTTTTCCACCAGATTTAATAGGTTTATCAATTACAGCCGCCACCTCCGGAGGGACTTCTGCAGGCTGGGAGGGTTCTTGATTGCTTCCAGGAGGAGGGTTTTCTACCAGAATAGGCTCCAAGGCTGCAAAACTATTAGTCTGAACAACCTTTTTCCACAGATCCAGGCCATTATGTCGCCTCCCCGTTTGTTTTCTGTTAGTGACTTTGACAAAACCATCCGTGTCCTTCTGCTCCTGTGTACTGCTTCCAGGGATATCCACAGGGAGTTTAAGGTGACAATCCCTAGCAAGATGTCCATGGGTATGACATCACTGACAACGAAAGGGAATATGTTCATAATCCAAGGTTTGAAACCACTCTGAATCTTCCCAGTTAAGAGTGATCCCCTCAGGGAGAGTTTTGGAAATATTCATATAAACACAGATATGGGCATATTAGACATACCTTCCTTGCTTATTTTGATCAGATATCTTGACAAAATGACCCAGAGTTCATTCAATGGCTTTTAGAATGTCCATACCCCAGTATTCCGTAGGAAGCGAGTAGAGACGAATCCACACCGGGGCGATTGAAAGGTCCTCCTTGTCTGGGTTGAAATGATCCTTCCATATTCTCAAGAATAGACCAGCAGAGTAGTAAAAATAGTGTCCTCCCTCAAATATTCGGTCCTTATCCTCAAAATTGAGGAAAACAACAATAAAGAAACCCTTAGAGCCCAACCGAAGGTCAAAGTGGCCTGTGGGTTTCCAGGTCGAGTGAATCCAACATGTCAATGCTTTCTCCGTAGGCCATATCCCCCTAAATTTCCCTATCAATGCATGATCCATCATATGCTATATTCTTTCCTTCACCCGGGTGGGGTTAACAGTGATAGTCGGGGTGCTGGTCGATCTAGGGATGCAAACCCTCTGTCCCGTTTCGCTTCTAACCATCTCCTGCTTCTCCAGTCGCGGACTGAGACCCTCTCCTCCTATCCTGGTCTCCTGTATTGTTAATGTCGAACCCTCACTCGATGGAACTTTACCTTGTTGCAGAGGAGGGGAGAGAGCCCTCCCCTGTGACCACACCATCGCTCGGCCTCACTCACAGGAACTACAATGCCACACATGACCCTCGCAAAGATATCCCAGCCAACGAAATCAACCGTTAAAAATAGTCATTTCTTGGAGCCTCTGCCAACCTTCGATTCCTCGAATATAATATGATTAATAACAACCAATAATAAAATAAAATAGACTATTTTATTTTCCATAACATCAATTTTTATTTCAATAAAATGGAATATTTTTATTTTCTATAATGTTATTATTTATTCAACTAAAATAGATAATATATATCATTGTATATTTTTTGTATTTTTATTTTTATTATTTTAAAATAATATGTTTAATTAAGCTAAATATAGAAATAATAATATGTTTATATTTACTTGAATATAATATGATTAATAATAAGAGATAATAAAATGAATAAGATTATTTTATTTTCCATAATATTATTTTTTATTTCAATGATTATATTTTTATTTTTCATAATGTCAATTGTTATTTCAATAAAATAGATAAATATAAATTATATTTATATTTTTTTATTTTATTTGTATAAATAATATATTTAATAAAGATAAATATAAAAATAATAATTTGTATTATGTTTTATTGTTAATTTTACTTGGAATTTGAATAAAATGTACAATTTGAATATTATGTATTTTTTTATTCTATTCCAACTCCATAACTCCCGAAAAATTCCAATTCCATAACTCCTTCATACGCAGCATTGGATTTATATGGATCTCACTCATATTCAAAGCAACAAGCAATTCGCCCTTTTCAACATGTACGTACCCAATCTTTATTCAGAGAAACAAGACTACTGCAATCTACTTAAAGACTTTCTATAGGCATATGCCCCTCAGAATATTATTCTTGCCGGTGATATGAATATTACCCTCTCCAAGACTAAAAAAAAGGGTGGTAACAGTGGAAAATATTACTTCCAACCCCAAGTCGAAGCTCTAATCCAAACGTGGGATCTCATTGACATCAAACCCAAAAAAGGGAAATATACAAGGTCCAACAAGCGAATTGGCAAAGGAAATATTATGGCGAGATTGGATAGGTTCCTAGTCCAAAGCAACCTTTTGTCTGACAATCAAACCATTTCCTCTAACATTCTGGCCAATCTAGCCTCCGATCATAAACCCATCCAACACCTCTTTCAAGAGAATGAGGACCTAGGTCCAATCCCCTTCAGGTTCAACCCCCAATGGCTCGCACATGACAGCTTCTGGAGCACCTTGGAAAATGTGTGGAAAATACCCATCACCGGATCCCCTTGTTATGTATGGGAAAATAAACTCTCTAGTACCAAAAACACTCTTAAGTATTGGGCCAAATCTAATTGCCCAGCTCCTGCAAATCTCATAAATACTGTAGTGGCCGCTCTTGAAGACTTCCAATTCAAAATGGAGGATCATCCCCTTGAAGTTTCAACGCTGCATGAAGAAGTCAAACGCCAAACCAACACTTTTCAAGCATTCTGATCTGAAGAAGAGTATTGGAGGCTTAAGTCGCGGAGCATCTGGCTCAAAGCTGGTGATAAAAATACTGCGTATTTCCATAAGCAATTCAAAGTCAGACAAAGCTTCAACTACATCTCTGAAATCAAACTGGACAATGGCACGATAGTAAAAGGGAACTTGAACATAAAAAACGCAGCTCATACACACTTCTCCAAGCTATTCACGGAAGAGGACAGCGCTGGTGGAGAGGATGAGTTCAAGTTCTTGGAGCACATTCCGAAGAGGATTATGCCGAAGGATAATCGCAACATGCACAAACTGTTTACAGAGCAGGAAGTGCTCAAAGCAATCCATTCACTCGATTCTGACAAGGCACCGGGCTCGATGGATACTCGATCCATTTCTACAAAGTCTGCTGGAAGTATATTAAAAAAGATTTCATGAGAATGATAAAGAAATTTCATTCAAAGGAAAAAATTGGAGGTTGCACAAATTCAATGTTCTTGTCACTCATTCCAAAAAACACTAATCCCAGTTCATTCAGCAGATTTAGACCGATCTCGCTATGTAACTCCTCATACAAAATCATCTCCAAGATGATAGCAAATCGACTGAAGCCTTTACTCAACAATATTATCTCTGACAATCAAAGGTGGCTTCCTAAAAAGAAGGAAAATTCTGGACAATGTTATTCTTGTGCAAGAAGCAATTCACTCCAGCAAGGCCCGAAAGGAAAAAGGTATGTTAATCAAGCTAGACATGGAAAATGCATTTGATTGCATCAAACATTCTTTTCTTTTTAAATTTCTGAAATGCTTTGGTTTCGAAGACACACTCATGAGCTGGATCTCAGCTTGCATATGCAATCCCTAGATCGCTCCCCTCATCAATGGACACCCAACTAATTTTTTTGAAGCCACATGGGGCATTAGACAAGGCTGTCCCTTGTCCCCCTTCCTGTACATCATCATTGTTGATTCCCTTAGTTGAAAGCTGAATCACAATTTGACTTCTGGAACCCTCCCTAGTTTACACTTAACCTCTGATTCCCATCCACTCAATCATACCCTTTTTGTCGATGGTTCACTATTATTGGGTGGTGCCTCTTCCATCATAGCTCATAAATTCATTCGAAACCTGAATTCTGCAATGCATCTGGAGGCAAGATTAACTTGCATAAAAGCATTGTCTACTGTTGGAATTTAAAAGACAACGTTGTAGCCAAAATCAACAGAATACTCGGCATCAAAGTTTACAATCATTGGGACAAATTCTTGTATCCCGATCTCCCAATCACCCAAGGCCTCTCAAAAACTGGAAATTGGGAAGATACGATAAACAAAATAAAAAATAGAATTGGAAGATTGGGAGGGTACTGGCTCAGCAAGGTTGGAAAATTGACTCTTATAAATTCAGTTCTCTCTCCGCTGCCTATATATCAATTCTCCATCCTCCTACCTCCAAAAGGAGTGTCAAATTTGATAAGTAAACTTCTGAGATATTTCCTTTGGTTTGGTGGGAAAAATAATGGAAAAAAAAATCACTTAGTGAAGTGGGAGATCATAAAGCAACCAAAATCCTCAGGAGGCCTACAAATACGTGATCCTTTCCAAGCAAATTTAGCACTGGGCGACAAACTTTTATGGAAACCTATGCACAACAAAGGCCATCAAGTTAGTCTTGTGCTCAGAAAGAAATACTTTCAGGGTAATAGGTTAAGGTGTATTGACCATAAGCCAACTTCCAAAGACTACAACATCTGGACATTATGTAAGGCAGCATGGAATTTCTTTTCCAAAAATCTCTACTGGGTACCCGATAATGGCAGAAAAATGGATATCTTCATGGATAAGATCATGAACAACGAAACATTACATAGCACTCATGAACTATATAATATTGCAGTCTGGCTTAAGCAGAATATGATCACAACTTTGAAGGATTTCAGTGCTTGGGACAGGCATGGCAACTGGAAAATCTGGAACAGTAGAATCATCCCCTCATAGCTTGAGTTGGCTAGAAACATACTCATCGATAAATTGAAAGGTTGCGCCCCCACTCATCTGCTGGATAAAGACGAACAGGGCTGAGGCCCCACTCGATCCTATACCTCTATTTTCGGATACAAAGCTCTGCAAACTCATGAGAACTAAAGAAATGATATATGGAAATTAGTATGGGATCCTCTTGGACTCCCCAAAATCAATTTCTTTATCTGGACTCTAATCCATTGCAAAGTCCTCACTGGATAAAATCTCACTAAGAGAGGTTTCCATGGGCCTTTCTGGTGCCATTTCTGCAGAAATAGTAACGAAACTCTCACTCATCTCTTTAAATAATGTAAGTATACCAAGCTTGTCTAGAAATACACGCTTTTTTATCTCAATTTATCCATGTCGTCCTTCTCTTCCATCACCCAACTTTTCAAAGAATGGAAATCCTTGTATCCCTTCCCCCTTTCCATAAAGAAAACTTGGCATCATATTTGGATTTAAATCCCCAAATACATACGCTGGAAAGTCTGGATCGTAAGAAACAACATCATCTTTCAGGACAAGCAATACACTCCAATGCAAATTGCAGGCAAAGCCAAAGGCCTATTGATCGAGACTCTCATCAATTCCAATTATAAGTCAGATGCTAACCTCAGCAGGGATGAAAAGAATTGGATTGGAGTCAATATTCCTAGCCCAAACACAACCATCTACCAACGACAATAGCCAAAATGGCAGATTAGACTATCTAATTTTGAATTTCTTGCTTGGAGAAACAACCAAGCAATGGATAGCCTTCAATTTGATGGCGCCTCCAAGAGAAATCTCGGTGTAGCAGGAGCTGGAGGAGTCTTGTGGCTAAGTGGAGGAACATTGAGACTGAAGTATAGCTGGGGTTTAGGTATCTGCTCAAACAACATAGCGGAAGCATTGGCCTTGCTGAAAGGTTGCCAGATCACCAAAGAGCATAAGATTGATAAACTACAAGTGTTTGGAGACTCTATGCTAATTATCAGATCCATCAACGCAAAAAACATCCTCAGCAATCTTACACTAAATCAAATCATTCAGCGAATTCAAAGCATTTCGAGTACATTTACTAAGTTCAAGGCCTATCACATCTTAAGAAATTTAAACAACGAAGTGGATACAGAAGTTGATGCTGGTTCCAAGCTCAGATGGGGCACTCCTAGAATTTCTAACAATGCGACTGAATTTCATCAAATTCCTTGATTATGCTTCATCTCACAGAATACAGTGCACTCGTTTTCACGAACAGATAATCCTGACTCTGTCCTCACCGTATCCAGTAGTAGAAAGTTAAAGCCACTTCGTTCTGCAACCTAAAGATCATTGATCAAATTAGAAACATGGTTGCTTGACAATCGATCTGGCAACTTTTCATTGTGCACAGAAAATGAATTGCAGAACTCCTACAACATTTGATTGTTCATTGATTCAAAATCTTGGTTGCCTGTCCAAATCTTGGTTTCCTGTCTAATGCTCTAGTAAAATTCAAAGAGATAAATGGATGATGAAAGTCTTGTGAACTCATTGGTGTAAACGACAATTGTAAGACCATAGTCAACTAAAACAACTAGGCTCAATAGAAGCACGATATAAAACACAGATTACAACGATAGGAAGCAATTCGATGATGCATTTAAAGTTTTAGACTTTGGGCCACATAATTTTACAGCAGCATTCATATTATTTGATCCTGAGCTTGGATTGAAGGATCAAATCGTAGAAAATGAAGGAAACTTTTTGGATATTGGATTATAGAGACCGTGGCAGTGGAAGCTGATTTTTTAAAGGACCAAATTGTGATTTAAAGAATCAAGCCCAAAATAGAGAACTGATGACCATACAGTTCAATTAATTGATTAACTATTGTAGCATCGGGAAGATCATTCTCAAAGGAACTGAGTGGGGTATAGAGCAACCTGCATTATAGAGATCAATTTCTATATGAAAATGCCTAAATTTTAGATCATAGAGAATTTGTTGATGAATAGCCGGTTTTGATTCTAGCGGGTCATGTAACTCAATTTTTTTTTAATATACAATACTCGTTTCAGTTAAAAAAAACTTTAATATAATATAATTAGTTAAAACAAATAAATAGAAAATCAAACAAAATATTTTCTTTTTTATAATAACATTTTTATTTATAATATCATTGTATTTTAATTAAATATATAATTTATTTATATTTTGTTAAATATCTTATGATTAATTAAAAAATCAAAATTTAAATTAAATATAAAATCAAAATTTTCTCATTTATATTAATGATTAATTTAGAAAAAAATTGATTTATATTCTTCAATCATGTTATTTTAAATTTCGCTTGAATAAAGATATTTAAAAAAAAAAAACCATGACTATAGATAAGAATACAAATTTTGTGATAAGATGTAATTGTGAATGAGGCATCATGTGAAATTACAGGTTATATCAAAATTTTAGATACACAAATATCATAAGAGCTTATAAGTTTTTTTATTATTTGTGAAATTACAGGTTATATCAAAATTTTAGATACACAAATATCATAAGAGCTTATAAGTTTTTTATTATTTGTTATGGTTTTTGTTTGTTTTAATATGAAAATATTAAAACAAATAAAAATCCAAACTAAATATAAAATCAAATAATTTCTTACACTCTTAATTAATTGAAAATGGTATAGTGGCTAATTTAGTAAAAAGTTGATTTTATTTACTTATTTTAAATTATTATATATAAGATATAATGTGATGCTTTTTTTTTAAGACAGTTCTCAAATTATGAATCAACTTTCATTTTGGATTATCTTATATCGATGAAATTATAAGTTTTGGATTATTTACTAATTTTTATTTTGTTATTTAATATATATTATATTTTAAAAATAATTTGTAATTTTTTACAATAAAAATTATAATTTAAAAGATTAAATACTTTTCAAATCTAAAATTATTTTTATTTTGATAATTCTGTTACTAAATTTATATGTTGATATAATTTATGATGTGTTTAATTACTAAAATAAAGTAATATTTTAATATTCTATTACATAATCTAATATGTTTTTATAATTTGTGGTTGTTTAAATAATTAAATAAAAACAATTTTATTATAAGCATTAAATTTGTAACATTTTTGTGTATTTATATAAAATCAAATTGATCATAAAATTTACATTTAAAAAAATCATATATAAAAATATAAATTTTATGTATTTGTTTTGTGATATGTTGTACTACGATTATGATGTTGTGTTTTGATATGAACTTGTGATATTGTAATTTGTTGTGTAGTGCACATGAAACATATATTTATGTGATATATTATATTTGAAGGTCGTCGAATGTTTTACAAAATAATAATTATTAATAATATTATTTCTTAAAATTTACATTTAAAAAAATCATATATAAAAATATAAATTTTATGTATTTGTTTTGTGATATGTTGTACTGCGATTATGATGTTGTGTTTTGATATGAACTTGTGATATTGTAATTTGTTGTGTAGTGCACATGAAACATATATTTATGTGATATATTATATTTGAAGGTCGTCGAATGTTTTACAAAATAATAATTATTAATAATATTATTTCTTATTTAATTACGTATAATATAAATAATATATATTTTGCATATAATCAATTTGTATTTATATTAATTTAAAAATAATATGATTAATAAAAAAAATAATAAAATAAAATAAACCATTCTATTTTACATAATATTATTTATTTATTTTAATAAAATAATATATATATAATTTTTATACTTACATTTGTATTATTTTAAAA
Organism: Larix kaempferi; assembly: GCA_027924585.1. Lineage (NCBI taxonomy): Eukaryota > Viridiplantae > Streptophyta > Pinopsida > Pinales > Pinaceae > Larix > Larix kaempferi. Next base: position 16,693,232 of record BSBM01000070.1, read on the forward strand.
TAATATATTTAATTAAAATAAATATAATAATAATATGTATCATCATGTAATCAATAAATGGATCATATATTTTTATTTTCTATATATTTATATTTTTCATAATGACATTTTTTTTATTTTAATAACTATATTTTTTATTTTTTTATATAATATCAATTTTTATTTTAAAATAGATGACATTATAAAACATATATCATAATTATTACATTTGTAACATTTTGTAACATTTTCAACAGGTTTATATAAAATCAATTTTATCATAAAATTTACATTTTAAAATTTCATATATAAAAATATAAATTTTATGAATTTCAGTTGTGTTTGTGACGGTGTAATATGTTGTTTAATACACATTGAACACATATTTATTTGATATGTTATATTTTAAGGTGATTAAAATATTTTAAAAAATTTAAAAAAAAATATTTGTTAATTATTTTACAAATTGTTTTATTAATAATGTTATTATTTGAATATGTATAATTTAAATAATGTATATTTTTTATGTAATCAATTTGTATTTATATTGATTTGAAAATAATATGATTAATAACAATAAATAATAAATGTATAACTGAATGAATGGCAGTTCTATATCTATTCAGTAATTACAGATCTCTTGCCTTAAAATGTATAGCTGAATGAATGGCAGTTCTATATCTATTCAGTAATTACAGAGATTTCTGACAGGGATGATGGTTGTCAACGACCATGATCAAATCAATGGGATTCCTAGAATCACATTTTGCAATCGTCATTCTGCACGACTTTGTTGCTCTTCTCGATCCTTTGCTACACTCCATGTCTCTTATGGTCTTCCAAGTCTCCACTTTACTGCCCTCCCACATCCATAACAACAACAACAACAAATGAGTCGTTGTATATATAAATCAAACTGGAAGTTGGCTAATTCACAATGAATGAAGTTATGGCTACTACCCTTATCAATCAACATATTTACCTTTTTATTTTTTCTATATCCTTCTAATTGAGAGTTTGAAGAGTGTTAATGTTGGCCAATGCATGATAATATATGGTGGGAGTAGTATATTTTAGTTCTACATCTTGAGACTATTATAGTTTCAGATCTTCTTCCTCTTCACAATCTACGTAGAATAATTTTTTCAATCTACTTATGTCCCTTACTATACTTCTATCACAACTGAAACATAGTTCCTTTTCTCTTATTTCCTTCACTTGTTGAGGCATCAACATTGTAGTCTAAGTGAGGTTGTAAGGGGTGGGGGGGGGACATTTCCCTCTCTATAGGTGTTATTAGTAACGCTTCTGGTAGCCATATTTTTACTTTCAACTTTCCCTGCCAAATCAAAAGCATTCTCCAATGATTTTGGTTCAAAGAGACATACCTCATGTTGAACGCTCTCATTTAAGGTGCCCATAAAGAGATCCAACAAATTATCCTCTGGAATGTTCTTCACTCTAAGAATCAACTTTTTAAATTGCTTAATGTGATTTGTAACTAGATTCCTTTGCATGAGAGTTATCATTTGGATAAAGAAGGTGTTACTCTCAAAATATCTATAAACAATGCATTAATTGATTCATAAATATAGACCAAGACATAATAGAGTCCTTTTTATGGTCACAAAGCCATTGGTACCATACAAATTGTTTAGGTTCTTAATACAAGTATGCTATAGTTATATTTTGTAAAGTTGCCACTTGATGTAGATCAAAGAATTGCTCCATCTATAATATCCATGTTATTTCATCATTTCCATCAAAATCTATAATATCAATCTTGGGAATGAAGTACTTCCTTGGTCTCGAGTTGAACCCATTATGTTCTAGATTATGTAGTGATGCATGATCAAGTGCTAGGGACTCAAACCTCTTGTTATCCGTTTTTTTTGGTTTTCTTAATATGTGACTAGGATGCTATCCTTTTTTTTATCATTGTATTCTTATTGAAAAGGTGAATTAGGGGTAGAGAAGTGCCTCATCTCATTTAGAATTTCCCCTTGCATATCTTTGAGATCATCTTTCATCTTTTCCATCTTTTGATCCATTGATCCCATCTTTTGATCCATCGTTACCATTTTTTTCATATTCAGTTTCAACTCAATTTCTATATATATTTTTTTGTTTTCCAATTGAACATGTGTCATTAACTTATCACTCAATCCTTGACTTTGTCCCCCAAATCGGATATCTAGTTATACATTTCTTCATTTTCTTCATGAGTCGTAGTTGATCTCTCTTGAGGTTTAATTGTTTTATAATTTTTTTGTAGAATCCCTTGCCATGTGAGCCTAAAATAATTCACCTATAATGCTTCTCTATTTCCTCTTTATTATACTTTTAGAATCACCCAAAACAAATATTCCAAGCAAACGTTATGCAAGTTTCAATTTAACATACCTTTAGAAGCCCTAGTTTGTAGGTTTTCTTGCTATCTAGCCTTTTGTACTGAATTTGTAATATCCCTTCAAAGGAAAGTCCTCGGATTCACCTTGTTTTGACTCTAGAGTTTTGTTTACAACTGGTTCTAAACACCTCCAAATGATTTCGAATTTGGGGAGGAAGGTCTTGATGGGGAATAGGAAATATTAACACACCTATCAGACATCCAAACAACTAATATACCCATCCATGGTATGCAAATTGCATGGGAATAAGTTTCGGAACAAGACTAGTTAATTTGAGAAGTGGATATCCCCCCTAGGTATGACATTAGATGCTCTTCCAAACATTGTACGAACTTCACTAATTCTTGGTATGATACTTGGCTCTATTAGAATACATTAGGAACAATATATGTGCAGCATTATATTTGGTTTTAGAGTCGAATAGTCATCCTAATGAACAACAACTTCTAGAGTCTAGTTTTTGAGGTGAAATTGGTGGGCAAGGAGTCTCGAATTTCTTCATAAACCATAGTAACACTTTAGAGGTATGAAAAAATAATTTGGGCCATCAAAGTAACTTAATATCCAACTCATAACATTATAAATAACTCATCAAACTCTGATATAAAATGGGTACAATATCATTCCAAATTCACTATGCAAATGCTATGGGGAAAATGGCTCGAATCTCCTCCTTGAATGTAAATATAATTTGAAATACATAATCTTTCGAGCCGTGGATATGAGGATATTATTATGACATATATATATATATATATATATATATATATATATATATATATATATATATATATATATATATATATCATCTAGAATGTCCATGAAGTATAAATAACAGTCCTTCACGAACTATATGCAACAACAAGTGCGCCCTTGCACATTTACATGACATTGAGAGAAAGATAGTAGAATAGGCATAGAGAAGAATGAGAGAAGATGAAATCAAATTTAGTTGAGGTTTGAACCTGCATCAAAAAATATCCATGAATCTCTTTTGAGAGGTCTTAATTTCCTCTCCACCAACCAACTAGGATGGGAATCTTGCACCCTTGAAATTGGTTCTAAGGCAAGAAGGATAAGCATACACCTTGCAAGGACAAGCTAAGCTCTCCAAATTTTTCCAAATGAGAAATGATCAAAAGCTGGTATCCTTATTTCTTCTTGTCTTTTATTAACCTCCCAAGGCCTCCATGGCTCGAATTCCCTCCAATATCTTCATCCCAACTCAAATTAGGGAGAGATTCCCAAGAGTGCCACTTATCCAACATTTCCTAGCCTTCCTCTTCCATCAATTCGAATGGGGGGAATCTTGGCTGCCATAACTCCCTTATGTGCCCTCTTGGAGGATAGTTTTATCCTTGACATGTCATATAGGTCAGATGTCAGCAATCAGGTCTAATCCTTGTCATAAGTGTCATAGAATCTTCATCATTGTTGTCATAGAAGCTAGGGAATCTAGCCCAAGTGTCACAATACCTCTAAGATGCCTCTTCCTCTTCCATGGGAGTTACTCTCCCACTCTAATTAGACCCTCATTGAGTCATTCCAAGTATAATGCCTCTCCAACTCCCCCAATAACTTTATACTCCACCATGGATTCGAATGGGTGAGAATAGGATGCCATGTGGCATGGAGAATCTTGCCTTGTGTGGGTCCCATACCACCTATGCGTCCTCATGACCAAGTGCCACCTTATTTTCTTAGTATTAATATTTATTTGGCCCCTTTTACTATATATTTTTCAATATAATGTCCAATTGGGTCTTACATCTCCCTTATTCCAAGTCTAAATGTTTCCACCCCAACCTAGGGAACTAGTAGATTGGTGTATTTTTCCCTTCATGTGATTTATTTGGATGGGGACATTACAGTCCTCCCCACCCAATACTTCTTTCCCTCAAGCAATTCTAATTTGGGATGCTGCAAAATTTGTTCCTATCCCCATGTTGCATCCTCACTTGGAAAATCTTTCCATTGTACCAAATATTCTCTTATGGTTCTGCTCCTCAATTTTCTTTCTCTTTTCTTCAAAAAAATTTCTAGAACGATTATGAGTTGTCCTTCATCATCTAATGGAGGGAGTGTTTCTGAGATATCAATTTCCTAACCAATAGCCTTCTTAATACATGAAACATGAAATAAATTGTGGATTTTTCTACCTTCCGGAAGTTCTATCTCATAAGCTACCTCCCCAACTTTTTGAACTATCTTGTATGGACCATAAAACCTTGGTTTAATCTTTTTAGATCCTTTCCATTTTAATTTGGTTTGCTTATATGGATGCAACCTTAAATAAACCAAATCATTCACTTGAAAAGTTATTTCCTTCCTATGTTGATCCACATACTGTTTTTGTTGATTTTGGGAAACCTGCAAATTGTCTTTTAAAAGCTTCAAAATCTCTTGACTTTCCTCAACCCAATATTTAGCTTTTGGAGCTCTACTATCACAAAAAATGTGATCAACAAAGGTGAGTTATTCATAACCATAAAGTGATTTGAAAGGAGACATGCCAATGGACATATGGCAAGTAGTATTGTAGCAAAACTCACCCAAATGTAGCCATTTAACCCATGCTTTTTGCTGCTCACCAACATAGTTTCTCAAGTACCCATCCAAACATTGGTTCACCCTTTCTGTTTGGCCATCAGTTTGAGGATGATAGCTTGTGCTAGGAGTCAACTAAGTGCTCACCAACTTGAATATTTCTTTTCAAAAAACACTCATAAATCTGCTATCCTTGTCACTCACAATGTTTTTGGGAATTCCATGTAATCTGAAAATATATCTAAAGAATAGCTCATCTACTTGTGCAATAGTAAAATATGATGTAATAGAAAAGAAATGAGAAAAATTGGTGAGTCTATCCACCACAACATAAATACAATCCTTACCAAAATCCTTGGGCAAACCTATGATGAAATCCATTGAGATGCTTTCCCATTTTTGTTCTGGAATGGGAAATGGTTGTAAGACACCAGCAGGATGGGTGTGTTCAACTTTGTTTTGCTGACATATCTTGCATTCATTCACTTACTTTAAAACATCTTCCTTCAACTCTTTCCAAGAGAACCTTTGTCTTAATTGCCTATATGTTTTAAAGAAACCAGGATGGCCTGCTAAAGGAGAATCATGAGTTTCCTTCAAGATCTTGTGCTTTAAGTTCGAACCATGAACTAAGTATATTCGGTCTTTATAGTATATTAGGCCATTCAATATGTTGTATCTATGATCTCCTTTGACCCCATCTAACAAATCACAAGCAAATCTATCTTTGGAATAATCTACTATTAGCACATCTTTCCAATCTTTTGAAATGTCCATAAGGGAAAATGAAAGTCTCTTAGACAATGCATATGCTACAACATTATTCTTCCCTTTTACAAATTCAATGTCAAAATAAAAATCTTGGACCTTACTTACCCATTTTTGTTGCCTTTCACTGAGATCTTTTTGCGTAAGGAAATTATTTAAACTGTTATGATCAGTTTTGACCACAAACTTGTTCCCCACCAGATATTGTCTAAACCTGGCCAAAGCATGCATGATGGCTAACATTTCTTTGTCATATATGGAGTAGAGTCTCTCACGTTGATGCATTTGTAACTTAGGAAGATATTCACTTGTATATTGTATGTATTACATTTGCACTTTATTGTATCCCCAACGGAGATGTATTATTCCTCCGATTGGAAGTGTCGTCAGTTGTACTTGCAAGTGTAGCAAGTTATATTGTAAGTGTAGTAACTTATATTTGATGGGTTACTAGACCACCTTAGAGGGGTCGGGCTAGTATGAGTTAAAGGGTTATTAGACCACCCTAGTGGGTTTGGCCGAGTGACAAGTGGTAATGGGTTATTAGACTCTCCTATGGGAGGTCGGCCCAGTTAAAGTAAAAGGAAAGTAAAGGTAAAGTGTAAATAGAGAGGAGCACCTCTCTATTTATCCATTCATTCACTCACTCACTTCGCATTAGTGAGAGAGAGTAGGAGTGCGCACAAGTGGAGGAGGAGAAGTTTCTAGGATACTATCTCTTGTTTGGGGGTTTGATATTTGTGATCGTTGTATTGGTGCTCATTCTATCTCTGAGGAAGTTGCGGGGTTTTTCACCTTCTTGGTTTTCCCTAGTGAAATGCTTTGTGTCTCTTATCTCTTGTGTTTGATATGTTGTACATGTTGTTCTCTCAGTTAAGATCCTAGATCATATTGAATTAAATAATGAAAAACTAACATGGTATCAGAGCTAGCCCGAAGGAAGGTGTTGTGGGGAAAATGCACCTATAGTTCATGGGAGAAACTACCAACTTACAGTGATAAAGATAGACTTACAAGCATTCTGCAAGTACAACAAATAAGTGAAGAGATTAGGGCTTAGAGATGTATGCACCTTATTCAGAAGGTTGATCCTATCTTTGCCTTCCTTGCTCTTCAATGCTTATCCAGTGCCGCAATGTCTAGACCTGCAAAACAACTTGATACCTTTCTCAAATACATTTGACTACATATATAAGACTGATATCCATAATAGAAGAAGAAATCAAACTACAAGCAAACTATAATGAAATCCAAGACACACATGAAATAGGTCATATTTGGAAAGAGAAGAATGTCTAATCTTTATTAATGAATGAAATCAAGTACATAAAGTTATACCTTCTTTCAAGCTTGGCACTTCACGAAACCTAGATTCAAGGTCTCCTACTTCTGTTCTCCAAGGATCCCAACCTCTAATCAGCTGTGCTAGGGTTTATGAGAAATTGAGGAACAAGAGAGGGGGATGAGGGTCTCCATTCCTCCAGCATAACAATGTTATAGGCTTGGTCCCCTCACATGGCCCTTCTACCCTCCTTATATAGTCAGTGAAGGAGAGGAAAAGAAGTTATAACCGAGTAGGAGGTTCCCCAACCAACTTAACTTCCCAAAATTTCGAGATTTTGACTTGTATAGGAATGTAATCTACTCTACAGTAGACAAACTAGCGTACATGTGGAGGTGGGTGCTACTTTAATGAAGCAGAGTAGGGTATATACGCTACTATCATGCCTGTGTACCAGTGTCCATATGAAAAATGGCCAAAAACATGCTTTTCTGCTCATTTTCAGGAGATGGTTTGGTCTGGAAAAATGTTCCCAAGGGTTGTAATCATCAAATGGGTCAAGCATGAGGTAATTTCAACCATTTTTAGTGTCCCAAATGACTCCTCCATCCACAAGTGTCCTGTTGTGTGACTGAACTTGATCTCAAGAAGTGTCGTCATGCGACTAAGGGAAGCAAGTGTCGTCACAGACGGAGAGGTGTCATTTTAAGCTATAACAGATTCCCCCTAATGTATGAGGTCAGAGGGAGTGTGGGAAATGATGGCCGAAATACATTATAAATAACAAAGAGTTGAAACATGGAGGAACAGAGAAACCAAGAATCATAGGCTCAAATTAAGTACCTGAAAGAAAAGGCAATGTCAGACAAATTTATCCTTAGGGTAACTGTCCATGTTCAAATGGTGGAACATGACCTCCAATAGGATACAATAATGATCCAAATACTGATGCATATATCATGGCCACTAAAATACAAGCGTGGATCCATGAGGAACATAAGTGTAAACATAGCCACATAAATACAAGGTGGATCTATGTCAAAACTGGAGAACATAGCCATAGAGAACAAGCTGGATCTATGTCTCATCAAAAGCCCAAAAAGTGTGTGGCTCAGTCTTGTGCAACTTGGGTGATAACATAAATGAGGTGATGCTATCGAGGATCCCAAGGTCTTCATCCAAAAACAACCTAAGGTACAAACCTATCTATGCGAATAAATGAGTTGATGTTGAACATGGGAGGTATCGTTTGATTACCAGTCATTGATGTATACCGTTAACAAATGTGAGGGTGTCCACCAATAATGAAAATGGAACCCAAGGTACCTAGTACATCCAAGCAAGTGCGAATAGATGGTCTTGCCATCGAACACTTGAATAATCCATCGGATAGGAGACATTGATGTATTCCCATCTATCCGATAGTGAGGGAAACTGCCACTAATGACTGCAATCCCCAAGGTACTAACCGAAACTCTAAACTTCATTCCCAGAGAATAATGAGTTGAAGTCGATGGGAAGAAGTCCGTTGGAAGGGAGGCCTTAATGCATGCTCCATCATCCAAAACGAGGGACACTCAACATGTATGAGTTGATTTGGAGTAGGACTGAATACATGATGAAACATACTAACACCAAGGAATGGCCGACGCATGAGGTCAAGGCAACTGCAGCAATGGCCGACACAGGTTATATCCTTGAACAGTGAGCACGACACAAGAGTGACTTAGGCAACTTTGAACACAAAGAGACCACGATGCAAATCTGCAATGTAGGAGACATTAACAGATTTTCCATATGATTGTAAGACTAACCAACGGAGGAGTAAGAACTCTGAGATCAGGTTTACCCTAAGGCCAACACTAGAACCCAACTTGTTTGATAGACTCAAAATTGGTGCTTTGTTCAAGGCGATAGTTGACTTGCTGCCATCATATTGAAAGATATTGTAACATTCTTCCCTTCCCTTTCCTTTTTCATTTTTTAACGAGCTTGACACAGAACTAAAGCATGCTCGACGGTATTTTCATATTTAAGGAGTCTGAAAAACCTAGAAGAAAACTCCATACACCTATCTGTGGACTTTATATCAAGCCCGGATTGGTCTGTGCTCGGCGGTGTTTTCTTGCTTATAGAGTTGAAAAACTTAAACAGTCCTCTATACACTTACTCGTGGATTTTAATATCTGGCCCAAGTAGGTTAATGCTCGCCGGTGTTTTTCTGTTTATAGAGTCTTAAAAACTTAAACAATCCTCTTTTTACCCCCTCGTGGATTTCACATCGAGCCCGAGTAGGTGAATGCTCACTTGGTGTTTTCACATTTCGATATTCTGAAAACCCTAAAGATTACTCCAAAGGTCCTTTTTCGTAAAGTTAGTCTCCTTCCCCGAAAAAGTGTAAAATAATGGAAGAAGAACTCTTCTAGCGCATACCAGAGTATACCTAGAGTGTACCTTTTCCGTAAATTATCCACCAAGGCCCGGAAAAAGGGTAATTCTATACCTAAGTGGATGTTGGTTCAGTTATTTTAACGAGCCCGAAAAGACAACTATGCTCAGAAAACTTTTCCTATTTAAGGAGTCTGAAGAGGGCTTAAAAGAACTCCATAAGGATCTTTTCCGTAAAGGTTTAACGAGTCCGAAAAAGTAAACTCATGACCTCCTTACGGTTTTTAACGAGCTCAAAGGAGATACAAAAAATGCTCACAACTTCCTTACTGTTTTTAATGAGCTCGAAGTGAAGATGAAAGAAATGCTCATAGCCTCCTTACTGTTTTTAACGAGCTCGAAGGGAAGGTGGAAGACTACTCATAACCTACTTACTATTTTTAATGAGCTCGAAGTAAAAGAAGAATGCTCGCAACCTACTTACTATTTTTAATGAGCTCAAAGTAAAATAAGAATGCTCAAAACCTACTTACTGTTTTTAACGAGCTCGAAGTGAAGGTGGAAGAATGCTCGGCATGGGAGGAGACGAGTGTCAGGGACATGTGAAACTAGCTCCAAGCACATGGAACAAAGCTATGCCTAATGCAAGGAACATGAGCAGGATAAGGACACTCGAGGTGTGTCTCCTCCAGGTAAAAGGTGTCAAACTGCGAAGGCAAAATGATACAGGGCTTAGCGGATATGAGATCAGAGATGGAGGCTTATACAACGAGCTAAAAGCGTGGAAGCTGGCATCAGGCTCATTAGTGCAAGCGGGATCATAACATATGCATATGCAATTTAAACACAAAGATGGGAGCCTTATCAGGGATGGCCAGAAATATATGAGGAAGAACAATATGATGCTTCTTCTCAAAGTCGTGGTAAATCTAAAAAGGCCCCCGAGCCTATGATAAAAACTCAGCATGGGCACCAAAATGGCATAAGGGTGCTGACTAGGGTGACCCATGTTAGGTAGGCTCTGCTGTCGGACTGGTGCACAATGCATAAAGAGATGGCTAACACACCAATATCCAACAGGTTCGACCCTATGGCGAATTCGGATGGCAAAAGGTTCAAATGCAACATAACAGCGGGGAAGCCTAAACCTACATGCAAGGTTCCAAATATACCTGACATGGTCGCACAAGGTGTCAAAAAGGACCAGTAAGCAAGTATACATATAGCTAAGAATCCTGTCTCCAAGAAACATCAGCACCAAGATCATATCTAAAACATATGTAAAGAAAGATCTGATACAAGTCACTGTGCTAGAAATACTTTCAACTTCACTATCATCAACAACAGGCATAAACAAGACAGAGTTTTCAAATGAAGACTCTATGGTACCTGAGCCCGAGGACTTGCAATCAACAAGATCGACTTCAGGATGAAGATCAAAGCTGAAGGACATGATGGAATCTGTAGAAACAAATTCATCATCACAGGAGTTGAAAATTCTAGAAGCAGAATCAAACTCAGCAGGAACACCGATTTGTGGATCTATAGGAGAGTCCAAAGACTCAACAGTAGAAAGATCAGACTTTAAGGTCAAACCGCGGCTGGACATAACTATGACTGGATCAACATCCAAATGAATGGCAGACTATACTATGGACTCCAGGAAAACTTCATTAGAAGGAAGTATATCGTCCCAGATAGAACACATATCTAAACATTCAGATGGAGGTGTCACTTGGTCAAACGCTGGGACTAAGTCCCAAGAAGGTAAGCATGAACTCAGAGACTCCTTCTCAGTAGCAATTGAACTCAAAGAACAATATGCCACATAAGTTCCATGTGACATAGTGGTGCCTAATGACGAGGGATCAGACTGGTCTACAGTTGGGTAATAAGGAGGATCAATGAATGCAAGCTGGTCGATAGTGACGATGCTTTCATTATGAGGGAAATGCATCACATGAAAGAACGTAGACACCACAGCATACATAGCATAAACGTAATCATTCCCGAGGATCATATCAAAGTCCACAGGGCCCTTTAAAACCATAAAATCAACTAAGACTGTTTTTCGACCCAAGGTAACAGGTGCCTGATGGAGGAATTCGATCGGTTCACTAGGTCTTCTATCGAAGGTCAACGGCCAATTAACAGTTGGAATAACATTAGGGAAACCCAAATCTCTCCAAGCATAAGCGGATAAGATACTAACAGAAGCACCTTCATCAACAATGCATCGATCAACCGTATGGTTCTCGATATCAACCTTTATCTGGAAAGGTGTCGAAGAAGGAAGACGAGGCTCGGCTAGACTATTCCAATCAAAGGAAATGATCCTAGGGCTTGGTAGGGGTTCACATGGTACAGATGAAGTACCCCCTTTTTCAGGAACATCCAAACTGGTAATGCAGAAGAATTCAGCAGTAGGTGCATCAATCTCCGAAGGACTGATGGGATCGGTCAAAGATTGCATCAATTCAATCACTTCACTCTCCGAAGGAAGAGTGGGGTCGGCCAAAGATTGCATTGATTCGACCACTTTATCAACCAAAGGTTGATCTGACTGTAGGGAATCTATAGATAGCTCAGTAACAGAGGTTCCTTCAGACATGGACCACACTCTTCGTGCCTCTGGAATGGCAGGGCATCAGTGAGTAAGGTGATCTCCCTTACAAAGTTTACAAGGGAACTTTGGTTTCCGTCCTATAGGTCGAGACTCCTTTACAACGTCAATACTCTCAGCATGACTAGCATTGGCTGACAGCTTGCCCCCAGCATGACTTACAGAGGCTGGTTGCTCAGAATCATAAGACTTTTGAACTAAGGACCACACTTTTTGCACTTCTGGAAGTACAGGGAACAAGTAAGTAAGGTGGTCTCCCTCACAAAACTTGCAAGGGAACTTACACTTCTATTTTTTGGGTTTGTCGACAATGTCAACTCCCTCAGCATGACTTGCAGTGGCTGAGCTGGTGTCTCCAATATGACTCACAGGAACTGGTGACTTGTCATTAATATGACTAGCAGTGATCAATGACGTGTCCTCAACATGACTGACAGTGGTTGAAGACAAACTTTCAGTGTGATTTTCGGTGACTAAAAGTTTTCTTCTAGCACGACCTCCAGAGGCTGGGTAGGTGCCCCTTGCATGATTTGCAGAGGCAGGGTGCTTGCCCCTAGCATGACTTACAGAGGCTAGGTTGTTGTCCCCTTGTTTTGGCATCTTATTCATATTCTTCCTCCGTCTATTCCTTTTAGACTGCTGGTTACTAGTATTGTTACTTTCGCCACATGAGGTAGAAGGAGGAGGAGAAGATGTTACTGGCAAAGAAGGCACAGGGTTCCGATGCTCTTGATTTGAGGTGCTCACAAAAGAAGCGTCAGGAGCATGCAAGGCATTCGGAGTGGAAAACAACCAAACCAGTAGCCCTATGGTGAATCCAGGAAGATTCAGAGTAGCCATTAGGGGAGTGCCAATGTTTCCAATGAATGGAACAACACAAGGATCCCCCGGGACAGGGGTAACTTGATTGGCACTCACCGGAATGCTAGACATAGTTTCCTGCTCAAATGAACAAGAATTTCTCTAAGGCAAACTAAGACAAGTAGCACAAAGAACACACCACTAAAAAAGGTCCTAGGTAAATCAAACCAAGCAAACAGATGCCTTCCAGAGAAGAGTCTAGGATGATGAGGGCCCAGAACTGATCAACGAAGGATGAAGAACAGTTACCCCGGGTCCACAATACAATGACTAAGGGTGCAAGCGCTGGAATCACCCAACCGCCCTCCCAAAGACCTACAAGGGATTTCCTCCCATGTCTGTCCTAGGTACAGCAGATATAACCCTCCACCGTCACCTGTGTATAAACTTATGGTCAAATACTAAGGATACCACCACATCGAAAACTCCTGGGGGAACAGTCTTTGGTTGAATCAGAAGGCGTGGGAAGGGTAACTGAGCCCGAAACTCAAAAGAGTCCCCAAATGCGATCCAATCCTGGTATATGCTCGAAACAGAAAGTAGGAAGTGTATTCCCAACAATCTTATCTCACAAGACCTACTACATAGATCCTAGGAAAGCTTAGAATGAAGTGGGTTTACCTATGATAGTCGAACTACGATTTTTGCATAATATGTGATCTTAGGTGGTTTAAGGTGTTTTAAACCCAAGATCCTAACCAAGACTAGTTGGTGTAGTGTAACCTAGAAAAGAAAATGTTAATAGTACATTTTATTAGAGTTCATTTTAAAGGTTACTTGCTTACTCAAAAAGGTAGTGGGTGTGTGAGAGTGGTTATAATAGATATAGAGTCCTGAAAATGAAATATTTACCACCAAACAAATCTTTTCTTTTCAATGCAAGTCTTAAAATTATGATCTAGAATGCATATGCAAATGCAATTTTTAATCTTTCGAATGCAAAAAAGGTAAATAAAGTTTAAATGTACAAAATTAAACTCAAAACCTAAGAATGCAGCTACTCAAACAAATAGGTATGCAAAAGAAAACTTGTTCTTTTTGATGCAATTCATTCTTAAATCCTTTAAGCCACTTGCAAGGTACTCTATTCAGAAAATAAATCAAAATTCTTTATGCTTTCCAAAGGTAAGAAACAAAACTAAAACTAACCTACTATCAAAGCAAATCAAAGAAACTTTCAGGTTTTCTTTATTGAAATAGTAAAAGCTACCAAAATATGACTTTCAAATTCTTATTGATGTAAGCATGCCAAACATTGGGAAAAGAGTACAAAAACTACTTTTAGACCCAAACTAAGCAAATGACCTATGAAGAAGTATGGTTTGGTAAAGTCAGGTATGCACATAAACAACGCAAACAAGGTCTTGAACAACAGCCAAAACACTTGATCTTTCACTACCAAAGAAAACTAAAAGCATAAGAAACCAATATAAAAGAGAAATTTCACTCCAATAGATACAAACAGGTTCAAGTAGACTCAGTAGGTTCCAATCTAGTGGAAATGGAGCAAGCAGGTTCAGTCCGACTAAAATTAGGGTACAAAACACCAAACTGGTCCACAACCCTCCAACTTGGGTCAACAAGCCCCAAAAATTTCCAAACAAGCCCAAAATGATCAAAAGAGGTTCAAATCATGAATGTAGGATCAGTATAAGGATGGGAGACCACTTACAGTGGTTTAACTCAGACCTAGGGTCATCAGGGACCCCAAAAAATGTAGCCACAGCCCCCAAATTTGGGTCCACAACCCAAAAACTCAAAAATTTCAAACCTAGATTGTGGGCGCTACTGTGTATGAGGTATACTAGCGCCCATAATAGGGGTGGATGCTATTGTGTAGAGGAAAACTAGTGTATGGGCGCTACTGTGCTTCACAATAGTAGCGTACAGGTGGGAAAAGTTGAGTCGCCATTCTGTTGTGGGGAAAATGCACCTATAGTTCAGGGGAGAAACTACCAACTTACGGTGATAAAGATAGACTTACAAACATTCTGCAAGTACAACAAATAAGTGAAGAGATTAGGGTTTAGATATGTATGCACCTTATTCAGAAGGTTGATCCTAGCTTTTCCTTCCTTGCTCTTCAATGCCTATCTAGTGCCGCAATGTCTAGACCTGCAAAACAACTTGATACCTTTCTCAAATACATTTGACTACATATATAAGACTGATATCCATAATAGAAGAAGACGTCAAACTACAAGCAAACTGTAATCAAATCCAAGACACACATGAAATAGGTCATATTTGGAAAGAGAAGAACGTTTGATCTTTATTAATGAATGAAAGCAAGTACATAAAGTTATACTTTCTTTCAAGCTTGGCACTTCACGAAGCCTAGATTCAAGGTCTCCTGCTTCTGTTCTCCAAGGATCCCAACCTCTAATCAGTTGTGCTAGGGTTTATGAGAAACTGAGGCACAAGAGAGGGGGATGAGGGTCTCCATTCCTCCAGCATAACAATGTTATAGGCTTGGTCCCCTCACATGGCCTTTCTACCCTCCTTATATAGTCAGTGAAGGAGAGGAAAAGAAGTTATAACCGAGTAGGAGGTTCCCCAACCAACTTAACTTCCCAAAATTTTGAGATTTTGACTTGTACAGGAATGTACTTTACTCTACAGTAGACAAACTAGCATACATGTGGAGGTGGGCGCTACTTTAATGAAATGGAGTAGGGTATATACACTACTATCATGCTTGTGTACCAGCGTCCATGTGAAAAAATGGCCAAAAACAGGCTTTTATGCTCATTTTCAGGAGATGGTTTGGTCTGGAAAAATGTTCCCAAGGGTTGTAATCATCAAATGGGTCAAGAAAGAAGTAATTCCAACCATCTTTAGTGTCCCAAATGACTCCTCCATCCACAAGTGTCCTGTTGTGTGACTGAACTTGATCTCAAGAAGTGTCGTCATGCGACCAAGGGAAGCAAGTGTCGTCACGGACGGAGAGGTGTCATTTTAAGCTATAACACAAGGCATTGTATGGCATTTACGACACTTGTTGCACTCACGATAAATTGGAAGCTAGGGCTTGCTATAGTAAAAACTAGTCATCGTGGAACTTTCTCTATAAATATGTTTTGGAGAATGTTCAGGATCTAATACTTTTACAGGCCAGATATGAAATGTTCATGTACCTTGTGTCCAAATATCAGTCTCAGATTCATTGTACTTTGTGAGATATGATTCGTATAAGTTATGGTTTCTTCCTCTTCTAGAATGCATCCCTAAACAGATGACCTAGGAACAAAGGTCATATCTCATGCTAGGAAGCTCCAAATGGAATTCCGTAAAAAGTGGTCGTTAGGGCACAGACTGTAGTTTCACAGGTCCAATTTTCAGAGGCCAAAGTTGAAACAGTGACACGTGGCACTCCGTACAAGTTCGCTATGCTGTTACATCCCATAAACAAGTCATGTTGCGACACTTAGCATATATCTCTCATGGAGAATCATTTGGAGCTTAGATATGTGGGGTTGGAAAGATGATAGGTCAATCTACCATCAACCAAATTTTCAGACCCTGAGGATCCAAAATTTCAAAGATACATAAGAAACAATATGGCATATATTTCTGTCAAAATAGAATTGGATTCTGAGCACTTTCATTTTTGGTTTGTCACTGCTGCGGGAAATTAGGGCTTTTGACAGAAGTGGAATTTTGGAGTGCTCTCAGCACAGGATTTCTCTCCTTAGCAAAATCGAAATTTAGAGACCAATATCAAAGTTTTTGGTTGGGTAGAACCCCAGGATCTATCAAACCCTAGTTTGGGTTTTGGACCAAAAAACCAGAAAACCAGATTTTGACAGAAGTTGCAGATCCAAAATTCGCAAGTCAATTTTGGAGGGTCAATTTTTGAAGTTTTGAGCACACCAGTTTGCTCGCCTCAGTCAAATGCATCTCCCTGTCTAGACAGAAGCTTGAAATTCCAAGTTTGGATTTTTAGGGTTTCTCTATTAAACCCTAGCCAGCTCCAGATCAAGTTTCAGCAAATCATGTGGATTGGGTTAATTCTAGAAGAGAATGAATTGGACATCTACATAAGTGAAGAGGTTCCAGTTCCAGAGGGAGATGAGGCTAAGGCCTTACATAAGAAGAACTTGGTCAAGGCCAAGAGAATCATTGCAAATTCTATCAAAGACCATCTCATACTACATGTGTCTTCTCTAAAGACACCCGAGGAGATGTTTAATTTCTTGACCAAGTTGTTTGAAGGAAAGAGCATAAATCAGCTATGACTTGAGGATATACATGTATGTTGTGAAATATGTTTCACGATTAAGTTCATGATATATTTGTCTTCATATTATTGAGGTTAGTACAATCATGATTAATTTTAGATTGTCTGATCACCTTAGTAAAAGTATGAATGCATGTGGATAATAGAATACATTCATTGATTAGGGTTATGACACTTATGATTCTACTAATGCACTTGTGGTGTTGTATGAGGATGATGATGTCTACTAACATGAAGGGTACATCAAGAAAGACAAATCCATATGACCATGATGACATGAAGACAAAGACTCATCCATAGTCATTGATCACATAAAAGCTCTACTTACGAGGTATGTATAATTTGGTTCTACAATGCTTAACTTATGAGATATGCAGGTTACTAGCACGTCTCTAAATAATTGAAGAGAACAAAGAAGACATTGTTTGGGTATGTTCGACATAACTAGAAAACATGATAATCCAGGTATGTTTTTCCTGTATCAAGTTAGAATCCTACCTTGTGTTAGGATCTTATATAAGTATACTTTTTGTATTATTGATAATGATTATTCATGAAGTTATAAGTTTGAGTAATCATGGGTTTATGCATATTATGATTCTTACTTTGATTAATGATATGACAAACTAGAAGAGTACTATGGTCAAATAAGAATATGCATGAGTAAAAGAAGTACTCCCTGAAACCTTGAATACTAATGCTTGTGATAAATTACTTGTGTATGAAATGATCATGACCATACAGATTTAGAATCATAATGTTTTGATAGTATTGAGATTATACTAATGCATGTATGATTATGTATGGGATCTTGAGGATGACACCAGTGCACATTTAAGCATGCATAGTGGTCCAGGATGGATATAAGTTCATAGACAGATAATCCAGGAAGCAAAGATCAAGAGGGAGCACACTCCAGCAGTTCCTGCAAGGAATCAAAGATCATGAGGGAGCACACTCCAGTAGTTCCTACAAGGAAGCAAAGATTGAGAGGGATTCCACCCAACAACCAAACAAAGATAAGTATTTGAATTGTTATTTCCTGTATATATGATTACTTAAATGATGTTGTTCAGTCATGTACATACTTATGTTCCTAGAGTTAGGATGTATATTATGAATTTTAGAAAAGTTGCATCAATGAACAAGATACTACTAATATGCAGGTAATGGGTAAGTGGCCTATGGTACTATACAACATTCCATTGCTACTTATCATGAAACCTCTTTTCTGACATGTTGGAGTAGTGCACACTCTTAACAATGTTCTGGTAGAGATGGAAGGAATCTAGAAAGTTACCGTATGAATACGGGATATGGATGAATGTTGTATCGAAGCATTGGCTAAGATAATTGCATGATTGTATGACATATGTCCTTATGTGTACGATTTTGTTCTGAAAACTATGAGATGTTTCTAATCATGCAGTTGAATTTGACTTGTAGGAAAGATCGTGTACAATCACCTACAAAAGAAAGACAATGACATTTGTTCCAGCAACGAAGTTCAAGAAAACTACCTATTGAAGATATTGAAGAATCTGAAGTTCCCAGGATCAGGGATGCAGTAATGGAAGGATGCCATGATCGAGGACTACCATTCGATCATGAACAATGATGTCTGGGATGTGGTCCAGAGACCAGAAGAGAAGTCTGTTGTGACTTCCAAGTGGATCTACAAGATCAAGCATGCTGCAGATGGTAGCATAGAGAAATACAAGGCAAGATTTGTGGCTTGTGGCTTCTCCTAGAAAGAAGGGATAGATTATGAAGAAAATTTTGCACCTGTAGCCAGATACACTTCCATCAGAACAGTACTTTCTCTAGCTGCAGTGATGAAGTGGAAGATACACAAAATGGATGTTAAGACAACCTTCTTGAATGGTGTAGTCGAAGAGGAAGTGTATGTGGAGAAGCCACTCGGATTTCAGACACATGACAAGGAGTCACATGTGTGCAAATTGAAGAAAGCCTTGTACGGTTTGAAACAAGCACCCAGGACATTGGTTTAGCAAGAAGCAGTCCTGTGTAGCACTGAGTACAGCCGAAGTAGAGTATGTCGGAGCTTGTTCGTCCAGTTGTGATGCAATATGGCTAAGGAAGCTACTATCTGATTTATTTGATCTCCAGTTGGATGCTACTTGTATCTTCTATGATAACCAGAGTTGTGTGAAGTTGTACGAGAACCCGGTGTTCCATGACAAGTCAAAGCATATCGAGATCAAGTATCACTATATCAGGGATATGGTGCAGAGAGGAGCAGTGAAGCTCCTATATGTTGCGACGGACGAGCAGATTGCATATGTGTTGACCAAGCCACTAGCCAGGGTGAAGCTCGAGTACTTCATAGAAAGGCTTGGTGCTCTTCAAATTAAAGATACTTCCAGGAGGAAGTGATGGGAGACAAATATAGGAGCCCTTCCAAGCATGGTGGTAGGAGGATCCTTCCCATGGTTGTGGATGTAAGTGTTGTGTGATGAGCATCAGGATGATGCTTCGCTATGAACATCCAGATGATGTTCTATATGATGATGATCAGTATGATCATGAGCATCAGCATGATGCTCCGTGTGAGGATGATCAATATGATCATGAGTATCAGGATGATACTCCGTGGCCATGGACAGGTTTTGCAGTAGCATGAGCATATAATAGCGCCTTGGGAGATCCTATAGGTTTAGTAGGAAGCTCATAACTAGTCCTGGGATGCTCTTCCTAGGTTTTGCTTGTGCAGAGGCATGTAATCAGTCTTGGGATGCTCTTTCGAGGTTTTTCCTGATAGCATGTAATCAATCTTGGGAGATTTTTCTTATGGCATGTAATAGCTCCCTGGGAGATCCAGCAGATGCTCTTTCGAGGTTTTGCTTGGAGGAACATATAATAGCTCCCTGGGAGATCTTGCAGGTTGTTCTTTGCACGTAATCAGTCCTGGGATGCTCTTTCGAGGTTCTCTCCGTGGCATATAATAGCGCCTGGGAGATCTTGTAGGTTGTGCTTTGCACATAATCAGTCTTGGGATTCTCTTTCGAGGTTTTTCCTGCTTGCATATAATAGCGCATTGGGAGATCTTGCAGGTTGTGCATCGCACGTAATTAGTCCTGGGATGCTCTTTCGAGGTTTTGCAAGATGCACATAATCAGCCCTGAGATTACACCAGATGGCCTGCTCGCAGAGATGATGAATACCTACATGGAGGCTAGGCCTACATCCAGCATGAAAAAGGGTTGGCTTTGTAGAACTTCCTATGACGAGTAGAATCAAGAGATAGCACCACTGATCGAGATGACGAGCACAGCAGCAGTGACGATGATGCTCCATGATCCAGTGACGATGATCCAGCTCCAGTATTGAAGACTTGTGCCTATATGCATTGATGACCTGTGTCAAGAGAATACCTTCCTAGTTAAGAGAGAGTGTTGATGTATTTGTAACTTCGGAAGATATTCACTTGTATAGTGTATGTATTACATTTGTACTTTATTGTATCCCCAATGGAGATGTATTATTCCTCCAATTGGAAGTGTCGTCATTTGTACTTGCAAGTGTCGCAAGTTATATTGTAAGTGTAGTAACTTATATTTGATGGGTTATTAGACCACCTTAGAGGGGTCGACCCAGTATGAGTTGAAGGGTTATTAGACCAACCTAGTGGGGTCGGACCAGTGACAAGTGGTAATGGGTTATTAGACTCTCCTAAGGGAGTTCAACCCAGTTAGAGTAAAAGGCAAGTAAAGGTAAAGTATAAATAGAGAGGAGCACCTCTCTATTTATCCATTCATTCACTCACTCACTTCACATTAGTGAGAGAGAGGAGGAGTGGGCACAAGTGGAGGAGGAGAAGCTGCTAGGAGACTATCTCTTGTTTTGGGGTTTGATCTTTGTGATCTTTGTATTGGTGCTCATTCTATCTCTGATGAAGTTGCGGGGTTTTTCACCTTCTTGGTTTTCCCCGGTGAAATGCTTTGTGTCTGTTGTATCTTGTGTTTGATATGATGTACATGTTCTCTCAGTTAAGATCCTAGATCATATTGAATTAAATGATGAAAAACTAACATCTCATGTGGCTACAATTTTCTACACTCTAAAGCTATGGGGTGTTGATTTTGCTTTAGGACTGCCCCTATGCCTTCCCTTGATGCATCACATTCCAAAACAAATGGTTTAGAAAAAAATGGTAATGCAAGTATTGGACAAATACTCATTACCTCTTTCATTCTTTGGAAATCCTTTTTAGCCTCTTCATCCCATTTGAAAGAATCCTTCTTGGTCAAATCAGTAAGGGGAGTCGTTAGTTTGGAAAACCCCTTCACAAACTTCCTATAGTAAGTACATATCCCAATAAAGCCTCTCAATTCAGTGATGTTCTTGGGTGATGGCCATTCAAGAATAGCCTTTATTTTATCCAAGTGCACCTTTACCCCATCTTTCCCAATGATGTTCCCAAGATACAAAGTTTCTTTCAACCCAAACTCACACTTGGACATCTTAACAAACAAAGATTGTTCCTGCAATATTTTCAATACAACTTATAAATGGTGCAAATGTTCCTCCCATGTTTTACTGTAAATCAAAATATCATCAAAGAAAACCAAAACAAACTTATGGAGATGCTTGCAAAATATTTTGTTTATGCATGATTGGAAGGTTGCTGGAGCATTGGTCAAACCAAAAGGCATGACAAGAAATTCGAAATGACCATAGTGACATCTGAAAGTAGTTTTTTGCACATCCTCCTCCTTTATTCGAATCTGAATGTAACCAGATCTAAGATCAATTTTGGAAAATAAATTTGCTCCAAATAGCTCATCCATGAGTTGATCTATCCAAGGTATAGGATATCTATTCTTTATTGTCTTCTTGTTTAAATCTCTAAAATCAATGCACATCCTTAAGGTTCCATCCTTTTTCTTCACCAAAAAAACTGAAGAAGCATAGGGACTTGAGCTTGGTCTAATGAGCCCCAATTACAAGAGCTCTTGAATAGCCTTCTCAATCTCATCTCTGAACCTTTTTGGGTGTCTATATGGGGGTATTTGTATAGGTGAAGTACCCACCTCCAAAACAATGGTATTCTCAACTCGTCTGTCAGGTGGCCTTCCAGGAGGAATCTCTAAAAACCCTTTCATACTTGTATAGTAGTTGCTTATCTCCCTTGGATGTTCTGCAATCTTTATGTTTGGCTTGGGGGAAGTGATGAAACATTCAACATCCCATTCAATGTCCCCATGTCTCAATATGGACCTCATACTGTGGGAAGACACCACTTGGTTTGGATAGGTGTGCATTCCTCTCACTACCCTTTGTTTTCCTTCTGAATCCTTGAACTTCATTTCAGGTATTTGGTAGTTCACTGTATGTTCTCCTGTAGAGTACAAACATTGTACTCCCAAAACCACATTTGTATCAACAACATCCACCACATAGAAGCTATCAGAAAATGTGTAATTTCCTATGGTAAGTTGTAGCTTTGGAATCCATGTGTTTCATTCCATAGAGTTGTTACCTGGAATGATGAATGTGAACCCTTCGAATGATTCAGTGGGTAACGTTCTCCTCTCCACCAAGGATGCATCAATGAAGTTATGAGTTGCTCCTCCATCTACTAATACCAAAACTCTCTGCCATTGTACCACTCCCTTGCATCGAATGGTGTGAAATCGAGGCACTCCTGAAAGCACTGCCATTCTCCCTTTTTTGGGTTATGGATGATCTTGTTCTGTTGTGTCATATCCCTCTTCTTGGGCTGAAATTTGTTCTTCTTCCTCCATGTCCCCTTCATCATCAGAAAATACTTCAATGAATTGTGCTTTCCCCTTAGCACATTTATGCCCTGGTACCCATGGTTGAAAGCATGTGTAACATAGTTTATTTCTTCTGAGTTATTCCTTGCTTGGTTCCTCTTTCTTGTCCTTCCTAAATTAATCTTTTTTCCATGGTTTCTTGTCAAATATGAACTTGGAAGGAAAATTGGGCTTGGGAGGATACTTTGTCTTGGGTAGCACATTTTGCAGATCTCTTGCCAAGTTCATGGCATCTTTTAATGAATAGGTTTGTGAGCTTTAACTAAACCTTTCAAAGGTTCAACCAATCCTTTAGTAAAGATCAATACCAATCGAACCATAGATATATCAACCACCTTAACTGATAGTTTTTGGAATTCCAACATGTACTCCTCAGGGGTTCCAGTTTGCTTCAACTGTGCTAGTTCCTTGAAAGGAATTTAGGGGTCTTTTTGCTCAAATATTTCCAATACCCTGTTAACAAACTCTTCATATGATGTAACTTGATCATGTACCGAGGTTTTAAGTCCATGTAACCACCAATCATTTGCTTCTCCCTCAAGATGCAGAATAGCCATTTTTAGAGCATCCTCTTCAACCATTGGATTCATCTGAAAATATACATCTAAATTTTGTACCCAGGTATTTGCATAACTTTGGGATGAGGCATCAAAGTTGGGAAGGGTCATTTTATCTATGGCATAATTGAATTCTTTATTTTGAAAAGGATTTCTGTTACCTCCTCTCATTTTGATCTTGTTTGAGATAGTAAATAATTGATCGAATGGTAAGGTCCTCCTATAATCTTCACTCAACTGCTTCCATTCTACTAGAACTTCATGCATTCCATACTGGATGTTAGGATCCTCTTTGGGATCAATAAAATTAGGTGTGGTAGGTATTTTTGATCTCTGGAATTCATTGGGTCGATTGTGAGGCCCTATCTTTGAGAAAATGCTTTCACCAAATGCCTTCTTTTCCTCGAAAGGAGAACTACTGCTGCCTCCTAATGCCAATTTGCTTCCAATTTGACTAGCCATAAATTCAAACCCTTGCATTATCTACATTTTCATGTCCTCAAAAAATGTTTTCATGAATTTCCTAAACTCCTCTTTCTCCTCCATCTCTGAGGTTCCTTTCTCATCCTTAGTCATAGTTTCAACAGAGTGCACCTCTTTTCCTGCTTCTTCCTCTTCACCAAAGGTACTTTCAGTTTCGGTTTATAAGGGTGGGGGATGAATTATTGACCTCATAAATGGTCACCCAAATCAGGTGCAAGGACCATGATTTGATACCACTGTAATATCCATTCAAAGTAAAGTCCTTGGATTCACCTTGTTTTGACTCTAGGGTTTTGTTTACAACCGGTTCCAAACACCTCCAAATGATTTCGAATTTGGGGAGGAAGGTATTGATGGGGAATATGAAATATTAACACACCTATAAGACATCCAAAAAAATGATATACCCATCCATGGTCTGCAAATTGCATGGGAAGAAGTTTCAGAACAAGACTAGTTAATTTGAGAAGTGGAGATCCCCCCTAGGTCTGGCATTAGATGCTCTTCCAAAAACTATACGACCTTCACTAATTATTGGTTTGATACTTGTCTCTGTTAGAGTACATTAGCAAAATTATATTTTTTTTTAGGGTCGAATAGGCATCCTAATGAACAACAGCTTCTAGAGTCTAGTTTTTGAGGTGAAATTGGTGGGTAAGGAGTCGCGAATTTCTTCATAAACCATAGTAAAACTTCAGAGGTTTTCACAAATAATTATGCCATCAAAGTAACTTTATATGAATCTCATAAAATTATAAATAACTAAGCAAAATCGGATATAAAACAGGAACAATATCATTCCAAAATCACTATACAAATGCTATGGGGAAAATGGCTCGAATCTCTTCCTTGAATGTAAATACCACTTGAAATACATAATGTTTTGAGTCGTGGCTCTGAGGATATGATTATTATAGATATATATAGAAGATAACATGTCCATGAATTCTAAATAACAGTCCTTCACTAACTATATGCAACAACAAGTGCGCCCTTGCACATTTACATGACATTGAGAGAAAGATACTAAAATAAGCATAGAGAAGAATGAGAGAAGATGAACTAGAACTATGTTGGGGTTTGAACCTGCATCAAAAAATATCCATGAATCTATGTTGAGAGTTCTGAATGTCCTCTCCATCAACCAACTAGTATGGGAATCTTACACCCTCGAAATTGGTTCTAAGGCAAGAAGGATAAGCATCCACTTTGCAAGGACAAGCTAAGCTCTCCAATTTTTTCCAAATGAGAAATGATCAAAATCTGGTCTCCTTCTTTCTTCTTGTATTTTATTAACCTCCCAAGGCCTTCATGGCTCTAATTCCCTCCAAGATCTTCATCCCAACTCGAATTAGGGAGAGATTCCCATGAGTGCCACTTGTCCAACATTTCCTAGCCTTCCTCTTCCATCAATTCGAATGGGGGAAATCTTGGCTTCCATAACTCCCTTGTGTGCCCTCTTGGAGGATATTTTTAGCCCTGACATATCATATAGGTAAGATTTCAGCAATCAGATCTGATCCTTGTCATAAGTGTCATAGAATCTTTTGTTGGAGTATTTTATATTCCTTGGAAGGTAATAATGTCTTTGTATTATGTCGGAAGATATCCACAATCTTACGTAAAAGAGTAATATATTATATCCCATATTCATTATGGTAAAGTATACTCTTGATATTCATTATTATATAAAGAGATGTTATTATGGAGAATTATATTATTCCACATGTAATATGTGAGAGTAATTCCTCCTCATCTCTTGGTATATAATAGAGTCAAGGGACTCTTTCACATTCATCCATTGTGGATCATATCGTGATCTTTACTTATGCAACACAAGTATTGCTATATTGTATTGGGGTTATTAGCATTTCTCTCTTGTAAGCTTGAGGGAGATATTCTGGAGATAATAGAAGACTACCTTCTCGTGGACGTAGCCCAATTGGGTGAACCATGTATATCTGGTGTACTCTTGTCTCTTGTTCTCTTTTTTGTACTTATTGTTGATATATTATTGTTTTGCATAGATAGGTAAGCTAGTTTAGTTAGATCAATATCTCTGACATGGTATCAGATCTTGTTTCTATTATCTATCACCTTTTATTACTTTCAAAACAATATTTTATCATTTGGGCATTGTTTATTTCTTGTAGATTTGCTTTCTATCTAGTAGCCATTAGGATTCTCTTCAGATCTGGGCATATTTCTGCAGTTTTTTTTCTAACCCTAACCTTGTTGTGTAGATTTTTGTAGAAATTTTTCAAGGGTTTCTTGATGTTGTTTTTGTATATCTATATGATTTTCTAATTCTCCTCAAGGGGATCTATATTTTGGTTGTCAAAATGGCAGTTTTAGTCCAATTTTGGTAGACTTTGTGTAGGTTTTTGTCTTCGGCAATTTCGGCACTGTTTTCGGCCTTAAACTGGACACTCGTGACCTTTCTTCGCAGAACCCACGGTTAATCGCGACTATTCCTACTGCAAACCCGTGAATACACTGCAAAATCATGGCATCCCAGTGCACAGACCCACGTATTCTTCGGCATACTCGCGATTGTTCCACTGTCGAACCCATGTTTACTTCAGTTTATTCGCGACCCTTCCTGTGCTGAACTCGCGAATGCTTTGGCAGAACCGTGACTTTACAGTAAAGAGACCCGCGAGTAGCCACGATTCTATTACACCGCAACCTGTGAGTAACCGTGACTCTTGCCGTGCGGAACCCGCGAGTATCAATGTTTATTCACTAGTTTCCTATTGGCAGATCCGTGAGTGGCTTTTCTTGACACTTTTTTCAAAAGGGCTGTAAGTAAAAGTTTATTTTCCTTTACTGTTTTTCTAACTGTGTTTCTACAGATTCAGATTAGTACGGTAAAGTATTTCAGTTTTCTGTAATTCATCTTTTTGCATTTAGGTTTTTCTTCTAATCATGTTTATTAAGAGATTATTTCTTGTTCTTGGTATATATTTGTCTCACATTCCTATATGGAAGCATTGGTATTTTTTAAGGGCAGGGATCTCTAGTATTTTGTCATGATGATAGCTATAAATCATCTAATGCTTAATATTTTTAAGAAGATACTTAATAACTAATTTGTTATTTTTTATCATATTTAATCATGTTGATTTCTAATCATGTCATGTTTATAAAAGCAGTTTATAAGAACAATCTCATATGTGTAAATCTTGGGCTCACTATTTATATGTTGTGGTTGACACTTAATGTGTAAAAGTAACTTCATTTTCGTTAATTTTCAAGTTAATATTTTATTTGATCATATCATGTTGCTATCTTTTATATGATGTTTTCTAACCTTTTGTGTATAAGCATTTTCATTTATGTATGAACAATTTTGTCTTATGATCTTTGTATGCTTTAATCTTGGAATTTCTTGTGTAGATAAGCTCTTTGTTTATATTTCCATCTTATTCCAGAAATAATGAAGCACCATCTTCTATTGTTAAAGTCATGATGTTCATTTGTATGATATAATTTTCGATGTATAGACCATTGGGGTCTTGTTTCTTTGATGTTTGAGGTCTTCTACAGATATTTATATTGTACCTTGTTTGGAAGAATGTCTACTATCCGCATGTATATTGGCCATCCAGGTATTTTGTACATTGTTGTGGTGTTCTTAGCCACATGTTCTGTTGTATCATCTGTCAGAAGGTATCTGTACAATGGTGTGGATGTTATATTAGAGTTCTTCAGCTATCAGTTGTGATTGTGATTATTCTTGTGGTGATCTGGGCACCTTTTTTTTGGATTGTGTCACATGTTCTCGGCATTTTACTGTTGGGTATTTCATCGTACAAGCTGGTTCGTGTGCAATTTCATGGTTCAGTAAGCAGCAGTTATTCTTCATCAAATTCCAGCTTATGGATATTCTGGAAGTTGTCATCAAGGGGGAGTAGTAATGACTCCTTGCTTCCTTTGTTAGTGGGATTTTCTCCCAGCCATTATTAAGGGGGAGTGTTGGAATATTTTATATTCCTTGGAAGGTAATAATGTCTTTGTATTATGTCGGAAGAAATCCACAATCTTATGTAAAA
This sequence comes from Larix kaempferi, assembly GCA_027924585.1. Classification (NCBI taxonomy): domain Eukaryota; kingdom Viridiplantae; phylum Streptophyta; class Pinopsida; order Pinales; family Pinaceae; genus Larix; species Larix kaempferi. The sequence goes on from BSBM01000070.1 coordinate 16,721,227, forward strand.
GAGTAATACATTATATCCCATATTTATTATGGTAAAGTATACTCTTGATATTCATTATTATATAAAGAGATGTTATTATGGAGAATTATATTATCCCACATGTAATATGTGAGAGTAATTCCTCATCATATCTTGGTATATAATAGAGTCAAGGGAGTCTTTCACATTCATCCATTGTGGATCATACCATGATCTTTACTTATTCAACACAAGTATTGCTATATTGTATTGGGGTTATTGGCATTGCTCTCTTGTAAGCTTGAGGGAGATATTCTGGAGATAATAGAAGACTACCTTCCCGTGGATGTAGCCCAATTGTGTGAACCATGTATATATGGTGTACTCTTGTCTCTTGTTCTCTTTTTTGTACTCATTGTTGATATATTATTGTTTTGCATAGATAGGTAAGATAGTTTAGTTAGATCCATATCCTCTTCCATGGGAGTTACTCTTCCACTCTAATTCGACCCTTAGTAAGTCATGCCAAGTATAATGCCTCTCCAACTCCCCCAAGAACGTTAGAATCCACCTTGGATTCGAATGGGTGAGAATAGGATGCCATGTGGCGTGGAGAATCTTGCCTTGTGTGGGTACCACACCACCTATGCGCCCTCATGACCAAGTGCCACCTTATTTTCTTAGTATTAATATTTATTTGGCCTCTTTTAATATATATTTGTCAATATAATGTCCATTTTGGGTCTTATAGCTCCCTTATTCCAAGTCTAAATGTTTCCACCCAACCTAGGGAACTAGTAGATTGGTGGAATTTTCCCTTCATGTGATTTATTTGGATGGGGACATTACAGAATTATATCTAAAATTTTGTCCAAATTGAGTTAAGAATTTTCCTTGTAGTAGTTTGATCTATCTTCTTTACAATTCTTGGGTTTGACCAAATTCTAATGTTCCAAGAGAGAGTTATGGTAACTATTCCCACAACTTGTTGCTTTTTATCCCTTTCAGGAGAGTCAACTTGTATGGACCGAAACATGTTTAATTTTCTTGTTATGCTTCTGAATTTTTTACCTCAAATGTTATTGTCTATCCTCCTTCCAATGAAATAGGATGCACTCAATTTGGAGCTCCCAAGCTTCAAATATAACAATTGTACCCAAAACACATGTTTGAGACTAGTTTTTGGACTAGAGAAAAACCCTAGATTCCATAGACTATAACTACGAACTTACAATGAAACAAACCCAAAATTTTAACCTAGATTACTTTGCTATGTCTTTTAAGGTTCCTCAAATTTATATCTAAAATGTCCCCAAAAAAATGTTATTACAAAAATTGTTATGATACCAAACGGTATGCGCAAAATTTCAAAAATAGCATAAAATTAAAGAGAGAGAGTAACCCAACTCCTTGAGAGAGATAAAGAGATGAATAAAAATCCTCTTTGAGGGGGAAACCTCCTTTTACACTGTATCAAATGCACAAAAAAAGATGATATGCTCACTAAATCTAGGTTTCCCTCTTATATATAGGAGACAATGTTTACAATTACAAATAAGGTACTAGCCGACCATACAATTATAATTAAGGTCCTAGGCGACCACTAAAGACAATACTAATATAACAGTAGAAATGTAATGTCACAATATCTTGGGCTTAACCAAGATATCTATAGTCATAGGTAGGACTAATATATTTGACTCCTTGTTGATATTGTGCCTAGATATGAATTTAAGGTTAAGTCTCTAGAGGCTTGGTTATGATAGGAATTTGATTTGTCTATATTATTGGACACTATTGGAAGTCAATTCCAGGGTACCTACAAAGCGTATATTTTGTTAAATATACAACATCAGGAGACATTCTCCAAACCAATCTTGTGCAGCCAAGATTGATCCTCCTGTATAGAGGTGAGCACTTTGATTTCCTTCTGTGTAAAGGTTATTCCTCCCATATAGAGGTACTTGATCAAAGTAATGATGTTGTAAAGTCTTGTTGGAAAAGACTCCGGACTTGTGTGCCAAGTCATGATTTTCATGTGAGCCTTCCGTATAAAGGTATCCATGAGATTAACCTCCCGTATAGAGGTGGAACTTTCGTATAAAGGTCATGCTTTACTTGTTAAAAACATTTAATGTTGTGTGATGTATCATTAACCATGATCACCATATTGCTATTAAGTCTCCTTTAGATATTGATCACCTCTAAAGTGAATTACTTTAGCATATGATAATTTGGTTTGGAATAATATAATATGATCACAGCATCCGATAATTCTTCTTAGTATAATGTAATGTGATGGATAATTAAATTTAGCACATATTGAACATGCAGTAAAAGATAAAGAAATAAAAGATAAATCAAAGAGATCAAGAGAATTCAAAATTTCCCATGTAAACACTTCATCTAATTAAAAAGAATTCGAATTGTTGAAGCTTCAATTATAAAGATTCAATTAAGTATCAATGCTTCAGTTAAAGCATCAACTAAATATATGCCTCGGTTAGCTAAAGAACTCACAGTGGTCACTTCAAGTAAATCAATTAGCATGATTTCAATTAACTAAGTGTTAAATAAGAAGGACTAGTTAACTAAAAGTGTTTTCACTTTAGTTAAACTAAAAGACGACTCTTCAGTAAATCAAGGAGAATCAGTTAAAGAGAGTTAACTAAGTGACAACAAAGAAGATCTAGTTAAATAAGTGACGACACTTAAGTTATCCACCTAACTAAGTGGGAAACCTTCAGTTAAGAGGCGAGTTCATCCTAAGTGATAGCTCAATGAGATAAAGCACTACATGAGAAGTGGGGCGTACCTCTTCATGCAAGATTAATACATCTAGTTTGAGGGTGAGTTCATCCCGAAGTTAGAAGATAAAAATAGAAGAGAAGAATGTATAAATATGTTATACGGGATTGATAAATCCAATGTGAAGCGAATTCTCTTCTCCATTGAAGGAAATGCGCTTCTCTTTGTGCAGGGTATCATTCATGCTTGTTATTGTTGTGTTGGGCACACATCTGATTGATCTCTCTTCTCTATTGCTTTCGTATATTCATCAAGAGTGTTTGGTGATCTATTATATTTCAAAAGCAATCTGCTATGTTGTAAAAGAAAGCATTCTCTTCTATCCATTATATTATATTGAGAAGAATTGTTGGGATTTTTGTTCTCATAATTTTGAGGATTTTCCCTAGGGTATATCTTGTGTTATGGTAGTATGAATTTCATGGATTGAATTGTCTCATTGCTTCAAGTATCTGCATCTAAAAGAATTAAAGATAAAAGCTCAACCAAATTTCAACATGGTATTAGAGCTCAGGGCGTGAAGGAGCTCTGTTTTGCATGCCAGCTAGAGCCTACGTTGATCCTGAGAAGTTGAGCACAAGATTTGAATATTATGGCATCAGTCTCTGTACCACCAGAAGACCATTAAGGACACCAACTCAAACTTCAGCACTTTGAAGGCTAGGATTCTCAACATCCTAGAGGAACATGACTTGGATGGATATGTATCCACTATGGTGGAGGATCCTACATCTAATGCAGGGTGCATCAACTTCAAGAAGAATCAAGATAAGGCCAAACAGATCATCTATGATTCAGTAAAATATAACTTGATGCTCGTGATCACATCGTTGAAGATCGTGAAAGAATGTTATGATACATTGACTAATCTCTATGAGAAGAAGCCCCCAATTCAAAAGAGGGCATTGAAGAATAAGCTTCGAAACTTAAAGATGGCCTCCTTCTTCTCCAATATCTCTTAGTTAAGATATCACCTTGCTAGTATTGGAGTAGTGGTGGATGAAGATGATCTTCTCCAAACCATTATTGATGGTCTCCCATCCTCATGGGAGACATTCTTGGCTGTAGTAAATGGTCGAGAGGTGCAACCTAACTTCGAAAGGTTGTGGCATGACTGCCTCCAAGAGGAGGGACGAATCCAGAGCAATCTAGTGTGCATCAAAGAAGAAAACCTCATTAGAGGAAATTTGAGGTCTAAAGTGGGCCTTATAAGAAAACGAGCATTCGTATAAAAAAACGAGCCAACCATAATTTCTTGATGAGTTGGAATTTAAGAACCAATATAATTTCATTAAAATGAGTCAACCATAATGGTTGACTTGAGATATTTGTCATAAAAAAAACTATTTTTTTCTTCGTATTTTCAACATCTCTCCCTGTGTTTTTACTCAAATTTCGAGCGAGAGCACTCGTTGGATACAGAATGTCATCATCACGTTTTTTAGGTATTTCTTGTTTTTGGGGTAGCAGGCTACGTCAAAAGTATGCAGTGTGGGTACTCGTTGGATGCAGAATTTAATTCTGCATCCAACGAGTGCTCCCGCTCGAAATTTGAGTAAAAACACAAGGAGATATGTTGAAAATACGAACAAAAAAAGTAGTTTTTTTCTTTCTTCCTCCATAATTAATAAATATTATTTTATTATTTTAACTATTATTTCATTATTTCAACTATTATTTTATTATTTTCCTCAGGAGGCCCAATTTAGACCTCAAATTTCCTCTAATGTGCCCTCACGACAATAATGAAGAAAGGAAAGAAACCCTTCTTCCAAAAGAAGTTTTCTCATCCAAAGAAGGAGTTCAACAAAGGATTTGACAAGTCAAAAGCTAGATGCTTCAATTGCAACAAGAAAGAGAATTTCTCAAGAGATTGCAGAGCAATGTGGAAAGGAAATTTTCATGCTTCTACCACCATAGAAGATGAAATCACTCAAAATAATGCATCTGAAGAAAAGGAGACAAGAAGGGAATACTATCTTTTCTCATCCCTTTCGAGATCAGTCATCACAAATGCAGACACATGGTTGATTGACAGTGGTGCATCCAAACATATGATTGGTTACAAGAGTGCCATTACTGATCTAAAGGAGAATAAATTCACATGCATGGTAAATTTGGGGTACAACTCAACTTATTCAATCCAAGGAGTTGGATCCACCTCATTCCAGTTGATCATTGGTGATATTCTACATGTGGAGGACATTCTATATGTTCCATGATTGAAGAAGAACCTCCTCTCAATTTCGATTCTTGAAGACAAAGGCTTTTGAGTTATCTTCATGGATAACAAAACACTTTTATGGCAAAAGAACAAAAGCCTAGAATATGTTGTTGTGATTGGAGTTCAAGAGGGAGGACCCTACAAGGTACCCATGAAGTACATTCAAGCTATGATTCACCACACTATCAGTCCATGTGAGATATGGCACCGAAGGCTTGGGCATCTACACTACAAAGCAGTACAAGGACTTCAAAACATGGTAAAAGGTATGCCCGTATTTGATTTTGAGCATGATAGTGTATGTCGGGGTTGTGCACTTGGGAAGAATGTTAAGAAGTTCTTTTCTAGCAATACTACTAGATATAAAGGGATTTTAGATTTAATACATTCTGATGTATGTGGTACCATGTCATCCCCCTCCCTGAGTGGTTTCTTATATTATATATTGTTCATAGATGATTTTTATAGGAAGTCATGGATTTATTTCATGAAGGCTAAAAGTGAAACTATTAGCAAATTTAAAGAGTTTAAAGCCCTAGTTGAAAATCAGATGAAAAGCACATATGTGCATTAAGGTCTGATAATGGAGGTGAATTTGATTCACATGCATTTAATGAGTTATGTAGTGATGCAGGAATATGCATATATTTAATAGTACCTTACAATCCTCAGCAAAATGGGGTTGTCAAAAGGAAGAATGGAACTATATGTGAGGTTGCAAAAGCCATGATGCATGATCAAGATATGTCTACCTCATTATGGGTAGAAGCCACCTGTATAGCTATGTACATATAGAATAGAAGCTCGCATGCCATTCTAGATGAGAAGACACTAGAAGAAGTGTTTACCAATGAGAAATCAGACATCTCACACTTGAGTATCTTCGGGATCCTAGTATATATTCATGTACCAAAAGAAAGAGAACAAAGATGGAGCCTTTTGGAAAGAAGGGAACCTTTGTGAGTTATAGAGAGTCATCTAAAGCATACCGAATATATGTACTTGGTGAGAGACACATTGAAGTCAACTGAGATGTTACCTTCCATGAGGACGCTTCTTTACAAATATCGAAAGAGATTCAATGTGATTCAGAGATGGAGGATCCTGAGTCTGATTCCCCCCTTCAGACTTAGAGAGGGAGAAACCAGAAGATGCCTCAGATTCACTATCTCCTAAAGAACCAGTAGAACTGGTTGAGAGGTCACATGATGAACCTCTAGCTAAAAGAAGATCTTCTTGGTGCTGAGATATCTTACAAAATTCAAAGAAACATGGAGCACCAATGGGCTCATTTAGAGAGCATAAGCAACCTGAAATATATTCAGGGTATGTTGCGTTGATGAGTCACATCAATGATTCAAAACCATCCTCATATGAACAAGCTGCAAAGTAGCAAGTTTGGAAAGATGCAATGACAGAAGAGTACAACTCTATAATGAAGAATGATGTTTGGGAGGTTGTTCCCAAACTTGATGGGAAGTCCATTGTGACTTCCAAATGGATTTACAAGATAAAGCATGCTGCAGATGGTAGCATTCAGAAGTATAAAGCCAGATTCATTGCCATAGTTTTCTCTAAGAAAGAAGGAATCGATTATGATGAGACCTTTGCCCCTGTGGTAAGGTACACCACAATCCGAGCAATTATTGCACTTGCATTTGTTCTAGGATGGAAACTTCACCAAATGGATGTGAAGACATCCTTCCTCAATGGTGAGGTTGAGGAAGATGTCTATATTTAGCAGCTTGAAGTATTTGTGGTGCATGGGAAGGAGTCCCATGTTTGAAAGCTAAAGAAATCTCTATATGGGCTTAAGCAAGCCCCAAGGGATGGGTACTCTAGAATTGATAGCTACATTCAGAAACTGGGTTTCTGTAAGAGTGAAGTTGATCCAAATTTGTACTTCAAAGTAGTGAAGAACCAACCATTGATATTGGTTTTGTATGCTGATGATTTGTTTGTCATTGGAGAAGAACATCTGATTGCTTGGTGCAAGAGGGAGCTCACATTAGAGTTTGATATGAAAGACTTAGGTCTAATGCACTACTTTCTTGGCCTTGAGATCTGGAAAAGAAAAGATGAATTTTTTCTATCTCAAAGGAAGTACACTGTGGATATATTGAACAGGTTTGGCATGATAGATTGCAAATCTATGACTACACCGATGGTTTCCAATTTGAGGAAACTTCATGAATCATGCTCTGGATTAAATCTAGTAGATACCACTTTGTATAGATAACTTATAGGATTTTGTAATGTACTTGATACATTCTATGCCTGATATATGTTATCCCATGATCATTTTGAGTCAATTTATGTCTAATCCGAGACACGGACATTGGGAAATTGCTAAGGATGTGCTTAGGTACCTTCGAGGTACAATTTCATATGGACTCAAATATGCCTCCAGTGGAGGAGTCATGTTACTTGGTTATACAGACTCAAACCGGGGAGGAAGCATTGTGGACCGTAAGAGTACATCCAACTACTGTTATAGCCTAGGATCAACTATGATATCTTGGTCCAGCAGGAAGCAGGGCTCTATATCACAGAGCACTATATAAGCATAATACATAGCTGCTAGTGTTTCCTGCCGAGAAGCAGTGTGTCTCAGAAAGCTACTTGCAGGGTTGTTCGGTGAAAAGCTTGAGCCTACAGTTATTAGGTGTGACAATCATAGTTGCATCAAGCTTTCTGAAAACCCAGTGTTTCATGACAAGTCAAAGCACATTGAAATGAAGTATCACTTCATCCGAGACATGGTCCAGATAGTTACAGTGAAATTTCAGTACATTGCTACTGATGAGCAGATTGTAGATGTGTTAACAAATCCTCTATCAGTGACGAAGTTCAGGTACTTCCGAGACAAGCTTGGTATGGTAGAGAATTCCTCCCTCGCTGAGAGGGAGTGTTAAATATACAACATCAAGAGACATTCTCCAAACCAATGTTGTGTATCCAAGATTGATCCTCTCGTATATAGGTGAGCACTTTGATTGCCTTTTGTGTAAAGGTTATTCCTCCCATATAGAGCTAAATGATATTGTAAAGTCTTGTTGGACAAGACTCCAGAATTGTGTTTCAAGGCATGATTATCATGTGAGCCTTCTGCATAAAGGTATCCATGAAATGAACCTCCCGTATAGAGGTGAACCTCTCGTATAAAGGTCATGCTTTACTTGTTAAAAGAATTTAATGTTGTGTGATGTATCATTAACCATGATCACTAGATTGCTATTAAGTCTCATTTAGAGATTGATCGCCTCTAAAGTGAATTACTTTAGCATATGATCATTTGGTCCGGAATAATATAATATGATCACAACATCCGATAATTCTTACTAGTATAATGTAATGTGATGGATAATTAAATTTAACGCATATTGACCATGCAGTAAAAGATCAAGAAATAAAAGATAAAGCATAGAGATCAAGAGAATTCAAAATTTCCCATGCAAACACTTCAACTAATTAAAAAGAACTCGAATTGTTAAAGATTCAGTTAAGTATCAATGCTTCAGTTAAAGCATCAGTTAAATGTTGATGTATATGTAACTTCGGAATGTATTTCATCTATGTATTTTATTGTACTCCTATAGAGATGTATTACTCCTCTATACGGAAGTGTCGTCATTTGTATTGACAAGTGTCGTAAGTGTCGTAACTTGCCGATGGGTTATTAGACCACCATGTGTGGGGTCGACTCTGATTAAGTTAACTTGGGGTTATTAGTCTGAGTTAGACAAGTCGGCCCCATAGGTTTATTAGGCTGCTCAGAACAAGTATAAATAGAGAGCGGGATCTCTCTATTTGATCACTTCATTACTCACTCATCCATCACTCGGAAAGTGGCGCACATGTGAGGAGGAGGATCAGCTGCTAGGAGGAGTCTATCTCTATGTACTTGGGTTGTACTTTGGTTGTATCATTGCTCTATCTATCTCTGAGTAAGTTGTGGGGTTTTTCATCTTAGGGTTTTCCCCACGGAAACTCTATGTGTCTATTGTCTCTTATGTTTGCATCTTGTGATGATTGATATGCATTGATATACTGTACATTTTATTCTCTCAGTAAAGATCCTAGAGTATATTGAATTAATGCTCAAAATTTAACATGGTATCAGAGCTAACCTGAGAAGAAGACACTATGCAGTTGCGGAAGCTAGGGCTTCTTGTTTTTGGGTTTCTCTCCACAGATTTTGGAAAAGCAATATGATAGATTGAATCTCCTCAGCAAGGTGAATCTTTCTGTCCAATCAGAATTCAGTTCTGAGCACTTTGAGTTTTGGCCCTAAAAATTAGGGTTTCCACAAAAATAGGAATTTATGAAATCTAAAGACATAGCTGGAAGCTCCTTGAAAAATCAAAGTTTAGAGCTTTTGATCGAGATTTTTAGCTGGGTAAATATCCGGGAAACTCAAACCCTAATTCAAGGTCCTCCCTAGTGAATCCAGGAAGACTAAAAGGCATTTCTGAAGGGTGAAACCTTGCAAATATCAAATTATGAATACACCCGGCTGATCAGCTCATCAAGGCGCATCTTTCTATCCTTTCAGAAAGTTGAAATTCACATTTTGAATTTTTAGGGTTTCTCTGACAAACCCTAATCCGGGACCAAATCCAGTTTTCAGAAAATCAAGTGGTAAGACCTAAATCTTCTCTATTTCCATTTAAAGTACTCTTTAAGATGTCTCACCACACTAAGATTGAGGATAAGCTTGAAGGGGCTGATAACTTCCGAGCATGGAAGTATAGGATTGGGTTAATCCTGGAAGAAAATGAATTGGATACTTACATAAGGGAAGAGGTCCCTGTCCCAGAGGGAGAAGAGGATAAAGCCCTCCACAAGAAGAACTTGGTCAAGGAAAAGAGAATCATTGTTGATTCTATCAAGGACCATCTCATCCCCCATGTGTCATCTCTGAAGAAACCCAAAGAGATGTTTGATTCCCTATCCAAGCTATTTGAAGGGAAGAACATAAATCGGAAGATGACTCTGTGGAACCAATTGAAAGGGGTAAAGCTTCAGAATGGAGAATCCATTCAATCTTATTTTTCTAGGGTCTCTCAGATCAAGGAACAACTAGAAGCAGTGGATGAAATGGTGGAGAATGGTAAAGTTGTCATGACCACTTTGAATGGCCTACCCAGGTCATGGGATTCCTTTATCCAAGGAATCTGTGCAAGAAAGAAATTGGTATCCTTTAGGAGACTGCGGGAAGAATGCTCACAAGAAGAAGCGAGGCTTGTGGCATGAGAAGAAAATATGGGGAATGAAGATAAATCCCTCACAGCTCACACCAAGGGAAGCAAGTTTAAAAGGGATAAATCTCATAACAAGAAACATTCTCACCCTCATCACAAGAAGAAAGATCTATCTCATGTTCGATGTTACGAATGTAATGAAATGGGACACTTTGCTTCAAATTGTCCCAAGAAGAAGAAAGACAACAACTTCAACAAGAAGAAGAATAATAACAAAAGAAGATATCATGCTCATGTTGCTGAGGATGATGAACTTCCCAGGAAGAAAGCTAGAGCAGAAAGTGATGATGATGACTCATCAAGTGAAGAAGAGTATGTTCTAATCTCTGCTCTCACAGGTACTATTTCTCATGGTTGTAATGATTGGCTAATTGACAGTGGGGCTTCTAAACACATGACTGGGTTTAAAGAATCTTTTGTAAATCTGTTTGAACATGAATCACCCCATAAAGTGAAACTTGGGGATGATTATCAATACCCTATCAAAGGAAGTGGGGAAGCTTCCTACAACCTAGAATCTGGAAATTTCTTGAAGATGAAAGATGTGTTATTTGTACCTGGAATCAAGAAGAACCTACTCTCCATCTCTGCATTGGATGCAAAAGGCATGAGGGTTTCATTTGTAGATGGCCAAGTCCTAATGTGGCCAAAGGGTAAAACTATTGATGATGCAATGGTGATTGGAGAGAAAGAGGGAGGATTGTACAAATTGAAGGGACAACCTGAACATGCCATGGTACATGAATCCATGGAGCCAAATGAACTTTGGCACGAAGGCTTGCACATGTGCACTACAGAGCACTACCAATTGCAAGCAAAGCTGTAGAAGGTATTCCTGAAATCAAGACCAAGCATGAAGGTGTTTGCAAAGGTTGTGCAAAAGGAAAGAACATAAAGAAGGCATTTCCAAGCAGTGAAATCAAATCAAAAGAAATCTTGGAGATTATCCACTCCGATGTATGCATTGCGATGTCATCCAGTTCTCTGAGTGGGTATGTTTACTATGTATCTTTTATTGATGACTTCTCTAGGAAGACTTGGGTTTATTTCTTGAAGAACAAAGATGAAGTGTTTGACAAGTTCAAGGAATTCAAAGTCTTGATGGAAAATCAAACTGATAAAAAAATAAATACATTTAGATCAGACAATGGCAGAGAATTCACTTCAGGTGACTTCAAGAAGCTATGCAATGATTCAAGGATTAAGAGGGAGTTGACTGCTCCCTACAATCCACAACAGAATGGAGTTGCAGAAAGGAAGAATAGAACAATCATGGAAGTAGCACGGGCAATGTTGCATGACCAGGATCTTTCTATGCATTTATGGGCAGAAGTAGCTAGGACAACTGTATATGTGCAAAAAAGAACACCTCACAAGATATTAGACAACAAGACACCAAAAGAGGTCTTCTCTGGTAAGAAGCCTGAAGTCAGCCATCTCAGAATTTTTGGTTACGCATGTTCCAAAGGAAAAGAGGACAAAGCTAGATCCTTCAGAAAAGAAGGTTATCTTTGTGGGGTACAGTGAAAGCTCGAAGGCTTACATAATATACTTTCTAAGGTTCAAGAAGATTGATGTCAACAGGGATGTGACATTTGATGAAAACTCAGCATTCATCAAGTCAAGGAAGACACCTGTTGAAGATCATGAAGAACTAAAGGAAACCAAATTTCAAGACACTACTATGACTGAAGCAATTCCATATATTGATCATGAAATTGAATATCCGCAAGAACCTATAGATCCACCTTGTGAGAAGGACTCTCACAAGAGGAAACCTGCATGGGCTAGAGAGCTCATTCAAGATGCAAAAAGGTATGGCATTCCAGAAGAAGAACACAGAGCAAAGAAGAGGACCAGATCACATACCAGCTATGTTGCTTTACTCTGTGATATCATGAACAAAGAACCTTCCAGTTATGAAGAGGCAGCGGAAAAGAAAGAATGGAAGGATGCCATGATCGAGGAATACCAATCAATAATGAAGAATGATGTTTGGGATGTTGTCCCAAGACCTGAAGGGAAGTCTGTTGTGACTTCCAAATGGATCTACAAGATCAAACATGCTACAGATGGAAGCATAGAGAAATACAAAGCAAGATTTGTAGCTCGTGGTTTCTCTCAGAAAGAGGGAATAGACTATGAAGAGACTTTTGCTCCTATAGCCAGGTACACTTCCATCAGATCAGTACTTGCCCTAGCTATAGTGATGAAATGGAAGATACACCAGATGGATGTCGAGACAGCTTTCTTGAATGGTGTAGTCTAAGAGGAAGTGCATGTGGAGCAGCCACTTGGTTTTGAGACACATGACAGGGAGTCATATGTGTGCAGACTAAAGAAAGCCTTGTATGGATTGAAGCAAGCTCCCAGGACTTGGTATGGTAGGATGGACGGTTTTTCTATCCAGTTTGGGCTTTACCAAGAGTAAAGAAGATTCCAACCTTTACTACAAGGTTGAGGAAGGAAATCTAGTGATACTACTTCTGTATGTGGATGACCTATTTGTTACAGGAGAAGATAGTTTGATTGCGGATACCAAGAGGAAGCTTGCTTCCGAGTTCGATATGAAGGACTTGGGGATGATGCACTATTTTCTAGGCATGGATGTGTGGCAGAGTGCAGATGGAATCTTCCTTGGACAAGGGAAGTATGCAGTAGAGGTCCTGAAGAGGTTTGGGATGATGGAATGCAAGGCCATGGCCACACCTATGGCATCGAACCTGAAGCTTCTGTGTGATGCTTCATCTGATCAGGCTGATGTCACAATGTATCGTCAAATGATTGGATCCTTGATGTACGTGACGAACACGAGACCAGATATTTGCTTTGTCATAAACACATTGAGCCAGTTCTTGATGGATCCTAGAGGTGTTCACCTGGTTGTTGTAAAGCATATTCTAGGGTACCTGAAGGGTACAGTTGACTATGGGCTCAAGTATGATGCGAATCACAAGTTTAACCTTTATGTTGATTCATATTGGGCAGGCAGTGCTGCAGATGGGAAGAGCACATCTGGGTGCTGCTTCAATATGGGATTAGGAGTGATCTCTTGGTTTAGCAGGAAGCAATCCTACGTAGCACTGAGTACAGCTGAAGCAGAGTATGTTACAGCATGTTCGGCTAGTTGTGAGGCAGTATGGCTCAGGAAGCTACTGTCTGAGTTATTTGATCTCCCGTTGGAGGCTACTGGCATCTTTTGTGACAACCAGAGTTGTGTGAAGCTATTTGAGAACCCGTTGTTCCACGACAAGTCGAAGCACATCGAGATCAAATATCACTATATCAGGGATATGGTGCAGAGAGGAGCAGTGAAGCTCCTATACGTTGCGACGGATGAGCAGATTGCAGATGTGCTAACGAAACCACTAGCCAGAGTGAAGTTCGAGTACTTCAGAGAGAGGCTTGGTGTTCTTCAGATCGATGACACTTTGAGGAAGAAGTGATGGACACATCTGCTGGAGCCATTCCAAGCATGGTGAGAGGAGGATCCTTCCCATGGATGTGGATGTAAGCGCTGGATGATGAGCATCAGGGCGATGCTCCAGTTACTGCTCTATATATGCATCATGTTGGATGCTTTGATCAGTGTGATCATGTATTTGTATATGCATCATGTTGGATGCTTTGATCAGTGTGATCATGTATCTGTATATGCATCATGTTGGATGCTTTGATCAGTGTGATCATGTATTTGTATATGCATCATGTTGGATGCTTGATATGATCAGTTGGATCATGGATTTGTATATGTATCGGTTGGATACTTGTATGATCAGGTAGATCATGTATTTGTATATGTATCAAGTGGATACTTGTATGATCAGGTAGATTATGTACTTACTTATGTATCAAGTGGATGCATTGTATGATCAGGTAGATCATGTACTTATGTATCAGGTGGATACATTGTATGATCAGGTAGATCATGTACTTATGTACGTATAAGGTGGATGCATTATGTATATCAGATGGATGCATTTGTATGATCAGGTAGATCATGTATGATGATATGTATCAGGTAGATACTTTGTATGCATCAGATGGATATACTGTTTGATCAGGACGATCACAGATGACGAGCTTCAGGATGTTGCTCCAAATGATACACATCAGGTTGATTCTATGATGATGATCAGGTTGATCATGTGATGATGTACATCCGGATGATGTATGGTGAGTGTCGGTTTGATACTCTGTGGCCATGGATAGGTTGTGCAGGTAGCATAGAAAAGGTCCTTTAAAATACAGACAGGTAGAGCGGTGTGCTCATAACATCCTGGGATGCTCTATCAAGATCCAGATAGGTAGAGCGGTGTGCTCGTAACATTCTGGGATGCTCTGAGTAGGTTTTGCTACAGTTTTGCATAGAAAAGATCCTTTAAAATCTGGACAGGTAGAGCGGTGTGCTCGTAACATCCTAGAATGCTCTATCGAGATCCGGATAGGCAAAGTGGTTTGCTCGTAACATCCTGGGATGCTCTGAGTAGGTTTTGTGAAAGTTCACATAGAAAATATCCTTTAAAATCCGAACAGGTAGAGCGGTGTGCTCGTAACATCCTGGGATGCTCTATCGAGATCCAAACAGGTAGAGCGGTTTGCTCATAACATCCTGGGATGCTCTGAGTAGGTTTTGTGAAGGTCAACATGTAATAGCTCCCTGGGAGATTCGATAGGTTGAGCAGTGTGCTCGTAATCAGTCCTGGGATGCTCTTGCTAGGTTTTGTTGAGGCACGTAATCAGTCCTGAGTATTCCACATTATGGCTAGTGATGATGAAGACCTACAGGTGGTGGGCCTACATCCAGTATGAAAAAGGACTGGCTTTGTAGAACTTCCTATGATGAGTAGATTCAGATATTGATTGAGATAGTAGCAGCAGTGATGATGACGATGATTCAAGGACGATGATTCGCTGATGATGATCCAGAGAAGAAGACTTGTGTTAGCAAATCTGTGTCAAGAAATACCTTCCTAGTTAAGAGGGAGTGTTGATGTATATGTAACTTCAGAATGTATTTCATATATGTATTTTATTGTACTCCTATAGAGATGTATTATTCCTCTATATGGAAGTGTCGTCATTTGTATTGACAAGTGTCGCAAGTGTCGTAACTTGCCGATGGGTTATTAGACCACCATGTGTAGGGTCGGCCCTGATTAAGTTAACCTGGGGTTATTAGGCTGAGTTAGACAAGTCGGCCCCATAGGTTTATTAGGATGCTCAGAACAAGTATAAATAGAGAGTGGGATCTCTCTATTTGATCACTTCATTACTCACTCATCCATCACTCAAAAAGTGGCGCACATGTGAGGAGGAGGATCAGCTGCTAGGAGGAGTCTATCTCTGTGTACTTGGGTTGTACTTTGGTTGTATCATTTCTCTATCTATCTCTGAGGAAGTTGTGGGGTTTTTCACCTTAGGGTTTTCCCCATGGAAACTCTGTGTGTCTATTGTCTCTTATGTTTGCATCTTGTGATGATTGATATGCTTGCTATGATTTATATGCATTGATATACTGTACATGTTATTCTCTCAGTAAAGATCCTAGAGTATATTGAATTAATGCTCAAAATTTAACATTAAATATATGCCTTAGTTAACTAAAGAACTCACAGTGGTCACTTCAAGTAAATCAATCAACATGATTTCAGTTAACTAAGTGTTAAATAAGAAGGAATAGTTAACTAAAAGTGTTTTCACTTTAGTTAAACTAAAAGACGACACTTCAATAAATCAAGGAGAATCAGTTAAAGAGAGTTAACTAAGTGACAACAAATAATATCTAGTTAACTAAGTGACGACACTTAAGTTATACACCTAACTATGTGGGAAAGCTTTCAGTTAAGAGGCGATTTCATCCTAAGTGACAACTCAGTGAGATAAAGCACTGCATGAGAAGTGGGGTGCACCTCTGTATGCAAGATTAATACATCCAGTTTGAGGGTGAGTTCATCCTGAAGTTAGAATATAAAAATAGAATAGAAGAATGTATAAATATGTTATTCGGGAATGATGAATCCAATGTGAAGCAAATTCTCTTCTCCATTGAAGGAGGGTTTCTTCTCTTTCTGCAGGGTATTGTTCATGCTTGTTATTGTTGTGTTGGGAACACATCCGATTGATCTCTCTTCTCTATTGATACCATATCTTCATCAAGAGTGTTTGGTGATCTCTTATCTTCCAAAAGCAATATTCTATGTTGTAAAAAGCATTCTCTACTATCCATTATATTATACTGAGAAGAAATGCTAGGTTTTTTGTTCTCATAATTTTGAGGATTTTCCCCAGGCTATATCTTGTGTTATGGTTGTATGAATTTCATGGATTGAATTGTATCATTGCTTCAAGTCTCTGCATCTAAAATAATTAAAGATAAAAGCTCAACCAAATTTCTACATATTCTTGGGTTGATGAAGTTAAACAATTTGTATGCATATAAGCTCATGGCATAGTTATCCTAGAATGCACAATGCCTCATTTTGTTTCTATTGTAGTGTGCAAGTAGAGTAGTTTTTCTGACAATCAATTTAAACTTATTGATACTATAGAAAATTTACAATGTATTCAACCATAAGGAACATAAATTTATAATCATAACATAATAAGAAACTTCATAACAATGTACAGGTACTTATGATTTCCAAATGCTAAATATCGAGCAAATGACAAAGACATAGAAATTTTCCACCAAACCATAGGTATTCTTATGTTGATTCCACCCCCTTGACACATAATGAGATCATTTGGCAATTGAAAAACTCACAAGTCAATCTCCCCATCCCAAAAAGCAATAAAATATCAACCAAGCAACCCACTATCAAGTTCTTTAATTAGACCAAATTTTATCACTTATATTGTTTACCCCACACAACACAAGGAGGATGCTCCCTTCTCTACTCAATAGTCCCTTAATATTTCTCCCTTTCAATGCTCTTTAGTGTGTGCATATAAAATCCAAAATTGTTGTCTTTTCAAATTTAACTCCAATAGATTTTTTCTTGGTTCTTTGGCATTTTAAGATCATCATTCTTCAGATATTCTCAAGGTGTCTCTTACTCAATATTATTTCTATTGTTGTACATCAATCACTTCCTCTTTCTCTCTAAGGCTTCATCTCCCTTCTCCTATTCTCTTTAGGATCTCATTTATTTCTTGCATGGGAATAACATTCCTCTCTTTTCTAATTTAATGATTTCCCCTCTCTTGCATCCATGTCTCCTCCCTCTCCCATTTGAATTCTCTCTTTCCTCATATTCTCTACCTCACAAATTTTAATCACAAGTTTTTCCATGAGGGAGGAGTTGAAAAGGGAGTTCTCATTCAACCTCTTAGTTCCAATAATGCAAGGGACACATTCCTAGTATATTCGAGGTGGTTTCCTATATCTATCATATGGTTAGGTTCACTTCTCCTATCTCAAATTTGACTATAGTCTAGGCTCAATATCATAATTATAAAAGAGTAAAAGTTACGGTAACGATAAGTTGGGTTAGACAATCATGGATAAAAGACATAGGTAGCTAGGGTTATATACAATATATTGGACCGCTTTACATTTCTCATATTGTGGTATGATAGTCCTTTTAGGTGCTCATTCTTTGGAAGTCATCAATATGTCATAAATTTAAATGTCAATGCTTACAAGTATTTAGAATCACCACAGCATGTCTACATCATGGTGTGAATAAGGGTCTATACAAAACATGTAAACATAAACAAAATTAAGTTTACATCATTCCTTAGGGTAAAAAACGGGACACTACAACTTGGGGGTTCGTTCTTCCTTGTACACCTTATCATTAGCTTACGGTGGATGTTTATTTGGTTTAAATTCCCAACCTCATGTTTCTCCCTTGCATGAGATCTTGAGTTTTTATAGCGTGAGAGATATATGTTTATAGTTTTCTAATGCTCGCCTAATATAGAGCTACATTTATAGATAAAAAACTTTGGAGCCATATTTTAGTTTTACATAAATTTTACTAATGTTTATATATGATGCATGTTAAACCCTATATTTTGGGACATTACATCGTTATTTCTATTTTTGTCATTATTAGTTTAGTAGGTTCACTATTTACAATTGTACCCATTGTCTTCTATATGTGCCAAGGAGACCTAGTTTTAGGGTTCATCTTATCTTGTGCATTTTATATATTGTAAAAGGAGTTTGTCACCTTGAAGAGGGTTATTGAATCGCACTTTCACTTTATTTAGACATTGCATTATTGTACTGGGTATTTGTTATGCTTAATTTGCTATTTGTTCCATAACCTTTACTATTAAAAGAGAGGATAATCCTTGGTTTGGATCCTCTAAACCAAACATCTTACCATTTCCACTCTAATTTTGTTTGATTTATTTTAAATCAATGAAGTTTTTAGGGTGGACAGAGGACACAGTGAAGTGTATTGGGTAAAAATTTCAGAATCACTTTCATTAAAATTTTGGATATTGGCTATAATGATTACTGTCAAGTCTTTAAACTAGGCTTAAATAAGCATTTTTTGTAAAACAATCATATATATAGACTTTGAGCTCCAAATTGAGTGACATTAGTGAAATTTGAAAGAAGTCAAACCATGATTTTTCAGGTCCAAATTTCATACATATGAGGAAAATATTGGCAATGTGGAAGTTCATACAAATGATCTCCCCTAAAATTGGGAAAAAACAACAGATCCTGGTAATTCCACCATAAATTTCTCTTGGAAAGTCCAAAATGAATAGGATTAATGGGAGATTAAAGATAACATATCAAAGAACACCTTATAAAAAAATCATCAACAAAGGATTAGAATTGGAATATTTGTAATAGTTATAAGTTTGGTTAGTAGTGTAATCCCCAAAATTAGGGCTTTGTAAGGGTTTCAAGGAGACTCCAATTTTTGTTCTCTCTATTTTTGTATAAATTAGTTTTTTTAGGTTAGATATGCATACTAGAATCTTTAAACACATAGATATTCCATTCAATGGGTAAAACTATATTTGGATGTCCTTGTATACCTTTGTTGGTACACTGACAGTAGTGTTATTAGACAAAAAGATATTAGTATGGTGTTGGAATTCAATGTACCCTAGGGAATACCATAATCCACATAGGAATATTACCATACTTATATATCCTTTTGACTATTTGTATCTATATTTCATTGAGCATAGAACCCGAGGAGATTACTTTTGCATACTTAGGAATTGGGTCATATGGCTAAGGGTACAACCAATCCTACTTAATTAGAGTTGTGAAATATTGACTAAGTACTAACTTTGCAAATCCATTGGTATATGTAAGATCTATAGATCCTAACACTCTCTTTCCCATAATGAGAATAGAGAGTCTACAATCTACAACAAGAAAGTAGGTTGGCATCTTGAATCTATAAAATAAAACAAAATCCCAAACTTTGAAAGTTAAATCTCAAAGAGATGGAAAGTAACATGACCTCAAAGAACATTTTAAAAACATAAGAGAGGAAATTTTGAAGGAGCTAATATTCCTCCTTACCTAAATTCACATCCTTGAGAAGAGGATAAAAGCACAAGATGGTTGAGTCCTAGTCACATTGGAGAAAAATTTAACACATTGGATAACAAGAGGATTGAGTCTCAAACACCTTATCATTCGTGACTCAAAGGTCCAGATCATTCTAGGTTCAACTCAAAACCAAGGAACTGTACTTCATTCCCAATATTTACTTGAGAAAGTTTGATGGTAATGATCCCATAACATGGAAATTCTAGATTAAGCAATTATTTGGTCTACACCAAGTGTCAACATTACAAATGGAAACTATTACATGTATTTAGAACATGATCAATTTGTGTGGTATAGATGGCTTTGTGATTGCAAAAGGACTCTATTGTCTCTTGGTCCATTTTTACATATGAATTGACAACACATTTTGGGGATATTAAGAGAAACACCTTATTTATCCAATTGTTAGGGAACACATTTTGTTTCCACGAGAAAAAAATAACGTACTTTATTATTCAAGGTAAAATCCAAAGTATAATTCAAAGGTGCTTGTAGAACTATCCAAAAGCAGTAATTCTAGACATTTTAAAAATATATCTATCCTTAAAAGGACCAATCATCTTTTTCACATATCCTCAATGTAAAACAAGATCATCAAAATTTATACTAAAAACTGATACAAAAGAACTATCACTGCAAAAATACCATTGTTTACTTTTCAAATCCTAACCATATCCTCCAGGAGTTTGACCTGCATCAATTCTCTAGTACCTTCAATATATGAGATATGATATAAAACCACTTGAAGAAGCAAACCTTCTTTGGAAAACTCGTCTGCCTTTTTGTTTAATTCTCTGTAAAAATATTTATAGTCGATCTGGAACAGAGAAGAGAAAATATATTTTATCTATTGTAGCATAGGAATAAGATGGATATTATGAATTTGAGTTATATTTTTCATCTAGTTTATCACTAGGAGTGAATCCCCCATCACTGTAGAAATATGAAATCTTTTCTTTCTTCCAAATAGTAATAAATGGAAAATTGAAAGAAATTATGCTTTATTGTTTGAACATGGCCTTGCATTTACTTTGAAAGAGAATAAAAGAGAAATCTAATTTGTAAAGGATAAAATCTAGTCCACAAGTATTGCCTTGTGATGCACTATAAAAAAAATCACACGGAAAATCCCAGTCATGAATAAAAAACCCAATATGCTTGTTTGTAGGAACTTTAGGCGGTTTTTTTAATATGCTAAATGAATTTACAAGCCTTGAAACCACAACCTCCTTAGGGACCCACCTCCCTTAAAAAATCAACAAGTTTATGGATGTCCAAAGAGTCCATAAAACAAATAAAGAATTGCAAGAAACTGCTTAAGAGTCCTATTGTACCAATATTGAAAACATAGTGTAACATTCTCCTTATCCAAACATATTTGAATATTTAGATCTTTGAAAACTACCTACCAAAATTCCTCCGAGAAATCACAATGAATAAAATGAAGAGCATTGTCTTCAAAATCCATTTTGCATAAAACACAAATGCTTGGTACATTCTATATTTTCTTTTGTAAAACCTCCCACGTTAATATTTTATTGTTTATAATCAACCACATTAATATGATACATTTTGGAGGTGCCTACAATTTGAACAATGGCCTCCACCACCAAATTATATCTAGAATTGTTTCCTCAACCAATGATTTATATCCCTCCTTTGTAGTATAGATACCTCTAGAAGTGTTGTACACCCATACAAGCTCATCTTGATGGTTTATGAGGTGAATCTGAGAAGAAGAGAAAGATTGAATGAAAAGGTCCCAAAAATCAGTCCATATCTCTTGAATTTTTATTTTTTTCAAAAGATATCCATCCCTGGTGCCAAATGGTAGTCAAGAAAGGATCCACAAGTCTCATGAGAGTTGATTTGACCTACTCTTGAAGTGCAATGACCATTTCTTCAGGTAGCAAGACATTCCTATTACACCCCATCATCATGTCCACTCCAAATATTACATACACTCATTATCCTACCTTCTAAGCTAGGAAACAGGTGATCATAGGAAAATAAAGAATTAAATTCTTCCATTGGCCAGAGACCCCATGCACACGTTTATTTTCTTTTCAAATCTAGTCCAAAATATTATCGGAGGTTATGTGTTTATCTATGTTGGAGTCAAGGACGTAGCTACGGTAAAGCTGCGAATTTTGGGAAAAAAGCACAAGTATGGAAGGAAAGTGCTAATTTTGGGACAAGCACTAAGTTTTGGACAAGAAGGAGACGGTGCGCAGTACGGTGCCAGATAGACAAGCTCAGCGAAGATCACAGACCGAAAATCGCAGAGCTCGCGCGCACGACAGAAGAGAATGAAGGTTGAATAGAAAGCTCAGCTACCATAATAAATAAGGCGATGGAGTAGAGGGCTCAGCTACCCTCATTTAAAGGCCTAGTACAGAAGTTATGGTTGCTCGGATCAAGGAGGAGCAACGGGCCAGAGCATTGAAGGCGAAGGACAAGCGCCCATACCCACTATCTGCGCCGAAAGTCAAGGAGCCTGCAGGAAGCGGCGACGTGACTACAAGCGGCGCCTACAGTACACCTAGCCATGTGCGTGGTTAGGGTCTTTGGGAATCACTGTTGGGAAAGGCCCACAGTTTTGTAAAGGTGCGACCGCCATGGCCACCTATATATATGAACAATTGTAATGGATAGATGTTAGTTAGAGTTAGCAAGTAAGAAGTAGATACTCTTGGGATAGATCATGTGTTGAATATCCTGTGTTAAGTGTTCTACCGAGTCTGTAGGACTAGAAGGAATCGGATAGCCGAGGAGCTAATCCCTGAGTAGCCAGACAGTCTGTGTGACGTCTGCGCCTTTGTAATCTCTGTAGAGAAGAGACTAGATTGAGAGAAGGGCTCCCAGCTGTGTGCGTGGAGTTTCCTGTAAGAATCTAAGACTGCAGCTGTGTGCGCAGCATATTGTATAACTCTATGGTTTTCTGGTTAATATGACACTCCTGAGGACGTGGTTTTCCTCGAGGAGAAGAGCTTCCCATATTTCCACTTGTTATAATGTTTGTATGAGTGATTAACTGTTTGAGTTCATTACCTGTGTATGTAAAACTCTTGTGTTAACTTTGCGACGGTTTGATTGAGTTTGGGAAGGTCCCTTGTTAGCCATAAGTGTTAAGGCCTGAAGAAATCGTGGAGCGCTGTCGCCGCAGTGAGCGAGGAATGCGTTACTGCGCTGGGTGCGCAGGGCGAGGAAGTACGTAACGCCTCGATGCACGGGTTAGTTTCCCTCTGCGCCAGAGAAGAAGGACTCCGCGCAGTTGCGTCGAGGGGCCTGCGGGAAAGTCCGACCGCCAATATCTGAGGAACCGGAAGAGGAAAGAACAATCTTCGCGTCACCACGGTTGAGGAAACCTGATTCCTTAGCCCCCCCATAGCCACTTCGGGTGAGACCTCGAGTTGCTACGCAGCTCGTTGCCGAGAGGGCCAGTGCGCCAAGGGGTTTGTTGTTGCGCTTCATTAAAACCCGGGTCTGCCCAAGAAAGCAGCCAACAAATGGTTCCATTGCCGCGTGACTAAAACTTGCTATTTTTGCGACGTAGAAGGTTGTTGCTCAGCCAACAAATGGTTCCGTTGCCGCGTGACTAAAACTTGCTATTTTTACGACGTAGAAGGTTGTTGCTCAGCCAACAAATGGTTCCCTTGTCTTATGACTTTTTGATCATGTCACTTCCGTTGCTCTGAACCTTGTTGTTGAGCCAACAAATGGTTCCCTTGTCTTGCGACTTGCTGTTGTGAGACATACTAATTCCCTGACGTCTGAGATTGTTGCTGAAGCCAGCAAAAGGTTCTGTTACACTGAGACTTGCTCAGTTCACAAATGTGCTACTGGAATCCCACAGCTAAAGAAATTGGAGACTGGTTTGATTTAAAGGCTAAAGAGTTCGCTGAACAAGAAAATAGAAGCTCTACGCTCCAAACAGAAGACTGGTTACAGAAGTATATTTATACTGACCTTCACGAAATTTTCTTTGTTACATTTGCACCAGAATTGCACACTTGGATAGCCAAGTTAGCAGACTCTAGACCTACTGTGCATATTGATCGACCCGTCGCTTGGACGCCTGAGCTAGTCAGTATTGTGAAGCGGATAGACAATCCTGTGTCCCGCGCAGTCGACTTTTGGTTGAATAGTCTACTGAAAGGTTTCATCACCGAATTTGCAGTAGATACAAGAAAGAGTTTCAGTGAAGCTGAGAGGAATTTCTTCCAAGTACACAGAGGTAAGTTCTTAAATTCTCTGAACTTATGGATTAAAATGCTTCTATATGAAAAAGGAAAGCTATGTATTACTTCTGATGAATAGCATAGCCAAGTAATGTCCGTAGATTCTGATAGTGATCCTGAACTTATTGGTTGCACTCGTAGTGGAAAACGATATAAAGTAGGCCTTGACCAATATTCTTTTGAGTCTAGCCCAGACAATAGCCAAATCCCTGGACCAAGCCATATAGAAAGACAAGGAAGTGCTCATATCCCTTATCACCCTTTTACACCGCAAAAACCAGACCAAGCTCAGTATAACCCTACAGTAACACCTTCAAGTAGTCCACACGGTACTTCTAGCACCTCTGTACCACCTTTATTTAACCAGCCCAGAAGCACTGCTACAGCAGCCTCACCTCAACCTAGCACAAGAAGGATGGGTGATGACATGAAGCTACCAATTTTTAGAGGAACAGGGATAGAAGACCCTGAGCAGCACTGGTTCTTATGTGAAGCCATTTGGACAATTAAGCAAATTAATGATGATGCTGTTAAACTGGTTCAGTTAGCAACCACACTAAGAGAGAGAGCCTTGACTTGGTTCATGAAATACTCAGCAGCACAGAATAGAACGCTTGCTGAGGTAAGAAATGCTATGATTCGGGAATTTAAGAAACCTAAATCAGAATCACAGTGTATAACAGAACTCAAAGACATCAAACAGTTACCTACAGAATCAGTATGGGACTTCGACCAGAAGTTCAAAGCCTTGATAGATCAAGTAAGCTTCGAGTTTGCACCACAGCAACATAAAGAATGGTTCATTGCTGCACTACTTCCACACATTAGACTTCCTCTTATGCAACAGAATCTCAATACTCAGGAACAAGCTCTAGAGATGGCTATGAAACTAGAAGCTTCGCCAATTGCGGGAACAAGCAACGATGTTGCGCATCTACAGAACCAATTAGCAAACTTAACCTTGCAAGTGCATGATATTAAGAAAGGCAAGGAGATTAAGGAAGAAATTTGGTGTACAAAATGTAAAGCCCAAGGTCATTCAAAGGACCATTGCCCCGTTTTCATAGACTATATTGCAACTGGAGCACCTAACCCTTTACCACAGGCACAAGGGCCTTGGTGTGAAATCTGTAGAACTAGAGGTCATAGACCACAAGAATGCCATTTACTTCAGAAATATGTACAAACTCCAAAGAATCTATATTGTAATTTCTATAAATCAGTAGGTCATGATGAGAACAATTGTAGAGCATATGATCTTATGATAGAAAGAAAGCATGATGTTTATAGGGTACAAGCAGAGACACAAGGACCCACAGCAGGTCCACCGTATGACCAAACCCGTGACGCCCGAGCAGGAAATTACAGGGGACTTGGACGCACAACAAATTTTGGTCGCGGAAGAGGACAGATCACTTGTTATAATTGTGGAGCACAAGGTCACTTTGCTAGGGATTGCCAAAATCCTACAACCCTCTGCAGGTATTGTAAATCTTCTGACCATATCATTGAAGCATGCCCTCAGTTACAGGCTAAGATGCAAGCCAAGACCCCACAGGTCAATCAGAATATTCAGTTGATTGCAGCAGAAAAAAGAGAACCAGACCCTACAGTTAATATAGTGACACGCAGTGGAGCAACCACTGATGCGCAAGAGATGGGAATAGGAAAGCAAGCGATGCAATGGGTGCGCCGCGCTAATATTAAACCAGCTCCACTTAACTTGCATAAGCAAAAAGAAGCATTCAAGCAAGCTCAAGAATATTTCTCAGATCCGAGAGCTTCAAGTTCTGCCGCAATTCTGCCGAACAATATTAGATCGCAAGTGCTAAAACAAGACAACCTTGTATAAGAACAGGCCACTACACCTGGAAGACCCGACGAGGAGCATGCACTAGGCAGTGTTCATGCGTTCCTGCGACAATGTTTAAAATTGTTGCGCAATGAAAAGGCAACTCTAGAACTCCAACACCTGTTGGACCAGTGCCAACAGTCTGCTTCGACAAACACACCGCAGTGTGCTGTTCACCAGATTAGGAGTCACATTAGAACTGGAAAAGAGATGAGGCTCACAGCGCAGATTGGAGCATTTGAAATGGACGAAGTCATGTTAGATTTGGGCTCAGAAGCTAATGTTCTCACTATGCAGACATGGGAACAGATGGGAAGCCCTCAGCTTACAAGATCCCCTATCCAGCTAAGACTCGCGAATCAGCAACGAGTCTCTCCATTGGGCAGACTACCCAATGTACCTATTGATATTGAAGGAGTCAGAAGCTCTGCAGATTTTGAAGTAATCAAAATCATGGATGATAGTAGACCATACCCAGCACTTCTAGGAATAGACTGGGCATTTGATAATTTGGCTGTCATTAACTTGAAGAAAAGACAGATGACTTTTGAGGATGACCAGATTAGGGTCATCGCACCACTTGATCCTATTCAAGGACCAAGGTATATAGAACCCATTCGCGCAGAAGAAGAAGCGCGCCACATGGAAAGTTTGTACCAAATGACTACCAACCACAGTGACTATGTCAACCCCACAGCAGACGGACATATCAGCTGGCGATGCGATAGCTCGTGCACATCAGACTCAGATGCAGGATTGGAAAACTGGCAGAATCGTTTACATGAGGTTTCTGCAAGACGTTGCGCTATAATAACTAAATCCATTCGATGGATTGGCACAGAATTAACTAACACTCCAATTTTTTATGGTTCAACTGAAGTAACTAAATTCATACAGGAATATGAACAAAAGCTTCTAGAACCGCAGCGCATACAGGCACTGGACGTAGCATTGCGCGCCACACCCGCAAGATGGTGGGTTGCGCATAGGGAGAATATTCATACATGGCAAGACTGTCGCAGACTGATACTGCGCAGATTTCAGGACACCACAGCCGAAGTCCTATACAAGTATAAGGGACAGAGTGACCCCAGGTCACACATTGAAGCATGTATTCAGCAATGGTCAGATATTCCGCAAGATGAATGGGTTCACCTATTCATCCACACATTGGATACAGTTCCAAGGAACTGGTATACTGAAACAGAATTACGCAGAGGCACTCTCACTTGGCCTCTAATGATAGAAAGTTTTCAACTTACCTTCAGTTTTGAGTCAGAACATCCAAGTATTGATCAGGCTCTGAAGTGTATTAAAAAGAAGGTATTTGAACCATGTCTAGTAATAGAATATTCCCAACCAGATTGGGCTGTCCAGATAGAACATGCCCTGGAATGTTATAACTTCACCGCTGAAGATGAGGAGGACAATCCTCGCAACATCAATATCCCAGAATCAGAAGGGACGCGCAATATTGAAGGTCCTGAGCTCGATATTCCTGCCATCACAGAACACATCAAGCTCAAGAAGATTAACATTGGTACAGAAGCTGACCCAAAGTTTGCTTCTATAGGAGATTATTGGGATGATGAAACTGTTGGACATGTTTCAGAATTATTGCGTGACTACCAGGATATCTTTCCTACCAAGTTCACAGAAATGAAAGGCATCCTAGGAGACTTAGGAGTGATGCGCATACCTCTGAAACCAAATGCTAAGCCAGTAAAGCAGCGCCCATACAGGTTGAACCCGCGCTATAAAGAAAAAGTCAAAGAAGAAATTGATAAGATGCTTGCAGCAGGTATTATTGAGCCAGTAGAGGAAAGCAATTGGATTAGTCCTATGGTGGTCCAAGAAAAGAAAATGAAAGGTGAAATAAGAATCTGTGTCGACTTGCGCAAACTCAATGATGCATCAGCGCACGATCCATTTCCCACTCCTTTCACAGATGAAGTACTTGATAATGTTGGAGGACAAGAGGCTTACTCTTTCACTGATGGTTTTTCGGGATATCATCAGATCAGAATTCATCCGGACGACCGCCACAAGACTACTTTTGCCACTGAATGGGGCTCATTCCAGTATACGGTAATGCCCTTTGGTCTTAAAAACGCACCTGCTATCTTCTCTCGAGTTGTTGTTGCTGTTTTTAAAGAATTTATTCACAAGTTTCTAGAAGTCTATTTTGATGACTGGACTGTATTTGGCCTATTAAAGAACCATATTGCAAATCTGCGCATGATGTTAGAAAAATGTAGACAGCATCAGATTTCCCTTAACTTGAAAAAATGTATCTTCTGTGCGCCCTTTGGTATTTTGTTGGGACATATTGTATGCAGACAAGGACTCCTGATAGATCCTGCGAAGGTTGCCATCATTGCTAATTTACCTGCGCCCAACTCAGTTAAACAATTGCGCACTACATTGGGACATACAGGATACTACAGAAAATTTATCAAGGGTTATGCAAAGATCACAGTGCCTATGGAAAGATTGCTCAAAAAGGATTCGAAGTTCCAATGGACAGAGGAATGCCAACAGAGTTTGGACACACTTAAAGAAAAGATGATCACAGCGCCTATTCTAGTTTTCCCGGACTGGAGAAAACCTTTTCATGTTCATGTTGATGCTTCTTCCATAGCATTGGGGGTTGTGCTTACACAGCCTGGAGAAGGAAGTATTGACCACCCGATTGCTTACTCCAGCAGAAAGCTATCTACAGCCGAGAAGAACTACACCACCACAGAAAGGGAAGGATTAGCTATGGTGTATGCCTTACAGAAATTTAGACACTACCTGTTAGGCACTCATTTTAAAATGTACACTGACCATTCTGCTTTGAAATATTTGGTCAATAAGCCAGTGTTAGGGGGAAGAATTTGCAGATGGCCACTGCTCTTTCAAGAATATGATTTCGAGGTCATTGTAAAGCCAGGCAGACTGAATGCAGGGCCTGACCATCTATCCAGGATAGAGTCAGGAGAGGAACCTACAAGTCTGGAGGACAATCTTCCTGACGCACAGTTATTTTCTATTCAAGCAGCAGATGAATATTATTCTGATATTCTTGAGTTTCTCACTACCGGGCAAGCGCCGGCTAAGTTTACAATCCAACAGAGGAAGCAACTTGTTGTCAGAGCCGCAGACTTCACTTTGATAGCAGGCCAGCTTTATAAGTTGGGCCCTGATGAAGTTTTGCGCAGATGTATTTTACCACATGAAAAGAACTCTATCATCGCAGAAGCGCATTCAGGTACTGCAGGAGGCCATTTCGCAGGAAAGCCAACCGCGCAAAAGATATTAGCCGCAGGTCTTTGGTGGCCGACATTGCACAAGGATACTAAGGAATTCTGTAAATGTTGCGATGTGTGCCAGCGCACAGGAAAGCCCTCAAGGAGAGATGAAATGCTGCTAAGACCCCAGATTACACTGCGCGCTTTTGATAAATGGGCCATTGACTTTGTAGGACCTATTAACCCACCTGGAAAAAGAACTGGCGCAAGATACATCATTACAGCTACTGAATACCTCACCAGATGGGCTGAGGCGAAGCCAGTTAAGAACTGCGACGCTGCTACGGCCGCGCAGTTCATTTTTGAAAATATTATCACTAGATTTGGATGTCCACTGATCCTCATGAGTGATCAGGGTACACATTTCCTCAATGAGACTATAGAGGCCCTTACTGAAGAATTCCAAATTAGTCACCATAAGAGTACACCCTACCATCCTCAAGCTAATGGTACGGTGGAAGCATTCAATAAAATTCTTGAGAATGCCCTGACAAAGATCTGTAATCAACAAAGAGATGATTGGGACCTTAGAGTCACAGCTGTATTATGGGCTTACAGAACCACTTGCAAGAAACTAACAGGTCACACACCTTTCAGCTTGGTGTATGGACAAGAAGCAGTTATGCCCATGGAATACATTATCCCTAGTCTTAGAATTGCGCAAATTACAGAAATGGCAGATCCTGATACTATGAACGAAAGACTTTCACAATTGCTTGCCTTAGAAGAAGACAGACTCTTAGCCGGATTCCATCAACAGGTACAGAAGGCAAGACAGAAGGCTTGGCATGACAGGCATATTAAGAATAAAGTCTTTCAGGAACGATACTTGGTACTCCTCTATGACAGTAAATTTACCAAGTTCCCAGGCAAGTTTCGCATACATTGGTTAGGCCCTTTTCAGGTGATAAAAATAACAGACGGAGGCGCAGTTCAGCTTGCAAAGCTTGATGGAGAATTACTACCTACAATGATCAACGGGAGTCGGCTCAAGCTTTATCGCGACGGCCACTCCGCTCTGTCGACCTAATATATTGCTCGTGATGCAGATGCCCAGTGTAGTTGCAAGAGGCACCGCATTCAGTCTACACGGAAGTTGCGAGACACCCAGTCTCCGGCTTCCTGCGCAGTTCCTAGAATCATCCGCGCATGTCTAAATTTTGGTTGGAGCGAACATAGTTGCGCTCTTGTGAAGCTTCTCCCCGGACCGTTGAACTATCGCTCTTGCGGAGTTCCCTTTGATAATTTGCCGCTTGAAAAAGTTTTGTTGTAAGCCCTTAGAGGCACAGTTCCCTAAGTTGAAATGACCCGCCGGAAATTTTGAATTACAGCAGTTATGCAGCCGCATCTGAATAAATGCAGGATAAGTCCGCTATTTAAGTCTAGCCGTTCTGACGGATTCGGCTTGATCTCCGAAAGATTTGCATTTAACTCAGGCGCCGAAAGCATTAGCTTCTCCCGGAAGGTTGTCAGAGCCCGTCAATCACACTAAATACACCCCCTACGGCGACGAGGATAGCGTGTTGTCAACTCACCTATAGCCGCCTATAGCTACGTTACCCCACTTGGTCGCATTTACTCACATCTGGCTATAAATACCTCACACTTGTATAATTTTTGGGTTACTTTCCTTGAGTTGCTAGCCTGTTTACGAATCCAAGTTATTGTTTTCAGAGCCGAGTCGTGCAGAGTCTTTTCCCTTGTTTTCAGCGTCCATATCCTACGAAGGTCCGCCATTTGCTGTCCAGAGTTTTGTTCCCTACATTGATTCAAGACGGAGAACCTGTCAACTGAAGAAGTTGTTCGTCAATTCCTGCGCCGAGGCTTAGATTTCGGCATGACTACTCCAGTCACGGCCTCGACTTTTGTACATCCTGGTTACCAGGATCCCAGACAGTCTCCGGCTACAAGAGCGTCGCCATCCCAACCAGAAGAACCTGTTCCAGAGCCGTTAGCGACCCTGGCGAACTATATTCCGCCGCGTCCAGATGATGCGCCAGAAGTACAGATCCCAAAGAATGCAAAATATCCCATTCCGCTACCGCCACTACCGGCTAGTGTGCGGGTAGAAGGGCAACTGTTGGGACATATTCCACTGGTCAAATTCTCTGATTTCAATCTGGGAGACTATAAAACGTATCCCCAGTTTGCGCTAGATCGATATCTGACGATAGTGCACAATCCCACCCGAAAGGTTGATGAATTTATTCCAAAGGGATTTGCAGCAAACTTGGAGAAGCCAGGTTTGTTGAATTTATTGAAGCTACCGCACTTTGGGCGTAGCAATGAAGTCAATGCAGTTGTTAAGACGCTGCTTACATGTGTTCATGGAGGTTATCTTTGGCTAGGGAGGCCAATTGATTTAAATGTTGATTTAATTCACCGCATTACTGGTCTATCTAAGGCTAGTAAGGATCCCAATATTCATTTTGTGGGAAAGGACAAGGACAGAAAATTAGCTGCACAGCTGGTGCAGAAGTATAACTTGACAAGAGGAGGTCGGGCTTATGACCTCACTACAGTAGAAGATGAGGCACTTCGATTTACAGGAAGTCTACTTGCAGGCAGACTTCTCACAAAGTGCCGACCGAAGGAAGTCACTGGAGCAGTCGTGGAGCTCGCCATTGCAGCTGCGGAGGGAGAACAGTACAACTGGTCTCTCTTCCTGCTGAATTCCTTCTTGGCTGATTGCCTGAATGTGCAGGACAATGCAGCCCAAGCATTCCATTTTTCATGGCTTCTAATTTTATGCGCTCTCGTTGGGTGGAAGGAGCCCCCGAATACTCAGTTCCTTCCGCGCCGCGCAGGAGAGGTTGCCGGCATGCGCTACATCAACCTCTGGGATTCCCCTAATCCCGCGAAGCGCAAGATGAATCGCGCTGTTTTTTGTGAGTACTACTTTCTCCTCCGAGATACCATTCAAGAAATGCCAAGGCTGAGCGAGGAGACCGCCACGTTATATGAGGGAAAGTTGGCTTTTACTGCCGACATACATCAACTTTACCTCCGCCCTTGCGGCATTCCAGATGAATGGGCACTAGGCCTTTACAGAATGACTACCGAGGATGTTGAAGAAACCATCAAGTCTTGGTCCGATGAGTGGAGGGAGGCCGTCGATCTCGCATCCGCGCTGCCAACCGCCGCTACGAAAGAAAAGGATAAGGGCAAGGAAGCCCGTGAGCAAAGAAGTGATGAAGGCTCCACAGAACCGGCCACCAAGAAGCAAAAAGTGTCGCATCCCGCTGAGGCTATTCCCTCGGGGATCGACCAGTACATACACGAGCAATTTCGTGAGCTGCGCAATGCGCATGCTCACATCAGAAGTGCTTTAGATTTGCAGTTTGTAGAATTGAAAGGTCTCGCAGGAAGAGTTGCGCAGACCCATGCGCCAGCATCTACTTCGCAGGTGCCACAAGAAATTCCAAGTGCTGAGCGAGTTGAAGAACTCATTGAAAGGCATACTGTCGTGCATATTCCGACTACCAGCATGACACTTCCCGATCCGCTCACTGCACTACAGGTAAGCGCCGTTGGGCCTGTTGAAATCAATTTGTCTCTAATTCCTATAGAGACTCTACAGCTAGTGCATGAGAAAGTTTCTCTTGAGTTGAGAGCTAGAGAGCTCTCTACATTTCAGGAAAATCAGCGACTGCAATCGCAGGAGTTAGAGTTGAAGGCAATCCATCAGAATACCTCTGAGAAGCTTGCACTTTATGAGGCGCAAGACACCGGTATCAGAAACGCAGTGGATGAGATTGCCCAGTTATTGCCGGCTTGTGAGATTCAACCAGACCTCCCTCTGGTTGCAAAAGTTCAAATTATTGGCGAAAGGGCGAAAACCCTGGAGCAAGAAATAGTTGCTATGGCTGAAGGCCATAGCACCCAGATCGCTGAGCTAGAAGCTCACATTGCTGCGCATCCTATGGATGATGCGCAGGTTCAATTTGAAGCACTGAACAGAGCTTCCACGCAGATGAAGGATCGAGTACAGGAAGCTGAGAACCTAATGAACCAGGCTATGGAAGCGTGGACGGAGCTTGTAAAGCTCCCTTTTAAAGTTGGACTGTCAGAACAGGTGCAAGCTGCAGAACAATCTCTCACTGTTCTGAATGAAGAAGCTAAGGCCTTAACAGGCTTTCCAAAAATGAAGAAAATGGGCGAAGTGCGCAAAATGCAGTAGCAACTGAACAAGCTCAGAACTGAAGATGAGAAGCTCACCAACAGCATTCAGCCATTCATGGATGACTATGCTGAAATCGTTGCCGAGGTTGAGACAAAAATCAAAGAGATTGCTGAATCTCAGGAGATCATTGATACCATCACTCCAGACGAAGCAACCGCAGAAACAGTGCAGACAGCTGTAGAGTGTCTCGATGAATTGGACTCCGCTATTGCGAAGTGGAAGAAAACACTCGCGGAGACACAAGCAAAAGCAGATGCGCAAATCAAGCGACCACACGCCAGTGCGAGTGGCTCGAGGGCGAGCCACAAGTGAGTGTTAGGGGCCTGTTGGAGTCAAGGACGTAGCTACGGTAAAGCTGCGAATTTTGGGAAAAAAGCACAAGTATGGAAGGAAAGTGCTAATTTTGGGACAAGCACTAAGTTTTGGACAAGAAGGAGACGGTGCGCAGTACGGTGCCAGATAGACAAGCTCAGCGAAGATCACGGACCGAAAATCGCGGAGCTCGCGCGCACGACAGAAGAGAATGAAGGTTGAATAGAAAGCTCAGCTACCATAATAAATAAGGCGATGGAGTAGAGGGCTCAGCTACCCTCATTTAAAGGCCTAGTACAGAAGTTATGGTTGCTCGGATCAAGGAGGAGCAACGGGCCAGAGCATTGAAGGCGAAGGACAAGCGCCCATACCCACTATCTGCGCCGAAAGTCAAGGAGCCTGCAGGAAGCGGCGACGTGACTACAAGCGGCGCCTACAGTACACCTAGCCATGTGCGTGGTTAGGGTCTTTGGGAATCACTGTTGGGAAAGGCCCACAGTTTTGTAAAGGTGCGACCGCCATGGCCACCTATATATATGAACAATTGTAATGGATAGATGTTAGTTAGAGTTAGCAAGTAAGAAGTAGATACTCTTGGGATAGATCATGTGTTGAATATCCTGTGTTAAGTGTTCTACCGAGTCTGTAGGACTAGAAGGAATCGGATAGCCGAGGAGCTAATCCCTGAGTAGCCAGACAGTCTGTGTGACGTCTGCGCCTTTGTAATCTCTGTAGAGAAGAGACTAGATTGAGAGAAGGGCTCCCAGCTGTGTGCGTGGAGTTTCCTGTAAGAATCTAAGACTGCAGCTGTGTGCGCAGCATATTGTATAACTCTATGGTTTTCTGGTTAATATGACACTCCTGAGGACGTGGTTTTCCTCGAGGAGAAGAGCTTCCCATATTTCCACTTGTTATAATGTTTGTATGAGTGATTAACTGTTTGAGTTCATTACCTGTGTATGTAAAACTCTTGTGTTAACTTTGCGACGGTTTGATTGAGTTTGGGAAGGTCCCTTGTTAGCCATAAGTGTTAAGGCCTGAAGAAATCGTGGAGCGCTGTCGCCGCAGTGAGCGAGGAATGCGTTACTGCGCTGGGTGCGCAGGGCGAGGAAGTACGTAACGCCTCGACGCACGGGTTAGTTGCCCTCTGCGCCAGAGAAGAAGGACTCCGCGCAGTTGCGTCGAGGGGCCTGCGGGAAAGTCCGACCGCCAATATCTGAGGAACCGGAAGAGGAAAGAACAATCTTCGCGTCACCACGGTTGAGGAAACCTGATTCCTTAGCCCCCCCATAGCCACTTCGGGTGAGACCTCGAGCTGCTACGCAGCTCGTTTCCGAGAGGGCCAGTGCGCCAAGGGGTTTGTTGCTGCGCTTCATTAAAACCCGGGTCTGCCCAAGAAAGCAGCCAACAATCTACAATTATGTATTTCCACGATCTTGATTTTGAGATAATATTCCACAAAGACCTTGCTACTAGGGCTTTACCGAAGGAAAATATATCTTTCAAGTCCCATCCCCCCCATTTTTTAGGGAGAGCAATTTTCCTCCAACCTGTAAGATGTAAACCCTTGTATTCCTTGCATCCCCTCTTTTAATATACCCCAAGGATATCAGAGTGCATAAGGGGAATATCATTATCTCTCTGAGGCTAATTACTTGATTTTTAGTGCAGCATATAAACCATAAGCATCTAATTTCTATTTTTCCAAAATTAATTGCGACAAAAAATACAATAATTAACAATAATTTAATATAAATTCATTAACACATCCAACATCTGATATAATGGATGGGAAGTCTTCTTAACATCATAGAAAATCATCAAACCTTCAATCCAAGACATATCAGAGATGATAACCACCTCTAAAGTCTAATTACTCTTAATCATAGTTAGCTAGTAATTAAGGTGTTAATTACAACACTTGGTGTGCAAATGACGACATTTATCACAGATCCAATTGTTTAACAAATAAACATAGATTATAAATTCTAATGGCTTAATAACATCTAATTACATGTAAATAATTCCTAATTAACAAAATTGCAATAATTAATTGTGGTAATTACGAAAGAGAGTCCACGAGACTAGTTAACTAGTTTTCCAATATAAGTAGCTAGTCTTGCACAAAATCAACTTGTAACCATGCCATTAAACCCAAAAGAAATCATACAAACATTAAAAACATATTTAAGCATGCACCTATATCCAATTAAATATGTATTTGTAGATCATTCCAATTGCACATAAGGTGATCTTTTCCATCAATTCCAATGAAACTAGTTAACATTCACCGCAAGGAATTGAGTCTAAATATATTATCCAAAATTAAATGCATCCATAAGTAAAGGATAAAACCTGATAAGTAGCCACCTACAACAAAATAAAATGTTATAAACAGAGCACTTGGTTGTATCATTTGTTCTTATGAAAACAAAGATTTCAATCCACAACTAGTTATCAATTTTCACCACAATGTGCCTAGTTTCCAATTTAACTTTCCAAATTCCAAATAAATATAAATATGACTACTGTAGATCATGGAAATCATAGCGGGGTTCACCTACATTCATATGGCCATAGATTTATTCCCATATACATTCCATTAATTAATTCACAAAACTAGCTAATTCTACTCATCTGAATTGACTAGTAATTCTAGGAATCGCTAGAGTAATTAAATCCACAGATCATAGCATCATTAAAATTACATTAAAACTCTAAATAAAAATTTTTATCAGTAATAACATAGGTATATCTCATTCGAACATTTCGTCAAACATTTCATGTGCAAATTCACAAATCTACTCAAAACAATTCCATTCAAGGAGCTAGAAATTGGAAATTGATCTAGAATTTTGGTAGACATTTCCAAAACACTATCAAGAAGATTTACCATCACATTCTCACACAAATTTAAAGTATATTTATCATAAATAATCATAAAATAACATGCAGGCATTTTTACAAACACTTCATGTTCCAAGCCTCCAAACTATGCAAAACAATCCAATCGAAGAACTAATGTTCGAAAAGGTAGAAGCATCAAAGATAAGTGTCTTGAACCATTCCGAGGCTACTGTACCATCAAAATAAACATTATATAATGAACATGGAAATAAATATCATTTCTATAGCAGAGGTTCCGAAGAATCATTTCCTCAAACAATTTGTGCACTAAATCCCAAAAACTAGTTTCCAATTTCTTCACAAAATTTACTTGCATAAATAGATTGAATTCCATAAGAAATTTGTTCCACAAATAGCTCATACATTTCATCAAAAATTTCATGTGCATCCATAAATAAATCATATCAAAGCCAAATAAATTAAATAAACATGAGTTAAATCATTTATCTTTTCCAAATACGCAACTGGAATCAACCGTGCCACGTTCCTCCCAGCCGTTCAAAACTCACTTTGCGATGGTCACCTTCAATCCAGAACCATTTTGCCACAAGTAAGAGCGCACTCAACAACAAATTCTCTCAAGAAACCATTCCAACCAAAATCCAGTGGAAAGTGTATCCTCTACTTCCACTCCAGGGAAATTCCAGTGGCTCCAGGACAACAGTCCAACCACAATCCAATGACAAGTAGCACTTCCAATCCAGGTAAATTCCAGTGGCTCCAGGACAACCTCAAATCCAAGGAAATGGACTCACACATGATTCCAAACCATGATATCTAGAGGCAATACACAGCTTTGTCCAATGTTAAATCCAATGGCAGTGGACCTCACCCCTACTTCCAATCCAGGATCTCCAGTGGCAATTCCAAGACATACACCAGTGGCTCCAGAGTAACTCATATTGGGAACGGGATTCACAAGGGCACATGAACAGCAAGGATCTCATACCAAGAGCATCAAAATCAAACCACAAGTGTCAAACACAAGCACAAGAGCAAAAGCATGAACCAATACAAAAGTGTGACTAGCCAACCGAAGCAAATCGAATTCCTTCATGATCAATTCGAATTGGGAGAGATAGGGACACAAGCATGAGAGTTCATTCCCAGAATATTAAACTGGAGTTACACATAAGGTGGCTACACCAAGAGACACACTAATCCAACTCATTAGGGCACACTAGGTGAGAGAGGGGCTCGAATCCTCAAATAAAAAATTAATCTCGGGGTAAATAAAACCAAGGAGTGACATAACACATTAGGGTGCATAACCAAGAGGGTCCTGTTAGTCCTAGATCTGTCAACTACTTTCTTATTCTACCACTCATCTTAGACATTTTTCATTCCTTTTATTTTATTTCATTTCCTATATTTTGGGTTGTTTAAATTTCGTTTTAGATTTATTTCTGCATTTTAAAAACATGTAAGTTTTAGCTTAGCTCCCAATTTTATTAGTTGTTGGGTGTTCTTATATTAAGATAGATAATAAATTGAAGTGTGAATACTTGATTAGACATATTATATTTTCTAACGCATTCTGGAAGTGCATGTCATCATTTCTATGCATATGC
The DNA here is from genome assembly GCA_027924585.1 of Larix kaempferi. Taxonomy (NCBI): domain Eukaryota; kingdom Viridiplantae; phylum Streptophyta; class Pinopsida; order Pinales; family Pinaceae; genus Larix; species Larix kaempferi. The sequence continues at coordinate 16,759,378 of BSBM01000070.1, forward strand.
GCGCTACCAGATTGCCATGTTAGGGCACTGTGCATATTTCAAGGTCTTGTCGAATAATGGTGGCTTTACTCGGTTTTTGGGACTTGTTCTAACTCAGAAGTCGACAGTTGGCTGTTATTTTTATTACACTTTTAAAGAGACAGTACCACTTCATATCTAGAAATATGTTCGAAGTTAATGGTCTGTACCATTCTGATTGGGTCTGAAATGGTGATTTGTTTTTAAAGGGTTTTGATGTTTTCTTCTTCAGCTCTTGTCCCTGACATTTTGTCTATGGCTTCAAGTTCAACCATGGATCTGGAGAAGAAACGATGACCCATTGGCCCTAGTGGTAACTTGCTTAGATTCGAACCCTACCGACTGGATCAATAAATTCCCATCCGCCGCTGCAAAGTTAAAGGAAGCTGGTTGGTTTACTATCTGTGAAAACATTGGGGACCATAATGTAGAGGTTACGAAGTATTTTGCTCAGAATTTCAAAGGGTCATTTGTAAATCTCAATGGGTTCGAGTTTCAGGTGACAGAGGAGTCTATTGCACAAGCTATTGGCGTTGCTCATGAAGGTGAAAGGTGGTTTAAAAGGCATCCGATGGATGAAGACTACGACCAATTTCTCCTACCTGCACATAGAAACCCTGATTGGAGCCAAGGGATTCAAAGAACCTGTTTGATGGAAGGTTGGCGTGACATTTTGTAGATCCTTCAAAGATATGTTACATGCGAGGGAAGGCTTGCCACCATTTACTTGTACCACATGCAGTTATTGCAGCATATAGCAGGTACTAAAAGGTTAAACCTCCCCTATTACTTTCTGAAGATTCTAAGTAAAATGGCCACTAGATTGCAGAATCAACCAGAATCATCGAGTCATAGCGTATTTCATCATGGATTGGTTAAGCTTTTGATAACCAAAGAGCTTGAAAAATGTAAGAGATCTTGGCCCCATTTCTTATTCTGGTGTGGTTTCAAAGTCAAATCTAAAGAGCCTGAAGAAAATAAAAAGAAGCAAGCCCTTGTTAGGAAAAAGGCCATGAACATTCCTTCTGATAAAAAATAAGCTAATATATCAAATTCTCATTCCGAAAAGGAAACATAAAATCAACAGAAATTTAAATATTTTGAGGAGGAAATCACTATTCAAACTCCATCTAAGTTTGAGCAGGATAGATATGAAGATGAAGGAATACAATATTTTGACGAATGTGGAGATTTTGTTGAAAAGAAAAGAGCAGTTGAGGTCAAGCAAAAGTTGAATATTTCTCAGGGTAAATCTCAAATTCCTACAGAAAGTTCATCAAAACCATTTAAAGTTTACCAAAAGAATCGATCTACAAATAAGTTAAGGCTGAATATGAGGGCTATTTTAGACCCTAATATTAATAAAGATGAAGCCATAGATGTTCAGGATTCATTAGATGATGAGGAAGAAAAAAAAGCCAAGGTATTGGAATCTACACTAAATGAGGTGCTTAATAACATTGATCAAAGTTTAAAAAGGGTTTCGGATCTTCTCCAGAAAAATCACCTCTATAATTTTGATAATGGGGATTTAGAGGAGGAAACAACATCATTTGTATCTGATATTAAAGGAAAAGTGGTTGTTGAACCTGAAGCTGGTGAATCCTCAACGAAACAAATGAATTTAAATGAAAACAATGCTGCTGAAGAAATTCATGAAGATTCAAATGTTTTTATGAAAGAATTTGAAAGAGATAAACATAAGAAGGAAATCGATCAATTCAAACTTCAGAATGAGCATGTAAATCAGATCAATGTTGGATTGATGCAGGCACATAAGATGCTGAAACAGGATTTACAAGAGGTAAATAAGAATTATTCAGAACTGGTATAGGTGGCAGAGGAAGCGGTAAAAAGGAGGAAGATGGCACAGAAGCAGAATATCGAGCTTATTAAAGAGAAAGAAGAGCTCGAGAAGAGATTAAGTCAAGTCCAAAAAGAATGCAACTGGTTACAAAAGAAGGCTCATGCATTGGATGGTCTCGCTGTGCTGGCTGAAGCAGCTAGAAGACTTTGATTTGATGATCAATATTAGTTAGAAAAGACACATGGCATAATCAATTTATTTAGAACTTTATATTTTGTCATTTTGTACATTTCCTATTTTATTAAAATTCGATCCTAGGAAAGTGGATCTGGAAACAACTTATCTAGGATTATGTTTCCCTATATATTGTAAAGCTCAACTTGAACTTTTTTTGGAGACACATGAGGGTCGATAATATACATGATACTATTGTGATAGAGTCTGATATATATATTGTTATGTGAGGATTTATTTTATGATGGAATGAATGACTGTTTGATTTTGGGAGCTAGGTTTTAATTTACATATTCTCTAAATGTTCTGTGGTTCTGTCTGAACCTATTGCATGTGATTTTTGTTTGTATATATGTTTTCTATATTGATGCATGTGCATACAAATGAATGTTTATTGCAGAAAGATGTTTGAAATGTATTTTTGAACACCTGAATTTCTATGATGCAATGATTTTAAAACTGCTTGTTTTGCTTTGTATCACATATGATTAAAACCTAACCCCTATCCTTTGGTTAGTCATTCATTTTCAGCCTTTTTATTCTATATCCTTATGCATGCAATTATCTGATTTTTTCAGATCTTTATTAATCTGTCAACGATTAAGTGATTTTATTTCTTTATCCTTCATAGTTATCCAAAAATGAACCAAAACCAACCTTTAAATTTCAAGGTGCCTAAACTCTACTATCTTATAGTTTAGTTGGTAGACTTTAGGACTAACATCTTTTGGCGCCATTTCCAGGGACAAAATTGAATATATTTCCCTGGTTATGATATCTTTTCTCCTGATTTTGGTGGTGAACAGAATCGGGAAACATTTGTAGACTACTATCTTTCACTGATATACAGAAAATCATTTGTGGCTCCTAATCAGATAGGAACCAGAGCGAATCCTTCCTCTCCATTGCATAAACGGGTTCCTGATCCAGAGAAAATATTGAGGGAATCCAGACAGAAATTGGCTTCTACATCATCAGGAAGGTTTTAGTCCTCTACAGTTTCAGAAATTCCAAGTGAGTTACACCAAGACAATCCTTTCTCGGATTTGTTAGACTTTGAAAAGGAAGAAAAAGAGAAAATACTTTCTATTTCTATTCCTCAGTTTCAGATTTCAGATCCTTCTTCTTAGTTTGATAATTTTGAGGTGTACACTAATCCATTATCTTCATATAAAGTGAAGCAAGAACTCATGAATTCAAAACAATTCTTGAGATCCCAGACAACACCTTATACGCCTCTTACTAGTAGGGTTCCTATTAGTCAGTTGATAGAAAAAGTTTCACCTCCTTCAAGTCCTCAGATCAGTCCTCACATGGCTGGTCAGCCTCCTAATATGATGGATACCATTGTGGCTTCTAGGTATGTACCACTAGTCCTTCCCCAACCCCTTAATGCAATTCCTGGGGGATATTATCAAAAATATCTCCCAAGATTCAATGGTCAAGGAGAGACCACAGCATAGGAACACTGTAATGCATATTTCAGTTATGTTGATAATCAAAACTTTGAACACGAATATGTTTGGATGTGAGTTTTTGTTCAGAGTCTTGACGGGGAGGTCAGGAAATGGTTCAGAGAATTACCAGTTGGCTCCATAAATGGAATTGAAGGTCTTGGACAAGCTTTCATGAAAGAATGGGGGGATACAAAGGATTACCTTTATTACATAACTGAGTTTGGAGCATTAAAAAGTAAGTCTGATGAATTAGTTGTTGAATTTTCAAAACGTTTCAACAAGATGTATGGAAAAATTCCAGCAGAAATAAAGCCTACTCAAACATCAACAAAGCTCACTTATGCCAGTTCATTTGATGTTGATTTCTCTTTACTCTTGAGAGAAACAAGATCAGTCACTCATGCAAATATGCAAGAAGTAGCCCTGGAGGTAGAATCCAATTTAATGGCAACTGATAAACTCAAGGAGAACACACAGTATTAGGGAAGTGAGAAGAAGAAAACCAAAGAAGTTGAACCTTCTACATCAGGCCTGAAATCGGCTGAAAATAAAATTGATGAAATGAGTAAATTGATTAAGAATTTATCTTCTCAATTGGCGAAATTATAAGTTGAAAATAAATCTCACAATAGACCCACTCAGGAAACAGATAACCGAAATCAGAATCAGTTTAGAAGACCTTTCAACCCAAGATTTATACCGAGAGAAAGAAGGAATAATGAAGATCAAAGGATCCAGCCTCCCTTTCAAAAAAATATGGTAAATGAACTTGAAGAATTGGATGAAGTTGGATTAGTATATCAAGAACAAGAAATGAATATTCTTGAAGAAGAATCCTCTTTAGGTTTTCTTACTAAGTCTGATTATCAATATTGTATGAGTCTTCCTCAAGAGCAAGAGAGCGGGCTTGTACCGGAATATTCAGATTCTCAAGAAATTTTCCAAAATTCTCCCCAACAAAACTATGGTCTGATATTAGGGAGACAGGTTCCCCATAGTCAGCAAAAAAGGGGTCTTGATTCAACTAAACAGGTACAGAAAGTCGTTCCAGAAAAGAGATTGGTTCATCTTCCAAATGAAGATAAGTAGCAAAATCCTGAAGAAGTAAGTAAAAAATCTGTTGGATTCAACCTTGAGAATGAAATTAATAAGATCAAAATCCCGGTTCCATTGACTGAACTTGTAAAGAATACATATTATAGAGAATCTTCCCTTAAACTCTTCACTTCACCCAACAATCCTCTTTCTTCAGATAGTGTGAATTTGTAAGATGAAAATCCCACCATAATATTTGGCCCTAATCCAAAGGGAAAATCTGATTTCCCTCCCCCTTTATTTATTTCACTTACTATTCATGACAAGATGCTCCATAATTGTCTTCTAGACTCTGGTGCTTCGCACAATTTGATGCCAAAAGTAGTTATGGAGGCCTTAGGATTGAATATCACAAAGCCATATCATGATCTTTATTCTTTTGATTCATGGGTTGTTAAGTGTCTTGGAGTCATAAAAGACCTTATAGTCAGTGTGACACAACTTCCCATGAAGAGTATTTTGATGGATATTGTGGTAGTTGATATCCCTCCAAGGTATGGAATGCTCTTGTCAAGGTCTTGGACCAAAAAGTTGGGTGGCACATTACAAATGGATCTTTCTCATGCAACAGTTCCAGTTTTTGGAGGTGAATAAGGGATATTATATAGAAAAGTGCAGTTTTATTATTTGGTTAGTGATCATGAAAACCAAACCAATCATCCTAATGCAGTTCAAGAAGACATTGGGTCCTGCATGTTGCATCTAAGTGATGAAACCATAGGTACAGTGCAGGTGGAAAATGAGGTTTCATCTTGTCCAAAACATGTAGAACAAGATAGTTTGTGGCAAATGTTTTTTGATGGGTCATCTTCTAAAGAGGGAGCAGGAGCAAGATTTATTCTCATTTCTCCAGGTGGTGAGATGATTTCCTTGATGTTAAAGTTTGAATTCCAAACCACTAATAATATTACTGAATATGAGGCTCTAATCCTGGGTTTGAGAGCTGCTATAGACTTAAACATACAACAATTAGTTGTTTTTGGCCACTCTGAGTTGGTAGTTTAGCAGATCAGAAATATTTATCAAGTAAAACAACCATTGTTAAAATTTTATAGGAATGAAGCATGGGATCTTGTAGACAATTATTTTTCAGCATTTAACATTTCATTCATTCCTAGGGCTCAAAATCAGACAGCAGCTCTCTAGCTCTAGCAGCCACATATTTCAAAATTCCACAACAAACGCAACTCAGATACCCAATTGAAATTAGGTACAGACCTTCAGTACCTAATAACATAAAGCATTGGAAGGTGTCTCAGGATGATCAAGAGATTAATAAGTTTCTAGAGCTAATAGATGAATTTTCTACCTCCTTGATTGATGAAGAACAAGATACTAAAGTGGAAGAGGTACATTTTTTTCTTCAGAAAATGTGATTGCAGAACATAGTATAATTGAATTGAAAGGAAATTTCATTCCAAAAGGTTTAGTTCCTTTGGAAAGATTATTTTCAAAGGATGATACCTTGTCTAGACCTACTGTGTAGTCTTCGGAGGAGAATATAAGCAGTTGCAATATCAGGACTGAAAAGGAGCCTAAGATGATCAAAATATCTAAAAAAAATTCAGATGAAGAGAAGAAAAAATATATCAAGCTTCTAAGGGAGTTTGTAGATATTTTTGCATGGTCCTATTAGGATTTGAAAACATACGACACCAGTATTATTCAGCACAAGATTCCATTGAATCCCGATGTTAAGCCTTTCAGACAAAAGATTAGAAGGATCAACCCGGCACTGTTACCAGTCATCGAAAAAGAGGTGAAAAATTTATTAGATGCAAAAAACATTATACCTCTTAGATATTCCACTTGGGTCGCTAATTTAGTTCCTGTAAGAAAAAAGAATGGTGAAATCAAGCTTTGTGTTGAATTTTGTAATCTAAACAGGTATTCTTTAAAGGATAACTACCATTTACCTAAAATAGAGCAGATTTTACAAAAGGTAGTTGGTGCCCAAAGATTGTCAATGATAGATGGGTTTTCAGGTTATAATCAGATTTCTATTGAACCAGAAGATAGAGAAAAACATATTTTACTACTCCCTAGGGAACATTTATGTATGACAAGATGCCGTTTGGTTTGATGAATGCGGGTGCAACCTTTCAGAGGGATATGGACATAGCATTTGTGGGTGAAAGGGAAAAATTTGTGGTGATTTACTTAGATGACATAACAATGTTTTCAGATTCAGATGAAAGCCATCTTAAGCATCTTAAACAAACCTTTTTTAACTCCAGAAAGTTTGGGTTGTCTTTGAACCCAAAAAAGTCTCACTTTGCCATGTAGGAAGGAAAGATTCTTGGTCATATTGTCTCAGCTGATGGAATCAAAATTGACCAAGAGTGTGTGAAAGCAATTTTGAAAAATTAGTATTCCAAGGAATAAAAAATATATTCAGTCCTTTATTGGGAAAATTAATTTCCTCAGATGGTTTATTCCTAATTTTGCAGAAATTGTTAAGCAAATAACTATGATGCTGAGGAAGGATCAGGAAGTAAAATGGACTACAGAAGCCAGGTTATCTTTTGAAAGAATAAAACAAGCCCTTACTGAAGCACCAGTTTTGGTAAGTCCATATTTTTCTAAATATTTTATCACCTTTTCTTTTGCTTCTGAGGACACCATAGCAGCAGTACTTTTGCAAAAGAATTAAGAAGGTCTTGAACAGCCTATTTCCTTCTTTAGCAAAACTTTAAGAGACTCAGACATAAAGTACAACAATTTGTAGAAGCAAGCATATGCACTTGTTAAAGCCCTTACGTTTCTTAGAATTTATTTGTTGCATTCAAAAGTTTTAACATATGTTCCAAATGCAGCAGTAAAGGATATTTTAACACAACCTGACAGTGAAGGAAAAAGAAGCCGTTGGATAGCAAAAATCATGGAGTATGATATTGATATCAAGCCAACAAAACTTGTTAAGGGCCAAGGTTTGGCTAAGTTTCTTACAGATTCTAATTGTGAAACATTGGGATTGAATTCCATATTTAATGAGTCATATGAAAAAGAAGAATCCCAGCATAAAAAAGAAAAAGAACAGATTTATCAGAAGTATGTTGAATCAGCTTGGTATAGTGACATAGTATATTTTCTTTTATTTTTACCATAACCACCAAACTTTGATAAAAGAAAATTCAGATCTTTAAAATTGAAAGCTATGAATTATTGTATTTCTGAGCACACTTTATTTTGGAAAGATCCAGCAGGTATACTTCTCAGGTGTGTTAATGAAGAAGAAGCATATGCTATTTCAACTGAGATACATGGAGGAGTTTGTGGTGGACATCGTTATTGGAAGGCCATGATTTTTAAAATTTTGAGAGCAGGTTATTATTATCCTATGATATTTTCAGATGTTTATGCCCGAGTAAGAGCTTGTGTTGAATTCCAGAAGTTTGTAGGTAAGCAAAAATTGCTCTCATTGCCTCTCAAACCTATTGCAGTTGAGGCACCCCTTCAGCAGTGGGGGTTATATTTAATAGGTGAAATCAACCCACATCCTAGTGGTCAACACATATATATTCTAATAGCCACTGATTTCTTTACAAAGTGGGTAGAGGCAATTCCCACTAGGAGAGCAACTGAGCAAGTTATAATCAATTTTTTGGAGGAAAACATCTTAAGCAGGTTTGGTTTCCCAAGAAATATTGTCACAAACAATGCTCCTACTTCCAAGTCTCAAGATATGTTACGTTTCTGTGAAAAACATGGAATTATTTTGAAGCATTCAACCCCATATTACCCACAGGGTAATGGCCTGGCAAAATCCACAAACAAGAATATAGTGAACAGTATTAAGAAGTTCTTATCTCATAACAATAAGGCATGGGACAGTAAGTTAAAATATGCTCTCTGGTAGGATGGGTTTTCGGATAATCCACGGTCGTAATTTTTGTTGTCGACATTTCGAATCCCAAGATGGATTCATCATCGGGACAGATTATGGGTAGAGAAGTTGCTAGTTAGGCGTAAAAATAGTTAGGGATGCCCAATCCTTTTCCCTTCCGACTTATCCCTTCATCTTCATCTTCCAACGATTCTCCAAAAAAAATTCAATAAACTCTTTCAAAATTAAGAAAATAATCAAGAAACCCTAAATGGTGATTATTACTAATAATGATTATTACTAGTGTTAATGATAAGAATAATATAATTATTCATACTAGTTCATGTTAAGTTTAAACCAAATAGACTAGCAAGATCACTGAAAGAAACATAATCACAAGATAGACACAGAATATACCCTGGGAAACCCTCATGGGGTAGAAAACCCAGCAAAGCTTTCCTCAATAAGATGATCAACCAAAGTACAAGATGTGCTCCTTCCTTCTTTGTCTCCTTAGCAGATCTCCCAGACAAGTGCGCACTCTTCCACAAGTGAGTGAGTGATCTAATGAGGAGTTCACCTCCTTTATTTATACTGACTCTCAACTGACTAAAAGACCTAATGGGGACGACCTCTCCTGGAGAAGTCTAATAACCCCAAAAATATAACCACAGGGCCGACCCCCACATGGTGGGTCTAATAACCCTAGTTAATACAAACCCCTTTATTTATACTGACTCTCAACTGACTAAAAGACCTAATGGGGACGACCTCTCCTGGAGAAGTCTAATAACCCCAAAAATATAACCACAAGGCCGACCCCCACATGGTGGGTCTAATAACCCTAGTTAATACAAACCCCCGGAGGAATAAACATCTCCGGATACATAATAGGGTTACCTCGGAGGGATGAAACATCTCCGGAATAATAAAGTACAAATATAATATTCTTTGAAGTTACAATATTCAACACTCCCCTTAACGAGAAGGATATTATAACAGCATCTGCAGGAGCAAGGAGTCACTATACATGATACATCTATAAATCATCGGAAGCTTTCTTCAATTTGTCTTCATCAGTAACTCAAACAGTTACTAGTATATCAATGTCAACATCAACATCGACATCACGATCATCGGCATCGTCATCACATGATCAGTAGCATCGTCATCACATGATCAACAGCATCGTCATCACACGATCATCAGCATCGTCATCACACGATCAGCAGCATCGTCATCACACGATCATCAGCATCGTCATCACACGATCATCAGCATCGTCATCACACGATCAGTGGCATCGTCATCTATACACATGATCCTTCCTTTCAAATTTACTGGATCAATTTCATTACAATCATATTTAAGTCTATCCTTCCTTTCGGAATTACTGGATTTACTGTCTAAGGATGATTAGTCCAACCACAATCACATTTAAGACTATCCTTTCGGAATTACTGGATTTACTGTCTAAGGATGATTAGTCCAACCACAATCACATTTAAGACTATCCTTCCTTTCGGAATTACTGGATTTACTGTCTGAGGATGATTAATCCTACCACAATCACATTTAAGACTATCCTTCCTTTCGAAATTACTGGATTTACTGTCTAAGGATGATTAATCCTACCACAATCGCATTTAAGACTATCCTTCCTTTCGAAATTACTGGATTTACTGTCTAAGGATGATTAATCCAACCACAATCACATTTAAGACTATCCTTCCTTTCAGAATTACTGGATTTACTGTCTAAGGATGATTAATCCTACCACAATCGCATTTAAGACTATCCTTCCTTTCGGAATTACTGGATTTACTGTCTAAGGATGATTAATCCAATCACGTGCATTTTGAACCAAGGTCTAGGGACGATGCAGTCATATCCTCTATTCTCAGAGACACCTGTCTACGGCTCACTTTAGAACTTGAGTTCAAGGATGATCCAATCCTCATCTGTCCACCAAGGACTTTATTCTCGGAGACCTCACATCTACGGCTCACTTTAGGACTGAAGTCCAGGGATGATCCAATCCCCTCAAGTCCACCAAGGACTTCATTCTCGAAGACATACGTCTACGGCTCTCTTTAGGACTGAAGTCCAGGGATGATCCAATCCCCTCAAGTCCACCAAGGACTTCATTCTCGAAGACATACGTCTACGGCTCTCTTTAGGACTGAAGTCCAGGGATGATCCAATCCCCTCATCTGTCCACTAAGGACTTTATTTTCGGAGACCTCACGTCTACGGCTCACTTTAGAACTTAAGTTCAAGGATGATCCAATCCTCATCTGTATTCTCATCTATACAGGTACAAATATCCAAGAGCATGTATCACATCAAAACATGTATACATCACTAATCAAAACATGTATACATCACATCAAAACATGTATACATCTAACATCAAAACATGTATACATCACATCAAAAACATGTATACATCTAGCATGTATTCTCACTAATACATCTAACATCAAAACATGTAAACATCACATCAAAAACATGTATACATCTAGCATGTATTCTCACTAATACATCTAACATCAAAACATGTATACATCACATCAAAAACATGTATACATCTAGCATGTATTCTCACTAATACATCTAACATCAAAACATGTATACATCACATCAAAAACATGTATACATCTAGCATGTATTCTCACTAATACATCTAACGTCAAAACATGTATACATCATATCAAAAACATGTATACATCTAAAATAAAAGATATATAAGAGTTCTAAATCTAAATAATTCTAAGTAGCTAAGTGCAACAAAACAAAATTTAAGGGACAGAAATGTTATCAAATACTATACTACTCCCCCTTTCGAGGAGGGTCCTTCTGGACTATACCAAGCTTGTCTCGGAAGTATTCAAACTTTACTCGAGACAAAGGTTTAGTCAGGATATCGACAATCTGATCTTCAGTGCTTATATACTCGAGCTTGATAGCTCCTCTCTGCACCATGTCTCGTATATAGAAGTAACGGATCTCAATGTGTTTTGACTTATCATGGAACACAGGATTTTCAGTCATCTTAATGCAGCTTTGATTATCACACATAATCACAGTGGGATCCATTTCTAAGTCAAATATTCCAGATAAAAGTTTCCGAAGCCACACTGCTTCACAGCTGGCAGAGCAAGCGGCTATATATTCTGCTTCAGCAGTACTGAGGGCCACACTAGATTGTTTCTTGTTGAACCAGGAGATCATGGCAGATCCAAGACCATAACATCCACCTGAAGTACTTTTTCTGTCTGAGACACTACCTGCCCAATCATAATCTGAGTAACCATGTAACTTGAGTTCATTACCTCCAAGATAGTATAGGCCAAAGTCCAATGTGCCTTTTAGGTACCTCATTATATGCTTTGCAGCTATAAGGTGAACCTTTCTAGGTTCTACTAGATACTGACTTAGGGTATTTACAGCAAAGCATATATCCGGCCTAGTATTTGTCAAATACATCAATGATCCAATGATTTGTCTATATAGGGTTATGTCCACTAGTTCTGATGAATCATTAACTAATAGTTTCAGGTTGGAGTCCATGGGAGTGGCCATGGCTTTACACTCCAACATATCAAATCTTTTGAGAATCTCCACAGTATACTTACCTTGATTTAGAAAGATTCCTTTTGGCTCTTGCCACACTTCTAAGCCTAAGAAGTAGTGCATTAATCCGAGATCTTTCATTTCGAATTCTGAAGAAAGCTTCTTCTTGATTTCAATAATTTGTTTCTCATTTCCGGTTAGAAATAGATCATCTACATATAACAGCAATATAACAGGTTCATCATCCATCACTTTAAGATAAAGATTGGGGTCAGCTTTACTTTTGGTAAAGCCCATGCTTGTTAAGAAACTGTCAATCCTTCCGTACCAAGCCCTGGGAGCTTGCTTCAATCCATATAATGCCTTTTTCAGTTTGCATACATGGGTCCTTCCGTCTTTGACCTCAAAACCTTGAGGTTGTTCTATGTATACTTCTTCTTCAATTACACCATTCAGAAAGGTTGTCTTAACATCCATTTGATGCAATTTCCATTTCATCATGGATGCAAGTGCCATGATAGTTCTAATTGAAGTATACCTAGCAACAGGTGCAAATGTTTCTTCATAATCAATTCCCTCCTTTTGAGAGAATCCTCTGGCTACAAACCTTGCCTTGTATTTTTCAATGCTACTATCTGCAGCATGTTTTATCTTGAAAATCCATTTGGAAGAAACCACACTTTTATCTCTTGGTTTGGGAACTATATCCCAAACATCATTTTTCATTATCGACTGATATTCTTCTGTCATTGCTTCTACCCATTCTTTCTTTTGAGCTGCCTCTTCATAGCTAGTAGGTAGTTGATCCACAAGATCACACATCAAGGCCATATAGTTGGACACTAGCTTTGGTTTCTTTCTTTCTCTAATGGAGCCTTCAGGAGCACCATATTTTTCAGCCCCTTGGATAATATCTCTAGCCCATGTTGGCCTTCTTTTCTTTGATAAATCTGAGATAGGAGGTTCTTGTGGTTCCAACATGTCATGATCCTCTGGTGGATTATCTTCAGGGATGTGAACAGCCTCTGAGTTTCTAGAAGAAGGATCTTCTTCATAGATTTCTTCAAGTTGGCATTTTCTTGATTTCTTGAGAGCTGCTTCTTCATCAAAAGTTACATCTCTACTTATTTCTATATGATGAAAGCCTGGTATGTAAATCCTGAAGGCTTTGGATGATTCACAATAACCAACAAATATTCCTTTCTTACCAGAAGGATCCAAATTGGTTCTCTTTTCTTTTGGAATGTGGATGTACACAGGACACCCAAATATTTTAGGATGGCTTACCTCGGGCTTCTTTCTAGTAAACACTTCTTCTGGAGTTTTGAAATCAAGAGCACTATGAGATAATCTGTTTTGAACATATACTGCTGTCTTGGCTGCTTCAGCCCATAGATACATGGGAAGATCCTGGTCATGTATCATAGTCTTCACAGCTTCCATGATGGTTCTATTTTTCCTTTTTGCAACCCCATTTTGTTGGGGATTGTAGGGAGTGGTTAGTTCTCTCTTGATTCCGACTTCTTTACAAAATTCTTCAAACTCTTTTGAAGTATATTCTCCACCATTGTCTGTTCTGAGAATCTTGATTTTCTTTTCTGAGAGATTTTCTATTAGAGCCTTGAACTCTTTGAACTTTCCAAAAACTTCATTCTTACCTTTTAGAAAGTATATCCAAGTTTTCCTTGAATGATCATCAATGAATGAAAGATAGTATTCAAATCCACTTAGAGAGGTGGTGGGCATTGGACCACATATATCTGAGTGTATTAGCTCCAAGATACTCTTAGTCTTTGTTTCACTCTTTGGAAAGGGGTTCTTGACATTCTTCCCTTTCTTACATCCTTTACATGAGCCATCATGATCAACCTTCAAATCTAGTATTCCTATGACCACCTTGCTTACATAGGGTAAGGCTTTGTAGTTAATGTGAGCTAGTCTTCTATGCCATAGCTCACTGGGACTAGAGGTTTCATGAACAAGGGCAGCTTCTGGATGACCCTTGAGTTTATACAAACCTCCTTCCTCTTCACCAATGACAATTGCATCCTTGATAGATTTGCCTTTGGACCACATTAACACTTGTCCATCAATGAATGCAACTCTATAACCTTTCTTGTCCAATGCTGAGATTGAAAGCAAATTCTTCTTCAATCCTGGAACATACAAAACTTCCTTCATCTTCATGGGGGTTCCAGAATCAAGTTTGTAGTTTGCTTCACCAATTCCCTTAATGGGATATTGATAGTTATCTCCAAGAGATACCTTTAGGGGAGAGGTCTTTTCTTCAAGATTTGATAGAGTCTTCTTTTGTCCTGTCATGTGTTTTGAGGCACCACTATCAATGACCCATGTACCTTCTCCAGGTGTTATAGATCCAGAGAGTGCGGAGAAAATAACATACTCTTCTGCATCTTCCTCTTCATTTCTTCTAGGTCTTCTTTTGGAGAAGGTCCTTTCTTCATCTTCTTCTTCTCTTCTAGATCTTTTCTTGAGAGGCCTTTCTTCCTCTTCAACTTCTTCTTCACTCTCATCTTCTGCAAGATGTGCATGATGTCTTCTGTGGTAAGTACCCTTTTTCTTTTTGTTAGGACAGTCTTTGGCAATGTGTCCTAATTTGTGACAAATGAAGCATTGGAATGAGGAGTAATCTCTTCCTTGGAAGGATCCCCTTTTCTTTTGAAATCTTTGTGGAGGATGGGACTCCTTTTGACTATCCTTCTTAAGCTAGGATCGATTCTTTCTTCTCTTGGTATGGGTGGCCAAGGCTTGGTCATCTTCCTTGAGAAATGCTTCTCTGTTGGCAACCCTAGCTTCTTCTTGAACACAATCCTCCCATACTATATCAAACTTCATGCTTTCTTTTCTGGCACACATGGTTTGTATGAAAGATTCCCATGATCTAGTGAGACCATTTAGAGCTGTCATCACAAGTTCATCTTCATCAAGAGTATCACCAATGGCATCTAGTTGCTCCTTGATTAGAGAGACTCTTGAGAAGTAGTCTTGAATGGATTCTCCTTTGTGCATCTTGGTACTCTTCAACTGAGTCCTTAGATTCATCTTCCTATTGATGTTCTTTCCTTCATACATTCTTCCTAGGGCATCATACATTTCCTTTGGAGTCTTCTTGGAAGCCACTTGGGGAATCAAGTGGTCTTTAATAGAATCAGCTATGATTCTCTTTGCCCTAATCAAATCCTTCCTTTGTTTTTCTTTGGCTTCATCTCCTTCTGGTTCTGCAACTTCCTCCTTGATATAATGAGCAAGATCATTCTCTTCAAGAATGAGACCAATTATGTATTTCCATGCCCGGAAATTTTCTATACCTTCTAGCTTGTCTTCAAGCTTAGTGTTTGGAGCCATCTTCTCTTGGGGGAGTCCAAGAGATAGAGTAGACTTACCTGGAAAGTTACTTTTCACTTTTCCAGAATCTGGAACAGAATTTTATCGCACTTTTGGTAGAATTAGGGTTTGACTTTCCCGGAGTTCTACTCAACCAAAAAGTTTGATCTATAGCTCAAAAGAATGCTCTTGAGAAGGGCTATCCAACCATGTAATCAGAATTCAAAAATTCCAACTTTTTTCTAAAACCAAATTCTGACGTATCGCACTTTTGGTAGAATTAGGGTTTGGATTTCCCGGAGTTCTACCCAACCAAAAAGTTCGATCTAGGGCTTAAAAGAAAGGTATGGAAAAGGGCTATCCAGCCATGCAACCAAAAATCAATAATACCAACTTTGGGCTGAAACCCTAACTTCACCGGAGAGAGAGAGAGAGGTATTCTTACCTTGTGAAAGATGTCCTATTCAGTCTAACTCTGATACCATGTTAAGTTTAAACCAAATAGACTAGCAAGATCACTGAAAGAAACATAATCACAAGATAGACACAGAATATACCCTAGGAAACCCTCATGGGGTAGAAAACCCAGCAAAGCTTTCCTCAATAAGATGAACAACCAAAGTACAAGATGTGCTCCTTCCTTCTTTGTCTCCTTAGCAGATCTCCCAGACAAGTGCGCACTCTTCCACAAGTGAGTGAGTGATCTAATGAGGAGTTCACCTCCTTTATTTATACTGACTCTCAACTGACTAAAAGACCTAATGGGGCCGACCTCTCTTGGAGAAGTCTAATAACCCCAAAAATATAACCACAGGGCCGACCCCCACATGGTGGGTCTAATAACCCTAGTTAATACAAACCCCCGGAGGAATAAACATCTCCGGATACATAATAGGGTTACCTCGGAGGGATGAAACATCTCCGGAATAATAAAGTACAAATATAATATTCTTTGAAGTTACAATATTCAACAGTTCAAAGTAATAATCTTAAGAATACTATAATCCAAAGTAATAATATGATTTTATAATTATTCATGATTCCTTTATTATTCATGATCATGAAACCTCGGTTAATGATTATTACTAAAAATTCTCCAATAATGATTATTATTAATAATGACAGGGTTATTCAAAATTATTCAAAAGTATTGTTAATAATATTAATAACACTATTGGAAAAACTCGTTAAAACAAAATTTCAACTAAAGAATCAATCATTCAAAAAGATAATCAAGTTTGCATTTATAATTATTCCAAGAAAATTCCAAAAGTATTATTAATAAGATTAATAATATCATATTAGTAACTCAAAAGGAAATCTTTGTTTAAAAATATAAAGGATCCATCCCCATATATGAAATAAAGTTGCATTTATAATTATTCAAAATGTAAATAATTATTAGTAAACTTCAAAAACAAGATTAATTAATGAACATTACTAATAATTATAATGAAAATAACCCTTCAAATTGTTATTAATACTTATTAGTCAAAATATTTACTAATAAGATTATTAATAAGTATTCATAAAAATTGCTTAATAATTATAATATTATTACTATCATCAATAATTATCAAGATTATTAACAATTATTAATGATAGTCATTAAAACCATTATGAATAATTATTAGTAATAAGAATCAATTCCAATAAACCAGTCGGAGGATAGGTTAGTGATACTGACCCAAGATTGGGGTTGCATAACATACCTGGTTTTATCCATTACCTTCCTTATTGATTAGAGGTAGGCATATCTCACTTATTTCAAGTCCCCCGTCTCTATTCAGGTTTTTTGGGTGCTTCATGATTTCCAAGGCCTCTCTCGCCCTTCGTTTGTAGTAGTGGTCCTCAACCGCGAGCAAGTCCGTGTTCTCCAGGAAAACATGGTGTTTTGTTTTGAGAGAATGCTCCGTGAGTGCGGAGGTATTCGTCCTCTCTCTCCTTATGTCAACCCCATGCTCCTTCAACCTTATTTGAAACGAGCGACCCATCTCTCTTATATAGCTCCTTCCACAAGAACAATCTACCTTGTACACCCATTTATATTAGTGCCAATCAATCTTGTCTTTCACCAACCTCATTTTCTATCTAATGGTTTCCATTGGCCTGAAGGATGTCCATACTTATTTCCCCCTTAATACCCTTGCAATTATGTTTGTTACTCCTTGGATGTAGGGGAGGAAGGCCTTGAGAGTCTTTCTCTCCTTTGTGTGCTAAGTCGAGTTTTCTTCTTTTTTCATAGCCTTATAGATGTCCTTATTCTTGTATCCTAGGATTCTGAAGACATAGGTCAAGTGTTCTTTCTCTTTTTCTAGATGTTCCTTGTCAGATATGCAGAAATATCTCATGGCCAAGGTATTGATTACCCTGGAAACCCATCCTAACACTGCAAACCACAGAAACCTAAAATCTATGCTCTCTGGGTTGATCGTGTCACTACAAAAAAGGCTATTGGTACTTCTCCATTCCAGCTGGTGTATGGAACTGAGGTAGTTTTTCTGGTGCAGCTTGGTCTACCAGTGATGAATTTTATGCAGGATAGTCTAGAGGAACCAAATGAAGTTCAAAGGAGAATTTTTCAAATGATTGAACTACAATAGGAGAGAGAGATGCTTGCTGAAAAGGCACAAATACATAAAGATAAGGTAAAACAAATGTTTGATAAAAAATTTAAAGAAGATAATTTATTTCCTAATGATTTAGTGCTTAGATGGGATGCACGTAGAGATGAAAAATCAAAACAGGGAAAGTTTGATCATCTATGGCTTGGACCTTTCAAGATTGTCAGAAGCCTGGGAAACAATACATTTGTTTTACAAAATTTGGAAGGTAATGAACTTGCAAGCCCAATCAATGGGCGTTTTCTGAAACATTTTTATACAAAGTAAGATGTGAAGGAAACTTCTCACATTGTAAATACTAGTGAGTTTCAAATCAGTTTAAATAAGACTCTGGCCCAATGGATTATCATTTTTTACATATCATCTTTGGTTGACAGAAATAAGTGGCACTTGGTCTACAGTTCTTGGTAAATCACAAGGAAATTCCACCCACAGACGGAGCCAGATGTTAGTCCTAGATTTGTTAACTACTTTCTTATTCTACCACTCATCTTATACATTTTTCATTCCTTTTATTTTATTTCATTTCCTATATTTTGGGTTGTTTAAATTCGTTTTAAACAAGATTTTATAACGAGGGTCCTTACATCACCAAAAAACCCTTCCTTAGTTCTATAATGAAAATTCTATCTATTAATGTTCATGTCCTAGAGACCCATGCCAAGAAAGTGACTATAAAGGCTCTCATCAAAGAGACTAATCCTGACATGATGTCACTACAAGGGACTCTAGGTATGGGTGTTGTTTTATGCTCCCTATTTTGAGGTTTGTTTCTCGGTTGGGAGTTTCAACAATAGATGCAGATGGAAATATGGGGGTTCTTGTTACAGGTTGGAGGGATAGTATCCAACTCATAAATTACTTCTTTATTGTATTAGGTCTATTTACAGAAGTGGAATGTCAAGAACTTGGAAAAGTCTTATGTGTTTAAATATCTTTGGACCCTATAATAGTAAGGTCAATTACTAGGGAAAAATTTTAAATTCTACTCTTTTGATGAGACCAAACCTGGTCATAGCTAGAGATCTAAATTTGACAATTCATCGAGATGAGATCTGGTGTGAAGGTTCTCAATCTGACCCTTTACATGGTTTTTTTCAAAATCCCTTGATAATGTGAAGCTAATTGACCTAGTTCTGGTGGAGGTCAATCCTACATGGGTCAATAAGAGGATTGGCAGTGATGTTGTCTCAAAGCGTTTTGACGTGTTTCTTTGGCATGAATAATTATGCAGCCAGGTGGAAACATATAGAACATGATTTGGTGGGACTCCTTTTTTGGATCATTTTTTGATAATCCTAGAGTTGGGGTATGGGTTGATAAACCAAAGGCACATTTCAAATATAACCCCATTTGGGTTGATGATGAAGGGCTTAGAGATATTGTTTATACCCATTAGAGGGTTTTTTATGTAGATTTTCTGATTATGCTTGTTTCCAGTTTGTCTCAGTGCTCGGATCAAGTTACAAAATGGACATATAAGAGATTAAGGTCAAGACGAGCTCATATAAGAGAAATAGAAGATGTTATAGCCACTATTTATAACAAGAATTCTGGTTTATGCCAAGATGAGGAGTAGAGAAATCATTTAAAGGATTTAGAGGCACAAAAATCAAAATTGTTACTAGATGAGGAGGAGGAATGGTGAATCAAAAGTATGGCCATTTGGATCAATAGCGGGGATCAAAATATTATTGTTTTCATAGTTATGCAAATTATAGGAAAAATAAGAACACCATATGGGATTTAAGAGATGAGGAAGGAAATGAGGTGTGGTACTTTAAGGACCTTGATGCTCTTAGTGTTTGGCATTTTGGCCAAGTTCACAAAGAACGTGAGCCCTATGCAATTATGGAAATCATGAACCTTATTGGGAAATACTTGAGAATGATTGAAGATAATGTCGATTAATAAATATTTAGGGAAGTGACAAATGATGAAATCTTGGAGGTAATGAATTATTTTAAGGACTGCAACCTGGGTCCAAACAAATGGCCAATAGAGTTCTACATCTCCTTCTTTTATTTGATAGGTGAGGATTTGCTTAGAGTTTTTAAAGAGACATGTTTGATGGGGACAGTCCCATGTAATATAAACTCTACTTTTCTTGACTTAATTCCAAAGGATGATCACCTTGCAAATTTCAATGACTACAAGCCAATTTATTTATGTAATATGGTTTACAAGATAATGTCCAAGGTTATAGCATTTAGGATTAAGTCCTATATGTCAGAATCTATATCAGATGAACAATTCAGCTTCCTGGAAGGTAGGAATATCCATGGAGCTATTGGGATGGTGCAGGAATCTCTACATAGTGTGAATGTTCATGCTATCCCTTCCCTTATTATCAAATTGGACCTATCCAAGATGGCTGACAAGGTCTATTGGACCTTTCTTCATCTCATGTTGCTTCATATCGGTTACTCGTTAAGAGTTCTGAAATGTATTATGGCTTGTATTGTATCCACCCAGATGGTTGTGCTAGTTAATGGAGCTGCTACACCTTCCTTCAAGCCCTCAAGGGGTTTGAGTCAAGGCTTCCCCCTTTCCCCATTCCTATTTATGTTAGTTGTTGAAGTCTTGATTAGATGCATGATGGAAGCAAAGTCTCAGAGGATTGTGAAGGGAATCCTGGTTGGTAGAAGGGTGTTTCTAACCCATCTAATTTTTGTTGATGATATCATGTTTTTTCATTTCATGGCGAATGGGAAGTTAGGAAGATGGTGGAAATATCAAATATATACTATGTAGCAACTGATATGTAAGTAAATAGAGAGAAATATCTATATTATTTTTGCTCTCTTGATGATTATCTTAATGCGCTTTTACCTACTCTAATTCCATTTGTGTAGGGGAATATGGAAGATGGTTAATATCTTGGGTTCACCATAAAACCCAATCATTACAAGCCGGTAGACTAGAATTGGTTAGTAGGGAGGATAGTAAACATGATTTTTTTCTCGTGCAACAGATTCTTATCCAGGGCTAGAATACTTGTGCTTATGAAATCTATGCTCGAAGCAGTCCCAATGTATTGGCACCTCCTGGCATACATTTCAAAAGGGATCCTAGAAAAAATCGTAAAATGTTCTTTAACTATCTATAGAGGTGTGATACCCTCTGGTTTAGCCCTGTACATATTATTATAATCGTTATTTTGGACATAGTGGCACAATTTGCTTGGACTATGGTTTGCACATTATTATTATTCTTATTATGTTGAACTTATAAAATAATTAATAAAATAAAAACAACTGGACAACCGATGCCACGAAAGAGAGTATGAGGAACCATGATGTTACGAGCAAGGGGTTGTGGAAAAGTGTTTACCTATGTGTGTTGAGCCTATGATTATGTTGTACACCCTTATTATGTACTTGATGGACCCTCTTGGTTATGCACCCTAATGTGTTATGTCACTCCTTGGTTTTATTTACCCCAAGATTAATTTTTTTATTTGAGGATTGGAGACCCTCTCTCACCTAGTGCGCCCTCATGAGTTGGATTAGTGTGTCTCTTGGTGTAGCCACCTTATCTGTAACTCTAGTTTAATATTTTGGGAATGTAACTCTCATGTGTGTGTCCCTCTCTCTCCCAATTCGAATTTCTCATGAAGGAATTCGATTTGCTTGTGTTGGCTAGTCACACTTGTGTATTGGTTCATGCTTTTGCTCTTGTGCTTGTGTTTCGCACTTGTGGTTTGATTTTGATAATATCGGTATGAGATCCTTTCTGTTCATTGTGCCCTTGTGAATCTAGTTCCCAAGCTGAGATACTCTGGAGCCACTGGTGTATGTCTTGGAATTGTCGTTGGAGATCTTGGATTGGCAGTAGGGGTGAGGTCCATTGCCATTGGATTTGACATTGGACAAAGCTGTGTATTGCCTCTAGAAATCCTGGTTTGGAAGCAGGGATGAGTTCCACTTCCTTGGATTTGAGGTTGTCCTAGAGACACTGGAATTTCCCTGGTTTGGAAGTGCTACTTTCCATTGGGTTGTGGTTGGACTGTTGTCCTAGAGCCACTGAAACTGCCCTGGAGTGGAAGTAGAGGATACACTTGCCAATGAATTTTGGTTGGACTGTTTTCTTGAGAGAATTTTTGGTTGAGTGCGCTCTTACTTGTGGCATCATGGTTTCGACTCGGGGGTGACCATCGAAAAGCGATTTTTGTCTTGCATTGTGTCTACAGCTGGGAGGAACGTGGCACGGTCGATTCTAGTTGTGTATTTGGAAAAGCTAAATGATTTATATCATGTTTATTTAATTTATTTGGATTTGATATGATTTATTTATGGATGCACATGAAATGTTTGATGAAATGTATGAGCTATTTGTGGAAGAAATTTCTTGTGGAATTCAATCTATTTATGCTAGTAAATTTTGTGAAGGAATTGGAAACTAGTTTTTGGGATTTAGTGCAGAAATTGTTTGAGAAAATGATTCTTCAGCACCTCTTCTACAGAAATGATATTTATTCCCATGTTAATTATATAATGTGTACCTTTGATGGTACAGTATCCTTGGAATGGTTTAAGGCACTTCTCTTTGATGCTTCTACCTTTTATTCGAACATTAGTTCTTCGATTGGATTGTTTTGCATAGTTTGGAGACTTGGCACATGAAGTGTTTGTAAAAATTCCTGCATGTTATTTTATTCTTATGTATGATAAATACACTTTAAATGTGTGTGATAATGTGAGGGGAAATATTCTTTATAGTGTTTGGGAAATGTCTACCGAAATTCTAGATCAATTTCCAATTTCTAGCTCCTTCAATGGAATTGTTTTGAGTAGATTTGTGACTTTGCATATGAAGTGTTTGATGAAATGTTCGAATGAGATATACCTTTGTTATGAATTATAAACCATATTATTTAGAGTTATAATGGAATTTTAATGTTTCTGTGATCCGTGGATTTAATTATTCTAGTGATTCCTAGAATTACTAGTCAATTTAGATGAGTAGAATTAGCTAGTTTTGTGAATTAATTAATGGAATGTATATGGGAAGAAATATAAATCCAAATGACTATAGGTGAAACCTGCTATGATTTCCATGAGCTAAAATATTCATATATTTCTCTTTATTTGTCATTTGGAAAGTTGAATTGGAAACTAGGCACATTGCAGTGAAAAATGATAACTAGTTGTGGATTGAAATCTCTGTTTTCATAAAAAAAAATACAGCCATGTGCTCTATTTCTAACATTTTATTTTGTTGTAGGTGGATACTTATCAGGTTTTATCCTTTACTTATGTATGCATTTTATTTTTGATCATCTATTTAGACTCAATTCCTAGCGGTGAATGTTAACTAGTTTCATTGGAATTGATGGAAAAGATCACCTTATGTGCAATTTGAATGATCTACAAATAAATATTTAATTGGATATAGGTACATGCTTAAATATTTTGTTAATTTATGTATGATTTATTTTGGGTTTAATGGCATGGTTACAAGTTGATTTTGTGCAAGACTAGCTACTTATATTGGAAAACTAGTTAACTAGTCTCGTGGACTAGCTATTTCGTAATTACCATGATTAATTATTGCAATTTTGGTTATTAGACCTTATTTACATGTAATTAGATTTTATTAAGCCACTGGGATTTATAATACATGGTTTTTTGTCAAACAATTGGATCTGTGATGAGTATCATCATTTGCACACTAAGTGTCGTAATTAACACCTTAATTACTAGTTAACTATAATTAAGAGTAATTAGCCTTTAGAGGTGGTTATCATCTCTGATATGTCTTGGATTGAAGTTTTGATGATGTTATATGATTTTAAGAAGACTTCCCATCCATTAGATCATATGTTGGATGTGTTAATGAATTTATATTAACTTATTGTTAATTATTGGATTTTGTGTCGCAATTAATTTTGGAAAAATAGAAATTAAATGCTTATGGTTTATCTGCTGCACTAAAAATCAAGTAATTAGCCTCAGAGAGATAACGATATGCCCCTTAGACACTCTGATATGCCTGGGGTACATTACAAGAAGGGATGCAAGGAATACAAGGGTTTACATCTGACAAGTTGGAGGAAAATTGATCTCCCTAAAAAATGGGGGGGATGGGACCTGGAAGATATATTTTGCTTCGGTAAAGCCCTGGTAGCAAGGTATTTGTGGAATATTATCTCAAAATAAATATCGTGGAAAGACATAATTGTAGATAAACACATAAACTCTGATAATATTTTGGACTAGATTTGAAAAGAAAATAAACTTCTGCATGGAGTCTTTGACCAATGGAAGAATTTAACTCTTTATTTTCCTATGATCATTTGTTTCCTAGAGGTTAGAAGGTAGGATAATGAGTGGAAGTAATATTTGGAGTGGACATGATGATGGAGTGTAATAGGAATGTATTGCTACCTGAAGAAATGGTCATTGCACTTCAAGAGTAGGGAAAATCAACTCTCATGAGACTTGTGGATCCTTTCTTGACTACCATTTGGCACCAAGGATGGATATCTTTTGAACAACTAAAAATTCAAGAGATATGGAGTGATTTTTGGGACCTTTTCATTCAATCCTTTTCTTCTTCTCATATTCACCTCACAAACCATCAAGATGAGCTTGTATGGGTGTACAACACTTCTAGAGGTATCTATACTACAAAGGAGGGATAGCAATCATTGGTTGAGGAAAAAAATCTAGATATAGTTTGGTGGTGGAGGCCGTTGTGAAAATTGTAGGCACCTCCAAAATGTATCATATTAATGTGGTTTATTCTAAACAATAAAATATTAACATGGGAGGTTTTACAAAAGAAAAGCTAGAATGGACCAAGCATTTGTGTTTTATGCAAAATGGATTCTAAAGACAATGCTCTTCATTTTATTCATTGTGATTTCTCGAAGGAAGTTGGGAAGTTAGTTCTCAAATATCTAAATATTCAAATATGTTTGGATAAGGAGAATGTTACACTATGTTTTCAATATTGGTACAATAGGACTCTTAAGCAGTTTCTTGCAATTCTTTATTTGTTTTATGGACTCTTTGGACATCCATAAACTTGTTGATATTTGAAGGGAGGTGGACCCATGAGGAGGTTGTGGCTTCAAGGGTTGTAAATTCATTTATCCTATTCAAAAAACCGCCTAAAGTTCCTACAAGAAAGCATATTGGCTTTTTTATTCATGACGAGGATTCTCCGTGTGATTTTTTTTATAGTGCATCACAAGACAATACTTGTGGACTAGATTTTATCCTTTACAAATTAGATTTCTCTTTTCTTCTCTTTCAAAGTAAATGCAAGGCCATGTTCAAACAATCAGGCATAATTTATTTCACTTTTCCATTTATTACTGTTTGGAAGAAAGAAAAGATATCATATTTCTACAATGATGGGGGATTCACTCCTGGTGATAAACTAGATGAAAAATATAACTCAAATTCATAATATCCATCCTATGCCTATGGTACAACAGATAAAATATATTTTCTCTTCTCTGTTCCAGATTGACTATAAATATTTTTACAGAGAATTAAACAAAAAGGCAGACGAGCTTTCCAAAGAAGGTTTGCTTCTTCAAGTGGTTTTATATCATATCTCATATATTGAAGATAATAGAGAATTGATGCAGGTCGAACTCCTGGAGGATATGGTTAGGCTTTAAAAAGTAAACAATGGTATTTTTGCAGTGATAGTTCTTTTGTATTATTTTTTAGTAGAAATTTTGATGATATTGTTTTACATTGAGGATATGTGAAAAAGATGATTGGTTTTTTTAAGGATAGATATATTTTTAAAATGTCTAGAATGACTGCTTTTTGGATAGTTCTACAAGCACCTTTGAATTATACTTTCGATTTTACCTCGAATAATAAAGTACGTTATTTTTTCTCGTGGAAACAAAATGTGTTCCCTAAAAACTGGATAAATAAGGTGTTGCTCTTAATATCCCCATAATGTGTTGTCAATTCATATGTAAAAATGGACCAAGAGACAATAGAGTCCTTTTGTCGTCACAAAGCCATCTATACCACACAAATTGATCATGTTCTAAATACAAGTATGTAATACTTTCCTTTTGTAAAGTTTACACTTGGTGTAGACCAAATAATTGCTTAATCTAGAATTTCCATGTATGGGACCATTACCATCAAAATTCCTCAAGTAAATCTTGGGAATGAAGTACAGTTGTTGGGTTTTGAGTTGAACCTAGAATGATCTAGACCTTTGAGTCACGAATGATAAGGTGTTTGAAACTCAATCCTCTTGTTATCCAATGTGTTAAAATTTTCTCCAATGTGACTAGGACTCAACCATCTTGTGCTTTTATCCTCTTCTCAAGGATGTGAATTTAGGTAAGGAGGCATACTATCTCCTTCAAAATTTCCTCTCTTGTGTTTTTAATATGCTCTTTGATGTCATGTTACTTTCCATCTCTTTGAGATTTAACTTTCAAAGTTTGGGATTTTGTTTTATTTTACATATTCAAGATGTCAACCTGCTTTATTGTTGTAGATTCTAGGCTCTTTATTCTCCTTATGGGAAAGAGAGTGTTAGGATCTATAGATCTTACATATACTAATGGATTTGCAAAGTTAGTACTTAGTCAATATTTCACAACTCTAACTAAGTAGGATTGGTTGTACCCTTAGCCATATGACCCAATTCCTAAGTATGCAAAAGTGATCTCCCCGGGTTCTATGCTCAATGAATATAGATACAAATAGTCAAAAGGATATATAAGTATGGTAATATGACTATTCCCTAGGGTACATTGAATGTCAACACCATATATATCTTTTTGTCTAATAACACTACTCTCAGTGTACCAACAAAGGTATACAAGGACAACCAAATATGACCCCCACTATAGTTTTACCCATTGAATGTCATATCTGTGTGTTTAAAGATGCTATTATGCATATCTAACCTAAAAATATATAATTTCTACAAAAATAGAGAGAAAAAAATTGGAGTCTCCTTGAAACCCTTGCAAAGCCCTAATTTTGGGGATTACTCTACTAACCAAACTTATAACTATTACAAATATTCCAATTCTAATCCTTTTTTGATGATTTTTTATATGGTGTTCTTTGATATGTTATCTTTAATCTCTCATCAATCTTATTCAATTTGGAATTTCCAAGATAAATTTATGGTGGAATTACCAGGTACTGTTGTTTTTTCCCAATTTCAGGGGAGATCATTTGTATGAACTTCCACATTGCCAATATTTTCCTCATATGTATGAAATTTGGACCTAAAAAATCATGGTTTGAATTCTTTCAAATGTCACTAATGTCACTCAATTTGGATCTCAAAGTCTACATATATGATTGTTTTACAAAAAACGCTTATTTAAGCCTAGTTTGAAGACTTGACTAAAATTGTAATCATTATAGCCAATATCCAAAATTTTAATGAAAGTGATTCTAAAATTTTTACCCAATATACTTCACTATGTCCTCTGTCCACCATAAAAAATTCATTGATTTAAAATAACACAAACAAAATTAGAGTGGAAATGGTAAGATGATTGGTTTAGAGGATCCAAACTAAGGATTATCCTCTCTTTTAACAGTAAAGGTTATGGAACAAATAGCCTATTAAGCATAAGAAATACCCAATACAATAATGCAATGTCTAAATAAAGTGAAAGTGTGATTCAATAACCCTCTTCAAGGTGACAAACTCCTTTTACAATATATAAAATGCACAAGATAAGATGAACCCTAAAACTAGGTCTCCTTGGTACATATAGAAGACAATGGGTACAATTGTAAATAGTGAACCTACTAAACTAATAATGAAAAAAATAGCAATAACGATGTAATGTCCCAAAATATAGGGTTTAACATGCATCATATATAAACATTAGTAAAATTTATGTAAAACTAAAATATGGCTCCAAAGTTTTTTATCTATAAATGTAGCTCTATATTAGGCGAGCATTAGAAAACTATAAACATATATCCCTCACTCTATAAAACCTCAAGCTCTCATGCAAGGGAGCAACACAAGGTTGGCAATTTAAACCAAATAAACATCCACTGTAAGATAATGATAAGGTGTACAAGGAAGAACGAACCCCCAAGTTGTAGTGTCATGTTTTTTACCCTTTGGAATGATCTAAACTTAATTTTGTTTATGTTTACATGTTTTGTATAGACCCTTATTCACACCATGATGTATACATGTTGTGGTGATTCTAAATACTTGTAAGCACTGACATTTGAATTTATGACATATTGATGATTGCCAAAGAATGAGCCCCTAAAGGGGCTATCATACCACAATATGAGAAATGTAAAGCGGTCCAATAGATTGTATATAACCCTAGCTACCTATGTCTTTTATGCATGATTGTCTAACCCAACTTGTCGTTACCCTAACTTTTACTCTTTTATAATTATGATATTGAGCCTAGACTATAGTCTAATTTGAGATAGGAGAAGCGAACCTAACCATATGATAGATATAGGCAACCACCTCCTATATACTAGGAATGTGTCCCTTACATTATTGGAACTAAGAGGTTGAATGAGAACTCTCTTTCCAACTCCTCCCTCATGTAAATACTTGTGATTAAAATTTGCGAGGTAGAGAATAGGAGGAAAGAGAGAATTCAAATGGGATAGGGAGGAGACATGAATGCAAGAGAGGGGAAATCATTAAATTAGAAAAGAGAGAAATGTTCTTCCCATGCAAGAAATCCTTGAGAGCCTAAAGAGAATAGGAGAAGGAAGATGAAGCCTTAGAGAGAAAGAGGAAGTGATTGATGTACAACAATAGAAATCATATTGAGTAAGAGACACCTTGAGAATACCTGAAGAAAGTTAATCTTAAAATGCCAAAGAACCAAGAAAAAATCTATTGGAGTTAAATTTGAAAAGACAACAATTTTGGATTTTCTATGCACACACTAAAGAGCATTGAAAGGGAGAACTCCTAAGGGACTATTGAGTAGAGAAGGGAGCATCCTCCTTGTGTTTTGTATGGTACACATTATAAGTGCTAAAATATGGTCTAATTAAAGAACTAGATAGTGGGTTGCTTGGTTGATATTTTATTGCTTTTTGGGATGGGGAGATTGACTTGTGAGTTTTTCAATTGCCAAGTGATCTCATTATGTGTCAAGGGGGTGGAATCAACATAAGAATACCTATGGTTGGGTGGAAAATTTCTATGCCTTGGTCATTTGCTCAGTATTTAGCTTTTGGAAATCATAAGTACCTCTACATTGTTATGAAGTTTCTTATTATGTTATGATTATAAATTTATGTTCCTTATGATTGAATACATTGTAAATTTTCTATAGTATCAATAATTTTAAATTGATTGTCTGAAAAACTACTCTACTTTCACACTACAATAGAAACAAAATGAGGCATTGTGCATTCTAGGATAACTATGCCATGAGCTTATATGCATACAAAATTTTTAACTTCATCAACCCAAGAATATGTTGAAATTATGTTGAGCTTTGATCCTTAATTCTTTTAGATGCAGAGACTTGAAGCAATGATACAATTCAATCCATGAAATTCATACAACCATAACACAAGATATACCCTGGGGAAAATACTCAAAATTATGAGAACAAAAACCTTAGCATTTATTTTCAGTATAATATAATGGATAGCAGAGAATGCTTTCTTTTACAACATAGCATATTTCTTTCGGAAGATAAGATATCACCAAACACTCTTGATGAAGATATGGAATAAATAGAGAAGAGATATCAATCATATGTGTTCCCAGCACAACAATAACAAGCACGAACAATACCCTTCACAAAGAGAAGAAAATCTCCTTCAATGGAGAAGAGAATTCGCTTCACATTGGATTCGTCAATCCCATATAACATATTTATACATTCTTCTCTTCTATTTTTATCTTCTAACTTCAGGATGAACTCACCCTCAAACTGGATGTATTAATCTTGCATGCATATGTGCACCCCACTTCTCATGAAGTGCTTTATCTCACTGAGATGTCACTTAGGATGAAATCGCCTCTTAACTGAAAGCTTTCCCACATAGTTAGGTGTCTAACTTAAGTGTTGTCACTTAGTTAACTAGATATCCTTTGTTGTCACTTAGTTAACTCTCTTTAACTAATTCTCCTTGATTTATTGAAGTGTCATCTTTTAGTTTAACTAAAGTGAAAACACTTTTAGTTAAATATTCCTTCTTATTTAACTCTTAGTTAACTGAAATCATGCTGATTGATTTACTTGAAGTGACCACTGTGAGTTCTTTAGTTAACTGAGGCGTATATTTAACTGATCCTTTAACTGAACATTGATACTTAACTGAAGCTTTAACAATTCAAGTTATTTTTAATTAGTTGAAGTGTTTGCATGGGCAATTTCGAATTCTATTGATCTCTATGCTTTATCTTTTATTTCTTGACCTTTTACTGCATGGTCAATATGTGCTAACTTTAATTATCCATCATATTAAATTAAACTAATAAGAATTATCGGATGTTGTGATCATATTATATTATTCCGGACCAAATGATCATATGCTAAAGTAATTCACTTTAGAGGTGATCAATCTCTAAATGAGACTTAATAGCAATATGGTGATCATGGTTAATGATACATCACACAACATTAAATGCTTTTAACAAGTAAAGCATGACCTTTATATGAAATGTCCACCTCTATACGGGAGGTTCATCTCATGGATACCTTTATATGGAAGGATCACGTGATAATCATGACTTGACACACAATTCTGGAGTCTTGTCCAACAAGACTTTACAATATCATTACTTTGATCAAGTACCTCTATACGGGAGGAATAACCTTTACATAGAAGGCAATCAAAGTGCTCACCTATATACGAGAGGATCAATCTTGGATACACAACATTGGTTTGGAGAATGTCTCTTGATGTTGTATATTTAACACTCCCTCTCAGCAAGGGAGGCATTCTCTGCCATACCAAGATTGTCTCTAAAGTACCTAAACTTCATCACTAATAGAGGATTTGTTAACACATCTACAATCTGCTCATCAGTAGCAATGTACTGAAGTTTCATTGTACCTTTCTGGACCATGTCTCGAATGAAGTGATACTTCATTTCAATGTGCTTTGACTTGTCATGAAACACTAGGTTTTCAGAAATCTTGATGCAACTCTGATTGTCACACCTAATAACTGTAGGCTCAATATTTTCACCGAACAACCCTGCAAGTAGATTTCTGAGCCACACTACTTCTCGATGGGAAACACTAGCAGTTATGTATTCTGCTTCTGTAGTGCTCTGCGCTATAGAGCCCTTCTTCCTGTTGGACCAAGATATCATAGTTGATCCTAGGCTATAACAGTACCTGGATGTACTCTTACGGTCCACAATGCTTCCTCCCCAGTCTGAGTTTGTATAACCAAGTAACATGAATCCTCCACTGGAGGCATATTTGAGTCCATATGAAATTGTACCTCGAAGGTACATAAGGACATTCTTAGCATTTGTCCAGTGTATGTGTCTCGGATCAGACATAAATTGACTCAGAATGCTCATGGTATAGTATATATCAGGTCTAGAATATATCAAGTACATTAGAAATATTATAAGCTATCAATACAAAGTGGGATCTACTAGATCTAATTCAGATCCTGACTCATGAAGTTTCCTCAAATTGGAAACCATCGTTGTAGTCATAGATTTGCAATCTATCATGCCAAAACTGTGCAATATATCCACAGTGTACTTCCCTTGAGATAGAAACAATTCATCTTTTATTTTATAGATCTCAAGGCCAAGAAAGTAGTGCATTAGACCTAAGTCTTTCATATCAAACTCTAATGTGAGCTCCCTCTTGCACCAAGCAATCAGATGTTCCTCTTCAATGAGAAAAAAATCATCAACATACAGAACCAATATCAACGGTTGGTTCTTCACTACTTTGAAGTACAAATTTGGATCAACTTCACTCTTACAGAAATCCAGTTTCTGAACGTAGCTATCAATTCTAGAGTACCAAGCCCTGGGGTCTTGCTTAAGCCCATATAGAGATTTATTTAGCTTGCAAACATGGGACTCCTTCCCATGCACCACAGATCCTTCAGGCTGTTGAATATAGACAATTGAGGAAGGATGTCTTCACATCCATTTGGTGAAGTTTCCATCCTAGAATAGATGCAAGTGAAATCATTGCTCGGATTGTGGTATACCTTTCCACAGGGGCAAAGGTCTCATCATAATCGATGCCTTCTTTATGAGAGAAACCTATGGAAATGAATTTAGATTTATACCTCTCAATGCTACCACCTGCATTAAGATTTATCTTGTAAATCCATTTGGAAGTCACAATGGACTTCCCATCAGGTTTGGGAACAACCTCCCAAACATAATTCTTCATTATAGATTTGTACTACTCTTCTATCATTGCATATTTCCAAACTTGCTGCTTTATAGCTTATTCATATGAGGATGGTTCTTAATCACTAATGTGACTCATCCATGCAACATAGCCTGAATATATGTTAGGTTGCTTGCACTCTCTAGATGAGCCTGCTAGCGCTCCATGTTTCTTTGCATTTTGTAAGATGTCTCGACACCAAGCAGATCTTCTTTTAGCGAGAGGTTCATCATGTGACCTCTCAAATAGTTCTACTAGTTCTTCAGGAGCTAGTGAATCTGAGGCATCTTCTGGTTTCTCCCTCTCTAAGTCTAAAGGGGGAGAATCTGACTCGGGATCCTCCATCTCTGAATCACGTTGAATCTCTTTCGATCTTTTGAAAGCAGCATCCTCATGGAAGTTAACATCTCAGCTGACTTCAATGTGTCTCTCACCAAGTACATATATTCAGTATGATTTGGATGACTCGCTATAACCCACCAAGGTTCCCTTCTTTCCACAAGGCTCCATCTTTGTTCTCTTTTCTTTCGGTACATGAATATATACTGGGATCTCGAAGATCCTCAAGTTTGAGATGTCTGGCTTCTCACTGGTAAACACTTCTAGTGTCTTCTCATCTAGAATGGCATGCGGGCTTCTATTATGGATGTACATAGTTGTACTAGTGGCTTCTTCCCATAATGAGGTAGACATATCTTGATCATGCCTCATGGATTTTGCAACCTCAGATATAGTTCCATTCTTCCTTTCGGAAACCCCATTTTGTTGAGGGTTGTAAGGTACTGTTAAATATCTACATATTCCTGCATCACTACATAACTCATTAAATGCTTGTGAATCAAATTCACCTCCATTATCATACCTTAATGCACAGATGTTCTTTTCATCTGATTTTCAACTAGGGCTTTAAACTCTTTAAATTTGCTAAGAGGATCACTTTTAGCCTTCATGAAATAAATCCATGACTTCCTAGAAAAATCATCTATGAACAATATATAATATAAGAAACCACTCGGGGAGGGGGATGACATGGGACCACATACATCAAAATGTATTAAATCTAAAATCCCTTTATATCTAGCAGTATTGATAGAAAAAATTTTCTTAACATTCTTCCCAAGTGCACAACCCCGACATACACTATCATGCTCAAAATAAAATACAGGCATACCTTTTACCATATTTTGAAGTCCTGTTAGTGCTTTGTAGTGTATATTCCCAAGCCTTCGGTGCCATATCTCACATGGAATGATAGTGTGGTGAATCATAGCTTGAATTTACTTCCTGGGTACCTTGTAGAGTCCTTCCTCTCGAACTCCAATCACAGCAACAAATTCTAGGTCTTTGTTCTTTGGCCATAAAAGTGCTTTGTTATCCATGAAGATAACTCGAAATCCTTTATCTTCGAGAATAAAAATTGAGAGGAGGTTCTTCTTCAATCCTGGAACATATAGAATGTCCTCCACATGTAGAATATCACTGGTGCTCAACTGGAATGAGGTGAATCCAACTCCTTGGATCGAATAAGTTGACTTGTCCCCCAACTTTACCATGCATGTGAATTCCTTCTCCTTTAGATCAGTGATGGCACTCTTGTTTACACTGTCATATGTTTGGATGCACCATTGTCAATCAACCATGTGTTTGCATTTGTGATGAAGGATCCCGAAAGGGATGAGAAAATATAGTATTCACTTCTTGTCTCCTTTTCTTCAGATGAATTCTTTTGAGTGATTTCATCTTCTATGGCGGTAGAAGCATGAAAAATTCCTTTCCACTTTGATCTGCAATCTCTTGAGAAATTCCCTTTCTTGTTGCAATTGAAGCATCTAGATTTTGACTTGTCAAATCCTTTGTTGAACTCCTTCTTCTTTGGATGAGAGAAATTATTTTACAAGAAGGGTTTCTTTCATTTCTTCATTCTTGTCGTGAGGGCAAGGTGTTGGGCAAGGACCAAGGTGTGCACAGTTTTTCCAAGGTTTGTGCAGTTGTGCTAAAGAGGCTCAAGAGTAGCGTAGTTTTGATGAAGCATAGCTTGAGGACAAGTTAGCGCAGATTTGAGGATTAGCGAAGATATGATGAAGCAAAGTTAAAGTACAACAACTTCAAGGCAGTATGGATTCAATGAAGGTTGGTACTAACCTATTTTTGGGGAAGCATCTCCACAAATCTCGGGCGAAGGGTGTGGAATGATGCGTTGTCAGAGGAAAAGGACCTGTCTCCTTAGTAAAAGCGAAAGTACTAAGGACATCTAGGGTAGTTGGAGCAGTTAAGGAAGAAGCGACAGCTTGACAACTACAGTTATGGAGTTGAAAGGAGAGAAGTGTTAAGGACGTAAAAGGGTGTTATCAGCGCCGCGCGGTCAAAAGAAGCGGCTTTCAGAAGGGCGTCAGATCCAGGGAAGTGACGGAAAGGACACGAAGGACAAGCAGAGTAGCTAAGAAGTTATGATGAAGTATGGTTAGCGGGGTAACTGTGCCGCTTTTTGGGGCTTAAGGGTACCATGGGGGATTGTGCCAGTAACTATTGTAATTACGTGACCTTCGGGAACGATCTATAAAAACGGTGATTTTGTAAGGGAAGGGTTGGTCTTGTTGTTATTATTGTATATCTTATGTTGGTCTCAATTTTGGTATTATTCCGATTTTAGAAGAGACTAAGTATTGTAAGAGCAATAAGAGAGGAAAAGGCTCTGCAGTTGTGTGCGGAGAGACCTATTGTAGAGAAGAGTTCGCAGCTGAGTGCGCGGACTAGAACTATTGACCCTTCCTGTTAATATAACAAAATTTCCTGTGGATTTAGTACACGAGGTTGGATAACAAGACAACCTACAAACTAAGGTTTCTAAAGATATGTTAAATTGAAACTTGCATAACATTTTCTTGGAATATTTGTTTTGGGTGATTCTAAAAGTGAAATAAAGAGGAAATAGAGGAGAATTATAGGTGAATTATTTTATGCTCACATGGAAAGGGATTCTACAAAAAAATTATACAACAATTACACCTCAAGAGAGCTCAACTACGACTCATAAAGAAAATGAAGAAATGTATAACTAGATATCCAATTTGGGGGACAAAGTCAAGGATTGAGTGATAAGTTAATGACACGTGTTCAATTGGAAAACACAAAAAAAATATAGAAATTGAATTGAAACTGAATATGAAAAAAATGGAAACGATGGATCAAAAGATGGGAACGGATCAAAATATGGAAAAGATGAAAGATGATCTCGAAGATTTGAAAGGGGAAATTATAAATGAGATGAGGCACTTCTCTACCCCTAATTCACCTTTTCAATAAGAATACAATGATAAAAAAAGGATAGCATCCTAGTCACATATTGAGAAAACCAAAAAAAAATCGGTTAACAATAGGTTTGAGTCCCTAGCACTTGATCATGCATCACTACATAATCCAAAACATAATGGGTTCAACTCGAGACCAAGGAAGTACTTCATTCCCAAGTTTGATATGATAGATTTTGATGGAAATTATGAAATAACATGGATATTATAGATGGATCAATTCTTTGATTTACATCAAGTGGCAACTTTACAAAAGATAACTATAGCATACTTGTATTAAGAACCTAAACAATTTGTATGGTACCAATGGCTTTGTGACCATAAAAAGGACTCTATTATGTCTTGGTCTATATTTATGAATGAATTAATGCCTTATTTATAGATATTTTGAGAGTAACACCTTCTTTAGCCAAATGATAACTCTCACACAAAGGCATCTAGTTACATAGCACATTAAGCAATTTCAAAAGTTGATTCTTAGAGTGAAGAACATTCCAGAGGATAAATTTTTGGGTCTCTTTATGGGAACCTTAAAGGAGAGCATTCAACATGAGGTATGTCTCTTTGAACCTAAATCATTGGAGAATGCTTTTGATTTGGCAGGGAAAGTTTAAAGTAAAAATATGGCTACCGGAAGCGTTACTACTAACACCTATAGAGAGGGAAATGCCCCCCCCCCCCACCCCCTACAACCTCACTTAGACTATAATGTTGATGCCTCAACAAGTGGAGGAAATAAGAGAAAAGGAACTATGTTTCAGTTATGATAGAAGTATAGTAAGGGGCATAAGTACATTGAAAAAAATATTATGCTTAGATTGTGAAGAGGAAGAAGATCTGAAACTATAATAGTCTCAAGATGTAGAAATAAAATATACTACTCCCACCATATATTATCATGCATTGGCCGACATTAGCACTCTTCAAACTCTCATGTAGAAGGATATAAAAAAAATATAAAAGGTAAATGTGTTGATTGATAAGGGTAGTAGCCATAACTTCATTCATTGCAAATTAGCCAAGCTTCTCGTTTGATTTATATATCGAACACCAAAGGTTCAAGTAGTGATTGCAAATAGATTTACTACAAATTGTGTTGGAAAGTGCCATAGTATTAACCTTACTATGGGGAGAATTTATTGGAAAGTTTAATGATTGCAATCCAAATGGGTGGTGTTGATGTTATATTAGGGTTCAAATGGTTAAAATCATTAGGAACAATGGATCTTAATTTTTAGGATTTTTTCATGATATTCTCCTCATAAGGAAAGGAAATTGAACTCATACATATTCCATGGAAATATTGTAAACTGATTAGCTATAATAGTATGACAAAATCGCTAGCAAAAAGGGCCACCATGGTGTAATTACACAATTGTGATCATTCAAGCATCTATTATCTCTATTCCTATGGATCTCTAAATAGTTATTGATATTCACTCCAAGGTATTTGGAGAGATTCCTAAAGGTATTCCACCTAATCGATTTCATGGCCACACTATTCACTTGCAACCAGTAAGTGTACCACCTAACCTTAGACACTACATGTACCCATATGCGCAAAATAATGAGATTGAGAATATGGTTTGAGAAATGTTAGATGAAAACATCATACAACCTAGTGAAAGTTAGTTTTCTACACCAGTGGTGATGGTTCACAAAAATGAAGGTCCACGGCATATGTGTTAAAAATTATAGAGTTCTCAACGCGATGACCATTATAAATAAGTTTCCTATTCTTGTCATTAATGAATTATTAGATGAATTGCATGGAGCATTTTTCTTTACCAAGTTGGGTCTTCGTTTAGAATATCATCAAATTATAATGAGACGAGGATACATTCCAAAAACAACCTTTCGAACACATGAAGGTCATTACGAATGTTTGGTGATGCCATTTGGCCTTACCGATGCACCTTCCACATTTCAAAGCTTGATGAATTCTATTTTTAAACCATTCCTCATAAAATGCGTGTTAGTATTTTTTGATGATATACTAATCTATAACAAATATTGGAAGATGATGTCGACATGGTTTTAAAACTATTGGAGGAGCACCAACTATATGCCAAGCCTTTTAAGTGTGCCTTTGGAGTTTAGGAAGGGGAGTATCTAAGTCATGTTGTATCTCATGTGGGCATCAAAGTGGATACTAATAAAATTAAAGCTATGATAGAATGGCCAATTCCCAAAACCTTGAATAATATTAGAGGATTCTTAGGATTGGTAGGATTTTAACTCAAGTTCGTCAAGAATTATATTCAAATAGAAACACCTCTAACAAGGTTACTGAAAAATGAATCATTTTCTTGGACTCAATAAGCAACCAAATCTTTTGAAAAACTTAAAGAGGCTACATGTACAACTAATGTATTAGCCCCACATGTTTTTGCAAAAACCTTGATTGTGGAATGTGATTCCTTAGGGCATAGCATTGTTGTATTTTTAATGCAAGAAGGAAGGCCCTTTGCCTTTGAAAGTTTCCAACTTAAAGGAAAAATCTTACTAAAACCAATTTATGAAATTGAAATGTTGTCCATACTGCATGCAAATAAGAAATGGTGCCCTTATATAATAGGAAGAAACTTCAAGGTAAAAAAATATTAGTCTTAAGTAAAGGACAACAAAAATGGGTTGCAATGATGCTAACTTATGAATTTGAAATCATCTACAAAAAAGGAAAATAAAATGTGGTGGCAGATGCATTTTCAAAGAAAGAAGAAAACATAGAGGGCTTACTTTGTTCTATTTCCACTCCATAATATAATTGGGTGGAAAAAGAAAGGATATAATCAAAATCATGATCACAAGGCATGCAAGATAATTAAAGAACTACAAGAGGACCCTCATTCATTAGATAAAATAAACTAAACATCCTTTTGGAATTGCACACTTCTCCTATGGGAGGACATTCAAGGTCCTTGAAAACTTACCATGGGACAAACAAGGATTTTTTCTAGGAAGTCCTTAAAACTACTATCCAAAATTTTGTAGCATAATGTTTGGTTTTCCAATAGAATAAAGGAGAGACAATCAAGACAACGGGTCTTCTACATCTATTAGACATACTAAGTCATCTTTAGGAATACGTCTTAATTAACTTTATCATAGATTTATCAAATTCCAAAGGAAATACTATCATCATTTTAGTGGTGGATTGACTCTCAAAATATGCTCACTTTTTTCTCTCTTTCTCAGCTTTTTAAAGCAAGTATAGTAGCTACAACATTCATGGAACAATTGAGAAGCTACTTTGAATCCTCGATATTATTGTAAGTGATAGAGATCCAATTTTCATTGGTAATGTTTGGAAGGAAATATTTTCTTGTTTGGATACTCAATTGGCTCATAGATCCTCTTACCATCCTCAATTTAATGGGAAAACTAAGATTGTGAACAAATTCCTAGAAGGGTATCTTCATTGCTTTTCATCTGATCAACAAACATAGTGGGTCAAGTGGTTGTCCTTGGAAAAGTGGTGGTACAACACATCTTTCCATACTTCATAAAAAAATGTCACCATTTATAGCACTTTATGGCTATCATCATCCATCCATTACATCATCCTTGAAAGAGAAAGGTAGTGTTCAAGTATTGAAG
Organism: Larix kaempferi; assembly: GCA_027924585.1. Lineage (NCBI taxonomy): Eukaryota > Viridiplantae > Streptophyta > Pinopsida > Pinales > Pinaceae > Larix > Larix kaempferi. Next base: position 16,798,615 of record BSBM01000070.1, read on the forward strand.
GATCACATATAGAACCAATAAGAGATTCTCCAACTATTGAAAGACAACTTCGCTATAACACAAAATAGGATGAAACAACAAGCATATCAACATCATAGTGAAAGGAAATTTGAAGCAGGGGATTGGGTATTTTTTAGTCTAAAACCATACAAATAGATGTCCCTCAAGCAACAAAATAAGGACAATAAATTAACACCAAAATACTATGGTCCCTCTAAGGTGTTGTAAAGAATTGGAAATATGAATTACAAATTGGAGTTTCCTCCATATTCACATGTACATCTACTCTTTCATGTTTCTTTCCTAAAATAGGTAATTGGTAGCAAGATCCCAATGCATACTATTTTACCATAGATTGATGAATAAGTGAAAATTGTACTAGAACCTAAAACAATCCTTAACATGCAAATCAAGAATTGTGAAATCGAGCAATTACTAAGTACATCATCAAGTGGAAGAACTTGTTAATAGAAGAGGTGAGATGGGAAAATGAGCTCTTCATGGAGAAACATCCACAGTTAATCAAGTGTTGAGGACAACACTTGTTTGAAGGGGAGGGGAATGTTAGGCCCTAGATATTGTGAAATTAAATTTATATTGTTATATTAGTATTGTCTTTATTGGTCAACTAGGACCTTAATTCTAATTGTATGGTTGGATAGGACCATGATTGTAATTGTAACCTTTGTCTCCTATATATACCAAAGAGACCTAGCTTTAGTGACAATCTCATATTGTCTTATGCATTTGATACATTGTCAAATGAGGTTACCCCCTCGAAGAGGATTATTATTCATCTCTTTATGTCACTCTCAAGGCATTAGGCTACTCTCACTCTCTCTAATTTTATGTTATTTTCAGAATTTGGTGCATAACAATGCATTCTTCTACAATATTCTTCTCTTATTCTCCTTAGTATGAATCCATGACCTCAAGATCAATTTCAATATGAACATCATGCATGCCCTTGCAAACATCATAGGTTGCTTGATACAAATCATCTTGACATCCTCACTTTCCTTCATGATATTTTTAATTATGGAAAGAGACAAGTTGTGGGTTTTGAAGTCCTACACACTATTCCTCCCTTATCTAGTTATGACAAAAGGCCTAAAGTTGTTGATGGTCTGCTATTTTTGTTTTTAAAAAAGCTAAATAAAGGATTTCCAAACATAGTTCTTCCCTAAAGACATTTGGATTTCCCCAAATGCACTACATTCCACAAATTCATCCTGTGACAGTGTTATGTATTTTTCTATGTGGAAGAGACCAATTCATGAAAACCTATAATTGATGAGTACCCTAAACTATCTAAAAAGGTTTTCATCAAGTAAGAGGAATGATAGTATTTACCTATTAGAAATATGTGTTCGTTATATCTGGTTTGCAAGGTATTCATGACAAGAATTTTTTTAGTGCTAGGTGAATCGACAACTGGGATGGGGATGGTACACGTATGACACGAGGTCCACGGATCCAATCCAGATACCACTATACACCTAGGTACACCCACATAACCCGCAAGCATGGGTCACAAGTAATTTGGGGTGATTTGAACTCATGACCTATATTTACAACATTTCCTTCATATCAAGTGAATCGTCGGTTAAGCTACACCCCTACAGGATTTCATGATGAGAATATTGATAGAACTAAGTCTTATCTTATCTTCTTAGCTTTTATACTTTAGGATTTCTTGTGAGAACACAATTTATTATGATGACCTTTAACCTAGTTATTATGAAAACTGAAGACAATGAGGCTTTAGCATTTTTATCCTAGTTGTTATGAAAGCAAGAGAGTCATAGGATTCAAGATGTTAGATCCCATGAATAAGGTTAATAAAAAATAAAGGATTTTATCACTGTGTGATCACTATAGCATTAAGTGCACACTCTGGGAATAAAATAATATTCATTAATATTGGAATAGAAAGCAATATATTTGAGCAGAGGTAAAATATATATATTATGATATGAGTGTGCATTAATGTCTTGTTGCATGGGAAGGGGTACCCAAATGTATCCACACAAATTGCTTATCTTAAGATTGAATTCTGTACATTGATGCAAATATTTAGATGACTAAACCAAAAGATAGTGCACACATAAAATAAGTGAATGTATTGGAACAAAGATGGATACAAATTGATGTGTGAAATATGTATCTAATATACAATGAATACTGTGTAAATCATGGTGATTAAGAGAGACTCTCTCTATCAATAAATTGATTTCATGTAAACAAATGCCAATGTTGTGAAATAGAATTAATTAAAACACATGAAATCAAAACCAAATGAATTTATCTAAACAAATGATAAAAAAAAAGTATGAATACAAATAAGTGGTATATTACCAGACTTGAGGGACCCTCTCTAATATGGAGATCACCACTAGAAAACTTCAGAAGACTTAGATACTGTATGGATTAGCAACAAACAATTTTCATTGATTTAAAATCAAAACCTCTTATTACAAAACGAGAGCACTTAGCTCTTTGGATCTCAATACAATATCCCCCTTTTCAATGATGATGTGCCATTCCATTATAAGCATGTATTTATACATAAAAAAAGTCACTAAAATTTCACTAAAACCGAATCCCAATTTTTTTAGGTTTTCAACAATTTTCCCAATTTTAAAAATATGGGTTTTATGTCATTTTGGGCAGATATGCCTTAAATATCCCTTGTTATCTCTCATACTGTTTTGAATTTGGGAAAATCATCCACTTCATACTTAATTTGGTGGTTTAAGAACAAAACCCATATTGCATATTTTTGAGATTTTCCTCCATCGGCTCGGAAATTGATGTGGAATATGCCTTCCTGAAAAACTACTAAAAATATGGGTTTGAATGGAATTTTGACTAAGCCTTGGAGCTTCACACGTGTGACTTGGGTGCGATCCAATGGACATAAGAGCATTTTGGAGATGTCCTTTACCAAATCCAAGTGGTGGATTTCCATTTGTCAACCTGCTACCATCTAGAACTACCTTATGCTCGAAAAACTTGTAATTATGTAAAAACTTGTAATTCTAGAAAAGAAAACCCATAATTACAAATGTTTGGGAAGAATTGATAGGAAATATTCAGTTGTCATAGGAATTGAACTTGACAACAATCATTATTAGCAATATGTCATTCAAAACCTTTCTAAATCATTGAAAACAAAGGAAAATGTATGAATTAACAATTTACCTTAGCATGCTTGTTAAGAACTTGTTGGGGGAATTAACTTCATAAATATAGATATGAGATGGTAAACATAGGAATTAGGTGTAGGAATTGGAAAAATAGAGAAAAAATGTGGACAACTGATAATGAAAAACATGTCAAAATAACAAGCCAACATATTGTTTTGTTTATTATAATATATTATAATATCTACGACAATCTAGGTTTAGATCCTAGGGTTGTTGTCTAACCATGGAGAAGGACCCTTAGAATGTTGATTACCTTGATTCCCCCTTAGAGGATGACTCTTTCACCTCCTCCCCTTTATTGAGCGACTTAGGGGTATCTATTGGGTATTTTAGCATAGATTATGGCGGGGGTTTCAATCAACAATTTAATGCATATCCTAGAGATTGTGTGGGGCCTTGCGCCTTATTAGAACATTTTATTCTTGGTTTTGGCATTTGGGGTATAATGGATATGGCACCTGGATATGATGAGGACAGAAAGGAAGCACATTAGTAGTTGTCATCCCTTCCCCTAGGGTCAGGTGTATGTGGAATTCACTCCATTCAACCTTGTAGGGTTTCGTTCAATAACCTACTCTAAAGTTTTGATTAGTGCATTCAATGGACCCTCTACAGAATTCAAGGGTTTGTAGGAGGTTGAATCTCCCTAGAGGATATTTGCAGCTTACGGATGAGGGTGAATTATAAGCATAAAAAATTTACAAGATCACATGGAGGAGGTGTCTCACTAGTGGTGGGAGAAGTTATTAGTGTTTTGCGAATCCTGGATCTAGAAGGGTGGACGTTGGTTGGAAATTTTTGTGGTTGTCATGTTTCAATGGATGTTGTGAAGGAGTGGTCCCTGAAGTGGTGGGATTGAGAGGTGAGATATTGTCACATCATTCACCTCTTGGTGTGAGGTTGGTTAGGGTTCATCTTCAAGTAGAAGGAGGATGCACAATATATCTTACATCAGTTTAAGCGAGATTAGGATGCACAATAGATCTTACATCAGTTTTGGTTATGGGATTGAATCATGCTTAGTTTGAAGTATTGGAATCCTCTTTTCAACACTAGGGATGAGATTTTGGAAGGTTCCCCTATGTGGGTTAAACTACCATAGCTTCTACTGTATTTTTGGTTGAAATAGGGTTTTAGATCCATAGAGGACACATTGGGGAAGTTCATTACGGTGGAAGATAATACCTTAAACAATGACTCATGAACACTGACTTGTATACTGATAGATATTGACCTAAGATAGCGCCAATTTGAGACTATGGACTTGGTTTTGGGAGGTAAATCTTATACCTAACCTCTCAACTACATTAATGTACCCTTTAGATGTGTGCCTTGGTCACCGGTATGGACACGTCTCATCCATTTGTGAGATTTATTTCCATAAACATATTTGGGTGAGTAAAAGGAAGGAGATGATTGATGGGGCCCTTCAAAACCAATCAAGAGAGTTGGTATCCACTAGCATTGATAAGGAGGGTTTGGGGATTTAGGAAAGGCCAGGAGAGGTGCTTATTAGTGAAATATTTGATATGAGAAAGGGATCAATGTTACTCAGCTCATAATGGGGGATATTTCTATCCCACTGATCGTCGCGTACCAGCTTAAGGAACATCGCTAGGAATCTATCAAAGAAGTTTTTTATTATATTGACATCTCATCAGAATAGCTAGAGTAGATGGATGCTTTGTGGAGTGCAAAAGAATAATCTTTCTCTTCTCCAAGTATGTCGATAGAGCTCCTTTATCCCCCTCCTCTTCATGATTTTGTCCATTCTAAATCTTTAGTATCTCTCTCGCCTAGTATGACTAGACCTTGAAATCCATATCCCACCTATGCTTTGGTCGAAGGTTCGGTGGAAAAGGGTATGGAAAAAGGTAGTTTTATTGTGGGGTTGTCATATGAATCGGATACCCTTCTATGTTCCCTTGCTCCAAAGGCCAAAAAATCAAATATTTTGTCTACCTCCTCCTGTGTTTATGGCCCTTACTTATTATGACCTTGGCCTCTGAATCTCGATTCTAGGGTTTCAAGGGGTTTGGTATTTGATCCATTGCAAGATGTCGGTTTTTGCAGGATGGGTAGGAATTTTGCAACTAATCATGCTTAGGAAAAGTTTGTAAGGGAGGTGAGTCAATGTAGACAAAAAATGATCTTGGGGTTCCTAAAGCAATAAAACCCCCCCACTCTATACACTAATGAAGATAATTTTGGTAAATGTTCATCCAAGGAAGACGGTCGGCCAATAAGCTCCACTCAAACACTTAGTAGATTTAGAGAAAATAGATATGTTGTTGATTCAAGAGTCAATGGGAAAAGGGGATTCTCTGATTTTGGAACTCTGATGAGGGTTTGGCGGTTGGGAGTTTATTTCTTTAGACATTTTTGGTCACTCAAGGAGTATTACCACTAGATTTAATAATAATATCACCTTGATCAATTGTTTTTCATATAGCTCTAGTTTATGTACTATGGTCCACAACAAGAGTTTGTACAATACATATTTGGTCCTCAACATGTATTGTCCCTATGAAGGTAATTTGGAGAAATGAGATCATTTATTTTCTGTTTAATGTCTTAATATGGAAAATCTAATCCTATGGGAGATTTTAACTTGATAGTAAGAAGGGAGGAGATTCGAGGCTCCTCAACTCGTGAAGATCGGCTTGCACATTATTTTGTTGGAAATTTGAGTCATGCTGCTAGGTAGGAATTTTGCAACTAATCATGCTCAGGAAAAGTTTGTAAGGGAGGTGAGTCAATGCAGACAAAAAATGATCTTGGGGTTCCTAAAGCAAAAAAAACCCCCCACTCTATACACTAATGAAGATTATTTTGGTAAATGTTCATCCAAGGAGGATGGCTGGCCAATAAGCTCCACTCAAACACTTAGTAGATTTAGAGAAAATAGATATGTTGTTGATTCAAGAGTCAATGGGAAAAGGGGATTCTTTGATTCTGGAACTCTAATGGGGGTTTGGCGGTTGGGAGTTAATTTCTTTGGACATTTTTGGTCACTCGAGTATTACCACTAGATTTAATAGTAATATCACCTTGATCAATTGTTTTTCATATATCTCTAGTTTATGTACTATGGTCTACAACAAGAGTTTGTACAATACATATTTGGTCCTCAACATGTATTGTCCCTATGAAGGTAATTTGGAGAAATGAGATCATTTATTTTCTGTTTAATGTCTTAATATGGAAAATCTAATCCTATGGGAGATTTTAACTTGATAGTAAGAAGGGAGGAGATTTGGGGCTCCTCAACTCATGAAGATTGGCTTGCACATTATTTTGTTGGAAATTTGAGTCATGCTGCTAGGTTGGCATTTACCCTATAATACTATGATGAACTTGGTATAAGGAATGGGTAGCGAAGCGTCTTCATCAATTTTTGGTGCATGAGAACCTTATTTCATAGGTGGAAAGGGTCAGATCATGCGTTGGAGATCTGCATTTCTTGGACCACTTACCTATTTTTCTTAAGTTATGCTTGTAAGGGGTCAAGTCAGGGGCTCCCTTAAAATGCAATCCTCACTAGTCATCTAAGGAGGATTTTCTATATCTTATCAGGATGTATTGGCAGCGTGTAAAGCATAATTTGGTTGACAACATTAGGGTACAATTTTCTCACTCTCTAAAGTTATTCAAAGAGAAGGTCACCCCTTGGGCTTGAGAGTGTATTCAAAAGAGAGATGGTTTGATTCAAGAGGTTGAAAAAGATATGGAAGGATATTTCATGACTTACATAAATATCATTGTAATAAAGATACCCATGATCATATTATCAAACCCAATCAATGAAATAATTAACTATTTTTAGATAAAGGAATAGAGTAGAGACCAAAGACTTGGGGTCTAGGGATCTCCTCCAGTGATCAAAATAAAATAAAAAATCATAATTTCACAAGGCATTGTTGGAACCTTAATACTATTTAGGATATGAAATATCGAGATGGCCACTTGACCCAGAATTTCTAAGATATTGTTAGTCTCAAGGTTAATCACTTTTAGTCCATCTTTACAGAACAAGAACACTAATCTTAGTGATCATATGAAGATGGTGCCCTTATTCCCTAGGCTCGTGGAGGAGGACGAGAATGCAAAGATATATAGGCCCATGTACAAAGACGAGCTTAGGTCCGCTCTTAGTACTTTTCAGAAAGATAAGAGCTCGAGGTAAGACAGGTGGACGGCATAATTCTTTTTAGATTTATTTGAGATTATTGGTGATGAGCTCTCGCAAGTGGTGGAGGAGGATCAATTGTCGAGGAAGATTCCCATTTGTTTTAACACCACCTTTTTTGTCATTGATTCTAAAGGTGGATTGCTTGAGCACCTTTGACGAAATTAGACCAATATCATTATGCAATAGTGTGTATAGGATTATCTCAAAGGTGATCGCTCTATGTATACAACCTCTTCTCTCTCATATCATTTCAACCGAGAAGTTTGTGTTTTTAAAGGGCATATTAATTCATGAAGCAATTGTGTCCATGCAGGAATGTTTAGACACCACCAAGACTACACATATTTCAAGATTTGTCATCAAATTGGACTTATCCAAACCGTATGATCGGGTTTATTATCTCTACTTGAGATTATTGTTATTACATGTTGGTTTCAATCTTTCAGTAGTTAAGCGGATAGGGGATGCATTATAACTTATTTGTTTGTTGTTCTTATTAATGGATCTAGATTTGAATTCTTCAATCCTTTTGCGCCAGGGTTCCCTTTATCCTCCTATCCCTTTTTATTAGTTGCGGAAGTTTTGAGTGGGGCCATCATTTTGGAAATAAGTTAGAGGAAGGTTCAGGGGATATCATTTGGGGGTTGAGAATAATTGACCCATCTATTGTTTTTCAATGATGTCTTTCTTTTTGCTTTGGCTCTGATGAGGAGGGTGGTTAGTATCGAGATACTTTGACTTTGTCTTGTCAACCTATGAGCATGGAGATTAATGTTGGAAAGTTTTCTTTGTATATCCCAGAAGGGGCAATTCATTTACATCATTCTTGGGGTCATATATTCCCTTTTTCTTCACTTACTTTGGAGGGTGGTGTGAAGTACTTGGGTTACACTCTTAAACCAAATAGGTATGGGCGAATGGATTTGAGTTGGCAGCTTGTTTCTAAGATTGAAAAAAGGGCATATCATTGGTGTAATCATTGGCTCTCCCATGGAGGGAGACGTGTGCTTATAAAATCGGTGTAGGAAGCTATACCCTTATATTGGCATTTAATGACACATACTCCAAAGGAAATTCTAGAACGAATTCGAAAGAATGTTTTATTTTAATTTTGTGGAAAGATCATTGTGAATATATTGGATCACATCTTATTAATTAAAAGGTTATTTCCACTCTAACGGATTAGGGAGTTCATGGAATAAAAAAACATTCACCTATTCAACCAAGCACTTGTCGCCATGTCATTATGGAATTTTTTGACTCTAGATAGCTTGTGGAAGCATATTTTGTGTGCAAAGTATATCGCTCCAAATAACATTTCGGATTGGATCAAACAAAGGAATAAGCCAATACATAACATGTCAAATAAGTGGAAAAATTTGTACTCAACCTTCCCATCATCAAGAAACACTTAGCTTGGAAGGTGGGCTTGGGTGGATTGATTAGGGTTGTCATTGACAGAAACAATGGATGCAGTATGGGCATTTTCCTATATGAGAATTTGGTCTATATTTTTTGTGAATTGGGTTTTTGTACTCTAAATAGGTTCCAAAAACCCAAGGTCACTAATTCGTGGTGACAGGGATGACTACAAAATATTGATTTGGGACTAGAGGTTGAATGGGCTCACTATTGGGATCGTTACCTAGTCGAACTCACAAAGGTTCACATGCAAATCAAAGATGAGGAAGATGAACTTGTCTGGGCATATAAATTAGCAAGGGGACAATATAATTTGAAATTTGGGTATCTATCCCTAATTGTGGATGAATCTTGGGAGCCCCATTGGTGGTGGAAGAATATATGGAAGGTGGCTACCCCTCCTAAAAGCACTCTCCTTCTCTAAGTTCTATTGAATTAGAGGTTCCTCACATGGGACCATTTTCAATGATAGAAAAAGAAAGGACTAGGTATTTGTATACTCTGTCAATCCAACGATGAAACAAATGTACACATATTTATACACTGTGCTTATACTCGACATGTGTGGAGGGAAGTGGAGACTTATTTAAATATACAACATCTTTGGGATAGTAAGTCCTTAGATGAGTGCTTTGCAACTTTCTTCACATTCCTTGAGCTTAAAGGATTTCACTCGATCCCCTTCTTGATAAATAAGGGGATCTAGCTTGCCCAAAACACATAACTATTTGAGGAAAAAAAATACCCTTCCCTCAAGGAGACTAAATAGTCATTGGCGTTGCTCAAGTTTTACAATCCACATCAAATTCACAAAGTCGGTCGGGTCCTTAGGGAGGTGAATGCGAACAAAGAATTGGCATGGATTTGCTTTGATGGGGCTTGTTAGGGGCCTAAGATAGTAAGAACATTTGTGGCATTGGTTTCATTATTTATAAATTTTAGGGTGGATATTTTAAAGGAAAAGGCTAATTGGGGAATAAGACTAATAATATAGGTGAATTCTTAGCCCTTCTTCAATTGCTGAAAACAATTTTGGGTTTGAGGATCCATAAGCTACAAGTTTTTGGAGGCTCCTTGGTGACTATTCAATGGATGAATGAGGGACTACAAAACCATAGTATAGGGCTACAACAATTGCTTGCACACTTAAAAGAACTCAGTGGAAACTTTCAATTTATATCCTATAGACATATTGTTTGGGAATTGAACACACTTGTCGACTCCCTTTCAAAGGAGGAACTTCAGTTGGAACATGGTTATTCATAAATTGGTAAGTTTGTGGATGGGAACATGATCACTTCTTGGTCAACATAATTGTTTTGATTGCCACTAGTTATAGCGGTGGGTACTATAAACTAAGCATCTACAATTACATAATGCTAATGAGCATGAATTTAGTTTACCGAAGGCACTTTTTGATGATGTATTAATCTCTCTTTTTGTCTTAGATATCTACAAACTATCGTGTTGAGGCACCCGAGGACTGTATTTTCAATTCTACTTGAATAGAGAACATTCTTTTTTTCTTGGATTGATGCAAATATTAGCGAGGTTAACTTTTGTTGTTCATATTGGATAAATATATTTTATCTAAAGACTCCATTGTGTAATGAGATATATTGGAGTGATCTTGCTACGTTGCTCCTATTTTGAACCCTTGGTAGGTAAATGCTTTTGATTACATTTTTCAAATAAGTGTGGATTCTAAGAGATTTTTTTTTACCACCAAAGGAAAAATAACAGTAAGAAATAGCCCAATTTAATCCAAATTCTAGGAAAAACCTTTGGCCAATCTGATCTCTTTTAGAGTCATTTTGATATTTAGCAATAGGTATTGTGGGAAAAAGTTTTCTAATGGCTAGGGATGACCACCAACATACTAAGAAGATATAAATATGATCTAAAGACTCTTCAAATAGATATTTTAGACAAAATAGAGATGTTTCCTCAATCGAACTTGAGTAGACAATCAATCAAGCAAGTAAAAGAGAGAGATGGGAGAAAGAGAAGAACCTATTTTTGGAGTCTAATCCTTGTTTCTCCCACTCTTCAACCTCAATCTGCTTCACTCCAAAATATTGAAACTTGCAAAAGAGCCAACTAACCCTTCTCACACTACAAGGAAAACACCTTCTAGTGGAAGTTATAGTGTAGGTTTCTAGTGCTACAAGATTTGCAAAAAATGTCCGAAAAACCTCTGCTACAACATCTATTTTTGGTAGCGGATATTTTTGCGAGGTTTATAACGAATATTCACTATAACTAAAAAAAAGTGGGTGGCCAAAGGTTTTAACGGATTTTTTTTATTCGATGCTTTATATTTCTACAAAACACACTAGTGTGTACCAATAACTTATATGCACCGATGTGTACCAATAACTTATACGCACCGGTGTGTACCAATAACTTATATGCACCAGTGCATACCAATAACCTATATGCATCGGTGCATATATTATAAATAAAACTCACATGTGCATAAATTCATTTACAACGCACCTGTTGGTATGTTCTAATGCGCACACGCGAGTGCATATAGTACATTTATATAGCACCAGTGCGATGTCCTTACCACAATGGTGCTACATATATTTTATTAAAGCACCAATGCATTTGCATACATAAACGGACCGATACATATGTACAATGTGCATTGTTCTAATCGGTGTGTTTACTTTATCAATACACACTAGTGCGTTTATTATATGAATAAGCACCAGTGCATATATTTTGAAAATGAGCATTGATGCTTATATAATAACAATGAGCACAGGTGCATAATATATGTAAAAAGCATCGGTACATTTATTATGTGAAAGAGCACCGATGGATAAAATTTGAATAGGTTCATGGAAATGAATAAAGGCTCTAGTTAGTTGAAATAAATAGATTATGTATGCTATTGTGGTGAATTTAAATAGATTTTGTATGTTGTCCTAGTGAATTTAAATATATTGTATATGCTGCAGTGGTGAATTTAAATAGATTTTGTATGCTACCGTGGTGAATTTTTGTAACAAACATAAATAAGATAATAATTAAATAATTAAATATTTTGTCCTATTAATGGATTATCTAATATTCCAGGTTTTCTGGTAATATTAATTGTGTGAGCAAATAATTATTCGGCTCACTTGGTATCAGAGCTGAATAATTAACCTAACTATTAACTATTTAATTATTTATTTATTATCTTATTTATGTTTGTTACAAATTTTCCATTCCACGGATATGTAAACATACTTTTATTTATTTATTTTATAGATTGTGTATGGTGATGTGGTGAATTTTTCCTTCTTGTTGATATGTAAATATAGTTCTTTTTTCTTTTTTTCTTTTTTCTTTTTTCTTTTTTCTTTTTTCTTTTTATAGATTTTCAATTAATTATAGGAGAAACGAATACTATTTTATAGTAATATTTATTTTCATATTTTAAATATTGTGTTTCAAAAATCATGTTGGGTACACCTTTGTTGATATCACAATGTAAAAATCATTGATATATTTAATCAATAATGTAACATTTTGCGACATTAGACAATCCAATAGAAGAAGAAACCAATTTATTATATATGAATAAGAACCCAAAATATGGACAACATAAAGGTCATCGATAATAAAAAAGTCATTTTGACATTGTTACAATTATTGATTGCTTATCATCATCCAATTGGGGTGATATGTCCACATTACAAGGAATGTTTGTTTTTCATAGACAAAAATTCCAAAATATACAATTTGCAGAAACACCATTCAAATGTATTGATCATCAACCATCATTTCAAGTACTATACTCACTCAGGCTACTTCCATGCCCCATCTCTGCATCATCTTCAAGGGATATTCTTCCTGAATTATTGGAAAGGTTTCGTTCATTGGATTTCTTTCATTCCATATTTTCATGTTCCATCTACAAGCATAAAAATAAAATGTGATGAGTATATATAAATTTATAGATAATATAATATAAACATCTACTTAAATGGAAAATTGTACCAATTCAACGATTGAATCATAAACTTCACACATATTTTCGAAACCATTCCTCGTGTTGGTCCTCAGTAAATCATATGTTGGCTCCTCTCCATGCCTTCTTTCCTATTAGTTTCATACTCCATGACAAAGCATAGATATAATAAAAGTTTTATTATTGTTCCATTAATTATAAAATAAGGGACATTATAAAACAATATAGTTAATTACAAATTGTTTTTTGTGGAAATTTTTTCACAAAGGTGTGCATCCCTTCCCACTTTGGAGGTAAATCCTATGAGGTTTTCAATAAGACCCAGTATTGTAGTACAAAAAGCAAATGTGATTGACCCCAAATTGATTTTACAAGCCCTTGTTAGTGAACCAAAGAAAAATAAAAACAAAAACTTGAAATAACTTGAAATAAAACAAAGAAGGTCGAGAGGATGCAAATCACAACAAAGAGTAAATGCAAGAACCAATTTAGATTGACCAATGGTCAAGCTTGTTACAAGAAGTGTCACCTAGGAGGTGTGGGCTTCAAAGGGAATCCAACAATATCCCTTAGGGATTTTCTTTTTATCCACACTAAATGTTAAATAACTTGAGAGGGAGCAATGGGAGAAACACTTTCCCCCTTAGAGGAAGGTGGCAAGGGAGCTTGAAGAATGCTTAGAGGTATGGGAAGAGGTGGAATAAGTTCCAACACAATTCCAACAACATAACCTTCCTCTAATTTCTCCTTACTAGATGCATTCCCATGGCCTCCTTTTATAGACCAAGAAGTGGACAAGAAACAACTAGATCCAAACGTCGACTCATTAACTCCATGATTTGTCTCCAAAGTACACAAAGGGGGTCATTCAATGAACCCAAGTACATAGGGAGACCAAATTCACATTCTTGGAGGTGATGGAGGCTTGATGAGCCTTCAATGCACCACGGGTAGTTGTGGTCCCGTCCTTTTTAACAGTCGCGCATATTGCGAAGGGAAATCCGTGATAGTGTAGCATGGAGACAACACTGATAATACATGTTGCAGCGCAATCTATCATGGGAGTAACCGTGCTACCTATTTTTTTTACTGTCTTTTGGTATTTTTGGATATGATGAGGATGTATTCGGTGGGATCATGATTTCCCCCTTGCAAGGATCCATATTTAGATTGGTTTGTAGCATTCATTTTTTGTTGCGACCAAGGAAATGGATTTGTAAGGACTGTTAAGATTTAATATGCTAAGATAGAAAATAGCAGCATTACATTCCATTTCACAATAATAGCATATACAGGATCACTGAAGAAACAATAAGCACATCATAAACACAAGAGACAGAGATTTATCCTGGGAAACCCTCATGGGGTAGAAAACCCAGCAAAGCTTTCTCAATATAGATGACCAGCAATATACAAAGATGAAACCCTGAGACATGATCTCCTCCTCCACAATAGCAGACCTCTCCTCCACAAGTGCACTATCCTCAAGTGAGTGAGTGTGTCAAATGAGGAACACGCCTCCTCTATTTATACACTACACTAACATGTATTTTACACAGGTACACGTAGGCTCGTATTTAACCAATGGGTTAAATACCCCACTACAACTGACTGGGCCGACCCCTCCAGAGTTGTCTAATAACCCTTTGACCCACATAACACATACAGGGCCGACCCCCACTAGGGAAGTCTAATAACCTGAGTTACCACATTCCGACGGAGGAATAAACATCTCCAGATATACAATAAGATCTTCACGGAGGAATGAAACATCTCCAGAATAATAAAGTACAAATATAATATTCTTTGAAGTTACAATATCTCAACACTCCCCCTTAACGAGAAGGATATTATAACAGCATCTGCATGAGCAAGGAGTCATCAACATCATACACGATACATCTATAAATCATTGGAAGCTTTCTCAACATCATCAATAACTCAAGCAGTTACTGGAACATCTTCAATACTGGAACATCGACATCTTCAGTATTGAGTCTTTATCTTCTATAGCACTTGAACAGCTACAACAATATCATCATCTGGATCCTCACGATCAGCGGTATCGTCATCTCACGATCATCAGCATCGTCATCACACGATCATCAGCATCATCATCACACGATCATCAGCATCGTCATCACATGATCATCAGCATCGTCATCACACGATCATCAGCATCATCATCACACGATCATCAGCATCGTCATCACACGATCATCAGCATCGTCATCACACGATCATCAGCATCGTCATCACACGATCATCAACATCTTCATCACACGATCATCAGCATCTTCATCACACAATCATCAGTATCATCATCTCATGATCATCAGCATCATCATCACACGATCATTAGTATCGTCATCTTACGATCATCAGCATCGTCATCACACGATCATCAGCATCGTCATCAATACAGGTATCCATAACAATACAAGTATCCACATCATTAGTACAAGTATTCATGCCAATACAAGTATACATATCATCAATACAAGTATCCATACTGATACAAGTAACCATATCATCAATACAAGTATCCTACCAATACAAGTAACCACATCATCAATACAAGTATCCATACTGATACAAGTAACCACATCATCAATACAAGTATCCATACCGATACAAGTAACCACATCATCAATACAAGTATCCATACCGATACAAGTAACCACATCATCAATACAAGTATCCATACCGATACAAGTAACCACATCATCAATACAAGTATCCATACCGATACAAGTAACCACATCATCAATACAAGTATCCTATCGATACAAGTAACCATATCATCATTAAAAAAAAATCACTTTCTCGGAGACCATTCGTCTACGGATCAATTCAGGGACCAAAGTCCGGGGATGATACAATCCCCACTTCTCGGAGACCACACGTCTACGGATCAATTCAGGGACCAAAGTCCGGGGATGATACAATCCCCACTTTTCGGAGACCACACGTCTACGGATCAATTCAGGGACCGAAGTCCGGGGATGATACAATCCCCACTTCTCGGAGACCACACGTCTACGGATCAATTCAGGGACCAAAGTCCGGGGATGATACAATCCCCACTTCTCGGAGACCACACGTCTACGGATCAATTCAGGGACCTAAGTCCGAGGATGATACAATCCCCACTTCTCGGAGACCACACGTCTACGGATCAATTCAGGGACCGAAGTCCAGGGATGATACAATCCCCACTTCTCGGAGACCACACGTCTACGGATCAATTCAGGGACCGAAGTCTGGGGATGATACAATCCCCACTTCTCGGAGACCATACGTCTACGGCTCTCTTTAGGACTGAAAGTCCAGGGATGATCCAATCCCCTCAACTGTCCACTAAGGACTTCATTCTCGGAGACCTCATGTCTACGGCTCTCTTTAGGACTGAAAGTCCAGGGATGATCCAATCCCCTCAAGTGTCCACTAAGGACTTCATTCTCGGAGACCTCACGTCTACGGCTCTCTTTAGGACTGAAAGTCCAGGGATGATCCAATCCCCTCAACTATCCACTAAGGACTTCATTCTCGGAGACCTCACGTCTACGGCTCTCTTTAGGACTGAAAGTCCAGGGATGATCCAATCCCCTCAACTGTCCACTAAGGACTTCATTCTCGAAGACCATACGTCTACGGATCAATTCAGGGAACCAATGTCCAGGGATGATACAATCCCTATCTGTCCACTAAGGACTTCATTTTCGGAGACCATACGTCTACGAATCAATTCAGGGAACTAATGTCCAGGGATGATACAATCCCTATCTGTCCACTAAGGACTTCATTTTCGGAGAGCATACGTCTACGGATCTCTTTAGAACATGTGTTCAAGGATGATACAATCCCCACATGTATTCTGATCAATACAAGTACAAGTATCCTCAACCATACAAGTACATTAATCAATACATGTATCATCAAAAGTATGTATTCTTACCAATACATCTTATCATCAAAAGCATGTATTCTCACCAATACATCTATCATCAAAAGCATGTATTCTTACTAATACATCTAACATCAAAAGCATGTATAAGTAAAACTAAGTATTCTAAGTATAAGAGTCCTAAATCTAAATATTTCTAAGTATCTAGGTGTAGAGAACAGGTTACCTCATCATCGACCTTGTTGTTCAATGAGACAATCTCATCATCAGTGACTATACTACTCCCCCTTTCGAGGAGGGTCCTTTTGAGCTACACCAAGCTTGTCTCAGAATTATTCAACTTTCACTCGAGACAGAGGTTTGGTTAGTATGTTGGTAACTTGTTACAAACTCAAACTTTATAGTTCCTTTTTGCGTCATATCTTGTTAGATCCCTATGTTCTTTAACTTATCATGGAACACTGGATTCTATGTCATCTTGATACAACTCTATTTGTCACATAGGATCACAGTTGGTTCTATCTCTAAGTCAAACAATCCTGAAGCCAAACTTCTAGCAAGGCAAACAGCCATATATTCTGCTTGTGCTAAGAGCCACACTAGACTGCTTCCAGCTAAACCACGAGATCATGGCTAATCCCAGACAATAACATCATCTTGATGTGTTCTTCCTGTCTGATACACTTTCTGCCCAAATAACATTTGAGTAGCCATCTAAAGTCATGATCTCCAAGATAGCATAGATCAAAGTCTATCGTATCCTTTAGGTGCCTCATCACATGCTTTGCAACTATCAGGTGAACACATCTAGTTTCCACTAGATACTGACTCAAGGTGTTCACAACAAAGCATATATCTAACCTAGTATATGTTAGATACATCAATCACTCAATAATTTGACTGTACAAAGTTATATCCACTAACTCTGATGAGTCATCCTCTAACAGATTCAAGTTGGAATCCATAAGAGTGGCCATTCCAACACCTCAAGTCCTTTTAATATTTCTCGGCATACTTTCCCTGGTTGAGAAAGATTCCTTCTGAGCCTTTCCATACTTCCAGACCTAGGAAGTAATACATTAATCTAAGATCTTTCATTTTCTTTTATGCAGCCATCTATCTATGCCATCTTTCGTTAGATGGGTCTACTGATATGAACCTCAACATCATTCGAACTCTGAGGTGAGTTCCTTCTTGTATCCATGTCATCTATGTATAGAAACCATATTCAACCTTGTAGCAAAGGTTGAGATCCACATCACCCATGGTGATCATTAAGCTCATCAATTGATTATCGATCCTGGGAATCTATGCAGAACCTGATTCACACTTCTTCTTTAATTACACCATTAAGAGAATGGTCTTATCTAGCCACTTGGAGCAAAACATCTCATCATGATTCTCTTCCTCTTTCCAAGAGAATCTTCTAGCCACAAGCCTTCTATAGTGTGTTTGATTTGTAAATCTTTTGTTGAACATCCATCGCTTGTTCAGTGTTCATCGTTCATCATGATCTTTCCTACAAATCAAAATTAAGTACAGGATTAGTAATACTTCATAATCATCAAATCATATTGACATGATAACCTATTATGCATACAGATATCATTTACATAGTTATGTAACTATTTTGACCAATACTTTGGCACAACACTTTCCCATATCATGTATGCATACAGTGGCTATCTAGATGCCTTCCATCTCCACCAGAACATACTATCGAGAGTGTGCACAACTCTCAGCATGTCAGCAAAGAGGTTTCATTCTAGACAAGCAATAATGGAATGTTTGTCCAACTTACCAATCATATGCATATTAGTAGTATACTGTTCAATGTTCTATGAATATTTACACTCAGCATGATACATTATAGGAATACAAATATGCATACAACCTATTACAGGCAATATCATTTACTATTTCAAATAACAACTCAAATACTTATCTTTTATGTTTGTGTGGTTGCCTCCCGCTTGATCTTCTGTATGTCTTTTGAACTTCTATTCATTCTGTACCACTGTGCATGTTCAAGTGTCATCCTCATGATCTCATACACAAACATACACCCATTAGTATGTTCTAAATGTTATCAAAACATTATAGTTCTAAATGATCTTGAAAATGTATAGTCATGATTATAGTTAATAAACATTAGTATTCAAGATTTCAGGGAAGACTTCTTTTACTCATGCATATCATCAATCAAGATAAAAGACATAATATGCATAATCCCTTGATTACTAACTTTATGAATAAGCATATCTAATCATGCCAAGTATACTTATCTAAGGGATCCCAATACAAGGTAAGATTCTAACATGACATAGGAAAACATACCTGGATTAGTATACCTGCTTAGTTATGTACAACATACCTATACAATCTCTTCAATGATTTAGAGATCCTGAGCTAGAACCTGCATGTCTCATAGGTTAAGCATAATATAACAAAGTCATACATACCTCGTAAGTAGAACAAAGATTATGGATGAGTCTTTGTCTTCATGATGTCATGGTCATGGAACTTGATTTGTCTTTTGTGATGTACCTGTATCTTGTTAGCAGACAACATCAAACTCACACAACACCATAATGCATTAGTACAATCATATAGCCCTAATCAATGAATGTCTTCGATCATTCACATGCATTCATACTGTTACTAGGGTGATAAGACAATTCTAACATTAATCAAGATTGTACTAATAAATAACATGAAGACAAAACACATTATGAACTTAATCAAGAATCAGATTTCAAGACATACCTGAACCTTCTTAAGTCATACATGTCGAGACTTCTTGTAGTCTTCTTATGTAAGGCCTTAGCCTCAACTCCCCCTGAAACTTGATCTGGAGCTTGATTAGGGTTTGCTAGAGAAACCCTAAAAATTCAATCTTTGACTTTCACACTTCTGAATGGATGAAAGAATATGTCTTGTTGAGCTGAACAAACTAGCATACTTCAATTTTGGAATTTCCAAAATTTGACCCCTCAAAATTGCCTTTGAAACTTCTGGATCTTCTGGACAGGATCCCGAACTAGGGTTTGATGAAGCCCACCCTTCTTCCCAAACAAAAGGTTCGATCCAAGGCTCTAAACTCTTATTTTTCTGAGGAGCTTCCAGCCGTGGTTACAGACTTCAAAAATTCCAACTTTTGCTGAAGCCCTAATTTTCCATCTTTCCGATCAAAATCCCGAACTGGGGTTTGATCAAGCCCGGTCTTCCACCCAACCAAAAAATTCGATCTTGGTTTCTACATTTCTATTTTCCTGAGTAGCATTCAGCCGTGGACTCCGTTTCCAAAAAATTCCAACTTTCTCCGAAACCCTAAATTCCGGAAGCCATGAATAAAGGTGCTCCAAAAATAATTCTGTTTTGACAGAAATATGTACCTGATTGTTTTTGCTATAACTCTGAAATTTTTGCTCCACAGGGTCTGAAAACTTTTTCTGCAGTAGTCTGACCTGTCATCTTTCCATCCTGACAGGTCTGACCTCAATTGGATTTTCTGAGAGAGAGTTATGCCAAATGTCGCAACATGACCTGTTTTGGGATAATACAGGAGAGCGAACTTGTATGGCGTGCCACGTGTCACTATTTGTACTTCGGCCTCTGAAAAAACAAATTGAGATAGCTTGCCCTGTTATCTTTCCATCCTGACAGGTCTAACCTCAATTGGACTCTCTGAGAGAGAGTTATGCCAAGTGTCGTAACATGACCTGTTTATGGGATAAAACAGGAGAGCGAACTTGTACGGCGTGCCACGTGTCACTGGTTCACCTTCGGCCTCTGAAAAAGTTTCCTGAGATAGTATAGTTTGTGTAATACCTGTCACTTTTTACGAAATTTCATTTGGAGCTTCCTAGCCCAAGTTATGACCTTTTTTCCAAGGTCACCTGATTTTGACTGAGATCTGGAAGAGGCAGAAACCCTAACTTGTACTGATCATAACTCATAAAGTACAACGAATATGAGGGTGCCCTTTGGACACAAGGTACCTGGGGATGTTATCTTCGACCTGTAAACTTTTCAGACCCTGAACCTTTGCAGAAATGGATTTATAGCGAAAGTTCCACGATGACTAGTTTTTGCTATGTAAAACCCTAACCTTCAAATTGTCGTAAGTAAAGCAAGTGTCGTAAGTGCCATACCTTGTCTTCCTTCAGGTTAGCTCTGATACCATGTTAAGATTTAATATGCTAAGATAGAAAATAGCAGCATTACATTCCATTTCACAATAATAGCATATACAGGATCACTGAAGAAACAATAAGCACAGCATAAACACAAGAGACAGAGATTTATCCTGGGAAACCCTCATGGGGTAGAAAACCCAGCAAAGCTTCCTCAATATAGATGACCAGCAATATACAAAGATGAAACCCTGAGACATGATCTCCTCCTCCACAATAGCAGACCTCTCCTCCACAAGTGCACTATCCTCAAGTGAGTGAGTGTGTCAAATGAGGAACACACCTCCTCTATTTATACACTACACTAACATGTATTTTACACAGGTACACGTAGGCTCGTATTTAACCAATGGGTTAAATACCCCACTACAACTGACTGGGCCGACCCCTCTAGGGTTGTCTAATAACCCTTTGACCCACATAACACATACAGGGCCGACCCCCACTAGGGAAGTCTAATAACCCGAGTTACCACATTCCGACGGAGGAATAAACATCTCCAGATATACAATAAGATCTTCACGGAGGAATGAAACATCTCCGGAATAATAAAGTACAAATATAATATTCTTTGAAGTTACAATATCTCAACAAGGACAACAGGTTGATTGGAACCTTCCTACTGGTCCAATAGATTCTGAGCCATTTCCATCTTGTGGCATTTGTAAGTTAGGTGATATCCCTTGCATAGCAAGTAGGGAAACTTCATTTTACCTTTCTCTTTCTTATCCCCACCAGCATTATTGATTTGTTTGTTATTGTTGTTGTTCGCGTTATTACTACCCTTATTCCCATCTTTCTTATTCCTGTTATTTTTCCCTCTAGGATATTGGTTGCCTTTAGGGACAGTTGTATGAACTATCAAAAAATCCACAGGAGGGTTGGGATTAGGGATCCGTGTATTGTTCGAAGCAGCTGCCAATGAATTTTGACTTACAAGGTTCGTACCCTGGCTAGCTAGAGTGTTAATGATTGAACCAATGACGCCATCAACATGTGGTATGGGCACCAACTTGGTTGGATCTAATTATGCTCGAGGAGCATTGGGAAAGACTTCATACAACATCCTAGAATGAGAGTAAACTAAGTCTAGTTGTTGGGATTTAATAATAGCCTGCTCTTCATTTTGAACACCTGATAGGGCTACATCGTTCGCAATACATGGTTGCAAAGACTTAATGAACCAATCCGTTAAGAACTCATCTGGAATATAAGATTTGATCAAGTTCCTTCTCCTCCACCATTCATGAATGTGGTCGAAGATATGAGTGGACTTGTCTTGTCGAAAGGAGGTTAAGATGTCATGTCCCCGCCCATCAATCTAATCGATGACGAGAACATGAACGACTTGTGGGGACTCTAATTTTTTCCCACACAACCATATTACGAAATTAATAAACATTCAAATGTGTGTGCAAATGCATGATAAAATACCATGCATGGCGGAAATAAATCATCGCACACACACAGCATGCATATACCAACATATTTACCACATGCATAAAAAGAATATCAATAATTCATGCACATTCAACAAAATGATAAATTAAAAATTATACACTTATCGTTTCTATGAAGTTGTCCAAGCAACTGGATATAGAAGAGCAATGTTCCACCCAACCATAGGCACTCTGTCCAATACTTTATCTCTCTACTGGCCACCCCCAAGTTGGGCTATGTATCCACTAAAGAGGAACTACACAGGCTCACTCACAGCCATAGGAACATACTTTCATGCTAATCCAACGCATAGTTGGGTTTATCAAGCATACAGAGAGGTAGAGGAGGTGAATGCTAAGCTAGTGAGATCAACCACAGAGCTACAATTTCCCACATCCCACTACCTTAGTTGCAAATCTTT
Source organism: Larix kaempferi (assembly GCA_027924585.1). Classification (NCBI taxonomy): domain Eukaryota; kingdom Viridiplantae; phylum Streptophyta; class Pinopsida; order Pinales; family Pinaceae; genus Larix; species Larix kaempferi. The sequence continues at coordinate 16,821,369 of BSBM01000070.1, forward strand.
GAGTGGGAGTGTCACATGTGGAAAACTAACATTCCAAGGAATGCCAGGATCCCATTGTCTCATCTGCATCTTTCCAAACATTAGTAACAACAATAAAAATTCATCACTATGAAAAATTTAAGGAAGGATGTAAAGATCATACCACCACACTGGAAGTTCAACATATCCAGTGCACAATTGAAACTTTGAGGGCCCCTGCATCAAAATATGAACTTCTTCAAGGTCAGGCTGAGACCAAGAGAGACTCTCCATCATGGAATACATATCCTCATAGTGAGTCTGAATGCAAACAAGTCTCCCCCAATCAACCAGATAGTCCGCATGTGCCAAATGCACACAAGAATCAAGAGTGAGACCATTGAAGCTCAAAAGACAAGGGTGAAAGTCCCATGTCTCATCACCAAAAGAGTAGGAATAATCCCACAAGAAAATATGTCCATGATGCTCCAGAAGAATGTAAGATGCAACAAAATAATCAACCATGTGTTCTTTCATCCAAGAAGTGAATGAAGAACCTCCACTAGAATCTGAACCAAGTAGGGAGCAAATAAAAAAATGAACCTTCAAGGGGCTCACAGAAGTACCATTTGTGCATCCATGAATATGTGTATCATCAAGAAATAACAAAGGATGTTGCTTCCAATAAGAATTTGCTCCAATCATATATCTCTTCACCCAAGTATTGGATGAAGTTCCTCCAACATCAATTGAACTAAGCAAGGGGCAAGGAAAATCATGAGTCTTCAAGTGACTCAAGTGAACATCATAGGTGCATCCATGTAGATATGTATCGTCATAAGGTATCATGATTCTACTGCAAATGTAAATAATAAGAAAGTGCTCTAATCATTTCATCATCTAAAGGAGATATAGGAGTTTCCTCATGTGGCACCATCAAAAATAAACTTTTCACCCATACTTCATTAGGATGAATGCTACAAAATATGGAAGTGTAAGATGTAGGAGAATGAAACAACATACCCAAATGATCAAAATATGCAAAAGTGTCATCGTGTGAAGGCTCCATAAGGGTAGGATCATGCACCTCCCTCAAAAGTGCAAAACTTTCCTCATAGGTTGGTTCCGAGGTAGTGGAATTATACACTTCTTCAAAAATTGTGTAACCATTTCCAAGAGGCAACTAAAGTTCCTCTTCCACCACAACAAGTGATTGGCTCTCATCAAGCTCATATTCAAACACATCAAACACATTAAAGTTTCCATGTTTCTCATGATCCATCATGTCATGAGAATCCTCCAAGCAATCTACCATTGGACAATTTGAAACATAGGAGGAAGAACAAGTATCTTGCAACCTATCAAGAACTTGCTCATTTTGCATTTTGAGCTTATGACTATCCTCATTATTATTCAAGTATGCTCCATGTAACCATTCATTAATATCAACCAAATTGTTTCTATCAAAAAGCAAAGACATGAAATTACCTTCGATGTGGCACATTGCTCTTTGAATCTTCTCCATGTCTTCAAGGAAGGATGGATCCTTCAATGAAGAAACTCTCCAACAATAATTTGACACCAGTGCTTGAGTGTCATGGATTATGCTAAGGGCCTCTTGGATATTCTTTTCATTCATCTTTGATGACCCTTCAATAAAAAGAGGCTCTTGTAGAGGGACCTCCTCTTCTTTGTACTTTCTACTTGGACCAACTTCATTAAGCTCAAGTGGTGACAGGGAAGTTGATCTTGGTTCTTCTTCAACTGATACAAGGCCTTCATTTTCACGATTAATGGAACTTTGGCTTACATCAACACTTTCAAAAGTGGTCTCTATGTCACCAACATAGAGGTGTGAGCACCCATCTGTAGGTACTCCTTCATAGTTCAAGCATTCATCAGTAGATGATCTTTGATTCATGTCCAAAGTAGAGTGTGTCTCAGAATGATCTTCAGTATTTTCAATATAATCTTCTTCATGTTCATGTGATGTTTCTTCATATTTTTCAGAGTCACTTGGGAGTGAATTTGATCCTCTTCATGTAATGCTTCTTCTACTTCACCACCTTCAAAACTAAGTGGCTCATGGGTCTAATCATTTCGCTCCTCCTTTTCACTCAAACATATATGAGTTGCTTTCCAATGTATTTTGCAAGAAGGGCATAGACCTTTCTTCACTAACTCCACATATTCATTTTTTGGGCCTATTTTCAAACACCCAATCAACAAAGTCTTCAAAAGGAATGGCTTTTTGTGTATCTACCTTATATAGATCAAGATATGCCTGATATTGTTGGGGCAAGGTTTTACATGTTTCTATCAATCTTTGTAATTCATTCATAGAATTATCATTTGGTAGTGTTACACGCTCATCTTCATCAGACTCAAGGTCATAAGAATAACCCTCATTCCTTATGAAATTTTAAGAAGAGCTGCATGATGGCACCTCTTCCTCATACCATTCACATTCTTCTTCATATTGCTCATAAGAATTGTACTCATAGGAGTCATCATAATAGTAGGACATGGATGCAAATTCTTCTTAAATGGATTATATTAATGCATAGGTGCAAGTACCATCCTCTGATACCACTGGAATATCTCCAATTTGAAATTTTACCCAATTTAGCCAATTTTCGAACCTTGGACTAGTGAAACCCCAAACTGTCCCAAATGATCCCAAATGGTTTTGAATTATGTATAGAGTGGATCGAGGTTTATTAGGACACACTAATTCCACTATTATATGATTGGACACTTTCTAAATACTTCATCAAATTGCATTTAAAACTAGAGAATGAAAGGCAAAAATACTAGGAAAATCGATGTTAAAACCCCCAAGGGTGGATGGCTCCAAATGACTCTTAAGGATTTCGAATTGGATCTGAGAGTGTTTGAAGGGTATTAGGACATAAAAATGAATCTGATATGTTCTTGGACACTCTCAAAATACTTTTGCAACCTTCATTTGAAATCAGGATAAAATGGGAATTTTACTAGTAATTTCGAGGTTCAAACCCCCAAGGGTAGAGGTCTCTAATGGCTTCCCAAATGCAATACAACCCTCCAAAATTTAAGAACATAGACATGGATTAGTTATATGACTTCTATGGGTACCAAAATTCATCATTAATCAGTTCCTAAAGGCTGCTGCAACTCCCATAAATCAGATATTTGTAAACATATCATCACATAGGAGGGAATGAGAGAAAAAAACGCTATAACTTACTATGAAATTTGAGAGAAATGTTCCAAGGGCTTACATAAGGTTCGTGAAACTTCTTCAATACATTAATAGCGCTCCAAAAATAAATAAAACCACTGATATTGACTGAAACAATTTGATATCAAACAACTTCAAGCTCTTACAACAAGATATATGGGAAAATGACACCATTCATACATAGTTTGACATTTTTACATAGTTTCACTTGGTTTCTCGATCTGAGGTTCATCCGAGAATAAAATATAGAGTGTGGACATCATATTACAAATAAATGGGTCCCCTTGGACTTCCCCAAAGAGATCAACATCTCACCATGTGCGCCCTTCCTCCAAGAGCAAGAATATAGAGAGAAAGGTGAGAAAGATGTAGAAACAAGTTGAAGGAGAGATGGTCATGAGCATCCCTGTAGCTTCAACCTGTAAACAATTGTCTTCATACAACGCCAATGAAAGGTCTGAATGGCCTCTCCAATTTCCAATTAGGACAGGAGTCTCGCACCCTCGAAATTGGCACTAAGGCAAGAAGGATAAACATCCACCTTGAATGGACAAGCTATGCTCTCCAATTTTTCCAAATGATAAAATGATAAAAATATAGCCTCCTTCTTTCTTCTTGTAGTTTATTAACCTCCCAAGGCCTCCTTATCTCTAATTCCATCCAAGAGACTCATCCCAACTTGAATTAGGGAGAGATTCCCATGAATGCCACTTGTCCAACTTTTCCTAGCTCTCCTCTTCCATCAATTCGAATGGGGGAACCTTGGCTGCCATAACTCCCCTTGTGCGCCCTATTGGAGGATATTTTTAGCCCTGACAGGCCATATATGTAAAATGTCAGCAATCAGGTCTAAACTTTGTCATAAGTGTCATAGAATCTTCATCGTTGTTGTCATAGGAGTTAGGGAATCTAGCTCTAAGTGTCACAATTCTTCTAAGATGCCTCTTCCTCTTCCATGGGAGTTACTCTTCCACTCCAATTCGACCTTACATGATTCATTCCATTAATAATACCTCTTAAAATCCCCCAAGTATTTTACCCTTCATCTTGAACTCGAATTGGTGAGAGAATCATGCCAAGTGTAGTGAGCAATCTTGCCACATGTGGGTCCCACAACCTCTTATGTGCCCTCATGATCCAATGCCACATTATTTTATTTTTATTATTATTTAATTGACCCCTTGAATGTGAATTTGTAAGTCTAATTCCATTTTGGGTCTTATATCTCCTTTAGTCCAACTTTTAATGCTTCCACCCCCAACCAAGGGAACTAGTAATTTTCCTCCATGATAGTTCATTTGGATGGGAATATTACAAACTTGGAATTGGGGATTTTCTCTTAATGTGACCCACCTTGTCCATTTGGATCTAATTTTACATTATTACTAACTTGGTCATCATGCTTGGAAATTATTTGACTCTTAGCATCAATTTGACAAACTATCATGAATATGCCCAAGTGACTTAGGCCATTGTGACCCAATGCAAAATTTGGGGACATGACAGAAGAAAATGAATGCACCTAAAAATAAGTATAAATAACTAAATGCATAACTTCACTCCTTCATAACTGTAAGATGGAGCCCCCTCTACTATGCACGTTTCAATGTTCCAATGTTTTATGCGAAATGCAAGCTTTTAAATGCTAAATGCAAGCCTAAATGCAAAATTTGAAAAATGTACAATGAAATTTTTATTTTTATTTTTATGCAAAATGAATACTATTATCATTTGCAAAATCCAAATTTTTTCCTAAGAAGCAAGTACAAAGACAAGAATGCAAACAAAACTTTTCTCGTTTTTTGATATGATAAATACAAATATGTACTCAAAATGAAATTTGATGCACTCCACAAAGCAAAAACTATGATTTTGTTTTCGCTTTTCAAAATGAAAAATGCAATATCCTATAAGCTTGCAAAGTAATCACATATTCAACTTTGTAAAAGATCCAACTAGTTTTCTTTTCGTTTTTCAAAACAAAAACACACAAACACACTCTCAAACAATCACACAAGTGAACCAAATTAACACATTCTTGACAACCCTATCACACACAAGTGAAAGCAGCCTTAAACTCAAGATCTTCCAGTCATACAATAAGCCAAGCAAAAGAAAGTGTATGAAGTGACTCTCAAGCACCCTTGAGAAAATAGACCTACTAGGTTTCTAGGTTTGGTTAGAATTAATTCTTGCACCCAACTAGTGCAATCAGGGATTGGAAACAACCCAAAGATAGCCCTGAGATTTCAATTTAAGGAGGAATCAAAAGTACTAGGTTTGAAAAGATGAAAAACAATCTTAATAATGAATGACTAACTTCAAGACTTTTTCATCAATAACTTGAAAGCACGGACTGAAAAGAAAGTGCAAACTAACCACGGTACCTATTAAAGGTCTGTGTGATGCAGAAACAATTTGAAACTTCAAAAAGAGATTGACTAGAAAATGAAAAAGTATTGACACCAAATAGCCTTTAAAAGATACTCTCCACTCAACAAACACTAAAAGGTTGACCAAAAAAACAAAGGCAATGAGGAGACACTACCTCTGATAGGTATTAAAGTCAATGTTTTGAAAAAGGAAACACACAAGCAGTGAAAAGGATAAAGGTCACAAACACCACTCAAAATACCCAAAGCCCATGCAAATGAAAATATTCAACTGGAAATGACTCAAACAAGTGGAGAAACAATCTCTAAAAGTTCAAAACAAATTATTGACAGTAAAAAACTCATCGTGCCTTCCAAAATAATGATGAAATCAACAAGGGAAAAATATTCCCAAAGAGGCTTTTAATCAAACAAGGTATTGTCAACAAGTCAAACTGGATTTACATGAAGCACAACATCTCTAAATCATCTCAATAATACTCAAAGAAGCCAGCCAAATCAAGAACAATTCAAGAAAATCTAAATATTGAGCAAGTTGTAAGACAACTGGCACCTACATGAGAACACACAACTATCTATTATGCAAACAACGTGTAACACACACCTATTAAAACTACCACTAGTGTTTATGCAGAGTAATCGCAACTGTAAGTGTTACCAACAATGTTTTTATCTTGAATGGTTCAAAAAATAAAAAAGGGCCAACTAGTAAACCAAAGTCTGAGATTAAACAGAGGGTATAGAACCAAAGTAGACTTGAAAACAGACACAAATCAATAAAAAATACTAGAAGAATGAGGCTGGAAACCCCAAATCAAATAGGCTTCTCCCCAACGGAGTCGCCAATTCTGTTGTGAGGAATTATATCCTATGACTGGGGTTGAAGTCACCAACATACTAGGGTTGCTAAGAAAGACATCTAGGGTTATGCAAATATCAAATAAGGGTTTGCATTCAAAAAAAACTAAAGTAGGAGTTCAAAAGATAAAACGATGCACCTTATTTATGTTGGTTGAACCAAGCTTTTGTTGCTCCTTAGCATTGCTCTATACCTTTGACTTCTTGATCGAATAACCTGCAAGAACACAACAATATCTTCCTCAAAATCTTTTGACCATAACAAATTAATTAAAATATTGAGAATAAAACAAACATATAATTGGATGGATCTATTCTCAACATAAAATATTAATCATTTTACCAATCATATCATAAACTCAGAAATATGGAAGGAAAGGATGTCAACTCTTTATTGATAACAACAAACAAATACAAGATTACCTTATAACTATTTTCACACCTCGTGAAACCTCAAATCTGGATTTCCTTGCTTCTCTTCTTAACACACCAAATCAGTCTCCAGGTCTACCAAGGGTATAATAGCATAAACACAAGGTTAATAGGATGGGAATAACACTATTCTTCCAGCATAACCTTGCTTGTGGGAAAACGTTCCTCCTCATGGCCTTACCCCCATGTTTTTATACTAAGTGTGGGTAGATAGGATCAAATGAGGAGAGGTTACAACCGGTGGGGTAGTTATCAAAGCCACTCCAACTACCCCATTTTCGAATTTTATTTTAATTTTGTATTTTTAGGGAAAAACACTAGTGAAACGGGGGAAACATGCGCTTTACATGCAATTAACCCAAGATCAAGATGTTTTTTCAATATTTTATTGAAAACACTACTGGAAAAAACACCACAAGCATGTAACATGCAGGTTGCTTGACCACCAACAACGTTTTTGTGTTAAGACTCAGTTACAAAATTCATTTGTGTTAGAGAATCGGTGAATGATCAAGGCCACAACACCTAACACCAAATCTAGGCTCTTCAATCCATGTTGTCTTTTTGTGTGATAAAAAACTGTAATGTCGTCATGGATAGAGAACTGTCAATTTGGGCTATAACAACCTTATTGCGATATTATCCAAAATGTCGCATGTGTGCGAAATCTAGGCTTTAAAAGATGCCTCCTTATGTATGAGGTTTGGAAGGTACTGTAGAGCCGATAATGCATCATTGTTTCTTTTTTGTGTTTTCCATGTGCTCGGAAGTTATGAAGTGAGTTTGGATGGAAGGTTTCCTTGGAGGAAGAATGGTGATAACCATTGAAGTTGTAACAAAGAATAGTGTTTTATACAAACGAGGCGGGCATACCCATGATCATGAAAATATGTCAAGATGACTACAATAAGAGAAAGACCAAGGGGTCAACTGAACATATTGTTGGCACATGAATGAAGGCGGTTTTGATCCATGTAAGAGTGTCTAAAACTGGAAATGTTGCTACAGGTGTAGAAGAAGTGGAACTGTTGATGACCATGATAAACCCATGGGGGTGGGGGACCGAAATACCAGTGACGTTGTTGGATGTAGGACCTCACTGTACTGTTTATACCATTATTTGTAAATGTGAATAGTGTTACCTTCGAAATATACGACTCTCCTTGATTTGATAGATGTGTTGACGTCGAGCATAGGAGAGACCACTAAGTTAGGGAGCACGGATGACTCTCCCTACCTAGTTCTAGGTTATCCCTTATGTTGATTGAAAGAGACCCCAAGGTACAGCTACAACTATTGAAACTCTCAGAATATGAGGATTTGGTGTTGATGAGAGCTGAGATACACGATAAGGCCAGGGTCTTATCCTAAGGACCAAGGTCATTTTGTAAGCAATGGTAAGACTGACATACCTGACACAAGACTGGATTCTAAGCATGGGGCTCATAATTTCCTTTGATCGATGTCAAATTGGGGAGTAACTGATAGAAGCATTCTTCAAATAAAGGTACAGGGTGTAACAGAGGGATACAAACTACAGATGAAGGGTTTTTCTAGGAACACGACACTGGGGGTGATGGTGACTAACAAAACTGATGATGTTGGGAATAGGGAGACTCAACAACATCAATCAAAGGCAACCAGGGTTAGATTCCAAAAGAATAATAGTGTTCCTACAGTTTTAAGTGGATTGGGGAACTATTTATATAGAAATAATAATTGGTGGGGTTCCCATGGTTTTGAGGGTGTCGGGGGACCGATTTGATGAAGGGTGGTATTCTCATGGTTTTGGCTAAATCGAGGAATCAATTTGATGATGGGAGAATTTTCCATGGTTTTGAGTGAGTCAAGGAACCTGTTCCATGATGAGGTGAGGGTTGTTTTGCAAACCTGAATACAAGTTCCCAATGAATCAATGCCATGCATATTGTTCCTGCAAGAATAACTGAATAGAATTGGTTTCTACGGAGGATGGGGGTCTCATTGTTGCCTTCGTAGGGGTAAGGATACGAAGAAGATTGCAGTTAGTATATTTATCATGGAGGTATGAGTGGTCAAATGTGGTTCTTAATCGTAACATGTGCGAAAGAATCTGATAATATCGACTATAGAAAGTGAGGGAGTATATGTGCAACTAGAAAATGATGAACTATGGGTTGATCGTTTCAAGCTAATTCAGATTCCTTGAGCTTGTGGGGGGTTCGACATCATGGGTGCCAAATAATGACTAGGATGCAATGGTGAAAACACCCATGGGGGAAAGATGCTACCCTTAGTAATGATATTAACGGCGCATCATTACGAGGGATGAGGACCCTAAGGTTATAAACAGGAAGATCTGGTAAATGCAATGCAAATAGAGGGAATGTGTTACTTATATGTCAGTGTCAAGGTGATACCTGTGATAGAAGTCTAGTGCCATTGTTGAGGAATGGGGTCTTGTACTTATAATGGAAAAAAAAAATAGTCATCTCTTGGTCATGATCCTGCACACACGACACAAATACCCAAGTGTAATAAAGAACATAGAAAAGGTATTGACGATGTAGAATTAATGACTAAAAACATGGCGCACCTGTGGAGGGTGCATGAATCAAGGATAGAACCATTTGAGGTACAACCCGTTGACCAGGGTGTTAAGGGTTAGTCCTTCAGGGTTGGTTAATATATATGCCCCTTTTGTTAGGCACTACTTAACAACATAGGGTCCTATCCAATTGGACTCAAATTAACCAGGTCTCGGTTTGATGTATTTTTTGGCGTTGAAGACGAGGACAAAGTCACCCTTGTTAATGGTGCAAGGTCGCACTGTTGGTCATATTTCACTTTGGAGTGCACCTTCATGGCCTGATTTTGTTGGATTGATTCCCTTCTCTCTTCATCGAGGTGTTCCAACGTAAAAAACCATTGTTCGAGGGCCAAAGTATCAGGTAATAACCCCACAACTAATTGGAGTGTAGGGATTTGGCACTCAATGGTAGCATGAATTCTACTCAATGAACGAGGTGAAATGGATGAAATACAGTGGTTGTCTTGATTGACGTTCGGTATTCCCAAAGGGAAGGGAATAGCATATAATTCCAATTGGATTCGTTCTTATTTACTGTGCATTGGAGCATAGTCTTAAGAACTTTGTTGATGGATTTGACTTGGCCATTGCCTTGAGTATAGAAATTTTCCAGATCCATGGTTCTAAGCATAGTCCAGCAAGTGCAGCAATGGTGGATTTGATGTGATCAATATCCAAGTGGGAGATTGTTGGTTGTGGAGCCTGATCTTCCTTATTCATAGGTCGTGTTTCAGCCATGTCTGGATCCTAGCCCATGAAGGGGGGGTTTGGGGCAGCTTCCCCCCCCCCAAAATAGTGGCATGGGAGGTCCAGGGGGGGTGGTGACTAGTTTGGGAGCCCCCCCTTGGTGGGGGTTCGGGGGGCAGTGCCCCTGTAGCAAAAATTTTGGAAAAAAAATGCCCTGTAAAATGTTTTAATTTCATAGTCATGACTTGGTCAATAATGGGTGATTTATGGGCCCATGGTATTGGGTGTTCCATAGTATTTTCCCATGGTAATCGCTCTTTAAAAGGAAGGCATTGTAATACGGATGTGTATTGTAGCATTGTAAAGATCTCTGATTGTGTGAGAGAGACTATGAGAGAGTGAAGAGGAAGTTGCAGCGGATGTGTTGCAGGTTGTATCCCTTCATTTTTTGGATGGTATAATAATAAGGATTGGCAATTTCTATGTGGATGTAACCCATATTTGGTGAACCATGTTATATTGGTGTCTCTCTTGTAATATGTTTTATGTGGTTTATATTTGCATCTTGTTTATTGTTATTGCTCTGTGATTCTATTTTTCTAACCTGGTATCAGATCCAAAGGTCTACTTGGCAGTTAAACTCGTAAGATTAAAGAAGGGTTCTTAGTTTGATTGGGAGCAATGGCGGAAGAAGGATAATTTAAGGTTGAGAAATTTAATGGACAAAACTACCAGTTATGGAATATAAAAATGGAGAACTATCTGTACCAGGAGGATCTATTCCTACCGTTGGGAGGAAAAACAAAACAACCGGTGATTATGAAGGACGAAGAATGGGAGGTTCTTGATACAAAGGCACTAGGAACAATACGGTTGTGCCTGGATACATCGGTGGATTTCAAAATTTCAAAAGAAAATACAATGGAGGGTCTGATGAGCACATTGGATAAGTTGTATGAAAATCCCTCAGCCTCCAATAAGGTATTTCTAATGAAGCGTTTAATTAATATGAAGATGTCATAAGGTGGATCTGTTTTTTATCATTTAAATGAATTTAATACGATTACAAACAAGCTAAATTTTGTAAAAGCGAACTTTGATGATGAGGTTAGGGCTCTTCTAATCTTGTGTTCATTGCTAGAAAGATGGAATGGCTTGGTCATGGTTGTAAGTAACTCTATCTCTGGTTCAAACACTTTCAAATTTGATGATGTTTGGTGTTATTCTTAGCGAGGAAATGCGAAGGAAAAGCACAGGTGAGACATCAGGTAATGAATTGACCATGGAGAGAAGGGGAAGACAAAGGGAGAGAGGAAAGAGCCCAGGTAATCACAGCAAGTCCATGAAGGGAAGATCCAAGTCCAGATTAGGAAAGATAGAGTGTTGGAAGTGTAGAAAGAAAGGAAGTCTGAAGAAAGACTGCAGATCTTTAAAGAAGAAAGGAGATAGACAACATGAGACTACTCGGGAAGCAAATGTAACAGGTGATGTGTTATAAGATGCTTTGATTCTTGCATAGATAACACTAGTGATTACTGGATAGTAGATTCAGGGGCTTCATGTCATGCTACACCCCATAGGAATTTCTTTCATGATTATGTTCCAGGCGATTTTGGACATGTTTTATTGGGTGATGATGAACCATGTAAAATTGTTGGAATGGGTAAGGTACAAATAAAGTTAAAGAGTGGTGAATGGCTGCTGAAATATGTAAGGCATATTCCTTCTATGAAAAGAAATATGATCTCAACAATGCAGTTGGGAGATGGTGGTTATTTATCTACGTTTGGAGAAATGTGGTGGAAGATTACTAAATGATCAATGGTGATAGCAAAATGAGACAGGATATGTGTGTTGTATTTATATCCTCATAATACTAAATGTTCTATCTCTTTAGCTTCCACAGGAACATATACAACATTGTGGCATCGTAGGCTTGGCCACATGAGTGAGAAAGGGATGCAGATTCTCCACTCAAGGAATTTGTTGCCAGATCTGAAGCAGGTAAGTTTGGAATTATGTGATAACTGTGTTTATGGAAAACAAAAGAGATTCATATTTCTCAGGGTTGGGAAACAAAAGAAGAGTGAAAAGTTAGAGCTTGTCCATACATATGTATGGGGACTGGATCAAGTACAATCTCTTCGTGTATCTCGTTATTATGTAATTTTTATTGATGATGAAACTAGAAAAACTTGGGTTTATTGCATTAGACAGAAATCTCATGTGTTTTCTACTTTTAAGAAATGGAAAGCTTTGGTTGATAATGAGACAAGAAAAAGGTTGAAGTGTCTCAGATATGATAATCGAGGTGAACACCGCAACAAGGAGTATGATATCTAATATTCATATCATGGGATTTGTAGAGAGAAAACAATCCCAAAAATGCCACAATAAAATGGTGTAACAGAAAGGATGAACAAAACAATCATGGAGCGTGCAAGGTGTATGAGATTTCATGCAGGGTTGCCCTTACAGTTTTGGGCAGATGTTGTAGATACTATTATTTACTTAATAAACATAGGTCCTTCAAGTGCTTTGGATGGTGGTATTACAGAGGAGTCATGGACAGGTAAAAATGTAACTATTATTTTCTAAGAATTTTTGGTTGTGAAGCATTTGTCCATATTGATAAAGAAAATAGAAAAAATATTGAGGCTAAATCCAAGAAATGTACCTTTATTGAATACGCGATTGATGATTTTGGTTATTGCTTATGGGATTATGAAAATAAAAAAATCAATAGGAGTAGAGATGTGGTATTCAATGAAAAGGTCATGTATAGATATTAGTTGCAAGGAAAGAAATAGGAAAAGGAAAACACAGAGTACACAGTGCTTGATGAAATCAAAGAAAATGAAGTTACAAAGGTGCCGAAAAATCAAAAACATCAGCAGGTACCTCAAACTCCTGCAAGTGTTAGAATATCTACCAGGTTAAGTAAACCCCCTGAACGATTCTCTCCTTCATTGTATTATTTATTGATGACTGATTCCGATGAACCAGAATGTTATGAAGAAGCAATGCAGGTGGAAACTAGAAATAAGTGTTAGAAAAATAGGATTGCAGAGCAATAACAATAAAAAAGATGCAAATATAAATCACATAAAACACATTACAAGAGAGACACCAATATAACGTGGTTCACCCAAGATGGGATACATCCACATAGAAATTGTCATTCCTTATTATTATACAATCCAACAAATGAAGGGATACAACTTGCAGCACATCCGCTGCAACTTTCTCTTCACTCTCTCACTGTCTCTCTCACACAATCAGATATATTTACAATGCTACAATACACAGCCACATTACAATTCCTTCCTTTTGAAGAGCGATTACCACTGGAAAAAACTATGGAACACCCAAAATACCATGGGCCCATAAATCACCCATTATTGACCAAGTCAGGACTATGAAATTACAACATTTTACAAGGCATTTTTTGTGAAATTTTCGCTATGGGGGAACTGCCCCCAAACCCCCGCTAGGGGGAGGGATCCCAAACTAGTCACCCCCCCATGGACCTCCCATGGCGACTATTTTGGGGGAAAACCCCCCCGTCATGGGATGGGATCCAAACACGGCTGAAACATGACCTATGAATAAGGAATATCAGACTCGACAACCAACAATCTCCCACTTGGACACTGATCACAACAACTCCACTGTTGCTGCATTTGTTGTGAACCTTGAATCCAAAAAATTTCTCATCTTCACCTTCATGCTTGAATGCCAACTGAAACTAAGAAAGAACTCGGTTTCTCTCTAGTTACTACCTTTGTCAACATGTCTGCAAGATTCTGGCTAGTGTGTATCTTTTCCAGCTTCAACAGTTCATCTTCCATAACATACCGTATGAAATGGTACTTGATTTGTATATGTTTAGTATTAGAATGGAAGGTTGAGTTCTTTGCAAGATGAATGGCATTCTTACCCAATTGCTCCATGAACCTCTGCAACCAAATCATCTTTTTACTAGCCTCTGTAGTAGCAACATACTCTGCTTCCGTTGTTGAAAGTGAAACAACCTTTTGTAGTTTCGAATTCCAAATTACTATTGTACCACCTACAATAAAGACATGCCCTGTGGTTCTCCTATTGCTATCTTTATCACCTTCCATATCTACATCAACATATCCCTGTAGAACAATGTATGAACCTCCAAAACATAATGCATGAGTGGTAGTACCTCTCAAATACCTGAGAATCCATTGTACTGCCTTCCAATGTTCTTTAACTGGATTGTTCATATACCTGCTCACAACTCCCACTGCGTGCAATATATAGTCTTGTGCACACCATGGCATACATCAAGCTGCCAACTATTGATAAATAGGGAACCTTGGACATGTAATCTATCTCTTCATGTGTCTTGGGACACATATCCTTACTTAGTTTTAAATGGTTGGCCAAATGTGCGCTAACTGGTTTTGCATTCTGCATTCTAAACCTCTCCCTACACCTTTTGTATGTACTCACCCTGAGACAATGTCAATTTGCGATTTTTCCTGTCTCTAGTTATTCTCATACCAAGGATTTTCTTTGTAGAACCCAAATCCTTCATCGCAAATGAATTCGATAAATTCATTTTGAGCACATTTATATCCTGCATGTTAGACCCTACAACAAGCATGTCATCCACATACAATAACAAGATAATATATCTTCCGTTATCTAGCCTCTTGAAATAAATACAAGGTTAAGAATGACATCTACTCTAACGTTGTTCTATCATAAACCTGCAAATTTTAAATACCATTGCCTTGGGGCTTGCTTCAAGCCATACAATCTCTTCTTCAACCTGCATACCAAATTTTCCTTCCCTTTGCACTCATACCCATGTGGTTGTTGCATATAAATCTCTTCCTCCAAATCCCCATGGATAAAGGTTGTTTTTACATCTAACTGTTCAAGATGCAAATATTCTACCACCACTAGACCTAAAATAGTTCTAATTGAAGTCATTTTAACAACAGGAGAAAATATTTTATCAAAATCTATACCTTTCTTCTGTGCAAACTCCTTTACAACAAGTATGGCCTTGTATCGTTTCTTTCCTCCATCCTCTTCCTTCAACCTGTAAACCCAGGAAAATGAACCAAATCCCAAGTCTGGTTTCTTACCAATGATTCCATCTCATCATTCATGCATTTCTCCCATTTCTTTCTAGTTTCCACCTGCATTGCTTCTTCATAACATTATGGTTCACTGAAATCAGTCATCAATGAATAATGCAGTGAAGGAGAGAATCATTCAAGGTGTCTAATTAACCTGGTAGATATTCTAACACTTGCAGGAGTTTGAGGTACCTATTGTTGTTCTTGATTTTTGGGCACCTTTGGAACTTCATTTTATTTGATTTCATCAAGCACTGTGTACTCTATGTTTTCCTTTTCATGTTTCTTTCCCTGCAACTAATCTTTATACATGACATTTTCATTGAATACCACATCTCTCCTCCTGACAATTTTTTTATTTCCATAATCCCATAAGCGATAACCAAAATCATCAACCTCGTATCCAATAAAGGTACATTTCTTGGATTTAGACTCAAGTTTTATTCTATTTTCTTTATCAATATGGACAAATGCTTCACAACCAAAATTTCTCATAAAATAGTAGTTTACATTTTTACTTGTCCATGCCTCCTCTGGAATACCACCATCCAAAGCACTTGAAGGCCATTTGTTTATTAATTAAACAATAGTATCTACAACATCTGCCCAAAAGTGTAAGGCCAACCCTCCATGCAATCTCATACACCCTGCACGCTCCATGATTGTTCTGTTCATCCTTTCTCTCACAACATTTTCGTGTGGTGTTCCTGAGACTATATTCTCTCTATGAATTTGTAACATCTCACATTTTTCATAAAAATTTAAAATTTTTTGAAAATAGCATTAATTATGATAATAATAATTGTGGAATTAATAAATGAGATTACGACCACATTAGTTGTACAGTTGTTAGTACTAAGCATACTTTATTTTCTGTTTTAGCAGCAATAAGATAATGACATTGTTAACACATAATTAGTAAACATGACTATGATGACAAGAAATAAACAGATGGGGAATATGATATGACACTTTCTCTTTTGCAATGATACTGACAATTTGACTTTGCTGCATAAGGGTGTCCTACGAGGTACCCTGGAGCTTACTTAGCTGCAACGCTAAAGCTTATTGAATGTCCTATGTGCAGACGACAGGTAAGAAGTTTCATGGATACATATAAAGTTCAAAATCAACATCGTAAATAATAAAAAGTTATAATTCTGTTGCGTTTCATCACAAGTAAGCAAGTATGGATTTGTAGCTATAATTACTGTTTTCATATGTTATTTTACAACTCCAGGATGTTTAAAACAGATTCATCTATGTTCGTCATCATGCTGAGGATTTTGTAGTTGTAATTCTTGTTATTGTTATAGCTGGCCTCGTCGTCGTCTCCAGATAATTGTCTATTTTCCCGTTACTGATGTAATGAATGTATCACAAGAATCATTAAATGTTAAAGTGAGAGAATACATCTAACATTAATTAGTTTATTTGATAATTATTTATCAATGGATTTATTGAATGTCTACTATACAGTCTATCTATAGTTACGATAATAGAATTCATGTGAATGCAAACAATGTTGCCAAGGTAATTATAAGGTCTGCCCAAATCGTAATTCTATGAGCTAGATATGATAACTTATAAGCTTGTAAGTTTTATGAGGAGTATCAAAATAAAATATGAATCCCTTGTGAAATAGAACTATGTCACTTATGACTATAATCATCCTAACAACTATTACATGAATCAATAATTAATAAATAAAAACTATAAGACTTACCTTTGGAATTATAAACTTCTATGTAATAACATAAAATCTAAAAGCGACCTAGACTTGAAACTTTATGAACCACTATATCATCGTGGGTCAACACAACACGTTAATAAGTGCTATGTAACATGGCTTAATACCATACGAACCTTGAAATCGAATTAACGTAACATATCAAGATATTTTGTTATGTATCCAAAATGAAATGATAGTGTTGGAATGAGAGTACTGTCAAACAATAAATGGTGATGGACAGGTTGACAATTGCCGGCAATATGAAACGGCGTTGGGATTGTGTTATAAGTCTGTATTAATGGCCATCCCTTATGTGTTTAATGACGAGGATTACAACTTCCATGATGACTGTAATTGAGTGCAGAAAGGTGACGGTAAAACGTTTCCAAGTAATACATGTTGTTGATAAAATCTCCGAGCTGCCAGTTTGAAAATCCATCGTATGCAAAAGGTTGGCATGATCGTGCTACGGCAATTGAATGAGCATTTAAGTATTAGTTGTTCACTCCAATGCAAAGGGTGTTGGCAAGATCACGATCGTTGATCAACTTGATCTTGACCGTTGGATGTAACCCTAGGATTTGGGTCGATGTTTTGGTTTATGAGATTGGAATTGAGGTTTAATGTTTCCATTGTTTTCGGTCTGTGGCTGACAGGCTGCCAAAATTTTGGTTTAGAAAGTGTATGAGGTTCGACCTCGAGACCTATGGTTTGGGAAGGTTATAGTTCCCTTCCTTCTGCAATGGCATCGTTTTGATAGACTGTGTATCTCGTTTATATTGTCAATGGTTGATAGTTCTGGAACTCGTCGTTTTAGTTTGAGTCAAAGATTTTCCCTGGTGTAAATGGACCGAGGGTTTCTCATCTCGTCTTCAGCATGGAGACAGTGTTAAACTGGTGAAAGTGGAAAGCTTTGGTATTCTACAGCGAGGTAAGCTTCCCCGTAACGAAATAGTGATTCATTTAAAGTATCTCATCTTTCAATTTGAAAAGATATCAGTCGTCTAGGCCATCATTTTTTTCAGTTGCAAGTTGTGAAGTAGAGAATTCAAGCAAGGGTTTTACAAAGTTGGCGAGCTCTCAATCTGGTAAGCTCTGGGTCTTTCCAAAATTCTCGTAGGTGCTCTATGACAGTGGTTGTTGAGGTTTCAAGGGTTGTGTAGTTGGTCCTGCCGTGACTCGTCGTGGTTGTTATTTGAAGAACTTCGAAGCACTGTTTTAAAAATCAAATGTTGTTTTGTTTAGTGTTGTGACTCTCATTTGATGATTTGATACTTATCTCCATCGATTTGGCAATGTAAAACTCGTTGATGTCGAGGGTTCAAGAACTCATTTCAAAAATGAACTTGGGTATAAACCCTATATGTTTTGTTTTGGAAAAACATGTTGTAATTCTCATTCTAAACACAATGACTTCATTCTTGAAGTTGGGACTGTGTAATGGTTTAAAAACTATGAATCACGACTTTTGTTTTAAGATATGCTGTTAAAAAGGGAGAGCCGAGGCTTGTCTACTATATAAACAATCTTTTCCTTCTCAGCAATGAAAACATGTGCTATTTAACTTTGTATAAAAATTCTATGTTATATGACTTGAGGCCGTAGGTTGCAATCGTGATTTTCATCTTATATTAGAGTTTGTGAGTCTTTGTTTAAAATGGTAGCTCTATAATAAGTGTGATTTGTTCGATGTAGAAATTGTTTAAGTTGATAAGCGTATTGCTGTAGGTTGTCAAAGTGAATTTCGTTTCTATACTTAGGTTATGTGAAACTTGTCTCAGATGATAGCTCTGTCAAAGAAACTTCGAAATAGTTTTCTTTTTGTTTGAAGATGAAGTGAACAGGACTATACCTTAAATCGAGTTTTTCGTTTGAGTAGAAATGTTTAAAATATGAGTTTTCGAAAGGACTTGGATTTCGATCTGTAATCTATGTAAGTTGAGATTGTTTTTGGTTGTAAAAAGAAGTAATGATAAAAAGAAAATCGAAAACCTAACTAGAGTTTGATATAAAAACTTAGAATTGAAATCGACATTTAAAGTTCAGGATATCTATTGAATAAAATGCCTGATAGCAACATAATGATTATAATATTTTCATTATCTGTTGAAACTATAAAAATATAGGGAAGGATTATAGTGAGAATGAAAACAGTGTATGTATGTGCAATGTGACAGACTAGGTGAAGACTGTTATGTACAACCTTGATAAAATGATCACATACTCATGTATTTGCAGCTATGATGTTATATTGCCAATGTAATATGTTAGATAGAAATATGCATTCTATTTATTTCTATGAACAAAGTAATGATAATGGAAATACATTAATTTAGGATCTTCTAGATATTATTCAATAAATTCTCATACTGTTTAGTATAGGACAGAATGATGAAAACAAAATCAATCACTGTACAATTTATCGAATCAATGGAAATTGCCTATTCTCTCATCTATTCTTAATTTGCTTATCTACACTAGAGTACGATGCTTAAAAATAGCATGTGGAAAAATGTAGATAATGGTTTATCAATTCAATTCATCATTTAAACTTTAACATTCAAACTTTAAACAACTTTAGAATTAGATTCTTTTTCGAAACAGAAAACAGAATTTACTAACTATACAAAACAGAATTACTAACTGAGAATAAGTAGAAAAAATTGTAGAACCTGGGTAAATCTGTAGGGCAACAAACAGCCCAAGAAGACTGTTCCACCCAACCAATTCCTGAAAATAGTCAAGTACTGCCTTAGGACCCCCGAGCCTGTTCACTAAATCACCAGGAGGAAGAAACTCGGGAAATAGGACTTCTTCTTGCAGTAGCAAATAACTTCTGAATATTCAATAACTAGCAGTCCAATAGACCTGCACCAGCTTCTCTGGTTCCTCTCAGCAATATGCAAACTTAATATTTTCACTCATCACGAGCCTCCCTATTCAAATATCTCAGTGATCACCTGATGCACATGAGAAAAATATTCTGCAGAAATATTGATTAAGAGCTGCCTGCTCAATTCGAATTTGCCTTTATAGGCTGCCTAGGCCTTTTCAGATGTTACTGGGTCATTAAATGAGTTGCCTGCTCACTCCCTCCACCTGGGGGATAATGCCCTATTTTTTGGGGTAGTTGTCCCATAACCAACAGGTAGTGGTGTGATGGAATTGCTGCCATCTGTCCCATACCTTCCAACAGCTTCCATTCCTCCTAGTGGGTCAGTGAACACTCATTTAACAATCCTCTTGGGTGTTTGTCTCCTAATTAATTTATTTAAATAATAATATTCAGTAATTACATTCATCCATAATCAAAACTGATCATAATTACAAAACTTTGTAATTAAATTTAACATAAAGTATTTTGCAAATAAAATAGTAATTTTCATAAATTTGGGTAGGTGACAGAATTCCATGGTATGAACATTAACTATCAAACTCCTTGCCGTAGTATTCACCTCCATTATCAGATCTGAGACACTTCAACATTTTTCTTATCTCATTCTCAACCAAAGATTTCCATTTCTTAAAAGTATCAAACACATGAGATTTCTTACTAATGCAATAAACCCAAGTTTTTCTAGTTGCATCATCAATAAAAGTAACATAATAACGAGAGCCACCAAGATATTTGTTGATGTCTCAAAATTCGTGGCACCAATCAACAAGGGACTCTCCCCGAAAAGCAAGCCCAATTAGATCGCTCACCGTTTGTTGTGGGGAATCTGTTCGGTTAACGGCCTGGCTACCGTATAAGATTTAAAGATTTGTTTTCTTTCACCGGTTGCGGCCCGATCCACCATTTATGTATTTTAAGTTTAAAGATAATATGCAAGTGCTCTATCTAAATGCATACAATTAAACAAATCTAATCTAAAATTATCTAAGCTAATTAATCTATCCCTGCAGGGAGCAAAACTGAAATATGAGTAATACACTGGAAATACACCCAAGAATCTCACAGGTAGTTGTTTAATAACATAGATGCATTTACAGTAGAAATTAAAAGACATCAAAGATAGATTTGACAGAATTTAAAGCATTCCATTACTCATTTAACACAGCATATTTGCATAGGAAATGAAAGCATTCACAACTAAGAAATAATTCCAAATAGTCAAGAACGATCTCACAGTATATGCATGAAAATTGCAGAAGTAATCTAGCAGACATTCAACATATTCCCAAGCAAAACGTAGTGCTAGCTTTTCCCAAGAAAATTGGAGCCTCTTTATTAATGCAACAAAAAAATTCATGTACAGAACAAGTCCGTCCTTTCACCTGCCAAAAGTCCTTTCTCTTTTATTCTTTCCTTCTATTTATAACTTTTACAAAATTTGTCTCTTCTCATACCCTAACCCTAGGGAAACAGAAAAGTTTGTCTTCTAGTGCCTAAATGAGACAAAAGTAATTTCCAGCTGTTTTAAAACATTTATACAATAAAATAGTCTCCAGCTGTCTTTTCCAAATTTACAATAAAAAACAATTAATTTCCAGCTGCCCCTGCTGCTTCAATTGGCCGCTCTACTTCAACTGATCTATCCACTTCAACAAGTCTGTCCTCTGCAGCAGGTTTGTCCACTTTAGCAATGTAGCTGGTCCACTGGCCGATTTCTCGTATGATGAAATTGGCTCGCACAGAAATCATCATCTTTAGTGATATTTCATGCTTAAGCCAATCTGATTTCACGCTTGCTGCTCCTGCTACTGTTGCCTGGGCGATGTCTTCCATAAAATAAGCATGAATAGAAGTCTTCCCAATCAACCGATGGAGGTCTTTTGGTGTCAGGAAATATGTCTTCCTCAGGTACTCCATCTCTGAATTCAAGTTGCCCTGCAGGTCTGACAAACGCTGCTCCTGTCGGGAAAGTCATCTATGGTTTGAGGTAAAACCATATGACATTTCTCATGCGTCTCCCGGACCTTTGAGTAGAATTCGGTACACTTTCCGATGGTTTTCTGTATTCTAATTATTATCTTTGTACCACAGTCCCTACAAAACTCAAGGATTCCTATATCCAGATCTGAGTCATCTGCGGACTTAACAGGTAGGTTCCCCGGGAATTCTGATTTCCCTTTTCTCCATTCAAGTTGTCTATGGATTTCCTCTAAGTTGCGCACATACTTCCTCTTGAATCTCATCACCTCAGCTTCAATTACCTTCATCCTTGCAATCATTCCCTTTACTTTACATACCTCCTCCGTGATCAGCTCTAGTGACTGATGAACTTTCTTCGGCATATCGCATGCTTGCTCATGGAACGCGGTTAGATATTGCTTCCTCTCATTTGCATCCTTTAATTGCTCTAACAGCTGTTCCTTTTCTTGTGTTAGCCTTTCGAACTTAGGCTTGTAGAACTTAATCTGTTGTATGTTGTTGGATTCATGTCGCTCCAATTCTTGTATGCGGGCTTCTAACCCTTTCTTTTCGCCTTCTGCGATTGCTAGTTGCACTTCTAGAGCACTCTTTTCACCCTCGAGCTTCTGGGTTTTCAAAGATATTTATTTCTTTCCGTCTTGAAGATCGCTATATTTTCTTTTCGGCTCATTTCCCTGGTGCGCCTCCTTCAAAATATTATCTTTAACCTTGAAGTACTTGTCCTTGTATTGCTTCAACTTTCCACCAGCAGATCTACATTATTGGCACTTGCTTGGGCCGAAGCCACACTGAATGCTGCCGTGAACTATGGGTTGCTATCAGTCCCTTGAAAATTCAGAACTTGAGTTATTCTGACCTCCTCTCTTATTTTACCTTGGTTTCCTTGTGTTTTCATCCTCTTTTCTGATCTACTTATGATAGATTTCCTCCTTGAATCGAAAAAGACAGAATCCATCTTTGACACTAGGAGTTGCTTTGAGGAAGTGTATGGGGTGAGAGGGAGTTCTTGAGCTTAGACAAGTCCTCCAGAGGTTGTTGTTAATGCATCTAAATCCATATCTTCTGTGCCTGATCCCCCTTGATCCACATCTCCTTCGGTCTTCTCTGCCTCTATAGCTCTGCTGCTTCCTTTTCCGCTTTAACCCTTATTTCTTGCAGCTTTTCAGCCATTTCTCTCTTTATCCTTTTGGCTTCTTCTTTTCGCAATCTCTCAACTTGTTCTTGCTGAATTTTAGCAGCTTCTGCATCCTGACATTGTTTTTCTTCTTCTTCCTTTTGAAGCCTTTATGCTTCTTCCCTCTGCTTCTCTGCTAGCTCCCTTTGAAGCCTTTGATTTTCTTCCTCTTCAATCCTATCTGCCTCCTCTTTCTTCTTTCTTTCAGCTTCTTCTAGTTGCGCTGCAATTGCCTCTTGCGCTGCTTCGCTTCCTGTTCCTTTTGCATTAATCCAACAGGTTTGGAACTGGAGCTGGCTCCACTTTTAGGACGGTAGCGTTTTCCCAACTCAATCATATTTTTTGCACTTCGAAAGAACTCTTCGTCCTTGTCGAAATGGTGCGTGTACTCAAAAGTGACCTTGAGGTTGTTGCAGTGAGTAACAGCTTTGCCTTCGGGGTCATGCCTCCTAAATCTCTTTATCCCAAAATGGAAGCCCTCTAAATCTTTAGCGAATTCTATACCATCTTTTGCCTTGGGGAGATGGTATGCTCCAATGATAAATGGCATTGGTGGGTATGCAGCCTTCTTTTTGTCACTGAGCACTCTACTGACTCCATCTATAAAGAGTTTCCTTATAGATTCTTTATGTACAACATAATATGTGGCATATCCGGGCAATAGGGACGGGGCACAACTACCTCCATACATTCTAAAGTATGTCCCCTCCATAGAGAAGTAGTAATCTCCGAACGTTTCTATGACGGGCATGGCATTTTCTGATAGGAAATTTGGTTCTTCCTTAAAGAGTAGTTGATATAGGGGCATGATGAACTTTTCACAGATTTGAGTATAGTAGCTTGCACACGTGTGTTCCCACGTTATCTGATAAGCTACATGGAGGGGGGATTCTTTTCTTTTCCAGATGCATCCCAAACAAGGGAAAGGGTGCTTTATGAGTAAGCAGTCCACTAGATAAAAGGACATGAATAAATCGGCTTTGTTTTGAGTCAATCCTCCCTGGGCAGCGGTTATAAGTGAGGCCATGTAATTTGAGATGATGTCTTCCCAATTGAAAATTGCTCCATGCGCGGCCATGTGGAACATCACAGGCACCCAACCAAGTTTGTATGCATTCTCATTTGGTACGCTGAACACCCAACCCAACATCAAGGCAATGAGTTTGTACTGAGTCCTTAGAAGATGGCTCTCGTACTCTCCATCGTTTCTTTTCCTTATTTTCCTCTCGGCAATTGTCATCTTTCTAGCACATTCCAAAGGGTCCATCTTTAGCCCGGATAACCATTCATCATTCAGGAAGGTCTTAGGGTATGGCAGTTTGTAAGCTGCCATGATATGTTCTGGTGCAAAGGATGCCAAACTCATCGCAGTGACATCTGTGATGAATCTGGAATCAGTATTCAACTGGGGTAGGATCCAACCGATGACCTCAAAGCATGGGAACAACTCAGGGCGGGTTGCTACTTTGTGGAGACCAGACTTCTTTATGTTCTTGTAGACCATTAGTTCTTCCAAGGAGGTTTCGGGGAAGTCTTGGTCTTCTATAGCTCGCCCCATTGATATTCTGGGGCAGCTCCTGTGATAGCTTTTGTGTCGCCGAACATTGCTTCGAGTGAGGTGTCTAAGAGGATTTCCACGGCTGAGTCTGACTCGGCTAACTTGGCTTTCTTTCTGGCAGACCGCCTATGCATATCAGTCCTATGATGACAGTGAAAGTACAAATGAGGGATTTCATTGTTCCTGAGAAATACAGTTTTCATATTCATGGTTTTAAAACAGAACTTGAATCAACATGAATACTAGTTTCCAATTAGACTGCCTATCAAGGCTAAACATTTACACACCATTTATCCCTACAACAGCTTAAATAAACAGAAAACAAATGCTATTGATGATCATTTGATATTATCCAGGCATCATAACTAGAGAGCAAGCAAGGGCTATCGGTATCAAAATGTGAATTATTTAAGTCGTAGAAGAAGATAAAACTTTTTTAAGCGAAGCATGCATTGAAACAGATGTTTGAGCAATCCTAAATAGGGGTAAGTAAGGCCTCCCTTTAATGTAAGAACAACTTATGAAAGGGAACCAAAAACGCCACTAACCGAAGTTCTGAACCAGAGAACCAGTTGGACGGAAGTTCTAAGAAGGAAACGCCGGTGTGTAATAAGGTAAAACAAACATCCACGCACAAAACCTCCCTTAAAGGAGAGACTTCATGTGTTTGAACAGAAAAAACCTTCAACTTGTTTCGAAGAACACTCAACCGATGTGAAATGACAAGAGGCTACTACCAAAAGGCAGGGCATGAGGACCTTGAGGGAATGGGGTTGGAAAAGATAAAAGGGACAGTGTGCGAGAGCGCACGGGATTGCGTGCTAACCAATGTTTTTTGGGTCAAGTGAGTAGCTCCAAGTGGTATGGCAGAACTGATTTTACACCCAAGACTTTGAATCCGTAAACCTGCTTAAAAATCTCATACTATAACGCATTATGTGACTCAAAATGGAAAGGGACATTTTATCAACCCTACCCGTCGACGGTGGAGAGGTTAGATGAGGGCAAATTAATCCAGGCTCCGGCGCAACAGTCAGCACAAATTAATCTAGGCTCCGGCGCAACAGTCGGTGATGTTAGAGTTAGACACTGCGACTGGTCGGCGAGACCAAGCACAAGAGCCAACGATAACTCGGCGAGAAAACAACCAAAAAAGGTGCAATGGTCGGTGAAGGTAAGCCCACTTCTAGCACAATGGTCGACGCAAATAATGTTAAACTCAGAGACCAAAACACAAGACAAAGTCTTTTTAGAAGCGATCGGTCAACGGAGTTAGATCTAAAACCTGCACAACGGTCGATGAAGTTAGATCTAAAACTTGCTCAATCGTCGGCGAAGTTAGATCTACAACCTACACAATGGTCGGCGAGGGTTGAAATAAACACTGCGACTGGTCGACGAAATTAGACCTAAAACCTGTGCAACGGTCGACGATTTGAGCTTCAAAATATGCGACCGATCGACGCAAGTTAAGCATAGATGCTGCTCAACGGTCGGCTGAGTTAACACTAAAATCTGTGACCAGCTCTCTAAGAAAAACTTGAATTTTTCCTTAGCCGATAAACAACTTCTTTTGGAGGAAAGGAAAGGGACAATCTTTAGAAAGCAAAAACACACTTTCAAGAGACCACAAAATTCTCTAAAACTAAAAGGAGGGGCCCTATAAATTTCAAAAATTTATGGGAATCAGGTTGCAGCAGCAACAATTGGCGATTCGCTGGTGAACACAGATCTCTGAATTAATCTCTTCTCAAGGTCAGAAAACTTATGAGTTGATGGCCCCATATGTAACAAATTTGCTTATCCAGTCCAGTTTCTGCAAAGAGAGTGATCACTTTTATCATAATGGTCATTGGGACAAAAGGAAACTTGGAATCAGACTTCTCTACAACTCTCTTAGGGCCAAAGTATGGGGTTTATTTTAAAATATGTCCTTCAGATGCCAAATAACATAGGACTCCACAGGATTGTAACAACATCCCACAGACATATGCGTTTGTTCCTCATTCCCATGTTGTCAGTATCCTTTTGGATACTTTCTTTATTTACGACTTTTATCGTTTGGGCCTTCCATGATAACTTTCTTCAATCTTCAACATTTAACTTGGGTTCTTCAATCCAAAATGTCCTTTTGTGTGAGCAAGATATTTATTTGATTATCATGCTCACGGACGGAGAAGAACCTTGCTCGGCTGACTTTTAGAACAACTTCTTTGATTGAATGTCTTCTGCTTTTCTCAACCATGCCTTAAAGGAAGCGAGGATTTATGTCTTTGTTTTTCTCAACCATGCTTTAATGGAGGTGATCATTTCTAGAAAACAGACTCATTGATATAAGCTCTTTTGGCTTTTTATTTGCAGCATGGGATCATTTTAAATACCATACATCTATGAGATGTGCTTCCTCTCTATGGGTCCATTGTAGTGAACTCCCTGAGATAGTCGTTAATGTGAGAGTGAATGGAGCCCCAAGATAGTAACAATGAAATCATAAATCTCAGTTATTTAACAGGGTTTATTGTGACACAAGTATGAATAGAAAGGATCTCTTCTTTTTGGAAACTAGTTAGCAAAAGCAAAGTCACATAGAGAAATATTCTTTATAAGTAGATTCCGGCCTTTCAGAATTTGAGATTTGCTCAAAGCCCTATCTCTCAACTACACCAAGAAGTTGGGCTGGGGTTTATTAACGAACTCAAACAAAAGAACAGGGCAAAGCAAATGAAAACACACGGTCAAAACAGACTAAAGACTTTAAGAGAAAGAGAACAACAACTTGAAACAAAACAAAAAGGAAAAGGTAAAACAAAAACGTTTATTTATGTACAAAAAGTGTCCCACGGACTACGTGAAGTACTGCTTTAAAGCAAGGCCGTTAACAGGGAGGTTCTCTTCTTCCCCTTGTAAGTCTTTCAGTTTATACGTCGACGGGCCAAACTTTTCAGAAATTTGGAAAGGGCCAAGCCATAACTGTTGAAACTTTGTGTGCATTCCCTTACCATCATGTGGGTGATCCCACTTCAGAACTAAGTCACTTACTTCAAAAATCCTCTTGCCAAATTTCCGCTTATCAAACCACCTCCTCACAATGTCTTGGTGTTGGTGGAATCTGTCTTTGGCCTTCTATCGTGACTCTTCAAGTTTCAGCAAGGTATCAATTTGTGATTGTAGGACTTGGCTGCTAGAACCTCGAGAGGCTTGGGATAATTGTAAGGATGGGAGTAATATGTTCGGAGGGAGTATGGATTCCTTACCATAGACTAGAGTGTATGGGGAAACTCCTAAGGCATTATTCGGGGTAACTCTATCTTCCCATAAAGCGCTTGGGAGGGCTGTATGCCAACTTCTCTGATTTTCAATGACGGTTTTCTTGAGAATTTGGATAAGGTTTTTGTTTGTGAATTTAGCCAGATCATTTCCTTAGGGGTAGTAATTTGCCAAATAATGCAATTTAATTCCTTTCTCATAAACAAATTCATTTAATTTTATAGATGAAAAATAAGTTTCATTATCAAATACCAGGGAAATTGGAACCCCAAACCTGGTTATGATGTTCTCTTCCAGGAACTTGATAACCGCGTATTCATTCACTTTGCGTAATGGAACAGCTTCTGTCCACCGGGTGAAATAATATGTAGCCGTAAGAATATACCGGTGTTGTAGTGAAGAGTTCGGATTTATCTCTCCAATAACATCTATCCCCCATTGCTCGAATGGCTCAGAAATAATCACTAGCTGCAATGGTCCTACTGCTTTCGACAATCTACTGGCACTTCTTTGACATATATTGCAATTCTGGGCATAATCATGAGCATCTTTGAATAGAGTGGGCCAATAGTAACCAGCTCTGAGTATTTTATGAGCCAGGGCCATCATACAATTCCTTGACTACTTTATCAACGTCATCTTTCTCAAGACATCTGAGAAATATCCCATCATAATTCTTTCTAAAAAGAACTCCATCAATTATTTGGTAGGATGTTGATTTCAAACAGAGTGCCCTTCTTTGCTTAGAACTCCAGTTCTCTGGTAAGTATTCCTGCTGCAAATAATGCACTAGGTCCCTATACCAAGATTCAGGAGCGGTGAAAATGGGGCATACCTCAATCATATTCAGTTCGGCTTCATTATCCCAGTCTAGCTCTTCCTTAACTGGATTCTCAGTGAGTAACTTGCATAACCCTTGACCTTTTATAATGGTGGCTGGTTTGAATTCCAAATAATACTCTCGAAGAGCAGTGACCCAGTTTCCTCTCCTTTCACCCAATTCCTTCTGTACAAACAACGATCTAACAGCGGGGTGAGGTACTATGTCTTTAGTTATGTTTTTTAGGATATATGGCCTGAACTATTTTACCGCTTTGAATACTGCATATGCTTGCTTTTCTGCGACGGGGTAATTCAGTTCAGCACCTTGCAAACCAGTGCTCATGAAGGATATTGGATACTCGTCTCCTGATTCTCCCTTCTGAGTGAGCACAGCTACGAGAGAGCTATCTGAAGCAAACGTGTACATAATGAAATCCTTTTCAAAATCTAGACCTTTAAAGAAGGTGTGCTAGCTATGGCGGCTTTGATGTCTTTAAACTCAATCTTCTTTATGTCAGTCCACTTGAATTGCACACTCTGCTTTACCATTTGCTGCAAAGGTTTCACGATTTGAGCGAAATCTATACAAACCTTCAAAAAAAAATTATTGTGCCCATGAAAGATTGCATATCCTTCTTGTTATGAGGCATGGGAATCTTGTTTATAGCTTTCACTCTCTCTTGATCTATCGATATTCCCTTTTTTTGAGATGATATGACCTAGAAGTTTACCTTCAAGAATAGCGAAAATACTCTTCTTAGGATTTAGAGATATACCATATTTTCTGCAGCGATCAAAAATCTGTTTCAAATGGAAAACATGATCTTCTCTTCTCTTTGAAAAGACTGCCACATCATCTAAATAAATTACCACACAGTGACCCACCAATCCTCGAAAAGCGATATCCATAGCTCTCTGAAAGGTAGCTCCTGCATTTATCAAACCGAAGGCATTCTTCGGTATGCAAAGTTTTCCCACTTTGTACGAAAAGTGGTCTTGAGTCAGTCCTCCTCTGCTACTAATACTTGATTATACCCGGAGAAACCATCTAGTAGGGAGAAAAGTTCTAAACCCGAAACCATCTATAAAATTTGATCCATTGGTGGTACAGGGTAGTTGTCTTTATCGGAAGCCCTAATCAAGTTCTTAAAATCAACACACGATCTTATCTCCCCTGACTTCTTCCGCGCGGGGACTAAATTAGCAACCCATTCTGAATGTCAAACTTTACAAATTATTTTAGCGTCCAACAACTTCTTCAATTCTTTCTGTATTAATGGTTCAAGCGTCGGATGCATTCTTCGCAATTGCTGCTGAAATGGTTTCACGCCTGGCTTCATTGGTATTATATGTTGTATAATGTGAGTATCATATGTTTTTCAGATCTTCATAAGTCCATGAAAAAACATCTTTATATTGCTAAAACAGTTTGATGAACTTATCTCTTTCGCCTGGCGAGCAACATTTACCAAGATTGACAAATTTTGGTTCAGCTTTTGTGCCCAGGTTTACCAGTTCATGCTGCATGGATGAGCTGTTGGTTTTGACATTCGTTCTCCTCCTGAACTTATTTTGCAGATCAAATAATCCTTCCAGATTCCTTACTCCTTTTGGCATGAAGTTTCCTTTGACTACGTCTTTATTTTGCAAATCCGAATTGTGTTTCTCTTCATCGATTATGGCTTCTTGAAAAGCATCGTCATTTGTTAGGAAATTGATAATCTAATCATCATCATCAAATACTCTGATATTTGTAATATTATCAGGTACATATGGCCTGAAAATTAATTCAATAGAGCATTTGTTATTAGTAGGCACTAATCTGGAAGCAGAAGTAGCTAACAAATCAGCTGCAACATTATGTAATCTAGGAATGGAATTGATATTGAATGCATCAAAGTGTGAAATCAAATTCCAAAATTCAGATTGATAACCTTTTAAATGTGGTGAAAGACAGTGAATTGTATCTCTTACCTGCCTAACAACTATCTCTGAGTCACCAAAGACCTTTAAGTATTTAACATTCAAACTAATAGCTTTCTTTAATCCCTGTACTAGAGCTTCATACTCTGCTGTGTTATTTGTGCATTCAAACTCTAGTCTACAAGCTAAAAAATGTTTATTCAATTAAGGGTCGATCAAAACACAACCGGCTCTGGATCCTTCTTGAGTTTTGGAATCATCAAAGTACAGAACCCAAAACGTGTTTTCTGTTTTAATTAAGTTAGCCTTACTAGCATCTAAGTCAGTGACTAATCCTACTATGTTACAATCAATATCATCAGTCCGAGAAAAATGAAGGAGATCGGATTGCTCATTTGATTCATGGCTAATTTCTATTGCTTGATAATTCCCTGGTTTAACTTCTAAAAAATAATTTCCCAATACTGAAGACGAAAAAGTTACAGCCTCATTCTTTTCTTCCAACCGAGTTACATTTTGTTTCATGTGAGGTTTTCTTAGTATTTTAATCTGATTTTGTCTGTTTTGGTATGGAAACCACATGTGAGACCAGTCTGTCACGAAGTAACCATTCAGTTTCGTAGACCATTCCCTGCTCAAAATTATACCATAAGCCTCCGTTATATCTACCACCATAATATAAATAAATTGACATACTCTAGGATCTACTGATAATCTAATAAGCACATCTTTCATTTCTTCAATTACTTTAACAGCAGTCCTATCCAATTGTATTATTTGAGATGGGAATGGTATCGGTTGTCCATTAATCTTCTTGCAGATTGATAAAGGCATAACATTCGAAGAAGCCCCAAAGTCTACCAAACAGTTGTGTACATTATGATTAAAAATTTCAAAGGTCAACAGAAAAGGAAAAGTTTGAGATCTAGATTTCCCGCCAATGCTAGCTTCTTTTATCTCAGGATCTTCCTCAGTGTTTTCTACTAAAGTGTTGGATTGGGGCTCGAAATCTTCTAACAATTTCTTCCTTTGCTGGGGAAGACTACACATTTCAAAGATGGAGATATTTGCTTTCGTTTTCTTGATATCTTCAATGATTTCGTATCCCATGTCATCATCCTTTGAACCTTTTGCATGCGTTTTTGTTTTGCTTGTTGTAACCTTTGGTTGTTTATTTATCTCTGGGTTTGACTCTTTTGTCATTGTTGGGTTTGCCTTAGGCTACGGTGGAATGACAGTTATGTGCCTTTTGGGTATTTCTTTTGCAACCTTAGGCTTAGGAGCAACCAGGATTGGATCAACAATTGGACCTTTACTCCGAGTAGTAACATTTACGGCTAAAACTTCACTTTCTTTAGTGTCTTCTTCAATTAATTATGTTAAGGGTACCCAATCCCATAAGACCATTGTGGTGTCTGGAGCGGGTTCTTCCTGTTCAAGTGCCTACTCTTCTTGGGGATCTTCTTGGTCTGTTATTTGTGCATCCAGTAATTGATTCATAACCAAACTCATCGAATTTATCCATTGTGAACAACTTTTTTCAGAATGTTTCTCTTGGTGAAAAGTGCAAAAATTATCCATGTCTACTTCGTTCAAATTTAGGACAGCAGCATTGTTCACAGGTGGAAGAGACTGTCCACCTTCTTCCCTTTTCTTGTAAAAAGGTTTGAAGGGTTTCTTTAAAGTGCTAGCCATCTTATCTTTCTCTAGATCTACAATTTTATTGGACAGCTTCTGCATCATCTTGACCACATTTTCTAAATCCGTTGATGGTTCTTCATTAGTTCTGGTTAACAGTAGAGTTTTCTTAGTAGTTGCTGGTTTTGTTTCCAGATCAAGGGAATGTTTAGCAATACTGTCTGTTTCTTCCTCTACCTTCTTGGATTCTTTGAAGTTTTCTATCAAGGTAGTTTTCTTTGTTCTTTTGACAAACATTGCTATGGGAGGATCAAGCACTGTAGTATAATATTCAACTAAAGATTCTCAGCGGGTCTTGTTGCATTACTAAAATTATTTAATAATGTAGTAAACCTTTGGTTAAATTCTTGAACTTTCTCTTTCTTTTCCATCCTCATGGACAACAGCTCTTTCATGAGTGTAGCAACTGTTTTCTGATTTCCATATTTACTTAAGAAACATTTCTCGAATTCTTCCCAATTTGATATTGAATTAGCTTGCAAACTAAAGTACCATGAAGACACTTTGGGCTCAAAGGTATAGGGAAAAAGTCTGCAGACCACGTCCTCATGTTCCACATTGAGAAGATTCAAATCCAAACAAAAACTCTTAAGGTCATCTTCAATGGGAATACCTTTTCGAGGATCGTACTTAGGTAATGCCTTTTCTGGGTTTTTGGGTAGATCGTGGAAAGGTGCAGCTAAATTAAGCGCCCCTCTGGCTCTCCATGCGGGTACAGCCATAACTCTTGGTGGAGAATGTGGTGGAGTGTGCAGTGGAGTATGAGGTGGAGTGTGCAGTGTAGTATGAGGTGGAGTATGGGGTTCTTCTTGATTCAGAGGAGTTTCAGGTCTTATCTTACTGAGAGGTTCTGTGATTTCCTGTAAAGACAGATCCAATAATTCCTCTAAATTTTCAACAAGAACCGAATCTCGAGTAAATTGCGTTTGTCTCCTATGAGCTCTTCTTCTGGGTAATAAGGGAATAACGTTTAACCCCCCAAGCGTTTGGACATAAGAACGGGTATGCCTTCTGAAGTTTTCTACTTCTGCAAAAGGGACAGCGTATAATGCGTCTCGATGTTCAAATTCAAGATTGGGATCTTCTTGAACTTGTGATTCCGGGATAAAATCGCCTGGGATAACTGTTTCAAGTGGGTCTTCAGTGAGATTTCTTCTAACGAAAGGATCTCCTCTGCAAGCCATGCATTGGTGGCCCTCCTTCTAGCGCAAAAAACTGTTGATGCCTCGAAATTTGTGGCACCAATCAATAAGGGACTCTCCCAGGTAAGCAATCCCAATTAGATCACTCACCGTTTGGTGTGGGGAATCTGTCCGGTTAACGTCCCGGCTACCGTATAAGATTTAAAGATTTGTTTTCTTTCACCGATTGCGGCCCGATCCACTGTTTATGTATTTTAAATTTAAAGATAATATGCAAGTGCTCTATCTAAATACACGCAATTGAAACAAATCTAATCTAAAATTATCTAAGTTAATTAATCTATCCCTGCAGGGAGCAAAACTGAAATATGAGTAATACACTGGAAATACACCCAAGAATCTCACAGGTAGTTGTTTAATAACATAGATGCATTTACAGCAGAAATTAAAAGATATCAAAGATAGCTTTGACAGAATTTAAAGCATTCCATTACTCATTTAACACAACATATTTCCATAGGAAATGAAAGCATTCACAACTAAGAAATAATTCAGAATAGTCAGGAATGATCTCACAGTATATGCATGAAAATTGCAGAAATAATCCAGCAGACATTCAACATATTCCCAAGCAAAACGTAGTGCTAGCTTTTCCCAAGAAAAGTGGAGCTTCTTTATTAATGCAGGAAAATAATTCACAGACATAACAAGTCCATCCTTTCACCTTCCAAAAGTCCTTTCTCTTCTATTCTTTCCTTCTATTTGTAACTTTTACAAAATTTGTCTCTTCTCATACCCTAACACTAGGGAAACAGAAAATTTTGTCTTCTAGTGCCTAAATGAGACAAAAGTAATTTAAAGTTGTTTTAAAACATTTATACAATAAAACAGTCTCCATCTGTCTTTTCCAAATTTACAATAAAAAAAGATTTAATTTCCAGCTGCCCCAGTTGCTTCAACTGGGCACTCTACTTCAACTGATCTATCCACTTCAGCAGGTCTGTCCTCTGCAGCAGGTTTTTCCACTTCAGCAATGTAGCTGGTCCACTGGCCGATTTCTCGTATGATGAAATTGGCTCACCTAGAAATCATCATCTTTAGTGATATTTCATGCTTATGCCAATCTGATTTAATGCTTGTTGCTCCTGCTACCGTTGCCTGGGCGATGTCTTCCATAAGATAAGCATGAATAGAATTTTTCCCAATAAACCAATGCAGGTATTATGGTGTCAGGACATCTATCTTCCTCAGGTACTCCGTCTATGAATTCAGGTCGCCCTGCAGATCTGACAAACGCTGCTCTCTGTCAAGAAAGTCATCTATCATTTGAGGTAAAACAATATGACATTTATCATGTGTCTCCCGGACCTTTGAGTAGAAGTTAGTACACCTTCCAATGGTTTTCTGGATTCTGATTATTATCTTTGTACCACAGTCCCTACAAAACTCAAGGAGTCCTATATCCAGATCTGAGTCATCTGCGGACTTAACAGGTAGGTTCCCCGGGAATTCTGATTTCCCTTTTCTCCATTCAAGTTGTCTATGGATTTCCTCTAAGTTGCGCACATACTTCTTCTTGAGTCTCATCACCTTAGCTTCAATTACCTTCATCCTTGCAATCATTCCCTTTACTTTACATACCTCCTCCGTGATCAGCTCTAGTGACTGATGAACTTTCTTCAATATATCGCGTGCTTGCTCATGGAACATGATTAGATCTTACTTCTTCTCATTTGCATCCTTTAATTGCTCTAACAATTGCTCCTTTTCTTGTGTTAGCCTTTCAAACTTAGGCTTGTAGAACTCAATCTGCTGTATGTTGTTGGCTTCATGCCACTCCAATTCTTGTATGCGGGCTTCTAACCCTTTTCTTTTCACCTTCTGCGATTGCTAGTTGCACTTCTGGAGCACTCTTTTCACCCTCGAGCTTCTGGGTTTGCAAAGATATTTCTTTCTTTTCATCTTGAAGCTCGCTATATTTCCTCTTCAGCTCATTTTCCTGGTGCACCTCCTTCAAAAGATTATCTTTAACCTTGAAGCACTTGTCCTTGTATTGCTTCACCTTTTCCACCAGCAGATCTACATTATTGGCACTTGCTTGGGCCAAAGCCACACCACATGCTACCGTGAATTGTGGGTCGCTATCACTCCCTTGAAAAATCAGAACTTGAGTTATTCTTACCTCCTCTCTGATTTTACCTTGGTCGTCTTGTGTTTTCATCCTCTTTTCCGATCTACTTATGATAGCTTTCCTCCTTGAATCGAAAAAGACGGAATCCATCTTTGACACTAGGCATTGCTTTGAGGGAGTGTATGGGGTGAGAGGGAGTTCTTGAGCTGAGACAAGTCCTCCAGAGGTTGTTGTTAATGCATCTAAATCCATATCTTGTGTGCCTGAGCCCCCTTGATCCACATCTCCTTCGGTCTTCTCTGTCTCTTCTTTCTACCTCTGTAGATCTGTTGCTTCCTTTTTCGCTTTCTCCCTTATTTCTTGCAACTTTTCAGCCATTTCTCTATTAATCCTTTCGGCTTCTTCTTTTCACAATCTCTCAGCTTGTTCTTGCTGAATTTTAGCAACTTCTACATCCTGACGTTGTTTTTCTTCTTCTTCCTTTTGAAGCCTTTCTACTTCTTCCCTTTGCTTCTCTGCTAGCTCCCTTTGAATCCTTTGATTTTCTTCGTCTTCAAGCCTATCTACCTCCTCTTTCTTCTTTCTTTCAACTTCTTCTAGTTGCGCTGCAATTTCCTCTTAGCATTGCTTCTCCTACTATTCCTTTTGCATTAACCCAACAGGTTTGGAACTAGAACTAGCTCCACTTTTAGGGCGGTAGCGTTTTCCCAACTCGGTCATATTTTTTGCACTTCGAAAGAACTCTTTGTCCTTGTCGAAATGGTGCGCATACTCAAAAGTGACCTTGAGGTTGTTGCAG
The DNA here is from genome assembly GCA_027924585.1 of Larix kaempferi. Classification (NCBI taxonomy): domain Eukaryota; kingdom Viridiplantae; phylum Streptophyta; class Pinopsida; order Pinales; family Pinaceae; genus Larix; species Larix kaempferi. The sequence continues at coordinate 16,857,734 of BSBM01000070.1, forward strand.
TGAGTAGCAGCCTTGCCTTTGGGGTCATGCCTCCTAAATCTCTTTGTCCCAAAATGGAAGGCCTCTAAATCTTTAGCTAATTATATACCATCTTTTGCCTTGGGGAGATGGTATGCTCCAATGATAAATGGCATTGGTGGGTATGCAACCTTCTTCTTGTCACTGAGCACTCTACTGACTCCATCTATAAAGAGTTTCCTTATAGCTTCTTTATGTACAACATAATCTGTGGCATATCGGGGCAATAGGGACGGGGCATGACTACCTCCATACATTCTGAAGTATGTCCCCTCCATAGAGAAGTAGTAATCTCTGAACTTTTCCATGACGGGCATGGAATTTTCTGATAGGCAGTTTGGTTCTTCCTTAAAGAGTAGTTGATATAGGGGCATGATGAACTTTTCATAGATTTGAGTATAGTAGCTTGCATACTTGTGTGCCCAGGTTATCTGATAAGCTACATGGAGGGGGGATTCTTTACTTTTCTAGATGCATCCCAGATCAGGGAAAGGATGCTTTACGAGTAACTAGTCCACCAGATAAGAGGACATGAAGAAATCGTCTTTGTTTTGAGGCAATCCTCCCTGGGAAGCGGTTATAAGTGAGGCCATGTAATCTGAGATGATGTCTGCCCAATTGAAAATTGCTCCATGCACAACCACGTGGAACATCACAAGCACCCAGCCGAGTTTATATACGTTCCCATTTGGCATGCCAAACACTCGACTCAACATCAAGGTGATGAGTCTGTACAGAGTCCTTAGAAGATGGCTCACTTACTCTCCACTGTTTCTTTTCCATATTTTCCTCTCGGCAATTGTCATTTTTCTAGCACATTCCAAAGGGCCCATCTTTAGCCCGGATAACCATTCATCATTCAGGAAGGTCTTAGGGTATGGCAGTTTGTAAGCTGCCATGATATGTTCTGGTGCAAAGGATGCAAGAATCATCGCGGTGACATCTGTGATGAATTTGGAATCAGTATTCACCTGGGGTAGGATCCAACCGATGACCTCAGAGCATGGGAACAACTCAGGGCGGGTTGTTGCTTTGTGGAGATCAGACTTCTTTATGTTCTTGTAGACCATTAGTTCTTCCAAGGAGGCTTCAAGGAAGTCTTGGTCTTCTATAGCTCTGTATAGCTCGCCCCATTGATATTCTGGGGCAGCTCTGTGATAGCTTTTGTGTCGCTGAACATTGTTTCGAGCGAGGTGTCTAAGAGGATTTCCATGTCTGAGTCTAACTCGGCTAACTTGGCTTTCTTTCTGGCAGAACACCTATGCATATCAGTCCTGTGATGACAGTGAAAGGAAAAATGAGGAATTTCATTGTTCGTGAGCAATACAGTTTTCATATTCATGGTTTTAAAACAAAACTTGAATCAACATGAATACTAGTTTCCAATTAGACTGCCTATCAAGACTAAACATTTACACACCATTTATCCCTACAGTAGCTTAAATAAACAGGAAAAAAAAAACGCTATTGATGATCATTAGATATTATCCAGGCATCATAACTAGAGAGCAAGAAAGGGCTATCGGTATCAAAATGCGAATTATTTAAGCCGTAGAAGAAGACAAAACTTTTTTAAGCGAAGCATGCATTGAAACAGATGTTTGAGCAATCTGAAATAGGGGTAAGTAAGGCCTCCCTTTAATGTAAGAACAACTTATGAAAGGGAACCAAAAACGCCACTAACTGAAGTTCTGAACCGGAGAACCAACTGGATGGAAGTTCTAAGAAGGAAACGCGCGTGTGTGTAACAAGGTAAAACAAACATCCGCGCACAAAACCTCCCTTAAAGGAGAGACTTCAAGTGTTTGAACAGAAAAAACCTTCAACCTAGTTCAAAGAACACTCAACCAATGTGAAATGACAAGAGGCTACTACCAAAAGGCAGGGCACGAGGACCTCGAGGGCATGGGGTAGGGAAATATAAAAGGGACAATGTGTGAGAGGGAGCGGGATGGCATGCTAACCAATGTCTTTTGGGTCAAGCAGGTATCTCCAAGTGGTATGGCAGAACTGAGTTTAGACCCCAAGACTTCGACTCCGTAAACCTACTTAAAAAGCTCATACTATAATGCATTATGCGACTCAAAATGGAAAGGGACAGTTTATCGACCCTACTTGTCGACGACAGAGAGGTTAGACGAGGGTGTGAACCTAGATAGAAAGTGCTTGGCGTCTTCTGACTGGTGGCGTGTTTGTAAGCTTCGAATGGTGTTCTCCTTTTCACAATGATGGCCAACAAAACAGGAAAAAAACCCCTTATATAACTTCCAACACACTTAAGCCGTACGGGTCAACAGTTGGGTATTTACAATACACGGTCCTCGAGGTTTTGAAAACATAAGTGCTCTTAAAAGCCCCACCTATCCACCTTCACGTTTCCCAAAAAAATGGTGCCGACAGCGAGTTATGGTATGCCCGCAGCGATTGGCGACACAAAACCTGGTTGTTGCGCAACGGTCGGCAATATAGAGGCTAAAAACTGTGACGGATGCGAGAGGAAAGGCTTCCGAAAAGCGAATGGCCAGCGAAAACTAAGTTGGACGATCGGCACAAATTAAGCCAGGCTCTGGCGCAATGGTCGGCGATGTTAGAGTTAGACACTGCGACCGGTCGGCGAGACCAGGCTCAAGAGCCAACGATAACTCCGCTAGAAAACAACCAAAAAAGGCGCAACCATCGGCGAAGGTAAGCCCACTTCTGGCACAACTGTTGGCGCAAATAATGTTAAACTCAATGACCAAAACATAAGACAACATCTTTTTAAAAGCGATCGGTCGGTGAAGTTAGATCTAAAACCTGCGCAACGGTTGGTGACGTTAGATCTAAAACCTGCACAACGGTCGGCGAAGTTAGATCTACAACCTGTGCAACGGTCGGCAAGGGTAAGAATAAGCACTATGACTGGTCGACGAAATTCGACCTAAAACCTGCGCAATGGTCAGCGATTTGAGCTTCAAAATCTACAACCGATCGACGCGAGATAAGCATAGATGCTGCGCAATGGTCAGCTGAGTTAACACTAAAATCTCCAACTAGCGCTCTAAGAAAAACTTGAATTTTTCCTTAGCCGATAAACAACTTCTTTTGGAGGAAAGGAAAGGGACAATCTTTAGAAGGAAAAAGCACACTTTCAAGAGACCACAAAATTCTCTAAAAATAAAAGGAGGGGCCCTATAAATTTCAGAAATTTATGGGGATCAGGTTGCAGCAGCAACAAGATTGTACCTGATCCAGTCCCCATACATCTGTATGTACAAGCTCTAACTTTTCACTCTTATTTTGTTTACCAACCCTGAGAAATCTGACTCTCTTTTGTTTTCCATAAACACTGTTCTCACATAATTCCAAAATTACCCGCTTCAAATCTCATAGCAACTTCCTTGAGTGGAGAATCTGCATCGCATTCTCACTCATGTGTCGGCAAGCCTATTATGCCACAATTTTGTATATGTTCATGTGGAATCTAAAGAGATAGAATAGTCAGTATTATGAGGACATAAATACAATGTACCTATCATGTCTCCTTTTTCTATCACCATTGATCCTTTAGTGATCTTCCACCACGTTTCACCAAACGTAGATAAACAACCACCATCTCCCAACTTCCCTATTGAGATCATATTTCTTTTCATAGCAGGAATATGCCTTACATCTTTCAACAGCCATTCACCATTCATTAAATTTATATGTACCTTACCCATTCCAACAATTTTACATGGTTCATCATCACCCAATAAAACATGTCCAAAATCGCCTAGAACGTAAACATGAAATAATTTCATGTGGAGTGTAGCATGACATGAAGACCCTGAATCTACTACTCAGTAATCACTAGTATTATATAATGCAAGAATCAAATCATCTTGTAACACATCACCTATTACATTTGCTTCCTGAGTAGTCTCCTGATGTCCATCTCCTTTCTTCTTTAGAGATCTACAATCTTTCTTCATATGTCCTTTCTTTCCACAGTTCTAAAACTCTATATTTCCCAATCTGGACTTGGATTTTCCCTTCCTAGACTTGTTGCGATTACCTAGGCTCTTTTCTCTCTCCCTTTTTCTTCCCCTACTCTCCATGGTCAATGCATTACCCGATGTCTCACCTGTGATTTTCCTTCGCATTTCCTCTCTAAGAATAACACCAACAACATCATCAAATTTCAAAATGTTTGAACCAGAGACAAAGTTACTTATAGCCATGACCAAGCCATTCCAACTTTTTGGAAATGAAAACAAGATTAGAAGAGACCTAACCTCATCATCAAAGTTCACTTTTACAAAACTTAGCTAATTTGTAATCGTATTAAATTCATTTAAATGATCAACAATAGATCCACCTGCTGACATCTTCATATTAAATAAACGCTTCATTAGAAATAACTATTGGAGGTCGAAGGTTTGTTATACATCTTACCCAATGCGCTCATCAGATCCTCAATTGTCTTTTCTTTTGAAATATTGAAAGTCACCGACGAAGCCAAGCACAACCGTATTTTTCCCAGTGCCTTTCTGTCAAAAACCTCTCATTTTTCGTCCTTCATAGTCGCTGGTTGTTTTCCTTTTCCTCCCAACAGTAGGAATAGATCCTTCTGGTACAGATAGTCCTCCATTTGCATCTTCTATAACTAGTAGTTTTTACCATTAAATTTCTTGACCTTAAACTTTCCTTCTTCCACCATTTCTCCCACTCGAACCAAGAACCCTTCTTTCCTGCAAGTTTATCTGCCAAATAGACCTTTGGCTCTAATACCAATTGTTAGAAAAACAGGATCACAGAGCAATAACAATAAAGAAGATGCAAATATAAATCACATAAAACACATTACAAAATAGATACCAATATAATGTGGTTCACTCAATATGGGATACGTCCACACAGAAATTGCCAGTCCTTATTATTATACCATCCAACAAATGAAGGGATACAACATGCAGCACATCCACTACAACTTCCTCTTCACTCTCTCACAGTCTCTCTCACACAATCATATATATTTACAATGCTACAATACACAACCATATTACAATGCTTTCCTTTTAAAGAGTGATTACCATGGGAAAATAATATGGAACACCCAATACCATGGGCTCATAAATCACCCATTATTGACCAAGTCATGACTATGAAATTACAACATTTTACAGGGCATTTTTTCTAAAATTTTTGCTACGGGGGAGCTACCCCCAAAACCCCGCCAAGGGGATCTCCCAAACTGTTGGAATAATTTAATTCTTACTACCATTTATTTATTTACATGTGATACATTAATTAATCATTTAGTGGTTAATTCCATGTAATAAATTAGGAAATTGCCATTATGTGGACCACAAGGTAACATGGGAGGATAAGAATACTTCCAAGGTGTGATCTACAATTCATCTAGGCCACTTGGGCGCTTTTCTAACTGATTTTAGACCATAATTAGAAGGAATGGCGCATTTCTGAGTTTTAGAGCTTTTTTACTACTTTTTCCCTATTGGGGAAAAGCTAGTCTACCTAGGAAACTGTTATTTACACCAAAAACTTTCCTTAATGTTTCTTCCACCCAAAATTCGTATTTGGCTTTGTTTTTATCTATATTCCACCTTTAGCTCACTAATTTAGCAATTCGTGAGCTTTTGGGCTGATTTGAAAAGTCAACTTGCCACCTAGGGGGGATGGGCATATTTAGCAAGTCTAATTAAGTGGAGATTCTTTTGGCATCTTCAGCCATTCGAATTACTGATGTAAAGTTATTTAATAGCAACCTATTGCATTCATATGTTGGTTGATGTAATTCTATTCATGAGAAGTTAATACAGAAATCTACTCTTGTGCATAATTTTTGTGCTTTTGACTAGTTGTGTGAGATTTTTCTTATGAGAGAGTGTAATTTCTTGATCAGTTCTTGGATGTGATATGATTTTCACACAAACTAGTCGATACCCCCCCCTTAGAACCCCCATGGCGACTATTTTGGGGGGGGGGGATCCCCCCCCAAACCCCCCCGTCATGGGATAGGATCCAGACACGACTGAAACACGACCTATGAATAAGGAATATCGGGCTCCACAACCAACAAGAAGTGGGAGCAAGGCATGAATGAGGAGATGGAATCATTGGTAAGAAACCATACTTGGGATTTGGTTCAGTTTCCTACAGGTAAAAGAGCATTGCAGAATAAATGGGTTTACAGGTTGAAGGAAGAAGATGGAGGAAAGAAGCGGTACAAGGACAGACTTGTTGTAAAGGGATTTGCACAGAAGAAAGGTATAGATTCTGATAAAATATTTTCTCATGTTGTTAAAATGACTTGAATTAGAACTATTTTAAGTCTGGTGGCAGTAAAAGATTTACATATTGAACAGTGAGATGTAAAAACATCCTTTCTCCATGTGGATTTGGAGGAAGAGATTTATATGCAGCAGCCATAGGGGTATGAGGTAAAAGGGAAGGAGAATTTGGTATGTAGGTTGAAGAAGAGCTTGTATGGCCTGAAGCAAGCTCCAAGGAAGTGGTATTTGAATTTGACAGGTTTATGACAGAACAAGGTTATAGTAGATGTCATTTTGACCACTGTGTTTATTTCAAGAGGGTAGATAATGGAATATATATTATCTTGTTATTGTATGTGGATGACATGCTTGTTGCAAGATATAACATGCAAGATATAAATGTGCTCAAAAGGAAGTTAACTAATTCATTTGTGATGAAAGATTTGGGTGTTGTAAAGCAAATCCTTGGTATGAGAATAACAAGAGATGGGAAAAATCGCAAATTGACATTGTCTTAGGGTGAGTACATACAAAGGGTGTTGGAGAGATTTAGAATGCAGAATGTAGAATGCAAAACCAATTCATACACCTTTGGCCGACCATTTCAAACTAAGTAAGGAGATGTGTCCCAAGACACATGAAGAGATAAATTACATGTCCAGGGTCCCTATTCATCAGCAGTTGGAATATTTATGTATTCCATGGTGTGCACAAGACCAGATATTGCACACGCAGTAGGAGTTGAGTAGGTATATGAACAATCCAAGTAAAGAACATTGGAAGGCAGTAGAGTGGATTCTCATGTATTTGAGAGGTACTACCACTCATGCATTATGTTTTAGAGGTTCAGACACTGTTCTATAGGGATATGTTGATGCAGATATGGTAGGTGATAAAGATAGCAGGAGGAGCACCACAAGGTATGTCTTTATTGTAGGTGGAATAGTAGTAAGTTGGATTTTGAAACTATAAAAGGTTGTTGTACTTTCAACAACAGAAGCAGAGTATGTTGCTGCTACAGAGGCTAGTAAAGAGATTATTTGGTTACAGAGGTTCATGGAGAAATTGGGTAAGAAGCAGGAGAATAACAGGTTATACAATGACATCCAGAGTGACATTCATCTTGCAAAAAAATCATCCTTCCATTCCAAGACTAAACATATATAGCTCAAGTACCATTTCATATGGTCTGTTCTGGAAGATGAACTATTAAAGCTGGAAAAGATACACACTAGCCAGAATCCTGCAGACATGTTGAAAAAGGTAGTAACTAGGTAGAAACTGAGTTCATGCTCAGTTTTAGTTGGCCTTCAAGCATGAAGGTGAAGATGATAAATTTGCTAGATTCAAGGTTCAGAGCATAGTCCAGCAAGTGCAGCAGCGGTGGAGTTGTTGTGATCAGTCTCCAAGTGGGAGATTGTTGGTTGTGGAGCCTTATATTCCTTATACAGAGTTCGTGTTTCAGCGATGTCTGGATCCCATCCCATGATGGGGGGGGTTGGGGGGGATTTCCCCCAAAAAATGGTCTCCATGGGGGGTCCAGGGGGGGCGACAACTAGTTTCGGAGCCCCCCCTTGGAGGGGGCTCGGGGGCAACGCCCTCGTAACGAAAATTTCGGAAAAAAAATGCCCTATAAAGTGTTGTAATGTCATAGTCATGACTTAGTTAATAATGGGTGATTTATAGGCCCATGGTATTGGGTGTTCCATAGTATTTTCCCATGGTAATCGCTCTTTAAAATGAAGGCATTGTAATATGGCTGTGTATTGTAGCATTGTAAAGATCTTTGATTGTGTGAGAGATACTTTGAGAGAGTGAAGAGGAAGTTGCAGCGAATGTGCTGCAAGTTGTATCCCTTCATTTGTTGGATGGTATAATAATAAGGACTGACAATTTCTGTGTGGATGTATCCCATCTTGGGTGAACCACGTTATATTGGTGTCTCTCTTGTAATGTGTTTTATGTGATTTATATTTTCATCTTGTTTAGTGTTATTACTCTACGATCCTATTTTTCTAACAATCTGTATGGGCAATGTGTGACGGGGGGTCATCATGGATACAGTAAGGAGAAACCATTGGTATGTTTGGCTCTTTGTTGTCTTCAATATAATTGTTTTCTTCTTCAAGCACTGTGGGGAGAACTGTCCCAAACGGGTGAGGTTATCTGATAGTTGCTTTTGTTTGGCACAAAGGGTGTGTAATGCAACCAATATAGGACATTGGAAGGAATGAAGAATCGCAAACCTGGATGATCGACATGTGAAAGTATCGTAAGGAGGATTGAGAACAATGGATGGGATTTGAATTTTTCGAAGAGGCAATTGTTGGTCGAGGTGTACAGTAGTGACTCTTCCAAGTGAGATGTGGCGAAGGTGCTTACTATAGGAATGGAGGCTGTTGTGGTAACGATATTTATAGAAGTTGCGTCTAGTGATTGAGGTGAAGGACTCTGAATCAAAGGTTGGGTGAGGCAAATGGTTTCCAAAGCATCTCAAAATCGAGGCAGGTTGGGAGAATGGTGTGTGTAATTCCCAAACTGTGAGCAAATAAAATATGCATGATTGGTACACAATGCCTTAGAAATACGTGTCAATTTGGGCGAAGGAGAGGTGCTCCCTGCTATTGTAGGTGGAGTGTGTGTTGCACTAACAGGGGTATTAAGAAGATTTTTGAGCTTCGTTAAAGTGGGGAACATGTTGGTTGCATGGCCTTGTTTCCTGCATGGGGAACATGGTGGAGTGACCCTTTCCACAAGAGTAGTGGTGGTTACTCGGGATTTTAACCATTGTTACATTATGCCCCCTGCTTTAGTTTTGGTGACCCCCAATGATGAGTCGTGAGCAGGGTTGGATATAAGGGGGGCTTTCAAAGTAGGTTGTCTCATGCCCCCATTAGTGGGTTTAGTGACATCCAACAATGGATGAGTCACAAGTGGAGTAGGCTCATCTTGTCGTATAGATGGTGTGGTCGTCCTAGAAGGCGCAAAAACTGAGATAGGGACAAAATCATAATGTGCTATAGATTTTGAATCCATCTCAGGGTAGGGTGGTGTAAGGTACCACACAGGTATACCCAAAGTGATCCCTGGTAAAGTCATTTGAGCCATAACCGAGGTTCCTTGTACTCTCGTGGGGGGCTGGAAGAATGGTATTTGCAATTTTGGAGGCACTGATGGACTCAAATTATGTTCAATGTTATGGCTTACAGGAGGTGCTGATAAATATGTCTAGAGAGAGATGGGAACATTTTCAAAGGTGAAAATGGTGCACATAAGGCCATTAGTCGAAACAGGGATTTAAGGTGGTGGACATAAATATACCCTTAGCAAGTTAGAGTCCATGTACACTCCTGGTCCAATATCAACATAAGGGTTTTGATTGGTCCCAACGACTGTGGAGAGGACATTGTCGGGGTTGTTGTTGGTATTAGGGTCGTAGTAGTTGAGTTCGTCGAGGGTGACTATTTTCCCATTAAAGGGAAACATCATGATGCAGAAGACTAAGGAGGAGACCTCTTTCATGGCGTACATGTAACTGCAACCCAAGAGGAATAGAGGATATTGTAGTCAAGTTGTGCATCAACTACTTCATTATCAATCATGACCATTTTTCCCCTATCCCGATGGGGACATTCTAGTACAAACCCCGTGGTTGATATGGTCTCCTATCATATGTGTGAAGAGCAATAAAGGAGGGGACTAACTCAGGCGATCCCAATCATTTCCAAATATTAGAGGACATGGCGCATGTGGATGTGCCTTCATTGATGATACATCGATGAATCATATTGTTTTCCACTGTAACAAGGACTTGGAATGCGATTGACGAGGGTAGTCACTGTTCACCTTTGTCGAAAGCAAAGTTCATAAGGCACGAGTCTGAAGGGTCGACTGCAACAAGTGCATTGAGTAATGCCTTTTATTGGGTTGGGAAATATTGTAGCACCTCTAATGTGGACATGGAAATTGGTGACTGAGCCAAGTCATCCACAATACTATAATTGTGGGTGACTTGCATATGGGGTTTATGGGGGGTGCACCGAAGTGGTGCCTTGGGGATCTATGGGATCTGTTCACCACTAGGGCATGGTATTTGTAAAGGGCCCCCAAAAGTGGTAGGCTCATCCTCTACTTTGGGGGGGGGTTAGGCCCACCATAGCCTTTGGCTCAAGTATGAAGGTTAATATATGTCGTCTTCATGTAGATATTTTGGAAGAATCCATCACCGGAGGGGCAGGATTCCTGCTGCTGAGTCACGACCCCTTGTAAGACAGTAGTTTGAGGTTGTGTAGGGTTGGGATCCTAAGGGATGTACACATTTGTCTTCTTCTTAGCTTCCACCAACTCTTGGCAGTCAAGGATGAGAGGACAATGGTGCATGTAATGCCCATATTATCCGTAAATGGATCTAGAGTAATTGGTACTCAAGTTAGCGTTCTTCACTTTCTTGGGGGGGTTATTAGTCCCCACAGGTTGGTTACCCGAGTTCTAACTCTGTTGGGGAGGGGGGTTTCCCCCTTGCCCCTACTGTTGGTTTAGTTTGTTTCTACCCTTATTCTTCCCCTAATTTTGTGGATTCTGGGGATTGGCGGTGGTCAATTGCTCAAACTAGTGAGCTTGTTGAGCGAAAGAAGGTTGGACTAAATTAACCCACAAATGTGCCATGGGGTTAGAACCAAGAGGACATGGGAAAAATAAATAAGGGTTATACATTGGTGGTGGGATAAGCGTAGTTTGTTCCCCATAGGATGTGGACGTAGGGGTGGCTTGCGCCATTTGTGGTGGACGTACCGACGATGCTTGGTTTGCATTAAGGTAAGTAGGATTGTAAGGTCCATATTGTAACTGACCAAATGGAGGATTTGGTACAAGAGCAGGGGGTGCTGACACAGTAGGGACGGGTGGGTAGTGTGGTGCCACGTAAAATGGTGCAGGAGTAGGAGGACCAGATAATCCCATCTGTCAAATGTGATAATCTCATAGGTGTAGGATCCAATGGCCAATGCCGAGGTGCATCAAGTAGGATGGTGCACAGGTAGCTGGATTGGGAATAGATAAGATCGAAATGTCGGGCCTTCAAAATGGATTCTTCCTCAAATGGATTCTCTGAGAGAGAGTTATGCCAACTGTCGCAACATGACCTGTTTATGGGATAAAACAGGAGAGCGAACTTGTACGGCGTGCCACGTGTCACTGGTTCAGTTTCGGCCTCTGAAAAAGTTACCTGAGAAATTAAAGTCTGTGCACTACCTGTCACTTTTTACGAAATTTCATTTGGAGCTTCCTAGCCCAAGTTATGACTTTTTTTCCAAGGTCACCTGTTTATGACTGAGATTTGGAAGAAGCAAAAACCCTATATTGTACAGATCATAATTCACAAAGTACAACGAATTAGAGGTTGTCCTTTGGACACAAGGTACATGGGGATCTTAGCTTCTCCCTGTACGATTTTCAGACCCTGAAACCTCGCCAAAATTTATTTATAGCGAAAGTGCTACGATGACTGGTTTTTGCTATATCAAGCCCTAGCTTCGCAATTGCAACAAGTGTCATACATGCCATACCATGCCTTCTTTCAAGCTAGCTCTGATACCATGTTAATTTTTCAGAATTTATTTCAATATAATCTAGGATTTTAACTGAGAGAACAACATGTACATCATATCTACAACATATCAATCATGGACACAATAATGCAAGCACACAAGAGACACAGAGTTTACTTGGGGAAAACCATAAAGGTGAAAAACCCCAATAACTTCCTCAGAGATAGATAGAGCAATGATACAACCCAAACATAAGAGATAAACATCTCCTAGCAGCAGCTTCTCCTCCTCCGCAAGTGCACCACTCTCCAAAGAGTGTGTGTGAGAATAGAATGATCAAATAGAGTGCCTTCCGCACTTTATTTATACTTGACTTGACTTGCCTAATAACCTTTACTAGGTCGGCCTTAACTTAACCACATAACATAATGCTAACTGGGCCGACACCCAATAGGGTGGTCTAATAACCCTTTGACCCACATGGCCGACCCCCAATAGGGTGGTCTAATAACCTTTCGACCCACATGACTTATACAGGGTCGACCCCAACAAGGTGGTCTAATAACCCATCAAGTATAAGTTACGACACTTACAATATAAATGACGACACTTCAGTATAGAGGAATAATAACATCTCTATAGGAATACAAACACTTCCGTATAGAGGAAAAATACCATCTCTATAGGAGTACAATATACATATATGAAATACATGGCTGAAATACAAACTGAAGTTACATATACATCAACATCCCCTTTCATTAACTTCTAGCACCACTCTAGTTGAGCTAATGACCAAATCATCATCATTTACATTCTTCTTAATTTTTATCTTTTAGGGCGACCTATTTCCTCGTTCTTCGTTCTTGCACAATATTCAACAGATTTGAAATCAAAAATTTGAAACATGATAGCAGTTATTCTTGAGAATCATTGTCAGTAAGAAGTAAAAAAAAATCATATTAATCACGTGTTAATCCACATAACTCCTGAGTTTGCAATAATTTCCTAAAGTTTGTTTTCTCTTCTTCACTCAAATTACGAACAATCTTATAAAGTTTCCTTAAATTTTTGCTCTGCCTGACACGCATAAACCAATACACATCATTAAAACATACAAATAATTCCAATATATTTATTTCATATTAAAATAACAAAAGCTCACCATGTTATTTCTATTGGAAGTGTTTCCCTCGCTCCCTTCACTGTGATCTTTTGATGGGCCATCTTTTATCAATGAACACCTTGCATAATAAAACACACAAATCATAAAATATTTTTTTACAAAATAAGTAAATACTTTCAAGTAAAGATGTATTCAGGACAAACGGTGCTTACATTACAAAAATTACACACCGATGAACAATATATGACAAAAAGCACCAGTGCGTGCTATATGTACTATATGTAAATAAGCAACGCAAATGGTTACATTTTTTAATAAACAAAATTAAACAGTGCATCTTGGAAATATAAACACGTCGTTGTGTCATTTCTGTAAAATGTGCACTGAAAACAACATAGGCATTTGTAATACCCCACAAAAACATTATTATTTTGATTTAAATATTTTGACAATTATTTTTGTGGAAAGAGTTATTAAAAACTCAAAGCGACACTTTGAGCAACAAATTATTTTCTTAATAAAATAAAATAAAATGGCACTTGGAGACTTCAGCTAAATGAGGAGACACCACCATGGCACAATAGAACATGTGTAAGCAAGCTAGAGAGATCTTTACCAATCAAATCCAATCTGAAACTCAACAACAAAACAAGATTCTAAATCATAGGGATTTCAAGATTGATTGGAGATTTGATTGAGATGGCATAAGACCTTGGAAAAACTATATATAAGAGTGCACTAAGATAGCATGGGATGCCATGTTGTGCATAGAGGAACGAGTTGAGTGTTCTCTCTTTTCATAAATCCATCTTTGTTTGTTACGGACTCTGGAAGATAGTGCTGCGAGGAAGTGATTGCTTGCGTTCTAGTGCATGGTGGTGATTCAACTCGGAGGTGGAGCTACGCAAACAGTAGAGTTACTCTCTCTAATGGTTGGGAGGAGTTCATTTTCCAAGAAGCTATTTTTCATCGTTCTCCAAGTAAGGATACTACCGCTGTATAGATTAAAATTCATTATTGGAAAAATTTATGGTTGTGACTCTCTTTATTGTTATGAAAGTATATGGCACAACATGCCTAGTTTTCTGATGGTTATTCATTTATATTTTCTTCTTTTGTTTCATATTCCAATGTTGAAAGTGATTGAATTATTGCAAATTTCCCTATGAATTTTATGGATATTTAGATCTAGACTCAAGTTAACACTATTATACTCGGATTTCAGACTGTCCTTGTATAGAGATTCAATGGAATCGTTATTGTTATTATTTTTTAAAATGACTACTTAGTTTCTGCTTTCAAAGTAAGCTATGACGGAAGTAAATCGAATCTTCCGTCTAAATGAATTTCTAGGCTATTTCTTCCATCATTATTCAGCGATCGAATATATATATATATATATATTAAAAAAACACAAAAATAATAATTCGATGGAATCTTTAATCACTATTTACTTAATCCGATTCTTCAGTGAATGGTCTCCCACTATCCCCAGGACCCCATGTTACTCCTCGAGGTCGCGGTAATATTTGACCGATCCTACAGTAGAATTGTGATATAACACCAAACTATTATTTTAATTAAATACCTATGGTAATATAACACCAAACTATTATTTTAATTAAATACCTGTGACTTGAGTAGTCTCGGCCGACTGATGGTTGATAATGAACTATATGTTAAAAATAGCACACTTACGTATATATAAAGATATAAACATTTTATTTTTTCAACTATCTAGATGTCAACCTATGAGTTGCGTGTGGATCATGGCGTAGCAGTCAATTTAGAGAGAATGATGCCTATTTACATTTTGGATTTGAGGTCATATGTCTTATGGGTGAAATGTATTCTACGTTGGAAATAATGACACTCTTTTTAAATAATTGTGCATATCTATACATATTTTATGCATGCCAAATACGTGCATTCAAATACTTTGTATGTTAGGGAATTTTGAAGATAGATATATGGTGACTTATAAGTATCTTATTTCCATGGAAAAAGATTTCCGGATTATACATTTTTGAAAGATTATGAATTAGACATTTTCGAAAGATTACAAATTATAAATTTATGGACTATAATTAAAGCATTGAGTCATATTGGGAAGTTTAATTATGAGTATTTTAATTATATTTAAAAGTATTGCTTTTCATATTTGTGAAGATATAATGTAAATATGGTGTTTAATGACTTTGGAAGGTTTGTATTTTAATATTTTATAAGAAATGGGAATTA
This sequence comes from Larix kaempferi, assembly GCA_027924585.1. Classification (NCBI taxonomy): domain Eukaryota; kingdom Viridiplantae; phylum Streptophyta; class Pinopsida; order Pinales; family Pinaceae; genus Larix; species Larix kaempferi. The sequence continues at coordinate 16,872,922 of BSBM01000070.1, forward strand.
TGGTAAATTCAATATTGGCATGAAATAAGAGAGAACTTTTTTTTATATTTTGTATTTTGGTAAGACATTTGTGTTTATAAAAGTTGTGAAATGAAATAATTTGGATAATTAAGTATTGAATAAGCATAATTTTAGGGGTGAAATTTAGTCCATGGGCTATTTTTCCATGTTTTTTTTTGGAAAAAAAATTCGTCAATTTACATTTTTTGAAGCCCCATTTCGCCCAATTTTGATGGGGTAAACTTTTTTCACTCTAAAAATCGCCAAATTATTATATAAACTATATAAATTCTTTAGAAATTGAAATAATTTTATAAAAATATCGCCAAATATTTTATAGTTGACATTTTAAAAATTGGTAAGATTCGCCAAGGTTTATACACTTTTAAATAAGTATGCATCCTTAAAATTATCCCTAGTATTGGTAAGATTCGCCAAGGTTTATACACTTTTAAATAAGTATGCATCCTTAAAATTATCCCTGGTATTGAATAGTTGACTTAGCCATTTGTACTTGGAAATACATCTTAAAATACCTTTTGAAAAATAAGCTCATTGTATACTCTCTATTGATTATGGGAAAAAAAAATTGAAAGATTGACTTGTGGTTGAAAATTTACAAAATTTTTGAAGTGTTATATAAAGTTTTTTTTAATAGCTTAGATTATGACACTTGGCCTTATGGTTTCCACTAAGTGTTATGAGAAAAAACTATTTTTGTTTACATGTTCTTTCATGCATCAAAAGAAAGTTTGTGTTACTAAAATACAGGAAGATATGGTCGGAAGATGATCCCCCACTCCACCTGTATGGATTGAACTGAATGATGAGAATAACATTGTAAATAACGAGATTTTACAAACATTAAGGGATTTACAAGTCGAGTTAATGAACTTTAAAACTGAACATGAGAGGGTATTGAAAACCCAGGAATACTTAAATGAAGCCTTACTTTATAAACTAAATGAGATAACTGATGATAAAAATAAGAAGAAATGTAAACGAGAGAAATCATCCTCCGACTGTCATTCTTCTGACGAAATCCCCATGTCCAGTGAATCAGAATATTCTAGTGATAGCTCTGAGGGCAGACGTGGGAAAAAAAGAAAATATAAAGATGAGCTAACATGATAATTTAGAAAAATAAAGCCTCCTACTTTTGACGGCGAAGTAAAAAATGGAGAAGAAGCTGAGGCTTGGCTCTCTGGGATGAAGAAGTACTTTACTATGTACAATTATTCCAACTCTATGAAAGGAAAGATGGCCATATTCAATCTATTTGGAAAGGCTGAGATTTGGTGGCATGACTTAAAAAGAGAAAAAAAAGAATTAATGATAGAAAAGTAAGTTGGAACTAGTTTAAAGAGGAATTTAAAAGATAATACCTCTCAGAATATTACTATGAAGGAAAAGCTAAGGAGTTTATGAGCTAAGACTGGGATCCATGTCTATTCATGATTTCTGCACTAAATTCTTATCCCCATTAAGATATGTGCCTTACCTAAATGAAGAAAAACCTAAAATTCAAAGATTTCTAGGTTGTTTGCCTAACTTTTATAAAGACAAATTGGAGTTTGATGAACCAAAAACCTTGTATGAAGCAATGAGGAAGGCCAAATTAACATATGATCAATCCAAGAGTAAGAAAGGAAATCCTTATAACTTCAAGAGAAGAGATGGAAGTAATTTGAAGAGAAGAGAATTCAAACCTTTTAATAAACACAAGAGTTTCAAGAGAAATACCTTTCAAGGACAAACAACAAACAATAAAAACTGATTATAAACCACCAATGAGAATTGTTGAGTATAAAGATAACCTTTTTAATAAGAAGAAAGAAGAAATAAAAAGAGAACCTTTGTAGTGTTGGGGATGTGGGGAGAGTCATTTCTATCAGGATTGTCCTCATAAGAAGGATAATCAGAATATTCACACAGTCCGAGAAGCAGCCACAGTTGGAGAGGTTGCTCGGAATATACCGCAGATTAGCGTCGCTTTGGACAATTATCAAGCGGATTATCAACCTTCCATCATCGAGGTAGATGTTAATATGTTTGACAAACCTATTTCTATATTAATTGATGCCGGATCTACTTTAAGTTATATTTCTCCTAAGATGGTAGATTTATGTAAAATAGAAAGATGTGATTTTGAAAAGTAGTGGTTAGTACAATTAGCCAAGGGACGAAAAGAAAAGTAACCAGCTTTATTTCTAGTTGTGAAGTTCATATGAAAATTTTTATTACAAAAGTAGATTTGAATATTTCGCCATTAGGATCTTATGACGTATTAATTGGCATGGATTGGCTAGAAAGACATAGAGTTGTGTTAAATTGCTTTGAAAAAACTTTTAATTGTATTGATGAAAATGGTGAAAGTAAAATGGTTAGAGGGATTCCAAAAAAGTTTCTTGCTAGAAAAATATCTGCCTTGCAATTGAAAAAGTGTGCTAGTAAAGGACGTAGGTTGTTTATTGTACACATCACCAAAACTAATGATGATAAACCAAAAGCTAGTTTAGAGGATTTCCCTCTTCTAAAAGGATTTAAAGATGTTTTTCCATAATAGATACTTGGACTACCTCCGAAGAGGGACATTGACTTTACTATCGAGCTAGTACAAGCAGCGGTACCTGCCTCAAAGGCCCCTTATCGAATGAACACACCTGAATTGGTAGAATTAAAATTACAAATGCAAGAATTAATAGATAAAGAATATATAAGATTGAGTGTGTCTCCATGGCGATCACCAGTCTTGTTTGTTTAAAAGGAAGATGGCACACTAAGGCTTTGCATTAATTACATACAATTAAATAAAATGACAATTAAGAATAGATGCCCTCTCCCCCACATCGACAACATGTTTGATCAGGCACGAGGGGCATCGATATTCTCTAAAATTGACTTAAGGTTCGGGTACCATCAAGTAAGAATTAAGGACAATGATGTTCATAAAACGACATTTAGAACATGGCTGGAGCATTGGTCAAGCCAAATGGTAAAACCAAGAACTCGTAATTCCCGTACCGAACCTTTTTTCATCCTAGACAGGAAGGAACGTATTCTACGGAATTGATCCATCGTTCAAATAAAAGTGCCCTGGAAACACTTCAGCCTTGAAGAGGCAACTTGGGAAATGGAGGATAAAATGTGAAACGCATATCCCTCCATGTTCCATAATGAGAAAAAGAGCTCAGAATAAAGAACACCGAGGACAGTTTTAAGAATAAGGGGGGAGAAATGTGATACCCCCAAAAACATTGTTATTTTGATTTAAATATTTTGACAATTATTTTTGTGTAAACATCAGTTATTAAAAACTCAAAGTGACACTTTGCACAACAAACTATTTTTTTTATAAAATAAAATAAAATGGCACTTGGAGAGTTCAACTAAATGAGGGGACACCACCATGGCACAATAGAACATGTGTAAGCAAGCTAGAGAGATCTTTACCAATCAAATCCAATCTAAAACTCAACAACCAAACAAGATCCTAAATCATAGGGATTTAAGTATTGATTGGAGATTTGATTGGGATGGCATAAGACCTGGGAAAAACTATATATAAGAGTGTACTGAGATAGCATGGGATGACATGTTGTGCATAGAGGAATGAGTTGAGCGTTCTCTCTTTTCATAAGTCCATCTTTGATTATTACGGACTCTGGAAGAGAGTGCCGCGGGGAAGTGATTGCTTGTGTTCTAGTGCATGGTGGTGATCCAGCTTGGGGGTGGAGCTGGGAAAACAATAGAGTTGCTCTCTCCTATGGTTGGGAGGAACTAATTCTCCAAGAGGTTATTTTTCATCGTTCTCTAAGTAAGGATACTACCGTTGTATAGATTAAAATTCATTATTGGTGAAATTTATGGTTATGACTCTCTTTGTTGTTCTGAAAGTATATGGCGCAGCATGCCTAGTTTTCTGATGGTTATTCATTCAGTTTTTCTTCTTTTGTTTCATATTCCAATGTTGAAAGCGATTGAATTACTGCAAATTTCCCTATGAATTTTATGGATATTTAGATCTAGACTCCAGTTAACACTATTATACTCGGATTTTAGATTGTCCTTGTATAGAGATTTAATGGAATCGTTATTGTTATTATTTTTTAAAATGAATACTTATTTTATGCTTTCAAAGTAAGCCATGACGGAAATAAATCGATTCTTCCGTCTAAATGAATTTCTACGCTATTTCTTCCATCATTATTCAAAGATCGAATTTATATATATATATAAAATAAAACAAAAATAATTTTTTCTCCACATTTGCAGTTTTTTTGGGGACATTTTGAACAGGTTGAATTCAATCGAAATGCATTATGATCTCAATCCAAGAGAAACTGAAATCCCCATATACCAATATACATAACCAAGAAGTTTACATTGCTGAAAATAAAATCTTATTGTGCAATAGAAAAAGAGATAGAAAACAAAAAGAAAGTAAGAAGAACCCTAGGGTTTGTAGCGACGAAGATAAATTTGAAGGACGAAGAACACAAGGGTTTGCATCATTGAAGGTGACTCTTATATTCTCTATTTTCTTCAAAGATATTATAAAATTTATGTCATTTGTTGATTCTTTTGAAGGTAAACTTACTCGAATGTCTCCGCTATAGAGTTCTATTTGTCCACAGTGATCCCTTACAAAATTTATCTTCAAGAAATATCTCTCCAAACTCTTCCCTAGTAAACCCATCTTGAATAAGTCACTCCTCAAAGTTTTGGGCAAAAAAGGTTTAGGGATTATGACTTTCTTTTATTTATAACCTCACTATCTTAAGATTAAATTCCCACTCTTTTTTTTTCATTTGATATTTCGGTCAGTCGATGATAAACATGCAAATCATTTTTTTCACATCTGGTTTTCGGTGCATATATCTCAACATATCGCATTGGTGCACTATTTCTATACAGGCACACCTTGTAATCTGTCATAAATTTCAACATTTATATTTGCACATTTTTTTTGAAATAGTGACCCACTGAGTAGTCAATTTGGCACTGGTGCGATTTTGTCACATAAGAGCATTGATGACACAAAAAGGCAAAAAATACAAGTGTAAACTTCTATAATGAATAGTTTGTGGAGGTTTTTTCTTTGAAGAGGTGGTTGTGATTACATAGTGCACCCATGCATATCAAATGTGATGACGCACTGGTGCACTTTTAAAGTTTTTGGCACATTGGTTTTGATATTTGAAACCAAAACGTATCCTTTTTCCCAGTTTATTTGTTAAATAGTGAACACATGTATTGATTGTATGCTTCACTTAACTACATGGGGAAAAGAGCAATAAATCAAATGGTTGTTTCTTCAAATTCCAACTCATTCCATATCATTCAAAGTTCAAGTTCTTCATTGTCGTCACCGGTAAGTGCATATTTATTTATATTTGATTATATATTTGAATTTATGATGTCTTTTCATGTGCATTTGAATAATTGTGCATTGTCTTTTGCAAGATCTCGATTCTGGATCAAGTTCAAATGCACATGATATTCCACCACTCCAAAAAAGACACAAGTTCTTATCTAGATGAACATACTGTAGGCGCATTATAGATTATAATGGAAGGCCACTTTACCCTACCAACTGTAGCATGCCATCATCCTGGACCAATGGTACTTTAGGGTGAACTGGATCTCTTTTATGACACCCCAGTAGTATGTCGTTGTTCAAAATGTAAATGGTAAAAGGTGAACCCTAGGTGAGTCACATTGTCCCATTATATTAATGACCAACTACCCAAAGTTGACAGTTTAATACCCCCCATTGTGGTCAATGGTCCAATAGGTGAAATCGAAAAGACACATAGGAACACTTCCATATGCTCATTCTTTGAAAATTTGGAAGTCAATTCAACCTTGTTCCATCCTAAATTGACCAACCCATCTCCTTCTGTTGAGTCAACTGAGAGTTCTAGTGAGCCAATGTATGATATCAATACTACCCAAAACATATCCACAAGGAGATCCAAAAAGTTGTACGAGCTAAGAGAAAAATTATCCAAGTACAGAAAAAAGTCGATTCAATTTTTGGAGGGTAACGATGACTTCTCTCTTCCCATCCACCTATAAAGTAAATATCAAAACAGTTACAATCACGCTCTATATGGTGCTTGGCCGTCTTCGTTGCCTATGCCCTATGTTGGGACCAAATTATCCTATTGTGGTAATATTACATGATCACAAAGTCTAAAATAGATGTTGCAAATATTTGATTGGTTATCCATTCCCATGTGTTTGTTCCTCCCAAATAGTTAGTTGTGCTTATGCCATATTTTGGTCCCCTTTATAGTCAATCTAATTACTAGAATATTTTGAAATACAAACATAGTATTCCAATGTATAGTACGTGCATGGATTGTTGTGCTTCATACTTTAACAAGAACCTGTTATATTTCAATCGTCATCCATGCACTCATGGGAACATTGTAGGGTTCATAAATAGCTCCAAGTGCTCCTTGTTCAATGCAAATTGTTCATTTTATGAACACAACAATGAAAAAGAGTTGCTTATGAAAAAGAAGGCATCTAGATTTTTTGTTGTGCTTGCAATATGTAGTTTGTCTCCCGGTGATGAGTTGTTAATAAACTGTAACTTTTGTAGAACACCAAATGCTTGTAAAAAATGACTTGCATTAGGACTATCTTTAGACTTCCCCTTGGGGCGTAAGAATTGAGTAATTGTATTTTTGGATTTTCATTGAAATTAATGTTAATGTATTGCTTAATTCCACATTTTTTTATAAAGTGGTTGATTGCATCTATACTATTGGAAAAAAAATCTATGCTTCTAATAAATATTTTGTATAATGTTTCAACATGCTAAATCCATTATTTTTACTAATATCATTTATTCAATGTTCAATATTTTTGCAACTAGTATTTCGACAACGATCAATCTATCTACCATATCCCATTGCAACCCACTACCATGTCAAATCCAGAGAAGGCTGCTAAACAAGTAAATCTCAAAGAGGAAGAAAAAAAGGCATGGTTGGATCAACCAACTATTCAATTCCCACTACATCCCGAGTAACTAATTCAAAAATCTTCAAGGATTGGGGATGAAACCAATGATATAGAGGTTGGTATGGATGATTTCTTGCGGGATACCCATGCCATGGAGGGAATGTTGTTAAATGCATTCCAACAAGATGAGCTAGTGAATGATGTTAATATTGTCGATGTCTTCCTCTAAAGTATGAAAACTGCTTCCACCACCCCTCTCTTTGGGCATGGATCAAGGTATACCGAAATGGGGATAACAATGTTGTTATACAACCTGAAAGCAATGCATGGTATGTCGGACACATGCTTATCAGCACTACTAAGGCAATTAACCATCAAGTCTCCATTAAATTAGCAATGGAAAGATATTTATTACATGCTTAGTGATAATCCACATTTATATTTCCCACTAATTGCAAGTTACTCAAATAAAAATCACTTATGCCTAATAACATCCTCTTGGATAACTGTGAAGAGGCAAAGCAATTGTTGAAAAATTTGGGTCTTGAGTATATAACATATCACGCTTATCTAAATTATTGTCTTTTATATAGATGCATATAGGAGGACAAAGATATATGTCCTAAATGTGAGCATGATAGGAACAAGATATAAAAAAAAGGGTACTAAGGCAGATGGCCCTCCTTGTAATATATCGAGGCACGTGAGTATAGTCCCAAGGATTCAAAGTCTTTTTCATTGCAAAGAATTAGCCATGTTACAAAAGTGGAATGCCTCGCATAGAAGTGAGCCAAGAGTTATGTGGATTCTTTCAGATTTAATAGCCATTAAGCATATAAAGGATACATGGACTAATAAATTCAAGGATGAACTACGAAGACTTTGATTGAGCATAGCCATGGCTGGAGTTAATTTCTATTCCCTCCAAAACACCAATTATTCTATTTGGTTAGTGGTAGTGATCAATAACAATATCCCTCCATAATTGTTCGTGAAGAACAAACATCTTATGTTGGCTCTTTTAGTTCCTAGTAAAGGACCGATGAAGAATATGGGTTTCTACCTCCAACCATTGATATACAAATTCAAGCAATTATGGGAAGGGATACATGTATATAATGTATCAAGACACATCTCAATGGAGAGGTATTTTACGTTGTTTGGCATATGTGGATACACCACGCATGATTATCCGGGACTAGGATTTTTCTCTAGTAAGCATGTTGATTGATGTGGTTATATCCATAACATTATTTGAAAAACTTAATCTGGTTCAACCACCTTATTTGGTGCTAATGTGTTATGTATACAATAACATTGCAAATCTTGTAACAAAAGGGTATCATGGATGTAAATGTTGTGGACCTTTAATAAAGGCTAGGTGATTTGAACACCTATGAAAGCCGGTGTATGATTGCTTGAGGATGTTCCTCATGGATGACCACCCTTATAGAAGAGTAGAATCTTCTTTCAATGGTAAACCAGAGAGAACCCAGAGACCTGAAATAATGATACAAACAAACTAGCTTACAACATAGGGCACAGAGAAGGAGAAGGAAATTGCAGAATTTTTCAATTCAAATGGGGAACCTATGTTCGAAGATCTTAAATGTTTTGACAATTATGTTGAGAAAATGCATGTTTGGATGAAAAGAAAATATGTGTTTTATGAGCTTCCATATTGGGAGCATCTTAATATTTCCAACTTACTAGATACCATGCATATATTAAAAAATGTTTCATCTTCTTTACGGAGACACATATCATAAAAAAACTAACACATTGGCTGTTAGGAGAGATCTTATTTCTTATAAGACTAAAAGGAAACATTGGCTAAGAAATGAAAGTAGAGGAGAGGAAAGAACCTCTTAATATTTTAAAGAAGATGATGTCCCATGGATTTTGAAGAAAGATGATCTTTCCTTGGCAAATGATGTTATATTGAGTGTGAAGATGTCTTCACTATATGGGTCGACTCTATGACGATGCTTCACAGTAGAAGGAAAATTATTAGGGTTGAAATCACATGACCATATGAACCTTCTAAGAGTATGTATGTCAATTACATGCTTCTTTTTTATTAGTTTAGGTTATTATAATATGCTATGCATTTGTAGTTTTATGCAAATCAATTTCTTAAGTGTTTATGTTGTAGTGTCATTATCCTTTGCTCATCCATGGTTGTGTGAACCATGACTTCCCCCAGGATCTACAACAAGTTATGTATAAATTATTTGCATTTGTACATTGGATTACATAAAAGGAGATACACATGGCTAGCATTCCACAGTGCATCGACAGATCACTAAGATAGTTTGTATGTTTTAGAAGGAACTACACACAAGTTGTGTGGACTTATAAGTCTATCTTCTAATTCACCTACCTTATAAAATTGAATTAGCTGGTTTGGTCCCATGTTGTTGGATGTTTTTCTTGGCGAGGTTCGCGAAAATTTTGAAGGGGTTTGTTAGACAGAGGGAAAAACCTTAGGGGTACATAGTGTACGAGTCATTCTATACGCTAGTGAATACATCAATCAAATCAATAACACACCGAGCGGAGTGGTTTGGGATGACCAACAAGACGAGGACAAAAGGGAAAGAGAGCTACTCCAAATGAACATAAACACATGCATGATAAAGAGTAAGTCACTTATACTTTGTCAATTTTATATAGAGTAGCTATTTATGGTGAAATTGATAATATATATTTGATCTCAAACTAATCATTTTCCTTTCATGATTACATAAACAAATGCAGAAATTAATGCCATCAATAAATTTGTTCTTTACAATGTGGAGGCAATGCAACCATGGGTCGCATTGTATGAAGAGAAGAGAAGGAAATGGGGCAGTGATAAGAAATAATTCAGACGGTTGAATGGTAGAAGCATGCCTTATCCTGATCATTTAAAAGAAAACATGCCAATGATATGTCCCCACAATTGGGTGGCTTACTAGATTAGAGAGAAATATAGCGCATGCGATCGTTATCCATGTAGTGAAGAGGATGCACTAAACTTAGGGATTGGGTGCAACAACTCTGTAATAATATCTCTATCTACATTGTTCATTTTATAATGCATGTTTGAATTATAACATGTATTATGTTTTTATCAACATCAATTCTTCATATTTTTTAAGTGCATTTGTTCCCATCCATGTCGGCATATGGACATCATTTCTTCACTGAGGATACTGATGATAGATGTGTCACATTTCACAATGGTGTGGAGGTCGAGTTCGACCAATCTAGTTGTGCTAACCATTGTGATCATAGCATAATAGAGGGGAAGCTAGGTTACGTCAAAATGATACATGAGATCATGCAAGTGGCCTTCTCATCTTTCCAATGCATTATTTTTAGGTGCATGTGAGGGGATACTGTTGTAGAAATTTCTCCCTACAGATAGGTAGAAACTCTCTTAGGATAAAGCAGGATGCACTGACTCTATGCTAAGACAAAAAGGAAACAAATGCTACCTTGAGTTCCTGAACTAATCTTCACAACAAGATTAAATGCATTCAGAAGAGATGAAAGACGTAACTCACCTTCCAATTCGACGTTTATCCCGCTTCTAGCTCTTGATCCCGAAGCTCCAATGTAGAACCTGTTGAAATCAAACAAAGGACAAGCATGCGATCTTCCAAATACTTTGAAGCAAAGATTAAATTCAAATCTAAAATAGATACATTTCATATCAAAGATTTATACAATACACATGAAATGGGAAAAACAAGACAAGTTATCTTATATTACAAACTTGAAGAGTGCTTACAAAGGTTGCTTGATATCCAAGCCAATCCTCCAACTCCAAGTGCTTCCTCTAGCTATCTCTGCAGAAGTCTGAAGATCATAGGTTTGATGCCCCAAAAGTCCTCCCTTTGGCCCATGGAAAGTTTCTCTCTTACAGCACATGGGAAGGTTAACCAACAAGAGAGAAGTGTGGATCTATGGAGGGTTTAGTGGATCAGGCCAGCTAAACAAAGAAGGAGTTAGGATCAAACCAAGGGTGGTAATCCCAACAAAATCCAAGGCAAAAAGGCTAATTTCAGACTACCGCGCCCCTATAACTGAGCATAACACGGTAGTACCGCGCCCCAGAGAAGGAGCAATGCGCAGTAGTGCTGACTACCGCGCCCCTGTAGATGTGCAGGGAGTGGTAATGCTCACAAACAAGGCTAAGTTGGGCTGGCAGATGCTAGAAAAAGGTTTTGCTTTCAGCGTTCAATCAGTGTTTTTCACTCTGAATGTTCAGATGATCTTTAAGGGAAACTGTCGTTTAGGTCGGTAATGTAAGGATGCGACACTAATATGTAATGTGTAATATTGAGGTATAACAGATGCCCCCTAAAGTGTGAGGTCAGAAGAGACTGATGGCCGAAAGAATTTACAAATATGGTTCGGAGATAGCATCGAGGGGAGCAACAAGGAGCTGAAACAGAAACAAAATGTCAGATATACCACCGAGGCGGGCATTCCCGTGCTCGGAAACAAATGACTCAAAGCATGGCTGTCAACCAATACATTGCAGATCCATGAGTACTAAGATGATATAGACTGTAGACAAATCATGGCTACTATGAACAAGTGTAGATCCATGAGACAGTGATGACACAACCATGACCAATACATAAGTGGATCTGTGTGACAATACAGAAAAATCTCCATTGCAACCTGGACGTAATCAAAATACAAAAGGGTGTCCAAGGTCTTCTACCCGATCGCAAACGATACGAATCTAGCCATGTGATTACAAGGTGTTGAAGTCAAACATGGTAGAAACCATTTGATTACCGGTCAATGATGTGAACCGTTAACAAATGCGAGGGAAATCACCAATGATGACAATGATCCCCAAGGTATCTATGGTACATCTCAATGAAATGCGAATAAACGAGTTGATGTCGAGCATTCGAGAGATCGTTCGATCAGAGGTCAATGATGTAAACCTACTGTCGAACACGAGGAAACCTGCCATTGAGGCATGCAGGTACCAAGGTACTAGTGGTTGATTCCTAAGTCTGATTCCTGGATAGTGATTTGGTGTCGATAGGAATAGACTCGTTGAAGGTGGGCCATAATGATTCCCACATCATCGACACGAAATCAAAACGAGAGATAGTATGGACCGATGAAACAATAGAATATGTACTGACACAAAGGGAAGGTTTGACATGAAGTAGAGGTGGACTCAAGGTAATAACCCTTTGAACATATAACGGCATGAAACAGAGCTTGGCAGCAGGAACTACTTGAACAGATAGAACCACAGGAAGTGTGAACTCATAGCAATAATGAGGACGCATGATCATAATGATGACACTATCAACAAGACTGACTACCCAAAACAGACAAGGTGAGGATGCATGCCATGTTCAAAGGTGATGACTCACAAGCTGCCAACAAGGTAAACTTGACTCAATTTCCCATTTTCCCCCGACATGATGGATGAGTACCTCTTTGTTGTTTTATGAGCTTGAGGAGGATAACAGATGCTCGGTATAGCTCATCTCATAGATGAGTCCAATCTCACATGTTTTTCGAACTGAGAAAGGAGGGGTTCGTCCCAAAGTGGGCCCTTTGATGTTGAATTTTAACGAGTCCAAGGAAGAAAAACTCGATCGTCATTTCATGTTTAAAGAGTCTGAAAAGAACTAAAGAAGAATCCAACGGTCCTTTTTCGTAAAGTTAGCCTCATCGCCCAAAAAAGGGTAAAACAACACGGGAGAGGACTCTTCTAGTCATGATTGGCTCGAGTATTCCTTTTTCGTAAGTAGTGCCCCCTAGTCCGAAAAAGGGGGTAAACTATCACTAGGGAGACAATCATTCAAATCCTTTTACAAGCGTGAACGAATCAATTTCGCTTGGCCATCTTTTCCTATTTTATGAGTCTGAAAAGAGCTTAAAGAGGACTCCATGTACAACTTTGTCATGGTTGATGACCGAGTATGACAAAGGAAAAGTAAAGTCGACACAGTTCCTTTTCCGTAAATAGTCTAGCGAGGCCGGATAAAGTGATAAACCTATACTCGTTAGACACACCTTTTTACTCCAATTGTTTAACAAGCACGATAATGGTATCAAAAGCACTCGGAATCTTTTTCATGTTTGGGTCCAGACACGAAAAAGGAAAAAGTAAGCTCAAACCACTTTTCATGTTTTTAACCAGAGCACGAAAAAGTGAAAAGTAAGCTCAAACACTATCTTACTGTTTTTAACGAGCTCGAAGATAGGTTGGAATAATGCTCATGATGTCTACTTCATTTTTTAACGAGCTTGTAATAGAAAATGAACTATGCTCAGGATAATTTTCATGGTTTAATGAGCTCGAAACCTAAAAAGGAAAGTATGCTCGAAAATGTTCCCAATGGTGAACTTCTTCCCGTCATGAAATCCAAAGGTTGGTACATGCCCCCAACATGATTGCTAGAAGTAAGTGACTTAGCTCCAACGTGGTGTGGAGAGGCGATCGAGTTGACTTCAACGTAACTTCTAGAGGTTGAAGACATGCCCCCAAGCTTCATTTCATTCACCTAATGTATAGGCGAGTGAAAAGAAGGTTTAGGTACTAAGTCTACGAGGAGACTCAACTCAAAGGGAAAGTATGTGTTTCATTTTTTAACGAGCTTGACACAGGAGTAGAACTTTGCTCAGACTACTGATTTCATTTTTTAATGAGCTTGAAGCCAAAGGTAAACTCTGCTCACGGTTAAGGCCCATTGATGAGTTCCCTCCCAACATGATGACCAGAGGTTGGTAAATGCCCCCAGCATGATTGCTAACGGCTAAACATGTCCCTCAAGCTTCGTTTCGTCTAACTACTCTTCTTCCTTACCCAAAAATCCTGGCTACTAATCCGAATGTGTTCACCAGGGGGGGTAGGGAGAACCGGGACCAAGTGACCCAGGTAGATGAAATGAAGGTTCAAATCCTAACTCTAGCGAGAGACTCGAACAAATGGAAGGGAGATCTATTTCATTTTTACATAAGCTTGAAATAGATAATAACAATGCTTGAAAGGGTCCTTTTTATTTTTTAATGAGCTTAAAACAGAAAGAAATTATGCTCGAAGGTAGTTTCATTTTTACGCAAGCTTGAAACCGAATGTAAACTATGCTTGGGATTGGTTTCGTTTTTACACAAGCTTAAAACCAAAAGTAAACTGTGCTTGAGGGTCGGTTTCATTTTTTAATGAGCTTGAAACAGAGAATAAACTATGCTCAGGATTGGTTTCATTTTTACACAAGCTTAAAACCAAAAGTAAACTGTGCTTGGGATGATGGTTGGTTTCATTTTTACACAAGCTTAAAACCAAAAGTAAATTATGCTTGAAATGATGGTTGGTTTCATTTTTACACAAGCTTAAAACCAAAAGTAAACTATGCTTGAGAAAATGGTTTCATTTTTTAATGAGCTTGACACCGGAATAGAACTTTGCTCCAAGCGTCCCCCCCTAGGGGGAAGAAACCACTAAAACATGTGGAACATTTAGGGAAGTCTGGTGACTAGGAGTCATGCGATGAGTGGGCGTCACAAAGGAAAGTTGATCGATGGTCACAACATTCCCATGATGGGGAAAATACATCACTCGAAAGAGTGAGGACACTACAGCCTTCATTGCATAGACGTAATCACGTCCAAGGAGTAGATTAAAATCTAAGGGACCTTCGACGACCATGACATCAATACAGACAGTTTTCCCTCCCAAAGTGATAGGTAACTGAGGAAGGGACCCTAAAGGTCCAGTAGGCCTTCTATTGAAAGCCAGTATATGGTCAATGACTGGCACAAGCCAAGGAGAACCTAAGGCTTGCCAAGCAGTTGAGGATAGAATACTAACAGAAGCTCCTTCATCAACTATCGTACGAAAAATTTCTTTATCGAAAACTCCTACAGATATTTGAAAAGGAACGCTCGAAGGAAGACGAGATTCTGTTAGACCATTCCAATCAAAGGAAATAACCTCAGTACTTGGAGGGGGTCTCGTGGAAATAGACAAGGTTTCCCCTTGCCGAGGACATTCTGAACCGATCAGGAAAACATCAGCAGTTTCCAATTCACTCTCGCTGGGAAGATAAGAATGAGACGAATATTGTGTCAAGCTGACTGCTTCAGTCTGGACTTTCTTCAATGAAAGAGCGGGATCGAGTGGAGATGATAGTGACTTTATCACTTCACTCTTGGAAGTGAGAGTGGGATCAATTGCAAATGAAACTGAATTGATCACTTGGTCAACCAGCAGGGGGTCAAGGGACAACTTACTATCGTTTGTTGGAAGCACCAGTTGAGAACTAGTAATATCTTCCAACCACCGCGAAGCTTCATCCATGCTTGGACAAAGGAAAGTACGGTGCATACCCTTACATATCAAACAGGTATATAGGACTTTACCCTTCTGACCCTTCACCAAGGGGTCACTGGTTGAGGGAGTGTCATCAACATGATGGTCAGAAGACGACGATACAAGTGGTTTGGGTTTTTTAGACCACACTTCGGCTACACGGGAAAGATAGGTGATCACCCTTACAAAGTTTGCAAGGGAACTTGGGCTTACGAGGTGTTTCCGTAGAATGAGTGCCATTAGAGGCAACTGATTTACGCTTGGTTTCTTACTTATCCTTCTTCTTCTTAACTTTCCTTTTCTTCTTCTTCTTATCCTCCCGATTACTAACACTGTTGCTTTGATCATGCGAGGAAGAAGGAATGGAAGAAGATTCATCCGACAAAGAAGGGGAAAGATTAGTTTGGGGTTGACTCTCTTGTGGTGGAGAATTAACATTCGAAACATTGGGTGCAATCGGAATTACCGAATTGAATAACCATACCGGTAATCCTATGGTTAATCTAGGAAGATTTAACGTGGAAATAAAGGGAGGACCAATATCTCCAACTGGAGGAAAAGTAAAAGGTACCCCTTGAAAACGGGTCTCCGGATTGGTAGTCCCAGAAGGAGCATGGGTGCATTGAGGTAAATTCTCCATGGAACAAAACTAAGTGATGTGGACGAAGTCTTGTTAAAAAGAACTCAAAAACCCTCAGGCAACCGAGCGTGCGAAAGGGGATCTACGAAAAGACAAGGCTCACAGGCCAAAAGAGCAAGCTCAAAAAACTATACTGAGGCCGCTGCCATAGTAAGCAAGCTGTACAACAAAACGGCCAGAATGCCAACAAGCAGCCCTACAAAGAAAAAGACCCTCTACAAGATAGCAAGCAGAACCTCCTAACTAAGAGATGGAGACCTCAACAAATTGTATCATTCGCAAGGTGATGAAATCCAAGTCGAACAATACAAAATGAGAGTCCAATAATGGAAGGATATCCCTCTACCGAAAGGGATCCTGGGTAAAGAGTCCTAGAAGAAAAGTCACTAAGCTACCTCGTTCATGACACGTTGGAAAAGGTTTTCGGCGCTTCTGCCTTATCACCCTTGCATTACTATGAATACAAGGAAGATAATGATTGATGTTTCCGTTAGGGCTAAGTGGAGTGCGGCATTCCACAGAGTCCGTCCGGTTCTCAATCTCGCGGCGGTTTAACCCCTAAAAGTTTAAAACAGTCGGGAGGCCCCTCCACAAACTAGTGTATGACCATGTCAACAAATACTACAGGATTTTAGTTCCCTAAAGACAACGACTATGTCTCAGATGAAAAATGACAAGGGGGAATTATTTTGATGCCTATCCCTGGTGTCCTACCTAACTACCAAATTCTTTTGATTTCCTCAAATGAGGTTAATATTGGTTTAGTTAGGGAGATTAATTTTAGAGGCTGTCTTACTCAATCGGGTAAATGGACGTGAAACATGGTGATGTTGTGATGACCC
The DNA here is from genome assembly GCA_027924585.1 of Larix kaempferi. Classification (NCBI taxonomy): domain Eukaryota; kingdom Viridiplantae; phylum Streptophyta; class Pinopsida; order Pinales; family Pinaceae; genus Larix; species Larix kaempferi. The sequence continues at coordinate 16,889,726 of BSBM01000070.1, forward strand.
AAACCATGCAAATGAGAATGAATCGAAATGAGCCTTTCTATTCGATGAACACTAGCTAACGTAAGGAATAATTCTTTCCGTTCCCAATATGCACAACCCAATGCACATGCAATTTTATTCCTTTTCAAAATGATAGAAAGAAGTAAAATATGTACCCAAAACTAACCCAAAGCAATGAAAAAGTTCTTCATATGAACACCAAACGTAACAATTTTAATCCATTTCTTATCTTTTCACACTTGAAAAAGACACATCCAAGCTATAGAAAGAAAGATTCTACAAACGTTTCCAATTAGATGGAAGACAAAGAAAAGCACTCAACAATTCTATCTTTAACTCGAATGTACACGAATCTGAAACAAGCCTTTCTTCTCCTTATGAATTTGAGACCAAGAATTGCAAATGATCAAATTAAAGCAAGAAGAACATATATTTTTTCCAGTTTCGTGAATATAGCAAAAGAGTGACAAAACCAAGCTTCTCTTTGGACTAAGGCGGAGACAAGGAATCAATCTTTCCCAACAATCATTAGATAGGATGTAAAGGAAATTATATGCCAAGCAATCCAAACACACCAAACCAAAAATGATCTCAAAACTTTAATATGGATCAAAACGACTATAGGATGCAATTTTTTTTCAAAAATAGAACCCATTTCGCTTAAAAATGCAAGCAAAACACTAGTGTTCACTCAAAGGGCCAACATGGATCCAAATCTCGAAAAGACCCAAAAATAACCAAACAAACCAAGAAAAAACACTTTCCAGGAACTATCGCGGGCCTTCAGGCAACTAGGGAGCGGTACTGATAGACTACCGCGCTTCAGACAGTGGTTAAGGCGCGGTACTGCTAGACTACCGCATTCTAGACAGTGGTTAAGGTGCGGTACTACCGCTCTATAGGCAGTTACGGGGGCACGGTAGTGTGTGAATAGGGGGAAAGTGGCGGAATTTTGAGAAAAGATTTTGACTTTTCAAGGGTTTTCCAACCCAGAGGACTTACATTTCACTGTGGTGTGGAGGTCGAGTTCGACCAATCTAGTTGTGCTAACCATTGTGATCATAGCATAATAGAGGGGAAGCTAGGTTACGTCAAAATGATACATAAGATCATGCAAGTGGCCTTCTCATCTTTCCAATGCATTATTTTTAGGTGCATGTGACGGGATACTTTTGACCATAATAAAGTAAAGGAATATTGTGACAGTGAGCTAATATATATCAACTCTAAAAATATGTGGGATGAAAACAAGGAGTCGTATATTTACCCAAAATACTGCATACAAGTGTTCTTTTACTCGGATTTGTTGGATAGGGATTGGTGGTTTGTATTAAGACATGATCTGAGATCAAAACATCTTTTTGAGAATAACAATGTTATCATGCCAAGCAAGGAAGATAATCTAGATGATGACAACGAACAATGATATATACATGTTTCATTTCGACATTTACGTTATGTTCGTGTTTTATGCTGATGAAAGTGTGTTTCAATTAAATCTTCAGTATATAATATAAAGTTGGTTAGTATTATGTTAAATGTTGCCTAGTTGATGATGGTTTGGGTGTAAATGTTCTCAGTTGCCTTTCAATATATAAGTATTAAATACATTGTACTTGATATTCAAATATGGCCCAACACAAAGTAAATTGCACTAGTTATGTTGAGGGCTTTTGACAAAAAAAAATTTAGGGTTCTGACATAAATATTGTATATCAAAAGTAAAAAATATATATTATGAAATCCTTATCAAAATTTTGGGTAGTAATCACATGTGCATCACTATGGGCCTTTGAGATATTATTCAAAATTTTGTATATCCTCCTTGGTATATATTCAAATTCAATAGAAAAATGATTATATATTGGAAATTTGAATTAAAAAAATCACAATATATATTGGAAATGTATATATCGTCATTGGTCTACTAGATACCTATAAATTAAAAGATTTAAGTACTATATTAACAAAATATGGGTGAATATTTGTATAATAAAGTTTCTTTTTGAGGTGTTCATTGCCAATATATATAACATAAATTTAGATGAAACTTTTACTAGAGTATATGTCCTCTTCTCTAGTAGAGTGAGAACATAATCTGTAAGACTTGCTCTCATAAAATCAAATGGTAGTTCTTTTCCCTCATTTTTTATCAACAATATAGATGCCAAGTATAATGGTAAATAATTCTAGTAGGACATTAAAATTTTATGGGATAACTTGCCAAATGTGTGGGAATTAAAATTTGTGGAATTAAGGATAACAATATGTAATTTAAATAGTTAATCATTTTGATGTTTTGCAAATTTAAAATGCTTTCTTAAATGTATGTTTTGATGCAAAAAATTATAAATAATTTTGATCAAAATTTTGTATATTTAGAATGCTTTAAACATTGTGTTTTCATTTGAAGAGGTGTAAAATTTTACAAAAACATTATTTTATTTTGAATAAGAGGTGTAATGTTTTTTGAAAATATTAAATCCCAAAACATTACAAAAGATACAAATTAAAATTAAAAGCAATAACTTCTATTATATTCTGTTAGGAACCCATGTCAACCCTTCTCTTTACTTTCTTAGTATATTGTTGTTGGACGCATATGCTTTGTAAGTCATCCTGTAGTATTTGTTGATCCATAGTTTGTATTATTGTTGTTGGACGCATATGCTTTGTAAGTCATCCCGTAGTATTTGTTGATCCATAGTTTGTACTGGCCCATGGTTTTGACCCATAGTATTGGCGTTTAGACTTAGTATATAAGTTTGTGTTGAGGCCAATGAAGGCACCGTGAAGTTATTTGTATTGAGCTTGCTCAAAGAAGGTTGCCCCCTCGAAGTGGCCTGCGATCGATAAAAATATTCTATGATCTCATATATTGTGCATTTTATCAATTAATTGTTGCAGGTTCCTCGCATCTGGTATCAGAGCACTTTCTTGGGCTCGTTGGGTGAAATTTTTGCCCAAAAAAAAATTTGCATCTGTTGCAGGTTCGGATCTGGGAATAATCCCTATCCGCTTAACTGTGGGAAGTACTTGGGAATAAGCCCTAAAACTCATTGTGAGGAGTACCACAAGAACCCCGAAGTAGCTGGCCCATTGAGAGGACCTGTCAGCGAAAAGGGAAATGACCCCTACCTGATTGACTAGTTCCCACCCGTGAGGTAAACCAAGAGCTGTCGTTTGTGGCAAAACGATTATCAGTTTTACTTGATCCGTGGAATGAGGGGTACTACCCCAATACGTAAGCCGTCGGACAACATTGGTGGCCGAGTGAATCCCCTGAACCGTTAGGAAGCCGAGCATACCTGAGGTCCATATCTATTTTTAGTTGATAAATCACAGATTTCCTCTGTTGCCGATCACTTCCACACCGTTGAAGATCCATCTGTTTCCAATCACTTCTGCGCTGTTACAGATCCATCTGTTGTCGATCCCTTTCATTCCGTTGCAGATCCATTCCGAGAAAAAAAACTGGTTTTCGCCATATCTCCCTTGTTTTCACTCTGTTTCCCTTGAAAACTTCCCTGACACCCCTGCAATCCCATTATGCATATTTCATTCCTAAGGACTCTATTCCAAATTCCACTTCTCAAAGCCAGAAATCCCACATTTGTCCATTTTTAGGGTTTGCCATAACTTCTTCGATTTTCACCCAATCGCCTTCAAATTTTACCACAATGTGCATTTCCTATTTCTGCTTCTTTGTCCCTCTCTGCCAAATTTTCTCATTCTTTCACCCCGCTTCTGAAATCCTCCTTTTTTGCTTCCTTGTCCATTTGAAAGTGTCCAAAACCTATTCAAACCCAAATTACCCATCCAATTTTTTCCCAAATCCAGATTTTCCCTTACTGAAACAGTTTATGTTTTTGTTTTTCTACCCACTAAAAAAACAAAACAAAAAACTCTTGGTTATGGTTGTCACCCACGCAGGAGCAAAAACCATGGAGGAAGAACTTGCGGCCCTTAAAACCAAACTCTAAGATCTGGATGAAAAAATTCTCGGCCTCTATCTTGAGCATTTAGCCATGAACCATAAACGACAGTTAGAGTCTTCTTTAGACAATGGGTTCTCTTCTTCCAGCAATTTCCGTGGTCCGAAGCTTGATTTTCCTCGCTTCAATGGTACTGATCCGACTGAATGGATCTATCGGGCATAACAATATTTCAACCTGCATAATACTTTTGATGTCAACAAAGTTGCACTTGCATCCTTTCATTTGCAACAAGAATCTCTTAAATGGTACCATTGGTACATCAAGGCTCATGAAGAGGCAAAATGGCCAGATTTTTTTCAGCTCTTTTTGCACCGATTTGGTCCTAGTGCTTTTGATGACTTCACCGGAGCCCTCAATAAACTTCACCAAATTGGCACTGTGAGAGAGTATCAAACCGAATTTGAGAAACTAGCCAACCACACGGAAGGATTGCCTGATTACTTCTACACGAGTTGTTTTATCAGTGGTCTAAAGGATGCAATCCGCTCTGAGGTCAAAATGTTCTGCCCCAACACAATGATGGAAGCCCTGGAGTTGGCTAAGTTGGCATAAGACAAGATTGCAGCCCAACAACGCTCCAAACCTACTTTTGTTCCCTTTCGAAATATGGGTTCTCAACGACCTCCCATCCCGCCAGCTCCTCGACCAACTCCTATCAAGCATTTGCTTGAAACAGAGATGCGGGCACGCAGAGAAAAATGGTTTTTTTTATAATTGTGATGAGAAATTCACTCGGGGACATAGATGTGTTGAGAAAAAACTCTATCTCTTGGATGTGGATTCTATGCCTGCCTCTGAAATTGGTGAAGAAGCTCTAGATACAATGGATGATCAAGTCAACATTCAGGAGCCACCTATTGACCCTCCGTCTCAGGACGACCACCCAGAGATATCTCTCCATGCTTTAGCCAGAATCACCACCCCCAAACAATGCAGGTCAGGGGTTACTTCAAGAAGCTTCCTCTTACAATACTCATTGATTCTAGTAGCACTCATAACTTCATTGACCCTCGGATCGCCAAACAGGATGATTGTTTTGTCCATCCTTGCTCCAACTTTGAAGTCATGGTTGCCAATGGGGGCACCTTACCTTGCAAAGGGAAATGTCACAATGTACATATCTCTATGGGAGATTATAACCTGCAGTTTGACATGTTTGTCTTGACCTTAAGCGGATGTGATGTGGTTTTGGGTGCTCAATGGCTACACACACTTGGCCCCATCTTATGGGATTTTGCTGAACTTTGGATGCAGTTTTCACCCAATGGACAAGAACACACATTGACAGGCTTACAGCTAGGGTCTCTCAGCATCATCAGTTCACATCGCATGGAAAAAATCCTTACGAAGAATTCACATGGTGTCATCGCTCAGATCCATTCCATTCAGATGCAACCATCAGCAGTCTCCACTACTCCTTTGGATCTACAACAAATTCTAGATCGATATACATGTGTCTTTGCTGAACCAGTGGGATTGCCACCTTCAAGGCCAGAGGACCATCATATTCAGATCTTTCTTGGAAGCATTCCTCCCAACATCAGGCCCTATCGCTACCCATTTCACCAAAAAACAGAGATTGAAATGCTCATTCGGGACTTACTGAAGCAAGGTATTATTCGCCTAAGCACTAGTTCCTTTTCTTCACCAATTCTTCTTGTTCGCAAAAAAGATGGGTCATGGCACCTTTGCATTGACTTCCGAGCACTTAATCACCTCACAATCAAGGATAAGTTTCCAATTCTCATTGTTGATGAACTTCATGGTGCTCATTTTTTCTCCAAGTTGGATCTTCGTTATGGGTATCATCAAATTCAAGTTCATGAGGAAGGTATCCCTAAAATAGCTTTCCGCACACATGATGGCCACTATGAGTTTTTGGTCATGCCCTTTGGCCTCACTAATGCTCCTTCCACATTCCAGGCCTTGATGAATAAAATATTCTGTCCTTACTTGCGGAAATTCATTCTGGTCTTCTTTGATGATATCCTCATCTACAATAAAACATGGGCTGAACATCTCCAACATCTGGATCTTGTAATGCAAATTTTCTTTGACCATCATCTCCACGCCAAACAGTCTAAATGTGTTTTTGGACATAAGGAAGTAGAGTATATCGGGCACATTATTTCAGCACAAGGGGTTCGCGTGGATCCTGCCAAAATCCCTGCCATGAACAATTGGCCGTATCCTCCGACACTCAAGAGACTTCGTGGTTTTTTGGGGTTGACTGGCTACTACTGCAAGTTTTTCAAGGATTATGGGAATATTGAAGCTCCATTAACTGCTCTATTGGAAAAGGATGCTTTTACATGGACACCTGCTACGGCGTGTGCATTTGATAAACTGAAACAAGCGTGTACTACACATGTTCTAGCTATGCCCGATTTTTCCAAGCCCTTCACTATTGAGAGTGATGCTTGCGGCAATGGACTTGGTGATGTTCTTATTCAAGATGAACACCCCATTACGTTCACCAGCAAATCCATTTCAGGTAAGAATTTAGCTGCCTCTACATATGAGAAGGAAATGATGGCTATTTTGCATGCAGTATAGAAGTGGCGACCCTACCTATTAGGGAATCATTTATGCATAAAGATTGATCACCAAAGTCTAAAATATTTCCTGGAACAGCGTGTCTCCTCCCCAGCACAACAGAAATGGGTTAGCAAACTCATGCGTTATGACTATGAGATCACTTACAACAAGGGTAAGGACAATATTGTGGCGAATGCTCTTTCTCGCACAATTGATGACCAAGGTTCTCTTTCAGCTATTTCTATGCCTGTTCCAAATTGGTTGCAATCTATTCAATAGGGCTATGTCAATGACTCTTCATTATCTCAAATCATCCAATGCTTGGCCAAAAACCCTTCTGTTGTACCACATTACTCTTGGGATGGTGCTTCCCTAAGATACAAGGGTCGTTTGGTACTTCCCCAGAGCACAGATCTTCAACAGGATGTCTTCTATGAACTCCATGCTTCTCCATCGGCAGGGCACTCTGGGTTCCTCAAAACATATGAGCGGGCACGACGTAACTTCTTTTGGCAGGGAATGAAAAGGACATTTCAACAGATGGTGGTTGAATGTGATACCTGCCAACGCAATAAGGGTGAAACGATACTCCTTTCGGGATTGCTCGAACCCTTTCCCATACCTACACAGATTTGGATAGATATTTCTATGGATTTCATTGAAGGGATCCCTAAATCTAGCGGGAAGACAGTGATTTTGGTTGTGGTTGATCGCCTCTCCAAATATAGTCATTTTTGTGCTCTCAGCCATCCCTATACAGCCTCTTCAGTCACTCAAATTTTCCTGGACCAGATATTTCGTCTTCATGGAATCCCTTATTCCATTGTCTCGGATCATGATGCGACTTTCACCAATCATTTTTGGACAGAACTATTTCGCCACACTGGCACCAAACTGAAGATGAGTTCAGGGTATCACCCACAAACAGATGGTCAGACTAAAATTATCAATAAATGCTTGGAAACTTATCTTCGTTGCTTCACCTCTGAACAACAACATTAGTGGGAAAAGTGGCTCCCTCTCGCTGAATGGTGGTACAATACCTCTTACCACACTTCCTCTAAAATGAATCCATATGAAGCAGTCTATGGTTAGGCACCGCTATTTCTTCTTCCATACACCCCCAGCAGTTCACCAGTTCAGGCAATTGACACAGTCCTTCGAAACCACGATCAGATTCTTCGCATTTTGAGGGACAATCTTCACATGGAAAAAAATCACATGAAGCAACAAGCTGATCAGCACCGTTCCGAGCGCACTTTTCAAGCAGGTGATATGGTTTTTCTTCGTCTCCATCCTTACAAGCAATCCTCCCTGAAACTCAAAGGGCATCATAAGATTGCTCCAAAGTTCTATGGGCCATATAAGATTCTTCAGAATATTGGGTCAGTTGCTTATAAATTGGAACTTCCTCCTTCTTCCCGAATTCATCCAGTATTTCATGTCTCTTGTCTGAAGAAATTTCTTGGCGCCAACATCAGAGGACAAACTATTTTACCAGAACTGGATAATGAAGGATCCATCCTTTTGGAGCCGGAAGTCGTCCTCAATAAGCGCACTCATCAGCTTCGCTCTCGCTCTATCACAGAGGTCTTAATTCAGTGGCACATAATGCAACCAGAGGATGCTACGTGGGAACCACTCCTTCAGATTCAACAACAATTTCCACATCTAAAGCTTTGAGGACAAAGCTTTTTCTAAGAGGGAGGGGATGTTAGGAACCCATGTCAACTCTTCTCTTTACTTTCTTAGTATATTTTTGTTGGACACATATGTTTTGTAAGTCGTCCCGTAGTATTTGTTGATCCATAGTTTGTATTATTGTTATTGGACACATATGCTTTGTAAGTCGTCCCGTAGTATTTGTTGATCCATAGTTTGTACTGGCCCATGGTTTTGACCCATAGTATTAGCGCCTAGACTTAGTATATAAGTTTGTGTTGAGGCCAATGAAGGCACTGTGAATTTATTTGTATTGAGCTTGCTCAAAGGAGGTTGCCCCCTCGAAGTGGCCTGCGATCAATAAAAATATTCTGTGATCTCATATATTGTGCATTTTATCAATTAACTGTTGCAAGTTCCCCACATATTCTTATAAAAGTTGGACTTTTCCCATTAAAAGTATGAGTATGACTAGAGACTTAATATACAAGTATAAGACAATTCACATAATTTTTACTGGTTTTTGTGCGTTTAAGTCACATTGTAATCAAACAATCAACAACATCTCTTTCTCACAATTAAAAAATGCATGCCCATCAAAAGAGCAGGGAGTACATGCCTCAATGTGGCCCTTGTTAATATAAGAGTGGAATTATAATAATATCATTTAATGTCGATAACTCATACTATTTGTAGAAGTTTTTTTTACTGCCTTTTCTTACCTTCCCCTGTGGTTGCCTCTCGTTCCCTTTGGAGATGGAGCCTATTGACATCGTGGACTGCAGTAGCGACACGCTGCACCCCAGCGATATTTGGAGTTCGCCACCTGGCGATGGCCGGTTTTCGAAAAGTTTAGGTGGTTTTGACGGGGGTTGTTCAGCAGGCTCACCTCTGAACGTCGGCTTGTTTACCTCCGCCGCACCGGCTCCTCTGGTTTACTCTCCAGCACTTTCCGTTTTGGACTCCCCTCTTTGGGCTGGAAAAGGTGAAGACATTGCAGTGTCGAATAGGGCAGCCTCTATTTGGGGAGTATCGGTCCCGCAGCAGCCCTCTCCGGAACCGATTAGTGAAGGTATTGGTGATCTCCCTGAATTTCTGCTCTCATCGGAGGGTTCTTTGGATTCTTCGGTGCAGGGTTTTTGTGGGGTGTCGATCAAACTTGCAGAGTCACAGGGTTTGAATGAGCTTGGGGTACGGCAAGGCGGTGATTGCACTACGGCGCTGGACTGGGCCGAACATAGAGGCTTCTCTAGCCCGGGTGGTGCGTTGTTTGGGAAGGTTCCCGGCTCTGGTGTAGATTCTGTGGGTGCTCTGAACCCTCGGGCAAAGACGCGGAGGAAGTGGCTAAAGAACTCTGGTAGAGCACCAAATTACGCCTTGGGGGAGGATATCGGTTTCCAACAGATTCTAGAAATGGCAAACTCTGTTTTGGTGGGCAGGGTCTATGGCAGGGCAGTAAGTCTTCAATCGGTGATTCAGTGGGCCTCAAGTGTCTGGTTGGACCACTGTGGATACGTTCCAAGGATTGTTGGACTCTCTGGAGGATGGTTCGCTTTTCACTTCAAATCGGAAGCGCATGCAGCATGGGCGCTCAGCCTAAACTGGTCTATCTTCAAAGCGCCACTACTTCTCAAGCCATGGACCCCGCTTTTTGATGCTAGTCGTGAGAGAATGGATACAATCCCACTCTGGGTTCGGCTTCCTGGGTTACCCCTGCATTAATGGACAGAAGACCACTTTAGGAGCATTGGAAACATTCTGGGAAACTATTTGGAAGCCGACCTCTCGTTCAAATCTTCTGCTGTTCAGAAGGTGGCTCGGATCCTGGTTAGCATTAATGTTCGAGATGGGTTATTTGAGTGTATAAATCTGAACTGGGGACCTTACTGTTTCACTCAAACTCTGGACTATGAAAATGTGCCGTTTCGTTGCAGAAGATGTCATGCGTATGGACATCCGGCAGTTGAATGCTCTATGCCTGTTCGTATGAGGTTAGGCAAGAATTTGAAGAGGAGGCCAGCTGGGGAGGAGGTAGGGGATTTAGGGAACATTGAGGAGCAGGAGGGGAAGGACTTGGGATGCACTGCTGATAAGACTCCCACTTCCAATGAGAAGGATGAGAACACCAAGGCGACGGAACTGGAAGTGGTGAACATTCAGGAGACGGACAGCATTGTCCCGGAGATGCACCTTCCTTCTGGCGGAGCAGCGACTGAACAGGTCTTAACATCTGATTCGGCTCCGGTAGCCTCCTCGCTGGCTCTGGCAATTGTCCCCGACACGGCTGCTGGTACATTTTCCGTTCCTTCCTTAAACCCTTCCTTCAGTCTTTTTTTTAATAACTTTGTTCATTCTGGCTTCGATTGGGTGGATGGTCTTAAGAACTTGAACATTTCTACTAAGCCTCTAGCTATTCTACCCCCTCCTTCGAATGAGGTTGGCTCTTCACCTGTGACGAAAATCATCCGGGTTCCCTGTCCTACCACTGGTAGTGTTGAGGACTCTCCCGTCTTAGTTCAAATGCTGGCTGAAGCCCCCTCAAATTCTGGTTCCTCGGAGTCTGGGTATTACCTTCGCTCTATGAACAAAGCTAAGGGAGGAGGATTAGGGCTGGAAAAACCAAAAAAACCCAAAACCAGGGGACGGAAGTCTTTCATCTCACAGGCCAAAACCAGGGCACGATCGGATCTTCGGAATGGTACTCAACTTTCAATTGAAAGGGCACTTAGAGCAGCGAATGCCCACATGGTTGGGTTGTGATGAAGATTATGTCTTTTAATTGTCGAGGTCTGGCTGGTCCCTCCAAAAGACCAGCTCTGCGACGGATGCTACAACTGGAGCATCCAGATGTTCTACTTTTACAAGAAACTATGTGTGGTGGTACTGAGGCTATTGACAGGCTTAAGGCCTGGTTTCCTGGATGGTGTTTTGAAGCTTCGGATGCTAGGGGCCGTTCCGGTGGTGTGGCAATCGGCTGGAATGAAGCTAGGGTTTGTGTTACTTCCAGCTGGGGGATGCAGTCGGTTCTGGGAATCTCCTGCAATTTCCTGGAGTCGGTTCGTACCTTTACCATTGTCAACATTTATGGACCTTACTGTGAGAGAGAGTTGTTCTGGAATTCACTTCTGCGGAGGAACCAGCTCAGGGGGGATTCAGTGATTTTGGGGGGTGACCTAAATTTCTCATTGGGCCATGCTGAGGTTTGGGGACCAAACGCCAATGTTGATCCCCTTACTAATTTCTTTATTCGGAAGCTTACTGAAGGCAATTGGATTGATGTGGAACCTGTTTTGCTTAAGCCAACTTGGAGGAATAAGAGAGTTGGTCTGGACAGTGTGGCTAAGAGATTAGATCGGTTTCTACTCTCTGAGAATCTAGTGGAGTCAACCTTCTACGCCCGACAATGGATTGGATCAGGGGGCATTTCAGATCATGAACCTATTCTTCTGGAGCTGAAGGATGGTCCCCACAAACCTCCTGCTCCTCTAAAATTCAATAAAGTTTGGCTGGAAGACTCGACCTTCTTGGAACTGATTCAACAACACTGGGTACCCTTTCATACCGAATCAATTCACTCTGCTGCCTTCCATTTTGCTGAAAATCTCAGGACTCTTAAGGAACCCATCAAAGCCTGGGCAGCAGAGAAAAGGAGGAAGGATGATAAGACTCTTAGAGATATTGAAGAGGAATTAGCCACTATTGCTGAGGAAGGGGGAGGAGGTTTCAGTTCTCAACAGTCAAAGGATCGTTTGGTACATCTGGAAAATCTGAGGAACCGTATGCTTCTTCAGTTAGAGGAAACTTGGAGACTAAAAAGCCGAGCTTTATGGTTGGAGAGTGGGGATGAGAACTCCAAATTCTTCCACGCTTATGCCAAGGGAAGAAGGTCTGCCAATACCATTTGGAGTCTGGATGATACTGAAGGTAACTCTTGGTCAACTTTTGAAGGAATGGCATCGGTGGGGATATCTCATTTCAAGGACCTCTTCAAAGCCAGTGAGAGAGTGAATATTGGAGAAGTGATCCAGGTTGCCCAGCTTTTTCCCCGGTTTGTGGAGATAGAGGATAACAGGAACTTGATGGCTCCCATCACAGGGGAGGAATTAAAAAAGGTTATGGCTAGCTTTCAAAAGGACAAAAGTCCAGGGCCCGATGGATGGACGATTGAATTTTTTATCGCTCTCTTTGATCTCATTGGGAACGATCTGCTTGAACTAGTGGAAGACTCGAGAAGAACTGGTAGGGTGCCAGCCAGCATTAACTCCACCTTCATTGCACTTATTCCCAAGGTGGATACTCCTACTACTTTAAACGACTTTCGGCCTATCTCCTTGTGCAACTGTGTGTACAAGATTGTCACTAAGATAATTGCTTGCAGACTCAAACCTATTCTCTCCTCTCACATCTCTGAAGAGAAGTTCGGGTTTCTGGAGGGGCGTCAAATTCATGAGGCTATAGGCATAGCTCAGGAAGGGATGCACAACATCAAGACTAAAAAACTGAAGGGTGCTATTCTCAAAATCGATCTCTCCAAAGCATTTGATAAGGTGAGCTGGCTTTATATCAGACTCATGCTTACCCACCTTGGTTTTGAGATTGGATTTGTTCGCTGGATTATGAGTTGTATAACCACCGTCTCTTTCTCTGTCTTACTGAATGGAGCCGCTTCCCAGTTCTTTCACTCGGGCCGTGGATTAAGACAGGGATGTCCTCTCTCTCCTCTTCTATTCTTGCTGGTGGCGGAAAGCTTGAGTAGAGCTATCTTGGATGCCAAACGGTCTGGCGTTTTCGAAGGGATTTTGGTAGCTCCTGGGCTTTCTCTAACTCATTTGCTTTTTGTGGATGATATCCTGATCTTCTGCTCTGGCTCTTATTCAGACGCTGCTAAACTTAAAGAGATGTTGCAACTCTTCTCAACAGCTACGGGAATGGAGATAAATGATGGAAAATCCACAATTTCTATCTCGCTTTTGCAGGAGGAGGATCTCACTTTTTACACTACTTCCTTTCCCTTCAGGACACTCAATCTTTCGGATGGGATTAAATACCTGGGGTTCAATTTAAAGCCTAATGACTACTTAAAAAAAGATTGGACCTAGTTGCTGGATAAATTGGAAAAGAGGTTGAAGAGTTGGAGTTTTAGGTGGCTCTCGCGCGCTGGGAGGCTTGTTCTTGTCAAGTCGGTGCTGGAGGCCATACCGGTCTACTGGATGTCACTTGCTTGGATCCCTAAAGGGACACTGGAAGCAGCAAGGAAGATTTGTTTCAATTTTCTGTGGAATGGGAAGGATGATGCTCATGTCACCCTGTGGGTGAGGTGGGACAGAATTGCTGCTCCCAAAGCTCTGGGAGGTTGGGGCCTCAAGAATATTTTTCATTTCTCTCAGGCTCTGGCAGCCAAATGTGGATGGCGGATGATCAAGTCGGAAGGATTCTGGGCCAAGGTTATGCTGCGGAAATATGTGGAACCTGACTCGGTGGAGGAATGGATAAGATCTCCTAACAAGAGGCATCGTGGCGGCTTTGTCATCTGGAAAGCACTGGTAAAATCTTTCGATATCATAGAGCACAATCTGGCATGGGAGGTTGGCGATGGACATAGGTTTCGGATCGGCCGCGACCCCTAGGTCGGATGCAGCGATCAGCATATTCTGTCTGTTGATCTGATGGACGCACTGAGACATCGAGGTATCATAACACTCTGCCATTTAGCGGACTGGGATAACCTCTGGATGGGCAGACCTCTTTGGAGGAGGCCGGACTCACTCGGCTTAAGAGCGGAGCTAGTGGAGGAATTGAGGATTTACTGTAGAGCTCTCTGTAGGGATCAGGTTTTTCTGAACGATGGTGAAGATTCACTAATCTGGGATGGAGACCCTTCAGGATTATACACCCCTAAAAGTGGTTATCTGTGGATATCTGAAAACCTTGAGCCACGTGAATTGGAATGGTGGTGGAAAACGGTTTGGAAGCTCCATTGCCCTCCCAAAGCCAGACTCTTCCTGTGGTGTACTATGGCAAATCGGATTCCAACGTGGGAAATTCTGCATAAGCGCTGCTTCCACGGGCCTAGTCGATGTATTTTGTGTAAACAGTGTGAGGAAACGACACCACACCTGTTCCTTCAGTGCCACTTCACCAAGGAGGTCTGGAATATTACTGCTCGCATTTTTAAAACAGCGCTTCCCTGGGCAGGGAACTCTATGGATGAAGCTTGGAGAAGTTGGACTAACTCTGTAGCTCTGAAACCATTCAAAGCTCTCCCTCCGGTGGTAAACTGGGGACTTTGGCTCATGCGTAACAATGGACTGTTTAATGACAAATTGGGCACTCCGGCTCAGGTGGCTCTATAGAGCTGTGGGATCTTTATAGCCCTCTGACGGGTCCGGCAGCCACCCTCTCCCCGCACTATTCTTCCTGTTGATATTGATAGATCTCAACCCTGGGGCTTCTTCGACGGGGCCTGTCAAAATGACTCTTGTGGGGGAGGAGCAGTTCTTTACTTATCCCCTGTGCATTTCTTTGTGATGGCCTTTGGTTTCGGTAGAGGAACCAACAATTGGGTTGAAATTCTCAGCGTCAAGCTGCTGCTCTCTTATGCTTTGGAACGTTCTTTACTGAATTTGAACGTCTTTGGGGACTCATTGAATGTGGTTAATTGGGTTAATGGCACATTTCTCTACAACAACCGGAGGATTGCCTCTGTTTTGGATCAAATTCAGAATGCCTCTCTTACACTGGATACTTTTACTTGCAGGCACACATTCCGTGAGAACAACACTGAGGCGGATGCGGCCTCCAAGGAGGGACTTACCTTGGGGGATGGCATATGGAAGATTACTGAATCGCTGAATGGGAATGTGCTGGTTTACTATCATCGTCCATTCATTGAATGAATGGGGTTTTGGGTCCTTGGTCCTTGGCACCGATTTCTGATTTTGGAGATATTACCATGTGGAAGTCTATTCTGAACTAATTGATATGTAATTTGTTTTTGTATTTAGGAATTGAAACATCCTGCACCTGTTTATATGGCTTCGCTGAAGCATACTCTTTGAGTTTTGTAAACAATGTAACTTCTCACACAGTGAGAACATCGCAGTTATATTTGGGAACTTTACTGGACAACTGTCTCTGCAGTACTATACTCCACTCTAGATGAGTGAGATGATCAATGTAATTTCGTACTCCTTGGATGAAATGAAATTACGCTTTTTTTTCGAGGAAAAAAAAAATCATACTATTTGTAACTTTTTTTGTACTAGTGGAATCGATAACTGGGGTGATGCACATATTCACGTTACACAAGGTCGATTCTCATCCGCCACCACTATAACCTAGGTGTAACCACACCACCTGCAAGCATGGGGCATGGGTAAGATGGGGTGATTTGAACTCTTAACCTCTATATACACCATGACCCTTATTTCACTTCATTTTCCAATCAAGCTACACCCCTACGGGCATACTATTTGTAACTTTACTAATACAAGACTATGACCAAATTATTCATTCTTTAACCCATATGTTTTTTTATATGAAAAGACACAACCAGATTTGAACCCAAAATCCGACAAAATCCCAAAAATTGCCCTTGTCGTCAGATATCACCTTTATAATTTTGAATTTTCTTTAGTTTTTTTTTTTTTTAAATTGACCCTAATGGTCATCGGATATTCGACGGTTATCGAATATCTGACAATGGTCGTCGGATATTCGACGCTCTCAATCGAATATCCGACTTGTCCGAGTTACGACGACTAATAAATTAATGTCGTCGAATATCTGACAATCCTTTTTTTAGAAACTATAAATTATAGAAATATTTCAACATGTTTGTTATACAAGCGACGGTTTGCGGAGATTATAACATTTTCACATACTGCTTTCCATTCAAAAAGACACAATTATTTTAGTTGTTATTGTGATTACAAATAGTGAAGTGTGGAGCTTGATTTTTTAAGATCGATAATCATCAGTCAAGCTTGGTAAAAGAAAATGTCACATAGCAATATTCCTGATCCAAAAGAACAAAATCGAGAATTGCTTGCTAGATTGTGGGATGGAGTGAAAAGAAAGGGTGATGGGAAATGTTATTGTCCATGTAGTCAATGCAAGGGCTTTAAAAGGAGAAAAGTAAAGATCACAACAACTAAAAAGCATTGTAGGGAACATGGACATGTTGAGGGGGGACATGAATATCGTTAATTGGTAAGTTGTTCATTATATATGTCTTTATATTTATCATTTTTGTAAATGTATGTATCATTTTAATATTTATTATATTTACTAATATCTCTTGATGGTTTGTAATTATAAAGGAAATACCTCCTACGGCATATCGCCCAAACGATGTGCTTGCATAACAAGCACTGAAGGAACATGGAGCTATAAATATTGAATAACAAGTTAATGATCATATTGAAGAAGATGATCATACTGATAACATAACTGAAGATGATGGTACAAATACATTGATCCATGATACATTTAATGTTAGAATGGATGATGATCATGAAAATGATGACTTTGATGATGTTCATGATTTACCTCTTCTTGAGAAGGCATACAAACCCCTTTATGAAGGCTCCAACACAAATATTCTCTTTGCTATATTGTTGATAATGAACTTGAAGGTTATGAATGGTCTTTCCAACACATATGTTAAGGTATGTAATATATTCCATCACATATAATATATGATCATGATAAAGGTTATCTTTGTTCCTCTAGTAATTCTATTGTTAATTCATAAGTAAAATTAATACAGATGAAATATGTTTCATTAATATTCTTTATATATTATATTAACTAGTTTTTTTTTTAATTTGGTGTAGCTTGATATTTGAATTTTTGTTACTGTCAAATATTTTACCTCGCACATACCGAGATTTATCTGCCATCATGAAAGAAATTGGAATGTAGTATGAAGCAATTGATGCATGCCTCGATGACCATATTATATATTATAAACAACATGAGTTTGAAACAGAATGTTCATAATTTCATACCAATAGATATCAAACATATTAAGTAACAAAAAAGGTGCCTCACAAGGTTCTTCATTATATTCTCATTATTCCATGTTTGCAATGACTATTCAGGTGAAAAAACATAGCACAATATGGACTACCATGCACATAACAAAATTCAAGATGACATTCTTCAAATGCCTGCAGATGGTTCTGCATTTAGAGACATGGAGGGAAAATGGCCACACTTTAAAGAAGAACCTCGTAATGTTAGGATTTCTTTGGTAATAGATGGTGTCGATCCATTTGCAAAGATGAGATCTATTTACTTGGTGTGGCCTATTTTTGTTATCAACAATAACATTCATTTATGGATGTTAATAAAGAGGGAGCACATAATTTTGGCAATGAGTGTTCCAGGTATGTGTCTACAACAATTAATTTTTAAAGTAGTAGCATCTCATTTGTCGTATTTTGTTGCATACCGTCATATTTTTTTTCATCTACTCATGTATATTATTTATATATCTAAAATGGTTGTAATAATTATGTATTTTATATGTTCAAATCAGTCAGTTAAGTACCAAGTTAAAGATATGAATGTATATATCGAGCCTCTTATTGACGAGCTACTAAAGCTATGGAATGGCATCACTATGTATGATATCTCTAGACCAATATGAAAAAGACAATTTCAATTCCATGCAATGCTTGTATGGACAATTCATGATGCCCCGGGGCTAACCCATTTTTGTGGTATGTAATTATAACATCCACTTTAATAGTATTTAGTTTTATGAAGTTGATATATTAATTGTGAATGTTTTTTAAATAATCCATTCATTTTATATAATTATAATTGACATAGTTAATCCATCTCTTGTAGGTCTTCAAACAAAGGAAAAATTTGCATGTCCAGTTTGTGGTCCTAAGATGAAATCTTGTCGTTCAAAAAGTTTAGGAAATGAGGTGTTTGATGAGTATAAGCACTTCCTCTCTATGAATCATAGGTGTAGAACTACCAAAAAACATCTTTTCAATAGGAAAGAAGAGACTGAATTAAACCACAAAGAATGACACCTCACCTATGGAAGTTGCAATATAATAGAAATCATTAAGGTACGTACGAATCAAATTGTCTATCTATCATCATATATGAAATGTTTTGAAAAAAAATATTATTGTGTGTTGTTTACTATAATTGACATTGATTTATGTAATTTATTTATAAACTATGATTCATGATGGTCGTCGTGATCATGAAAGCATTAATGGGATTCCACGAGGAATGAAAAGTTATCCTAAACAATTCAATAGGTTCCTTACTATGAGCACCTACAAATTGCTCATATGTTTGATACAATGCATATCAGAAAGAATGTAGCTAAAACATTATGGCGAATATTGGATGGAATGAGTGACAAAGAAAAAATTGTCAAAGGAAGCCAATCATGCAATGAAAGATTTCATTCAAGTACATAGCAATGGAGACCAAATTAATATAAACTCACTTCCAAAGTTGTTAACGGAGTAGCAAAGCAATATTGTAAAAGAAGTCATGCGAAAATTTAAATTTCCCACTTGATTTTTTTCGAACATGAAGAATATCATAACAAAGAAAGGTGATTTTGCGGAGGTGAAAACGCATGATTGGAATATCTTCATCAAGGTAATTATTATGGTATATATATTGATATATTTTTTATACTAGTGCATGTTGTTGGTATTTTTTTGTCTACTTTTGTAAAAAATAATGAAACGATTTTTATATTGTTACAGTATGTTCTACCTCTATCTCTCCCAAACAACTTCAACAACAATGTCAAACAAGTTATATATGATCTTGGAAAATACATGAGGTGAGTAGCGATATTTTGTATGCACAAAGTGTTTGTTTAATTCATTGTAGAACTTATATTTGACATTTTTTTTACTAATTGTTACGTAATAAATGTTTATTTTTGTTAAATCTCGTGATTTTTTTGCATCGCTTGTAGATGGTTATCATCTAAAGAAATCCATAAAGAAGATATAAAGTATTGGAGGAGAGAAATTCCTAGTCTCGTGTGTTAAATGAAAAAGCATCTACCTTCGGCATTTTTCAATGCAAAAGAACACTACCTCATACACCAAGTTGAGGAGATTGAATTGTGTGGACTTGTACACTCAAGGTCAATGTGGATGGTCGAGAGGCACTTCAAATTTTTTAAGGCTTTGGTTAGACAATGAGCCTGTCCTGAGGGTTCTATTGTGGAGGGATATATGGTATACCAGAACATGATATATATTAGTGAATATCTTCCTAAATTAGTGTCAAAGCTCAATTTAGGTCGCATTTGTGATCCAAACTCAATTAACAATTTCGAAGGGGAGTGCCTGAAGGGGAAAGGTAGATCGAGGAAGGTGAAAGGTAATTATTAGCTAGTGGAGATTAATTATAATACATTTGATTGTTGTTTTTTATGTATATATCATACTTATTTCATTTTTAATATTCAATATGCATCAATTAAAAGTGTATACCGTGTTAAGTAAATATACATTTGTGAATTGTAATTTTATTTTCATCATGCAGTTGGTCGAGAGTGGGATGCACTTCATTTATATGTCGCAAACAAGATTGATTGGTTGAAGGTATGGATTGAACAATGTAAATGATATGGTCATGGAATATCATGAGAAGGTGTGGATTCATTGGTTAAAGCATCTCATCGCAATGGAGATACCAATCTTACACAAAGGGAAATCGATTTAGCATATGGTTTAAAAGATAAACAAGCAAGCATATTAATCAGCCACACTATTTAATTTTTTTCAATTATATTGATTTACACGTTGAATTTTTTTCCTTGCATACATTGTAAGCATAAGCATGCACTTAATCATCAATTCACGATGTAATATCTATGTGTATGGATTATTGTAGGTAAAACACCATAAGGCTATGTGGTGCAATGGTTGTAAATTTCACATCAAAAAGTTGGACGAAATGAAGAAAACATCTTATTGTGGGATAACTACAGTCTTTGAGGTGACCAATGTTTCCTCTAGAAGTGACAGACATCCAGAACTATCAGAAAATCGATACTATGGGTATTTAGAAGATATTATTCAGTGTGGCTTTAAATTCTTCAAATTAGTTATATTTGTTGTCAAATGGTATAGGTTACGATTGAATCAATGTGATCCCAATAGAACTATTATTGAACATGATAATGGATTTACCATGGTTAATACAAGTTTGTTTGATCCAGGAACAGAACCCTGTGTTCTTCCAAGCCATTGTGAACATGTATTTTACTCGGAGGTTCCAAGTAGAGGGGGTTGGTCATTTGTTGTGAGACACGATCCAAGGGGAAGGCCAGTAGAGTATAATGTAGATGAAGATAATGAAGAGGGTCTTAAAGAAGAAGATGATGTAGAGGGTGATCAAGATGAGTTAGATGATTATGTTCCAGAAGAAGATGTCGAAGAATTAGTTGAATCAGATGATGTAGCAGACAATGTTCATGAAGATGATGTCGACTATGACATGATTATCGAAACTAGCATCGATGACGATGATGATATGGCGAATCCTTTCAATGTTGAATCTGGATCAGATGATACATATGAGGTATGTTGAATCTGGATCAGATGAAGAATATGATGAAGTGAATTGAAGTGTATGAGGTATGCCTTAATATATCTATTCTATATATATTGAATTAATATTGATAGAATCATTGACTTGTATTGGTACGTATAAATTAATTGTTTTAAGTCTTTTTGCCATTTTCTAGTATGTTGGAATATGTTATAAGAGACATTGTTTCTTAATTATGACAAAAAACACAATAATTTGTTTTATTGTACATAGATTTTGTCAGGTTATGGGGAATTGAGGGTGGGGGGCAGATGAGCTTCCGCCTTCACGTGGTTGGCCCTGTTTAGTAGAGAATATTAAACTATTCTCTAAACAAAGAGAATCTCGATAAGGTAATGCACAATTATAATGCTAATTTTCACCTTCAATTTTATATGATATTTCTTTACCCAAAAATAAGGCGTGCCTTCTTATGCACTTGACCCCACATATTATAATTGTCATGTGAATGGAGCCAACGTTGAAATTTTTTCAATTTGTGCTTGTATGTAGTGAAATTTGGCATGGTTAGAATAGATGCATGCATTGACGGTGTGGGAGGGTTTCCAGACTCAAACATGACTCACACAAACAATTCGACAATCAAACAACAAACCTATAGAATAATTAATGTTATGAACAGGACCAACGTTGAAAGTTTTTCAATTTGTGCTTGTATGGTTTGAAATTTGGCATGGTTAGACTAGACGCATGCATTGACGATGTGGAAGGGTTTCCAGACTCAAACATGACTCACACAAACAACAAACCTATAGAATAATTAATGCATTGAATGGTGCCAATGTTGATTTTTTTTCAATTTGTGCCTGTATGGACCGAAATTTGGCATGGTTAGACTAGAAGGATGCATTAACGGAGTGGGAGGGTTTCCAGTCTCAAACATGACTCACACAAACA
Source organism: Larix kaempferi (assembly GCA_027924585.1). Lineage (NCBI taxonomy): Eukaryota > Viridiplantae > Streptophyta > Pinopsida > Pinales > Pinaceae > Larix > Larix kaempferi. The sequence goes on from BSBM01000070.1 coordinate 16,911,439, forward strand.
ATTCGAAAATCAAACAGCAAAGCTATAGAATAATTAATGTACTGAACGGGGCCAACGTTGAAATTTTTTCAATTTGTGCTTGTATGGACTAAAATTTGGCATGGATAGACTAGACACATGCATTGAAGGTGTGGGAGGGTTTCCAGACTCAAATAAGGGACCATTAGAGTTAATGATATGACATGTATTGTGGTCGTGTGATAAAATGTGACTAGGTCCACTATGTTAGTTATTGAATAAATCCCACTAGATAATTAGCATGCATTCAACATAATATGTCCCAATCATTAATGTAGGGGTCACTAGTAGTTAGGGTTTGGGGTAGATATAAACTATTTACATAGATAGAGAACTATGTAATATCTTCTCAAGAATTATAATTTTAATGGAGCACTAATCATTTGGAGGTGGTCCCTCAAAGATTCATATGAACTTTGCTCTCATTTCATAATATGAATAAATGGTTTAATATTCTTATTAAGTATAATTTCCTTTCTACAATTTGAACCATTTTAAGTACTAATAATCATAATAAGTGGTATAAAAGTACCTACTTAGGCCAAGGGGAAGAAAAAGAATTATGTTTTGAAAATTTTCTTATGGTGGGGTATTCTCTTAGCCTATTATTCATATTGCAATTGCACTTGTTCCATCCTAAGAAGAGTGGCCATGCCATTTCCCAATCGGACTTATAATAGTGATTATGAAAAGTATAGCATATATTACAACTATTTCAAGTTACAACCTCAAAACCCTAGTAAGAAATTATTGTGTCGTGCTTATCTCTTCACTTGTGAAATATATTGCAATTTCACGAATTTCATCAATCACAAGGTGTTTGTGTGATTTCTAAATTGGGTTCATAATAATGATTTTGAAAAGTATCATGGAGGTTACAACTATTTCAAGTTGTGCAATCAAAATCCTTGTAGAAAATCCTTTCGATTTATGAATTAGATTGCAATAGCACCCATGCTATACAAAGCATAATGGAAGCGTCATTTCCGAATCAAGTTCATAATAATGATTATGAACAATGTCGAAGAATTTATGATCATTTTAAAATCGCAACATCCAAGCCCTGGTGAAACCAAAGGATGGCAATGTTGAGAAAATTTGAGGAAGGGACCAAAATAATGAAATTGTGAAAAAATATTCATAAGAAAGGGAATCAAATGAGGGAACTTTGTAAAAATATTCAGGAGGGATAGAATAGAATTATCACCAAAGTGGAGTATACAAGAAAAATATGTGCATGGTGTGATTTAGAAGAGGATTTTCATGCATGCTATGGACCTTTTTTGGTTATCTAAAGACTTATACTTTCAACTTCTATTTGTTGAACATACTCCTCCATATGCAAGCCACATTAATGAGGGAAAGCATGAGACTAATAGTTGTGCCCATTGCATGAGGATACTGAGGTGTTGATAGTGCAATGGAAAAGGAATATGGAATGAGTGAACAAGGGATGAAATGGTTTTCATTTTTCATTGCACGTAGGAATTGAATGTCAATGCAATAATGTAGTGTGGAGGGAAATGGGTGAAGTTTGTAGTCTCCACACACCATACTTGCAAAATAATTTGACAAGGATGTGGGATGTAGAGATAATGTGGAGGAAATGGAGTATGCGTAAACAAGGGATTGGGAGGTGTGGAAAAGGTTTGGCTCGAAAATCAACTAAATCTCAAGGGAGAAAAGGGAAAAGGAGAAGTGAAAGGAGAAAGTAAGACCCAAGGAAAGCTAGAATTGACATATTTTTCTTAACTAACCACCAAATTTGACAATTTTGTTTTGTGCTTTAAATTTTGCTCCACGTGGGGACAATGAGATCCGTATGGGGTGTTTATAACCTTAGATTTACATAGGTAAGGAAACCAAAAACCACATATACAACTATGATTCAAAAAATCTACGCCACAATATATGTTCGATGGGGATAAAACTCATGATGGTGTATACTTGGAGTTGGTTATATTATGGAGGATATCTATATCAAATAAACTATTTTCCTCCATCTTGAAGATATATGAATGGAAGTAAGCATGCATAAATATTATGCTTATTTTACTACTTTGTTTGGTTTATGAAAATAGGATATCATAACTAAATAAATGGATCCATTATCCATAGAAGAATAGATATAGAAAAGGAATAAATCATATTCAAATGCTTCAATTATGTGGAAGGCACTAGTTTTGGATTCCCCTATGATAGGGAATTGGATGGATTGACCTTAGGAAATGGTCAAAGAATGAAGTTATGGGTTTACCCTTGGATAATGTGTGACAACAAGCACATTCTTTCTAAAGGCATCGAAGAAAATATAAGCCAATAGGGAATTATACATCATAAAAAATTTATATTTTTAGGTAGAGGTATACTATGACAACATGGATGTAAAAGAGCAAGGGGTTTGAGATTTGTTAAGAGGGGAGGCTATTCAATGGAACATGATATCCCTTCTCTCGGTCCACCTTTGCGTACAACACCCCTCTCTGTCGAAATATGCCAATCATGTTACTATTCCAATGTAGAGCGTCAATGTATCTGTGATAGAAGAAGATGATTGATTGGTTTGGTATTGGAACACATTGAGTGGATACATTGCTAATATGGGTAGCAAAGCCAAGTTTCTTGATGGGGATACCAATGACTCTTAGTTGCAAAATCCATTCCAAAATTTTAAAAATTTAGTAAGTCAAGGCTCTTTATTTGATTAGATTTGAGTTGTAAAATTTTTAACATGGGGAAATTTCTAGAAGGAGGGTCGATAAGGACTTCAATTCTACTATTTATGTAGGATGAGTGAGGAGACCATTCAACTCATTTGTTGGAATTTCCATTTACAAAGGAATTGGATGGGAAACACACTAGTGAATTCGAATTGGATGGGATATCCTTCTTTGGAAAAACATAAGGCCCTCCCATGATAATCCAAAATGAAATCATGTTTAGGGAAAATATTTCTTTCACTTGGAATTATTCCACATCTTTAAATATATTTATTAGGACTTGAAGCAAACTAGTATTTAGAAGCCTTCCATAATACCTAATATTTTGGTGGTGCACAAGTCATATGTTAGGTATTATTTTGATGGATCCAACCAAGGGAATCTGTGATGAACCTGCAATAATTAATTAATGCAAATACACGAGATATCAAAAATAATAGAACTCAAAATCACTTTTATATTGATCACGGGCCACTTCGAGGGGGCAACCTCCTTTGAGCAAGCTCAATACAATTAACTTCACGGTGCCTTCAATGACCTCAACACACACTTATATACTAAGTCTATGCCCAATACTATGAGTCAAAACCATGGGACATATAATACTACGGGACGACTTGCAAAGCATATGCGTCCAATACTATGGGTCAATACTATGGGCTAATATAAACTACGGATCAACAAATACTACGGGACGACTTACAAAGCATATGCGTCCAACAACAATATACTAACATAGTAAAGAGGAGGGTTGACATAGGTTCCTAACATCCCCTCTCCCTTAGAAAAAGCTTTGTCCTCAAAGCTTTGGTTGGAGAAAGTGCTGCAGAATCTGAAGGAGTGGTTCCCCGGTAGCATCCTCGAGTTGCATTTCGGGCCACTGACGCCTTTGGAGTGTCAAGGAGGATTGCTTGGAAGACTGTAGATGAAGAAGAACCCTGTCAGCTGCGTGGAAAATGCGCTCAGAACGGTGCTGATTGGCTTGTTGTTTCAGGCGAATTCTGGCCATGTGAAGATTGTCCTGTAGAATGAGAAGAATCTGATTGCGGTTTCGAAGAACCGAGTCAATTTCCTAAACTGGGGAGCTGCTAAGGGTGTATGGAAGAAGAACTGGCGGTGGTTTTCCATAGATTGCTTCATATGGTGTCCTTTGAGATGTGGTATTGTACCACCAGAGCGCTGCTAGGAAATCCATAGAAATAGTTGGCCAAAGTTGTGTAGGGATGGGCAAGGGTTTGAGCAATCCCGAAAGGAATGTCGTTTCACCCTTGTTGACTTGGAAAGTATCATCTTCAGCCACCATTTGTTGAATTGTCATTTTTAGTTCCTGCCAAAAGAAGTTACATTGTTCCCGGTCATACATTTTGCAGAACCCAGAGTGCCCTGTTGATGAAGAAGCATGGAGTTCATAGAAGAGATAGCCCTGTTGAACATATTGCAACCAATTTGGAACAACAGAGAAAGAGCTGTAAGAGAAACTGGGTCATCAATTGTGCGAGAAGGAGCATCTTCCACCATATTGTCCTTACCCTTCTTGTAAGTGATCACATAGGGATAACCCATGAGTTGGATAACCCATTTCAGGTGTATTGGGGAGGAGACCCATTGGTCTAGAAAATTTTCTAGACTCTGGAGATCAGTCTTGATGCAGAAATAATTCCCTAATAGGTATGGCTGGCACTTTTGTACTGCATGCAAAATAGCCATCATTTCCTGCTGAGAGGTAGATGTGGCTAAATTCTTATCGGAAAGGTCTCTTGAAGGCAACAAGTGCATTGGTTCAACAAAGATACCTACATATCTATCCAAGGAAGTAGTGGAGACTATTGATGGGTGCATCTGAATGGAATTGAGCTGAGCGATGACACCATGTGAATTCTTCTTAAGGATTTTTTCCAGGCGATGTGAACTGATGATGCAGAGAGACCCTAGTTGTAAGCCCATAAATTTGTGTTGTGCCCCATTGACTTTAAACTGCATCCAAAGTTCAACAAAATCCCATAAAATGGGGCCAAGTGTGCGTAACCATTGAACGCCCAAAACCACATCACATCCACCTAAGGACAAGGCAAACATGTCAGAGCGTAGGTTATAATATTCCATAGAGATACGCACATTGTGACACTTCCCCTTACAAGGTAAGGTGCCCCCATTGGCAACCATGACTTCAAAGTTGGAGCAAGGATGGACAAAACAATCAGTCAGTTTGGCAATTCGAGGGTCAATGAAGTTATGAGTGCTACCAGAATCAATAAGTATGGTAAGAGGGAGATTCTTGAAGTATCCCCTGACCCGCATTGTTTGTGGGGTGGTGACGCCGGTTACAGCATGGAGAGAGATCTCGGGTGGGTCGTCCTGAGATGGGGTGTCAACAGGCGGGTGTTGAATGTCAACCTGATCATCTACTGTATCTGTAGCTTCTTCACCAAGTTCTAAGGCAGGCAGAGAATCCACATCCAAGAGATAGAGCTTTTGTTGAACACATCTATGTCCCCGAGTGAATTTCTCATCACAATTATAGCAAAGCCCTTTTTCTCGGCGTGCCTGCATTTCTATTTCAGACAAATGCTTGATAGGAGTTGGTTGAGGAGAAGGCGTGATGGAAGGTCATTGGGAACCCATATTTTTGAAGGGAACAAAGGTGGGTTTGGAGCGTTGTTGAGCTGCGATCTTGTCCTCGGACAGCTTAGCCAACCCTAGGACTTCCATCATTGTGTTGGGACAAAACATTTTGACCTCTGAGCGGATTTCATCCTTGAGACCACTGATAAAACAACTCCTGTAGAATTCACCCGACAATCCTTCTGTGTGATTGTCCAATTTCTCAAATTCTGTCTGACACTCTCTCACTGTGCCAATTTGGTGAAGTTTAGTGAGTGCTCCTGTGAAATCATCAAAAGCACTAGGACCAAATCGTGGCAAAATGAGTTGGCAAAAATCTGTCTAGTTTGGCTCGGGATGAGCTTTGATGTACCAACGGTACCATTGAAGGGATTCTTGTTCCAAATGAAAGGATGCAAGTGGAACTTTCTGGGCATCAGAAGTATTATGCAGACTGAAATATTGTTCTGCTCGATATATCCATCCAGTCGAATCAGTACCATTGAAGCGAGGAAAATCAAGCTTCAGCCCACGAAAATTGCTGGAAGAAGAGAACCCGATGGTTGCAAAAGATTCTGGCTGTCTGGTATTGTTCATGGTTGAATGCTGAAGATGGAGGCTGAGAAATTTTTCATCCAGATCTTGGAGTTTGGTTTGGATGGCTGCAAGTGCTTCCTCCATGGTGTGTGCTCCTGCACGGGTGACAACCATAACCAGTTTTTTTTTTTTTTTTTGGTGGAATGGGTAGAAAAACACAAACAGAAGCTGATTTAGTAAAGGGAAATTTGGATTGGGGAAACAATCTGATGGGTAATTGGGGTTTGACTAGATTTTGGACACTGTCGAAAGGACAAGAAGGCAAAAAAGGGGATTTCAGAAGCGGGGTGATAGAATGAGAAAATTTGGCAAAGAGGGACAAAGAAGCAAAATGCAGAAAGGAACTCTGTGGTAAAATTTGAAGGTGATTGGGTGAAATCTAAGGAAGTTATGGCAAACCCTAAAAATAGACAAATGTGGGATTTTAGGCTTTGGGAAGGGGAATTGGGGATAGGGTCCTCAAGAATGAAAAATGCAGAATGGGATGACAAGGGTTCCTCGAAAATTTCAGGGGAAACAGAGTGAAAACAAGGGAGATATGGAGAAAAAACTGAATTTTATACTCTTTTTTTTCTTTTTTCTTTTTTTTACAGAAATGGATCGGCAACAGCGACGCGGAAGGGATCCGCAACAGATGGATCTGCAACGGCGCGGAAGGAATCGAAAATGCCTGGATCTGAAACGACGACTGGATCTGGAACGACTTTCAGAATAGAGCTGAAACAACTGGATCTGGAGCGGAAGTGATCGACAACAGTTCAACTGAAAATAGATATGGACCATAAGTATGTACAGCTTCCTAACAGTTCAGGTGTTTCACTCGGCCACCAATGTTGTCTGACGGCTTGCGTATTGGGGCAGTACCACTCACTCCACGGCTCAGGTAAAACTAATAACCGCTTTTCCACAAACGACAACTCTTGGTTTACCTCACGGGTGGGAACTAGTCAATCAGGTAGGGGTCGTTGCCCTTTTCGCTGGCAGGTCCTCTCAATGGGCCAGCTACTTTGGGGTTCCTGTGGTACTCCTCACAATGAGTTTTAGGGCTTATGCCCAAGTACTTCCCACAGTTAAGCGGATAGGGATTATTCCCAAATCCGAAGCTGCAACAGATGCGAAAAAAAAATTGGCAGAAATTCCACCCAACGAGCCCAAGAAAGTGCTCTGATACCAGATGTGATGAACCTACAATAATTAATTAATGCAAATACACGAGATATCAGAAATAATAGAACTCAGAATCACTTTTATATTGATCACGGGCCACTTCGAGGGGGCAACCTCCTTTGAGAAAGCTCAATACAATTAACTTCACGGTGCCTTCAATGACCTCAACACACACTTATATACTAAGTCTATGCCCAATACTATGAGTCAAAACCATGGGACATATAATACTACGAGACGACTTACAAAGCATATGCGTCCAATACTATGGGTCAATACTATGGGCTAATATAAACTATGGATCAACAAATACTACGGGATGACTTACAAAGCATATGTGTCCAACAACAATATACTAACATAGTAAAGAGAAGGTTTGACATAGGTTCCTAACATAATCAAAATATATGCATGTTGATATGTTATAATCTCCCATAATCTTTGATTATATGTTATCAATTCCCTATGCATGACCCAAGTTGTGGTTCAAGATCTCATACATGGCCTATGAGCCCCATATGAAATTGTTCATATGGTTTTTGATGTTGTAGTATGGTCTTTGACAATGACATAGGAACTAATAACCATGACATGGTATTTAGTAAACATCCTCCATGTGTCAAATTGTGAAATGGTCACCTTATTCCACTCATAGGACAAAGATATTATGTACATCAACTATGTCATTCTTTAGCACCCCACACATCGATAATGATCCCTAGAGAAAACGTTTGTGGAATAATTCCCTCTATTTCAACCTTATACCATGGCTTGAACCCAAAAATCCATCCTTGATCTTCCAAATCTAAATATGACCACAATTTCCCAAACATAGGCCAAACATACCCTTTGCAAGGTTTGCATGGTGGTTAAAGACCCATTGCGTCGTCCATGATTATTAGTAGTAAATGTTATGGCCCAATACCCTATATTTCATCCTTAAACCATGATCTAAGAGTGCACACATAGATAAAATATGAGATCTAATGGAGAAACCAAAACCTAAGAAAATCACATACAAATATTTTCATTACATTACAAATATATATATATATATATATAATAGCTTATCAAACTTCGGAGCAACCTTCAAAACCCACTTCCTTACAAGAGGATCCAAAAGGGATCCATAAACATCATTACTGGCCACCTTAAGGTCCCGAGGTCAGAGAGGTGTGGAAAACAGAGAAAAATCACTACCGAGGAGCGAAAAATTAACATGATTTTGTTTAGATCCTTCAAGTTCAGAACCAGAAGAACCCGAATCCTTCGAATTTTAACTCAGAAAGAAAGTCTTCAAATAGGGAAAGGATGTCGAAGGTAGGCCCCCCTTTCCACCCCTACACTCAAAAGACTTCCAAGCCATGTAGGATCCCTAGGATAGGTCAATGGGGGAGATCCCCATCCTCATGATAGTATCCTTCAGAAAAAACATGAAGAAAAGACACCTAGAGAGTTACCCTTTGATAACACCCCCCCACCGAGTGGAAAAATAATCGAAGAGGTTATCCCTACATTCAATTTAAGTCTAAGACATCTTGTAAATAGTAGATGAAGAATCACATAAATCCTTATAAGTAAAGGAAGGATTTGTTTTGAGCTTACTTGGCGTTTTAGGAGCATGTGCCTCAATGCCATCGCAGTCTTTGATTGCAGTCGATTCCAACTCCGAGGGAAAACAAACTCCACCTTTGGATTCCAAACCCTCCAAGGTTAAAACCATATTTGATCCCATAAAACCCCTTTTGATGTATCATGATAGTAAGATCCCTTCGATAAAATAGGAAGAGGGGTACATGAAGTCTTAATAGTTCTGGTCTCCGACCTTAAGCCACCACAGGGAGCCTTCCTTTCCAACCCCACTGCACAATACTTTAGAACTGTAGATTCCTTCTTCTTTTTCTGAACAACCTTCCTAAAAGGGAGTGGGCATTCTGTACCAGATGATTGAGAGAGTGGTATATGTTACATCTAAAGGGAATACTAGTGTAGTCTAGTGGTTGCGTAAGGGTAATATGGCCCATAGAGATGGTCATTTCCATTGGTATCCCTTGCCGAAGGTCTGACTCCACCAGAATATGAGCTATAGTCATGATGCTTGAAGACTGGTAGCTTAAATCTGTCGAGATGAAATTTCCTAAAAGAGACCCAATTTTGTTGAAGATATCAGGCGTCCAAATGTCTAGAGGCAAACCTAGGAGCTTGACCCATACTGCATGTTTGAAAGACCTTACTCTTTTAGCGTAAAAAAGGGGGTCCACTTTTGGAGCTTAAGAGCCACTGTCTCCCAAAACTAGACTCCTTCTAAGAGCATCAACACATCCTCGGGTTTTCTGAGAATTACACCCAACCGACCACGAGCCAATGTATGTCAAAACCTCTCAGCAATTAACAACAACCTATTCCTTAAAAGTAGCCATTCTCATGCTTCGCCTCCAAAACATCCAATCAAAGCATGACTCAACATCAAAATGACTTAGTTCACGGGGACATTCACTCCAAGAGTGAGACTAATCATCGACGATTTTCTCTTAACTCTATTCCTCTGTCTAGTATTCTAAAACCTAGGTTTCTTCTGCATAGTATTCTGATCCTGGTGCCATCCCTCTTCTGCATTTTGAGCGCATTCCAAAAACGCTTATTTTCTCCTACCCGACATAGTTATAGCGAGGGGACAATTGGAAAAAAGGCCGGAGGGTATTTTATCATTCTAGAAACTTTATCTTGGTTCCATCCCTCTTCCGCATTTTGAGCGCACTCCTGAAACCTTTCTTTTCTCCTACCCGGCGTAGTTATAGAGAGGGGGCAACTGGTAAAAAGACCAGAGGGTATTTTGTCATAATTCTTGTTCAATGAACCTTCTGGCTTATTCTGAGAAAAATGCCTCGAGGATTCACCCCCACTAGAAAAACCCATAGAAAAGACAACCACGGGTTACATGTCACCTACCCAATTTTTGAGAATAATTATTTTCTACTATTATCCTTTTTTGTAAAAATACTTTGTGTTAAATTATAATTAAAAGTTTGTAATTATGACCAAGTAGGTGAAACTGAATGTAATGACTCATTATTATTATTTAATAAATGAAAATGGGAGACAAACACTCAAGAAAACTGTTACAAGAGTGTCCACTGACCCACTAGGAGGAATGGAAGCTGCTGGAAGGAATTGGACAAACGACAGCATTTGCACTCTACCATTAGCTGTTGGTATGGGACAACTCCCCCTAATTTTGTGGCATTCCCTCTCCAGGTGGAGAGAGGTGAGCAAGCAGCTCACTAATGACCAATTAATCACTAAAACGCCTAGGCAGCCTATTAAAGGCAATTCGAATTGAGCAGGTAGCTCTTACAATGTTTTCTGCAGAAACATTCCTCATCCTCATCAGGTGATGGCTGAGAGATTCGAATAGGGGAGGCTGTGGATAGTGCAAGTATAAGTCTACAAATGTTATGAGAAGGACAGACCAGAGGTGCTGGTGCTGGTCCCATTGATTACTAAGCCTGTAAGGCTGGAAATATAAATTTTCTTGCTGCTGCAAGTAGAAGTCCTAAGTTGCAAAACCTTCTTCCTCCTGGTGGATCAGTGGATAGGCTCGAGCGTCCTAAGGCAGACATCTTGGCTGTTTGGGAGCAGGTTGGGTGGAACTGGTTTCTTGAGTGATTTGTTCCTCCCATTACACTCAAGTTCTACTCTTGTGTGTTTTCTTTTTTTAAATCATATGAATGCTCTCAGAAAATGGTTTAGTATTGTTATTTAATAATCAATAGTAGAAAATGTCAGATCCTAATTGAGTTAGATTTGCTGAACTGATAAAATGACTCCTCTGCATTTTTCCCCATGCGTGGAGCTGCATCGTACTCAAGTACAGAGAGGTAGCATTAAATCCGCCGAGTTAAAAGTGAAACCTTGCATGCATTTAAATATCTAAACCAAAGACCACCCATGCACAGACCTATGTTTATCATGCATCTTATATTTTAGCAGCTGTAGATTAGATCCTTGCATGCAATGTTTTTACTGTTCAAATCTGTATGCTGAATAACCTACCAGAAACTAGTCACAGAAATAGATTCTTTTCTTATTTCTGCAGGTGAATATTATGTTAACAACTAGGGTTACTGATCTTTACTAATTATTTCAAAGGAAAACAATACCATGCATTATGTTTAACCACATTCCCATTTTTCTATCTTCTTATTGTTTTTAGAATCTGATTGATCTTATATAAAATATTGTCTTCATTGTATTATCTTGTACAGAAAGAAAGAAAGCTACCGTGTTATTTTATCCTTTCATCAGAGGTCCAAATTGGACGAATATAGGAGTATATAGTTAGAATTAAAATAGAAAAAACTGTTATATTCATAAGCAATTAAATTCACTGACGAATGCACTATCAGTTCCTTGCTTTATGTATTATCAATTGGATGTGATAGAATTTGCATCACAAGATACCAAGTCATTAAAAGCAAAGACAAACATAGCAGTATTGAATTGACAAATTAAATTACAATATCTCTACACCCAAACTAGGGTCAACATGTTCTCATTACATCATTATTTATAACATTTAACAGCTACCAAATCGAGGTTTCATTACCATAGACAATCTCACTGTAGAATCCAGAGTTATTGTCCTTGTTCTTTTAAAAACATCATTATAGACAAGCAGATTTTATTCACCTTGACAAGCTAGGGTTTATCATTATCACAGTAGTATTCAAACAAAACCAACACCCTTTTATTATCGGCTTATAGCCACTGTTAACTTAAACAACTTAAACATGCCCTTCGTTCCTTGGATCAGCGTTCAAGAATGAAGAAATCGAAACACCATACGTAGACATGAAAACCTAAATATCTTAACAGGCTTTTAGATACAGATACAAAAATTAGAAGTTCAAATCACCAAACATAGCCATTAAACCTTAGTTAATTATCGTTCCCATTTAAATTTAACAGTGGTTACACCCTACAGTTGTCGCATTCCTTTGTTGAATGTTCCAGGCGAAACCCCATGCTATTATACACACAGCAAGTACCGAAAACAAAGTTACAGTCAAACGTATCTCTTCATTCATCAATCCAGAAGTACCAAAATGACAGACCTAAACATTTAAGCTATAAGACTCGTTGCTAACACGAGGGTTCGACCTTACCAAGTTCGCTAATCCAGGAATGGCCGGCCATACATTTTAAACCCTTATATCATCTATACTATCATTAAAGCTTAAAACAGTAACGTTTCCCCAAATGTTGCAGGCGAGACAAAGCCACTGCCGTGAAGGCATGCTACCAAAACTCTGCTCATCAAAGTCTGATTCCTGATTCCAGGAGAACCACTAAGGAGGGATACCACCGAATCTTACCGGTGGGTTCACTTAGTTCTTTTCCCTTTCAAACTATTTTGACACCCTGTCATTCGTCGAGGGTTACCTGCCATCAACCATACAATAAGTTAAGCATCGGATCATGGGAAAGAAGTACATGCAACAAAGAATAATATGAAAACCCTTGCAATGTTACAATACCTAAGTCGTGGCAGAGAGTCGACAAAGCCTGCATCCATCCACTGCGAAGGAGAAGCACTCAATTCGAAGACCACGACGAGGGATACCTCCCGAAAAACTTACAACTTCATTAAAAACCCCAGACTTGCAAGCTACTGCAACGCCACAACTGATGCACTCATCCCACCTGTAGATTACCACACAATCGTTTCCAGACTTGGCTTCCACGGATAACATTTACTCACAGACCAAGGTTGCTACCGGTATCAGGATCGAGCCCGAGCAAGGCTAGAAAAACCAGCAAACCCTAAGTGCCTCTTAGCGAGTTGGCCTCACCTCCCAAACCCTACCACCGAACAATGACTAGATACATTACAAGAATCCATAAGTTACGCTAGGGTTTAACTCATCCCAATACACAACGATCAACGGTGGAGATCCATCCTCATCTAGCCACGTTGGAAGGTGGCAGGAGTAGCATTTAATTGCTCATCTACCTCCCAAGCCATGGAGGTGCCATTTCTGTTGACACCATGGCAGGAGGCCCGTCACAACTTAGCAATTGCCAAACCTTATCACACACCGAAACATCCACACAGACGTGCACGTAATACTATCCTTAACACGATGGCCAGGAAATTTAATTACAAACCTAATCATTTAATACACCCTCGATTTGTACGCAGGCTTTTGCAGGGCCATCATTCCACCTACAAATCCATACGAATCAATGTTAAAAGCATTAACATGTAAATATTAACAAGGTATAACGTCCATCGAGGGCATATAACTAAGGTCTCATACGATTCCATATAATCAATTTCGAAACACACTTATTGCATATGAATATCCACTAAGGTCGCGAGCAATCATAGGGCATGGATTGACTCTGCCCATCACATAAAGTCTTTTATAAAGTTCACTATAGGGATCATTGTAGAGCTCATAAAGCTTGTCCACCCCATAAGTTATATCTACACATAGTTAGGATATGGTTGCCACCCAAGGACCCATCGCATTCATTGCATGGTAGGGTATTAAGGCTTGTGGCATCACCATTTTAACTACCCAAGCAGTAGAGATTTAAAACCAACTTATCATTCTCTCCATAGTAGGACTTAAGACCATGCGCCCTTGTCATCAACCTGTCACCGTCAATTTTATAAAAGAATTACTTTAACAGCCGCAAGACATTTATGGAATGACCATACATAAATTCATCAACACTTAATGGAAACCTTCATAACAAACACACCCTGAAATAGACGTTATCAACAGTCTTGAGATAGACAGGTTCATCTTACAGAATTGGAAGGAGACCATACCTATAGCATCGAAATTCATAAGCAGTTTCGATTTATATCATGGTTATTAAACACTCTGAATTTTATTGCTATCTCTTACCTGCGAATCTGCGCATGAAGGACGAGTGCAATGCTTTAGCGGAGTAGCTAAGTAAGCCTCGGGGCACCTCGTGGGACCACTTTCATCATCATCCAGAAAAGTTAAATTGTCAGCACTTGTCAAAAGAATTCTGTGTTCCAATGCATCATAATTTTCAATCATTCCAACATACGAATAAAGTACATAATCATTAATTGATTTTCATGACATCATTAAAAGACAAAAGACACAACCATTAAATTTTTCCTACCAAGCGACACTTTTATTAATTTCTGAATATTGATTATTATTATTTCCGCATTTTACAATATTAGCTTTTTTTGGCGATTTAATTTTTTTAAAATTTTATGAAAATATGGGGATGTTACATGTGGTATCAGAGCTCATGTTCGAACTCTAGGCCTAAAAATGGTCCAAGAAACACGCAAACAGAAAATTTATGACTGTGAAAATTTTCACTAACTCAAGTTTAAATTATTTGTCATATACAAAAAAAAAAAAATTGATTTACAGATATGGAAGGAGCAGCTGAACACATAAGGGGTAGATTTCTGCCAAACAGCCCAAGTATGGAACAACAATTCTAGGGCAATCGGGGTAATGATTCGTAAGAATTATTGCGTTCTTTTCATGAATTAAAAGCAGAGATCCAGTCAGTAAAACAGGACAATGAAAGAATCCTACAGACACAGGAAGAATTGAAGCAAGTACTGTTTGACCAATATCCAAAATATGAACAGAACGTGGAACATACTTCTGAAACTAAAGAGCTATCCCAGGAAGGCAAGAACAAACAAACAGAAACAGCTGAAGAAAACAACAACTCAACATCATCAAGAGCTGCCAAACATCCACGTAAAAAGAAGCATAACTACTCTAGTGACAGCAGTGAAGGAGACTATAAGCCAAAAAGAAAAAGGAATAGATAGTACGAACAGATATCTGGAGAATTCAAGAAAATCAAACCCCCAGTTTTCAATGGCAAGACAGAAAAAGGAGAGACAACAGAAGCATGGCTGTCCGGCATGAAAAAGTATTTTCAGATATACGACTACTCGGAGTCCTTGAAGGCGAAGATGGCAATTTATAATATGACCGGGAAGGCAGATATTTGGTGGCAAGACCTTAAAAGGGTAAAAGGTGTAAAAGACCGAGATGTGAGTTGGAGTACTTTTAAAAGACACTTCAAGAAGAAATTCTTATATGAGCAGTATTATGAAGAAAAATCCAAAGAATTTTATGATCTGAAACTGGGAACGATGAATATGAAAGAACTGAACATCAAGTTTTTAAGTCTGCTAAGATATGTGTCGTATATGGTGGAAGAAAAACCGAAGGTCCAGAGGTACCTAAGTTGTCTACCTTTCCACATTAAGGACAGGATAGAGTACGATAACCCTAAGACCCTAGAGGAAGCCATGAGGAAAGCCACTTTTTGCTTTGACCAGAATAAGAGAAGAGAAGGGGTACCTAGCTGGAAAAACCCAAAACACAGTAACTTTGAACAGAAGAAGAAGAATTTTAGATATGGCGGCAATTCCAGTTTCCAGAAGAGAAATTTTCAGAATCAAAAGTTTCAGCAGAACAGAAATAATCAGTAGAAAAAATTTACAGCACCCAGAAATGTCCCCAATGTTGCCAGGACCAATGAACAGAAGCCACCTATAAAGTGTTTTGAGTGCCAAGGGCCCCATTATGCCTCAGACTGTCCCCTCAGGAAACAGGCGGCCAACCATATTCACTCCATACAGTCTGAAGCTACTGTAGGAGATGTCGCAAGAGAAGTACCCAGAATTAGTGCAGCATTAGACAACCAGCAAGCAGAACACCAAGTCTCAATGGTGGAGGTCGAAGGTATGCTGCAAAACCACCCAGTTTCTATTTTAATTGACCCCGGTGCTAGTCTAAGTTATATATCACCAATTGTGGTAGAAAGACTTGATTTGAAAACAGAGAAATTCGATAAATTCTGGTTAGTTAGATTAGCGACAGGAACAAAAAGGAAGGTTTCTGATTTTGTGGAAAATTGTGCTTTATCTATGAATCAACTAACAACGCAGGTTAAGCTAAATATTCTGCCATTAGGGTCATATGACATCCTAATCGGTATGGATTGGTTAGAAACCCATCGGGTCATTCTGAATTGTTATGAAAAAAGCTTCAATTTCCTGGACAATGAAGGAAAGACAACAGAGGTAAAAGGCATCCCCAGAAAAACATCCGTTCGACAGATTTCAGCCATGCAAGTAAAAAGGGCAATTAGAAAAGGGTGTCAGATGTTTGCTGTGAATGCGGTGCATGATGAGATAAGTACTAAGGAGGACAAACTAAAAATAGAAGACATACCTGTCTTGCAGGATTTCCAAGACATTTTTCCTGAAGAGATCCCAGATTTACCTCCCAAAAGGGACCTGGATTTTACTATTGAATAAATACCTGGCGTTGTACCAAGTTCTAAAGCCCCATACTGGATGAACATACTAGAGCTGGATGAGTTAAAATCTTAGATGAAGGAGCTGATCGATAAAAAATATATAAGACCCAGCGTGTCCCCTTGGGGAGCACCAGTCATTTTTGTCAAGAAGAAGGATGGTACCCTAAGACTTTGCATAGATTATTGCCAACTAAATAAAATGACGATCAAGAATAGGTACCCACTGCCCCGCATTGACGATCTCTTTGACCAGCTACGCGGAGCAACAGTGTTCTCGAAGATCGATTTATGATCAGGATATCATCAGGTCCGTGTGAAGGATGAAGACATTTTCAAAACAACCTTTAGAACTCGTTATGGACACTATGAATTCGTTGTCATGCCATTTGGACTAACTAATGCACGTGCTGTATTTATGTGCTTAATGAACAAAATTCTGCACAAATACTTAGATAAGTTTGCAGTTGTGTTTATCGATGACATTTTGGTATATTCTAAGAACAAGGAAGAGCATGATGAACATCTATGTATCATTCTGCAAGTTCTGAGGGAGCACCAGTTGTATGCAAAATTCAACAAATGTGATTTTTACAAAGACAAGATTCAGTACTTGGGACACATAATCTCTGAGGAAGGAATTGAGGTTGGCCCTACCAAGATAAAGGCCATTAATGAATGGTCGATTCCTAAAGATGTGACAGATGTGCGATTGTTTATGGGCATCACTGGTTATTATAGAAAATTCATTGAAGGGTTTTCCAGGATCGCAAACCCCATAACGTCGCTGCAAAAAAAGGGAAAGAAGTTTGTTTGGGACCAAAAGTGTGCGAACAGTTTTACAAAGTTAAAAGAATTATTGACTTCAACGCCTATTTTGAGGATTGCAGATCCTAATAAAGATTTTGTAGTATGCACAGACGTGTGCAATGATGGACTAGGAGGAGTCCTAACGCAGGAGGGACATGCTGTAGCATATGAATCAAGGAAACTGAAAATTCATGAGCAGAACTATTCCACCTACGACCTTGAATTGTTAGCAGTGATTCATGCTCTAAAAATGTGGCGTCACCACCTTATCGGCAAAAAAATTACCTTAATGACGGATAATATGGGGCTGAAATATTTGTTAGATCAAACAAATTTGAATGCCAGGCAAGCCAGATGGCTAACTTTTATGAGTGAGTACGATTTTGAAATTCATCACATTAAAGGGAAGGAGAATAAATTGGCCGACGCATTAAGTCGTAATGCAAGGATACACTTTGTTTCAGCCATCAGCACATACGCAACAGATTTGGAGGAACAGATTTTCGAAGGAATCAAGGAGGATGAGGAATATAGAAAATTACAGGAAAGGACAGCAGAAAACAACTCTGAAAATTCTGTAATAGATTTCAGTTGAAGGAAAATGGCTTACTGTTGTACAAAAACAGATTGCACATACCAAACGTACCAGCAGTAAAAATTCTCATTTTGGATGAGATGCGTAAAAGCCACTATTCTTGCCACCCAGGTTACCAGAAAACCATCACAATGCTAAGGAAGGAGTACTACTAGCCCAGGATGAAGGATGAAGTAGCAGAGTATATAGCTAAGTGTTTTGACTGTCAAAAAGTGGAGGTGGAACATCAGCATCCTGCTGGATTGCTGCAGCCCTTGCCTATACCCAGCTAGAAATGGGAAGTCATAAGTATAGATTTCATCACTGGCTTACCAAAGAATAAAAAACAACATGACTCCATCATGGTGGTAGTAGACAAACTTAGCAAGGCAGCCCATTTTATCCATGTCAAAACTACCCATTAGCCCTTGATATCGCAGAAATTTTTATGAAGCAGGTTTTCCGACTACATGGCATACCCAAGGTAATAGTTTCAGACCGAGATTCGAAGTTCACAGGTAGTTTTTGGAGGTCTTTGTTCAAGGGGTTAAACACCACCTTAAATTTCAGCACTGCGTTCCATCTGCAAATAGACGGACAGACTGAAAGAGTGAACCAGATATTGGAAGATATGCTCAGAATGTATGTTAAGGATCAGCCTGGCAAGTGGGAAGACTACTTTCATTTAGCAGAGTTTGCGTATAATAATCACTACCATGATTCAGCCAAACTTAGCCCATTTGAGATCCTTTACGGAAGAAAGTGTAACGCACCGGTGTCATGGAGTGATCCGGTTAGCAGGGTCACCTTAGGGCCCGAATTGTTGTAGGAATTAGAATTAATCGTGAAGCAAGTACAAGGGAATCTTAAATCTGCCTAGGATAGACAAAAAAGTCAAGCAGAACTTAAAAGAACTCATAGAGAGTTCCAGGTTGGTGAACATGTTTTTCTTAAGGTAAGGCCGAAAAAGAGTTCCTTAAAATTGGGAAGCTGTGCCAAACTGGCACCTAGGTATTTTGGTCCCTTCGAAATCTTGTCCAGGGTTGGACCTGTGGCATATCAATTAGCCTTACCTTCAAACCTCAAAGTCCATAACGTTTTTCACATTTCATTTTTAAAGAAATATGTGCATGATCCTACTCATGTTGTAAATTGGAATAATTTTCAAGTGGAACAAGGCAACGATTTTCTGGTGGAACTGGACTGTATTCTCGCAAGGAAAGAAACTCTACTCCGGAACCGCACGGTTGGCCAAGTAAAAGTGGAATGGAAGCACTATAGCCCAGCAGAGGCTACCTGGGAGTTGGAGAGTACTATGCGGGCTGCATACCCAGCTCTGTTCCAGGAACACTCAAGGAGTGAATAAAGCAACATCGAGGATGATGTTGAGGCTTAATGGGGGGTGTATGTCACCTACCCAATTTTTGAGAATAATTATTTTCTGCTATTATCCTTTTTTGCAAAAATACTTTGTGTTAAATTATAATTACAAGTTTGTAATTATGACCAAGTAGATGAAACTGAATGTAATGACTCATTATTATTATTTAATAAATGAAAATGGGAGACAAACACTCAAGAAAGTTGTTACAAGAGTGTCCACTGGCCCACTAGGAGGAATGGAAGCTGCTGGAAGGAATTGGACAAATGGCAGCATTTGCACTCTACCATTAGCTGTTGGTATGGAACAACTCCCCCTAATTTTGTGGCATTCCCTCTCCAAGTGGAGAGAGGTGAGCAGGCAGCTCACTAATGACCAATTAATCACTAAAAGGCCTAGGCAGCCTATTAAAGGCAATTCGAATTGAGCAGGAAGCTCTTACAATGTTTTCTGCAGAAACAATCCTCATGCTCATCAGGTGATGGCTGAGAGATTCAAATAGGGGAGGCTGTGGAGAGTGCAAGTATAAGTCCGCAAATGTTATGAGAAGGACAGACCAGAGGTGATGGTGCTGGTCCCATTGATTACTAAGCCTGTAAGGCTGGAAATATAAATTTTCTTGTTGCTGCAAGTAGAAGTCCTAAGCTGCAGAACCTTCTTCCTCCCGGTGGATCAGTGGATAGGCTCGGGGGTCCTAAGGCAGACATCTTGGTTGTTTGGGAGTAGGTTGGGTGGAACAGGTTTCTTGGGTGATTTGTTCCTCCCATTACACTCAGGTTCTACTCTTGTGTGTTTTCTTTTTTTTTTAAATCATATGAATGCTCTCATAAAATGGTTTAGTATTGTTATTTAATAATCAATAGTAGAAAATGTCAGATCCTAATTGAGTTAGATTTGCTGAACTGATAAAATGACTCCTCTGCATTTTTCCCCATGCGTGGAGCTGCATCGTACTCCAGTACAGAGAGGTAGCATTAAATCTACCCAGTTAAAAGTGAAACCTTACATGCATCTAAATATCTAAACCAAAGACCACCCATGCACAGACCTATGTTTATCATGCATCTTATATTTTAGCAGCTGTAGATTATATCCTTGCATGCAATGTTATTACTGTTCAAATCTGTATGTTGAATAACCTACCAGAAACTAGTCACAGAAATAGGTTCTTTTCTTATTTCCGTAGGTGAATATTATGTTAACAACTAGGGTAGCTGATCTTTACTAATTATTTCAAAGGAAAACAATACCATGCATTCTGTTTAACCACATTCCCATTTTTCTATCTTCTTATTGTTTTTAGAATCTGATTGATCCTATATAAAATATTGTCTTCATTGTATTATCTTGTACAGAAAGAAAGAAAGCTACTGTGTTATTTTATCCTTTCATCAGAGGTCCAAATTGGACGAATATAGGAGTATATAGTTAGAATTAAAATAGAAAAACTGTTATATTCATAAGCAATTAAATTCACTGACGAATGCACTATCAGTTCCTTGCTTTCTATATTATCCATTGCATGTGATAGAATTTGCATCACAAGATACCAAGTCATTAAAAGCAAAGACAAACATAGCAGTATTGAATTGATAGATTAAATTACAGTATCTCTACACCCAAACTGGTGTCAACATGTTCTCATTACATCATTATTTATAACATTTAACAGCTACCAAATCGAGGTTTCATTACCATAGACAATCTCACTATAGAATCCAAAGTTATTGTCCTTGTTCTTTTAAAAACATCATTATAGACAAGCAGATTTTATTCACCTCGACAGGCTAGGGTTTAGCATTATCACAGTAGTATTCAAACAAAACCAACACCCTTTTATTATCGGCTTAAAGCCACTGTTAACTTAAACAACTTAAACATGCCCTTCGTTCCTTGGATCAGAGTTCAAGAATGAAGAAATCGAAACACCATACGTGGACATGAAAACCTAAATATCTTAACATGCTTTTAGATATAGATACAAAAACAAGAAGTTCAAATCACCAAACATAGCCATTAAACCTTAGTTAATTATCGTTCCCATTTAAATTTAACAGTGGTTACACCCTACAGTTGCCGCATTCCTTTGCTGAATGTTCCAGGCGAAACCCCATGCTATTATACACACAGCAAGTACCGAAAACAAAGTTACAGTCAAACGTATCTCTTGATTCATCAATCCAGAAGTACCAAAACGACAGACCTAAACATTTAAGCTATAAGACTCGTTACTAACACGAGGGTTCGACCCTACCAAGTTCGCCGAGCCAGGAATGGCTGGCCATACATTTTAAACCCTTATATCATCTATATTATCATTAAAGCTTAAAACAGTAACATTTCCCCAAACGCTACAGGCGAGACAAAGCCACTGCCGTGAAGGCATGCTATCAAAACTCTGCTCATCAAAGTCCGATTCCAGGAGAACCACTAAGGAGGGATACCACCGAAGCTTACCGGCGGGTTCGCTTAGTTCTTTTCCCTTTCAAACTATTCCGGCACCCTGTCATTCGCCGAGGGTTACCTGCCATCAACCATACAATAAGTTAAGCATCGGATCATGGGAAAGAAGTACATGCAACAAAGAATAATATGAAAACCCTTGCAACGTTAGAATACCTAAGTCATGGCAGAGAGTCGGCAAAGCCTACATCCATCCACCGCGAAGGAGAAGCACTCAGTTCGAAGACCATGACGAGGGATACCTCCTGAAAAACTTACAACTTCATTAAAAACCCCAGACTTGCAAGCTACTGTAACGCCACAACTGATGCACTCATCCCACCTGTAGATTGCCACACAATCGTTTCCAGACTTGGCTTCCACGGATAACATTTACTCACAGACCAAGGTTGCTACCGATCTCAGGATCGAGCCCGAGGGAGGCTAGAAAAACCAGCAAACCCTAAGTGCCTCTCGGTCGGTTGGCCTCACCTCCTAAACCCTACCACCGAACAATGACAAGAGACGTTACAAGAATCCATAAGTTACGCTAGGGTTCAACTCATCCCAATACACAACGATCAATGGTGGAGATCCATCCTCATTAAGCCACGTTGGAAGGTGGCAGGAGTAGCATTTAATTGCTCATCTACCTCCCAAGCCACGGAGGTGCCATTTATGTTGACACTAAGGCAGGAGGCCCGTCACAACTCAACAATTGCCAAACCTTATCACACGCCGAAACATCCACACAGACGTGCACGTAACACTATCCTTAACACGATGGCCAGGTAATTTAATTACAAACCTAATCATTTAATACACCCTCGATTCGTACGTAGGCTTTTGCAGGGCCATCATTCCACCTGCCAATCCATACGAATCAACGTTAAAAGCATTAACATGTAAATATTAACAAGGTATAACGTCCATCGGGGGCATATAACTAAGGTCTCATACGATTCCATATAATCAATTTCGAAACACACTTATTGCATATGAATATCCACTAAGGTCGCGAGCAATCATAGGGCATGGATTGACTCTGCCCATCACATAAAGTCTTTTATAAAGTTCACTATAGGGATCATTGTAGAGCTCATAAAGCTTGTCCACCCCATAAGTTATATCTACACATTGTTAGGATATGGTTGCCACCCAAGGACCCATCGCATTCATTGCATGGTAGGGTATTAAGGCTTATGGCATCACCATTTTAACTACCCAAGCAATAGAGATTTAAAACCAACTTATCATTCTTTGCATAGTAGGACTTAAGACCATGTGCCCTTGTCATCAACCTGTCACCGTCAATTTTATAAAAGAATTACTTTAACAGCCGCAAGACATTTATGGAATGACCATACATAAATTCATTAACACTTAATGGAAACCTTCATAACAAACACACCCTGAAATAGACGTTATCAACAGTCTTGAGATAGACAGGTTCATCTTACAGAATTGGAAGGAGACCATACCTGTAGCATCGAAATTCATAAGCAGTTTTGATTTATATCACGGTTATTAAACACTCTGAATTTTATCGCTATCTCTTACCTGCGAATATGCGCATGAAGGACGAGTGCAATGCTTTAGCAGAGTAGCTAAGTAAGCCTCGGGGCACCTCGTGGGACCCCTTTCATCATCATCCAGAAAAGTTAAACTGTCAGCACTTGTCAAAAGAATTTTGTGTTCCAATGCATCATAATTTTCAATCATTCCAGCATACGAATAAAGTACATAATCATTAATTGATTTTCATGACATCATTAAAAGACAAAAGACACAACCATTAAATTTTTCCTACCAAGCGACACTTTTATTAATTTTTGAATATTGATTATTATTATTTCCGCATTTTACAATATTAGCGTTTTATGGCAATTTAAATTTTTTAAAATTTTATGAAAATATGGGGATGTTACATTACAAAAGGTCAAATCCAAAGTATATGCAGGCTTTAATCATTATAGAGATATCATCAAGCAGTACACTCACAAACCTGGAATTGATGTAGCTTAATATGTGTGAGATATAGCCATGAATAAGTCCTCCTGAGAAAATTGTGCACGAAAAATTCTCAGGCTATGGGCCACTTCAAGCCAGAAGGAAGATATTTCGTCCGAGCGAGTCACATCAAACGACCATCCTTAACAGCCCCCCTCCATAGGCCACCATGAAAATACCTTAAACCCTAGTTGCCATAAACCCTAGAACCAATAACAAACATCCCTCTTGAAGAAACATCTCATCTTTGAGACAATGCCAACTCATCTTCAATTTCTCTTATAAAATGAATATGAAGTATTTTAGTTGACTAAAGCCTTTGCTCATTTCTTTTTTCTTTTATCATGCTTTTATTCAAGTATTGGTTTGTAATAGGTTTCTTAGAGCTTAAAGAAGGAAAATTCTTAAATATTTATAATTGGGACTCTTTTTTGGTATTGAGAGTCGCAAAGACTTTGCTTTTTTGGATATATCTCATTTATGGAGTGTTTATGTGGGATTTTGGTGTTCTAGTTACGAAATTATATTTTGGTTTCTCAAAGCATATAAAGTACCTCTCTTTAGCGCATACAAAATGTAATTTTATTGTTTCCTTATTAAAAAATTATAAATTTTATCTCAGTGTATATTAAATACACATCTCTAGTCAAGGATATGGTGGTCCCTTGGTGGGGTTAGATGGATTTCATTCCATCCACCCGAGTTCAATTCCGCATCTTTTGACCTACCATTCACGATATGTTGATTTTTTCAACTAAAAAATAAATACACATTTCTAATAAATTTTATCTTAGTATATATTAAATACACACCTCTAATAAATTTTATCTTAGTGTATATTAAATACACCTCTTTTAACATATATAAAATGTAATTTTGTTGTTTCTTTTTAAAAAAGTACAATTTTTTTATGTAATATTATTGATTTTTTAATATAATTATTAATGGAGCATTATTACACAGTATTTTTTATATTTATTATTATTAATTTTTTAATATAATTAATAATGGAGATTATTATACAGCAAGTGAGATGGAATATTATTATGAAAAAAACAAGTTCAAATTTATGCAGACTCATCCAGATTTGAGAAGATGTCGGTCTTAGATTTGCATGAAAAGGTTTAGAATTAGTTACAACCCTAATGATTTCACATTTATGGAAAGGGTTTTATCCGTAGTAACGAAAAAATATCTTTTTTCACAAATTATTAAATATAAACACGTCTATTTGGCTAAACGATTGGTGGCTCTTACATAAATTCACTTTGATTAGACCTTAACATATCACTATCTTCACCATCAACTCCATTGAATATCTTTGAATCCATCGTTTTTTTGTTTTATTTTCAGATTTGTACATTTATCATCGTTTTCCACATCGACAATATCATAGTATCCATCAGGCAGATGTCATTAGAGTGGACGGAAGTGCAAGGGGCATCCAGTGAAATAACCCGATAAGATGGGGATTGAGGAATGAGTGAATTTTCAGTTTAGAGTAAAGTAAATCCATCATCGATCTCCCATATTCAACACAACGCATATGAGGTGAGTTGAGTGAGGTTGGGGGCATGGGAGAGCATGATAATCCATCATCATCGGGGAGGAGCAGGGCTAGAAATGTGTTCATCAAGGCATTATGTGTGGTGGGCGGAGCTCTCCTCGTCAGAAAACTCACTCAGCCCACCACGGATCATACAATGATTGTTGCAGACGCTCTCACTGGAGAAAAGGTAGGACTCGCCATTATTTATTTCTGCTTCTGCATTTATTTCATTCTTCTGTATGCATGCAGTCATGCGTTCTTGTGCTAGTCATATTATTGTTTCTCTTAAACTGCAAAAACAAGTCTTTTGTTATGCTCCAGTTTAGAATGATTTCAGCCACTACTTCTTGGGGGAATGAAATTCAATTTTATATTCAGAGATTACCAGCCTAGGTTAATTTGATTAAACTTCTTTCGCTCGTTACTAGATTCAGTTTTAAATAGAATATTCTTATATACAAAATTTCTGAATTAACATTTTATATTTTTACAGTTTTCCAGTGAACAGGCATCTCGTGATCCTATGAATTACTTCAATCTGAGGTATACCCTTTATTCCGGCAGGTTTTCTTTGTCTTCTAATGTTACCATCATAGCTACTTGTTATTAAGGTGTTTGAGTTTCAGCGTCAAGGCCTGGTCTTAAATACCCTCTAAAACAGTGTGGAATAAGTATTTTTCCGGCATTTGGTTTAGATTATAGCAGTAGAATGTCTTTATAATTATCTGAAATTGATTGCAAACGGTTCTAGTATTTTCTGGTGGACACGAATTCAAGTACCCTGGAGTCATGATTTCCCATGTAACAGAGCACAGGTTCCGGCAGGATACCTTTTTGATTTTGAGCTAGTAAAGCTCAGGGCTTAAACTTAATTCCATGTTTGTTACCCACATTCTCACTTTGGCTTGGGAGGAACACATCGGCTACTTACGGTGACTCGAGGTAATAGGGTTTCAATCACGCAGGCAGCGTGCTTTATGCCACTTCTCCTTAAGCCAATTCTCTGTTTTATGGAGTGAGTGAAGAGGCAACAGCTTTAGTTCTGCTGTCTGTGTAACTTTTTGCAACTCTATTGTATTAATGAAAAAGGTGAGGAGAGGTTGAACAGCTGTGTACTCTTTTTTTTAAAAATCTGTGGTTAAAAACCACGCTTTGAATCTGTGTCATTTTCAACAACCATGAAGATTGACTGTAATTTTGGAAGCAGAATTTATCATACAACAGCAAAAGGTAGCATTCAGCTCAGAAGATGCAGAGCTTCCACAGGTATGGTTAAAGAACCATTCCCCACCTCTGAAAACAAGCAAAGAGAAGGAAGAGTGTTAATTTTACTGTAGCATGCAGTTGATAGTTTCAACTTTCCATATCTTTGGCTAAATATATATGGGCAGTGAAAACTCCACCAACCATTATTGTTGTCATCACTATCCTGGATTTCAAGGTGTTTCCAAGTTGCACGTGACTCCACCTGAATAACTTGAATCGCTTGGAGCCCCTTACCACATAGGGTAAGAAAGTTTAGGGTTCTGCCCATAACGATGGCTCTTCTCTCTTCCAAATTTGAATTGTCATGACTTTGATACGTGGAATCATTGGTAGTGAAGTCATATAGATATATAAAATCCAGGATGCTATCAAACTTAATACATCACCTTATCTCATGATATGACAATGGCTTGTGACAATGCAAGTATAGTAGCGACAATCAAAATTGCCATGCGTATAATAATGATTCCTCGTAACCATCACAACAATTCTCACCAACATAGGCATAGAAACAAATCAAAACATATATTATTAAATCATACATTCAGGTCATGAGGCAAAGAATTCATATGAGTTTCAAAGTCATCAAATTACCCTGACTGTCTGGGCCATTGCTCTGCAAACATGGAGCATTGCATGAATACAGGCCAATAAGCAGGTAGCAATCATAATTTTTGTCATATATTTAGGCTGCATTTTAGATTCTGATATTATGTAGGTAACAATCAAATTCCAACATGTTACTATGCAAATTCAAGTTACGATTCAAATATATAACATCGTATTCAAGTCATAACTGAATAAAAAGAGTGGAACTGACTGAGCATTCGGATGATACTGGCTACCACATATGTGTTGAGAATGCAAAAATCATTGCGAAAATGGAACATCATGGGACAAGGAAAACTTGGGAGGTCTTGGAAACAGAGCTAAACCAGAACAATCTAAATAGAGATGAAGGGTTAAAGCTAAGTGAAGCTTGGAGACCTGTTCTTCAGAGACTAAAATAATAATCCAAAGAAGTAAATAAAGAATTAGAAGGTCAGCTTGAAGTTTGACCAAAATCTAATAAATGGATTATTATTATTAATGCAACGTTTGGGAGAATCATTGGTTTGAGCCTAAACAACTCTTGAGGATGATCCCAGCTCTGGGATTGAAACATTAAAATTTAAGAATTTCAATGACACGGTAATGAAAATTCATCTCTCTCAAAATTTTTTCACTGCGTATGATGAACAATCTTGATTATGTATTTTGTTTCAGATATGTATTGCACTTGGTGCCATTTTGATATATTCACCCTTACATTGTATTTTTTCTTCATGTGGTTCACGCCTCGAAGATTGGGGCCGTTACATCCATGGTACTTCCTCGCTACTCCGTGAGAATTGTGGGGAGGCCAAACATTGTCCGAACAAGGGTGGCTCAATTAAGTGCCTAGCATGCCACTTACAAGGAATTGAACCTCAGTGGGCGGTTATCAATACTCCCAACCACCCAAGCTACATCCAATAGACTCCCTTATATTGTGTTACCACTTAAGTTGTACTTGGTTGGTTGCCAAGCGATTCGACAAAGATTGAAGCAATATACTTGTTCATTGCCAGCATTCAGAAGTTCAACCAGCCAATTTTGGCCCCTTTTCAAAATTTTGCATGCCCATGCCCCACGGGGAATTGTAATAAGTTGTTCTAGAGTGGTGTATTTTGTAGCAGGCTTGGCTTGCCTTAGGTTTATCTATCAATGTGGTACTCTAGAGTGTTTTTTCCTTAGTTATTATGCATTTCTTTTCAACGACGCATAATTTCTGAGTTCTTCACTCACACCTCCAAAGCTGGAGTATCCACCTTGGTGGCCAAAACTTGGGAGGTTATTAAAGTCTAAGGGTCTATGTATTTTAACATGCTAGCCATCAATAATGTGTCACATGGACATGTACTAGGTTTCCCCATGGCATCACAGTTCCCAGATCCACTCCTCTTATACATTTTCCTATCTTGGATCAACTTTCTTCATATCTCTCCTTGTATATATTTTTCTCCAAGTTCTGCTCTCCATTTATAGAACTAGGTTTTGGTTGGAGTTTTGCTTTTAGATTTTTATAGGAGCTACTTTCACGCTCCCACTTTGTATTGTCATCATGGTACTGCACAGTGCCATTGACCTACTTTTGTGGTCATTTGTTGGACATTAATAAAATTATCTTATCTTATCTTATCTTATCTCCCACAATTTTGTAATCCATATATATGTCTTAATACAAGTTAGTGTACATATATGTGTATAGTTCTGACAATCCACTTCTCATGCTTGCATACTTGCTTCTCTTTTAGTACTTGTGTGTGAGTATCTTCTTACATTGTTGGAATTGTACTCATATCAATTGGTATTAGAGTTTTTAGGTACAATTTTTTAACAATTTTTCATAGATCTTTTAGGTATAATTTTTTTACATTTTTTCACTTCCAGATGAATGGTCAAACTGAGGTAGTTAATTGTACTTTGGATTATGCTCTTTGCATCTCTCATCTACAAAACAAGCAATGGAATCCATACCTCCATGTATTTCAACACCACTACAACTAGGCCACCCATATCTGTATTGGGCACTGTTGCTGCCTTTCACACACATGGGGGTTAATGCAGCAGAAACCTTCAAGCTGCTCGATGTGTCCTTGGGGGCAAGCCTCGAGTCAAGTACTGTCACTTGATTCTTGACTCCTCCGTTTAGGCAAACTCCTAACGAAGCTAAGGGGGGTAGGCCCTAAAAGTTACTAAGGTTGATTAAGTTGTTTAGTGGTTTTGTAAATGAATAAGTTCTTAGGAATTTATGGAGATGAAAGAAAAATTGAATCAAGAGATTGCAATAGTAGAATTAACACAACAACATAAATAACACATAACCATTCAACACATGATAGATTTAAGCCAAAGATTATATGATAAAAGCAAAAGACTAGTGCTGAAAAATGGAGTCAAATTGGAGTGCTCTTGTGGTGCCGAAAAAAGTATTGCGAATTGCTCTTGGTCAATTTTAAATTATTGAGAAATGAGTTGATTAATAGGGAGGAGGATTCCCAATATATCACAAAGGTATAGGGAATATGTCCAGACTCACTAAGTGTGGCTCCACACGAGAAAATGTGGGCTAGATGGAGTCACGGGGGTGTGTCCAATACTACACCAATCGAGGGTGTAGCTTGACGGGGCCCTGCGGTCACTCTCTAGTTGTTCCCATTTTCTTTGTGAAATTTGCCCACACGAAGCAAAATGAGACGCTGGATTTTCGCCTTGGGAGGTTAATTGAACGTAAAAACTAATTACTAGTCACTTAGTCCTTTTCTGGTTTGATCAATTGGTTAGCCAAAGCTGCAGAGATCTAGAGCATACAGGGACAAAGTCTTGTAAATTTTAAGAATTTTAGAAGTGTTTTCTTGCTTAGATTAGTACCCCAAGAGTCTCTTTTTTCGGTCAGTACCCGGGCAAGCCCTTATCCGTGAACCATACTTCGGGAAAGCAAGGGTTTTTTTAAAACCAAAATGAAAGACTGAAAAGGTAAAAGATTGTCTAATTACTACACTACCGAAGTAGTGGGTTAGTATCCGTTTTACTTTGCAAGAAATAAAATAAGTTGTTTCAAAAGTAAAGTATACTACCTACAAAAGTAAACAAATTGTTCCTACGTCCTGAGTGAGTCAATAGCCCAATAATTGGATTGGACCACGACGGTTAATTTTAATTAAACTAAGTTAATTCTAACCAAAGAAAAACTAAAGAAGATAAGATGCAAAAAAAGGTACTGTTATCACACAACTTGTAGTTGTCCCAAAAGGTGATCCTATCTAGGATGGTAGAGGCGTTGGACAACTAAATAGGTGACGCAAGAGATGCCACGGTTCCCAATGCAATTGGTTGTCATGCTAACCGAGGCACTCTTCACTTTAGATCTAGCCTAAGTAAGACCAAGGGGGAGACCCTAGCTAACCTGTGAAGGTTAGCGAACCTACTCAAGACCTCCTAGGGAAATGTGAAGACGAAATAGGAAGAGATGAAGAGTGAATAGATCTAGATCTATGAAGGATAAGTGGACCCAAGGAGTTAGGGCTTGGTTGAAGAGGCTTATAGAATGGACAAATGTTCAACCAAGGGAATATTTGGCCACTTGTGGATTTAGATTAGTAGATCTAGATAGATCTAATGCCAAATAGAAAGACCCAAGTGGGGCCCACCCTTAAAATATGGAAAATGGTCAAAATGGGGCCCACAAGGTGAAGATCAAGGTGAAATGGCACTAGAGGGATTGCTACTCAATGGATCTATGGATTTGATGAGGAACAAACAACACCCACGTGATGGATCTAGCAAAAGCCCACTTACCCAACAAGTGTGACCTCCCTTGGAGAGGCCCAGTGCCTTAGATTAGGGGGTAAATGGAGTCGGATGCCCACCAAACTTTAGATCCAAGACTTATTAATTATTATCTAGGTGGGTTTTAACTATTAAGCCCAAGCAATTGCTAGATTTGACCGAATCTTAAAAATAAAAAAAAATGAGGGTTTTGAGATATGAGGTTTTGAAGTGACCAATGGGTGAAACACATGGAAATGGATACGTACCTTGTAGATCTTACCTCAAATGCTTGTAGCTACCTTATACATTGATGATCCTTGCATTTAGTTACAATTCCAAGCTAGATCCAAGTGATTCCAAGCTAATCGTCCAAGTCCAAGGAGGAAAAACGTCCTACTTCACCTGCAAAACAAACTACAAAATGTGAGATTTGATCCACAAATGAATAAGATCTAAGCATGGCATATCAAAAGAAGTAAATCAATGGACAAAGCACAATTGAAAAACTCCCTTCAAGATGAAAACGTCTTGCCCGAGGGGGATGTGAGAAACCCCTACAATCTTCCCTCCAAGCAAATCTCACCCCTACAACAGTTCAATTCGGCCTCCCTCTGTAACTGTCAAAATCACCTGCAAGCAACCTAGATGTCTAAAGCAAAAGATGTGTAATCATATACAAGAGCATCCAATCAAAGCAAGAGAAGCAGATCCACAAAAATAGTATTTTATTCCAGTATTTCCAGAGCCTAAAGGTGTCTTTACAATAGGGGGGCCTCTTCCTTAAATAGGAGGAGAGAGATCAAAACCCTAACCACTTTATGAACGAGTGGTTGAGATCAAAAGATAAACACAATACAATCAATGACTAAGATGAGCCGGTACAATATAACATGGATCAACTCACATGAGGGGGTGCACACTCACTAAAAGAAGCCCTAGGGGGGGTGCGAACCACATAAAGATGACTAAACAAGTGTATGTCACATAAGATGACTAGGACAAGTGACTAGGAGCACATGGTGGGGCTAAGAGGTCTTGTTATCCTTCACTAGCATCACCCCATGGCACAATGATATAAACTATGACTCGATGACATGTCCAAGTGACCAATTGATCAAATCATGCCCCCCTCAACTGAGAGAAGAATGCATCAAATGACAACCCAGAGATTGTGTGGACCCCACTGAATGTTGCAACTTGATCTGGAAGGAGTGGGATACATCATAGCTGACCTCATGCCAAAACCTTGCCTCAATAGCCCAAATCGATTTCCTTAATGACCTTTTTATTCCATTTTTCTTCCACCTGAAAAACCATCAAAATGCCTGTAACCTACTGTTGGATGCTCGGGCACAAAATCTGACTGTACCATCATGTTTGGAGAGGGGGTAATATGGTAATAACAAGTGGTTGGACCATCCCTCTCCTCTGTAGCACCCTAGGCAAACGTGCCTCATCAATGTTGCCGCTGGACATGCCATTTCTGCATGGCAAACTGGCAAAAAGGTGGAAATCTAACCATATCATCTCTAAGAGTGCCCGAAACTGATAACTGAGTGTCTCAATAGACTCAGAAGGTCCAAATATACTAGAGATGAGTACCCATACACCCTGTGGCTGCCAGTAAGATCATCTGTAACCTCATCCATACCCGGACAATAATAATATAATGGTTTGGAAATAATAATAATCAATAAACAAGTACATCAACCATCATCTGAAACCTGTGTCCACTGTATGGAGCCATCAAAGGTGTATCAAAAGACCATATATCATCATCATACATCATCACTGGTCCAACTCATCACAGATCCCAAGGTTGACCAGGTCAAGACTGATCAAAATATGACCCAGGCTGAAAAAGCCTACTGCTACAAGTGCAAATGGTTAAGACATGCTCTTTTAATCATTTTCATAGCAAGACTTTTCACTGGCAGTTAATTAATAATAGCATAAAGCATAAGTTCAAATAATTATTTACTTTAAAAAAGAACCTCAAGGATATACTCATTCTGTAGACATGATCAATTTGCGAGCAAAGGGTGAAGGTGAAAAATACAAGGCTAGGACAAGGGGATGACTCAACTGACTCAACACTGTGATACTTTGGATTAGGGAAAGGGAATAGACACTTAAGCATATGTCAGATAATAAACACACAGGGAATGGTAGTGTCTCACAAATGGAATAAGTTCTTTAGAGGAGTGTTTATTCAACCTTGGAAAATGTCTACAAATCACATCATTACATTTCATTTCCTTTGTCCAACAGTATTTGGATTTAGAATATATTTAACCACTGCTTTCATTAGGCCTATATGACCCTTTTGGGGATTTTGCATGTGCTTAGAAGCACAACTACTAAAGCTTTCATCCAGGGTGCTTTTAGTTTCCAAATCATTTCATTTCATAACCCCTTTGGGGATTTTGCATGTGCTTAGAAGCACAACTACTAAAGCTTTCATCCAGGGTGCTTTTAGTTTCCGACTCATTTCATTTCACAACCCTTTTGGGGATTTTGCATGTGTTTAGCAACACAACTACTCAAGCTCTCATCCAGGGTGTTTATTCATTCAAGTTTCCATAAATGATGGTAGTATAATTTGCTTCAGGTTTTAGCCAACACAACTCAGGCAACTAGGGGGACTCTCTACAATCAAGACCAAACATCAGGGCAACCGACTAGAGTGATCAAGGTATCAAATCCAACTCACCAAAGGGTAAGTTCTGTTGCCAACTCAGAGCCGAGACACAAACTAACAGGGATGCTATCCAACACAGAGGCAAAAGTGGGGAAGTCCTCCATATCATAGGCTGAGGTGTAAGTCAGGGTAAAAACCAAAATTGGGAAAGACAACGGATGGATGGGGAAAGTGGAAGTGATGCCTAAGCTAGCAAGCCATAAAAGGTGGGAATGATCATGTCCACACTCCTAAGAGGGTAAAACCAATGAGTATAAAACAAGAGCTTCTACATGTAAGTAATACAACCATTTAGATAATCAATAACGACCATATTCATTTTATATAGATATATTACCAAATCATGATTACTATATACTAAGTCAAGCTATCAAAATGACCAAAAGAGCAAGATAATAAAACCAATGCACATCATATACCTGCTGGGCCATATACCTGTATCTGCTATCTGGATCACCTGTAACCACTGAAACACTACTACCGATACTCTGGGCACTGCATTTGCTCTGTATGGAATAAAAGGTCATCTCGGTCATCAAATCTGAGGTCAAGAGGCTCAGTCATGGCATAAGGTCTACTGCATGTCTGATCTAGTGCTGCTCTGATGTGTGAGTGATCATAAGTAATACTGCTCATCATAGCTGATCTCACTGAAACTGTGTAAAGGCAAAGCTCAAAAATATATACTGAACTGCTCTGCAATCATGCTAGCCCGACTACTATGGATGTGATAACAGGTACACCGACACAAATCCCCCCAGGTTGTACACCGATTTGAAATTAAGTCCCTAAACTTCTTGTTGAACTCTTCCATTGTTTCATTCTCGTTCTTTATTATTCAAAAAAGAAAAGTTAAGTCGTACTCTGGGAATAAAAAAGATTTATCCCCGGCATCAACACCAAAAAATGTTGCTTCCTTTCACACATCTGGGGGTTAACGCAACAAAAATCTTCAAGCTTGAGGCTTGCCCCCAAGGACACACTAAGATAAAAAAGATAAAATTGATTGATCGAGTTGTTCGGGTACACAGGGTACTCCCAAAAGACCGAACACCTAGAGCAACCACTTCACACAAACAGATCACAGATCAACACACTGATGTTTTGATGTGGTTTAAACCCTCAAGAGGGAAACACTCCACGGCCCCGGCCAAATAGCTTCTACGGAGCAATTTATTATGCAAAGAAAGAAAGTTACAAATGAGCTTCTCATAATCGATCATGGACCAATCGGGTCTTAAGCCACGGATCAAGGGTAGGTATGATCTAAGAGAAGTTGAGCCGTCGGATCACAACATATTGTGACCGTGGGATTAAATATTTACAAATGCATACTAATGCATACTAAAGAAACACACTTTTCCTAATGGATATATTACACAAGTTGATCTTAACTAACTCCTAAGTGTCTAAATATCCTAACATCCCCCCTTAAGAACAAATTGGGATAGGATTGAAGGATTTACAAAAGTGACACTATTAGGAGAAGGAAGGAGGCATTAGAGCCTATCCCCCCTTAATGACAAATTCCTAAACTCCTAACATAGATTGAAGTTTAGAAAACTTCGCTTTTGTAAGAGACTTGGTAAAGATGTCTGCAACTTGATCATCTGTAGGACAAAAGAGCACTTCAAGAACACGATCATGAACAAGATTTCTGATGAAGTGCATATGTAGCTCAATGTGTTTGCTGCGTTGATGTAGAACTGGATCTTTGGCAAGCTTGATGGCACTTTGATTGTCGCACCAAAGTGGAGTAGGCTGCTGCTGCTTGAATCCAAACTCTGAAAGGATCTGTCGAAGCCATAAAGCTTCCTGACTGGCATTAACTGCTGCTCGATATTCTGCCTCTGCTGAAGAAAGAGCAAGAGCTTGTTGTTTTTTACAAGCCCAAGTGATAGGTCCAGATCCCATATTGAAAACATAACCTGCAGTAGACTTTCGATCATTAGGATCGTCGGCCCAATCTGAATCAGTGAAACCAACCAACAAAGGTTTCCCCCCTGTACTGTAATGAATCCCAAACTGAATTGTACCTCGAATATATCGAAGTATTCTTTTAGCTGCTTTCTAGTGACTTTCATGAGGTGTTTGCATATAACGTGCAACACGACCAACGGCAAGGTTGGTTGCCAAAGGTTTTTCTCAAGTTGAAGGGATTGACTACAATGAAACCTTTGCTCCTGTTGCAAAAATGAACTCCATCTGCCTTGTTCTTTCCCTTGCAGCCTTACATAATTGGGAAGTCCATCAAATGGATGTCAAGTCTGCCTAAATATCCTAACACGAGTCTAATAAAATAAATTTTACACACCAAGATAAAAAAGATAAAATTGATTGATCGAGTCTAATAAAATAAATTTTACTCGATCCATTGGGCGACTTCACTCTCAGTAAACCCTCTAAGGTATTATATAGGAAGAAATTCTGAAGGTTTAATCGATCTCATTCTTGAGCCTAAAAGGGCTTATCGAAGGAGATTGAATAGACAAGCTTCTCGTAGTATTCTTGAAGATTTAGGATCCCAGTCCCTCTCAGATATCCTTAACGTATTTGGTAATTATCCATTTGAAGAAATGACATACTTTTTTAAGCCCCTTGACTTTTCTTAGATAGCAGGTCAACGCATGCTATTCCAGATGATGCTATCAAGAAGCTGGCAACTTTTCAAGGAAACAATGCTGTCACTGTTAAGTCTCATTTACAGAATTTTTCAAGACTCTTGGTCAGTTGGTGTAATGCACCTGCCCATAATCATGATGATGTAAGATGAAATTATTTGCTCTATCTCTTGAAAATGATGCGGCAGATTTGTATTTGGACTTAAGTGACAATTCATATAAAACTCTTGATGAATTTCTAATTGGCTTTAAAGAAAAATGGGGAGAGAAGAAAGAACCGAGACATCAGTTAGCAACTCTCCATACCATAAAAAAGAACGAGAACGAAACAATGGAAGAGTTCAACAAGAAGTTTAGGGACTTAATTGCTGTTAAAATTTAAAGGTTAGATACGTTTTTATCACAAGTAATAAACTTAATACAAGAACATATAATCAATTGTAAATTTAAACTGAACTAAAAACAAAACAACATAATTTTCATTTCTTTCAACTTAACGCTCCATTTGGTCACTGCGTTAATGTTGGTCCTCGAGAATCATCAAATGCTAAGTTCAGAAAAATAAATCTCAAATAACATTTACAGTAAAATAACCATGTACAGGAGAAACTGCATTAAAGAATTAAAACCATTATTTGGATCCACCTTATACTCAGATAGTTCTGAGTTTGATCTTGTCACTGAAAGGACAAGTCAAACTTTAAACCATATGCGTACCTTGAGAGAGAGATGAGAGGGCTGTAGTACAGTCAAACAAAGTAGGTTAAAGACAGTCAGAAAACACTGTGAAATTCACAATAAAACTCAGCATAAAAATCAAACCCCAAAAGTTTCGGTAAATAGGTTTAATCACAAGTAGGTTCACAGCACAGAATAAAGACTATAAGCAAGTTAGATCTGGTCAAGGCTCAGCATACATATATCAAACCTAAGTAAGACCTCAATCAATCAACATAAAAAATCAGACAATCAAGTTTCTGCAATATGAACAATAAACAGTCAGAAAGAAGCAAAAAGTATCACAGGTGATCAGAAATACAACCCACAACAAGTAAATCAAACACCATAAAAGGTAAATCTGATCCCCAAACCTCACGGTCTTCTCAACAAGGTAGATCGGGTTTCTTAAAAACAACTCAGATCAGAAACAGTAGATCGAGTCCACAAAGTAGCAGGTCGGGCCTCAGTAAAACACTGAAAGAGCAGATCCGTTAGAGAGTAAGCCCGAGATAAGAGTGATCTGAGGAGCAGAACGTGAAAGGAGAGATGAACCCGTGAAGAGTTAGGTTTGTGGATGAGGAAGCTCGTGAAGGGGGGTGTCAAGTAGACTCACGAAGTGATGAAGGGATGAACCTGTGAAGCGGCCTGCCAAACTTGTGAAGGTGAGTTGAAGAGCGGCTGGAGCAGACACGTGAACAGAGTAGCGTGGAGCAGAAAAAAAAAGTGCAGACTCGTGAAATCCGTAGAGGAGCAGACCCGAAAAAATTGACCCGAGAAGAAGCAAACACGTGAAGAGTGAGCCCCGATAAGGTTGATAAGAGTATATGCTGAATAATACTTATATAGGATGTGAGTCAAAAAATAGGAACAGGATAAATAATAACGAGGTCCAAAAATAATACAAGGTCAAAAGATAAAGTAACAATGGTCCAAGGTTTCATAAAAAAATTAGGATAAGACTAAATGGTCCAAAAATCTTTATTAATAGAATCATAAAGTCTTTATTAATAAAATCATAAAGATTTTATTAATAAGACTAAAAAATAAATATTTAATGAATTTATCATAAAGTCAAAGTCCAAAGGTCCAACATAAAGTAAATAGACCAAAAACATAAGTGGGTCAAGCGCCCTTTAACAAAACATAAGGTAACTATAATAATACATGGTCCAATGGTCTTTAATAAACCATTAGGTAAATACACTCCATAAAGTAGGAGTCATCATAGTCAAAGATGCACACAAGTGAGAGTGCTAGGACCAAGTAAGAATAGGACCATGAGTCAACAACCACAAGATCAAAGTGGACAAGCAATCAGATAGGACCAACAAGACCAAAGAATTTTCTCTCTCTCAAGATACATAGTTTATATATTTTCTCATCATTGTATAAGGGGGAAGATCCAAACGGATGGTACAATCCTTTTGTCCTTAACACTGCTCCTAAGGGTTAGGTACTAGAGACATCGTCAAGGGGTGGCCAGTCCCTTGAGAAGCAACCTAGCAATAACTGATTAGGAGAGGGGACATCAATATCTTCCATTCTTAATGAATGGCTTTCAGCCTTAGGCTGAGTTTCAGTCTCACACTGAATCAGGCTGATCAATCCCTAGACCCTGACCGGGTCCTCCATTCTCTTGCAGAATGGTTCTCAGTACTAAGTTGAGTTTTAGTCTCACACTGAAAGTTGATTAACTACCTGCATGACCTACTTGGACATCGTGTCCCTGGTTCAAGACCAGAATATATCTTTGCCTCTACCTGCAGGCTCTACTTGGACATCATGTCCCCGGTCCCAGACTAGAAAACCCTAGAGGCATATAGGGTCCCTAGCCACATGCTAGGGGCTTTGCCATGGCATCAATCTGCTTGGTCCTAGACCAAGAACCCCAGGAGATAGCTAGGGGCCCTAGGGTACCTTCTAGGGTCTTACTCTTTACTCTGCCTGGTTAAATTGACCAGGAACCCTAGTTAATTGACTAGGGTACCATTCTCTTTGAGAATGGGTCTCACAGCTGCACTAAAAAATTAACAATTTCAAATCTTCATACAGACATTAAGCCCCCCTTATGCTCAATCCTCATCTATTACATTGAAGCATTCACTGGTGATATGAGGTATTAGTTAAGAGACAAAGAACCTGCTACTCTTAAAACTGCTCAAGTCATGGCCATTAAGATCAAAAAAAATATGCAAGCATCAGGCAAGTCTAACATACCAGGATTCACAAGAAGCAGTTCATCCTATCAAAAACATCAAGAGTCAAAAGGGAAAGTTGTAGAATCAGAAGATAAAGAGTCATCTAAGGATCCCATGAAAGAAATGTCTGAAATGATAAAAACCTTGGTAACCAATCAAATTCAACAAATGGCCAATCATGCTTCTCAACTGAATCACATTTAGAATAGATTGGTT
Source organism: Larix kaempferi (assembly GCA_027924585.1). NCBI lineage: Eukaryota > Viridiplantae > Streptophyta > Pinopsida > Pinales > Pinaceae > Larix > Larix kaempferi. Next base: position 16,950,734 of record BSBM01000070.1, read on the forward strand.
ATGATGGAAAGGAACCAAGCTGCCCATGTTTTTCAAGCACCAAGAAAATTTCAACATAAGCCTAATCAAATATATCAGAATAAGGCACCTGTTCATGAGCAAAGGATTCCAAATCAGTTATAGTCAGCTAACATGGTAGATGATGCCCTTCCTTACTGTAGGCCATGTGATCAGTTTCATCAAGAATCCACTTGTTATGTAGCTAGTCTGGTTATGGAACAAGGGGTGCCTGAGACTAGTAACCAAGATACAAAATCAAGAGAGCCTGAATTCATAAATGTGGTAGGCCAAACCTATCCTCTATCTAATCAGCATTGGCAATATGCCATAGAATATAGTGAAGAGAAAGACTTCATCACAAAGAACTATGGAGAAAAGCCTACACAAGAGCAGGTCAAGCAGATGATGGATGCAAGATTCAAGGGAGCCACTTATCAGAGAAGGGACCATTCTACACCAACAAAAGCAACTCCATTTTTGCTTAAGGTAATAAATCCTCTTAAATCAAATGATTCAAAACTTGACATGGGTAGTTGGTTAAATAATGCTAAAGTTCTTGTGCATGCAACTGAAATCCTTAAGGATCCCCATTAGAAGGATTGAAGCTCTGCCATTTTGCTATTGTAATAGTGTTCATCTTTTAGTAATGAATCAAAGCTTTGGAGGCTACATGGGTGTATCATCTTGGTTATGTGGATGTTGATTGTCTCTTATTTTTCATTGAGGTAATTGTATCTTAGTTAGATTTGTCCATTTTGCTTTGTCAATCTTTCTGCCTTAGAGTGATTGTTTCTAATCCATAGGAATGAGGACTTGATTCATTTTAGCTCTTTCATTTATTTGTTTATGCTTAAAGACTAAGGAATTTTCATGTTTAGTTTGCTTACTTGCATGATATCCTAATCTTGAGTGTAAGCTATACAGATTTGACAAGCTTTTTTGTGGCAAGTATATTCTAAGATTTGCAGGTACTTCTATCCGGATAGAAGGAGATTCTTGCTTGATTTCTTCTTCGTTCTGGATCTCTCAAAAGAAAGAGAAAATCCCTCTTTGATCCACCTCTACAACTCCATAAGCTCAAGTTCAAAAATTCTTGGTTTCTTCACCTTCTCTCAAACTATAAACTAAAACTTTCTTTGTTACTGGTTACTAATCTAGCTTACATCTTAAAGATCTATTTGTTACAAAGTTTAATCATTTCTAGATCTAGATTATAAGTTAGCTTGCATAGATCTAGAGTCTTTCAAAGTTTCAAATCGTTTTTCTTATTTAGATCTAGCATAAAGAAGTTTGTCTTTTTACAAGCTTTCACTTTGTCAATCTTAAAACTTGTTTAAAGATAGTTTCTTTAGAAGTTGAAAAGTTAAATCTAGCATGAAAGTGCTTCATTGGCAGCCCCTTAAAGGCTATCCAAGATCCTAAGAAATTGGGTCTCACAAGCCCAATGTTTTTTGTTACTTGTTTTAGTTTAGATCTAGTTTTAACATATTCTCTTTCTAGCAATTTTTTTTTGGTTTGTCCAAATCACTTTCAAAGTGATTTTGGGCATCTTTAACCGCGAACATCTCACTGGTTTTTTGCACTTTCTAGCAGGTTTTAAGGCTCTTTTGGGCAAAATATTGATAAATCCAAGCAATCTAGAGCCTTTGGGAGCTTTCTTTTTCATATTAACTCTTCTTCCAAGCAATTGTAAACTTCTTTTCTCCAAAACTATAAGGAGAAAGAAGTATTCTTCTTTTTTTAGATCTCATTGTAAGGGCGTAATAAAAAATTCTTTTGAGTGATCTCATAAGAGCTTATTTCCCATCCCCTATGGGGGGATTTGTGTCGGTGTACCTTTTTTTGCATCTTATCTTCTTTAGCTTTTCTTTGGTTAGAATTAACTTAGTTTAATTAAAATTAACCGTCGTGGTCCAATCCAATTATTGGGCCATTGACTCACTCAGGATGTAGGAACAATTTGTTTACTTTTGCAGGTAGTATACTTTACATTTGAAACAATTTCTTTTATTTCTTGCAAAGTAAAACATATACTAACCCACTACTTCGGTAGTGTAGTAATTAGACAATCTTTCCCTTTTCAGTCTTTCATTTTGGTTGAAACAAACCCCCTTGCTTTCCCGAAGTATGGTTCACGGATAAGGGTGTTAAAGAAATGTAACTGCGGAAGATATTCTATTTGTACTTGTCTATTGTATTCCTCCTTCGGGAGATGTCATTGGTGTAATTAATGATGTAAGAGTCATTGAAAGAGTCAATGTAAACCCTAGGTCTTATGTCGGCCTAGAAGAACCCATAAAAGATTATTATATTATGTATTTGAGAGGTCGGCCTAGTCAGTTAGGAGAAGTCGGCCCAATTGGGGAAAAGTCACCCCAACGAAAGAATATAAATAGAGGAGGAGTCTCTCATTTGTATTCACTCAACTCACTCTCACAAGTTCACATAGGAGAGAGAGAGAGAAGTTCGCACAAGTGGAGTAGCTGATTTTGTCTTGGGGTTTATCTTTGTACTTTGTGAATTCTATATTGAGGAAGTTTTTGCCGGGGTTTTCTCCCTTGTGGTTTCCCCCGAGAAAAATATTGTGTTCATTGTGTTTTTGTTGTGCTTGTATTTCTTTCAGTGATAGATTGTTTAATGTTATATGCTAAACAAGTAAAAACTAACAAAGGGTTTGCTTGAGTACTGACCGGAAAAAGAGACTCTTGGGGTACTAATCTCAGCAAGAAAACATTTCTAAAATTCTTAAAATTTATAGGACTTTGTTCCCGTATGCTTTGGATTTGTTGCCACTGAAATGTAAATATTATCCAGAGATCACTACTCCCTCTGGATAGCCCTGAGATCTCAAGCAGTTTGAGTCTCTGTAAATCGATAATACTCTAAGGATGTAAGAATCAAATGCTAGATCTCTTTACCACTTAAATACTGAAATACTCAATCAATCACACACATAACACTAAATATACCCTGGAAACCCCAAACGGGGAAAACCAACAATCTGTGGGGCTTTCTACTATCTCGAGCCCAGAGCAATATATGAAATAAACAAATACAAACAAGGGTACCTCAGATGTAACGCTCAATCCTGACTGGGTCAATACCCTAGATCTGCATGCATCAGCTGATGCATGCATTGAGGAAATGTGCCCTAGCTGTCAATCTGGATCTGAGTTTGTCTGCAGGTAGCTTTGACTGTACTGCCTCTCCCACTGCTCTGCTCTGATCTGCTCTGCTACGGAAGAAAGCCAACTGCTCAACTGATGAATGCGCCCTTCCTCTGCATGGAAAAGTGCGCCCTCCCTCTAGATGTCAAATGCTTGTACAAGATTAGATCTCAACAAATCTGAGCTCTGATCGTCACATACCTTCCTCAAACACTGAGGCAAGGCTACTCTGAAAGTCTTAGAGACTCAATCGACAGATCGGACTCTGAATGAGCTTTTCTCCCCTTTGGTAATGCGCCCCTCTCCCTCTCTGGAAGTCGTCCTCCATAATCTCCGCAGAATCCACTCTAGTGAACTATCTCAGTCCACAAATTTGGGTGCCAAGTGCCTCTAGACTAGTGGTGTCTGATCCAGCTCAGATCACACCCCTGTCCCTCCTGCAAGAACCTTCTCTCTATCTCAGAAAGTCACCCTGCATGCACTAATGCACCCTCCTCACTCCTGATAGATCTCTCTCAGATAAGTCAATTGAAGTGCCTCGTCTGGGGACCTCCTGCCTCTATATATAATCTCACCGATCAATTAGGTTTGCCAAAAACCTAATATCTGCTCATGCAAAAAGTCACTTTTGTATGCAATTTTTAATTACTAACTGGTCATGCAAATCTCTTGCATGGAAGAGGCAAGACTCCCCAGAAGGCCCAATGGAGTAGAGTGTATCTCACCCTCTACTCCACACTGATGCCTATACTGCTGATGTACCTCCATGCAAGGCATCTATATCATGGAGGACATCCCGAGATACCATAAACTCTAACACGAAATGCACACCTGGGGGGGAGCGCAACAGAAATCTTTCGAAGCTGCTCGGTGTGACCTTGGGGGCAAGTCTCGAGTCAGGTGCTGTCACCTGATCCTGGCTCCTCCGTTTAGGCAAACTCCTAACCAAAGCCAAGGGGGGTAGACCCTACTGAAAAAAGGTTTCTAAGGCTTTTTTAGTTTATGTTTAGTGATGGGAAAGAGTGTTATTTAGGAGTTTTTTTGAGTGAATTAGTGAAAAAATAACCAAGTTTGTTGAAAATTAACTTAAGCACTTCCACATCATAATATCAACATGAAATACACAACAATTGCAAAATAGATAATAAACAAATAAATAGATTGTTGCTAAAGAAATTGAAACTAGTGTCGATGCAGTCACCGACTGTTGGAGTGCTGTAATGAAAATGTTGTGTGATTGTTCTTGGTTGATTTTATTTGTGATGAACAAGATGAGTTGATTAATGAGGGAAAAGGGGATTCTCGATATACCTTAGGGTACGGGGAATATGCCCAGATTATGATCTAAGTGGCTTCATACAAAGACATGTGGGTTGGAATGGAGTCTCGAGAGTGGTGTTCAACCCTACACCAACAAGGGTGTAGTCTAACTGTGCCCTGAGGTCGCCTCCCAGTTGTTCCTGCGTCCTTAGTAAAAATTTGCCCACTTGATCACTTATTGGCAACGCCGAATTTTCGTTGGTTTATTGGGGACTTGATTTTATTAAGGTGAGTGGATTAATTAATGTGAAGAATTATAGAGTGCAAACAACCGCTTTTGATATCCCAAAGCTCAGACAAGCCTGCAATGGGTAGAGCATACACGGAGCTTATGGAATGTAAATTCTAATTTTAAACCCTTCGATAGAGAGCACTCTTGATACGTGAAAGTGAGATTCAAGAGATTTTAGTTTAAATTAAACCCTCCGATAGAGAGCGCTCTTGATCCACGAAGGTGAGATTCAAGAGACTTTAAAGGAGCCTCAGAGACTCAAAAAGGAAAAAGATGCAAAGTACTTAAAGGAAATAAAGCAAAAATGGGAAGTTGTTTAATTACTACCGAAGAGTCTCTTTCAAGTCAAAGACTGTACTCGGGAAAGCAAGAATGTTAGTATTCAATTTATTCCCCAAAATAAAGTAAAATAAAACTTGGAAGAAAAGTCTAGATCTAGTTGCAATAATTGAAAGAACTAATCTAGCAAGCAAAACTAATCTAAAGCAGAAAGTAAAGGGGACAAGTACAGGCTTCCCCGAAATGGGGGAAGGGGGTGTGGGAGCCTTAAATCCCACCTACTCTTTATTAAATTATTACAAGTTTAAGTCTCCGGTAGAGAGCGCTCTTGATCCGTAAAAACGAGATTCAAGAGACTTTAAAAGCTTGAAAAAAGTTGAGAAAATGCAAGGAATCAAAATAGGATTTTTTTTAATGGTTCAAAATTCCAAATTCGCTTGAACACCTTCGCTTTCCTATGACAAAAGACAAAAAATCACCGAACAAAAAATTCGATTAAATGTTAGTATTTGTCAGATAAATCACATAAAAAATAGTAAATACAACCTTACTATTTGCAAATGCTTGGAAAAATTATACTATAAGTAACAAAGAAACCAACCCTTAGATCTAACTTTAAATATGTGTTTGAAGCACTTTTAGATCTAACTTTAAGCAAGTAAATGACTTAATGATAAAAAAAACTTTTTAGCTCTAATTTACTTGCAAGAGAATAGTAACCAAGAAGAAAGAGTTTAGATTTTTGAAGGGATGGAAGGAGGGATTCAAGCACCAAGCTTGATCTTTATCAAAGACTTTGGAGTGCCTGCAAACAAAAGTATTAACTCGAAAGTGCTGAAGAGGGGAGAGGATGCAACCGAGCTAAACTCCTCTTTCAGATCTGTAATCCTGCACAACTATAAGAAACGCTTGCCAATGGTGGATTAGATCTAGTGTGTATACAAAAAAGAGATCAAGGGAGCCTCAGTACAACCGAGTACAGTTGGCTACTCCTGTGTCTCTTGAAAACAAAACACAAATAAACAACTTAACAACCGTAAATGTTTACTCTATGATTATGAACAACCTTCTAAGCTAGATCCATTACCAATATTGAAACAAGAGAAAATACGTGGTATAATATCACCTTGATAACACAACATCATCAAATGGCACAACATGGACCTCCAAAGTCTTTCAATATTATTCATCAGATACAACAGTGTTACAATGGGCAGAGGTTCCACCATCCATCCTCGAATGAGTGAGAATGCCTTTCATTTATAGAAGAACCAAGAAGGAGGGGGGCGCATGAGAGAGCTCAGGTTTTAGGAGGGCGAATCCCATCATCAAAGGAAATAACAATGCGTTGAATTAACTCCCACTATCACTTGGTTGGTATGATATGATGAGGTGGCTGCGACATGGGAGAGGCGCCCCTCTCTAAACATTGGAAACTCCTCCCACTAAACACGAGCTGCCATGTATGGGAATGACGTTCACACGTGAGGGCATGTGCCACTCCAAACATGTATCCATTCGCTATCCCAACTTTTGATATTTAAAACATGTGCTTTATCTTCTTTAAGAGGTCGCCTTTCATAAGAGATTAATTAGCCACCCTTTCCCCACATGTTTTAAACACGTTTTTCGATTTTCCAACTTTGTCCTTTTGTGCAATTTGTAGCACCCTTAGCATTTTTGTGTCATTTTGTCGACTCTTTAAGAAAAAATGCCATAAGTGATTATTTAATCACCCGAAACCCAGGAAAAGTGGGTCCTAGGTTAAAGAGGACACTTTGAGTGTGAAAACGAGCATCCCTGCACCAAATTCCGCCTCTAGACCACACTTTTATTACAATTTGAAAATTTCAAATTAAACCTTAAAAAATGTTCTAATTTTAAGGAAAAATTTATTTCTCGGAACTGACTCAAACGCCTAGGGGACCTAGTGCATGTCCATACGATTTATTACTGATGAATAGCATGTAAAAATACATAGACACTTAGGCTTTAATAACCTCCCAAGGTTTGACCACCATGGTGAATACTCCAGCTTTGGAGGTGTGAGTGGAAAACTCAGGAATTATATGTCACTGAAGCGCAACGCATAAATCCTAAGGAAAAAACACTCTAGAGTATCCCCTTGACAGCTAAGCCTAAGGTAGGGCAAGCCTTTTACAAAAAGATCTGCTTAGACCAACTTATTGCAATTCCCCCAAGGGGGTTTGGACATGCAAACTTTACAAAGGGCCAGAAATTGGCCTGATGAACTTCTGAACACTGATGATGAACATTGTAAATGTTCATAACTCTGGTGGCTCGCAAGAAATCCACCTAATGTACAAATTAGGAGGTAACGGGATCTTTACAGCTTTGACTGACCAGTTGATCAAATCGGAAATGGACTAAGTGACTAGTAATTAGTTTTCACATTCAATTAACCTCCCAAGATGAAAATCTAGCGTCTCATTTGGCTTCCTGTGGGCAAATTTCACAGAGAAAGTGGGAACAACTATTGAGTGACCGCGGGGACCCGTCAGGCTACACCCTCGATTGGTGTAGTGTTGGACACACCCCCGTGACTCCATCTAGCCCACATTTTCTCGTGTGGACCCACACTTAGTGAGTCTGGACATATTCTCTGTACCTTCGTGGTATATTGGGAATCCCCCTCCCTATTAATCAACTCATTTCTCAATAATTTAAATTTGCCCAAGAGCAATTCGCAATATGTTTTTGGACACTACAACAACACTCCAATTTGACTTCATTTTTTAGCACTGGTCTTTTGCTTTTATCATATAATCTTTGGCTTAAAACCTATCATGTGTTGAATGGTTATGTGTTATTTATGCTGTTGTGTTAATTCTACTATTGCAATCTCTTGATTCAATTTTTCTTTCATTTCCATAAACTCCTAAAAACTTATTCATTTACAAAACCACTAAACAACTTAATCAACCTTAATAACTTTTAGGGTCTACTCCCCTTGGCTTCGTTAGGAGTTTGTCTAAACGGAGGAGTCAAGAATCAATTCACAGTACTTGATTCGAGGCTTGCCCCCAAGGACACATCGAGCAGCTTGAAGATTTCTGCTGCGTTAAACCCCAGGTGTGTGAAAGGCGACAACAGGCACTTCCCCTTCGAGGTTTATTTTGGTTTTCATCCGTTTGCATCTTAATGCGATTATAGTTGCTTTTCCATATCCATTCGCATCCCACCCGTGGAAGGAGCAAGATAAAACTTCTTCTTTTGTGTAGAACTTCGCCAAGACCCACATCAATGTTTAAGACATCCTCTTGTAGAGAGGGACCAATAATAAGGCACTTCATTATTGGCATCGAGTTGCTCCACATGTTCAAGTTAGTGAATGAGACTGGCTGCATTTGGATAAACAATGATTAAAAAATCAGTAGCATGACAAGCTCAAGCCCATAAAGTCTGACTTGTTACCCATCTTTCTAGAAGGTTCCTCAAATCTTAACCCCATAATTTTCTGCCCTAGGACTACTGAAAATTAAAGTACAAAAGAGCAACGAGATAAGTACAATAATTCACTTTCAAACAACGCTAAACTTGCCGACAATTAAGGAGAAAAGACACTAACCAATTCAATAAGTCATCAACGCTTCTAGGGCAACTTATAATTCAATATTTAGATCTGAAAATGCACTTTTATAGCAGAAGTAACAACAGTGTTACAGCAGTAAAATCAGCCCCTTTATCTTCTTCTTTAGATGCCAAATCACTAAACAATTTTCCCTTTTACTTATGTCCAATCAGCATGCTCATAAATAGATGTAACTAGCAAACTATGAATAACACATGTAGCTGAAAATCAAATTTGAAATTGACACAAGGTATATATGGTTGAAAACTTGATATATAAGCTCAATGATGTAGCACATACCATAACCTCTTCTCAAGGCTACAGAATCCAACCATGCAAAATGCCTTAGGGTAAATCTTCAAACCCTGGCTCCATCAAGAAGAACAAGTGCAAGAATCCTTCCAACACTATCTCCATGGCAAAATGTCTTCTCTTCTTTTTCACAAGTTCACCCTAGGATTTTCAACCAAAGCGCTAGTTTCCAATCTCCAAGGGTAAAACCCTAACTCTAGAACTCCAAGATGCTCTAAGAAACTTTAAAGAGGCCAAGAAGCCATAGTGCCCAAGAGAGAGAGAGAAAAAAACAAATACAAGTGAATACCTAGAGAGAGAGAGGACAAGTGCCCTCCACTTCTAGGTCACATCTCTACACAAGAGTGAGAAAAAATGAATACACGTCATATGAATGAAGGACTCTCACCTTCCTCTATTTATATGAGAGGTAAGGGAGTCCAACAACATTATGTGGGCACAAGCCTTTACAAGCAACCTACAAGTCCTTGTAGGCCACACAAGTGAGATGTCCACACCACTTCATCCCAAGCCTCCATGGACTACATCTATCCTCCAAAGCAAATTAGTCCACTGGGTCAACTACCCCTTGTAGGAATTGTTATCACATTTATAGTAGCCGAGGCTATCTTCAGATCAAATTCTTGTCCTTTTTTCAGCCAGTCCTTACTTTGAGATCGACAGTTGATGAGCATTTATTCCAGGATCACTCATACTTTCAGCAGCTCCAGAGCATACATTATAGCCTTATGCCATGATTGAGCCTCATGACCTCAGATTTGATGACCGATGTAGCCATTTTCTTCCATACGGAGCAGTGTGATAGTGCCCAGATTTGTACAGCAGCGGTGTTCCAGTGACACTGGATGGTTCAGATGGTATATACAGGTATATGACCCAGCAGGTATATGGATGTGCATTGGATAGTCTTATTTTGCTCTTTTGCTTATCTTGGTAGCTTGACTAGGTATCTAGTGGTCATGATCTGATGATTATATATATATAGATTTGGTTGTTGTTTGACTGTCTGGAATTGAAGTTATCTAATTACTTGGACTAAAGAATTTCTTATGTATACTAGTTGGTCTCACCCTCTCTGGTAGTATGGACTTGGTCATTCCCACTATTTTATGGCTTGCTAGTTATGGCATCGCCTGTCACCTTTCCCCATCCATCCGTTCTCTTCCATACTTGGTTTTACCTTGGCTTACACTTCAACTTGTGATACTGAGGACTTCCCCACTTATGCCTCTATGTTGCATAGACTCCATGTTGTTTTGTGTCTCGGCTTTGAGTTGTGCAACAAAACTTACCGGAGCCTTGATCCTTCTGGGCTAGGAGAACCCGCTGGTGTTGGTTCCCGAGCTTAGATGAGTTGGATTTGAAGCCTTGACCTCTCTGGTCATTTGCCTCCGATGTTTGATCCTGATTGTGGATAATCCCCCAGTTGCCTGAGTTGTGTCGACTAAACTTGAAGCAAATTGTACTACCATCATTACATGCATATATTACTATTTATTATATCTTTTATGCAAGCCCATGATTATGAAATAAAACTGTGTCTTTAAACACAATGAAAGAGGGCTATGAAATTAAATGAAACACACCCTAGATAAAAGCTGCAATTAGTTGTGCTTCTAAGCACATGAAAAATCCAAAGGGACATAAGGCCTAAAAAGCAGTGGATAAGCATATGCTAAATCTAAAGACTGCTGGCCATGGAAAAATGTAATGATTAATTCCTCACGGAGCCTACGGGTTGGGATGTGAGATGGAGTAAGGGACAACTAATTCTAAGTGTCCCCTAGAACCCCAAGTTACGGTTAGCTGTGCACCCAGTCATGGCGGTTCTACAAAAGATCCTCACAGAGTTGGTTCAAGCTTGGATGTGAGCAGTAGACATTTGTTAAAGTGAATATGCACTCCTCAAATCAACTTATTCCATTTGTGAGACACTGGCATTCTTTGTGTGTTTTCTGTCCAACATATGCTTAAGGTGTGTTCCCCTTTTCCTTTATCCGAAGTGTCACAGTGTTGAAGTTTGTTAAGTCATTCCCTTGTCCTCGCCTTGCTTTTTCCACCTTCACCCATTCTTAGCAAAATGGTCAAGTCATAAATTGAGTATACACTTGAATGTCTTTTTCTTAGTATTTGATTATCTTAATCCAGACTTATATTTGATGTATTATTGCTTATTCTCCAGTGAAATGCTACTTTGTACTTTAGTCTTGCTATTAAAATAATTAGAAGAGCATATCTTATCCATTTGCACTTGCAGCATCAGTCAGATTGAGCCTGGGTCATTATTTTGATATGTTTTGACCTAGTCAACCTAGCTTGACCAAGTCAACCACAAGATCTGAGATGAGTTGGACCTATGATGTTCGAGATTGATTATTTGTGGTCCTATGATGCCCACTTGATGGTTCCATGTAGCAGGCACAAGTTTTATATGATGGTTTGATGGATTTTTATTATTATTATTATTTACAGACCATTATTTTTATTTGTCCGGGCATGGTTGAGCTTACAGATGATTATCCAGGTGGTCATATGGTGTATGGGTACTCATCTCTAGTTCCTTTGGACCTTCTGAGTCCATTGGGACACTCCGTTTTCAGTTTCAGGCACTTCAGGATGAGATTGTACTCAGATTGTCACTTTATTGCAGATTTGCCATTGAAAATGGCCTGGCAGGACAGTTTGATTTTTATTTTGGTTCACCTAGGGCGCTACAAAGGGAGCATGGGGTCCAACCACTTGTTTTTACCACATTACCATGCTCCTAGACATATTGGTGCAGTCAGATTTGGCCTCGGGGTACCAGGCAGTGAGTTATAGGCATTTTATTCTTTCACAGGTGATTTTTCTAAGGATAAAAAATGGTAAAAATGGTTACTGAGGAATTCGATTTGGGCTATTCAGGCAAAGAATTGGCATGAGGTTGGTTCAGATGATTTGTGTGATGAATCCCACACCTTCCAGAGTAGGTTGCAACATTTAGTGGGGTCCACACACACTCTGGGCTTTTGTATTGTGTCATTGAGGGGGCACGATTTGGCCATGTGGTCACAGTATTGTATCATGATGAGTTATCATATGTTATTGTGCCATGAAGACATGCTAGAGAAGGATGAGTACACTTCCTATCCCCAACATGTGCTTATGTCATGTTGTCTAGTCACTTTCATGTGGTGCGTCCCCCCTAGGGCGACGTAGCTAGTGCGCCCCCTTCTATTTTTGAGTTGATCCATGTGTTATGTATTTGAGCTCATTTGAGCTGTTGATATTCACTTATGTATCTTTTGATCTCAACCACTCGTTAAAAAGGTGGTTAGGGTTTTGGTCTCTTTCATTCCTATTTAAAGGAGAGACCCCCTCATTGTAAAATGACTTTGGCTCTTGGAATTTGATAATAGAAGAAATATTTGCAGAGACTCTTGGATCTTCTTTGTTGGGTGTTCTTAGATGTTGATTGGAAAGTCTATTTCTCCTAGCATTTGAGATTTTGTTGTGGATCCAAAATATATTTTGTGGAAACAGTGTTTAACTGCAGGAGGGCGATTTCACTTTGGACGTTTTTGCAGGGGACTCCTCAACTCGTTTCTCTTGAAGGTGCTAATATCAGGGGGTTTTCAATAGTATCTTTTGATCTTTGATTTCCATTTGATATGTCTTTTGCTTTTACAGTCATTTTCTCTTGATGCATCAAATCTAACTTCGATAGTTTGCTTGTGCAAGAGAGGAGGGCACACTTGGTTCTCTGGGCAACTTATTCAAATCACCTCAAATTGATCGGGAAGGGATAGATCATCATCATCAAGGCATTTGCAAGATTTTTCAGGTAAGATCTACACTTGTTTTATTTATTTGAAGTTCCAAACCATTGGCCATTTTATTTTATCGTCAAAACTCTAACTATCGGAAATTCTAAAATTCTCTAGCTCAAACAACTTAAAATCGTGGCGAACAATTTCTGGGTTTAAACCTTAAGGCCTAGCCCAGGTGGGTTTCCTAGGGTGTCACCCCTAAGGGACTCCATCTTGCCCAAATCCCTAGGGACTATTCCCTTATCCATGTGCAAGGTTGTTAACAAAGTTGGTTGACTCTCTCTCACACCTATGCAAGGTTTTTGCACTTTGGGTCATGTGCTAGAGAGTTGGTTAGGAGGGTGGCTTAGCTTCAAGGAGTTTTCTTGAGGCCACACATGTGATTCACATCTATTATATTATTTTCCTCGGAGAGCTACTTTATGAAGGTCAAAACCCTAATTCGTCAACCTTAGGAGCCTTATCCACACGTGGGAGGTTGTTATGGAGTTGATTTGAAGCCTTTTCATATGTGGGAATCTCCTCTTCTTGAAGTGTACGCTTGTGGAGCAATAAATTATCATATCTTGGAGTTTCTTGCTTGGTCAAACCAATGTCATAAGAATTGGACCGATCATCGAACCGATCAAGCCCAAAAATGCGAATCGGACTAGAACTAGAAAAATATTGGAAAAAAATTGGACTGAAAAATCGATGAACCAAAAAATATAAAAAATATTCAAATTTTGAAAAAGAAAACATATATATTCATATGCATCCATATGAATCCTAACCAATAACCATTATACACAAATATGCTAAATTTCTCATGTATATAGCAAGTAAGGGTGCATATAACTAAAATAACATCGATTCTCTGACCCAAATATACATAAAAAAAGAGTCTCTAGATGGCCTCTAGTTTCCAAAAAACTTCATGCTAGAACAAATAACTACATATCATCAAAATCATTGCCTATATTGGGATCCTATTCATCAATAGCACACTATGCCTCCCTCCTCTAGGATCTAGAATCTAGAGTCTAGCCCTTTCCTCTACCTTGAATCTCAAAGTTGTTCCTCCAAGGACATTAGTCAACACCCTACAATTTTGATGAAACTTCCTAATCCAAGCATTAATATAAGGTAGAAAAAGCTACCCATGCTTAATAAATGATTTTGCTTGAGTGAAGGGTAAATTTTTATTAAGGTCATGTCATAGTAGTGCTATAATTAGCACCACCAACATCAAGGTACATAGAAGGGTTGATGAGCTTGATTAAATGGCAATCCCATACCCTCATACATGATAGAATCTAGTGGAAATGTTGCAATCCTGAAAAACTATTAAGTCTATTGAATTCTAAATGGGATCTAAAATTCTACCTTTTGCATATGAAGTCCAATGAGGTTGGAACCACTCTCAACCATTCTGAAACAATTAATGGTAATGTTAAAAGAATTTAATATTACCATTTAATATTGCAGATGATTACTAGGGTCTAGGGTTTACCTTTTAAAATTTATTTTTAAAATTTCATATTAAAATCGTGGCATACAAGCTTGTGCAAAATCGATCGGTTTCGTGCAAAACCGATCAGTTTCGTACAAAACTGACTGGTTTTGTTCATAATCAACTGGTTTGGTATGGAACCGATCCTCTTTGGTCTAAAACCTTGAACCAAACCGATATGGTCCCGAAACTTGTCGGCCCGATCGGTTTTGTTGGTTCCTGTCTGGTTCCGATAACATTGGGTCAAATCTTAATTCGTCCACGTTGGAGCCTTCTAAATTGTGGGCACTCTCTCTTGAAGGGTGCATAAGTAAAGAATTATCTATCATTTCATGAAGGATACTGCTTGGTCAATCACTCAACCACTAGAAAAGGAACCCTACCTTCATTGCTATTTTTGGAAGAGGTTTCTAACTAACTAATTATTTTATTATGGTTGAATTGTCTCAAGGAGTTAGCTAGAAGAGAAATATTATTTAATTGTAGAAGGAAGTTGAGCTAAAACCTTTATTAGGGTTTGCTCTCTTCATTTGTTCGTGGTCGGATTTGGGGAGATCTCTCCTATTGATCTATTGTTGAAGATCTTGAAGGCAATGCAAGCTAAGGAGTACTTTGTGTGAGCTATAATTTGTTTAAAGTTTGATTTGATGAATACTAAGACCTATTTTCTTTGTATCAAGTGTATGTTGAAGGGTTGAGACAATTTGTAGCATGATTCCTCATCAAGATGATTGTACCATTGTTAAGAAGACATAGTTTGTGTCTCATTCCCCTTACTTGTATCTTTGTATTTATCATTGGAATGTTTAATTTGTATCTTATATCCTAATCAAGATTAATCTACAATGTAATATTTCCTTTGGTAAATGCATCTTTACATGCATTTCAAATATCTCCATAATTAGGGTCATTTGCAAAAGTATTTTTTGGATTTAGGGCAGCAAGATAAGATAATGTTTCTCCTTGATCAGGGCTACATAATCACATAAGGAAAACCCTCGCACTGTTATCCTTGACTCCATATGCCCAATGGATTGCACTAGGTTTGGTCTACCTATCATCATGTTGTTAACCTATATTACTATCACATGTTTTTCTAAAGCCACTCGTCCATTTCACCTTTAACTCAATGCCTAAGCTTTAGCAATCCTAAGATAGGGAAACCCCCCTTTTTCTAAAGCCACTCGTCTATTCTAATTTTCTGAACCCCATTTCATCATTTCCAGAGATTTTGTAACGGTTGTTTCTGAAATCCCTACCTGTTTTAGAAACTTTTGTTGCACCCCTGTTTCATGCAGCGTAATGAAGAATTAAGTTATGAAAAGCCTAAAATCAAACAACTTACTTTGTGATTGTTGTCCACTAATTTGCACTTAGGTGGACTCCTTGTGAAACTCAGTAGCTATCAAGGGGATACTCTAGAGTGTTTTTTCCTTGGGAATTATGCGTTACTCGTCAATGGCGTATAATTCCTGAGTTTTTCATTCACACCTCCAAAGCTGGAGTATTTTCCATGGTGGTCGAACCTAGGGAGGTTATTAAAGCCTATGTGTCTATGTATTTTTCACATGCTAGCTATCAGTATTGACTCATATGGACATGCACTAGGTCCCCTAGAATTTTCAGTTGATTTGGATAAAAATAATTTTTCCCGTTTAACAGGCTTTTTTAATAATTTAATTAAAAAAATAAAAAAAGTGATAAAAGTGTGGTTAGGAGGTGAAATTTTCCATGGGGGTGCTCGTTTTCTAACCCAAAGCACCTGCAAAACCCCTAAACCCACTTTTCCTAAGTTCTAAGTGAATATTATTCACTTAAATAAATATTCTCTCAATATTAATTTTGGGGAATTATTTAATTAAAAAATTAAAGATATGAAAGAAAATCAAATTCCTAACTCAATGGAATTTGTCCCAGTTAGAGGCCCAGTTGAGTTGGCAGTTATAGTTATGGCAAATCCCAAGAAAATTTAGATCAAATCAAGTGAAGATTCCTCTTGGGTGAGTTGTCCTCTTCAAGAGAATGCGCCCTCTCTTCCTCTTGGGTGACTTTTCCAAGTGGCATGTGTGGGATGGATGGTGGACATAACAAGAAAGAAGATGGGGCGCCTGCCTTGTGTGACAGCCACATCACCTTCAATCCCTCAATTCATGTATCAATCAAGGATTGGAAGGGATCCTCACACCCTCTCTTCAAGGAATGCGCCCCCCTCTCCATCAATTTGCCTCCCTCTCTCTCTTTTGCTATATAAGCAGGGTCTAGCTTCCTCATTTGCATATGATGGAATGCATTGAACCTCTGCTCCTGTAATGTGTAATCTCTCTTTGAGTAATAAGATTTGAAGACTTTGGAGGTCAAATTGGTGGCTATTCTTCTTCATGCATGCACTTGGTTGAGGTATACTTGTAGAATTCCAGTTTTGCTTTCATATATAATTGTGGATTGATCTAGCTTGGTAAGGCTCTTTGAGTCTAGTAGGGTAAGCATTCATAGTTCTTGACTTGCTTATGTTTATTGAATTGCTTAGAGATCTAGAAGTAGCACATGTGTTTGGTTGTACTATTGCCCTTTTGATTTCTTTCTATTTGATATACTAGATTTAATCCCTTTTGTGTATGAGAGCTTGGAGATTTTGCAGGATTCGGTGCTAAGCATTGGAGGCCGATCTTGTCTTGACTCCTCTTCCAAGCTTGGTGGCTGGTTACTTCTTTCTGAGTGATACATTTGTTTTGTAGGCATCAACTTTCCTCTTCACTTCAAAAGCTATCAAGCTTGGTTTTTCTTCCACCATCTTCTTTCAATCGAAAAACTCTTTTTTTCCCTTTTCTGTTTGAAGCAAGTAGTGTCTATCTAAAGAATATTTTAAAGCTCCTTGTTTCTCAAATAGATCTAGAAAACTTTCATTTTAAAGCGAAATTTATAGATCTAGATCTAGTCTTTTCATACTTGAAATTGCTCAAAATTTCCAATTTTTTCCAAGTATGAAAAGTTGTAAATTTTTTTGTGCATTTGTATATGTTTAACCCACTAACTTTGCATATTTAGCAGGTCCAAGGAAAAAGAGAAGGAAGTTCTGGCCAGTTTTCGCTAGAAAGACATTCCGTGGACCCTCTTTTACCAATCTTTCATTCTCTTAATTTGTAAGCCCTTAGATCCAAGTTAAAAGGACGAAGAGGCACTTCTTTTGAGTAAGAATTGTAATACTATTAAACGAGAACAAGTGGGATACACAACGTCCACACCCCATCCCCCATGGGGGGATTTGCAGTTTTCAATTTTTGTAACATAAATTTTCTAACGAACACAAGCACACAAGCACACTTACTGCAGGACTGTATACTTGTTTTATTTCATAATTTTCTATTTATATTTCGCAAAAGTAAATTAGAAATATCATCGATCTCGTTGCCACGAAGTATGCTCTCACCACCACATAAAGGCATTTTCGATTAGTGGTGGTTGATCAGAAAGTGACACATAGATCCGTTGATCTATCTTTCCGCATTTGTTCTTTTCAGCATTTGTTTTATTATTTTTTCAATTTTGATTTGAACATACATTTTGCTATTGCTCAAAGTATGCTCTTTCCCCTTGCGGGCATTTGCCTGGTTCTCGGGAAATCAGAAAGAGTTGTAGCAACTTATTAATTCTCAAGATTTAATTAAAAACTCATCACAATAAAAGTAATTGTAAAATTAGTCACAGCAGATCTAATGAACAAGTAAATCAATCACAACAGATGAACATAGAAAATATGGTGTAAAATTGTGTAAAAACATGCACAGTGCTCAATATCGCAATAAGGGTGAATAATTACAATACAATCTGACAATGTGAGTGAGCAATTCGAATTGACTAAGTAGGCCATTCGAATCATTGAATGGAGTAGCTTGACTCCAACTAGGAGTCCTCATCATCAATCAGTGGTGGTCATCAATGCACAAGAACCAGTCATCCAGGTGTCAATTTGAGTCTAACTGAGTGTAACATGTGTAACTGAAGTGTGTAGCACTGATATAGGGAAGGAGACTCAGTGGAGGGCACATGGGAGGCTTAACGGAAGTCAGAACAAGTCATCTAGTCAATCTGGAGGTCCATTGGAGTGAAATAGTCAGTCAGGAGTGAAACTAGCCTCAAATCAAGGAGAATCGGAGCTAACTGAGTGTAACTGAAGTGGTAGGTGAAGAAATGCGCCCTTCTCTGGCAGTAGGTGAGAAGTGGGTGCCTTCCTGACTAGGAGGGCTGAAAGTCTGATGTAAGAAGCTCCCGGGTGCTAGAATAAGGTGGCTAAGGTGCTGGAGGCATCAACCTGGTGACTGGGATGCATGCAAAATGCATGCAAACCCTAGAATTTGCATGCAAACCTTAATTGCATGCAAGGTCCTGAAAATGATGATGTGGATATCCGAACACCCCCTCTCAAGCTAGACTATGATGTGCAAAAAATAAATGATAGGGCCCTGGTAATTGAGACCAAAGGTCACCCCAATACAATAATAATCCAAACTAATAACAGTCAATAAACCGAGGAAATGGGGAAAACCTCATGGGAAAATTACCCCCCCTCAAAATAGACTGTAGCACACCAAAAGATTTAACTGCTCCAAAATCAAGTAGATATGTCTGGAGGTATCTTACTCTTGGGAGTAAATGGATCATGCTCCAAAAACATGTGCTTGAATTCTCCATTAGTGGATGCAAGCGAATGTGGAGACTTTAAGAACTTGCTCTTCATACCGAAAATGGTGAGAACAAATCTGAAAATATAAGGATGATCCTGGAACCTGTGATTCGAACCAAGTGGGGTAGGAATAGCTCCAATCGGATAAAATAGATCTTGAAACTTGAACTTCTTATCAATAGAAGTTAAATCAGCTCCAAAAATAGATGAATGGTTTCTTGAGATCTCCTCTGAACCAACAAGGGTGAGATCTGTTGTCCGCCAAACTGCACACCAGCAGCAGAAATCTTTCGAAAGCTGTCTCTTCACTACAAGTGAGAGAGGTGTGGCCTTGGGGGCAAGCAATGAGCCAGGTACTGTCACCTGAATCCCAGCTCCTCCGTTTAGGCTAACTCCTAACGAAGCCAAGGGGGGTAGTCCCTAAAAAAGAGTTTCACTAAGGCTCTAGTGTTTAAGTGTTTTTGTATGGGGTGATGCGGATGAGTGTTGTTTAGGAGTTTTCTTGTGATGAGACCAAAAATATGTAAAGATGAACAACAGATAATAAGTAATCCACGTTGCGAGTTAAGATAACAAGATGGCAGTATGATTCAAGATCTGATAAATCACTAAAGCATTCACAATATGAAATAAACACAAGGACAAATGGTCTTGATCAATATATAAGATTTTAGATAACCAGTGCCTTATGGAGTCAAAGAAAAGTAAAGATTGTGATGCTGAAAGTGTGGGTCTTGAAAAAATGCCGTTCGTGAGATCGTTGTGCAGATTATCTTTGTAAATTGAAGATTTTAGTGGTCTTGATTATTAGGATAAAACCAAGGATATCAAGAGAGTGTCCGGAAAGACAGTATCAAGTGCCTCCGTTCAAGGACATGTCGGGCCACTCAGTGCTCTAGCCAGGTCGCGCAATGCTAACCAGCAAACTAGAGGCTGAACATGGAACCCCGGCGCCCCCAACTAGGAGATTACCCACTGAACTTATCTTATCGCTCAACTCCGGATTGGTTGGTTATGGAGGTGAAAGTTTTATTTGTTATCACTTATGAACTTAACAAGTCTTCCACCTTTCTGAGTACTAGCCCAACCGTTTCCGGTTGGCAGAGCATACGGGTGTTGGACAATCAACCAAAAGTAAATTTATTAGGGGGAAAATGTGGGTTGAAATATTTTATTAAATTAAGAGCTTGTTCAACCCTCCGACAGAGAGCTCTCTTGACTTAGTCTTAAGACCACAATTCAAGAGACTTCCTACTTTAAAATGCCTAATGCAAGGGGAAAATGCAAATCTAACAATGCTCTCCGACAGAGAGTGCTCTTGACTTGGATTTGGCCAAGTTCAAGAGGCTTTGTTCGTTTTATGAAACAAGAAGCAGTTGTGATAACAAGATATTGAAAGTTTGTAATATTAAAATCATGTGATAGTTCAATAGATATGAAACACAGCTAGCATGCTACTTGCAAAATAAAATGAAATAAATGAAGGATTTAGTGTTCTACCAAGCAATTTTACACTAAAGGTGGGATCAACCTCCGAACAAGGTTAACCACTAGAACCGCCTGCACTTGAGAACCTCCAGCTAGCTGAAAGCTCTACCAAGGAAACCGATGGGGAAGGAAGAGTAACCACAAATTATGTGGTCCTGCCCCTGGGATGGGATCCCAAGGATACAACTTCCGGTCGAAGGCTTGGAAGAGAATTAATCTAAGTACAGAAAGCAGATTTTAATCTAAGAACTGAAAATAAGACTAATCTAATCATGCATGAACAAACTTCCCCAAATGGGGAAGGAGAAACTAAGTGTGGGAGGCCTTATCCCACCTAACCTTTTTATTAAATGAATTACACGTGCCTTTGGGAATTAAACCCTTGAAAGGTCTTTTTGAGAGAAGTAAAACAACTTATTGAAACAAAACTTGAAATCCCTTGATGGCTAATACAAAAGGAGAGTGGTTTTGATTCTCTGATTTGGTTTAAGTCTTCTCCTTAAATATAAGTTTTGCTCTTCTTTAAGTATTGTTTTCACTGATCTTTCTTCTCCTTCAAGAGACCTACACAAGCTTAGCCAATCTCAACAATGCACCCATTAAATGTTAATGAAAATCAAATAAACTTGAAACTAGGTGCGAAAAACTAAGATCTAATCTATATGCAAAACACTTTTTCCAATGCAAGCTTTTGAGATTTATAAAATGAGATCTAAGCTGCCCTAATGCTACTTTTCAAAGCATGAACTAGAATCTACTTAACAAAAACTTAAGAGATCTAAGCTATTACAAAATGTAAGATCTAAACTATGAAATAACTTTAACACTAACAAAACTTATGCTTTATTTTTTGTTTGGTCTTTTTTGTTGGTGGACGAAAGGGAAAGAAGGAAGGCAAACGAAGGAACAAAGGGACCCTAAATGGAGATGGACGAGAGGAGGAAAAGGAGGAAAAAGAGGGGATACGAAAGCCAAAGGAAGAGGAGGGACGAATGGAAAGAGGGAAGAAAACTAGGGGAGACGAGAGCTAGGTGATGAGGAGGGAAAAGATGGATAGAAGAGGCAAACGAGAAGGCAAAGGGTCAAGCAAGCTACAAACTAAAAGCAAGCTAGACAATAACCAAACTTGGATAGGAATAGGGCTTTGGATTTCCACAGTTTAGATAGGTAGATCAAGTAACCAAAAGAATCTTTTAGAATGCTTTGATGGAGAAGCCAAAGAACACTTGGAGAAGCACGCAACCCTGCAAAACAAAATATTAAAGAAAAAATGGAACACTTGAATGGTGAAGGTATTAGATGCCAAAAGCTCTCAATAGATGAATTCCTTGAAAACACAAACACTCAAAGCAAGAGATTAAAAGCCTAAGTACTAGATTGTTAGTCCTCAATAAGCATAATAATCAAAATTGCAAATAAGGGTAGGGTGAAAGAGATATTACTTCATATGAGATGAAGACACAATGCCAAGAAACCCAATCAAATGACCTCCGAAGTCTCAAAATATCTTATTAATCAAAGAGCTTACAATTTTCACCAGAGTTTCTATGCCAAAAACTCCATCTAGAGAGAGCCCCAATGGCTTCTCTTAAATAGCAAAACCAACTACTAAAACCCTAAGTCGAATTGGCCATGAGAAGAGAGCCAAATGCCGCCTAACTAAAGTCGAGTTCCAATCAACAACTAGTCTCAACCAATCGAAATACATGTCAATCAAACTTGGAGTGCTAGCTCCAGTCTAGAACTTGAGTTCAAAGTCTACATGGATGGGGAGGTGGCCTCCACCTAGGAAAGGCACCCCCCATCCCATTGTTGGAATAATCACCAACCAATATTCAAATGCCACATGTGAAACTCGAGCTCCAAAAGAGGTTGACGTGAGCTAGCTTGGAGAAGGCGTGATTTGAAGTGGTAGGTACTTGGAGTTTGACAACTTTTAGATTGCAATCATGGTGGTTGAGAGTGGGAGGTGGCCTCCACCTAGGCAAGGCGCCCCCACTCCCATTCAATGCACTCCAAACCGACCAAAATACATTAAATGCCTACTCCACATCACCAAAATCGAGCTTGCATGCATGGAGGGCGAATTAGCTTGAAGAGACTTGACTTGTGCTGACTGTACGGTTGACTGAAGCTCAGTGAAGTTGATTGGAATCATCTTTAATGCCAGGTGCCATGTCAACTAGCCTTTTATTTTATTCTATTTGGATTATTTTGGAGAGATTTGGATTATCTCCAAAATAATCAATTTTATTATTTTAATTAATAATTTCTTCGTAACTGGGTTTTTTGAGAAATTATTAATTATGAGGTCTAGCTGACATCCGAAACTTAGGATAAATTGGACCGAGGATCATGAATGATTTTTGGCTTAAGGTTAGAGCCTTCAATCATCGAATTCGGATCCCGGATGACTGACGTATTACAAATTATTATTTCTCTATTTAAACTATAGAGAAATTTATTAAATTTAAAAAATAATTAAAAACCCAAATTCGACGGACCCGGTAAAAATTTTTTCGAAATTTTTTCTGAGGGTTTTATGGACCTAGGACATGACCGACACCTATTCTAACAGTGTCTAGTAGGATTATATACATCAGTTGGACTCTAATAACCCCCCATGGCTAAAATTTTCAAAATCGGGCATTCCAGCTTTGGAGGAGCGGGAGAAAACCTCATCGATTATAGCTCGGCTATAAGCAAAGTATAATTGACAAGGGAAAAAACTCCCTGGAATGCCTTAGTTGCTTAATCAAGTCATGGGGAACCGAGACACTCAGATCCTACTAGCACACTTTATTGCAAACCCCATGGGGCCATGGTCATGTTGACTCAAAAAACAAAACAGGCTAGCCAAAACTGGCTAGTCACAAATGCTGGATCATCTGATACACTGGAGTCAAACACTTATCATGTTTGTCAAATGGCAGCTCTTCAGATAATCCAACTATGGTACAAATAAGTTGGTAACAAGATCAAAACCAAAATCAGCAAAAAGTGCATGAGAATTGAACTCAAGCGAATGGTAGTGCTCTTCATTTTCATTAAAAATTTGAGAAACTTTGCAAATGATAGAACATAAGTCTATAGGAGGCATGCAATCAAGGGGGGCGAATGCTTCACCTCCAAAATCAGATTTTACCTCCAAAACTTCAAGTAGATCATTATTCTGCATGCCGGCAATCTCATGTGAAGGAGAGGATTCAAGAACCTCTTAGGAATCTAGAGTATGAGCTGATTTATCTTGCTCAGAATTTGAAATAGAAGACATTGAGAGAGTGAGTTTTGAATCTACAGTTTCTTCTTCATCTTGAACAATTGTTGAGACCAAGACATGATCGGAAAGAACACATAAGGAGATCTCACTGGGCTTGTTCTCCAAAAGGCTAGCATGATCCTCTTCTTCCTGCTTTTCAAATTCTCTGTCAAGTTGGACCCATAGATCACTTGGATTTTCAGCAGTATTACCGAGGTAGCGCATACAAGGAGACATAGCAAGACACATCGCTCCAAAAGCTTTGTCATAATCATTGGGCCAATCATTCTTCTCTTCGTTGGAATCAAAATCTCTTGTATTACCAATGCACATATCAAAAAGACATTGTCTCTTCAAGAATGCAATCATCTTTGGTTTCCATTCATCATAGTTGAATGGAGTAAGAATATTTTGTGAAGAAGAAGTCTCCATCTTTGCATTAGCGAATGCACATGGAGGAAGTAAGAAACCTGCAAATCACACACAAACAAACACTATGTTTTCAGCCTTGCTTGCACATGAGCGAATGCACATGAGATTTTGCATGCCGCTGCTGAAATATATTGGTGAGCAATTCACTCAATCTTCATGTAGAACACCTGCAGAAAATAAGTCTTGTCCCTGCCATGGCTCTGATACCATGTAAAATTAGTCACAGCAGATCTAATGAACAAGTAAATCAATCACAACAGATGAACATAGAAAATATGGTGTAAAACTGTGTAAAAACATGCACAGTGCTCAATATCCCAATAAGGGTGAATAATTACAATACAATCTGACAATGTGAGTGAGCAATTCGAATTGACTAAGTAGGCCATTCGAATCATTGAATGGAGTAGCTTGACTCCAACTAGGAGTCCTCATCATCAATCAGTGGTGGTCATCAATGCACAAGAACCAGTCATCCAGGTGTCAATCTGAGTCTAACTGAGTGTAACATGTGTAGCTGAAGTGTGTAGCATTGATATAGGGAAGGAGACTCAGTGGAGGGCGCATGGGAGGCTTAACTAAAGTCAGAACAAGTCATCTAGTCAATCTGGAGGTCCATCGGAGTGAAACAGTCAGTCAGTAGTGAAACTAGCCTCAAATCAAGGAGAATCGGAGCTAACTAAGTGTAACTGAAGTGGTAGGTGAAGAAGTGCGCCCTTCTTTGGCAGTAGGTGAGAAGTGGGCGCCTTCCTGACTAGGAGGGTTGAAAGTCTGATGTAAGAAGCTCCCGGGTGCTAGAATAAGGTGGCTAAGGTGCTGGAGGCATCAACCTGGTGACTGGGATGCATGCAAACCCTAGAATTTGCATGCAAACCCTAATTGCATGCAAGGTCTTGAAAATGATGATGTGGATATCCGAACAGTAACAACCCCAAACATAGTGAAAATCCGGCACTTAGAACATAAAGTTTTGCGTGGGGAAATTTCTCATAAGAAGCGGGAACCACTGGGAGGCGACCTCAGGGCATAGTTAGGCTACACCCTTGTTGGTGTAGTGTTGAACACCGCCCTAGAGACTCCATTCCAGCCCACATGTCTTCATGAGGAGCCACCTTCACTTAATTTCCGGACATTGCTCCTTGTACCTCACGGTATATCTGGAGTTTCCCTTTTTCCTGTAACTAAGTTTAATCTTTAATAATTTAAAACTAACCAGATACACTTGCCAAACTTTTCCTTTCAGCAGCATCTATCTTTATATATTGACTCCATTGGCACTGGTCTCCAGCAACAACATATTTTACATTTGTTTAATATCATATCAATAAGTTGTTGTTTAATCTTTATATGCTGGTGGTTGTTTATTTTCTGCTATTGAAAGCATTTTCTTAAATTCTTCCAACAAACTTCGACAGTTTAATCATACCCCCTAAAAACTCCTAAAAATAATCTTTAATTAACTTTCTATTAACCTTAGAAACATTCCATAGGGACTACCCCCCTTGGCTTCGGTTAGGAGTTCGCCTAAATTGGTGAGTCAATATCAGGTGACAACCTTGACTCGAGACTTGCCCCCAAGGGCGCACTGAGCAGTAGCAAGATTTCGGCTGCGTTAACCAGGTGCGCAATCCGGCGGCCACAATGATTAATAATGATTCATTGATAATGAAAATTAGTAATTTTTGATACTTTCTTGGTGGGGACCCATATGTCCTGTATCTTGTCATGCCCTGCCCTGACCCCTGAAATTTGGGGATCTATCTAGCTGTCTCCAAAACTTGTTCCCCCATTCCTCCCATCCCCAAACCTTGGCAAAACACAGAGAATTAGAGATCTGTCTGTGTTGTTTTATATATAATATTAGAATGCTGTTTTAGAGGAATGGTTAAAACTTTAATAAATGGATAGTAATAAAACATTTGTGTTTAGGTGAGCCAGTTTTAGGGAATTGTTGGAAAAATCAGGGTAAATATCCCTATTTAAAGGTTTTAGATTTAGTCTTTCAGATTGGCAGTGTTTGTAAGATGATGC
This sequence comes from Larix kaempferi, assembly GCA_027924585.1. Lineage (NCBI taxonomy): Eukaryota > Viridiplantae > Streptophyta > Pinopsida > Pinales > Pinaceae > Larix > Larix kaempferi. The sequence goes on from BSBM01000070.1 coordinate 16,976,828, forward strand.
ATTTAGTGAAGCTGTGGTTTAGGGAAGATTGGTCTCAATTTTTGGAGCTAATTAGATCCATGATTTTTGGTCTTGTGTATCGTTGACCTACTTATTATTCAGTTTTTTGTTTGTTTGTTTTGTTTTTCTGATTTTCTTTGCCATAATCTCCCATGAACAAAAGACTGTTTAAAATGAAGTAATGATCTTGAAGTGCGTACAACAAGAGGCTTTATGAGTTCAATGTTAGCGGCAATTGGAAGCTAGGAGTATTCACGATCCTAGTTGACATTCTTTAAAATTCATAAGAATGTCAATCTTCATCCACTAATGACTTTGGGTTGATGCTTCTCATAGTTAACTGGTGAACATCATTTACATCTGCAAGTTGGAATAATCTACTACTTGATAAATGTTCAGCTATTTTCATACTTGTTTGCTAGCTAACTAGTCCTATTTGTGAGGTTCTGTTCTTTTCAATTTGTATTCTGCCTTTATCAATGCATTAGCTTTGATCTTTGTGAGTTTCTTCTGGAAAATATATCGAGCTTCTTTGTTTGAAAAGAAAACCATTGTGCTTTAGATGAATGAGTGTGAAAAGCTAATGTTACTAGCTTCAGCAATGCAAAGTTCAATTTGGCTAAGTTATTAGAAGTTTTGTAAATTAGGTCCCCTTATTATATTTTAAAGAACCCTTAGTGCTCATTGATGCTAGGCTTTTTGAATGAAGCCATCACCTTTCTTTTTTTACTTATGATAAGCTTTAAGGTATATTTCATGGCAGGATGCGTACATGCCCAGCTACAGTCACTGCTGATGGATCAAGGGTTTTATATTTTGAGCAGGTAATTTGCTTTTATATTCAAACTTAAATCATGAAATTATTTGAAACTTTGAACTAGCCATTCAGTTTTTAATTTTTCTTATTTTTTGCTTGGTATGATGGCTTTTATACAAACTTAAATCATGAAATTATTTGAAACTTTGAAATAGCCATTCAGTTTTTAATTTTTCTTATTTTTTGCTTGGTATGATGGCTTTTAGGCATTTTGGAGAACCCCGGAGAAACCTTATCGCCAAGTATGATTTCTTTATCTAGATGTTGTCATTATATTGATTGTCAAATTTCAATCATTAGCTGATGTTTATGTGGTTTGCTGAGTATACAAATATGAGTTGCAACGGAAGTAGAATAGGGAGTCAGAAACAAGATTTCAGGGGTGATGAAAGTTTAGAAATATTTGGACATATTTTAAGCTTATTTTTTCAATCAATGCTCTTGCGAGTATATTTTTTCAAGTTGTTATTGAGCATATGAAGTAAAATTAGAACATAGTAACAACTAATGATATATATTTTTTTCCAAGGAAAACCTCATGTGAAAACCCAAGGGACACTTCTCCGCCTTCACAGCTGGCATTCCTAGTAAATCGATCGGCGTAGAATAGTGCGACTAACCTAGGGGGATTTGAACTGGGCAACTGCTAGTATGATACTAGCCAAATCTCCAACAACAATGGTGACAATCTGTTCAATTAACCCTAGGGCTCCTTTTTTGTCCAAGGGAAACTTTGTGGGGTGTTAGGATATTTATACACTTAGGAATTAGTTAAGATCAGCTTGTTCTAATGTGTGTTTAGGTATAGTGTGTTTCTTTAGTATGCATTTGTACTTATATAATACGACGGTTGCAATATGTTGTAGACATAAAGTGATTCAATGATTCATCATCTATTTGGTACTAATGACTATATTGATCCATGGCTTGACACCCGATTGGTCCATGATCTCTATTTAAAGAGCTTGGAGGGTCATTTGCTGGTGATAAGTTGTGAGAAACTCGTATGTAAAACTTTTTCTTTTGCATTAATATATTGCCTCAAGTGGCTATGTCAGCTGAGGCCATGGATTGTTTCCCTCCTTGAGGGTTTTACCATGTAATAGATTGGTGTGGTGATCTGTAATTAGTTTGTGAGCAGTTGTTAAGGTGTTTGACCTGTGGAAAGACCCTGTTTTAGTCGAACATGGTATCAGAGTGCTTATGAAGACTCACTCCTGTTGATCGAGATCTTGAACTTGTGTTAGTGCATGCATCAAAGGATTTTTGGATTTTGCTATTTTTGTGATTTTTTGGCCGATAGAGTTGTTTTGTTGCGTTTGGAGCCTTGCTTTTAGTTGGAAACACTTTCATTTCATTTGAAAAGATTTCTGTTGGCCCAATGTAAAACCATTTTATCAGATTCAGAGGTATATTGTTTACATTATCGATTTTTTAAAATCTATATCATATTGGTTGATATTTTAGTTTCAGTTTTTTCTATTTATATTCCTGGTTTATTGCCTTTTCAATCTGCGTATGCTCTTTGTAGTGTACTCTATGTGAACTTGACAAATAAAAAATAGAGCGGAAAGTGTTTCTTTCTTGCATATGCTCTTTGCCATGTGAGAACTCGACAAATAAGAAATAGAAAGAAAACTTGCATTTTTCAGGTAAGCTAACTGAGAGCTAACCCCAAGCTTGAGAAGCTTTGGATTCAAAATTTCATTTGTATTTTTCTATGTGGTTGTGTTGTAGTGTTTTGTAGGCAAAAATAAAGGTCTTTGGGGGTAAGCAGGCACTTCGAGGCAAAGAGTTTAAAATAAATCTCTCACTCATTACAATCGTTACCTATTTTGCATTAGTTCACTTGTTTAAAGTTATTTTATTAAGCAAGAGGCCTGGAGTTCAAGTCTTTCTTTTCTTTCAGTTACTTTATGAAAAAGTTCATGCAACTTTAAGTTATCACATAACTTTATTGTAAAGTGCATTTCACTTATTTTATAAAAGTGAATCACTATAAAGTAACTACATTGTAAAAGTGCTTCTCACTTATTTTATTGTAAAAAATAACTTATTTGTAAAAGGAAGATTATAGGAAAAGATGGTGAAAGAAGATAATTCTTTTTTACTCAACAACCTCATTGTGCACCCATCAACATGTGGACCAACCTCTACCTGCCACCTGGTACCTTGGTTCATTTTTATGCTTTTCAAAAGGGCATAATTTTGACATCCAAAGTCCATTTTTCAGTGCCCTTTTTTTGAAATTGTCTATATTTTCGAGAACTTTCCATCTAGACCATCATTGTCTCTTTTTGAAGCCATCTTACCTGCATATTATAATATGGCTAGTCCAAGTGATCTTTTGCTTGTTAGTACCAACTACTTCCCATAGAAACCTGTATGGAGGATGTGTAGTACAAAGTCAATGACTTTATTGGATTATCCTTGGAAAAAGAAACTGCTTTGACTGATGCCTCAAAGAAAGCCAAATGAGGTAATGAAAATGGCAAAGCAGATGGATTAATCGAAATGTCCATCTCTAGTGATTTACGGCTTCATCTTACAGGAATTAACAAACAATATGAGGCTTGGACAAAGCTGGAAATTGGTAAATACAATGAGATTCGAGCTCACTGGCTTGATAATCAATTAATTGCTTTAAATCCTAGTGATTTCCCTTGCATTGAAGACCATCTATCTAAATTTAAATTGAATACCTATTGATGGTTCGTTAGCTAGTGATGGTTCTGTTTCGGCTATAGCAATTTTTCGTGGACAATAGATCATCGAGCGGGGGTTAGACCCCAGGATAAGTAATATAATTTGAGGTGGCAATGAGCCGGCCCCTACTTGCGCTGTGCTCATGGTGCATGTAGCGGTGGGAAACATTTAGTTGAAAAATGTAAGGTACTTGTTATCACCCAACTTGTAGTTGCCCCAAATGGTGGATCCTATACAGGATGGTAGAGGGGATAGGAAACCAAAGTGGTGAACCAAGAGGGCCTCGATTTCCAAGATGGATTGGTTGTCACGCCAATCGAGGCACTCTTTACTTTATACTATCAAAGCCACAAATAGTAAAGGGGGAGACCTTGATCTATTCCCGACAGGAGAGATCTAACCCACTCACCAGATCAAGCTATGAAAATAGAGTACGTAAGGTGAGGGGTGATGAACCCTAGGTTTAAGGAAACAAGGTCACAGTGGAGGCTTAAGAATGATACGATTAGATTATGGGTGTTTAGACACAGTGGCTTGATAATTAGAAATGATTCTAGGATTCTAGTGTTAGGATAAATGATCAAAATCAACTGCCTCGGGAAACGTGACCCTTAAAACAGGGAAAGTGGCCCAAAGAGTAGATTTGATGGTTTAGGCTTTCTAGCACAGCTTGGATGAAAGATCTGACAATATCAAAGTATGCAAGCTCAACAAACGAGGTTTAAACAACCCGAAAAGCAAGCCAACCAGGAACGGCACAAGGGTTAAAGACTAGTGCCTAGGGAAATGGGGCAGATGGAGTCCTCCGAGCATGACGCCCTTGAGAACCCACCTGTGGATAGGTCGTAAGATGAAAACCCAAAAATGGTTTGCCTGTAAACCACGAAATGAAACCAAGGAATTTTCCGATTGATTTAGAGTTAGGGTTTTAATGAGAATGACAAATGGGTAAGTTAAAGAATAATTTACATACCTTGCAAACGTACCCGTGTCATGGAAACTGATGCTAGTATGTCAAGGATTGCTCCCGCAAAGATCAAGTGAAGATTTGATGGTTTATCTTGCCTCTACGAATTTTGCCTAGTTCCATTGATGCATCCCTCTCTTCCTGCCAAGCCAAGGAAACAATTTCAATCAGCAAGCAAGAATGAAGGTAAATGCAAATGACGATAATGATAAAAAAGAATAAAAGGTATGAAGACAATGATACTCCCTGAACCAGACGAAGAGAAAAGAGAGAGACAAGGAGAGTCTCCTAAGCCAGTGTGCCCCTCCTCCAAGTCGTCTTCTTCACCTGCAAGTAAAACGTGGAAAGATAGATGTGCAAAATAATCATCAAGATCCTCAATGCAATGGAAGAACAATTTCAATTGACATATCCAACACCCAGAACTAGATCACAAGAGTTTGCAAAAATATATTTTATTCTAGAAGCCAAGAGCCAAAAGTCCCTTTACAATGAGGGGGGTCTCTCCTTTAAATAGCAATGGGAGAGATCAAAACCCTAACCACCTTTTTAATGAGTGGTTGAGATCAAAAGATACATAAGTTATAATCAACGGCTGAGATGAGCCCAAATATAAAGTACATGGATCAACCCAAAAATAGAGAGGGCGCACTAGCTAAGTCGCCCTAGGGGGACATACCACACAAAAAGTGACTTTAAGTCACAACATAAGCTCATGGTGGGTCTAGGAGGTGAAATATTCCTTCTAGTGTGTCCCCATGGCACAATAACATAAAATAATATCATCAAGGTACAATACTGTGACCACAAGGCCAAATCGTGCCCCCTCAGAGACATAATAAAATCATGAAATATAAGCTCAAAGAGTGTGTGGGCTCCACTGGATGCTGCAACCTGCTCTGGAAGGTGTGGGAAGCATCACACACATCATCAAAATCAACCTCATGCCATTTCCTTGCCTCAGTAGCGCAAATCGAATTCCTCTGTAGCCATTTTACCTTTTTTTATTCCTTTGTAAATCACCTGTAAAAGATAAAAGTGCCTGTATCTCACTGCCTGGTCACCTGGGGCCAAATCTGATTGTACCAAAATGTCTGGGAGTACGACATTATGGTAAAAACAAGTGGCTGGACTGCATACTCCCTCTGTAGCGCCCTAGGTGAACCAAATAAAAAGTTAAACTGCTCTGCCAGGCCATTTTTAATGGCAAATCTGCACTGAAGTGATAAATTGAAAATTATCTTAACTGAAATTGCCCGAAACTGCAAACTGAGTATCCCATTGGACTCATAAGATCCAAATGCACTAGGAATGAGTAGCAATACATCATGTGGATAACTGTATCATCATCTATAACCACAACCATGCTCGGACAGATAAAAAATAATAATCTGTAAATGATCAAAATCATAAAAATATCACAAATCACCATCTGAAAACTGTAACTGCTGCATGGAACCACCTGATGGGCAATGAAAGACCATATATAATCAATCTATAGCATCACTGGTCTAACTCATCTCATGTCCTATGGTTGACCTGGTCAAACTAAGTTTGACCAGGTCAAAATTGACCAAAATATGACCTAGGCTAAAACATCAAAATGCTGCAAGTGTAATTGGATAAGACATGCTCCGTTAGTCATTCAAATAGCAAGACTTTAATCATAAAGTATCATTTCACTAGCGGTTTAAACACAATAGATATTCAATACAACTTTATAAATGATAATAATAATAGCTCAGAACAGAACCTCAAGAATATACTCACTTCATGGCTGTGATCAATTTGCTAGTAATGGGTGAAGGTGGATAAATGCAAGGCAAGGCTAGGGGATAACTGTACTAACTTAACACTGTGATACTTTGGATGTAGGAAAGGGAATATGCACTCAAGCATATGTTGGATAAAAGATAACATAGGGGATGGTAGTGTCTCACAAATGGGATAAGTTGTTTGGGAAGTGCTTACTCAACCTTGGTAGAAGTCTACAACTCACATCCAAGCTGACTCAGCTCCGTGAGGATCTTTTCTAGAGCCGCCATGACTAGGTGCCTGGAAAACTGTAACTTGAGATTCTAGGGCACACTTAGAATTAGCCATCCCTTACTCCATCTCACATCACAACCCATAGGCTCCGTCAGGAATTAATCATTACATTCAATTTCTAAGGCCAGCAGTCATTGGATATAACATATCTTTAACCACTGCTTTCTTTGGGCCTTTTATTTCATTTCATTTCACTGGCCAACAATCTTTAGATTTGGCATACATTTAACCATTGCTTTTATTAGGCCTTTCATGTCCCTTCATTGGGGATTTTACATTTCATTCATTTCACAGCCCTTCTTTCATTGTGTTTAGAAACACAGTTTTGAATTTCATTTGAATGGGCTTTCACAATAGATATACAATAATTTCCACATACATGTAATGATGGTAGTCTTATTTGCTTCAGGTTTTAGCCAACACAACTTACACAACTTAGAGCCGAGACACAACTAAACGGGGATGCTATCCAACAAAGAGGCTAGAATGGGGGAGTCCTCCATATCATAGGCTAAGGTGTAAGTCAAGGTAAAAATGAAACTAGATGGTGACGAATGGATGAGGAAAGTGAGAAGTGATGCCAATATTAGCAAGCCATATAATGGTGAAAATGATCACCTCCATTCTCTTAAGGAGGGTGAAACCAATGAGAATAAACAAGAACTTCATAATTCTGAGGAAGCTAGACCATATAGATATAATTTAACAACCATGTCCATAATATATAAATATACTGCCATATCATGACCACTAAATGCTAAATCAAGCTACCAAAATGACCAAAAGAGAAATACAAACCAATACACATCCATATATCTTCTGGATCATATACCTGTCAACTGGAAACCTGCTGCTGCATATCTAGGCACTGCACACTGCTCTGTATGGCAAAAATGGCTACATCAGTCATCAAATATGAGTTTCCTGAGACTTAGTCATGGCATAAGGATGAACAAACTGCTCATGGGCTGCTCTGAAATCATGAGTGATCCTGGAATGAATGCTCATCTGATGTTGATCTCAAGCATCTCAATGTAAATGACTGGAATCTGATCTAAAGATATGGTAGCCCCGACTACTATAAATGTGATAACAGTACCTAAGAAGGATATCCAATATATTTTTGCTATTCTTGCTAGGTTTGGTAGACCATATTCCCTTATTGTATCTACTTTTCACTCCACTGGAGAAGCTCTAGGGGCTACTTACAAAGTGTTGCAAATTTCACTGGAATGACACTTCAATGCAATTCAGAAGTTTCACCTTCTTTCTAGAAGGTTCCTCGGATCTTAACCACAGAATTTTCTGCCCTAGGACTGCTACAAATTGAAGTACAAAGCAAAAGTTGAAGAAGTACAATAATTAACTTCCAAGCAACCCTAAACTTCCTAGCAATTTAGGAGAAAATTTAACAATCAATGAAATAAGTTTTTAGCCCTTTTTGGGCAACTTATCAATCATTAATCAAATCTGAAACTATACTTTTACAACATTAAAATCAACCCCTTTATTTTCTTCTTTAGATGTCAAATCACTTAACTGTTTGCCCTAGCTAGGGTAAATCATAAAATTGTAGCTCCACCAAGAAGAACAAGTGCAAGAATTCTTCAATGTTAACTCCAAGGCATGGCATCCTCCTCTTCTCTTGTTCACAAGTTCACCCTAGGGTTTTCTCCTAAAAACCTAGTTTCCAATCTCTAAGGGTAAAACCCTAACCCTATAACTTCAAAATGCTGCAAGGAACTCCAAAGAGACCAAGAAACCCTAGACCCAAGATAGAGAGAAAAACAAGTGAAGATCTAGAGAGAGAGGACAAGTGTGCTCTTCTTTTAGGTCACATCCTACACAAGAATGAACACATAAGTAATATTAATGAAAAACTCTTTCCCTCTATTTATACAAGAGGAGGGAGGCCAACAAAACAATGTGGGCACAAGCCCTTACAAACAACCTAAATGAGCCCTTGTAGGCCATGCAAGTGAGACGTCTAGTCTAAAAGTGAGACGTCTAGTCTAAAGTACAAGTGTTATGCTCCAATGATGATGTTGTGCACAATAAGGACTCTAAGGTGATGTAGTTGCACAGACAAGTCCACACCACCCCATCCCAAGCCTCCATGGACTCCATCTATCATCCAAAGCAAAGTACTCCACTAGGTTAGAGACCCCTTACGAGAACACCGTCAAAGTCCTAAGTGTCTCTGAGCTATCTACAATCCTTTGAACATGAATTCAAGCTACCACATGTGATTTAGGGCTTGAATCCCTCCTCCATGATGCACAATACTCCACACCACCTATAGGGCGTTCTCCCACCAAGAGAATACTCCATGTGGCCATCATGAAGTGCATCCACCATCCAAGCAAGAGATGTCCAATGCCCAAGGGAAGAACACGGAGCCAACAATCAACTAAGGTCAAGTATCCACTGAGCAAGCTATCTCAAGTGTGTATATCCATCATTGACCATCTTTCATTCTATAATCCATCTCAAACCATCAAGGGGTTGAACATACACCAGTACCCCAAATCTCATGAAGCACCTGCAAACATGGTTATATAGTTTCAGAGTAACTTGGAAATCTAACACTCCCTATATATCGAGAAAGTATTTACATCAACACCTATTGACTCCCTCTATAACTCAATCAAATATGGTATATGCAAATCACTAGCTATTCCAGTCTCGAAATAAACCGCTAACATTTGCAACAAGACTATCAAACATGCTATCACAACATCTTGGTCCTCCTATAAATAATGGCCACCTGTGAATATATAGGAATATCTTTGTGGAGCAACATCCAACTACCAACTTCAATCATCCTTAGCATCACGGGTTACCATTAAAAACACCACATCTTGAGCTTTCTCGTACGTCCTGTAAAGACAATCACATCTCCATACAAGATCAAGTTGATCTTGGAAGGCAAAGCTCGTGGTATAGTCGTTGAACCATGAAAGGTTGTCGTCAATCTATCATCATGAGAATCCCTCTTGTGCACCTCAAATCCTTTGGCAATTGAACTATCTTGAACTAGGCCAACACCCTTATCTCTAGAGAATCCTAATGTAAGAATATCATTAAGGAACACTCCCCCTTGTCTCAGAGAATCCAAAATATCTGGGCGTGTACTCTATGATACTCCATTCAACTACAAGTCTGGAATCAAACTTGGCAACATAGTCCATCAGGCCATTAGATCTCTCTAGTGAATAACTAGAGTCTAGAAGGATGATCAATGAAGTCAATGTCATCATCACACCTCTCCTCCTTTGTACAATTGGAAGTCACATGGTTGGAAGAAAACAATGCTACATTACTAGCACAATTCGTAGCCCGCGCTCATCCCTTTTTTCTACACCAGCCTGCATCCTTTCCTCCTATGCACCTGCGTGCCATTCCACACTCCTGTGACTACGGCCACATCCTCCACGCTCCTCCGTCACCACCTCCTCCACGCACCCTCCCTGCCACTTCCTCCCTATGCCCACGCCCTCCACCCTGTCACTCCTCCTCCCTTCCACGCCATCCCACTCTCTCGCAGCCTCTTGCTCCTCCCCCTTTGTTACCAGCTAAATTGCACTTAGCTGGACTTTCAAGTGAGTGTGCCAAAGATGAACATGTTACATGTTCTTTATCCGCTTACTGAAGTCCATTAGGCCTTTTTCAAGGCCCTTTTAAAACTTTTTTTGCATGTCCATACCCCCATGGGGAATTGTAATAAGTTGGTCTAAGCATGGTCTTTTTGTAACAAGCTTGGCTTACCTTAGGGTTATCTGTCAAGGGGATACACTAGAGTGTTTTTTCCTTAGGAATTATGCGTTGCGCTTCAGTGACATATAATTCTTGAGTTTTTCACTCACACCTCCAAAGCTGGAGTATTTACCTTGGTGGTCAAACCTTGGGAGGTTATTAAAGCCTAAGTGTCTATGTATTTTTACATGCTAGCCATCAATAATAAGTCGTATGGACATGCACTAGGTTCCCTAGGAGTTTGAGTCAATTCTGAGGAAAATAAAATTTCCCGTAAAATTAGGCCATTTTTTAATGGTTGAACTGAGAAATTTCAAAATGTAATAAAAGTATGGTCTAGAGGCGGAATTTGGCGTAGGGGTGCTCGTTTTCACGCTCAGAGCGTCCTCTTTACCCCGGACCCCACTCCTCCTATGTTTCAGGTGATTAAATTATCACTTGGAGCATTTTTTCTTAATGAGGCGACAAAATGGCAAAGAAATGCTAAAGAAGACCCAAAATGCACAAAAGGACAAAGTGAGGAAATTGAGAAAGCATTTTTAAAACATGTTGGATGAGTTGGCATTTTGTTTCTTATGGAGAGCGATTTCGTGAAAAGCATAAAGCTTATCTTATAAGGTCGAATCATTGGTTAAATGGATATTTCCAAGTTAGAGTGTGCCCTTCTCTCTTATGGGTGGCTCCTTCCACATGGCAGCCATCTCTTGGATGTGATACAAACAAGAAAGGGATGTGCCTACCTCTCTTGAGGTGGTGCAATCCCTTTGGGATTGGCTTCCAATCAAGCCACAATCAACTCTCATCACTCAACTTAAACTCCCTCAATCACATATGCGCCCCTCTCTTGGAGTTGCGCCCCCCTACTTGTAAATTCTATTTAAGAGAGAGGTATTCACACCATTCATTATGAGAAGGTGGAACCTTTGCTCTTAAGCATTGTACATCTTTTAAGAGGAATATTTTTATTGAATAAAGGCTTTGGAGGCAAATCGGTGTGTGGACAATCATGTTCTAATGCATGCATGACGTAACCTGTTTCTTTACATTTTCTTTTGCACTTGATTGTTGATCAAAGGTTGGCTTTTGAAGGAGATCTAGATCTTAGTAAGGTGAAGTAGTGTGATTGCATCCATTATTTCTCTCTCAGGTTATTATAGAGATATTAGATTGACAAAGTCATTTTTGTTTAAATACTTGTCTTTAAATCTCTATATTATACCAGATGCTCTTGATCCTTGTGTGATTTTCTTTTGTGATTACAGGTTGCCAATCTGAGGAGTTTGTGGAGCTTGTTTGCTTCCATTTGCTTTTAGAATAGATCTATCGAAGAACTAGTCCCTCCAATCCCAGTCTCGAGGAACCCATTGCCCAAGCTCGAAGGCATTTTCCTCTTCTCTCTTCTCGTCACCAATCTTCAAACTTTCTTGGTTACCTTGGTTTGCGTATCTCAGATCTACTCCTTTTGCAATATTATAAATAGATCTGATTTGTTTTCATTAGATCTTAGTTACTTTCAAACTATAAATCTCAAATCTAGATCTAGTATAAGCATTATTTTGTTGCAAGTTAATTTTTGCATATTTCAATGTTTGAACAAGTAGTATGTTTAGATCGGCTTAAAGTTTTATTTGGCTGTTATAGAGATTCTAATTTGCTTCTCTTTTGAGCATGCAAAGATCCTAAGGAGGCAAGCCTTATAGCTTGTCCTACTTAGTTCCTTTTTGCACTTGTTTGTATTTTTTCACGAAATTTTTTGGGTAAGTCCCAAGACACTTTTAAAGTGTTTTTGGGCATTAGTTACTAATAAATGCTTGCTGGTTTGCAGGTTTTAGTGATAAATAAGAGAGACATGCTGGCATAATTTCGGTGATTTGAGCCATCTGGGGCATTTCGAAAACCCTCTACTTGTTTCTATTCATTACTTTTCCATTATTTTAAACTTGTTACTCCTAATCTTCAAAGGACTACAAGTGTTTTTGAAAGTGTTGTAAAAAATAAATAATTAAACGAGAGTAAGTGGGCTACCCAGTTCCCACACCCCATTCCCCAGGGGGGATCCATGTCGCCTAATTTTTTTGTGCTTGTCCTTTTTAGTTTAGTTTTCTTTCTTCTTTAATAAAATAAACAAACTAAAATTAACCTTGTTGGTTCCGTTTCAACGGCGGGCCACAAGTATACTTAGTACCTCATTTTTTACTTTACAAGCAACACACGCACACATTCCGTCCTCAATTGGCTGTACAATCTTTGATGTTTTTATTCAATAAATTTTTGGCATTGCTTTCCCGAGTAAGACATTGTGTAAGCAATGTTCCGAAAAAGACTCGAGAATCTTTGCCGTTAGTAAAAAACTTAGAAAATTTAATTTTTGTTCAATAAAATAAACCAACGCTTAAACTCCGAGTATGCTCTTGGCCGCTGCAGCTTTGTCTGATCAGTTGGTCAACCAGAAAGGAAGGTAAGCATTAGTTTAATAGGAAAATCCAATTAAGCTGAACTTCAAGAATTCGGGAGGTTGCATGGGTTGACACCATAGAGTCAGAAGGCTACTGTAAGCAGGTTATGCCTCGCCTTGTTGGACACTTGGTAAAACCACTATATCACTCAGTTCGAGAGGTTAGGTTTACTTGGGTCAAACCCCCAATAAACCCACTCCTTTAATACTCACTAATAATTTTGAAACTGAAAACAAGACTTTGCAATCCTTTCATGACATAACACAACAACATCATTTTCACAATCTCGACACTGGTCTTCATACAATATTATTTTTTAAATCAATCTGCAAAATGTCATGAATGTATCTTTAATCTCATGTGTTGTGCTCAAATTAATTGCAAATGTTTCTTTCAGTATTTTATCATCATCTCTCTAACTCCTAGATTAAGTGCTTTTTCTCTTTTCATAGATTAAAAACCTTATATATTTTTATTATTAGGGCCCATCCCTCTTGGCTTCGCTAGGAGTAAGCCTAGACGAAGGAGTTAAGTTTCGAGTGCCAACTCTTAACTCTGACTTGCCCCCAAGGCCACACCGAGCGACTTGAAGATTTCTGCCGCGTTCCCCCCTTAGGTGTGCACCCAAGCGGCAACACCCACCAACCTCCTCCACGTATACCCTAAAACACATCCAATCAAAGTATATATATTATTATCTTAACCCAAACCAAACCACACGACAAATTTTTTTTGTAATTTCTCCCAAGAACTATATAACATTTTGAAATAATAATTATTATTATAAAAGAAAGAATATATATATATATTGTTGGAAGCAAAACGAATGGAGTCTCATGGCGAAAAACAAGGAAGATTCCCTCCGACTTTTAGAAGATATGCAGATGCCATATTAAAAGTTCATGGGCTTGTTCAAGGGAAAAATGTCAGCATCGCTATTTGCCCGACTTCCAATAAAAATCTCATAAACGTGGACCTAGCAAACTAATTAATACTTTCAAAGTCAGACATAATCGAAAATGACACAATTCCTTCTGATGAGAAATATGAAATTAAAAACCTACTACTATCTCTTGATAATTACAAGGTCATGGCTCAATTAGTGTCGTATCCTTGTATCAAAATACAATTGATATAATTCTAGGGTCTCCCTGGACGGATACATTAGGTACCCTCATGTTCAATTCAAGGAAAAAGTTTGACATTTCCTTACAAAAAGAAGAAAATCACATTTCAGGATGTTACAACGAAGTCCGATTCAGAAGTTGTGTCGTTCGAATACTTGAAACATATCTCTTAGGTGATTTCGCAAGAAGATCATAAGTCAATACAGAGAATGCAGAAAGAATTCGACAAAGTCGTCAGGGATAAAGAAGATGAGATCTCCCATCTAAGAGATCATGGTAAAAATTTACTTGTTCAAATCAAGAAGGCAAAGGATAAAGCACAATGTAGTCAAAAGTTACAAAGGGAGAATCAGGATCTTCTAAAAGAATTATCAAGAAAAAACGAAGAAAGTGCCTCCTTGAAAAGGATTAACCAAGAATTGCTAGAACATATTAAGAAGTTTAAAGACGATGAAGAGTCGCAAGAAGAAAAGATCAAGAAGATTCAATACGCTAACCAACTATTAGAGAATAAATTAGAGCAAATCCAGAAGGAGACATCCAACTTCTCAGGAAAACAAATTCAAGTTAAAGAACAAGAAATAAATACATATTCAATGGAAGTTCTTGTAAACACTCTACAAGTGACTCGGGTACCTTATCGCCATCCCAATCACAAGAGTTGTTATGATCAACAACAAGGACAAGAGGAAAATAAACAATATTATTCTTACATAGAGCAAAGACAAAATCGGCAACTCCGAAGAATCGATCAGCAAACAGTTCCAATGAAGCTAGATCTCGGTTGAACCATGTCACGAACGACGCAAGAATTTTACTTAATGTTTAAAAGAACACGTAGTCTTGTTTCGTCAAATGTCGCAGCTATCAACACAGAAGATCATGAGAAAACATTACGAGCAAGAACAAAAGCTTAAAATACGCAAGAATTTTACTTAATGTTTAAAAGAACACGTCGTCTCGTTTAGTCAAGTGTCGCAGCTATCAACACAGAAGATCATGAGAAAGCATTACGAGCAAGAACAAAAGCTTAAAAGTCTTCCATAATTATGCTTTGAGGACAAAGCATTTCTAAGGGAGAGGCAATGTAACATACAAAATATACTATAATAAATAATAATAAATAAACATAAAATAATCTTGATAATTAATTATTAAGGGACACATTCTTTCGTGAATGGTCACCATAAGGTGCCTTTAGGATTTCTATATGTACGACACTATCTCCAAATTGTAAATCAACATATCTTATTTCATATATTTTTACTCATTTATTACTATGGCTTATTTGATTTTCCAAGTATTTTGGTAATCTGAGTGTGAGCTAACTATTGTTCGTTTCAAGGATTTGCATGTATTATTGGTTTATTTGCAAGCTCTTCTAACCTCTTGTATAGGAAGTATCGGATCTAATCATCTATTTGAAAGTATTGTCAGTAGTGTGATGGGCTCCAAAAATTGTCTCTTTTCGCATCTATAATTCACCAATATAGCAACACACTTGACCATAATCTAGTACATTTATCTTTAAAAGACTATCGTTTACTTTAATTTATTAATTAAATTTAATCAAAGTAAAAGATGCTATTTTAATGAATTAGATATGGTTTTGTCTGATTCCTGCCCTCATTTTGGCATTAGTTCTAGTACCCAGTTCTATACAAGTTTTTCCATTATGCAACCAGAACATATGTCGTTGGGTCTTCCACATGAACCCTTATTTAAGCAAGCATGGCACTTATCCAAAATTTTCAATCTTTAATTTAATATTGTAAACTTTTAGCATGAGAAAGCTATGATCATAAAAGATTGAAAAATTATAAATATAATGAATAAATAAATGTGCCAACTCATAAGAAGATTATTATATAAAGTGCCACATCTTATAGTAATGAATACGATGGAGGATGTATTCAAATGATATATTACTCAACGTTTGAATGTAATTTAATCAAACCTCATTTGTTTTTGGTGGAAGGTAGATCGCATTGTTTGATTGGAACATTTGAAGGAAGCAGACCTGATCTCCGAGATTCTAGCACCCGTTTTGGTGTTGCCATAAAAGGAGACCATTGGTTTGCACTTGCACTGGCCTACTCCAACAAGGCATGCACATAAGTCATATATTTACCTCCTGGAATTGTGGATTGAACCTTCAAGTTAAAAGATGCCATATGCCAGCTCACTTGAAAGGGCGAGATCATAGGAAGGCCTCCTCAAGTTCAGTTAAAAACACGGTCAACTAGCACTATGTGGCAAGAAAATAAAAATGCATTCGGTGATCATTAGCAGCTTATCATTCCACGAATGTAAAGGGTTATAGTTGTAACAATTTCTATTCTTGTCATGAATATTAAATTAACTGGAGGTCGATCCCTATATTTCGTGGACACTGTTGAGTTGCATTTAAGGAATTGAACTAGTGTTACATTGTATTTTGCCACCTTGTGAACATTAGCACTCCTTGGCCTCCCTTACCCATTTGTAGACTCAAAACCATATTTTTGGTTCTCCTTGAACCCATTTTTCCTCCTATACTCGAGCTGCTTGAGTACAACTTGCGTACACGCGGGTTGCATCACTACAGCCCGCGTACATCGACTTTTTTGGTAAATGAGAGTAAAATCTCTATTTTCACTCCAAGAAGCGACCATTGTGATCTTTGGACTTCCATGTATCTTGAAACGACTCGATTTGACCTTTCACTTTCCTTTGGAGGGTTATATATTGAGCTATTGTGATGCATCGAAGGAGGAGAAAGAGAAGAGCATCAAAACTCTACCGAAATTTTGGCTTGATTGCTATTGCTTGAATCTACATCCATTGATCCTAGTTGTTGTGAACCATTTATGTTCACCTCCCAAACTCTTTCATATTTTGTGAAGGATTTGTTCTTTTACTCGTGAGTTTGCCATTGTATCGAGATTGAAGTGGAGGAGGCACAAGTGGAGGGACCTAATTCGTGGTTCAGATGAGTTGTTGACATGAGGTTGTATCTTGTACTTCTTGTTTATGTTAATAGAAATACTCATTTTCTTATCCATTTATATTGTGAATGATCATTTATTATCATTGGGTATATTTGCTTATATATATCATGGATTATGCTATTGTATATGTTGATCTCTTTTATATATCATATGCACTTGTTTGCGTTTATTGTTGAGGCTAAGTTGCAAGTTCAAGTGTTGTGATTCCAAAGCTCAACGAAATTCTTCATCAGACCTCCGGTTGAGGTAGGTCCTTTATTTTATTTATCAACATTTACATTTATCTATCATATGTTGGGAAGTGAGTTGATTTCTCAAGTCCATCTGTCTGTTATGGTCTACCCCAAGCCATAAGAAGTTTTTCTCCGTAACAAAATTGGCGACTCCATTGGGGAGAAGCCTCCGTTTGGGGTCTTTTGGGCAACTTTTCCTTGTTTTGGTTCGTTGTTCTTTCGGGTTTCTGTGTCGCTGGTAGGTTGTCAGGCTCTATATAGAAAAAATCCCGAGTTTCTTGGCCTTTTTACTCATTTTTGTTCACCTATCTTGCCTTGTACGCGCGTTTGCTGTGGTTTACCCGCGTATGCACGTGACTGTTATTTAACCAGCCCGCGTACATACGCTACTGTTCACTGAACAGTCGCGTACAACTCCTTTTTAGCCTTGTTTCTTGTGTTTGGTTGATGCTGGGTGAGTTCTGGGTGTTCCCGAGTCTTGCTGGGCCTGTATCTAGATTGTTTCTTGCCTTTTTAGTGACTGGAAGCTCCTCTTTCTTTGTTTTTTGAGAAATTTGCTTTTTAGCCATTTTTCTTTTTTATAGATCATTTGCTTAGTTGAGTCTTGCTTTTTGGGTTTGTTGAGTTTTCTGCACTGCATTCTCTGCATTCTTTTTCTGAAAAGTATTGATTCTAGTTGCATTTTCATTTATTTATATTGAAAATACAAAAAAAATTTGCTTTTTGTACTTGCATTTTGCATTTGAGTGCTTGTGACTTCATTAGGGTTTGATTGGGCATGAAATATTGTAGAGAGATTGCATTTTATTTCTGAAGAAGAGACTTTGGTTTGACTTTCATTTAGTGGCATACATATTTCTATTGGAAGGCGAGTCTAGTGTTTTCAGGTGTGCATATTATTGAGTCATTTCATATCACTAGTTTCATGGCCATATTCCTTTGAGTAAGCACAACCAATAAAATTAACGCTTAATTAAAATTGATCAGAACGCTTTTTTTTTTCTAGGGTGCACCAACAAGTATAGGTTGTAGAGTCTTGGAATAGAACCTGTGGAAGTAAACAATCCAAGACTATCAAACAAACATTATGTGTCTGATCAAGGAGTGGTGAAATCCATGGTATACATTGGTGTTCTCAGGAGGCTCTACTCACACCAGAGTTAAGAACGAGGTCACGGGAGGTAGGTTGCGGAGATAACCTTCCAATACTTGCTGAATGTGGGAGATATATCTAGGATTTGTTCGTATCTGGGGACTCTTGAGGGATTTGACCCTTTTGAGTTTCAGGCTTAGCTACCTTGCCCATACGGCGGATCCCACCTGCGACTGTTCGCCTGAGCATTGGCTATACGTGGTGACCTTAGTTGCCTTACCTAGGTATCACATAGGGCATTTGCAGCGGTTATTATGTGGGTGTCCTGAGTCAGATAGGGGTCAGACAACACATTGTGTTTACACATTGAAGTTTGAGGGCCCTTATAACTGATTCTGTTACCTCCGGTTATAGTTTGAGAGTCTCAGGCCTCACCTAGGCGAGACATACCAACTGTAGTGTCGGGAGGTCCCTTGAGCTTGGCCCCTATTGTGTGCATTTTGGCTGTAGCTTCTTTTAGGTGTGTGCTCTGTGACGATTTAGTAGACCGTTAGGAGATGCTTATTTGTTGACTCTTTGGGGTCATCGTGGATCGAGATCTGGCTCTCCGTCGATCGTGTCGGTTGGCTGGTTTACCAACTAGTGATCTGTTACAGTCTCTTCACAAGAGATGCCAGAGGACTATCGCTGGTCCTTTATTCACATCGTACGAGCTTCAGAGAGCTCCCATTATGAGTTCTGCATCTGGCATGTCGGGAGTCCCAGTGACTCCGTCCACTGGCACGAAGAGAACTTCCCCTCCTTACACGTAGTCTCCGAGGATTGGACGGGAGGGAGGTTCATCGCACACCACTTCTCATGGGTTTGGGAAATCCCAGCCCACTAGTAGGAACCCGTTTGATGATACATTGTCATCAAGTCATCTGTATGGTTCATCTACGGGTGTGTTAGGTGTTGGTTCTGCATCCTTCTTCATGACCTCAGACCCTTTTACATTCGGTATGCCCGACGTTATGTAGAGTGCTACTTCCTCCCTGTTCGGTAGTCACGCTAGCTTTAGCGTTGGGGTTGGGGGTACTATAACCCTTTTTACTGCTTATCAGTTCGGGAGTGGTCACTTCCCTTCCTCTTCTTCGAGTGTTGGAGGATGGCCTCCTCCTTCGTCAACCCCTAGTGTTAGTGTGAATCCTTTCTTGAGTGGAGGTTTCACGGTAGGCATCGGATCTACAACCTATATCCCATCCGTTAACCCGTATGCCTCTGCTCATGCGCCTACGAATGCTTATATGATTCCGCAGCCGCCTCCTCTTCCTAGTTCTTCGGTTCCCTGGGGTGGGAACGTACCAATTTCTTATGGCCCTTACTTGGCTGGTTTTCCCGCGTCGAGTGGTTATATGGTACCCCATTCTTATGGAGGTAATTTTTATGGTTATTCAGCCGGTCTTGGCCCTTATCCCGTTCCCCCCTATGGAACCCCTTCTATGCACATGCCTGTGTATACTTATATGGGTCAGGTGGGAGGAGCGTATTATCCTACTGGTCAGGGCCATGGGCTCTACCCAGAGTTCGTCGACACCTCAGGTGTCGACCTCAGTGTCCATGGTCTCATCCTCGGTTTCGCAGAGTCGGTCTCTCCCGCGAGATTGTACTCAAGCTTCGCAGCCTTAGCTCCCGTTCCTCGCTAGGTTGAACTTGCCTGATCTTTCTAAGCTCACGAATGATCCGATGTGTCATGACTCTACATGGCCCCTAGTTCCCACCAAGCTCCCTTCCGATGTTCCAAAGTTTAAAGGGAAGAAGGGGGTGAGGATCCAGGTGATCACGTCACCACATTCCATCTATGGTGCTCCTCGAACTCCTTAAACCACGATTCCATCCGTTTGAGGCTATTTCAACGCACCCTTACAGGGGCTGCCGCGAAATGGTATGTCGAGTTGCCTGGGGGCACGTATAAGAGCTTCAATGATTTGGCTTTGGTTTTTCTAGACCACTTTCAGTTGCCAGTTGCCGGTTCGTTACGACACTAGCACAGAAATCTTGTCCACCTTCCGCTAGGATAAAGCCACGCATATTTCTGACCACATTCAAGAATGGCGCCGACGAAAGAGGTTAGTAAAAGCCAACATTCCTCTGGAGTTTCTCCTAGAATGGTTCCTCAAGTCTCTGCTCCCTTATATTTCGAAGGACGTTTCATTGTCCGAAATTACGACCGAGGAACAAGCCATCTTTAGAGCCTAGCAGTTCGACTTGGTCTATGCTCAGTCTGGGATTCTATATGACGTTATACTTGATGCACCGCGATCAAGACATGAATCCTAACCCGCTCCTGGACCGCATGTCGATGACATTGTTGGTTCCGCAAGTGCTCGTTCCGTAGATATGGTTACGAATCAGATGCAAAACCTGTCTATTAACCAGTCTACTCCTGGACGGGCTCCCGCCTCGTCTGTTTCCACCCAGTCGTCCGATGTACATTCTGTACAATCGGCGAACCCATCCGGTAACTAACAACCTGGTGGGAAAAAGAAGGGGAAGAATAACCGTAGGGGTGGGAACAATAAGAATAAGAAATGGAACACTAACCCTCCTCAGGATGGCAAAAATGTTGGTGGGGACTGCAAGCCCAAGCGTAAGGTGAAGCTTCCTTGTAAACTTTGCTCTCAGGATCAGCTTACACATTTGTGTCCTCATATGGAGGAAGCATCGAAGCACATCGCATAGAACCTAGCTGTGCTAACGAATTCCCTTCCTCATCATCAAAATATGGCTTTTGGTGCTTTCATTGCCGATCATGGGACTACTGAAACTTCGACTTCTTCTACCCATGACGACGGTTTTGGATGCGTATACATGGTCAAATATGAGGTTTGTGTTGCTACCCGCTCGCGTGATTATGGAGCTCCACAACTTTCTTTGGGGAATGAGCCCCCTCCACCCGAGACTCCATTGCATATCGAGAAGCCCAACCCTATGTCGCGGGTACCGAAAGTTGTCCTCAAGTGCTTGACACATAATCCTAATGCTCGAGCCGCCCAAAAATACTCGATTGTGGATGATCTGGGCCAAACCCCGTGTGCTATGTCGGCTCTCGAGGTCCTTCAGGCTTGTCCTTTGCAAAGGAATGCCCTTCTATTTGCTTCGAGAGTCCTCGATCCTTATAGCCTGAATGTCATCAAGTTTGACGCTATTGATGTTCAACCTCGGTTGCCCTATCATGTGGCTTTCCAAGTTCCTGTTAGGTGTTTAGAGATGATCGTTAAGCATACCGTCGTTGACGAAGGTGCTTCCACTTTAGTGATGTCTTTATCTTGTTGGTAGGCTATCGGCTCTCCTCCGTTGTCAAAGTCCATGACCATGCTTACCGCATTTGATGGTCGTTCTTTCAAGCCGCATGGTATTATCCCCTCTTTTGAGGTCCACTTGGGTGGGAATTCCGTGCCTATAGAGGTCGAGGTGGTCGATGCTCCCCTTGACTATAACCTTTTACTGGGTCGAAATTGGATCTACGCTATGAAAGCGATCGTATCCTCTGTCTTTAGAGTCATCTGTGTTGAAATATTGTAACTTCAAAGATGATTCTATTTGTACTTTATTATTATTCATCCGGAGATGTTTTATTCCTCCGTCAGGATATTATTATGTAAAGTCATTGAGGTAAATCCTCCCATGTATGTCGGGGCAATAGATCCCTTAAGAGTCATTTGTAATGGGGTGTTTAAGTCCCCTAGAGGGGTTGGCCCAGTCAGCAAGAGAATAAACTATTGAGGCCGACTTGTCAAGTGTAAAAGTCAAGTGAATGTAAAGTATAAATAGAGGAGGTGTGTTCCTCATTTGAATACACACTCACTCACTTGTGAACTTGCATAATAGGAGAGAGAGATCTGCAAAGGAGGAGAAGGAGCCATTGTTTGGGGATTTCATCTTTGTACTTTTGATCATCTATATTGAGGAAGTTTTGCTGGGTTTTTTACCCCATGAGGGTTTCCCAGGATAAATTGTGTCTCTTGTGTTTCTGCTGTGCTTGTTGTTCCTTCAGTGATCCTGTATATGCTATTGTTGTGAAATTGAATTGAATACTGATGTTATCTATCTTAGCATATTGAATTCTAACATGGTATCAGAGCTAGCCTGAAGGAAGGCAATGTATGGCACTTACGACACTTGTTTCACTTGCGACAATTTGAAAGCTAGGGATTTGTATAGCAAAACCTAGTCATTGTTGAACTTTCGCTATAAATCACTTTTGGCAAAGGTTCAAGATCTGAAACTTGGACAGACCGAAGATGACATGTTCCTGTACCTTGTGTCCAAGTTTCATCCTCTGATTCACTGTACTTTCTGATATATGATCTATACAAGTTAGGGTTTCTGCCTCTTCCAGAATGAAGCCCTAACAAGTGACCTAGGTAAAAAGGTCATATCTTGGGCTAGGAAGCTCCAAATGGAATTCCGTAAAAGGTGATAGTTAAGGCACAAACTATAATCTCACAGGTGTGAATATCAGACGCTGAAGTTGAAACAGTGACACGTGGCACTTCGTACAAGTTCGCTATGCTGTTTCATCCCATAAACAGGCCATGTTGGGAAAATTATCATATCTCTCTAATGAGGAATCCATTGAAGCTCAAACCTGTGGGGTTGGAAAGATGATAGCTCAGGATATGACAGGCCGAAGTTTCAGACCCTGAGGATCCGAAATTTCAGAGATACACTAGAAACATTACGGCACATCTGAAATGGCTCAACAGAGGAAATCAAAGAAGAGGAGGAAGAAGCTCTCACTTAGGGCTTTCAGTTTTTAGGTATGGAAGGACCCGATACAATGTTGGGTACACCTGATGCAATATTGGAAACTTTGAAAATGGATTTGGAATCCATTCATCATGGATATTAATCTTTCATCAAAATGTTGTGGGAGGAAGGAGATTGAAAATTAGGGTTTCCAAGTAAGAAACCCTAGCAAGGTTGGGAGACTCATAGGGCAGCAATGAAGGAGGTTTAAATGGAATTGGTAGTCTATCATCCTTGCACCATGAACCTATATAATATGTTTACAAATGATCTACCTTGGATGATTAGGGTTTTACCCTTTTAGAAAAGACTACAAGCAATCTCGACAGGTATGACTTGAGGAGATGCAGGTATGTTTTGAAATTTGTTTCATTTATCTGATGATTAAGTTCATGATATGTTTGTCTTCATATTACTGAGGTTAGTACAATCATGATTAATCTTAGACCTGTCTGATTACCTTAGTAAAAGTATGAATGCATGTTAATGATAGAAGACATTCGTTGATTAGGGTTATGACACTTATGATTGTACTAATGCACTGTGGTGTTGTATGAGGATGATGTTGTCCGCTAACATGAAAGGTACATCAAGAAAGACAAATCAAGTTCTAGATCAAGAATATATGACCATGGTGACATGAAGACAAAGACTCATCCATAGTCATTGATCACATAGAAGCTCTACTTACGAGGTATGTATAAGTTGGTTCTACAATGCTTAACTTATGAGATATGCAGGTTACTAGCACAAGGTCTCTAAATCATTGAAGAGAACAAAGAAGACATTGTTTGGGTATGTTAGACATAACTGGCAAGCATGATAATCCAGGTATGTTTTCCTATATCGAGTTAGAATCCTACCTTGTGTTAGGATCTTATACAAGTATACATTTGTATGATTGATAATGATTATTCATGAAGTTATAAGTTTGAGTAATCATGGGTTTATGCATATTATGCTTCTTAGTTTGATTAATGATATGACAAACTAGAAGAGTCCTATGGTCAAATAAGAATATGCATGAGTTAAAGAAGTACTCCCTGAAACCTTGAATACGAACGCTTGTGATAAATTACCTATGTATGAAATGATCATGACCATACATGTTAAGATTATAGGATCATACTGTTTTGATAGTACTAAGATTATACTAATGAATGTATGATTATGACACAATGATGAAACTAGTGCACACTCAAGCATGCATAGTGGTCCAGGATGGATAGAAGTCCAAAGACATATAATCATGATGCTATCATGAAGGGAAAAATAGAGATCAAGAGGGAGGCAACCACACAAACATAAAAGATAAGTATTTGAATTACTTCTTGAATCTTTGAATAGTTAATGATATTGCTCGTAATAGTTGTATGCATATTTGTATTCCTAGAATATATCATGCATAGTGTAAGCATTCATATAAAATTGAGCAGTATACTACTAATATGCATATGATGGGTAAGTTGGACAAACATTCCATTGTTGCTTGTCTAGAATGAAGCTTCTTTGCTAACATGCTGGGAGATGTGCACGCTCTTGATAGTATGTTCTGGTAGAGATGGAAGGCATCTAGATAGCCACTGTATGCATACAGGATATGAAAAAGTGTTGTGCCAAAGTATTGGTCAATATAGTTGCATAACTATGTGAATCATATCGGTATGCATAAAAGGTTATCATTAACATGATTTGATAATTATGAAGTGTTACTAATCATGTAATTGAATTTGATTTGTAGAAAAGATCATGTGCTATGATCTACAAAAGAAGGATGATGAACACTTGTTCCAAAGAACAAGTAATAACTGCTCAACAAGAAGACTTACAAATCAAACATACTATAGAAGTACAAAGCAAGGCTTGTGGCTAGAGGATTCCCTTAGAAAGAGGGAGAGGATCATGATGAGATGTTTGCTCTAGTGGCTAGACACACTTCCAGAGATAGATTACACCCATGGATGACAAGACTGTTCTCGTGAATGGTGTAATTGAAGAAGAAGTGCATATCGAGCAAATTCCCAAGATTTGAAAGAAAATCACATGATTAAAGAAGGCTTTGTACGGGGTTCAATAGGTACCCAGGATCGATATTCATTTGATGAGCTTGATGATCACCACGAGTGATGTGGATTTCAACCTTTGCTACAAGGTTGAAGATGGTTGCTATATACAGATGACATGCTTGTCTCAGATGGATGCAAGAAGGAACTCATAATAGAGTTTGAGTGATCTTGAGGCTCATATCTATCTGACGAGAGATGGCACAGATAGATATGCAGAAGATCACTCAATGTAGAGTGTGCATGATGTTCAATCACAGATGGAGGACAATACTCAGATGTAGAAGACTCCACTTCAGAGGGAGTAGATCTCAGAGTTAAAGAATCTTGGCATGATTCTTGTGATTAGATATGTGGCTGAGATTAGATGATATTTTTCCTTAGCCAAGGAAAATGTGAAGTAGAGATCTGGGATGATGGACAGTGGTTGCTACAGTTTACAGACAGATGGCTGGTTCGTTGATATATTTGACGAATACCAGGCCAGATATATGCTTTGCTGTGAACACCCTGAGTCAGTATCTAGTTGAGCCTAGACGTGTTTACCTAGTAGCTACAAAGCATGTGATGAGGCACCTAAAAGGTACGATAGACTTTGGTCTATACTATGTTGGAGATCATATGGTTATACAGATGTAGATTGGGCCGGAAGTGTCTCAGATAGAAAGAGCACATCAGATGGATGTTATTGTCTGGGATCTGCTATGATCTGATGGTTTAGCAGGAAGCAGTCCAGTGTGGCTCTTAGCATAGCTGAAGTGGAATATATAGCAGCTTGCTCTGCTAGTTGTGAAGCCATATGGCTTCGGAAGCTGTTGTCAGGACTATTTGACTTGGAGATGAACTCCACTGTGATCCTGTGTGACAACCGGAGTTGTATCAAGATGACGGAGAATCCAATGTTCCATGATAAGTCAAAGCACATAGGAATCCGATATTTCTATATACGGGATATGGTGCAGAGAGGAGATATAAAGCTCGAGTATGTGAGCACTGATGAGCAAGTTGCTGATGTATTGACCAAACCTCTGTCTCGAGTAAAGTTTGAGTATTTCCGAGACAAGCTTGGTGTAGTTCAAAAAGGACCCTCCTCAAAAGGGGGAGTGATATGTTATGATGATGAGGATACTTGTATTGATGATGAGGATGCCTATACCAACGATGAGGTCGACGAGTGGTCCTTAGACTTGGTCTAAGTTGACGAGTGGATTGCATCATCCCTAGACTCTAGTCCTAAATGAATCCGGAGACTTGTGTCTTCATGAGTGGTCCTTAGATTTGGTCTAAGTTGATGAGTGGATTGCATCATTCCTGGACTCTAATCCTAAATGAATCCGGAGACTTGCGTCTTCATGAGTGGTCCTTAGACATGGTCTAAGTTGACGAGTGTATTGTATCATCCTTGGCTTTATGTCCTAAAGTGATCGGGATTGATCATCTTGTAAGTGGATCAGGATTGTATCATCCTTGGCTTTATGTTCTAAAGTGATTGGGATTGATCATCCCGTAAGTGGATTAGGATTGTATCATCCTTGGCTTTATGTCCTAAAGTGATCGGTAATGATCATCCCGTAAGTGGATCAGGATTGCATCATCCTTGGCTTTGTGTCCTAAAGTGATCGGGATTGATCATCCCGTAAGTGGATCAGGATTGCATCATCCTTGGCTTTGTGTCCTAAAGTGATCGGGATTGATCATCCCGTAAGTGGATCAGGATTGCATCATCCTTGGCTTTGTGTCCTAAAGTGATCGGGATTGATCATCCCGTAAGTGGATCAGGATTGTATCATCCTTGGCTTTATGTCCTAAAGTGAGAGGGATTGATCATCCCGTAATTGGATCATGTGTATTGCAGATATTGATGATGGTGTCGATCGAGAGATCCATATGATGATGCTGTTGATCGAGATTTCCATATGATGCTGTTGATCAAGAGATCCAGATATTGATGATGTTGTTGATCGAGAGATCCAGATATTGATGATGCTGTTGATCTAGAGATCCAGATATTGATGATGCTGTTGATCGAGAGATCCAGATGATGATGTTGATTGAGAGATCCAGATGATGATGTTGCTGTAGACGATCGAGTGATCGAGTGCTGCAAAAGATGAAGACTCAGTACTGTAGATGTTGATGTTCCAGTACTGAATATGTTGAAGATGTTCCAGTAGCTGTTCCAGTTGCTGATGATGATTGAAGAAAACTTCCAATGATTTATAGATGTATCACTATGATGTTGTTGATGACCTCTCCTTTCTCCTGCAGATGTTGTTAGAATACCCTTCTCGTTAAGGGGGAGTGTTGAAATATTGTAACTTCAAAGAATATTCTATTTGTACTTTATTATTATTCATCCGGAGATGTTTTATTCCTCCGTCAGGATGTTATTATTATGTAAAGTCGTTGAGGTAAATCCTCCCATGTATGTTGGGGCAATAGATCCCCTAAGAGTCATTTGTAATGGGGTGTTTAAGTCCCATAGAAGGGTCGGCTCAGTCAACAAGAGAATAAACTATTGAGGCCGACTTGTCAAATGTAAAAGTCAAGTGAATGTAAAGTATAAATAGAGGAGGTGTGTTCCTCATTTGAATACACACTCACTCACTTGTGAACTCGCATAGGAGAGAGATAGATATGCAAAGGAGGAGAAGGAGCTCTTGTTTGGGGATTTCATCTTTGTACTTTTGATCATCTATATTGAGGAAGTTTTGCTGGGTTTTCTACCCCATGAGGGTTTCCCAGGATAAATTGTGTCTCTTGTGTTTATGTTGTGCTTGTTGTTCTTTCAGTGATCCTGTATATGCTATTGTTGTGAAATTGAATTGAATACTGATGTTATCTATCTTAGCATATTGAATTCTAACAATCTGCTTTCCCCACGAAGGCAAGATGTGTCGATCGATCAACTATCCTTTACTAGTTCCAATCCCATAGCATCGTAGGGACCTGTGGTCCCTCAGATCGAGAATTCTCAGCCGACAACTGAGAATGTTGGTGTAGGTTTATATTCCTCCTTGATGGGATCTTTTGTTTTTCCTGCACCAATCTCCTTTATAGAAACCGTCTCCGATGATGCTCCTTCATCGTCGAGTCCTATACCACTCCGAACATCGTACTTTAGTGATCCGTGGACTCTACCTTCCACGAGTTCCTCGTCGGGAGACTCTTTGCACATCGGAATGGCTATGCCCTTGTTTGCAGCTTAGCTTTCTTATTGCGATATTCAACTAGTCACTGCAGAGCTTGATCTCTCTTCTTCAGGGACAGAGGAAGAAGATCGCGTTACGCTGCCCACATGGGTAGTTGACTTGTCTTGTTCACATGATTGCCTTGATGATACTTTACCTTTGGATGAAGCCATTATCGAGGCCATGAACGACAATGACAAGCCTTGGGAGGACCTCCATCACAGATCTTATTTCCTTCCCAACCTTGATCTTATTGAGCAAGATGAGTTTCGATCGACTCTAGCCGAGAAAGTTGGTCACCCCATGGTTCCTTTGGAGTCGCATGGAATTTACGTGGAGGGAAATATGGCTAATATTTCCCCTATTATCCCGATCAACATTTCTCGTACTCTCAGAAAAGTCGAAAATGTAGACATTGGTGTTGATTGTTCCCCTGAGGAAATCCATATTTACACTGATTTATTCAAGGAGTGTCGGGATGTGTTTTCCTGGTCATATGAGGAGATGCCAGGTATTGACCCCAATATTGTTGAACACGAGATTAAGACTTACCCCCATGTTAAGCCTGTTCGACAGCGTCTTCGTGCTGTTAATCCTAGGAAGGCAGCCGCCATTAAGGCAGAGGTAGAGAAACTGCTTAAGGCTGGTTTCATCTACCCGGTTCCCCTTACCGAATGGGTATCCAACCCCGTTCCTATGGATAAGAAGTGGGGAACCATCCGTGTGTGCACTGACTTTTGCAATTTGAATAAAGCGTGTCCTAAAGATAACTTCCCCACCCCATTCATAGATCGAATCTTGGATGAGTGTGTGAGAAGCGAAGTATTCTCGTTTATGGACGTATTTTTGGGCTATAATCAAATCCAAATCAAACCTGAGGATCAACATAAAACTACATTTATATGTCCTTGGGGTACTTTCGCATACCGAAAAATGCCCTTCAGCCTTAAAAACGCCAGAGCTATGTTTCAGCGGGCCATGACCTATGCTTTTCACGATCTTAAACGTATAGTGGATGCTTACCTAGACGATCTTGCTGCTCACTCTTGTAGTAGAGTGGATCACCCAAATCACCTCCATCTTATTTTCGAGAGATGTCGTTGTTATAATATTCGTTTGAATCCGAACAAGTGCATCTTCTGTGTGAAAACTGGTTGCCTTCTAGGGTTTATAGTCTCAAAGGAGGGTATTAGAGTCGGTCCGTTCAAGGTTGAGGCAATACTTCGGTTTCCTCCCCCGCGTACTTTGGTTCAACTTCAGAGCCTCCAAGGGAAGGCCAATTTCTTATGTCGTTTCATCGTGAACTATGCCAGTCTTACTAAGGGTTTCATGCGATTATTGAAGAAAGACACCCCTTTTATCTAGGATGAGCGAGCCCAGCGGTCTTTCGACGCTCTTAAGAAAGCCTTGGTATCAGGCCCTCTTCTTAGTCCACCCGACTATGTGAGAGACTTTTTGCTTTATGTGGCCGCGTCTCAAGAGACGATTGGTATGGTCTTGGTTCAGGAAGACGATATGCTCCATGAGCATGCTATCTATTATTTCAGTCGAAACCTAGCAGACGCTGAACTAAGGTATTCTCACGTGGAGAAACTAGCCCTTGCGATTGCTCATGCAGTCCAGAGATTATGACACTACATCTTGCTTTGGAAAACCACGGTTGTAGCCCATGTCAATCCATTTCAGCTCGTGCTTACACGACGTTTGATTGGGGGGAAGTATAATAAATGGATTGTCATCCTTCAGGAATTCGATCTCGATTTTGCTTCGGCAAAGTCTGTGAAGTCTTTGGTGGAGCTGATGTCAGATTTTCCTAGACTTGATGAGGAAGTGGTCCATGAGGGACTCATTCGTTGATGAGCATTTATTTTCCAGTAATTTGGTTTAAGTTGTTTTATTTTGCCCGCACCTCACAAATGAAGAGGCTCTGCCCATCCTTGTGAAATCACGCTTGGCTTGTAGTTTATTTCTGTAATTTTATTTCAGGTTATTTATTTTTGCGCGCACCTCGCAAGTGAGTAGGCTTTGCCTCTCTTGTGATATCACGCTTGGCTTACATTACTTTGTAGTTATTGCTTGAAAGATTACAAATTAACTTAAGCCCCGTCTTTGCCGGTATTCTCTCCCCTCGCCGGTTAGACCGATCTTGGGTGACAAGAAAGGGAAAAGATTTGTGTTGGCTAGTTTAATAGGCACCCGAAAACATATCTTCACTAGAAAGGAGAAAAAGAGGCTTGACTTATGGAGCTAGTGGGGTAGAGGCTGTGGAGAGCCTCGGGGCACTTTGTGTCCTCCAGTTGAGCACGCAGCAAGTTTTGGGATTGACCCGTGGAGCTAGTTGGGAACCTTGTGTTCCAGGTTGAGCACTCGACATTTTTTCTATGATCGAAGGAGATAGTCTCTAGGGGTAGACACATATATTAGTTCATTTTTTCATTGCAGCAAAAACCTTAACTCCCTCAAATTAAAGAGAGACATAAAATCTACTAAAATTTAGAGGACCACTTGCACAACATTGTTCACAATATTTACTCCAAAGTACTTTATTTTCAGCTTAATATTGTTACATGCATCTTTGATTTCTTAAGTTATTGATGTTCTATACTTTAATGCTTTATGTGATATATTGATAATCTTGTTACAAGCATCTTACATTTATTTGTTCACTTACTGGAAGTTGTTTTATCTTGTTATATTTTGTAAGTGAATGAGTTAATACTTTGGAAAGTACTTGATAAGATTGTGACTCCATAGCTTGAGTAGTGACGACATTGGTCTTGTAGATTAATTGATTATTTCTCTCTTACATTTATCATTGGTTGATTGCTAAAGGGTTTGATTGTCATTGAAAGATTTGCATCACTGCACGTTGACTGTCATTTTCATTTTTTAGTAACTTACAACTCCCAAAAACAAAAGAAACTTAGTAATTAGGGACTACCCCCTTTGACCTTTAGGAGTTGTGGTCTAAACGGAGGAGTTTAGGTCCGAGGTGACATTGGGTTCTCAACTCATAGTTGTCCTCAGGAACACACACAGCGGTTGGGAGACTTACCGGTGTCCAAGTGTGTTTGAGGCGGCAACAAGGATTTTGCATGTGCTTAGAAGCACAACTACTAAAACTTTCATCCAGGGTGCTTTTAGTTTCCATTTCAATTCATTTCATAACCCTTTTGGGGATTTTGCATGTGTTTAGAAGCACAACTACTCAAGCTTTCATCCAGGGTGTTTTTCATTTAAGTTTCCATTCAAATTCATAGCCCTCTTTCATTGTGCTGAGAAGCACAGTTTTCAAAGGACTTTCATGGGATTTCATAAAAGATATAACAATCGTTTCCACATGTAATGGTGGTAGTACAATTTGCTTAAGGTTTTAGCCAACACCACTCAAGCAACTAGGGGGACTTTCTACAATCAAGACCACAAATCGGGGCAATCGACTAGAGTGATCAAGGTATCAAATCCAACTCACCAAAGGGTAAGTTCTGTTGCCAACTTAGAGCCGAGACACAAACTAACAGGGATGCTATCCAACACAGAGGCAAAAGTTGGGAAGTCCTCCATATCACAGGCTGAGGTGTAAGTCATGGTAAAAACCAAAAGTGGGAAAGATAACGGATGGATGGGGAAAGTGAAAGTGATGCCTAAGCTAGCAAGCCAAAAAGGTGGGAATGATCATTTCCACACTCCTAAGAGGGTAAAACTAACGAGTATAAAACAAGAGCTTCTAAATGTAAGTAATAAAACCATTTAAATAATCATTAAAACCCATATTCATTTTATATAGATATACTGCTAGATCATGATTATTAGATACTAAGTCAAGCTATCAAAATGACCAAAAGAGCAAGATAAGAAACCAATGCACATCATATACCTGCTGGGCCATATACCTATATCTACTATCTGGATCACCTGTAACCACTGAAACACTCTTGCTGATACTATGGGCACTGCACTGCTCTGTATGGGATAAAAGGTCATCTCGGTCATCAAATCTGAGGTCAAGAGGCTCAGTCTTGGCATAAGGTCTACTGCATGTCTGATCTGGGTATGCTTTGATGTGTGAGTGATAATAAGTAATACTGCTCATCATAGCCGATCTCACTAAAATTGTGTAAAGTCCAAGCTCAAAAATATATACTGAACTGCTCTGTAATTATGGTAGCCCGACTACCATGGATATGATAACACTTCTCTTGCTACTAATCGAGCTTCTTCTTGGGTGCATTCCACCCATAATCTGCTGAATGTGATTAGCTTCTTCTTGGCACATATCCCTTGAATGAATGAGTCCCATGATCTTGGGAGACCATTCAAGGTAGTCATCACAATCTCTCCTTCTTCAACATTGTCTTCAATTGCCTCAAGTTGTTCTTTGATCTGAGAGACTCTTGTGAAGTAAGATTGCATAGTTTCTGAGTGTTGAATCTTCACATTCTTGAGTTGGTTCCTTAGGGTCATCTTCCGATTGATGTTCTTCCCATCAAGTAGGTTGGTTAAAGCATCGAACATCTTCTTCGGAGTCTTCAAGGATGATACATGAGGGATGAGGTGATCTTTGATGGAGTCTGCAATGATGCTCTTTGCCTTGATCATGTTCTTCTTGTGAATTGCTTTTGCCTCTTCTCCCTCTGGTTCTGGAACCTCCTCATTGACATACTTATCCAAGTCATTCTCTTCTAGGACAAGATAAATTATATACTTCCATGCTCATAAGTTATCAGCTCCTTCAAGCTTATCCTCAAGCTTGGTGTAATTTGTCATTTTGAAATGAGAACCTCAAATGGAAATAGCAAGTAATTAGATCTTACCAATTTGAGATGCCCAACCTGGTTCTAGAGCTCACTGACCTAGGGTTTGATAGAGAAACCCTAATTTTTCAAACTTGGAATTTTGAACTTCTGCTTTGATAGAAAGAGGTGCCTCCTTAAGGCGAGTTGTCCAGTGTACTCCTTTTCCCGGATTGGTGGATGGAATCTCCAAAAGTTTGATGCCCTAGTTTTCTCCCGACACGAGTGACAGGGTCAAAAATGAAAATTCTCCAAATTGAATTCCGCTTCCACCAAAAGATGCGCCCTCCTAGGGAGAGCTAGCCTAGCCCTCTTTTCTTGATGATCTGTGGAGAGACGACCTTGAAATAGGAAGCCCTAGTTTCCTGCTGCTGCACAATGCCTTCTTTCAGGATGGCTCTGAAACCAGGTTAGTGTTTGCGCTTTAATTCAATTATGTTAGATCTTTAAACTGAAAGATAGATAAGCACAACAATACACGAGAACACAAGAAATTTCCTCGAGAGACTCAAAAATACATTTTACATTTGACCTTTGGGGAGCTATTGCCCCGACTTACAATGGAGGTTTTACCTCTATATTCTTGCATGACCAAATACAATAATGACATCCCCGAACGGAGGAAAAACATCTCTGACGGAGGTACAATAAAAGTACAATAATAATATAATAATAATATACAAAAGAACATCTTCCGAAGTTACATTTACAACAACACACAATACATATGCTACTCTCACAAGTTACTCATCCCTCAATACATCATTATACAACAGTCTAGGTTGGTTAAGGTGATTAAACCACGTAACCCCCAACTATCATTATAATATTATCTCGGTCACATGTTATATAATGAAGTGACCATGTAACACATTTTTTTTAATATTTGTGTTATATTCTATCAAAATAAGATCCATAAAGACCAGATCAGGGAGGACTAGATATCTAGGCTTTAATCTCTTGAGATGAATTTTTTTTTATTCATATTTATTTTTAAAATGTTAATTTGATGCCGATGGAAAAAATTAATATTATTTTATACATTCAATCGATTTGTTTTAAGATACAGAGTGGTTATTGAAATGCTGTTTATTATGTTGCAGAGGTTCTATGTGGTGAAGCCTTGTCCTAAAGAGATGAAGTGCGATGTGGAGGTGAGTAGTGAATAAGTAATTCTTTCCAATGTACATTAGCCGTTTTTATGGGAAACTGTTCTTTAAACATCTTGATTTTTAACTATATGTGTATTCTTGTCTAGAACAAATTCTTATATTCATTTTCATTTCTTATCATTGACATTTTTATATGTAAATTAATAACTTGCGACAGATTGACTCTTAGTCGACTAGTATTAAACAGTAAACTCATTTACCAGCTCAGAAGATGACAAAAACAGAATCTGAACTACATGATTTGACTTGCAAACTCCAAAAGGTTGAAACTAAGATCTCACAAGGTAGGGGGTGGGCATAGGGGAGTTCTCATCAACGTGAAAATGAATCATTCCTCATGGTGGCAGTTCAACAAATATAAACACAGACATAATTGATAAAAATATATTTTACTAAATGAATTTTTTACATGCCAGAATCTATGGACCACAAAATACAGCAAGGAAATGAGTGTTATCTAAAACATAATATGTGACCTATTAGCTTTTTATTTATGAGCTAAGGTTGATCCTTTTTATAAGCAGAGGTTCAATAAATAGCTTGCTGGTTCCAAAATCAGTGTATAAATTTGTTATCAGGGGTCAGATTTCTTGGTAACGTTCCTGTTATTGAGATGGTAACAGTTGTAGTTCAAGACATCCTGCAAAGGTAATCACATCTCCAAGATCTGTCAAAAGCAGAAGATAAAAATCTGCATACATCTAACCTCGTCAATCTTAAAGCACCAAGCGCAAGGGAAAGATATCAGCAAACCCATAAAGGGTTATCGTCAAACTGAAAGCATGAGAATTCCTGTCATACCCCTCAAAACCTCTGACAATTGAAGCAACAATCTCAACAAGGGCACCTTCGTCTCTCTGAGAGAATCTTGAAGCAAGAGTATCACCACAGTCAACCCCCTCTACCCTAGAGAATCCAACATTCCTGTTAGTGTTACTCATCTACTCTCATTAGCTGCAAATTTGGAATCAATCGTTGATTTCACCACCATAGGCCAAGTAAGGTCTTCCATGCCCTTCTTCAAAGTCAATGCTCCAAGAAAAAGAGTACCCATTTGAAGAATACAACATGAAGGATCATCTCTTGAAGCTCAGGTAAAAAGTACAAATGCACAGGATCACCAATAGCTATCATATCCATGATCTATCACTTCATAAATGTATAAGATTTACAATCAATACTATCCTCAAGGGTTAACTTTGGAAGCTTCATTTATCTGTAACAATCATTGAAACTAAGAAATCTCACCATTCCTTTAAACCCTTGTGTCACAACTCAACTCGCCATTTATCTTTTATTTATCTTTTAAGTTGGCTTTTGTCTTCTAGGGTCAATTTACCCCTTTTACTGGGGTAGTTGTGCTCTTTCTCGCCTTTCACCTTCTCCGGGACTTCTTCAATGGATTGTCTTGACTCCTTGGTTATTTCTTCATCATAGAAAAGTTCTCTTTGTAGATGTCTCATCACATGCAGATCACATTCTTCCATAGAGCTCTAATGTTGATTTGACCATACTCTAAGAAGTCTCAGACACTTCTTAGAGCCAATGTCAAATTCAACATTAAATTAGACTTTGTCTAATATACAACGAGATAAGATCCGTTTGTAACATAGACAAGTCATCACACTCTATAAGAATAGATCACTCATCATGAATACTCCTTCACAGATTATGCAATGTGACCTCTAGCCTTCTATCACTCCAGCCAATCCACATGACTGGACAAAGGCTAAGCATCCGAGCTTCAAGACACATAGTCAATACACATGACTAATTAGGGCTACGAGGGAGCCATTCTGTACCTGAGTTGCAACCCATCTGGGAGAATGATCCGCAGAATGTTTGCTCGATGCTGGAACCATGGAGAACATCAACACGTAGCACACATTAGAGAGTCGAAAGCATTTCACCGGAAACCATAGTTTTTCTTCCACGGATCAACAACCATATGATTTAATTATTGTCCACAGTACGATTACACAACGGTTGTTTTTTTTACGTACAACTGTCGATCAATGACACAGCCGCTGTATAGTCGATCAGCCATACAATTCGCACATCGATTAGTCGTACACCAATGATATTGGTGGCCGTATAACCTGTACGGAACATTTTCTGAACTGTACTGACTGATTATTTGCGCTGATAAGTGAAATTTCTCCAATTTTTTACAATTTAGACTGTTTTAAAGCAGATTGGATCTGGTTTTACCTGGATTGTTTCCCATATTGCAGATCTGGTGTTTTTAACTTCTGATTTATTGATTTTCAGCAGATCCAAGGAGAAATTGACTGGTTTGGTGCAGGTTAGTAGCTGATCTGACTGTCTTTGAGCTTTTTTGTGAGCATATCTGCTTAAGCCTTAGATTTGTGTGTTTCACAGCAATTTGAGTCAAGATCGGGGGTTTCTGAAGATTATTGTGAGCGGATATGCCTAGATCTACGTGTTTTGGGGTTGTTTGAGGGCAGATTTTGACCAGTGATACGTGGCTGCTATAGTGATCTACAAGAAGTTTACAAGGTATTTTTCTGCATTTTTACTATTTCAACATTTTTTTAGCACATTTGTGACTCATCAGTATGGCTTCCTTGCCCAACATCATGTTGTAAGCGAGCCAGAGGTTCTGTAGCAAGAATTACAATACGTGGAGGCAACGTATGTTTGCCATCTTTGAGTACAGATGCTTGGGTAACATTGTCCTTGGTAAAGAAACTCGCCCCACAGTTGCGGGTAAAGATCGGGACAAGTTTGATGAGAAAGACAGAGATGCATTGATGCTGCTTAAGTTGTCCCTGAATGATGCTATGCTTCTTGAGATCCATACCAAGAAGTCTTCAGCTTCCATTTGGAAGCAATTGAATGATTTGCAAAAGACCTCCGACAAGGGCCGAGCCTTCTTTCTGAAGTACATGTTCTCGATCATGATGGATGAGAGTGCCTCATTACAAGAGCACATACTCAAGGTCAAGGATATTCCAGAACAGTTGGCCTCCATTGAGTGCAAGATGGAAGAGAAACATTTGGTGGTAATCACGTTGAAAAGTTTACCATGTGCTTATGAGCTCTTTATTGGGACTATGAACCATACTTACCAGGATCGCGAGTCAAATCGCATTTTTTACGAGTTTGACTCGGATCGGGTCATGGACGAGCCGATTTGGTACGGGGCGATTCAAACTCGGCTTTGGGCGATTTAGACTCGATGATCGGCAAAAAACCGGCTCGACTCGGACCGGCTCGGCAAATTTGACTCGCGGGCCACTTGTTACCTGCTGTTTGGCATCGCCCTTCTCGCATTTTTCCCTGTTCCGTCGTGGATTTTTCCCGCCCCTTCCCTTCTTCCGCCGACTGTGAGCCCACAGGTTTATTTAACCGTGGGTCCCTTTCTTTGTCGCCACACTCCGGCCACACTCTCACGACTACCACGCAGCACCGCCATCAATATTCCATGTCCAGCAACCTCCGTCCGTGAAGCTCTATCCAACAACATTCCGCGTCCGTGAAGTTCTATCCAGCAACCTCCGTCCGCGACCAGCAACAACTCCAAGTTTGACCATCCGCGGGCAGGGGGCTGTGTTTTTTGGCGCAGGCACATAGTATCGACTCTGTCGGCCAACGCTATTCGTGATTTGAGTTTGGACCCCCGATTTTGAGCTTTGTTTCAGGTATATGCCAACGGTTTTTTTTTTCAATTTGCATTTTTTTGTTTTTATTCATTATTAACATTAATTTTATTCATTATAAAATTTACTGCATCTTTATTTTTGTTTCAGACTTTCAGTTAGTAGTTAATACGTAACAGTATTATACTGTAAGTAA
Source organism: Larix kaempferi (assembly GCA_027924585.1). Taxonomy (NCBI): domain Eukaryota; kingdom Viridiplantae; phylum Streptophyta; class Pinopsida; order Pinales; family Pinaceae; genus Larix; species Larix kaempferi. Next base: position 17,014,851 of record BSBM01000070.1, read on the forward strand.
ATACTGTTACATTACAGTCTTATAATTATACTGTGATGTAACAGTATTTACTTATAGTATTATACTGTTACATTACAGTATTATAATTATAATACAGTATAATACTATGATGTAAATGTAACAATATTATACTGTAATGTAATTATAATACTGTAATGTAACAGTATAATACTGTAAGTAAATATTGTTACATCACAGTATAATTATGATACTGTAATGTAACAGTATTATACTGTAAGTAAATAACTTACAGTATAATACTGTTACATTACAGTATCATAATTATACTGTGATGTAACAGTTTTATATTGTATAACAAAAATTATAAGTTATTTGTTAATTTTATTTCATGTTTTTTATTTTAATTTTAATTTTTACATGCAGGGCAGTTCCCGTTTGTATCTTTCTTGTAGCCAAATAACCCTGCTACCAGTGAAACAGTGACTGTTTGACAGTGAAAATGCCAAGAGAAAAAGACTTTGCTTGGGCTTACTGTGAGAGGATTGAAGGTTCAGCTAAGCTGCTCTGTAAATTTTGCAGAGAGCATTGCAGTGGTGGAATTTATAGATTCAAATTCCACATGGCTAAGCTTCCAGGGCATGACATCAATCCTTGCAAAGTTGTACCTGAGGATGTTAGACACCAAGCCAGTTTGGCGATTGATTACATGAATGAATCAAAAATGAAGAGGGAAAGGGTGAATATGGAGATGGGAAATGTTGTAGGTGGAGTCGGACAATCCTCTAATACCCCCTTGTCACATCCTTCCGTTGAATCCTCAATGCCTCCGCCTAACCCAAGTTTTCATGTTCCAAACCAAATGCCTCAAAGCCAAATGCCACCACCTCCTATTCCTACAAATTTGAGCACTGGAGGAGGAAATATACACACTTTTTTTGCTCCCCATACACAATCAGGTTCCCAACCTAGCTGAGATGGCACTGGTTGGAAAAAGAATGTCCATAAGCAAGCAAGGAAGGCCATTGCTAACTTTTGGTACTATTCCGACATCCCTTTCAATTGTGCCAGAAGCCCTTATTGGCAATATATGATTGATGCAGTTGCTATTGCAGGTCCGGGGTTCAAAGCCCCTACATGTGAGAGCCTTAGGACAGATATGTTGTTAGAAAGTCTTGATGACATCAACCTTGTGCTTGCTGATTTTTGTACATCATGGGCAGAAACAGGGTGCACCATCATGAGTGATGGATGGACAGATAGGAGGAACCGAACTTTGATAAATTTCCTTGTTTCTTGTCCAAAGGGGACAATGTTTCAGATCAGTGGATGCCTTAGACAAAGTGAAGAGTGCTCAACTGATTTGTGAAATGATGGAAGAAATTGTTCAAGAGGTGGGAGAAGAAAACATTGTGCAAATTATCACTGACAATGCAGCTAATTATATGGCTGCTGGTAGATTGTTTGAGGCTAGGCACCCCACTATATTTTGGAGCTCTTGCGCTGCACATTGCATAGACTTGATGCTCGAGGACATTGGGAAACTTCATTGGATACAAGAGGTTGTGAATAAGGCAAAATCCATAACCAAATTCATCTACAATCACACAAATGTCCTTTCCACCATGAGACAATACACTGAAGGCAAGGAGCTTGTTCATCCTGGAGTGACGAGATTTGCAACAAACTTCATCTCCTTGCAATCTGTAGTAGAGCAAAAGGTCAATCTAAAGAGAATGTTTTTGGGACCTGAGTGGATGGCCTCTAGGCATGGAAGAAGCCTTGAGGGTATTGAAATTGTAGCTCTTGTCTTCAATGATGGTTTTTGGAGAGATGCAGAAGAGATCACTGTTGTGATAGAACCACTTGTCAAAGTGCTCAGGTAGTTAATTTCTAAACTTTTTCAATATTCATCAATTCAATTTGAAGTCAAACATTATTACTTTTAGTCTTTTTCAAATTTCATTTGTTGTTTAAAGTTTGACACTTTAAAGTTTTAAATTGATATAAAAAATCAGATTTTGACAACTTGAAATTTGGAATTTGAATTGACTTTGATCTTTCAGGATGGTTGATGGTGAGAAACCCGTTATGGGTTACATTTATGAGTCCATGGATCTTGCCAAGGAGGCCATAAAATCCAAATATATGAATGATGAGACTAAGCACATGCCTCTTTGGGACATCATTGATGAGAGGTGGGATAGGCAGTTGCACTCTCCTTTACATGCTGCTGGATACTTTTTCAATCCGGCATATTTTTATGATAAGACCAAATTTAGTGAGGATGGGGAGGTTGGTCGAGGGCTTATGACTTGCATTGAGAGGATGAACCCAGATCAAGAAGTCCAAAGCCGTATCATTGCCCAACTGTAAGACTATAGGGTGCCTTCAAAATTGTTTTCTTATGCTAGTGCTATACGGGAAAGGACAAAAATGTTGCCAGGTATTTTATAATTTGTAATTTTGTATTATGTTTTAAACTTTTATTGTTTAAACTTTATACTTTATTATCTTAATTCTTTTAAGTTTTTTTCATCTTCCATTATCAATCTTGACTCTGGTACTCTTGCCACATGTTAGGTCTTTGGTGGCAAAATTTTGGAAGTGATACGCCAGATCTTAAGAAGTTTGCCACTAGAATCCTAAATTAGACTTGCAGCGCTTCAAGTTGCGAGCGCAACTGGAGCATCCTTGAGAAAATCCATTCCAAGAGGCGCAGCCGCTTGACACAAAAGCGCTTGAATGACCTTGTTTTTGTCCACTACAACCTTTGGCTTCGCAACAAGCAGTTACTTGGTGAGACACTTGAAGGCTTAATCATTTGTAATCTTAATTATTGGTTTAAATTTTAAAGGTTAATTCACATTTTGAATGTATACGAATCTTGATTCTTGATGTTGACAGGTTTGGATCATTCAGCTATTTCATTGGGCAATGAAGACATGGAGCTAGGATTGGGTCAGGACGAGGATCCTATTGCTACATCTACTTGGATTCATTCAGAGGAGGCTCCTCTTTTTAGCTCCGAGGACTTAGAGACCCTTGAGGGTCAAGCTGTCGGAGATGCGAGAGCATCTACTTCTTGGTTTTTCTTTCTATCTAGTGTTTAGTATCTAGATTTTGGATCCTCACTTTATGTATTTTGGACTCATCTTATGGATGGGAATTGATATATTCTCAATTTTGTACATCTTTTTGGATTATGGACTCATCTTATGGATGAGAGTGGATATATTTTGGACATCTATGATTGTATTGATATCTTTTGGACATCTATTGATCTATCTTGTATTATATGGGCATAGCAATTTTGAATATCTATGAAATATCTTTTTTTTTTAATTCAAAATATAGGTATATATTTATTTTTGTATTCGTCGATTTTTTCCCGATCCGATTCAAACTCTTCGCTCTTTTGCCTCGTCGATTTATTGCCAATTTTGAGTCTGGTCAGTATGCTATGAACATTACTTATATAGATTTTGACCCTAAGTTCGATGAGCTTTGCAACAAGCTCTTACAACACGACAAATGGAAGACACGGTTTGGGAGCAGTAGTATGATGGAGAGTTTAGTATGGGCCTTTGCCACCAATTTAAAGGACAAAGGTAAATTGGGTAAGAAGGAAAGACAGGGCAACAAAGAGGATTCTACAAAGAGTAGAAAGACCATTATTTGTCACTACTGTGGCAAGACTGGCTCATATCACTGTTGTCACACAACTTGTAGTTGCCCCTAAATATAATCCTATTCATGACAATAGAGGAGATAGGCTACTAAAGAGGGGACCTGAGAGGGCATCGATCCCCAGATGGATTGGTTGTCACGCCAATCGAGGCACTCTTCGCTTTATGCTATCTAAGCCCCAAATAGCAAAGGGGGAGACCTTGATCTGCTCTCGACAAGAGAGATCTAACCCAATCACCAAATCAAACTAATCAATAGAATACATAAGGTGAGGGGTGAAGAACCCTAGATCTAAGGGACAAAGTCACTGTAGAGGCTTAAGAAAGATGAAATTTCAACCTTAGATGACTTGGATACAATGAATTAGCAATCAAGCGTGGATCTAGGATATATGTGCTAGGGTAAATGATCAAATCTAACTGCCTTGGGAAACGTGAACTAAAATTATGGAAAATGGTCCCAAGTAATAGATATGGAAGAATTTTGGCTTTCTAGCACAACCTGATGATAGATCTGACAATGTTAAGGCACACAAGCTCGAAATCCGAGGTTTTAACAACCCGGAAGATAGACAAACCAAGGAGGGCCCAAGGCTTGGAAGATCAGTGCCTAGGGTAGGGGCAGTTGGAGTCCTCCAAGGGTGACACCATAGAAAACCCACCTGGGGCTAGGCTTAAAGGTGAAAACCTAGAAATGGTTTGCCGAAATGCTAAGTAGATAAACCCATAGAATTTTTAGAATTCTTAGGGTTTTAAATGTAAATGACAAATGGATAGAGTAAAGGAATAGAAATCGTACCTTATGATGTGTACTTGGATATTGAAGATGAATGTTGGAATGGTGAGGACTACTCCCTTAAAGATCAAATGAAAGACTAGTTGAAATTCTTGCTCCAATGTGATGCCCAAGAACCACAAGTGCGCCCCTCTCTTCCTGCACAACCAGGCGAAATATCAATCAGTAAGCAGAAAAAGATGAGTAGATGCAAGTAAGAAGTAAAAGATAAAGATTGATTAGTACAAAGACAAAATCACTCACCAAATTTCGAGAGAGAGCGACAGGTTGAGTATCCTCAACTAATTCCCCCCTCTTCCAAATCGTCTTCTTTTCCTGCAAATAAAATATGGATCCAAATATGCAAGATATATTCACTGAGATTTTTCAGTGCAATGGAAAAGTAATTTCAATCACAATTGCCAACATTCAACCCACAATAACACAAAGTATTTCTCACCAAAGAATTTTCTCTACTCCAACAATTTGGAGCCAAGAGTCCCTTTACAATGAGGGGGGTCTCTCCTTTAAATAGGAGTGAGAGAGACCAAAACCCTAACCACTTTCTAAATGAGTGGTGGAGATCATAAGATACATCAATAATAATCAACTGCTAAGATGAGCCAGAATCATAATACATGGATCACTCAACTTGAGGGGGACGTGTTTCCTCATTGATGCCCTAGGGGGAAACGTATGACATGAAAGTGACTAGGAAACACAATATAACATGTGGAGGGGTTTAGGAGATAATATATCTTCACTAGACTAATGCCCCAATATACATCAAATACATAATATATCAATGAGTGACTAAAGTCACTAGGACGTGTTGTCTCCAATACAATATAAAACCCCAAACTGATGACAAGGAGGGCGTGTGGACCCCACTGAAGCTGTAGACTGTGTCGGAAGGTGTGGGATGCATCATAATAAGTCTCTGATCAAACCTCATACCATTTCCTCACCTCATTTAGCCAAATCGATTTCCTTAGTAACTAATTCTTCCATTTTTTATTGCCGGAATATCACCTGTAAAAGATAAAAATTCCTGTAAATCTTTGCCAAGTGCTCTAGACAACAAACTGACTGCACCGAAATGTCTGTTACTAGGGTAATATGGTAATAACAAGTGGCTGGACCCCATACTCCCTCTGTAGTGCCCTAGGAAAACCAAAATGATCTCAAAAGTGTTGAATAGACCATTTTTACATGGCAATGTGCTATAAAGTGATAAATTGACCATATCCTCAACTGTAACTGCGTGAAACTGATAACTGAGTGTCCCAATGAACTTAGAAGGTCCAAATCAAGTTAGGATGAGTACTCATACATCATGTGACCATTAGGATAATCATCTATAAGCTCAACCATGCCTGGACAGTAAAAATAATGGTCTGTAAATAATAATAATAATAAAAATCCATCAAACTATCACATGAAACCTCTTTCTGTTGCATGGAACCATCTGATGGGCACCATAGGACCACAAATAATCAATCTAGAACATCATCGGTCCAACTCATCCTGGACCCTGTGGTTGACTTGGTCAAATTGGGTTGACCAAGTCAAAACTGATCAAAATAATGACCCAGACCAAAATTGATTGATGTTGCAAGTGCAAATGGATAAGATATGCTCCTTTAAATATTTCAATAGCAATTCTATAGTACGAAGTGGCATTCTACTGGCGATTAAGCAATAAACCATCAAATAAGTCTAGGTTAAAGCAACCAATTTCTCAAAAGAAGACCCTCAAGTGTATACTCATTTATGGATGTGGCCATTTTGCTAGAAATGGGTGAAAGTGAAAAAGACAAGGTTAGGACAGTGAATGATTTTACAACCTCAACACTGTGACATCTCGGATAAAGGGAAAAAGGGAAGACCACCTAAGCATATGCTGGACAGAAAACACACAAGGAATGGCGGTGTCTCACAAATGGAATAAGTTGATTTGAGGAGTGCCCATTCAACTCTCTAACAAATGTCTACAGCTCACATCCAAGCTAAAATCAAACTCCGTGAGGATCTTTTCTAGAACCATCGTGACTGGGTGCACAGTAAACCGTAACTCTGAGGTTCTAGGGGACACTTAGAATTAGCTGTCCCTTACTCCATCTCACATCCCAACCTGTAGGTTCCGTGAGGAAATAATCATTACATTTCAAATAACATGGCCAATGGTCTTTAGATTTAGCATTTGTTTTCCTACTGCTTTTTAGGCCTATGACCCTTCAGATTTTGCATGTGCTTAAAAGCACCACTAATTGTAGCTTTCATCCAAGGTGCTTTACATTTCCTTCTTTTGCATTTTAAAGATATAGCAGTAAATCATATGCATGTAATGATGGTAGTACAATTTGCTTCAAGTTTTAGCTGACACAACTCAGGAAACTAGGGGAGATCATCCACAATCAGGACCAAACATCGGGGGCAATCGACCAGAGAGGTCAAGGCTTCAGAATCTCAACTCACCTAAGCTCAGGAACCAACACCAACGGGTTCTCCTGGCCCAAAAGGATCAAGGCTTCGACAAGTTCTGTTGCACAACTCAGAGCCGAGACACATAATAACAAGGAATCTATCCAACATAGAGGCATAGGTGGGGAAGTCCTCAATATCACAAGCTAAAGTGTAAGTCAGGATACAACCAAATACGAATGACAACGGATGGATGGGGAAAGTGACAGGTGATGCCATGACTAGCAAGCCATAATGGGGAATGACCAAGTCCATACTATTAAGAGGGCATGACCAATGAGTATACACGAGAATTTCCAATTCTAAGGAACTGAATCACTTGTACTCTAAACAATCAATCAATAACCACACAAAGATATCGCCAGATCATGACCACTAAATACCCAGTCAAGCTACCAATATAAGTAAAAGAACACAATATAAATATCCAATGCACAACCATATACCTGCTGGGTCATATACCTGTATCCATCATCTGAACCACTAAACAATACTAGAACATTGCTGCTGATAACTCTGGGCACTGTCATCATGACTGTTCTGTATGGAAGAAAATGGATACCTTAGTCATCAAATCTGGGGTCATGAGGCTCAGTCCTGACATTAGGCTAAAAATGGATGCTCTAGGTCCGTTGAAAATATGGGTGATCATAGAAAAGCCGCTCATCGACTGTTGATCTCATGCATGTCATAGCAAAAGGACTGGCTCAAAAAAGTACTGGAAACTGGTCTAAAGACATGGTAGCCCCAGCTACTATGGATGTGATAACAATCAGAACACACTGAGGAGGAGTCAACCTTCTATGTCTTCATGGTAAGCAACCGACAACAAACTCCAAAGCATTTGCTTGGTACATCGACTTAGGTGCATCTTGCCATTTCACCAATAGGCAAGATTGGTACACGGAGTACACTCCCATTGTCTCCAAAGACTTAGTGCTCTTCAGTGGTGGTGAAGAGTACATCGTCATTGGGAAGGGAAATGTTCATATTTCCTTTGGAGGAAACATACTAGTTTTCCTCAATGTGCATTATGTGTTGGGGATGGAGCTTAATCTGACCTTTGTTGGTCATATTATGAGGCATTGCCCACAACTTTCTGTCAACTTTAGCAATCACAAATGCTATATCGTTAACAAAGAGAACTAAAAGACCACTGCACATGGTGTGGAGGACCATGGATTATTTCAACTAGTTGACAATGGACAAGTCAAGGAGCATGCCTTAGCAGCTAAGATTGGATTAACATACTTTGGCATTAGCGGTAGGGCATCTCAACCTCACCTATCTCTTTCTATTGGCTTGAGAGAATCTGCTAGAGGGAATTTCAGATATCCAGAAGAAGATTCATGGAGTATGTGAACCTTGTCAGGAAGGGAAGCAACACAGGATGCCATTTGACGAAGGAAAGGCTTGGAGAGCAAGCAAAGTCCTTTAGTTGGTTCATGTAGACATTTGTGGACCATTGAACACAACATCAATCACTGTGCCAGGTACTTTCTATTATTTGTTGATGACTATTGTAGAAAAATGTAGGTGTCTTTTCCGAAGTTAAAATCCCATGTATTTGTTGAGTTTCAAATATTCAAAGCATTAGTAGAAAAAGAGTCCAGTTGTCCAATAACCACTCTTAGGTATGATAATGGAGGGGAATTTTGCTCCAAAGAATGTAAAAGTTTTTGTGCTAAACATGGGATACAAAGACAATACACCACACCCTACACTCCACAACAAGATGGAGTGGTTGAGAGACGGAACCGCAAAGTCACAGAGATGGCCAGATGCATGATGCAGAACAAGTAAGTTCCAAGTAGGTTTTGGGATGAAGCAGTATTCACAATAGTATATCTACTGAATAGATCTCTCACGATGGCGGTGAAGGAGAAGACCCCTGAGGAAGCATGGTTTGGGAGGAAGCCTAGAGTCAACCATCTTAAGTTTTTTAGTTTGATTGCATATGCCTGGATTCCAAATGAGAAGAGAACCAAACTAGAACCTAAGAGCAGGACACTAATGCTTGCAGGGTACAATGACAATCACAAAGCCTACAAGTTGATTGATGTGGAAACCAATCAGGAGACCTACAGTAGAGATGTCATAGTTGATGAGGAAACTAGACCATTCCATTCTTCTTCATCATAGTTCAAAATTACCATGGAGCCACCCATCATGGCTTTGGATTCAACTGTTCAACTTCAGATAGCTCCATCTGAAAGGGAGGAAGATTTTGATCATTCTGAGGAGTCTCCCAAACTTAGTCTAGTAAGTGCAAGTTCCAGTCCTATTAATGGCGAAGAGGTTCCCAACCAGGGAAACAACAAGAAACCACCCAAGTGGTGGCTCAACACATAAAAGATCTTCAAGCAACATAAATGATCGAAGGGTGATCATCATGAGGAAAGAGCAAACAAAAACCCAACACAGTCAACTTTGCACTTATGGCCAATGTTCAGGAAGTATTCAAGCCTCAAGTGTTCGATGAGGCTAAAGGGAGATTTGAAATGGACAAGGCCATGACTGCTGAACATGAAAGTTTGATGAAAAATTAGAGTTGGGATCTCACAACACCTCCATCGGGGAAGAAGTCCATTGGCCGCAAATGGGTAAACAAGGTCAAGTACAAGGCAGATGGATCACTTGACAAGTACAAAGCACAATTGGTAGCAAAAGGGTTCTCTCAGCGAGAGGGCATTGATTATAAGGAGACCTTTGCTCCTACAACAAAGATGAGCACCATTCATCTTGTTCTAGTCATGGCAACACAATGTGGCTGGAAGGTCCATTGGATGCACGTGAAGAGCGCCTTCCTCAATGGAGATTTGGAGGAAGAGGTGTATATGTATCATCCATAGGGATTTGAATTTTAAGGGAAATAACACTTTGTTTGCAGGTTAAAGAAAGTGCTATATGGCATGAAGTAGGCACCCAGGGCATGGTACATCAAGATTGATGGGTACTTAGTTGAGTAGAGGTTCCATCAAATTCCTTCATATGCCAACTTATACATCAAAAGCACTGGTAATGATATCATCCTACTAGTCATTTATGTAGATGACATCATCATCATAGGTAGCGAGGCAAACATGATTGCACAGATAAAATCAAACACGAGTAAAGCTTTTGATATGACTGATCTAGGCCTCCTACATTACACTTGGTCTAGAATTTTAGCAAACAGATAGCAACATTTTTGTTTCACAAACAAAATATGCAAACGTATAGCAACATTTAGAATGACAGATTGCAAAATATTGTCTACACCTATGGAGAAAGGGTTGAAACGTTAAGCCAAGACCGACTTTGAGGCAGTGAATGAGTCAATCTACAGGCAACTAGTGGGTAACTTGATATACTTTACATCCATTAGGCCTGATTTGAGTTATGATGTGAGCTTCATTTCTAGATTCATGATAACATCAAAAGCAGAGCATTGTATTGTAGCAAAGCGGGTGTTGACATATGTGAAAGGGACACTTGACTTTGGCATTCTGTACAACATAAGCAAAGATCCTAGGTTGTGTGGATATATAGATCTAGATTGGGCAGGTTGCATGGATGACAAAAAATCATCCTCTGGATATGTATTCAACCTCGACACAGGTGCAGTCACATGGACTAGAAAGAAGCAACACGCAATAACACTTTCACCTACACATGCAAAATATTGAGCAGTGAAAGCAGCATGTGAGGTAGTTTGGCTCAGGAGGATACTTTCAGATATGAAGATGCAACAGACAAAGCCATCACTCCTACTTTGCGACAATTAGGGGGTGCTAAATGTTAAAGAAATGTAACTGCAGAAGATATTCTAGATATACTTGTCTATTGTATTATTGTATTCCTCCTTCGGGAGATGTCATTGATGTAATTGATAATGTAAGATTCATTGAAAGAGTCAATGTAAACCCTAACTGTTAGGTCAGCTTGGAAATAACTAGAAAATAATATTTTATTGTAAAGTGTACAGGTCGACCCAATTAGGTGAGTAAAGCCGACCTAATTAGTAAAAAGGTCAAGTCACTTGTTAAGTATAAATAGGAGGCCGAGTTGCTCATTTGGATCACTCAACTCACTCACTCAAGTTCGCATAGGAGAGAGAGAAGTTTGCACAAGTGAAGGAGAGAAGCTGATTTTGTCTTGGGGTTTTATCTTTTACTTGTGAATTCTATATTGAGGAAGTTTTTGCCGGGGTTTTCTCCCTTGTGGTTTTCCTGAGAGAGAAATTTTGTGTTATTTGTGTTTGCTGTGCTTGTCTTTCTTTTAGTGATTAGATTGTTTAATGTTATTATGCTAAACAAGTAAAAACTAACACTAAAACTAGCCAAGAATCCAGTCTTACACGAGCTCACCAAGCACATTGAGATACATTGCCACTTCATCTGACAACTTATAGAAGATGGAACTGTTGAGAAGCAATATTGTCCCACAGAGGACCAAACTAAATACATTTTCACGAAGTCATTGGGTCTTGAAAAACATGTGGGGAGTCTCCATGTGGGGATTCTACATCCATATGCATGAGGAGAAGAGGACGAAGCTTGAGCCTTCAAGAGAGAAGGGTGAGTTTGTGGGGTATAGCAAGGCTTCAAAGGCTTACAGGATCTTCATGCTAGCGCATCAGAAGACAGTGGTGAGTCAAGATGTTAAGTTCGAGGAGAACCTGGCATCTAGGAAGTCTCATGAGTTACCAGCAATGATAGAGGACGAGGAGCAGGAGGCTCCAAAGGGAGAACATAGTTCACAGACTTCCAGTTAAGGGAGTCGACCGTCAGGTGAGGAGGAGGAGTTATCTCCTTCTAGTTTTGTCGGGAGACCCAAATGGTTTGATCAGACATTGAGGGATGCTAGAGAGTATGTTGAGGCTGCAGGGAGATCATTCAGGGAGAGTAAGCCCCCGAAAAAGTTTTTGAACTATATGGCATTGATGAGCAACATCATCAATTCCACATATGAGCAGGTTGCAGATATTCTCATCGAACCCTTGGAGAAAGGGAAGTTTGTCTTCTTCAGAGATAAGCTAGGAGTGATGAAGAATACCTTCCTCACTAAGAAGGAATGTTGATGTTTGTAGCTCAGATAGGCATTTATGTGAGTTAGTGTCTTACTTATGGGAATCGTTATTAATACCTCTTAGGAACCTTTGGAAATTCACTTTATTAAAGTGAATGTCTCTTTAGATTAATTGAGAGATAATTTAATGAAGTGCCTAAGTTTTGGGCACTAGTGACTTAAGTTAACTAATTGAATCTTAGCCCTTGATCTCAAGTGGATGCAATCTAATCTCAACCATTGAAGTTAGGGTTTTGGTTCATCTCAATAGTATAAAAGGAAGCCAAGGTGAGAGGAGAGGACACACATCTCACAAGAGAGAAACTCAAGCATTGAATTGGAGAAGAGGACTTTCTGATTTCTAGTTTTGGTAGAGAGAGAGAGAGAGAGCTATTCGAGAAGTAGCAGGCAGCCGTACCATTCAGGCAAAGGCACAACCCAGCAACAAAGGATACTATATGAACCGTACAGTATGGATTTGCATAGTTCGTACATGGAGTTGTATAGGGAAGCAAGAGAGGCAAATTTTGCTGAAGTTTTTTGAGGCAGATTTGCAAGTGGAGCTTCTCATCTGAGGGGTAGAATTTGCCAAGTTTGCAGTATATTTTCTCAAGGCCATTTTCTCAGGAAGGGAGCCCTTGTAAGCTTGGAACTTAATTAATGAAAAGCTGATTTGAACGGCAGAATATTGTGCATGTGTTTCGATCTCTTTCCTATATTTTTTCTTTCGCTATTTGAAATTCGGTTAAAACATTCCAGTAGTGCAATTTATTCAGTGAATAAGGAAAATCACTAGGAAGTATTTTATCCAGGCCTAGAATAAGAGAATTTAACAGGGACAGCCAGAAGCATCACCTCATGCTTTCATGTTGATCTGTTAGATCAGAACAACAAACTTTAGGCAGAGTTCCAAAGTACTTCAAATAATAGAGTGGTAAGATCTCAAGTCTCCCCTTAGCCTCCCCTTGAGAGATCGACAGATATCTTTGAGATTAGTTCGGAGGTGTCAGACCATACATTCGATCACCGATCACACATCCTCATAGTGGTAGAGGGATCAACTCTAGACAGATTCAATGCAGGGTGCCCCCAACTCGTCAGATTGCTTCCCAGCCCCAATTGAGCAACCATAGACCTATTTGGAGCTTCTTCCCTTTCACCTCGGATGGTAGGAGAACCCTTCCTTGCTTTTACATCCCCTAGGGTCGTACAAACAGATCCCATTATGGTACATACGGATTTCGATAGCAAGCCAGTGCCATGGTCTCTCCCATCACCTTCGATCATCAAACCTAGGAGACCTTGACATTATTGGCCTCATCTCCCTCCCTCTCTCTCTCTCTCTCTCTCTCTCTCTCCTTATTGACAGGTATCGAGTTGTCCAGTCTAGTCTAGGACACTGACTTTATACTACAACACCTATGTTTTCTTTTGGTGTTGGCTAGGGCCAGTGATTGGCTTAGTCAGATACTTATCTAGGTGGTACTATTACTTCATGTATTTTTCTTTATCTTGCTTTCAACATTCTCTAGGAGCTGCTTTCGCACTCCCACACTGTACTCTTACTAGATGTATCCTCTAGTCCCATTGACCCACTTTTGTGGTCATTCAATGGACATTGATACAATTATCTTATCTTATCTTATAGAGGAATGGAAAGAGTGAGGTCATAGTGTAATTCTGTCCTAATTATCCTTTAGTATTTTGTAAATGTTGGTTTGATAGTGTTTGTTAGGCTAGGAAAACATAGTTTCTTTGATCCCCCCCGCACATTTTCTAGAACACTAAAGTTGTAGTGATCTTCTAGGTATTTATGTAATCTAAGTGGATTTTTGTTGAAAGGGAGTGAAGAAAACATATAGACCATAAAGGAGAAGATCAAGTTTAGAGAGGTGTTGAAGATGATAGAAATTAGGGAAAAAAGGATAGGAAATTTAAGAGATACAAAAGGAATTAAGAGTTCAATGGGAAATTATGGTGCCAATATTAACACTAGTGTCTATATACCTATTACTTGAGCAAGAAGCTCAAGGATAAAGAAGGGTCAAATGTCAACACCATGTTTTCTTAGTAAGTGTACTTTGTTGTCTAATCCATTTTGTCTTTTAGTGGCTTATGATTGATGTGATTATCATATATCCATGATATAATTACTTGGTGGCCACTAGTTACGATGGTGATGTCATTATAATGAAGTCCTAAATAGTTGGTTGAATGGTTGCTTCCTTAGACATCATGTGTGTAGGGCTTCAATGTTTATAAGAAACGCTTCTGATCCCAAATTGAATTTCCCTCTGAGTAGATGCATAATTGTATCTGTATGAAGCAATGTTTTAAAACTCATACTCAAACTCAGAATTGGTCGAGGGTCATTTTGAACTGGGACTCGAACTCGACCATGGCTCAGACTGGTTTGAACTTAATGACTCGGTGTACTAAAAATTGTTAATTTTTGAAACCCAGATCTGATTTAATGTATCGAATAATTTACTTGCAATTATTAACATAAAATACACCGAGTTCTAAGAAATTACGCAGTAGAAATAATAAGGAAATCACACACATTTGACGCTAGATTTACTCTGGAAAACCCCAACTGGTTTTATATTAAGATGAAAATCCTGGGCTCCCTTTCTGAGAAAATGGCCCTTTGAGGAATACAATATAACAAAATAGCCTAGCCTATCACTTGGCTTCTATTGCTTTGCCGACCCTTCCTCCTTTCCTCTGACCTTGCCCATGCACCTGCACACTTGGTTGAAAGTCCGTCTCTAACCAATCAATGAGATCTCACTCACTCTGTGTGACTTGTGTGGCTTCTCCTCTCCTCAGGCTTCCTTTTATATCTTTTCTATGACCAAAACCCTAACCCTAGATCTCCAAAGTGGTCAATGGTTGAGATAATATCTCAAGCCTCACTTAAGATCAACGACTGTGACTTAATCTTAAGTTCACTTTTAAGTCATTAACCAACATTAAGTTAATAATGTGCTTTTCCTAAGTTAGACTTAGGAAAGAGATACAAGCTATGTCACAGGGTCGCCGAATTTTGGCGTTGAAGTTTGAAATTCGGCGAAGTTAAAAAAATTTGCAATTTGTTGAAATTTGGTGTATTTCAATGCCGAACTTGAAGGCGAATTGAATTGAATCGAACCGAACCTGATCGAACTGGATGAATTCAAATTTTCAAGCGATTTCCAAACTGAATTTAGTCGAATTTGACGATTTACTGTTGTTTTAAGTTCGTTTTCTTAAATGTAATTTAAAAAAATACTAATAAAATAACTCTAAACCCAGTGCGCCTACTATACTTCCGAGTCCCATTGGCCGCATTCCATAATATACTCGCCGCTCCCTCGCGTTGAAACTTGAGAGTCCGGACTCCATTTGTTGTTACAGCATCAAGTCTTGACCTCCATGTGACATCTTGATTCAAGCTTGTAGGTTTCGATTGGAACAGGTATTCGCTTGGCATTAAAATTTAAAACTCTTTGTTGAATAGCTGGTCAACCAAGCAAGTAGAGCTTCCTTTGCACACACAAATCTCATCTAAGAGTGGGATAGAAGATGGAAAGGACAGTAGAGATTGCAAAATGTAGACAAAGGCAATTTGGGCGTGTGACATGCTATGATTGCTAATGGAACATAGACTACCCAGAGTTCAGCTTCCGAAATCACCATTGCAACTACTACTATATTTGATTTGAGGATCGATGATGGCTAGGGTTAAGCTAAATGAGGAAAAGGATCCAATGAGAAACGAAGGAAGCAAATAGTGTATGCAACAAACATGGGAAGAGGAGGGTTTTGATGCCACGTGGTGAAAAGATTGGAATGAAAGGAAAGCCGCAGGCTCTTTATCGACTCAACACATAGCTGAAGGGGGCTGCGTTGTGTGTGGAGATCAATTCAAAGTTTGAAGAATTTGTTTTACTACTTTTAGCTATTTCTAGTTGCATAATGCATTAGAAGTTTTAGTTTTAATATCAACATTGATGATTGGATTTTAATATTTTGTTATGATTAGGTTACTCATATGTTTACTCTTTCTTATGTTTTGATCTTAATTTTTTACTCTTTTATGTTATATTTTATTTTAAAGTTTATATATATATATATATATATATTTGAAAATTGGTATATGGGCGAACCTAATGCCGAACCTCATGAAAAAATTCGAATTCGAATCAAATTTCAAGGTTGTCGAATTTGAATTCGAACCCCAACCATGTGACATAGGATACAATAGTAACTTGCTCCTCAACAAGTACCTAGAGAGGTCTTCTGGATGACTCTTGCATGTCGGACACTTGGCCCTATGCAGAAGTACCTGTTCGAGCTACAATCATCAACACTCCCTCTTAGCGAGGAAGGTACTTCTCCGAGAGCCACCTGGAACTGGTTCTCCCTCTAACTCTAGCACATTGTCGCATACATCATCCTGCATACTGGCATCCCTCCAACCTTGCTGGTTAGCTGCTCCCTGATCACTAGAAGTCACGGAATCGATGACCCTACACATTAGTGCCAATAAGTTTGAAAATTTTATCAAAGGCCCACTCTCCCCCACTTTGCTCATAGGAGCTGTCTCCTGCTCTTGAGCATCCTTCAATGTCATCTTGTACCAACTAGGTCTCTTGGCAGAACTGGAAGGGGCTAGACCCCTCTTCCCCTCTGAAGGTTTACTCCCCACACTCGAAGTCTATGAACTTTGCTCACCCTTCGTAGTCTTCTTCTCCTTGACCTCTGTCACTGACATTGATCCATGATCCAAGATCCCCTTGGATCCAACTACAGGCTTTCCTTGTAACCTGTAAACTCTTCCCTTTTGACACCGAGAACTCGTGTTGAGTCTGTGTAGATCCCTTCAATTGAATGAGAACCCATCCACTCTCAAAAGAGATGGCGCACCCATTGTTCTCCATTGCTAAAATTGAGGCCAGATGTATCTTGAGCTTTGGTACATGCAACACATCTGTCACCTCCAGAAAACCACCTGATTCTAGCTGGAACTTGACTGTCCCAACTCCCTTCATAACACACTTGGCATGAGTGCCAAGCTCCACATGCAAATTTGGGTCTATCCCTGACAACCTGATGAACAACTCACGTGTCCCCGTGGTGTGACAAGAAGCCCCACTATCCATAAACCGACAATATTGGAAACTGTGCCAGAAATACAAGAGACTAACAAGAAATCCCTCTCGAATCTCTCAACAAACTCCTTCACTTGAGCTTATGCAGATGTTGCTAACTGCTGAGTCTTACTCTTCCCTTTCTTTTGTTCTGGACACTGTGAAGCATAATGACCACACTTGTGGCACACAAAGCACTTGACTTTGCCCATGTCCTTCTTCACCCCCTATGAAGTTGACTCTTCACCTGTACTGTTCTTGCTCCTCCTTACCTGACTGGCAAGAGCAACATTCTCCTCCTCATCATCCTTTTGTTGGCCTCCAGATAGAGACTCATCTCGAATCTCCTCTTGGATGAAGTCATCCAATAACCTCTCCCAGTTAGGAAGTCTCTCCCGTGCAATGATCCCTTTGACGAAGGGTGCCCATGGCTTGGTGAAGCCATTCAGGGAAATCCTAACCAATTCTAGATCTCCCACTGTCTCCCCAACTGTTGCCAACTTATCACGAACTTGTGTGATCCTGGTGAGATAAGAAGCTACAGTTCAGTCTTGGAAGTCTTGGTGCTTCTGATCTCCTCCTTCAGCACCATCTTCCTGTTTTGATGATTACTCTGATATAAGCCTGTCAGAGTATCCCACATTGCCTTGGCTGACTTTTTCTTGGCTATGTGAGGGATCAAATGATTCTTCCCCACGTCCAAGATAATCCTCCTAGCCTTCACATCCTTCAAATTGTGAGCTTCCAGGTCCTTAGGATCTGTAGGCGCGGTCACTGTTGTGCTTGCGAACTCCCACAGCTCGTTCTCCATTAGAACCAGCATGACCCTCGCCTTCCAAGGGCTGTAGTTGGAGGCACTCTCCAACCTATCTTCATATCTTATACCTGCTGCTATCATCTTCAACTTGCTGCTTGAAATGCTTGCTGCTCGAACTTCTGCAGTCTACTACTGCCCAAGCCTATTTCAGCCTACAATTGCTGCCCAAATTATTTTATGAGTCATTTTGGTCACTGCCTGAGGTCTGTTGTAGGTTGCGCAAGGTTGCCTTGACCTTTTTGTAGTTGCTCGACTGTTTGTTCGGAGCTGCTTGAAATCTGTCCTGGGCTTCTTAAAGATTCCAAACAATTAGAGACAAAATATGTGAAGTCTGCTCATGTATATATATCATGTAAGGGTGAATATATCAAAATGGCACTGAGTGCAATACATATGTGAAACAAAATACATAATCAACAAAGCTTTAATGACCTCTAGAATGCAAAACACAATGTGCTACAAGCCTACAAGGTACTAGCCTACTACATATCACTGATCAACATGATCAATCATGAAACCTATCACCATAGTTGGAAATGGGATCCTTGGAATGAGCTATATGACCATCCTCTAGCATGTCTATTTTTTAGCAGGTCTATATTTCGTAGGTGGCATGTAGTCAAAGAGTAGGGTGACATTTGGCATCTATTGATGGTTCAGTGGACTTGTCTTTAGTTTGGTGCAATTTAACTAACTGGAATTGCTGTAAGATCTTCTGCAATGTAGTCAAGATCATGATCTCATGGGTTGCTGTATGATCTTAGAAGTGTGTCTTACAAGGTAATAAAGGTCCATTGGCACACAATTGTAGAAGGTCTTTCCACTGCTCCATCTCCAATCTCTCCAAATAGGACTTGGACCATATAATTGCATTGTAAAAGGACAGTTTTTGGGAATCATTCTACAAATGTTCTTGTACACAAGTTTGTCTGCTGGATTCAACCATTGAGCTCAGTTAAGATCACACCAAGTGTGCCATTGTTGGTGTTCATGATTCCATAGATCTCCCCAATATAGAATACCTTTTCTAGGCAATCTTTTACCGGCAAACATAGAGAAGAGACCTAGCTGACCTGTTGGACATTGAAATGTCTAGATATGTCTTGACACCAGATCCCAAGCATGTCATGGCCCCTCAATTTTTCATTTGAGAAAGTAAGACACTATCTTCCATGTAACTTGATCCTAAAAGCATGAAGGCTTTAGCATTACCTATTATGTCGTAGAGTTGATGGGCCCTTTGATACCTTGAACATGTTGGACATCTTGATTTGGGCGACAAAATAAAAGTTGCCATGGAGCATTCCCCCCCATTGCTCATCCCACCCATTTACAAGCAAGAGAATCTCCTTGAGCTTTTATGTTGGGCATTCCCTAGCCTCCAAGCCACTAGAGGAATTCCTTTCACCCCACCATGCTTGACCCATAGAAAACTTCTGAGTACTTTCTCCAACAATTTATAGGCTGCTTGAGAGGGGAAGAGACAAGTGGAATAATAAATGGTGCCCTGTTGCCAGTATTCAATCAATGATCATCACCTTCCTGGCAAGCAGTCGAGACTACTCCCAGGCTGATTTTTGTTTTTCAAACTTGGCCATTATCCACTCCCTTTATCAATAATAGAGAGGTGAATACTAAAGGGAATTCCCATTAACATATGATATCCTCTGGTTTTATAAGCTTCCATTTATGATTCAGCCAAGTATGAGGCTAATAGTGACCAATAAGAAAGTCCTCTTTTCAGTTATTTGTGGAGGGCTGCTGGAACTCTGGTATTCTTGCAACTTTTTCAACATTGCCAACATAATATATATTATATATGTTCCCTGCCAACTTTTTTTTTTGAAATTTATGCATATATTACTTCATTGAACAAATCAGTACATCTTGGAACAAAGTGTTGGAAATTTCACCTGAATGACACATCATTGCAATTCAGAAATTTCACCTTATTTCTAGAAGGTTCCTAGGATCTTAACCTTAGAATTTTCTGCCCTAGGACTGCTATAAATTAAATTACAAAACAGCAGCAGAAGAAGTACAATAATGCATTTTCAAACAGCCCTAAACTTTGCGGCAATTAAGGAGAAAAGACACCAACCAATGAGTTAAGTTTTCAGCCCTTCCAGAACAACTTATCTGTCAATATTTCGATCTAAAAATGTACTTTTGCAGCAGAAATAGCAGCAGTATTACAACAATAAATTCAACCCCTTTGTCTTCTTCTTTAGATGTCAAATCACTAATTTTCCCTTTTACTTATGTCCAATCACCACGATCATAAATAAACGTAAATAGCAAAATATGAAGAACACATGTAGCTGAAAGTAAAATCTGAAATTGACATAAGATATGTATGGCTGGAAACTTCATATATAAGCTCAATGATGAAGTACATACCATACCCTTCTCTCAAACTTCAAGATCCAACCTGCAAAATGCCCTAGCTAGGGTAAATCATCAAACCCTAGTTCTGCCAAGAAGAACAAGTGCAAGAATCTCTCCAACACTATCTCCAAGGCAAGATGTCCTCTTCTTCTTCACAAGTTCACCCTAGGGTTTTCTCCCAAAACCCTAGTCTCCAATCTCCATGGGTAAACCCTAACCCTAAAACTCCAAGATGCTCGAAGAAACTCAAAAAAATTATGAAACCCTAGCGCCCATGAGAGAGATAGAGAAAAATGAGTACATGTGAAGACCTAGAGAGAGAGGCCAAGTGCGCTCCTCTTCTAGGTCACATCTCTACACAAGAGTGAGAAAGAATGCACACACGTCATACTTATGAAAGATTCTCTCATTCCTCTATTTATATGAGAGGTAAGGGAGGCCAACAATACTATGTGGGCACAAGCCCTTGCAACCTACATGAGCCCTTGTAGGCCACACAAGTGAGACATTCAATCTAGAGTACAAGGGGCATGCTCCAATGATGATGTTGTGCACAATAAGGACTCCAAGGTGATGTAGCTACACAAGGCAAGTGCACACCACTCCATCCCGAGCCTCCATGGACTCCATCTAACCTCCAAAGCAAAGTACTCCACTGGGTTGGCTACCCCCTGCAAGAACACTGTTGAAGCCACAGGGATCCCCGAGACATCTACAATTCTTTGAACAGAAATCCAAGCAGCCACATGCCATCTAGGGGTTGAAGCCCTCCATGATGCACAATACTCCACAACCCCTATAGGGCATTCTCCTACAAGTAAATCTTCCATGTGGCCATCATGAATTGTGTCCACCATCCATGCAAGAGATCTCCAATGCCCAAGGGAAGAACACTAAGCCAACAATCAATTGAGGTCAAGCATCCACAGAGCAAGCTATCCCAGGTGTGCATATCCATCACAAACCATCTCTCATGCTACAATTGATCTTAGACCATACACGGGCTGAACATACACCTTGTACCCCAAATCTCATGAAGCACCCCCAAACATGGTATAACTACTTTTTGTTGATGTAAATGTAACTTCGGAAGATATTCACTTGTATTTTATATTGATATTATTATTGTATTTTATTTGTACCTCTAATGAAGATGTTTTTCCTCCGGTCGGGGATGACATTATTATGTTTGGTCATGCAAAGTCATTGAGGTAAAACCTTCATTGTAAGTCGGGGCATTAGATCCCCTAGAGTCAAATGTAAAAGAGTTCTTGAGTCTCCCTAGAGAAGTCGGCCCAGTTAGTTTTAGTGAGGTCGACCTAGTTAGGTAAAAGGTCAAGTTAAAAGTAAAGTATAAATAGAGAGCCTTGCTCTCTCATTTGGACACACTACTTACTCATACAAGTTCGCATAGCAAGGGAGAGAAGACAAGTCTGTTGATGGAGAAAGAGAGAAGCTGCAGAAGACATATTTTGGGTTTTCCACTTTTGGCTTGATATTGTGTTAGTGACAGATCTATCTTTGAGGAAGTTGCGGGGTTTTCTCCTTTATGGTTTCCCCGAGGAAAACTGTTGTGTTTATTGTGTTTTGCTGTGCTTGTTATTCTTTCAATTAAAGATCCTAGATAATATTGAATTAAAGTACAAACTCTAACATGGTATCAAAGCTTACTTGAAAAGAAGGCATTGTGCAACAGCGAGAAACTAGGGCTTCCAAGTTTGAGGTCTTCTCTCCACAGATCATCAAGAAAAGGAGGCTAGGCTAACTCGCCCTAGGAGGGCGCATATTTTGGAGGAAGCAGAATCAAATTCCGAGAATTTTCAGTTTTGACCCAGATACTAGTGTCGGGAGAAAACTAGGGCATCAAGCTTTTGGGTTCTTCCTCCATCAATTTGGAGAAAGGAGTACATTGGACAAATCGCTTTGAGGAGGCACATCTTCCTGTCCAATCAAAAGTTCAAGATTCCTACTTTGGAAAATTAGGGTTTCTCTGACAAACCCTAGGCCTGCTAGCTCCAGAACCAGGTTGGGCATCTCAAATTGGTAAGATATAAATCTTTGCTATTTCCATTTGAGGTACTCATTCAATATGTCTCACCATACCAAACTTGAGGGAGCTGATAACTTCCGAGCATGGAAGCATACGATGTTAAGATTCAATATGATGAGATAGATAACATCGATATTCAATTCAATTTCACAACAATAGCATATACAAGATCACTGAAAGAATAACAAGCACAGCATAAACACAAGAGACAAATTTATCTTGGGAAACCCTCTAGGGGAAGAAAACCCAGCAAAACTTCTTCAATATAAATGATCAAAAGTACAAAGACAAAACCCCAAACAAGTGCTCCTTCTCCTTGCAAATATCTCTCTCTCTCTCTCTCTCCTATGCGGATTACACAAGTGAGTGTGTGTCCAAATGAGGAGCACATCACTCCTATTTATACTTTATCTTCCACTTGACTTTTTCCTTAACCATTAGAGGAAATTTGAGGTCTAAAATGGGCCTTATAAGAAAACGAGCCAACCATAATTTCTTGATGAGTTGGAATTCAAGAACCAATAGAATTTCAATAAAATGAGTCAACCATAATGGTTGACTTGAGATATTTGTCATAAAAAAACTACTTTTTTTGTTCGTATTTTCAACATATCTCCCTATGTTTTTACTCAAATTTCGAGCGGGAGCACTCGTTGGATGCGGATGATTGACGTTTTTTCAGGTATTTATTGTTTTTGGGGAAGCGGGGTCTTTCAAAAGTATGCAGTGTGGGTACTCATTGGATGCAGAATTAAATTCCGCATCCAACGAGTGCTCCCTCTCGAAATTTGAGTAAAAACACAGGGAGATATGTTGAAAATACGAACAAAAAAAATAGATTTTTTCCTTCTTCCTCCGAAATTAATAAATATTATTTTATTATTTTAACTATTATTTCATTATTGTAACTATTATTTTATTATTTTCCTTAGGAGGCTCATTTTAGACCTCAAATTTCCTCTAATGTAGGTCGGCCCCAACAACTTAACCTAATGCTGACTGGGCTGACTCCTTTAGGGGACTTAAACATCCCATTACATTTGACTCAAAGAGGATCTATTGCCTCCACTTACAAGGGAGGATTTACCTCAATGACTTTACATAATCAAATACAATAATAACATCTCGACGGAGGAATAAAACATCTCTGAATAAATTACAACAATAAAATACAATAGAATATTCTTCGAAGTTACAATATTTCAACATAGGATTGCCCTTGTCCTTGAAGAAAATGACTTGAACAAATATGTTAGTGAAGAGGTTCCAGCACTAGAGGGAGATGAGGCTAAGGCTATCCACAAGAAGAACTTGGTTAAAGCGAAGAGAATTATTGATGACTCCATTAAGGATCATCTCATCCCACATGTGTCATCCTTGAAGACACCCAAGGAGATGTTCGATGTGTTGACAAGGCTATTCGAAGGGAAGAACATTAATCGAAAGATGACATTAAGGAACCAACTCAAGAACATAAAGATCCTGAACTCAGAGACCATGCAATCCTATTTCACAAGGGTCTCACAGATCAAGGAGCAACTTGAAGCAGTTGAAGAAAAGGTAGAAGAAGGAAAGATCGTTATCACCACCTTGAATGGTCTCCCAAGATCATGGGACTCATTCATTCAAGGGATATGTGCCAGGAAGAAGTTGATCACATTCAACAGACTATGAGAAGAATGTACATAGGAAGAGGTTCAACTTGTGGCATGAGAAGAGAAGATGGGAGCAAATGATGACCAAGCTCTCACAGTTCACGCTAGAAGAAACCACAACAAGAGGGAGCACCACCATTACAACAAGAGGGAGAACCACCATCAAAATAAGAGGGAGAACTACGATAGACAAAGAAGACCCAGAAGAGATCTATCCAACATTAGATGTTATGCATGTGATGAGAAGGGACACTACTCCAGAGATTGTCCCAGAAACAAAGGCTCCAACAAGAAGACAAACAAGAAGAGACATCATGCTCACACTGCGGAAGACGATGAACCTGCAAGGAAAAGAACCAGAGAAAAAGAAAGAGATGATTCTTCAAGTGATGAAGAATATGTCCTGATCTCAACACTCACGGGCACTGTTACACATGGGAGCAATGATTGGCTTGTAGATAGTGGAGCTTCTAAGCACATGACGGGATACAAAGAATCATTCGTCAATCTATCTGAGCATGACTCACCTCATAAGGTGAAACTTGGGGATGATTACCAATACCCCATAAAAGGAAGTGGAGAAGCTTCCTACAAGCTAGACTCCGACAAATCTCTGAAGATGAAAGATGTGCTATATGTTCCAGGACTAAAGAAGAACCTTCTCTCCATATCAACACTAGATGCTAAGGGAATGAGGGTTGCATTTGTAGATGGCCAAGTCCTAATGTGGCCAAAGGAAAAGACGATAGATGATGCAACTGTGATTGGAGAGCAAGAGGGAGGTTTGTACAAGTTGAAGGGCCAACCTGAACAAGCCTTGGTTCATGACTCCATGGAACCAAGTGAACTATGGCATAGAAGGCTTACACATGTGCACTATAGAGAACTACCTATTGCGAGCAAAGAAGTTTCAGGACTTCCAGAAATCCAGACCGAACATGAAGGCATTTGCAAGGGATGTGCGCAAGGAAAGAATGTGAAGAAGGCGTTTCCCAGCAGTGAAAGCAAAGTGAAAGGAATATTGGAGATAATCCACTCCGATGTATGCAGTCCCATGTCATCCAACTCACTTAGTGGGTATGTATATTATGTTTCCTTTATAGATGACTTTTCTTGTAAGACTTGGATTTACTTCTTAAAAAGTAAAGATGAGGTATTTAGTAAGTTAAAGGAATTCAAATCCTTGGTCGAGAATCACACAGAGAAGAAGATCAAGACCCTTCGATCAGATAATGGCGAAGAATTCACCTCGGAAGAATTCAAGAATCTTTGCAAAGAATCCAGGATTAAGAGGGAGTTGAGCACTCCCTACAATCCTCAACAGAATGGCGTTGCCGAATGAAAGAACATAACGATAATGGAAGCAACGAAAGCAATGTTACATGACCAAGATCTTCCGATGTACTTATGGGTATGTACAGAACAACGGTGTATGTACAGAACCGTACTCCTCACCAAGTACTAGATAACAAGACTCCAGAAGAAGCTTTCTCCGGTGAGAAACCAGAAGTCATCCATCTCAGAATATTTGGCTGCCCAGTGTACATACACATTCCGAAGGAGAAGAGGACGAATCTAGATCCCTCAGGAAAGAAGGGAATATTCGTAGGATACAATGAAACTTCAAAGGCCTACCGAATATACTTCCTAGGATTCAAGAAGATCGACATCAGCAA
Organism: Larix kaempferi; assembly: GCA_027924585.1. Taxonomy (NCBI): domain Eukaryota; kingdom Viridiplantae; phylum Streptophyta; class Pinopsida; order Pinales; family Pinaceae; genus Larix; species Larix kaempferi. Next base: position 17,040,527 of record BSBM01000070.1, read on the forward strand.
AGACGTAACCTTCGATTAAGACTCGGCCTACATTAAATCAAGAAAATTACTTATTGAAGAGATTGAAGAACCTGAAGCAACCAAAATCAGAGACACAACGATGGAAGAAGCGATTCCAGAAGATCATGAAGACCGGGACATGGCAAAACCACAAGAACCCGTAGATCCACCACATGAGAAGAAATCCCGCAAGAGAAGACCAGCATGGGCATGAGAGGCAATACAAGATGCAGAGAAGTATGTCGCTCCAGATGGGATGCACAAAGAAAGCAAGAGACCTAGACCATACTCCAGCTATGTAGCCCTGCTGAGTGACATCATTGATAAAGAACCTTCCAACTATGAGGAAGCAGCAGAGAAGAAAGAATGGAAGGATGCCATGATCGAGGAGTACCAGTCGATTATGAAGAATGATGTCTGGGAGATAGTTCCGAGACCAAAAGGGAAGTCTGTAGTGACTTCAAAGTGGATTTACAAGATCAAGCATGCTGTAGATGGCAGCATTGAGAAACATAAGGCAAGATTTGTGGCACATGGCTTCTCCTAGAAAGAAGGCATAGATTACGAGGAGACGTTTGCACCTGTAGCCAGATACACTTCCATCAGATCTATACTTGCATTCGCTGTAGTGATGAAATGGAAAGTACACCAGATGGACGTCAAGACAACATTCTTGAATGGTGTAGTAGAAGAGGAAGTGTACGTGGAACAACCACTGGGATTTGAGACACATGACAAGCAGACTCATGTGTGCAAATTGAAGAAGGCCTTGTACAGATTGAAGTAGGTGCCCAGGACGTGGTACGGCAGGATGGACAGTTTCCTGATGAGACTGGGCTTTACTAAGAGTAAAGCGGATTCCAACCTTTATTTCAAGGTTGAAGCTGGAAGTCCAGTGATACCTCTGTTATATGTAGATGACCTATTTCTAACAGGTGAGGATGAGCTCATTGCAGATGTGAAGAGGAGGCTTTCCGCAGAGTTCGAGATGAAGGACCTAGGTATGATGCATTATTTCTTAGGCATGGAGGTGTGGTAGAGTGCGGATGGAATCTTCCTTGGACAAGGGAAGTATGCAGTGGAGATTCTGAAGAGATTCATAATGATGGACTGTAAGGCTATGGCTACACCCATGGCATCGAACTTGAGGCTACTGTGTGATGCTTCATCAGAGTCAGTTGATGCCACGATGTATCGTCAAATGATTGGCTCATTGATGTACCTGACGAACATGAGACCAAACATATGCTTTGCTGTGAACACCTTGAGCCAGTTCCTGACGGATCCGAGACATGTTCACCTGATTGCTGCAAAGCATGTATTGAGGTACTTGAAGGGTATAGTTGACTATGGGCTCAAGTATGAGGCGAATCAGAAGATTAACCTACATGGTTATGTTGATTCAGATTGGGCAGGCAATGCCGCAGATAGGAAGAGCACTTTAGGATGCTGCTTCAGTATGGGATCCGGTATGATCTCCTGGTTTAGTAGGAAGCAGTCGTGCGTGGCACTAAGTACAGCCGAGGCAAAGTATGTTGCAGCTTGTTCGGCTAGTTGTGAGGCAGTATGGCTTCGGAAGCTACTGTTAGATTTGTTTGATCTCCAGTTAGAGGTGACTTGTATCTTCTGTGACAACCAGAGTTGCATGAAGTTGTCTGAGAACCTGGTGTTCCATGACAAGTCGAAGCACATTGAGATCAAGTGCCACTATATCAGGGATATGGTGCAGAGAGGAGTAGTGAAGCTCCAGTATGTGGTGAGAGACGAGCAGATAGCTGATTTGTTGACCAAACCGTTAGCCAGAATGATATTCGAGTACTTCAAAGAGAAGCTTGGTGTTATCCAAATCGAGGTTCCTCCTAAGAGGGAGTGATGAGACTGGAAGACGCAAATGCACTAGAGCCGTTCTTGCATGGTTGTAGGCGTAGGTGGTCCTCGAGACGTAATGCACCTGGGGTGCTCCTGATTGTCCTCCCATGTTGGTAGATGTAAGGGTTGGTTCTCGTATGGTGGTAGGCGTAGGTGGTCCTTGGGACGTAATGCATCTGGGATGCCCCTGATTGTCTTCCCATACTGGAGACATTGAGAGGTCCACCGGTCATAAGACACTGTGTGTGGGCCTAGGCAGGATCTCACATGGTGGAAGGTGTAGGTGGTCCTTGGGACGTAATGCACTTGGGGTGCTCCTGATTGTCCTCCCATGCTGGTAGACGCGGGTTGACCGTTGAGAGTCGTAATGCACCTGGGGTGCTCCTACGCTGTACCCACTGGGTGGGAGACGCAAGTGGTCTGTTGGACATGAGATGTGCATCTGGGTTGTGCTCCGTGTGATGATGAGATGATCTGGATATGATGAGGCGATAGTAGGAGACGTAGGTGATTGCAGTGGCAATGTAATGACTGGTCTTGGGCTGTACCTACTTGATGGCTTGCTTACAGAGATGATGAAGACCTACATGAGGACTAGGCCTATATCCATCATGAAAAATGGCTAGCTTTGTAGAACATCCTATGACAGATAGATTCGAGAGATGTCACTAATCAATGATCAACGGAATGAAGATTGCTGCAACATCGACGATGATGATCCAGTGTTGATGATGATGTTCCAGCATTGAAGATGATCCAGCGATGATGACGTTGTCCAGAATTGTGTCCAGGGTGATGATGACTGTGGCAAGAGAATACCTTCCTAGTTAAGAGGGAGTGTTGATGTAAATGTAACTTCGAAAGATATTCACTTGTATTTTATATTGATATTATTATTGTATTTTATTTGTACCTCTGACGAAGATGTTTTTCCTCTGGTTAGGGATGTCATTATTATGTTTGGTCATGCAAAGTCATTGAGGTAAAACCTCCATTGTAAGTCGGGGCATTAGATCCCCTAGAGTCAAATGTAAAAGGGTTATTGAGTCTCCCTAGAGAAGTCGGCCCAGTCAGTTTTAGTGAGGCCAACCTAGTTAGGTAAAAGGTCAAGTTAAAAGTAAAGTATAAATAGAGAGCCTTGCTCTCTCATTTGGACACACTACTCACTCACACAAGTTCACATAGCAAGGGAGAGAAGACAAGTTCGCTGGTGGAGAAAGAGAGAAGATGCAGAAGACATATTTTGGGTTTTCCACTTTTGGCTTGATATTGTATTAGTGACAAATCTATCTTTGAGGAAGTTGTGGGGTTTTCTCCTTTATGGTTTCCCCGAGTAAAACTATTGTGTCTATTGTGTTTTGCTGTGCTTGTTATTCTTTCAGTTAAAGATCCTAGATAATATTGAATTAAAGTACAAACTCTAACACTTTTGTACTTTGTAGTAATCTGAAAAAATCTCACACAAACATAATTACATCACACAAACAATCAGGATAGCGGGAAAACTTGCCCTAAAAAGGCCAAAACTGCAGGCATTTCGTATGTCCACAACAATATAGTTGCATATGCCATTTTTCTTTAGAGGTTTGAAAGTTCCCATGAATACAATCTCCAAAGCTAAAAAGCCTTTTGACATAGGCTTGGATGTGATAGTGCAACACTCCTCTGTAGTGATCATTACTTGTGTTGAAATATATATTTTTCTTAAACAAGCATCCCGTTGTCTGGAATAATTTTGGTCACCAAAACCCTATTAGCAAAACTTTTCTTATTGTGCCTTTCTTTTAATGAGATCCTGATGATGTTGCATGGACTCTTTGTCTGTGCTTAGATGGATTGTTATAAATTGATCGAGGGCTTTATCAGATCCCTGTGTATATAATGTTGCATTCCTTAGGCCTTTCATTAGCATTAGTACTCCATGCAGCAACCATTTCCTTAGCAAGGATGCTCTGTATCAATCTTGCAGCTGATGATACCTATAATTTTTAATTTGCAATTAGAAGCATATAGATATCTATCCAAGGGTTTTTAGATAAAGTTGTTTAATATGATCTATCATTGTAGCCTTCAGAATGTATGAAAAATATGATCTCCAAACACCATGGTCAGAGATATGTGAAGCAATCTCCAAGACAATTGGAATTTACTGTCTGCATTGCTGAAACTCAGAGTCTGCATTTACTGAAAGAAATTACAATTTTTTGCTGAATTTTCTTTAAATATCTTCTGCTGTATTTGAAAGGAAGTTTGATTTGACAATGTTCTTTCCATTTTTTCAGGCTTTCCATAATTAAGCTTTTTACTTCTTAGAATATAATTATCAAAGTGTTTCATCTGTGGCTTTTGGTGATGCCACCACATACATTATGTCGCACAAACACAAGAACAAACAGACAAACATTAACACAAACTGAGGCAGTGGCACACATATCTAGTTTTCAGTCAGAAATGCTAAATATACTAGTCTCCCTAAGTTGTTCAAAGAAGGTTTGTACTACCTGTTCCACTATTTTTGGTGATATGTGGCATTGATATGATTTCTTTCTTTCTTTTGATAATAAGCTGTCCACCATGAGGAAAAATAGTACTTTAGGGTTTTTAATTCTTCAGAGTGCTTAAATGTTGTCTTTCTATAATGTTTCATTGGATTGTCCTCTATTTCCTGTCAACTTAATAGGGTATGGATTAGAAGTTATGGTAGGGAATGGGTTAGATCATAGAACTGACTCACATGCACCATATTTGATTTCAGGACACCAGCAAAATAAGAAAGTATGTGATGCATATGATGGTTTGTTTGCTGAAATGGCTAGGTCAATTCCTATGCAGTAAGGGATGTTGAAGAGTATCGAAATTTCTGTGAGCGGCCCAAAGGTCAACGCCCACAAGCGGAGGAAGTTGAAAGGGTAAGCCTTTTTCTTGTTGAAAGTTGGAATAAATGAAAGTACAAAGAGAGAAAAAAATATTAGGTTTGATTACAAAATTTTCTTTGCTGGCTTGTCACTGTTTTATAGTGATAATAGAAGATACTCATGAAAAGGTAAAGCATTATAAATTATGGGTGCCCTATTTTTCAACTCCTCTGGCACACAATAAAATTCTCTGATCTGTGTTGGAAAATTGTTTGTAAATATTTAAAGTCAGTTCTTCCAAATCATGGAGCATGCATGCTCCTTTAGTTGAGGTTAATTTATACTTCACTTTTCATTCAGAATTGCACTGAACAGATGTTTGCAAGGGAATGCATATCCTTTTTTCATGCTCGTTTTGGCTAAGATACGTATTCTTTGTTAGATTTTATAGCAGTATAATCAGGATCACTAAAAGAATGACAAAGCACAGAAACGAAATGAATGTGGAGCTCGTTTAACCAATGGTGATAATCTATCACCTCCCCACCATAGACAATGCAGCACTTTTGTCTTCCCCGAGCTCAGACCTTCCAATACAGATTGATGTACATCCAGATAGTAGTAGCATAAACCCAAAGAACAAGAGCAAACTTCTTCTATGCTAGATAACCCAAGAAAACAGTCTCCTAATAGCTGCAGCGAACTTCCTTGTAGCAGAGGCGAACTTGCTTGTTGCTGTGTTCAAATGAGGTGAGGCGCCTGATATTTATACTACTTTCTGGGTATTTTTGACTGGGGCCGACTTGACTTATTTACCTTGGCTGACTTGTGTTATGCAATAATAAAATTACCTTTTATTATTATATTTCTTGGGCCGACCTATGTGAGGTTGCCTCACGCAGCTACTTTCACCAACGCTCCCTCTTAGCGAGGGAGGCATCATCGGTATTGGAACACATTTGGATATCCTCAGTACATCACGGTTGTCTCGAACATCTCTATATCATAAGGAACGTCTTCCAACACAATCTCAGTTCGTCGAGAAGTGTCAACAAATCAATCTTCGTGCATCAGCTCAATCCAGTCCATCGGAGAACAGGCACTAGCTCCACAACTTTTCCCAGTCCATCGGGTAGTCACTTGTGCGTCAGCTCAACCGAGTCCATCGAGGAACATGCACAAGGTCAACGTCCCTTAGCTCAACCCAGTACTTCGGGGAACATGCACCAATACAATGTGCCTTAGCTTAACCCAGTATGTCGGGGAACATGCACAAGTTCAACAAGCTCACTAGGGCTACAACCACTAGTGAGTCATCAGCACATAATGGGATTCAACCACATGATGACATTCATCATGTCCGCATGGGCTACAACCTCAAGGGACAATGGACTACAATCCATAATTCTCCCAACCACGAGGGTTGCTAGGTACTAACCCAGAGACTCCAACACAACTCATATTAGTTCACACAGTACACTCCCTCTTAGAGAGGGGGACATTCTGCATCATTGTCAAGCTTCTCATTTGGTGAGAATTTCCGTATCTAGAGCCTCACACTCCTAGCTGATACATAGCACCTCGAGTCTAAGTAAGACTACACCAGAGCCATTCACCACTAACTGTGAGTGAACATTTAGCTCGATGCTGTGCATAGCTATCAGGATGAGAACTATGTCAGCACCTCAAGTCTAAGCAAGACTACACCAGAGACATTCACCACTAATTGGGAGTGAACATTTAACTCGATGTTGCATACAAGGTCCATCCATCACTAGATTGTATCAACACCATATAGAAGTACCAATGTGCGCTAGACTCTCCATCCTTTTCAGGATGTCCGAGAGATCTCCTCACTCCCTCTCGGAGTGATCGGGAGAATACATGAAGCATGTGCTGCCCTCTCCATCCCATCTCAGGATGTCCAAAAAATCTCCTCACTTCTTTCAAAGTGATCGAGAGAATGCATTGGCCTCTCCATCCCATCTCAGGATGTCCGAGAGACCTCCTCACTCCCTCGGAGTGATCGGGAGAATGCATGGTCTCTGTGTAATCATCCTTCCCTCTTAGTGAGGGATACAATCATTGAACCTATCTCCTCACTCCCTCTCGAAGTGATTGGGAGAAGATACCTACACACATATCAACTAACAGAGGCATCAAATATATCGAGGCAGACATCTCTGTCCTGCCCTATGTGTTTTTCCCCTTGTCAATTATGCGTTGTTGAATAAAGACTTATAATTGACGAGTTTTTCACTCATACCTCCAAAGTTGGGGTGGTCGACATGATTTCTTGGTCTTAGGAGGTTATTAGAGTTCAGGTGTCAATGTATATTACCGTGCTAGATATTAAAATTGAGTCGTATGGACATGTGCTAGGCCCCCTTAAGTTTTTTTTTCAATTTCCGAAGAAAATATATATATATATATATATATATATTTTTTTTTTCTCTTTCCGTAAAATTAGGCCTTTTTTTAATGGTTTAATTGGAAAATTTCAAATTGTAATAAAAGTGTGGTTTGGAGGCATACTTTGGCGTGGGGATGCTCGTTTTCACACTCAGAGCGTCCTCTTTAACCCAGGACCCACTTTCCTCACGTTTCAGGTGACTACGTTGTCTCTGGGAGCATTATTCCTTAAAGATGCGACAATTTGGCAAGTAAATGCCAAAAAATACAAATTGACCCAAAGTAAAAATAAAAAAATATAATAAAAAAGGTCATTTGGCATGTGCCAAATGAATTGGCATGCCATATCATATGAAAGGCGACTTCATATGGAGAATAAATCACATGTTTAAATATCAAATCAAGTGATATGCAATCGTATCAAAGGGCGGGCGAGTTATCCCATGAAAAAGGGTGCGCATATCTCCTTCACATGGCCGACTTTGTGGATGTGGCAACTTGTGGTTTATGGGAGGAGATCCCAAGGTAGAGGGGGCTCACCTCTTCTGAGGTGGCGCCTCCCTCATTAAATAGAAATCCCCTCTATCCTACATCAAAGGGATTTATTCCTTATTCTCTCAAGATTGGCGCCCTCATGAAGATGGCCCCCCCTCTCTTTGCCCACTCGCCCTCTTGGTTTGAAGTTTCTATTTAAGCAAGCTCTCTTCTCCATTGTGAGTTAGTTGGAGTTTTGAGGATAGAAGCTTGCAATTGTAATAGTTGTATTTGCTCTAGTTGTTGGAATAAAGTTGAAGCTTTGGAGGCTACATGGTGCCATGCTCTCTTGTGGATGATCATTGTTGTATTAGCTTGAGGTAACATGTATCTTTAGATTCTTGTTCAATTGTATTGTGAATTTGGCCTTGAAAGGATTGGTATCAATTGATAGGAAATGATCAAGCTTACTGCTAGTTTCTTTTAATCATGCATATCTAGAGATCTAATGTAGCATTGTTTAATAAGTTTATTGACATGCTTTCTTGATTTCTTATGTGTTTATTACTAGATCTCACAATTTCTTTGGCAAGTTTCTAATTAGTTACAGGTTACAAAGCGTGGAAAAGAATTAGAACAAATTTGTTATCTTATTCTTTAGGGATTCATCCAACATAGTCCACAAATTGTCACGAGAAGTTTTTTCAGTTGATCCATCCAACACCAAGCTTTTTTTTTCCTTTCTCTCTTCATAAGTTTAAAGAAAATCTCCTTGGTTATTATTCTTCTCGGATCTATTTTGTTGAAAAGAAATATCATACATAGATCTGATTTTGTATTTGCTTAGATCTTAGTTTCCAAAAGTTTTTATTCCGCACGAGATCTAGTATCTTTAAGCTTCCTCATGCAAGTAATTTATTGAAAAATATTAAGGCTTGTTAGTGCAGTTTTTTATTGGGTTTTAAAGTTTATTTAGCAATTTAAAAAGTGCTTCATTGGCTGCCCTCAAAAGCAAGCCAAGATCCTCAAAAGGACTTGTCCTTTTGAGTCATTTTCATTCAATATTTACAAGTAGATTAACTTAGATTTTTTCCATAATTTTTGTAGTTGCCCAAATCACTTTTAAAAGTGATTTTGGGCATTTTCTAACACTAATTTGTTCTGTCCTAAAGTTGTTTTTAATAGGTTTTTGGACTTTAGTGGCAAAAGTTCGAGTTTGAGGCCTATCCAAGGCTTCCTGTAGCTTCCTTGTTTCGCTGGGCAACTTACACTTGCAATTTTGTAAGCTTTTAGATCTAGATCTATAAAGATCTAAAGCATTTCTTTTTTTCAAGTTCATTGTAAATAAAATAAAAATAAAAAGAAGAGCAAATGGGCTACCCAGCACCCGCACCCCATCCCCCCTAGGGGGATTCACAAATTTTTTATGGCGTGATTTTTTCTAGCAAGTTTTATGTTCTGTTTAAACACAATCACACATGCACAACATGCAGTATACTTTCAATTTAAATAGAGCACAAATATTATCTTTAGTCATTTCATTTTTGCTTTAAAGTAATGAACTTGGCATTGCTCTCCCGAAGTATGCTCTCGCCTTCACATAAAGGGCTTTGCCTGAGTACGTGATTAGATGATCAGAAAAGAGAATCTTTTCCTGTAGTAATTAACATAATGCGTTACTTCAGTTATTTATCTTTTGCAATCAAACAGAATAAACATTTAGTTTCCAACTCAAAGTATGCTCTTTCCCCCTGCGGGCATTTGCATGGTCCTGTGGGAAATCAGAAAGAGTTGCAACTACTCCTTAATTTTTCACATCTAATAAAAACTCATACTAATAAAATCAACAACCTTGAATATAGTGAAAATCCGACACTCAGACTTTAATTATTGTGTGGGGAAATTTCTCAGGAGAAGTGGGAACCACAAGGAGGCGACCTTAGGGAACAATTAGGCTACACCCTTGTTGGTGTAGTGCTCAACACTTCCCTCAAGACTCAATTCCAGCCCACACGTCTTCGTGAGGAGCCACCTTTAGTTAATTTTCGGACATTACTCCTTGTACCTCACGGTATTGTTATCACACAACTTGTAGTTGTCCCAAAAGGTATCCCATCCGGGATGGTAGAGGAGACAGACAACTAAAGAGGTGACCCAAGAGATGCCACGGTTCCCAATGCAAGCTGGGAGTCACGATAACCGAGGCACTCTTCACTTTAGATCAAGATTAATCAAGATCAAGGGGGAGACCCTAGCCAATCAATGAATATTAGCTAACCCAAAGGTTCCTAGGGAAACATGTAAATTGAGTTACGGAAACCAATGAGTGAGTTAGATTAAGTGGACCCAAGAGTTTAGGTGTGGTTGAAGAGGCTTAGGATGTGACAAGTGTTTCAACCAATGAATGACTAGGGCCACTTATGAAGCTCAAATGAATAGATCTAGTACCATGAAAACACACAAGTGGGGCCCACTCCTTAAAAAGTGGAAAATGGTCCAAATGGGGCCCACTTGGTCAAATTAGGGGTAAGATGGCACTAAGGGGGTGCAATGATGTAGATCTATGGATCTAAGATGAATGAGCCAACACCCACATATGGGATCTAGCAAAAAGGCCACTAACCCAAGGAATGCGAATTGCCCAAGGGAGACTAGTGCCTTGAGATGAGGGGGCAAATGGAGTCCAAATTTAGCCAAAATGTAGTTTGGGGTAGTTTAGGCAATTATCAAGGTGGGTTTAAGATGGCATGCCCCAATATGAGCTAGATCTCCATAGATCTAAGATGGAAAATGCATCACCAAGTGACCCAAGTGTGGCTCAATCCCTCAAAATGAGGAATGGGGCCCATAGCGTGAAAATCAACAAGGTGAAGCACTAGGGTAGGTTATCAAGGTAGATCTATGCAAATCAAGTGGGATCTCACATACCCATAACTTGGAACTAACCCCACTAGCTCTCCTCAAGGAATGCGAATTGCCTCAAGGAGGGCTAGGTGCCTTGGAAAATGGGTCAAATGGAAGCCAATCACCACCAAACTATAGATCCGAATTGCTGTGGATGCTATAGAGGTGTGTTCTTTAAACTATCTCCAAAGCCAAGGTAGATCCAAGTAGATCTAGAAAAATGTAAAAATGAGGGTTTTGATTTTAAGGGTTTTGTGACCAATGAAGAAGAATGGATGGATCTAGGTACATACCTTGTAGAACATACCTCAAATGCTTGTGGCCACTTTGCAAATTGATAGCATTCCCCTATGCGTATATTCAAGAGTGAGATCTAGTGCTCCAAGCCAAAACGTCCTCCTCCAAAGATGGGCAAATTGTCCTCCTCCTACAAGACAAGATCAAGTTAGAAACAAACCAAGTAAGAAAATTATGAAAATGATGAAGAGCTGTAAGAGAAAGCATCAACTATGTCACAAAGATTCAATAATGATATTCCCTGTCACAAAGATCAACCCAAGAGAAGATATGTGGGTCCCCCCCCTAACAATAGCCTCCTTCAAATCATCCTCCTCTTCACCAATTCGGCCTCCCTGTGGAAAAACGTGTAGCCCAAGATCCACAATGATACATAGAGAAGATACTGTATATTCAACTTGCAAAAGAATCCATCAAGACAAGAGAAGTAGATCCACAAAGAAGTATTCTATTCCAATATTCAAGAGCTTCAAAGGTGCTTTTACAATAGGGGGGTCTCCTCTTTATATAGGATAAGAAAGACCAAAACCCTAAACCAGAAACCACTTTTTGAAATGAGTGGTTGAGATCAAAAGATCTAACATAGTAATCAATGGCTAAGATGAGCCTAACAATATATCACATGGATCACTCAAAAGGAGGGTGACGTCATCCCTCAAAAGTCTCTAAGGAGGGTGACGTCATCCCTCAAAAGTCTCTAAGGAGGGTGACATCATCCCTCAAAAGGGGCAAAGATACATGGGCCCACCTAATATGACATGGACATGACTCAAGACACACATGGTGGGGCTAGGAGGTATCAATCCTTCACTAGCTCATCCCCATGGCACAATAATATAAAATAATAGGACTATGGCATGTCCAAACAACACAAATGATCAAAATCCTGTCTCCAAAACTGAGAGACATGCAGTAAATGGCCTCCTATGGCCACTGTGGACCCCACTGACTGATGCCAACTGATCTGGAAGATGGGGGGTTCACCTTAGAAGACCTCTGAGAAGACCAAGTGCCAAAACCTTGCCTCAATTGCCCAAATCGAATTCCTTAGTGACCCTTTTATTCCATTTTTAGTCCTCCTGAAAAACCCTGAAACTGCTCAATCGACCACCCAGGGTGCCTGCGCTGTCTGGAAGGGGGGCATAATGGTAAAAACAAGTGGTTGCACCACCCCCTTCCTACATAGTGCCTTAGGCAACGACTGGCCTCCAAGCCTCTGCTGGACAGGCTGGATCAACATGCCCAAAACTGGTCAACAGGTGGATAACTGCATCTATTATCGTCAGAAGTGCTCGAAACTGCAAGATATGTGTCTCAATGGATCCAGACGACCCAAATCTACTAGAAATGTGTACTCATACACCATGGGTTGACCTAAGGGGTCAATTGTAGGGTCCACCATACCTAGACAGTGTAAAATATGATGATCTGGAAATAATAATAAATCTGCTCAACTGCATCAATCATCATCTGAATCATATGTCCATCATATTGAATCATCAATAAGGGTATGTGGGACCATCAATCATCATCCATAAGCACAAATGGTCCATCTCATCACGGATCCCAAGAATGACCATGGTCAAACTATGTTTGACTAGGTCAAAATATAACCAAGGACAAGATTATAACAATAGACTAAGACATGTTCCTTTAGTCACACTCACAGGTTAACTTAAAGTATAAACATCATTCCATGGCAGTTAATACATATATATATTTAATATTATTTATATTTTACTTGCACAAAAGCTCTAAAGACAAACTCACCCATTGGACATGGCCTAATTGCTAGCTAAGGATGAAGGCTAAGGACAAGGCTAGGCAAAGGGGATGCTTTGACCAAACTCAACTAAATGACACTTTGGACGAGGAAAGGGGGATCTACACTCTGTGATGGACAAAATAACAAAGGGAAGGGATGTGCCTCACAAATGGATAAGTTATTTAGAGAGTGTTTATTCAACTTAGGCATCATGTCTACAACAAGTTGATCTAGGTTCATTAGGATCATTCATTTCATTTCCATGGCCTTTTGGCCTATATGACCCCTCTGGGATTTCACATGTGCTAAGAAGCACAACTAATCGCAGCTTGCATCTGGGGCATATTCATGTATACAAGGTCAACAATAATAGATATAACTTTGAGTAACCATTGCTTTTTGGACCTTTTCTATACCCTTCGAGGGGTATTTTAGTAGTTCTTTGCTATAGCCTTTATTCACGTGTGTTGATAAACACATTCCAGAATTTTAAGTTCACTGGCTTTATAATAATTTCTAGTATAAGTAGTACATGTGCTTTCAGTTTTAGCCAACAACAACTCCAGTGACTAGGGGACTTTTGCATAGTGCCAAACATCGAGACAACCGACCAGAATGATTTAGGCATACAATCCAACTCACCAAAGGCAAGTTCTGTCACCAACTCAGAGCCGAGACACAAAAGAAACATGGATGTGGTCCAACACAGAGGTAGAAATGGGGGATTCCTCAGTATCAAGAAATCAAGAAGGCAAGTCAAGGGTGAAAGCCAAATCAGGAAGGTCATGGATGGATGGAGTCAAATGAAAGTGGTGCCTAAGCTAGCAGACAAGGATGTCAGGAAAGACCATATCTATGCTCATAGGAGGGTAATGAAACCGATGAGTATTGTCAGAAAACCTAAGTGTGCAAGTAATACATCCATTTTATATTTATAACATCATCCAAGATATTTCATTTTATTTTAAATAGTACTATCACATCATGAATCATATACCAAGTCAATGTTATGAAGATGACTAAAACAACAAGATAATAATCCAAGGTCAATAATCAGAAGCCCATAGGTCATATCACATCATAATAATCATCAATAAACCTTTGAAACACTGCTGCAATAATATCACTGGGCACTGAATTAAAACTGTATGGAACAAAGGGTCACATCGATCATCAAATCTAAGCTCTCAAGGCTCAGCCTTGGCACAAGGTCTAATAAAATTTTGATACAATGTACTGCTCTGATCCATGAGTGATCTCCAATAACAAGCTCATCATAGTTGATCTCTGTAAAAGCAAAGCCCTGAAATGTGTAGATATTTGCTCAGCAAGAATAGTAGTCTAGCTACTATGGTGTGATAACATGTATATCTAGAGCTCCCCTTCTCCCGTAATCAAGTCTCATCCTATAATAAACTAAAACTGATCAAGAAGCACTTTCAAAACATCTACAATACAACAACACTTTATTTTTCGACTCCACTTTGGCACTGATCTTACTTTACTATAATTCAATTTTTGATTCAGATCTTATGTGTTACATGATTATGTTATGTTGTTAATCTTAAATTATATTTTGCAAGTAAATTTTTTGCTTTCAGTCAATCGATTTTAAACTCCTAAACAACTCACCCATTCAAAACTAAATTGCTTAATCAACCTTAGTAACTCATAGGGACTACCCCCCTTGGCTTTGTTAGGAGTTCTGCCTAAACGAAGGAGTTGAGTGTTGAGTGACAGTATCTCAACTCGAAACTTGCCCCCAAGGAATGCACCCAAGCAACTTGAAGATTTCTGTTGCGATAACCCCCAGGTGCGTGTTTTGGCGGCAACAAATCTCAATTGTGTTCTTCCTTAACTTAGGAATACTTCACCAAGTGTTTGCCATACGATCAATAAGTAATGCAATAGACCAAGATCCTCATCTCAAGGGATAACTTCCTCTAACAATCAGTCCCTCTCTTGTCCTCCAGGACTATCATATTCTAATCCATCTGTCATGACTCCAAGTCATCGAAGGAACGAGCATCTGTAGTAGAGATGCCAACATCTGTTGGAGTCTTCCACTCCCATTCACCAATCTCTACATGAGATCCTCTAGGCCTGTGGGTCATATTTCCAAATATAGTTAAATGTACTCTGTCCTCGTCTTCCTTCTGTTACTGCTAAACAGTCATGACTTCCATCTATCTGCTTTGTTTGTTACGGAAGTCATTCTTCTATAGTCTGGGCTGAGAGTCATGCTCTTAGAAGCTTTCCTCTTCTGATCAATCTGCTCTCACTCGATCACTGATTATCAACGAGATCTATATGTCCATCACTTGTTCTTCCGAACAAGTCACATCATCCTTTTCTTGTAGGCCATATCATATGATCTTTTCCCTACAAGTCCAATCCCGTCAAATGGTTAGCAACATAGCATAATCAAATTTAATCAATTCATATTTCAATGTAATGACAATCGTTCACAAATATGTAGGCATCTTAGCTAATGCTCTGGCACAACATATATATGGTAACTATCTGGATGTCCACTATCTCCGTTAGAACATACTATCAAGAGTGTGCACTACTCTAAGCATGTTAGAAGGAGATATCATCCAAGATGGGTTCATGAAAGTTGTGCAGCATTACTGCTATTTAATCATATTCATGACAAATACTATATGAGCCTTCTGTTCATCAATAAGAGAACTATATCACATGCCGTAGAACCTTCCAAATTCTAGGAATATAGATTTGCATATCAGAACAACTAGATCTAATCTACCAAAGAAATAAATCCAAATACTTATCTTTTATTGTTTTGTGAGTGGGCTCCCATTGCCTTCTTGTAGGAATCATGAAAGTCCTCTGATCTTCATCTTCTTGCTAGGAGTCCATAGCATTCTGGATCCTCATTGCTACTGATAATTACTTCAACTAGAAAAAGAACGCCTTTCGATGATCTTCTGTACTTCTTCAGAATCATCATTCCTGGGCTTCTTGTGTAGAGTATCTTCATCAATATCTGTAGTTGAAGCTTCATGTTTTCTTTTGTTTGAACTTCGACATTGTCTGGCATAGTGGCCATACTTATGGTATTTGAAGCATTGAACATGAGAGAGATCCTTCTTCTTCTTCTGATCTGGTGTCGGGCTTGATCTCCTATCTTTGTTCTTCTTGTCATGAAACTTTCTCCCTTTTCCTTTGCCTTTCTTGGCATGAGACATAAAGACTTGATTCTCTTTGTGTTGAGTGCCATGTAGTCTATTCCTTGCTGCAATTCTCATCTCTTCCTGGGTGCAATCTTCCCATAATCGATCAAATTTGGGCAACTTGGTTTGTCCACTTAGACTTTGGATGAATGGTTCCCAAGAGGGAGGGAGACCATTAAGAGTTGTTATAACAAGTTCCCTATCTTCAAGAGGTTCTCCACTATTGCTTAGTTTATCTCTTAGTTCAGATCCTCATGAAGTAAGAAGCAATTGACTCTGACTTTGACATCTTGAGATTTGATAGTTGATTTCTCAATGCAAGAGTACAATTAATGCTACTATGTTCAAATAGCTTCTTCAAGGTTTTGAACATCTTTCTGGCTGTTCGCTTCTGAGATATCTGAGGAACTGTTATCACCAAACTTGTAGTTGCCCCTAAAAGGTGGATCCGTAAGGATGGTAGTGGGGATGGGCAACCAAAGAGGTGAAACCAAGGTAGCCTCGACTCCCAACGGATGGTTGTCACGCCAATCGAGGAAATATTCACTTGATGTTGTCTTAGCCCAAGACAACAATGGGGGAGGCCCAGATCTACTCTCGACAAGAGAGATCAAACCCACACACCAGATCGAATCAAATGGGGATGAAGCACGTAAGGTGTAAGGTAAAGTAAACCCTAGATCTATGGATGAAGTCACAAGGTGAGTAATGGATTGGATCAAGAGGCTTAAGCAAGGTAAATTTGATCCAATTTGGTTATACAAGTGACTTACGAGATTAGACACTAGATCCAGAATCAAGGTACTAGTCAATGATGAGAAAATCCACTGCCTTGGGAACCGTGTCCAATGCAGGGTAGTTAGGGACAGGATTGGGGCTAACTAGTACCAAAGATGGACTTGTTTGACAGGTATGACAGTATCAATGCACCCAAGTCTCAAAGAAAAGAAAAACACTGAAAAATTGGCCAAGTCAAGAAAGTCGTGAGGGTTGGGAGAAGCTTAGTGCCTAGGAAAATGGGCCAATGGAGTCCTCAAAGGTGACGCCCTTGAGAACCCACTTTGGGATTTACCCGATCTATAATACCCAGAAATGTTTTGCCAATTGATCAAGGCATTTGATCTATAGAAAATTTTAGTAGATTTTAGCTTTAGGGTTTTAACAGTGAAATATTTATGCCAATGGATTGGGATCAAGAAATAGTGAACAAACCTGTTTATCTTACCTGGATAACCTTGTAGATTGCTTGATGATGATGATCTATGCAAATCCGATCAATTTGAGAAGATTTGAGGAAGTATTCTATGAGATCGATTTGCCCAAGGAAGCCAATGTGCCCTCCCTCCTGCACAACAAACGTCAACAATATCAGATTTGATGCATCAAGAGATAAAGACTAATGCCACAAGAGAAATAACAGAAAGATAGCATAGATCACAATGATGCTAATGATAAGCCCCTGATACAAACGAATGCCAAGCCAAGCGAGTTGAGGAAGCCCTACAAAAACACCCAAGTTGAAGTCGCCCTCCAGTAGACAAGACAAAGTTTCCAAAAAATAGATCTTACCACAAATACCCAAATGCTAGGATGCAATAGACTTTACAATCACAATCAAAGAACACTAGATGCAAAGGAGACCCGAGAATTTCCACAGAAGAGTTTTTCTATTATCAAGATCCCAAGAGCCAAAGACCCTTTACAATGATAAGCTCTCTCCTTTAAATAAGATGGAGAGATACCAAATCCATAACCACCTTTTGAATGGATGGATAAGATTAAAAGATCAACATGATCTAATCAATGGTTGAGATGAGCTCAACATAAAGTACATGGATCAATATAACAATATAATACATCAATGGACCAAATCGCCCTAGGAGAGGGGGGTCCCACCAAATGTCAATGATAAAACATAAAAACTAGCTCATGGTGGGTCTAGGGGGCAATATCTATCCTCCCTAGTCAATCCCCATGGCACAATCATAACATATGAACAATCCTAGCACCAAATCGTGCCTCTCTGGGAAAGTCGTGAGCCTTACAAGGCTCCAGAAAACCATAAAAAGTGTTGGAAGTGTTAGTTTTTACTAGAGCAGCATATAGCATATAAACAATTATTGAAAGATAAACAAGCACAGCATAAAAGACAAGAGACACAATTTATCCTGGGAAACCCTCTTGGGGTAGAAAACCCAGCAAAGCCTTCCTCAATATAGAAATCACAAAGTACAAGATAACCCCAAGACAAAACAGCTACTCCTCCACTTGTGCGCACCTCTCTTCTTCACCTATGCGAACTTGCTTGAGTGAATAAGTGATTAGAGGTGAGAGAGAGCACTTCTATTTATATTCTTCTGTTGAGATGACTAATTCCCCAACAGGGTTGACTTGTCTACTTGACTGGTCAATTACATAATATAATAATCTTCTAGGGGCTTTTCTGAGCCGACACATGTCCTAGGGTTTACATTGATTCTTTCAATGACCTTTACATTATTAATTACATGACCATCAACTCCCGTAGGAGGAATACAATAATATAAATAGAATATCTTCCGCAGTTACATTATTTTAACACTCCCTCTTAACTAGGAAGGTATTTTGCGGGTAACAACATCTACACAACTGACTTGTGAACTTCTATATGTCGTAGGAAGGCTTTGGATCATCAACTGTCTTGGGGCATCATCTGCTTAATTACATGACCATCAACTCTCGTAGGAGGAATACAATAATATAAATAGAATATCTTCCGCAGTTACATTATTTTAACACTCCCTCTTAACTAGGAAGGTATTTTGCGGGTAACAACATCTGCACAACTAACTTGTGAACTTCTATATGTCGTAGGAAGGCTTTGGATCATCAACTGTCTTGGGGCATCATCTGCGGAGTAGCAACATCATCATCTGCTGAAGTATGATCATCATCAGCGACATCATCATTAACAATCATCCTCTTGCTGGAACATCATCTACTAAAACATCTTCGTCAACTGGAACATCTTCTGCTGGAGCATCCTTATCAGCAACCTCATCAGTTCGAACATCTTTTGCTGTCAGCAACTTCGTCAACTGGAACACCATCTGCTGGAACATCCTTATCAGCAACACCATCAGTTGGACCAACATCATCGTCAGCTGGAACACCATCTGCTGGAACATCCTCATCAGCATCACCATCAGCTGGAACACCTGCAATAACAATCAGTAACTAAGTACTGATACTATCAGTCAGCTAGTACTGATCTTCCCTCACCCTTGGAGAGGCATCAACTCGTGAGAGCTGGAACCATCAGTTAGCCAGTATTGATCTTCCCTCACCCTTGGAGAGGCATCCATCCCTCTGGACAGGCATCAGCTCGTGAGAGCTGGAACCATCAGTCAGCCAGTACTGATCTTCCCTCACACTTGGAGAGGCATCAGCTCGTGAGAGCTGGAACCATCAGTCAGCCAGTACTGATCTTCCCTCACCCTTGGAGAGGCATCCATCCCTCCGGACAGGGATCAGCTCGTGAGAGTTGGAACCATCAGTCAGCCAATACTGATCTTCCCTCACCCTTAGAGAGGCATCCATCCCTATGGATAGGCATCAGCTCGTGAGAGCTAGAACCATCAGTCAGCCAGTACTAATCTTCCCTCACCCTTGGAGAGGCATCCATCCCTTCAGACAGGCATCAGCTTGTGAGAGATGGAACCATCAGTCAGCCAGTACTGATCTTCCCTCACCCTTGGAGAGGCATCCATCCCTACGGACAGGGATCTATCCTTTCAGATAGGAACTCTATCAGTCAGCAGGTACTGATCTTCCCTCACCCTTGGAGAGGCATCCATCCCTATGGACAGGCATCTATCCTTTCGGATAGGAACTCTATCAGTCAGCAGGTACTGATCTTCCGTCCCTCCTGGACAGGCATCTATCCTTTTGGATAGGCATCATCAATCTCTCTTCCTAGAGGGGTTCCTCTGGACCACACCAAGCTTGTCTCGAAAGTACTCAAACTTCACACTAGCCAGAGGCTTAGTCAGCACATCAGCAACTTGTTCCTCTGTAGGAACATACTCGAGCTTCACAGCTCCTCTCTGCACCATATCCTGGATATAGTGGAACTTAATCTCGATGTGCTTCGATCTATCATGAAACACAGGATTTTCTGTCAACTTGATGCAACTCTGGTTGTCACAGAGTATCTCCGTAGCATCAATCTTTGCATCGAACAATCCTGTCAACATCTTGCGAAGCCACACTGCTTCACCACAAGCTGAACAAGCTGCAACATATTCAGCTTCCGCTGTACTGAGTGCAACACAGGGTTGCTTTCTACTGAGCCATGAGATCACACCTGATCCCAAACTAAAGCAACATCCTGAAGTGCTCTTTCTGTCTTCAGCACTTCCAGCCCAATCTGAGTTTGTGTACCCATACAGTCTGAACTCACTATTTGAGGCATATCTGAGTCCATAATCCAATGTACCCTTCAGATATCTCATCACATGTTTTGCTGCAATTAGGTGAACATTCTTGGGTTCCACCATATACTGACTCAAGGTGTTTACTGCAAAACATATATCTGGACGAGTATTGATCAAATACATCAATGACCCAATAATTTGTCTATACATGGTGACATCCACTTTCTTTGAAGAAGCATCACTCAAAAGCTTCAAATTTCTTACCATCGGAGTGTTCATGGCCTTGCAATCCAGCATCCCAAATCTCTTTAGGATCTCTACTGTGTATTTTCCTTGACTCAGAAAAATCTCGTCTGGAAATTGCCATACCTCAAGACCTAGAAAGTAGTGCATCTTGCCAAGGTCTTTCATCTCAAATTTTGTTGCAAGCCTCTTCTTACATTCAACAATAGGCTTGTCTTCTCCAGTCAGAAATAAGTCATCCACATACAATAATAGTATCATGGGTTCATCGTTCATAATCTTATAGTAAAGATTAGAATCCACTTTACTCTTGGTAAAGCCCAAGCTCATCAAGAAGCTGTCAATTCTTCCATACCATGCTCTGGGAGCTTGCTTAACCCATACAGTGCTTTCTTCAACCTGCATACATGTGACTTATTATCTTCTACTTCAAATCCCTTTGGTTGCTCGATATATACTTCTTCTATGTTTCCATTCAGGAAAGCAATCTTCACATCCATCTGATGTAGCTTCCATTTCATCTTGGCTACCAAGGCAAGAATGGTTCTAATCGAAGTATATCTGGCTACCGGGGCAAAAGTCTCCTCATAGTCAATCCCTTCCTTTTGCGAGAATCCTCAGGCTACAAATCTTGCCTTGTACTTTTCGATGCTTCTGTCTGTTGAATGTTTTGTTTTGAAGATCCATTTTGATGAAACAACCGATTTATCCTTCGGTCTTGGTACCACATCCCAAACATCATTCTTGATGATGGATTGATATTCTTCATTCATGGCATCCAGCCATTCCTTCTTCTTTACTGCTTCTTCAAAAAGTAAATCCAAGTTTTGCGAGAATAATCATCAATAAAAGATGCATAATATTCATATGCGCTGAGAAGAGGTGGTGGACATTGGTCCACAAATATCTGAATGAATAATATCCAGAATACCTTTCGCCTTGCTGTCACTACTTGGAAATGGGTTCTTAGTGCTCTTCCCTTGAGCACACCCTTTGCATACTTCTTCATGATCCACCTGGATCTCTGGTAATCCAGTCACCACCTTTCTAACAATTGGTAAGGCCTTATAGTGTACATGAGCTAGTCTCCTATGCCATAGTTCATAGGGGTTCATGGTACTAGCCATCACTGCTGCATCTGCATGACCCTTTAGCTTGTAAAGTCCTCCTTCTACTCCAATGACTACTGCATCATCAATAGTCTTCCCTTTGGGCCACATGAGAACTTCACCATCTACAAATGCAACTCGAAGACCCTTCTTATCTAATGCTGAAATAGATAGAAGGTTCTTCTTCAACCTGGGTACATAAAGTACATCCTTCATGTTCATGGACTTTCCAGAGTCCAACTTGTAAGAGGCTTCTCCCATTCCTTTGATGGGATATTGGTAGTCATCTCTGAGTTTTACCTTGTGTGGAGATTCCTTCTGGATAAGATGAGGCAAGGATTCTTTATATCCTGTCATGTGTTTTGAAGCTCCACTATCAACTAGCCAAGTATCACTTCCATGAGATATTGAACCAGTGAGTGTTGAGATAAGAACATATTCTTCACTGGAGTTTTCATTATTTTTGGTCTTCTCATCATCACTATCTTCCGCTGCATGAACATGAAACCTCTTCTTCTGCTTCTTGTGATGTCCATGTTTGTTTGGATAATTCCTTGCAATGTGTCTAGTCTTGCGGCATGAGTAACACTCAATTGAAGAGAAATCTTTTCTGGTCCTTCTCTTCTTCTGGGGTCTCCTTGGAGAGTCTTCCCGAGGACAGGGGTTGTCCTTCCTTTTCTTTCCACTTTTAGCATGAGTAGCTAAAGCTTGGTCTTCATCGTTATTTAACTTCTCCTCTCTTACAACTATTCTTTCTTCTTCTTGGACACATTCTTCCCATAGATTTCTGAACTTGATTAGTTTCTTTCTGGCACAAATGCCACAAACAATGGTTCCCAATCTCGGGGGAGACCATTCAGAGTAGTCATCACAACTTCTGCATCCTCTATCATATCCCCAATGGCTTCTAATTGCTCTTTGATCTGGGATACCCTGGAGAAGTATGAGTGCATGGTTTCAGACTTCATGCACTTCACACCCTTGAGTTGATTTCTCAAGGTCATTTTTCTGTTGATGTTCTTTCCTTCAAATAGACTGGTCAAGGCATCAAACATTTCTTTTGGTGTCTTCTTGGAAGACACATGGGGAATCAAGTGATCCTTGATGGAATCAGCAATGATTCTCTTTGTTTTGATAAGATTCTTCTTATGCCTTGCCTTCTCTTCAACTCCCTTTGGTTTTGTAAGTCCTTCCTTCACATAGTCTTCTAGCTCATGCTCCTCAAGGATGAGCATGATTCTATACTTCCAGGATCTGAAGTTCTCAGCTCCTTCAAGCTTCTCATTATGCTTGGTATTGCTTGTCATCTTGCTATAATGAGTACTTCAAATGGAAATAGAAATAGTTTTGAGACTTACCAGAAAATTTGCCCTTCTGAGATCTGCTCCTCCTTGACCTAGGGTTTGTTAGAGAAACCCTAAAAATTCAAATTTTGAATTTCGAATTTCTGAAAGGATAGAAAGATGCGCCTTAAAGAGTTGATCAAGCTGGTATACTTCAAATTTGAAATCTGCAAAATTTGACCCCTCAAAAATTGCCTTGAAATTTCTGGATCTTCTGCACAGAGTCCCGAGCTAGGGTTTGATAAAGCCCGGCCTTCTGTCCAACCAAAAAGTTTGATCTAGTGCTCAAAAGTTCGATTTGTCCGAGGAGTATCCAGTCGTGGTCACAGATTCCAAAAATCTCAACTTTTGTAGAAACCCTAATTTTCACTTTTCCGATCAAAATCCTGATTTAGGGTTTGATGAAGCCTGGCCTTCTGCCCAACAAAAAGGTTCGATCTTGGGCTCAAAAGTTCGATTTTTCTGAGAGGAGCAATCCTATGCAGAGAACACTAAAAAATTCTCCTTCTGTCAAAAGCCCTAATTTCTTCGTGGTTGCACAATGTAATCTTTCAGGCTAGCTCTGATACCATGTTAGTTTTTACTAGAGCAGCATATAGCATATAAACAATTACTGAAAGATAAACAAGCATAGCATAAAAGACAAGAGACATAATTTATCCTAGGAAACCCTCTTGGGGTAGAAAACTCAGCAAAGCCTTCCTCAATATAGAAATCACAAAGTACAAGATAACCCCAAGACAAAACAGCTACTCCTCCACTTGTGCGCACCTCTCTTCTTCACCTATGCGAACTTGCTTGAGTGAATAAGTGATTAGAGGTGAGAGAGAGCACTTCTATTTATATTCTTCTGTTGAGATGACTAATTCCCCAACAGGGTTGACTTGTCTACTTGACTGGTCAATTACATAATATAATAATCTTCTAGGGGCTTTTCTCAACCAACACATGTCCTAGGGTTTACATTGATTCTTTCAATGACCTTTCATTATTAATTACATGACCATCAACTCCCGTAGGAGGAATACAATAATATAAATAGAATATCTTCCGCAGTTACATTATTTTAACAGGAAATATGGGTGTGGGCCCACTGAAAGCTGAAACTGCTGGAGAAGGGGTGGAAGACATCACACTCATCATCAAACATCATCCCATGCCATTTCCTTGTCTCAGTAACTCAAATTGAATTCCTCAGTAACCCTTTTTACCATTTTTAATCTGTCTCGGGAAATGTGACACTGCCCAAACTTCCTCCTGGAGTGCCTGCGCTGTCAAGATGAGCCCACCAGGCTCTCTGGGAGGGGGTAATATGGTAAAAACAAGTGGCTAGACCACCTTTTCCATGCACAGCGCCCTAGACAAACCAGTCAAATCCAATCTTTGCTCTGACAGGCCATCTGATATGGCAAAACTGCACCAGAAAGGTACACTGAAGCAAATCATTACTGTAACTGCCCGGAACTGAAAACAAATTGTCTCATTAGACTTAGAGAGCCCAAATCCATCTAAGGTGTGTACTCATAGATCCTATGGACCTCTGCATGGTCCTATAAATATCCAAATTTGCCGGGATAGACCAAATAATAATAATCTGTAAAGGTGCTGAAAAACACAAATCATCATCATAGGCTTGAAACCACTTCATAGAACCATCTGGTAACATGTACTAGACCACATGTCATAACTCTACATCATCTAAGGTCTTTCCACCTCATGTCTTGTAGTTGACTTTGGTCAAACTAGGTTTGACTAAGTCATCATGACCAAATATGACCCAAACTGTCATCAAGCTGTTGCAAGTGTCAAAGGTTAAAGCATGCTCTACAATTCATTCAAGTAACAATTATAACAAAAAGTAATCATTTCACTGGCGATCTAAATCTAATTATAAAGAGTTTTAGCTATTATTTATGACTCGGACTAGACTTTCAAGACCATAATCATTTCATAGTTGTTACCAATTTGCTAGTGAAGGGTGAAGGCTAAAAATTAAAAGGCTAGGCTAGGGGATGACTACTAACTTGACACTGTGACACTTCGGATATTGAAAGGGGATACACACATTAGCATATGTTGGACAAACAATAAAACAGGGAATGGCAGTGTCTCACAAATGGGTAAGTTGTTTAAAGAGTGCTTATTCAACTTAGGCATCATGTCCACATTTAAGATGATCCAAGTTCATTAGGATCCATTTATTTCACTTCATGGCCTTTTTGGCCTACATAACCCTTCGGATCTCAGGTGTGCTAAGAAGCACAACTAATCGCAACTTGCATCCAGGGCATGTTTATGCATATACATAAGGTCAGCAATCGTTTAGATATAGAGTTTAAGAACCATTACTTTTTTGGACCCTTCTTATACTCTTCAAGGACTATTTATTAGCGTTTCATTGCTCTTGCCCTTTACTCACGTGTGTTAAGAAACACATTCTAGAGTTTACAATTTCCATGGGCGAATTTACATAGATTTCCATAAGTAGTACATGAGCTTTCAGTTTTAGCCAACAACATCTTAAGTGACTAGGGGGACTTCATGCCAGTGCCAAACATCGGGACAACCGACCAGAATGATTTAGGCCTACAATCCAACTCACCAAAGGTAAGTTTTGTCACCAACTCAGAGCCGAGACACAATAAACAGGGAAGCTTATCCAATACAGAGGCTAAAGCGGGGGGAAGTCCTCCATGCCACTAGTCAAGTAGTAAGTCAGGGTAATAAACAAACTGGGAGGTAATGGATGGATGAAGACAAATGAAAAATGAGACCAACACTAGCAAGCCAAAAATGGTGGGAATGGTCACCTCTATTCTCTCGAAAGAGGGTAAAACCAATGAGTATGGATAGAGAACTTCTAAGTCTGAGTAGGGACAATATAATATATATAAAGATACAACCAGGTCCACATATCTATATGATCACCAGATCATGATACTAAATGTTAAGAAATGCTACAAGAATGAATATAAAAGCAATATAACCATAACACAAGAATATACCTGCCGAGTCGTATACCTGAATGTACAACATCTGAACTATCATTTGTCCACTGAAACACTGCTGCTGCAACATTGTGCAATACAAACTGCTCTGTAAATGGCTAAATGGCTACATCAGTCCTCTCTCTGAGTGTCTTGAAACTCAGTCATGGCATGGGGAACAAAACTGTTGTCCATGATACAATAGTGATCCATAATAGATGCTCATCTCGGCATCTCAATGTAAGGGAACTGGCTGAAAAGTGTACTAGAATCTGAAAAATAGAATATGGTAGCTCGGCTACTATATAATAATATATGTGATAACAGGAACCAAATGGTATTTTATTGAATCTACCAAGATTCTTCTTGCTCTGGCATCATTCTTTCTCCATTGAGTCTTGTTAGCTTCCGCTTTTGATTCTGAAACCTTCTCATTAACAAAATTTAAGAGATCATTTTCTTCTAAGATAAGAACTCTAGACTTCCAAGAGCTGAAGTTGAAAGCCCCATCAAGTTCATCTTCAACCTTCATTCCAATTATCTTGACTATAATGCTGAACCAGAACCCTAGCAGGAGCTAGGTAAAAATTGAAGTTTGGACTTTCGCAAAACTGATTACACAGGGAGATGCGCCCTATCAAGGCGAGGTGAATACCCCTTCTTTTTTCTTAGATCTATGGACAAAATAACTCAAAATTGGGAACCCTAGTTTCCCGATTCCAGTAGAGAATAGGTCAAAAATGAAAATTTATGGATTTGAAATTTGCTTACACAAATAGTTGAACCCTAGCAAGGCGAGTTGAAGAAAAGTAAGATCGAGCCAAAACTATGGAGATAAAAGCTTGTATTAGCAAACCCTAGGTCTTGACCCCAACAGTATTAGGTCAAAAAATAAACTTCACCAAACTGAATTTGGCATCCACAGAAAGATGCACCCTCTTAGGGCGAGTTGCTCTATGCTCCTTCCAGGGTGATCTGAGGTTGGAAACACTCCAAAATATGGAGCCCTAGTTTCCGGCAATGGCTTCTTTTAGCACTTCTCTGATACCATGTTAGATTTTATAGCAATATAATAAGGATCACTAAAAGAATGACAAAGCACATAAACAAAATGAATGTGGAGCTCGTTTAACCAATGGTGATAATCTATCACCTCCCAACCATAGACAATGAGTCACTACTGTCTCCCCCGAGCTCAGACCTTCCAATAGAGATTGATGTACATCCAGATAGTAGTAGCATAAACCCCAAGAACAAGAGCGAACTTCTTATATGCTAGATAACCCCAGAAAACAATCTCCTAATAGCTGGAGCGAACTTCCTTGTAGCAGAGGCGAACTTGCCTGTTGCTGTGTTCAAATGAGGTGAGGCGCCTTATATTTATACTGTTTTCTGGGTGATTTTTGACTAGGGCCGACTTGACTTATTTACCTTGGTTGACTTGTGTTATTGAATAATAAAATTACCTTTTATTATTATATTTCTTGGGCCGACCTATGTGAGGATGCCTCATGCAGCTACTTTCACCAACATTATTAACATTTAGTTCAAATGATTCCTTGAACATGTTATTTGTGAATTTTGCGAATTGTTGATATGTTTATTTTGCTCTCAATATCTACAAATGCTTAGTTTATTCTCAATCTTGTGCTAATAATACCGTCCATATTTGATTTTTTTGTCAAATTTGTCTAGCTTGTGTGGTTAAGAGGACAAATTGTTATCCTTCCCACCCAGTTTTAAATCCCACTTTTGACATGTTTGCCCCTTGTGGGCTAATTGGGGCTAGAAAGATACTAGCAATATGACTCCCTTAAGTGCTTGAGGGTGGGACGATATGTTTCAAACAGTTAGAAGCCTAAGGGGTTAGC
Source organism: Larix kaempferi (assembly GCA_027924585.1). Taxonomy (NCBI): domain Eukaryota; kingdom Viridiplantae; phylum Streptophyta; class Pinopsida; order Pinales; family Pinaceae; genus Larix; species Larix kaempferi. The sequence continues at coordinate 17,068,268 of BSBM01000070.1, forward strand.
TCAACCGATTGTTGTCAATGTTGTTGAACATTTGGCTAGTTCCATACCAATAGGGGGTCGGGGCCCATGTTGACGGGTTTACTGGGGATGCTTTCCATGAATGCAGGGAAGCATCCCTTGAGTTTTCTTGCAAGGTTTTTCTTGGGAAAAAAATGCTATCCATCTTTTACATTTAACATTTTGATTAATAAAGGTCCATGCCTTCCTGAATAAACTTGCCTTCAATATTGATGGTTTAAATGGTCACATCATTTACCCTCAGATGCTAACATATATCTGCTATGCTTATTCAACCTCTCTTTGGATACTTGAATGTCTCTGCCACACATGCTTATTTTTGTAAATTTACAAGGATTAGTATGAGTTCTTTGTATGTTGTTCCAAGAATAGCGGAATATTTACTTGGCCAGAACCTGCCTTGATCTTACGATGATTTTCATATAAATGATTGTTAATTGTCCTTGAATCAGCTATATTTTTTCATCGTTCTGTAAGAATTGCATCCTCTCAATATACCTTGTTTGTTCAGGTCGTAGGACCACAGAACTAATCATTCCAAGCATTGCACAAAAACTATTGCGTATTTTGGTGCATACTGTCTCACCATCTTTTACAAATAAAAATCCCTCATATCATCGCATGTGATAAAGACATCAGAAAATTTGGTTACTATTACTAGTGGATGTCCTAGTCTAATACCTGCCAGCCTAAGTTGCAGGAAACGTCATCCCCCCTGGCGTCCCCAGGGCGTTTCCTTAAGGAAACGTGGAAACCCATACGGTACGGTGAAGAAACGCATTTCCGAGACAAGGGCGACATTTCGCGTGATGGGGACGGGTTTCCTTTTCGAGGGGACGCGTTTCCTTCTCGTTTTCTTCAAAAAACACTTGCGTTTCCATTTTTTTACTTAACTGCCCTTCATTTCACGAGTTTGGAATTTCTTTTAAGATAGAATCTAACCCTAGGCTTACGGTGGAAGCTTCTAGATACTATTCTTGTGCTATAAACATACATTCCCTACCTCACGGCTCCCTCACTCAACTCACACATCTCTCGAACTGTCACGGCTTGTTTTCTTTCAAGTGCACAGTGGTCTAGCATCGAGGTGTGCTCACGGTAGCCCTCACGGCTCCCTCTTCCACCTGTCATCTCCATCTTCTTGCTGTCGCCTCCCTCTTCAGCTCTCTCGTCTCCATCTTCTAGCTGCCACATCCATCTAGCCATCTTCTAGTTGCTAGCTCCCTCTCCCAGCGCAAGGAACAACCGGTCCAGCTCACCCTCACAGTGGCTCCCTCTCCCAGCTGCCAGCAACAACTTCAAGTTCAGGCTTCAAGCCTTCAACTCACGTGGACATTGCCCAGCTCAACAGATTCAAGTGCCTAGCTCAAAACCTTAGCAATTTAGCTCATGGTGGACAGATGCAAGTGCAGATTTGAGGAGCAGCAAGGAAATTTGTCAACTGTGGACTGTATTTTTTGTGGTTTTGGCAGTGTTTTGGAGCAGCTTCACCTACAGGAAACCGTTTGAGGTGAGAAGCATGCTCTATACATGTTATTTGCTACTATTTTTTTTTTTTTTTTGTCATGGAATATGCTTCACATAGATGGTAAAATTTTTTTTTGCAGCAGCAATGGCTTCCAACCAAACTCCTACTTCAGCCCCTAGGCTCAACAAGAGGGCTGAATACTATCCTCTTTGGGCTCATGTTCAAAAAATTGCAAAATGTGGAGGTGGTGGCTCATGGGAATGGCAATGCAGTCTGTGCAAATTGCAGTATAAGGGCTCTTACCCAAGAGTCAAAGCACATTTCTTGCATTGAATAGGAAAGGGTATTGAAGGTTGCCAAAAAACAAGTGACCCAGCTAATAGGAGAAAGTATTCAATTGAGTAAGATGAGGCTGATAGGATTAAAAGAAGACATGACCAGCTTGCCAATTCTTCCGTTCAACCTCCAAACATCGAGCCAAGGATTGTGCTTGAAGCAAGGAAGAGGAAAGCAGCTCAACAACAAGCACAACCATCAAAAAATACCAAAGGGACTTCTTCAATGCAAGAGAGGAGAATAGCCAAAATGGTGAACGTTCAAGGGAGAGAAGAAGCTGACACAAGGGTGGCTAGGGCCATCTATGCTTGTGGGATACCTTTCAATGTGGTTCGGTCTCCTTACTGGCATGATCTTGTGAGGGCAATTAACACAGCCCCTGCAGGGTACAAGGGGCCAAACTATGAAAAAGTCCGAACTGATCTCCTAAAAAAGGAGAAGGATCTTGTGGAGGATATCTTAGCACCAATTCGTTCTTCATGGGGTAGCTCTGGAGTTACCGTAGTCTCAGATGGATGGACAGATACCAGGCGTAGGCCATTGATAAACATCATTGCCACTTCTCCAAAAGGAGCAATGTTTATAAAGGTTGAAGACTGTTCAGGGGAGGTGAAAGATGCTCAATTCATTGCTAATGTTTTAATTAAAGCTATTGAGCAAATAGGGCCTAAGAAGGTGGTGCAAGTTATCACGGATAATGCACCAGTTTGCAAAGCTGCAGGTTTGATTGTTGAGAGCAGGTTTGATCACATTTTTTGGACACCTTGCATTGTCCATACTCTAAATCTGATCTTAGAAGAGATCGACAACAAAGTTCCATGGATCAAGAAACTCACAGGGCAAGCAAAGGAGATAGTTTAATTCATCACCAACCACCACCAATCTCAAGCCATATTTCGAGAGTACTCCAGATTGGAGTTGTTGAAAGTTGTCGAAACAAGATATGCCTCCAACTTCATCATGTTGCGCCGCCTTGTTGAGGTGAAGCAACCATTAGTTTCTATGGTGGTGAGTCAACTTTGGGATGAGTGGAGACAGGCAGATTTAGATTGGGGAACTACGGTGCGTAGATTGTGCCTTGATGAGGACTGGTGGCTAATGGAGTGAAAAAGACCCTTATGAGAATATTTCCGGCTCATCTACACAGGGAGGTGAAGGAAGAGTTTGCCAGTTTTGCCGCAGGATTGGAGGAGAGAAGCACCATGAATCCAGTTAGGTGGTGGATTTGTCATGGAGCAAATGGTGTGCATTTGCAAACACTTGCCATTCATGTTCTTTCATAGGTGGCAAGCTCTTCATCGGCAGAAAGGAATTGGAGCACCTATGGTTTTATTCATTTTGTGAAGCGCAATAGGTTGGGTTCACAGAAGGCTGAGGATCTTGTTTATGTGCACTCCAACCTTCGCCTTGCATCTCGTAGGGGTCCGGAATATAGCAGTGGGCCTTCTAGAGAATGGGATGTGGATCCAGAATCCTCTGACTTGGACATCTCTCTTTCTGCCCTGAATATTGAGGAACCCAGGAGTGGAGTTGACCTTTCTTCTTCCACTCAACAATCCATTGTTGGATGTGCTTCTTGTTCTATTTTTGTGGAGGAGTATGAAGATGAGCCGGAGCCCGAGTATGATGACTACTAGTCTTTGAGCTTCAGCTCATGTTTTCTTTATATGTTCATTGTTCATGTTGATGTAGCATTGTACTTGCAGCCTCGTATATAAAGGCTGATTTTTTATATATATGTATTAGCGGCTTAGCCTCATTTATGAAGGCTGTTTTTTGGCTATTTCCACTTGCATTATGGAATCGTTTATGGGTAAAATGTGTTGTTTTTTGGATATTAATACTTGCATTATGGAATCACTTATGAAATTATAAGTAAAATCATAAATGTGATGTTACATGTATGACTATGACTATGATTTCTAATTTTGTTGAATTTAATGATAATCTGTAAATATATATATATATATATATATATCGCGTTTCCCTGTTTCCTAAATTTTGGGGGGTCACGTTTCCTACACGTCCCCGTTTCGGAAACTCGTCCCCGTTTCCCCGTTTCGTGCAACTTAGCTGCCAGCATATGGTTAGGAAGCTGATGTACTCTTTAGAATATTGTAAAAAGACTTCAGTGACAAGTAACTCGACAGTATATTTATCAGGTCACAAACAAGGCAGTTTTTATTATGGAGTGTTGAGCTTCCAACTGCATACTCCAGACTAATGGTTGTTTCAAAATTGCTAGTCAATTACAACTTCAGAAAATATGAATTTTTAAAACTAAAGTACATATAAGAAATCAGGAGAATTGCCAATGGAGGAAAAAAATGAGTTCAATTATATTGATTGAAGTAATTACTGAAATTATGAAATGGAAATCTATTGGCAGACATTTTATTCACAATTTCTGTCCTGTTTGCAGGATATTGCAAAGCATCTGACTACAGTGTATCTTTCACGTTGTGAACGAGGAAAGCGTTGTCTGTATGAAGGTTCTACCCCACCTGGTGGTTTCCCCAATTCATGGGTATGCACATGCTCAATGTTCTGAAATATAATAAAATCAAATTCATCTGTTGCTTTTATCTTTGCTGGGTATTTGCTGGTTTAATCTTTGTAGGATGTCTCTTGTTACATCATAATATTAGAAAGTAATGCAATATGTAAAATAATTTATTTATTAGGTAGTATTCTCTTCCATGTTAGTTACTCTTGCATCTTGCAGATAAATATATAGCATATGTTTATGTATCCTGTGCATTCTTTGCTCCCACAATATCATTTATTTTCTCCTATAAGCGGGCAGGAATCAAAACTTTGGTTATCACTTTAAACTTTGCTCTCTTTGTTATGCAAGTAGATTCATTCTTTTATCCTTTTTATATGCTTTAAAACTGGATATTGGTTTACTCCCTATGCTGCATGTTAGCTTTGGTGTCTTGTCTATATTTGTAAAGTATTTTTTTCAGAGTTGCTGTAATACCTGCTTGAAAAACATCTACTGTTTGTTTCTATAATGAAGTAACTTAATAATGTCAGGAAAGGTTGATCTATACAAGTGCAACATGGATGAACATGAAAGCACTTGTATTTTTTATAATTGTATAGATATAGGACATTTGCAATCCCCAGCATGGAAAAGATGTCCAGGAAAGTTTGCAAAGCATGGTGGATTGTGAGTATTGACACGAGATAAAAACATATATTGATCAACTGTTTGAAAGTATATGTGAACTCTCGTCTCTGGATTGTACCTTGGTTTGTATGGCCAGACATCTAATTTATTTTTCTCCATTTTAATTGCTAACAGAATGGTGCAACTCATTGCACATCGGATCTTACGATTTACAAAAATGGAGAAGTACACTGCTGGGACAGAGCCTATGACGATGAAGGAAATCAGGTAAACTATTTAACACAAATATTACTATTGATGAATTTTAGCTATTTACTGGTGTCTTTACATCGCTAGTAACTGGAGATATTGTTTTCCACCGTTGAAGGCAAATTCATAATACATACTTAACTCTTTTGACATGAACAGGTTTGGGGTGTAAGGGAAGGTCCTTATGAGTTCAAACCTGCAACAACTTCAGGTTCAAATGGGTCTTTTCTTCCATTAGATTTTTCATCGATTTCTTTATACAAAAAGCTGGATGATAAATCATATGTAGTTGATGGATCATGAAGAGAACTTATTTTTCTCAACAACTAAATGGTCTTATTAGGGGAGCATCCATTATCCTGTCTTTGACAGTGCTTATTATGATACACCAAAAAGGCTAATAACCCTCCTGTAAATAAACTAGTATAGGTTGTATAGTCTATCCTTTGTTGTTCCATGTTTCCATCATCTGTTTGAGTTGATTTTCAAATAATCTGTAAATGTATAAAATATTATTTTAAGTATGAGCAGGGGGGGGTGTCTGGGTTTATGCACATACTACTTTTGCTTCATTTTCATTTTATCAAGGAAAGAAAAGCAATACTGCAGTGAATTCTCCCTGCTATCTCTGTTTAAATGTCTCCTTTGTCCATGTCCCTCATGTGCACCACCCAGCTGCGAACATGCTTGAGATCGCTGATTAGTAACTGTGGAATCAATATAAATATCTGGTTTGCCAGTAGTATTAAATTCAATAATACAATTCCGTCCTTTCCAAACATTTTCATTGTGCAAACATGTAACAACATTATAGTTACATAGCTTGTTTCCTTCAAGTCTGGAGTGAACCTGACAGTCTCATATACCGAATATCCAGAAAAAAATACAACAATGAGATCCATATATACTGAATATTTAAAATGATTGATGATTATAGAAGCATTTACATTGTGTTTAAATATACATTGAATGGTCACCTACTTGAATAGAGATGCATTTTAGACATGTGACCTTTGGTTATTTGGTATTATTATTATTATTATTAATATTACATTGCCCTCCTACAAACATGCGTTTCCCTCAAAGCATGCTCTAGAAAATGCTACTTTTTTTGTTCTTGCATCTAATGCTTTCACTTGATGCTTTGATGCTCTATGCCTGATATTGTCATGGCTGAAGAAATAAAATAATATGATCTTCGAAGTGTTGAACAAAACTGTGGCATTGTGAAAGGATTGGTGCATCCTAATTTGATTTTCTGTAAAATTGTATGGTTTGATATTTTATTAGGATTTCTTCAGCTGTGATTCTTAGTATGCCTTCGGAAATGAATTGAATGGGTTTTTCCAATGTTTAGAATTGTGCACTGATTTTTTATCTCTGCAACTAAATTTGTGATTTGGGTGTCAATAGCGTTTGATAGTTGAACTTCCTTTTGGTATATTAGAACCATTAATGGCAATAGCTGGACCTGCAATTGGATCTATATGAATGTCGCGTCGTTAATTGATGGTCTGTTGAATTTAGATAAATCTTCACTGGTGGATGGACTTGCAATTGGATCTATGAGTGTTGCTTCATCAATTGATGGTCTGTTGACTATAGATAAATCTTTACTCGCTTTTTCAACTTTGATTGCCTTTGTGATAGTTCCCTTTGTCCAAGGTTCCTATTTTTTATCTTAGGAAACTTTCCTAGTTCAACTGAACTTTCTTGTGGATGAATTATTTTTTCTATTGCATCTTTTTCTTGTTTTTTAAGTTAATATTTTGCAAATAGGTTTTGACTATGATTAGTTGGATAAGAAATTTCATCATTTTTTCCTAGTAAGTTCCCATAAAATTTGTTTCTGAGATCTAAATCCCCATGTAGTAATCTCTGATTGCTCCATTGATAATTTGCTAATTTATTTTTTGAGTGTTCGGTTTCAAAACCAAAATGTTATTTTCTGCATGTCCCTTCGTTCCTTGAACATTTAAAAAAAAGATTAAAAACAAATAGTGGCCAATTTATTTGTGATCCCTTACTTTTTTCCTCGAAACGTATGAACAAGTAATTTGCATAACCATTTAGATACTTTGATGTTATAATCATCTCTGGGTGGAGACATTTCAAAATATTTATCCATCAAATTGTTTCCATGATTACTTCATATAAATTTTTAACGGGTAATTAACACCTGTTTGTTTGGTTCAAATTGCGACTCCATGTTTCAAAAGTTATTTTCCCCATTTTTTTTCTCAATGCTCAATAGCTTTTTTCACTTCAATAATTAATGGTGCTATTGACATCTTAAAATCGTTCCATGTGAAATGGACTCCTTTGAAATCAAGTTGCACATTATAAAGTCACCTTTATTTATTTATCAAATATTTTTTTTTGTTTCTAGTTCAAGTTGAATAAATGTTATTACTATTCGATTAGTCAATCTCTTTAATAATTGAATCACTTTAAGCACCACACCTTAAGATATAATCCTATTTTATTTGTAATAGCACCTTGAATGTTTTACACCTTAAGATATAATCCTATTTTATTTGTAATAGCACCTTGAATGTTTTACACCTTAAGATATAATCCTATTTTATTTGTAATAGCACCTTGAATGTTTTGAATGCTCTTCCCAATAATCACGACTCTTTAATTAAAAAACAGGTTCAAAACCTCATATTCCTTTTTTAGTGAATTTTAAGTATCTTGAGGTTGTAAAAGGCAAACAAGCTCATGTGTGCGATTTTTTTTTGGTAATGTAACGCTCCGTTTTGACATTACTATTTGAACTACTATTATATGTGGTATTTGTTTGATTGTGAGACTTCGTCGGTTTGACGACACTGTGGACATATGGTATCAGAGCCATGGTTCCAATCTGGAACCAGAGAGCTCACTACATTGAACAAAAAAAAATTACACTTGCTAATTATCCAGAGAATTAGCATGACATAAATCAGAAATGTTCCTTTTATGTGCATAACACCAAAAGAGTGCCAAGCAACTTCGTGTGAAAAGTCTTGGGCAAATTTTACACCTGCAAAGCAAAAAGAAGAAAGATTACAAGTTAGTGAAAACCTGTCGGTAGAAATGACACTAGAAATATACTAAACATACAATTGCATAGATAATGGAATAAATGTGAAATCACTCTTGACTCTTGCTTATTAAATGAAATGAAACAAAGTAGGGTTATATATTTTCTTTATAAAAAAAGTGGGGGAGCTATGCAAACTATGACAAAAGTATTGCATACACTTTTTTTTTTTTTCCTCGGAAAAATTCGTAATTTTATTTCAAATAGATGATCAAAATTACACTCTACACATGTAGTAGAATCACTGAGATCCCTACATTATCACATATTTTCTATCCCATATTAACTTCATATCTATCCCATACATAAAACAATATCGATATTACTGCTGCCCATACAACCGCTTATATCCGGTTTCATAAAAACAAGTGTTGTTACAAGAATAAACTGCACTATATCTCAATTCTGTGCCTCAATTTCTTCAAGAAAAGGTCTGTGATAATAGCTGAAGGAGCCCCCTGGTGAATAAATTGTTATCCTCCAATTTCCATGAGGTAATTCCTGCTGCGTCGCTGCCTTGGATAGCTGATCAGCCATCCCATTCCGCTCCTGGTATATATGTGTAAAAGTGATATGATTAAAGGACTGCTTTAACTTGATCACCTCCTCCAGAATTGGTAATAGTACCATAACATGACAGTGCGTTATCTCCTTAGCCCAGTCTATTACTAACAATGAATCCCCAAAAATCTGTAGAGAAAGACAGCCTTGTTCAAGTGCAAATAACATCAATAGTTTAAGAGACATTATATCTGCATAGTTATTTGATCCAATTCCCAAACCAGCCACTAGATGAAAATAGTGGGACTCAGATTTGTGAAGGACTGCCCCCCCTCCACACACCCTCTGATGATCCAAAGAAGCGCCGTCAAAATAGGCCCACGGCATGGTTTTATCGATCAGTTCCACTCGCACCTGTCGAGTTCTAATCGTTTGAACAGGAGCGAAGGTTTGTTGCAAGGCCGCCACCGCGTGAGCCACCACAGACTCCAACTGCACCCTTTTGTCATGAAATATAATCGAGTTTCTGGATATCCATATGCTCCAGGCTAAGATACATGGTAAGGCCCGGAATTGAGTAGTCTTATTTAATAACCACCAACCGTTGAATGCCTCCAGGACGCACTCGCCCCTCCACCGCATCTTGAAATCCATATAACAGCAAATGCCTTCCCAAATAACCTGTGAGAACCGACAATGTACAAAGAGATGAGCTATGGTCTCTTCCGCTTCCCGACAGAGTGGACAAATTCCCGGACCTTGGAGAAATCGTTTTTGCAGAATGTCCTAGGTAGGTGCTTTGTTTTCCAGTATAGCCCAGAAAAGTAACTTCGCTTTACCCGGACACCTTATCTTCCACAGCTGCTTCCACCACCACACCAATTCCCTGTTATGAATTTCCACATTCAGCTGGATATATCCATTCTTAGGAGTGTAGATGCCCGAGGGATGGTGATCCCATATAAGTACATCAATCCGATTGGTCAATCGAATATTAGTTAGTCGTAATAACCGCAGAAAATCCACCCAAGCCCCCTGCAGTTCTGCAGAGATCTCAAGTCGCTGCGCTGATATCCACCCCTGATGTCAATTTGTTGATGTTCCCGGATCCTCAATGTCGGCCAGAAAATTACAACCTCTATCAACCAAATGATTCCTCAATTCCACAGGAAGTACATGGCCTCCCCTACAGTCAACCCAAGGGTCCCGCCCAATACGTAGTAGTCGCCCATTACCTATCCTCCACACTAATCCAGATCCGACCAAAGAGAAATGCTGCACCACCGCTTTCCAGACCACTGAGCAATTTGCCCTCGACTTACTTCCCAGCCTTATCCATTCAAGAAGAGTAAGAGGGGCTATATATTTATGATATACCACTCTTGTCCAGAGACCATGTGTATGGATAAGATGCCATGACACTTTGGCCCCCAAGGCTTTAGCAAACAGAAAAATATTCTTTAACCCCCAACCTCCCAGTGCTTTAGGGACCGCAATTTTCTCCCATCTGACCCATACCAATGCACGATTCCCACCCTTACCCTTCCAAAGAAAGGTAAAACACAACCTCCGAATCCTCTCCAGGACTCCAATGGGGATCCAAGCAAGAGACATCCAATACATCGGAATAGCTTCCAAAACTGATTTAACCAGGACCAGCCTCCCAGCCCGAGAGAGCCATTTATGACTCCAACCATGTAGGCACTGTTCTAATTTTGCAATTAACCAGTGCCAATCAGCCTTCAGATAAGCATTCGGCTTCAAGTGAAAGCCAAGGTACTTTAAACCTTCATCAATATCCAAAGTCTTGTAAGGAAGTTTGTTAACCATTCTATGAATCTCCTGCTCGGTTAAATGCGAGCAAGTGATAGTAGATTTGTCAATATTCACTAACATGCCCGCTGCTACATGCACTAATTGGAGACCTTCAACCACCTTATCAATATCCTGACTCGTGCCATCACAGAAAATCAGTATGTCATCAACAAAAAGGAGATGTGTAATAAACAATACCTGAGAAATAGAAATGCCTCGAAAGGAACCATCGGCTTTTGCATTCAGAATAAATCGGCTGAGTCCTTCAGCAACAAGGAGAAACAACAGAGGAGAGAGGGGACATCCCTGTCGTAGCACCCTACCCGCCTGGAAGAATGGACTAGCAGAACCATTGATCAGTACAGCAAAGCTCACCGTTGTGAGGCAGGCCATTATCCATCTAATAAATTCGTAGCAGAACCCCAGATGAGTTAGAAGCATCCAGAGATAAAGCCAGCTAACCCTATCAAAAGCTTTAGAGAGATCAATCTTAATCACAGCACCCTTCTGCTTCTGCACTTTCAGAGTGTGTAATCCTTCCTGGGCTACTCCAATGGCCTCATGAATTTGGCGGCCTTCCAAGAAGCCAAATTGCTCACAAGAAATATGCTTAGACAAAATATTCTTGAGTCTTCTCGCCATAACCTTGGAGATGATCTTATAGATACAATTGCAGAGAGAAATCGGTCTGAATTCATCAAAGCTGTCAGGCTTGGCCGTCTTCGGTATTAGAGCTATAAAGGTGGAGTTGAAGGGGCCATGGACAAACCCAGCCTTACGTGATTCTTCCACCACATTCAATATCTCCTCCCCGAAGAAGTCATAGAATCCTAAGAAGAATTCTATAGGCCAGCCATCTGGCCCCGGGCTACTATCTTTATGCAAGGATTGCATTACCAGCGAGAGCTCAATCGGCGTCACCTCCTCCATCAACATTCTATTATCTTCCTCCCCCACGAATCGAGGAAAAAGCTGAGTCACCCGAATTACCTCAGCAATGGAGACTCCAGGTTGTGCAGTGAATAAATCTCCAAAATGTCGAACTCCCATTGCCGCTAATCCATCAAAGCTGGAAACCTGTTCCCCTGCTTCTGACGATAGTTCCCAAATAGAGTTTATGAATTTTCTCCCCTTGGCATACGCTTGAAAATTTTTTGTATTTTCATCACCGCACTTAAGCCAAATCGCTCTACTTTTCATTCTCCACAGCTCTTCACGCTCTCCCAGAATCACATTCCTGCGTCTCTCCCACTCCAACAGCTCGCCTTTCTGCTGTTCATCCAAATATCCCAAGCCCAGGCTATTAAGTATCCTATCAATGTTTAGCTCAGCAGCCCGCAAATCCTGATCGTCAGTCACCCTTTTGTCATGAGCCCAGGAAGTAGTTGCCTCTTTAATTCGCTTGAGATTGTGATAAAAGTGAGCACCTGCATGCATCTGAGAATCATGTGGTCGATGAACCCATTGATCCTGAACCATCTTAATGAAAGCCTCCTCCTTCAGCCAGCTAAGGTTGAATTTGAATGGGCTAGGAGGTTTAATCCTGCTACCACGTAATTCCAGGAAGATCGGCCTATGGTCAGAAATCCCTCCTGACCCTACCCATTGTCTGACAACATCAACGCCCAGTGCCAACACTTCGGCCACCAGAAACCTATCCAGTCGTTTTGCCACCCTATTTTCCCCAGCTCTCTTATTCCTCCAAGTCGGAGATAACTTGGAAGGTAATATGTCAAGAAGATCCTTCCTGACAAAGGCCTGAATAAAATAATCTGCTAATGAATCCGGAGCAGCCCGAGGTCCCCATACTTCAGAAGACCCCAGAGTAAGATTGAAATCCCCACCCAAAATCACATCCCTGCCATCAAAAATATCCATGCCTAACAAGGAGTCCCAGTAGCCCACCCTATTTAAGTAGGGCCCGTAAATATTGAGAACCGTGATCATCCGCCCAATCTCAGCATCCCAAACCTCCAAACCGAGACCAGAGGAGATGCCCCAAGAACAATCACATCTGCAACTCCTAACCTTCCACCCCGAGGCCAGCCCTCCCGAACGCCCCTGAGCATCCACACCCACAAACTTCCAACCAGGAAGCAAAGATTCTAAAGTGCGTACTACATCCTCACTGCCACCCAAAGTTTCTTGCAGCAATATTACATCCGGTTGGTTTAAGTCTACCAGCCTCCTAAACGACGATTTTTTAATGGGACTCGCCAACCCACGACAGTTGAAGGACATCAGTTTCATAAAAAAACCCCATCCTGGGCTTTCACTGCTCTAAGTGCCCACTCTATAGAAGATTGTGTACCCATCACTAAATCCACTTTAGCCCATTCTTTAGCTTTAGACAAATGGGATTTTCGTCCCCGTCCTTTCCCCTCAACACTGGAGGCCAAATCAGGAAGTCCCTTGCCCCCCATTCCACCTATAGTAATCTCCCGACTACGAAGAGCATATCGAATACTACTACCCTCGGCGCTGGTAGAGTGATTGGTGGAAACCATTGTCGGTGTGACAATACTATCCACATCATGCCGTTGACAAGGAGCATCTAGGCGTGGTGGAGACCCATGGAAGCCCCCCCCCAATACCATAGAGTCGTCTAATAAGGAAGCAGTAGGAGAAATGAATATAGACTTACCTGAGGGATTCTCAGATGAATCCCGATGAGTAATAGGCAGCTCCCGTAGCAAATCCGTAGTGGCCTGAGAAGTCGGAGGCACGGAGCACAAAGAAACCCCCTCAGCATCAGTAGGCGCACTCCCAATATGCTCCTTTCCTATGTTCTCCAAAGATGGCAACAAATCCACTGATCCAAGCCTCCCACCATGAACGGATGGTACCGCAGAAACAAAATGCACCCCCCCGTCGATAATAGGCCCACTCCCATCATCCACCACCGCCTGAGAGTTCACCTTCAACACAGGAACTGCCTCTACATTTGCTGCAACATTGGACAGAGGCTTACTAGTCCGAAATGGTAATGGGCAACAGGCTACAAGATGTCCATGAGAGTGACAGCGATGACACCTAAACGGCACACCCACATAATCCAGTATTTGAGTAAAATCCCCATCCTTGGAGTGAACTTTAATCTCAGCCGAAAGTCCCATCCGAATATCGATATTTACCAATATCTTAGCAACCGTGTAGATGCCAGTCTTAGTATGGGAGGAATCATAACACACATATTCACCAAGATAATTCCCTATCTCAGCAAACCGTGTTTCATTCCACATATGCATGGGAAATCCAGGAAGCTTCACCCACAGCGGTTCTTTAGCAACTTTCTCCGTTTTAGAGTCGAAGAAGGGGGACCATCTTTTCAGAACAAGAGGGATTCCCAGCATCGACCAATGTCTACTCAATACGGCCTTGACCTCCCCTTGGTTCCTAAAGATGAAGGAAAACCAACCTTTCGTCAAGACGCGGACCTCAGGGGCTGATGAAACGCAGTGCTTCCATTGCTCAGACACCCAGCGCTGAAGGAAGCCACGACCAAATCTTCTGCCCCTAATATGTCCAACCACAGCAGTATGAGAGAAGTCCTCCGCTTCTTCCATCGTTACATCCAACCCCAGCACCAACAGGTCTTGTCTCTTACGTTCTTTGACCGTCTTAACGGAGTGTTTAAGTGAACCATCTTTAGCAGACATCCCTGTTCTAGGCAGGGGTTCGTCATCAGGCAAAAAGTCACCATTCCCTGGGGCAGCCATCGATGCTCCACCCAACACCAAGAAACGAACCAAGAAACAACAGAAAGCCAACTTCCCCAGCTACCAGAAGCCCTCTATCAGAAGACAGAATCCCACACTCCTACAGCCCGAGAATAGTACCAACCAGTAGAATCAAGAAAAGCTAATCGTAAAATTAAAAAACAGTAATGGCTGGCACAAGCAATGCTATTCAGGATCCTGGCAGGGAATGGAATCGTCCAAGAATCGATCCCTAACCTTAATATGCTCAGCAGAATTCACCTCCCATCAGGGCATCATCGACAATCATCTGATCCCCTGAAATACATCTCACGGCCAACAATCAGTCTCGATGATCCATGGCTGAATCAAGAAGCCAATATCGCGCTACGTTCGCAGTTCGCCATCTCGAATCCACCAGAATCTCATGGATCAGATCCTTTAAAATACGAACATCAACAAGCTATCAATCATGCGTTCACTCCACCGGCCAATTCCATGAATTAATTAACAAGCAGATTAGGGGAATCGATGAAGACGGGACTGCGTATATGTTGATCTATAGCGAACCATCCTCATGCCAAAGGCTGGAGACAATGATGCTCAGTCAGCATACAATTGTGCACAGCTAATGTTCTCCTCGAAGCCACCATAATTCCGCAGAGTAATACCATTCTTGAATAAACGTACTTCTTCCTTCTGAATCTTGCTCCGCCAAAAGTATTGCATACACTATATTAGCATTTATTCTTTTTATGTGCATAACACCAAAAGAGTGCCAAGCAACTTCGTGTGAGGAGTCTTGGGCAAATTTTACACCTGCAAAGCAAAACGAAGAAAGATTACAAGTTAGTGAAAACCTGTCGTAGAAATGACACTAGAAATATACTAAACATACAATTGCATAGAAAATAGAATAAATGCGAAATCACTCTTGACTCTTGCTTATTAAGCAAAATGAAACAAAGTACAATTATATATTTTCTTTATAACAGAAAGGGAGGGGGCTATGCAAACTATGACAAAAGTATTGCATACACCATATTAGCATTTAAAAAAAATATATAGGCAAACCATTTTAACATTTATAAAAAAGAGGGAAAGTTATTGGATATATGTGTAAATAATATATATTATTAAAACAAAATTAAAAAAATATATATATATAACGTTAAACAAAACAAAATTATTTAAACATATATATGAAATATGGATCTCATATATATAAAAGGGCTGTGGCCAAATCTTACAATAATAAAAAAATATATATGTATATATAATACTGTTTTTTTTAGATTTAACTATGCACCAAAAATGTAATTTTTTTTTTATTTCTAATTTAAATTTAAAATAAAGTTTAGAGATTTTCATATTTAAATTTAAAATAAATTTAAATTAAAGTTTAGAGATTTTCATATATATATATATATATGAAAATCTCTAAACTTTAATTTAAATTTATTTTAAATTTAAATTAGAAAAAAAAAAATTACATTTTTGATGCATAGTTAAATTTAAAAAAAAAAACAGTATTATATATATATATTTTTTATTATTGTAGGATTTGGCCACAGCCCTTTAGCTATTGATCGATCGCTCGTGGCTGTTGCCATGGCTAGGCACAATCGGCTGGCAAAGCCACGAGCTGGCCAACCCTGAGGGTGGGCCTATCTACGCATAAGAGGAGGTCGTTGGCCGACCAACGCTTGAGAGGAGAGGAAGGCAGTGTGAGAGCTGGAGAGCTTGGCCTCTGCGTAGGAGGGAGAGCCCCACGAAAACGTCAGGCAAGAACGACGCCCGGGCTTGGAGCCACGGCCCTCTGCCAAAACTGGAAGCGTTTAAAAAAAATGTGAAACAAAGCTGAAGTTAAAACAAAAAAGAAAATATATAAAAACATTGAAGCTTGGCGGGTTGTGTAGGAAGCATGGTCGCCACTGCAAACCACAAGCCAAGCACCCGAGAGCTACACCGGGTTAGAGCCTAGCGACCAAGTCACCGGAGGGAAGGCAGTGGTCCTTGCTGGTCGACCTGCACATGTGAGGAGGAAGGCGCAGGTTCGAGCAAGAGGACTGGCGACTGCGCGGGAAGGGAAATCCTAAGACCTAGTGGGTCTGTCCACAAGGAGAGACACTCTCTGTGTGCAGAGAGAGGGTGAGCTGCGCTGTGCAAAGAGAGGGAGAACTGTTGTTGTGCAGTAAAGGGAATGCCAAGGGAGAGCCCGCGGGACTGTGCAGAGAAGAGGAGCAGGCCACTGGGCCGCCCTTTGCAAATATGGAGGGTTATACAAAAAGAGAGAAGAAAAACTACGTATTTAAACTGACTAGAGAAGAGTTTATACCTTTCACAGGCTCCGAACAACCTCCATATAAGGCTGAGTTGAGCAAACCTTGTGCAAAAGCCCACCAAAGTGTAGAAAACCCTGGTTGAGGTGCAATTGCAGAGCTATCGCCAAAATCTGCTGGGGGGAAATGACCGAGGTATGCGGAGGCTAAGGCTTTACTCTCCTCGTCATGGAGGAATGGTCGCGTGATCGTCATGCACAAACCCATGCCGAATTTCTAGAACATGCCGATCATCACTAATCTAAAGTTTAATGAGTAAGAATAGTAATATAAAATAAATAATTAAATTTTATTTTATATATATTAATTGTTGTGGATTTATGAAATGAATAAATTGTAATGTAAGTAAATAAATATGATTTTCATCATAAATTAATTTGAAATTATAGTTACTCACTTCAAAAAAATTATATGTTTTAATTTTATTTGTCATAACTTTATTTTATAGGTATTGCAATAATGAATTTTGGAACTATAGTGTTGATAGAAAAATAACGGGGAGTTAGAAAGATTTATTTATTTGTGAAATAAATAAATTATAAATTTAATTATTTATATATAATGAATTTAATTGATTTTTGTTAAAAAATTTAACGTTAATTAATTAGGTTAAATGTTTATTAATGTTGATTACTAATTACTAATTATTTTACACTAATTAAATTAAAATATTATTAATGTAATTAGTATAATGTATATTAATTACTTAATATACATTAATTATCAGGTTGAGTTAATTATTATAAGGATATTGTAATAATTAGTAATGCGAAAATTTTAAATATGGAAGAATGAAATGTAAATTGTTTAATTAATGAACTTTAATTAAAGTTGCTACGTAATGAAGAAAAAAAAAGTATTAAGTAAATTTATTATGATGTTAATTGTTAAGACATCAAATTATTATAATGGTAAATTAATATTTGCATTATTAATCATTAAGATACAATTAATGTTAATGTAAATCAAATTAATTGAGCTACATATAGGGTTAAGTTACGACTTTATAGAGATTGCATGGAATCCACTACATGACTTACGTAAAACTATTGTAGTAGATTTAGTATTGGGTGGCCTCAAGATGGCCTGATTAAAACGTCCAGAACTATAGCTCTTAGAATAAAAACGCTCGTAAAAAATCGTATGACACACCCTTTGAATTAATAGTTGAGTTTAAGTGGTAAATAGTCCTCATGTCGTCATCTGTTGATTATCATCTTATGCCATGTTACAGGGATAAACATGGTAAGAACGCAAGCAGGTCGGGGCAAGGTCAAGCGACGACATTACCTGAGCCGAATGCGTCAGCACCATCGCCAGAGACCATTCTTATATGGCGCTCACTGGAAGCAATAAATTAAACACTCCAAGGACTACAAAGAGGAAGTGTTACCTCAGAAGTGGGGTGGAGGCCTCTCCACTGAGGGAAGAAATTCCCAAAGTAGAAGTGAACACGGTACCATGACCTCCGCATCAGGATGTCACAAGGAAGCTTCAGAAAATAAGGCTTCCAGAATTTTTAGGGGTCGAGTAGGGATACGAGTGGAATCCAAGTCCAAGATCGCCATATTTCAGCTAAAAGGGGTCGCATTGAACTGGTGGGAGAACCAAGAAAGGTAGCTACACCTTACACCAGACACGGTTCCATGGGAACTATTTGTGGAAAAGTTCAAAGGGAAGTACTTACCCGCATCCTACCAGGAAGAACAAGCAGGGGCTCTGCATGCCTTAGTACAAAAGCATATGTCCGTGGAAGAATATGAAGAAAGGTTCATGGAATTAGTCAAGTATGTCCCCTACTTGGACAACGATGAACGACAGGTTGAGCGCTTCGTGTATGGGCTCAATACCAAGATCAGGGCCCAAGTACGGATGTGGAAATCGAATTTGGTTGTCGAAGCCATAGATTGCACTCGTTACACTGAGGAGATGTTGGGTGCAAATCCCATTAGGTCATTCAACTCTCAGCAGTCAGGGTTTGTGGAGAAGGCTCCGAGAAGCTACCCTCGGGGAGGGTATGCGAGGCCATCTCCCTACGTAACAGGTACACACCAAGGGTTGCGGCGGTAGACAGATCAGTGGCAACTACGGCGGTGCCCTCATCAACCATAGGAACTCCCCACGGTGTGAGAAATTTTAGAGGATCAGTCGGCAGGGGAAGGGGTCCCTCTCAGAGGTCTGAACAGGTTATTTCACCTACTCCATTACAAGTTGCTTGTTGGGGATGTGGAGGTCCACATTACCAGCGTGACTGTCTCGAATTACAATCCGGTACAATGCATCGAGAAGGAAAGGCTCCAATGGGGAGTGGGGGTAGCAGGCATCAAATCTCAGAAGCAGTACACAATCATCAGGCAAAGCACCAATCCATTGTGGTGGAATCATCAGGTACTGTGAATAATGTTAAACTTAGAATATTGTTTGATCTTGGTGCTACAGATAGTTTCATTTCTCCATATACATTAGACAAATGTGGGTTGCCAGCCTACGAGCATGACGATTTCAACTTAGTCGAAATGGCTTCAGAGGTAAAGCAAGCGGTAGGACCTAGTGTCGACAAGTGCATAGTGGATCTCGGGGTGTGTGTTACACAAGTCAAGGTGTACGTCACCACCCTTGGAACTTATGATCTCATCATATGTATGAACTGGCTAGAAGAACATCGAGTTTTCTTGGACTGTTATGGAAAGAAAGTTATTTGCATTGATGACAAAGGAGAGGCCATCAAGATCCAAGGTGTCAAATGGAAGGTGTCGCTACGTTTCATATCCACGATGAACGTAAAGCGATGTATACGACAGGGATGTCAGTTGTACATTGTTGAAGCGGTAAACAATGAGAAGGGACCCTCCTTTGATGAGTACCCTGTGTTAGCCGAATTCAGTGACGTCTTTCCAAAGGAATTACCTGGATTACCTCCTAAGAGGGAACTTGATTTTACCATTGAGTTAAGACCCGGTTCGGAGCCAACATCGAAGACACCTTACAGGATGACGGCCCCAGAACTTTGTGAGTTGCAAATGCAGTTGAAGGAACTGCTAGACCTAGGGTTCATCCGACCAAGTATTTCACCATGGGGTGCACCAGTAATCTTTGTGAAGAAGGATGGTTCCTTGCGTCTTTGCATCGATTACCGAGATTTGAATAGAGCCACAGTGAAGAATAGGTACTTTATACCTTGAATTAATGACCTTTTTTATCAAAGGAAAGGGGCGTCAGTCTTCTCAAAGATCGACTTGCGATTAGGTTACCACCAGCTACGAATTATGGACGATGATATGCCTAAGACTGCTTTTCGAACAAGGTTTGGGCACTATGAGTTTGTAGTGGTACCCTTTGGGTTGACCAATGCCCCAGTTGTATTCATGAGTCTCATGAATAGTGTGTTTCGAAAATACTTAGATTGGTTTGTGCAAGTCTGCTTGGATGACATTCTTATCTACTCCAAGAACAAAAGGGAGCACGAGGAATACTTGCGAATTAAGTGTTGGCATGCTTAAGAGAGCACAAGTTGTACAGTAAGTTGTCCAAATGCTCGTTCTATCAGAAGGAGATCCATTATTTAGGGTATATAATTTCCGGTGAGGGAATTTCGGTGGACCCTGAGAAGGTAAAGGCCATAATGGATTGGCCTGTGCCAAAGAATGTGCATGAGGTGAGAAGCTTCATGGGGTTAGCAGGGTATTATAGAAGGTTTGTTGAGGGTTTGGTTGAGGGTTTCTCAAAAATCGCAAAACCCATAACTACTCTACAACGTAAAGGCATCAAGTATGAATGGACAGATGAATGCGAGAGAGAGTTCATACATCAGACCAGAGAGAGTTCATACATCAGACCAAGGTTCAAACTGTCAGATGAGGGAAGGGACGCCAGTATGCTAACTTTTGACAGATCGACGCACTTTGTCTTCACACACAGTGCGACGTCACAATTTGCCTTCACGGGGGGTGCGACGATGTCGCAGTATACTAATGTAAAGGATGCAACGGGTGACTAACAGGTGAAGAACAGAAGCTCAAAATGACACAATGTTGCTCTGTTTCCACTGCCCAAGTGCGACAGGGGAGGTTTAGATTAAAAAATGAACCAGATCCCTCAACAATGAACCAAAAACAGGCTTGAAAATGAGTTGTATAAACTCAGAGGAAGCAAATTAGAGTCTTCAATGCGAAGATCTGATAGTGAAATCAATCCTAAGAAGTAAATGGCAAAAAATAATAAAAGAGGCTTGTGACAAGTAATCAACTGAAAATGACTCAGATAAATGATCACTAAACAAGAATACTCCCCAGCGGAGTCGCCAGATTTGTTACCGGACAATCCACTCGACCGGAGGCAAGCCGGATCTCCCTAGCTCAATGCGAGTCTAGAAAAAATAGAACAGACTACAAACACATTTCCTAGATCTACTTAAGGATCAAGTACTAGATGTCTTACCTCTTTTATTTTGCTATCCTTTCTCCTGAATGTTGCTCCACATCCCACAGTCGTCAGATCCAAGCTGCAAGACCTGTTAAGACACAGAAAATAGAAACGAGTAAAGAGCATCTATACAATAAGATATCTATGTAAACAGTTAAGCAAGTAAACAACACAACATCATTACACATTAAGAACGATATTGGTGGAAAGCATTTGTATTACTGCAAATAGAGGAGTACATGATAGAGATATAGAACTACAACCAATGACTTAACGTAGCAGCCCTTCTCCACACAAGCCAATTACCAAGCCCTTCCAAGGAAGCATGAATTCTCCAAGAGGTGAGTGAAGGTGCCTAAGAGAGATTTCACCAGCATGTAGATACCATAGTCTTCCTCCCTTTGGTATGGGAGTGAGCCTCATATATATAGGACTAAGTGGATGAGGTTATGGATAGGATAGGATGAGAGATGGTAGGAGAGAGATAGGGGATCTTCCCAATAGGCTAGGGGTCGAGTACCAGCTCTCCAAGAGATCAGGGATAAGCCCCCAAATGGGCAAGCTTCGAGAAAGATCTCGAAATGGCTACTTTTTCCCATTAACAGACCTCGTCGCACCCTACTATAGAGCAACCTGCGATGTCGCATGTTGCTAATGTGCAACCTGCGACGACGTCTCAAAAGGTTGTACAAACTGAGTACAAATCCTCCCAAATGAGTACTTGGTCCAGATGACTTCAGGGATGTATACACTAAATCATGATGATGGGTAGATTTTAGGTGTAACAGAATGCCCCCCAAAGCATGAAGCTGTTAAGGATGTACAGGTGAAGTGCTTTGATAGAAATAATGGCAAAAGACTTGTTGGATAAAGGACGTTGCTGCAGTACAACTGACTCTGAACTGACAATCTCATATGTAGTACAACATGGCTGCCGACCAATATATTGCAGATCCATGGGAGTAATGATCGACTGAACACAATCATGGCTACTAGACACAAGCGTAGATCCATGATGAGATGATAACACAACCACGACCAATACAAAAGTGGATATGTGTAATATGACTCAATACAAACTCCATCGCAACCTGGGTAAAGCATGACTCCCTAGGGTCTTCAAGCTGAACCCACAATGATACGAATCTATCCATGTGATTACAAATGTCTTGACGTCGAACATGGTAGAAGCCTCTTGATTACCGATCATTGATGTAAACCGTTAACAAGTGCGAGGGAGATCACCATTAATGTCAATGATTCCCAAGGTATCACAGTACATATCATCAAGCATGAATAAATGAGTTGACGTCGAACGCGAGATGAAATCTTTAAATCAAGAGTCAATGATGTAAACTCATGATGAAAGCGAGGTGACCTGCCATTGAGGCATGCAGGACCAAGGTACTTAATTGGTTTCTAGATTCAATCCTTGGATGATGAGTTGAAGTCGACAAGGATGAATTCGTCGAAGGAGGGCCATAATGAATCCCCCATCAATCGACATGAAACACGACAAAAATGTGTAGAGTGGATCGGATGGTACAATAACATGCAAGACTGACTCAGAGTAGACCAACATGATCGAAGGTATACTGACTGCAGATGATAAATGATAGACATATTCTTGAACATGGGCATGGCATGACTTGGTAGTATTGACATGACGAGAATGATACCAACCCCTAATGCAACTGATGGTGGAAGCATTCTTTGGCTGATCCAAAGGAGCGATGCGACTCATGGAATTGACAAGACTCGAGGACAAACATATTATCCAAGTACTGAATGCAAATGCAAACGAGGGCCATGTTCAAGAACGACTATATACTGCCACTAAGGTATGTAACACAAACACTTTCATTTTTTCCCATCATGAATGATGAGTGCCTCATGTGTTTTTTACGAGCTTGATGAGGGTAACCAGATGCTTGGTATATCTCATCTCATAGATGAGTCCAATCCCAAATGTTTTACGAACCTAGGAAAGGAGGGGTTTGTCCCATAATGGGCCCTTCAATGTTTAAAATTTAACGAGTCCAAAGAAGGAAAACTCGGCATCATTTCATGTTTAGAGAGTCTGAAAAGAACTAAAGGAGACTCCAACGGTCCTTTTTCGTAAAGTTAGCCTCATCGCCTGAAAAAGGGTAAAACAACGCGGGAGAGGACTCTTCCAGTCATGATTGACTGGAGTATTCCTTTTTCGTAACTAGTGCCCCCTGGTATGAAAAAGGGGTAAACTATCACCAGGGAGACGATCATTCAAATGCTTTTACAAGCGTGAAAGCATCAAGTTTGCTTGGCAATCTTTTCCTATTTAGGGAGTCTGAAAAGAGCTTAAAAGGATTTCATGAACAACTTTTTCATGGTTGATGACCGAGTACAACAAAGGAAAAAGTAAACTCGGCACAATTCATTTTTCGTAAATAGTCTAGCGAGGCCAGATAAAGTGATAAACCTATACTTGTTAGACACACCTTTTTAACTCAAATTTTTAACGAGCACGAGAATGGTATCAAAAGCACTCGGAATCTTTTTCATGTTTGACCCAGAGCACGAAAAAGTAAAAAGTAAGCTCAAACCACTTTTCATGTTTGAACCAGAGTACGAAAAAGTAAAAAGTAAGCTCAAACCACTTTTCATGTTTCAACCAGAGCATGAAAAAAGTGAAAAAGTAAGCTCAAATATTATCTTACTGTTTTTAACGAGCTCGAAGATAGGTTGGAAGAATGCTCATGATGTTTGCTCCATTTTTTAACGAGCTTGTAACATAAAATGAACTATGCTCGGGATAATTTTCATGGTCTAATGAGCTCGAAACCTAAGAAAGGAAAGTATGCTCGAAAATGTTCCCAATGGTGGACATTTTCCCAACATGGAATCCAGAGGTTGGTGTGTGCCCCCAGCATGATTGCTAGAAGTAAGTGACTTAGCTCCAACGTGGTGTGGAGAGGCGATCGAGTTGACTTCAACGTAACTTCCAGAAGTTGAAGATATGCCCCCAAGCTTCATTTCATCCGCCTAAGGCATGGGCGGGTGAAAAGAAGGTTCAGGTACTAAGTCTACGAGGAGACGCGACTCAAAGGGAAAGGATATGTTTCATTTTTTAACGAGCTTGACACAGAAATAGAACTCTGCTCGAACAACTTGTTTTATTTTTTAAAGAGCTTGACATAGAAAGGGAACTATGCTCATAGGTTAATGCCCATTGACGGGTTTCTTCCCAACATGATGCCCAGAGGTTGGAAAATTCCCCCAGCATGATTGCTAGCGGCTTAACATGGTAGTGTTCCTTCAACATGATTATTGATGGTACGACATGTGACATGCCCCCCAAGCTTCATTTTGTCTGAAAATGCTGCTTGCTAACCCAACTACCGACCTGGCTACTAATATGAAAATGTTCACCAAGGGGGGGGAAATGAGAATCAAATGAAATGAAGGTTCGAGTTCTAACTCTAGCGAGAGACTCGAACCAATGGGAGGGATATCTATTTCATTTTTACACAAGCTTGAAATAGACAATAACTATGCTTGAGTGGGCCCATTGTTGGTAGTACAGCTGCCGTTACATCAAAACCTGCAGGTGATTGGTAAACTCACCACCGCCAGATTTCAAGGATCCACAAGAGGTGATTAGTCCCTTGTCACGATACACCAAGGAGCATTGACTACTTGCAATTTCGTGCAACAATCTCCTCCTCAGCGCGAGCCGAGTGTGTATCGAACTCGTGACCTCTAGCTTTGATACCAATTGTTGGTAGTACGGCTGCCGTTACACCAAAACCTGCAGGTGATTGGTAAACTCACCACCGCCAGATTTCAAGGATCCACGAGAGGCGATTAGTCCCTTGTCACGATACACCGAGGAGTGCTGACTACTTGCAATTCTATGCAACACCCATCTTATTTTTTAACGAGCTTAAAATGGAATAAAACTATGCTCGAGTGGATTGGTTTCATTTTTGTGCAAGCTTGAAACCAAAGGTAAACTATGCTTAGAGGGGTCTATTTCATTTTTTAATGAGCTTGAAATAGAATAAAACTATGCTCGAGTGGATTGGTTTCATTTTTACACAAGCTTGAAACCAAAGGTAAACTATGCTAGTAGGAACCTATTTCATTTTTTAACGAGCTTGACATAAAACGGGAACTATGCTCATGTGAAATGGTTTCATTTTTATGCAAGATTGAAATCAAAGAGAAACTTTGCTTGAAGGTTGGTTTCATTTTTTAACGAGCTTGAAACATAACATAAACTATGCTCATACCCTATTCTCAGAGGGAAGAAACCACTAAAACATGTGGAACATTTAGGGAAATCTGATGACTAGGAGTCATATGATGAGTGGGTGTCACGAAGGAAAGCTGATCAATGGTCACAATATTCCCATGATGAGGAAAATACATCACTCGAAAGAGCGTGGACACTATAGCTTTCATAACATAGACATAATCACGTCCAAGGAGTAGATTGAAATCTAAAGGACCTTGGACAACCATGACATCAACATAAACCGTTTTACCTCTCAATGTGATAGGTAATTGCGGGAGAATCCCTAAAGGTCTGGTAGGCCTTCTATTAAAAGCCAAAATCTAGTCAGTGACTGGCACAAGCTGAGGTGAACCTATAGCTTTCCAAACAGTTGAGGATAAAATAGTAACAGAAGCTCCCTCATCAACTATCGTATGAAATATTTCTTTATCGGAAACTCCTATAGATATTTGAAAAGGAATACTCGAAGGAAGACAAGATTCTGTTAGACCATTCCAATCAAAGGAAATGACCTCAGTACTTGGAGGGGGTCCTGTAGGAATGAACAGGGTCTCCCCTTGCCTAGGACATTCTGAACTGACTAGGAAAACATCAGCGGTTTCCAATTAACTCTCACTTGGAAGATAAGAATGAGACGAAGATCGTGTCATGGTGACTACTTCAGTTTGGACTTTCTCCAATGAAATATCGGGATCGAGTGGAGATGACAGCGAATCGATCACTTCACTCTCGGAAGGAAGAGTGGGATCAATTACAGATGAAACTGAATTGATCACTTGATCAACCAGCGGGGGGTCGAGGGGCAACTTACTATCACTTGTTGGAAGCACCTGTTGAGAACTAGTAATATCTTCCAACCACCGTGAAGCTTCATCCATGCTTGGACAAAGGAAAGTATGGTGCATACCCTTGCATATCAAGCAGGGGTACAGGACTTTACTCTTCCGACCCTTCACCAATGGGTCACTGGTCGAGGGAGTGTCATCAACATGATGGTCAAAGGTTGATGATACAAGCGGTTTGGGGTTTTTAGACCACACTTCTGACACATGGGAAAGACCGGGACAATTCTTGAGAAGGTGATCACCCTTGCAAAGTTTTCAAGGGAACTTTGGCTTACGAGGTGTTCTCATAAAATGAGTGCCATCAGAGGAAGATGGTTGACGCTTGGTCTCTTACTTATCTTTCTTCTCTTTAATCTTCCCTTTCTTCTTCTTCACACCAGCCTTCTTACTAACATCAGATTTTTCAGTAGGAGAAGAGGAAGAGATGGAAGCCGATTCAACTTTCGACGGAGACGGAGAAGGGTCATCATGAGATTGATGCTCATGTGGTGAAGGACCTAGGTTCGACATGATAGGTACACTTGGCATAACTGGATTGGAGAATAACCATACTGGTAATCCTATCGTCAATCCAGGAAGACTCAACGTATCCATAAAGGGAGGACCAACAGTTCCACAAGGGGGAATAACAAATGGCATACCTTGGAAAGGTGCCTCCAAGTTGGTAGTCCCGGAAGAGTCTCCCATATCTAGACTTCCTAAGATTCTCTAAAGTACCATACAAGTCAAGCACTACTCAAGTCTAAAAGCAACAAGCAAACTGTGTGAATAGGAGTGGATTCAAAGTTTGGAACCTCACGGGATTATCAAGGCATCGCAAACCACGATATAGTGCAAGGTCCAACAATATGACGCAACAAGGAGGATTGGGACCATACCCTTGCCTGCATACCCGATTACCTGGACAGTAAGTGTGTGTTAATCTCCCCGAGTGTTGTTCTCGATGTATTGCTTTGCCAAGACGGCCAAATGGTTAACTCAATTGGTTTCAGGAATCCTAATGGTGTCTCCCGATATACGCAAGGTACGTGGGAGCTCAAATCCGTAGTGGTGCTATCTAATGCACAGTCGTTGGCACGAGACCTTCCGATATATGTGTTGAGTACGTGATACACCCTTCGATATACGCCAAGTACATATTATGGTACTTGGTGGGTACGTGAAGGAGCTCGATATACCGATGTACGTGGAAGACTACAATACCCTCGGACTACAGTGCTAGCAAATAATGACAGCTGCCACGCTTAACAACGTTGGAACACGTCTCTAACTTACACACAAGTTGCTAAATGATTTTAACCTAAGCTAGCGTTAATTTTATCTTGTACAGTTAGGTGGATGCATGAGGTGAGTACATAAATGTAAACATAATGCAATCCTCAACTACATGATAATGCACATTTTCCTTTCATTTTCAATGAAAACTACTTAAGGTGGGGAGAGATTTTTCTTTCTTTCAAACCAAAAGTATTTAAATAGTAGTGAAAAGAAAAATTTCTTCCTAGAGTGCAATAATTCTAACTTTCTGCAATAATCAGCTAAAAAGCGCAAAGAAAATGAAAGATGCAGCTAATCTTAACAATGTATAAGACAAGATAATGAAGCACTTTCAATTTTCAAATGCATGTACCAAAAATGGAATTTGATAACTAAACGTTTTTCATATTTATATACAGGAAGTGAGAGAATATCTACAACACTCTAATCATTCAGAAATTCCCAAAGAAAAATGGCAAGCACCCAAACAACTCAAAGGCACTCAAGAGAGGCTCAAAATCTACCAAATGCAATAATTATAACTCAATTCCTATCTTTTTACACTTGAAAAAGACACATCCAAGCTATGGAAAGAAGGATTCCAGAAACGTTTCCAATCAAATGCAAGACAAAGATAAGCACTTAACAATCTTATCTAACTCAAATGCACATAAATCTGAAACAAGCATTTCTTCTTCTTATGATGATAAGACCAAGAATATCAAATTATCAAAATAAAGTAAGAAGAATATTGATGTTTTCCAAATTCATGAATATAGCAAAAAAGTGACAAAATCAAGTTTTTCTTTGAACTAAAGTGGAGACAAAGAATCAATCTTCCCCACAAATGATTGAATAGCTCAACATGTAAGGGAAACAAGATGCATAACCCAAGAAAGAGAGGCTCAAAAAGACATGGATATCCCACACTCTTCAAGTCTTTAAAACAAGCCAATCACACCAAACCAAAAAAATATCTCAAAAACTTGAGATGGGTCAAAACGACTGAAGAATGCACGATTCATGGCCTCCCATTTCGCTTAAAAATGCAAGCAAAACACTAGTTTTTACTCAAGGGGCCAAACATGAATCCAAATCTCAAAAGACCCAAAAACCAATACAAACAAGCCAAATAACATGTGCAAAAAGAGGTTTGGGATCAGATCTAGTGCAAAGATCAGATCAGGTGAGGATAGGAGGGATAACAAGGTCAAGTGGATGAAGATGGGGGAACCAAAGTATCCACCACTACCAAGCTAAAACTTGTTAGAATGGGACCCAATACAAATCCACACAGAACCAAACTCTCAAAACACAGATCATAAATGGGGTCTCTGGCTAGATCTTGCAGCACAAAGAGAGTTCATACATCAGACCAAGGTTCAAACTGTCAGATGAGGGAAGGGACGCCAGTATGCCAACTTTTGAAAAATAGGCGCACTCTGTCTTCACACACAGTGCGACGTCACAGTTTGCCTTCACGGGAGGTGTGACGATGTCGCAGTATACTAATGTAAAGGATGCGACGGGTGACTAACAGGTGAATAACCGAAGCTCAGAATGACACAATGTCGCTCTGTTTCCACTGCCCAGGTGCGACAGGTGAGGTTTAGATTCAAAAATGAACCAGATCCGTCAACAATGAACCAAAAACAGGCTTGAAAATTAGTTGTATAAACTTAGAGGAAGCAAATCAGAGTCTTCAATGCGAAGATCTGATAGTGAAATCAATCCTAAGAAGTAAATGGCAAAAAATGATAAAAGACGCTTGTGACAAGTAATCAACTGAAAATGACTCAGATAAATGATCACTAAACAAGAATACTCCCCAGCGGAGTCGCCAAATTTGTTACCAGACAATCCACTCGACCGAAGGAGAGCCGGATCTCCCTAGCTCAATGCGAGTCTAAAACAAATAAAACAGATTACAAACACATTTCCTAGATCTACTTAAGGATCAAGTACTAGATGTCTTACCTCTTTGATTTCACTATCCTTTCTCTTGAATGTTGCTCCACGTCCCACGGTCGTTAGATCCACGCTGTAAGACCTGTTAAGACACAAAAAAGAGAAACAAGTAAAGAGCATCTATACAATAAGAGATCTATGTAAACAGTTAAGCAGGTAAACAACACAACATCATTACACATTAAGAACAATATTGGTGGAAAGCATTTGTATTACTGCAAATAGAGGAGTACATGATAGAGATATAGAACTACAACCAATGACTTAATGTAGCAGCCCTTCTCCACACAAGCCAATTACCAAGCCCTTCCAAGGAAGCATGAATTCTCCAAGAGGTGAGTCAAGGTGCCTAAGAGAGATTTCACCAGCATGTAGATACCATAGTCTTACTCCCTTTGGTATGGGAGTGAGCCTCATATATATAGGACTAAGTGGATGAGGTTATGGATAGGATAGGATGAAAGATGGTAGGAGAGAGATAGGGGATCTTCCCCATAGGCTAGAGGTCGAGTACCAGCTCTCCAAGAGATCAGGGATAAGCCCCCAAATGGGAAAACTTTGAGAAAGATCTCGAAATGGCTATTTTTTCCCATTAACAGACCTCGTCGCACCTTGCTATAGAGAAACCTGTGACGTCGCATGTTGCTAATGTGCAACCTACGACGACCTCTCAAAAGGTTGTACAAACTGAGTACAAATCCTCCCAAATGAGTACTTGGTCCAGATGACTTCAGGGATGTATACACTAAATCATGATGATGGGTAGATTTTAGGTGTAACATAGCCGATGCCTTAAGCAGAAAACCAAAACTTTTTTCTCTTATACCTTTGAAGGTTGATTTGAGGGAAAGAGTTTTGGGACAGCTAATCGGGGATAGTTGGTACCTAAAGGTCACATCGGTACTCCAGAATGGGAAACTGGTGGGGCCTAAGTTTGAAGGCTATGAATTGGAAGTCGATGGTTTGTTACGGTATTAAGGGAGGATGTATATTCCTGAATAGGGAGATATTAGAGAGACTATCCTTAAGGAATCCCACAGAGCAGTATATTGCGCGCACCCGGGTGTAAAGAAGATGTATGCAGACATGAAACAACTCTTTTTTTGGGCAGGGATGAAAAGCAACATGGTCAAATTCGTCGATAGGTTCCTTGAGTGTCAGTAGGTAAAAGATGATCATCACCACTCGGCAGGACTATTACAGCCACATGACATTCCTATGTCGAAGTGGGAGGTTATCTCCATGGAATTCGTGGTGGGATTTCCTCTTACCTCTCATAGGCATGATGCCATTATGGTCATCGTTGACAAACTGACCAAAACTACTCACTTCATTCCAGTTAAGGAGACCTATGATGTCACGGATGTCACTCGTGTGTTCATAAATGAAGTAGTACGTCTCCATGGGTTTCCCAAGAAGATTATCTCGGACAGAGATTCCAGGTTTACGTTCAGGTTTTGGACAAGTTTGCAGTCAGCATTGGGTACTCAATTGAACCTAAGCATTGCATACCATTCAGAGACAGATGGGAAAACCGAAAGAGTGAATTAGGTGATGGAGGACATGCTTACGATGTATGTCATGGATCAACAGACTCATTGGGAGAAGCACTTACCCATGGTTGAGTTTGCTTACAACAACAGTTACCATAGCTCAATTGGAATGCCTCCATATGAAGCATTATATGGAAGGCCATGCAGAACACCATTGAGTTGGGAAAGGTTAGAGGATGGAGTAATTATAGGACCTGATTTGATTCAAGAGATGGAAGAACAGGTTGCTTAGATTAGACAGCGGTTAAAGGAAGCACAGGCTAGACAGAAGAGCTATGCCGATGCACATAGGGTTGACCGAAGCTATAAGGTTGGTGATGTAGTTTTCGTCCGCATCAGGCCTAGCAAAAGTACCATCAGGTTTGGGAAAGGGACAAAGTTGTCGCCACGATTTATAGGGCCCTTTGAAATTTTAGAGAAGGTTGGACCCGTCGCGTATCATCTTGCGCTGCCACCCCCATTTGCACAAAACTCATAATATTTTTCATGTATCTGTTTTACGACATTATGTAGTTGATGAGTCTCATAAAATAAATTGGAAGGAACTGCAAGTTTCGGACTAGGGGACCATCAGGGTCGAACCATTACGTATATTGGACCGCAGGGTTAGACAGCTCAAGCATCGTTTGGTGGACCAGGTTAAGGTCCAATGGGACCGCTATAGCCCAGGTTCTGCTACCTGGGAGGACGGAGAGACTATGCATCGTGATTATCCCACACTATTTTGACCATAATTTCGGGATGAAGTTTCCTGAAGGGTGGGTGTAATTAATGCCTCGTTTTGACATTACTACCTGAACTACTATTATATGTTGTATTTGTTTGATTGTGAGACTTTGTCAGTTTGACGAAACTGTGGACATATGATTCTATTGTTTTGCCGATATATATGTGTGTGTGTGTGTGTGATGTTAGTATTATGATCGGTAGTCATGTTTAGATATGTATCATGTGTTAATTATGTCTCATATATGCAAATTATCAAATGATGGGTACGTGGATACCGTTACAGTTATATGTTGAATAAATTAATGTTATGCCAGGTGCATGGAGAATAAATGAGCTTATTGTTGTTATGTTATGATGAAATGTATGTGTATATGTTGAGGATTTGTGCACGATATTCTATATTGTGTGTCTAGGATTGACTTATAGGTTAAAACGGCTAAGTGATAGCTGGATCCTACGAGGTGGGAGAGCGTCGAGGACATGGACTCCAAAGGATAAATGGTATGCAAGTGATGCATTATTTACTTTCGCATGATTATTATGTTGTTTATTATGATGTATGGGTGGGGTAGGGTTTCAGGAAACTCAATCGCCCAGATTGGTTATATGATGACAAACCGAGTACAGGTGCAACGTTGTTATTGTATCGGGTAGACATGGTCCCTTGTTCCATTAGGGGGGTGGAGGCTTTACCCACCATTTATCCCTGAAACCCAGAGTCATGGGAGGGATGTGCTACGATGTGCTCCCCAAGGTGTGTGATCATGACTGGTGGTTTCCTGCTAGGGAAGCTTGGTCGATGTAGCCGACACTTCCGCTTACGGGTTCTAGCTGGAGTCAGTCATGTCTTGACACTTCAGGGTAGTCCAATAGAGAAAAGGATAGGATGTGGAAGTTAGTTGTGAACTAGATAGACAAAGTAGGTAGATAGGTGTACCATGATGTTAGGAGGGAAGACTGGATTAACTGTGTATGCTGAGGACCTTACTGAGTCATATGTCGTAACTTATTAACTGACATTATTGTTCGTCTGTTAATTTTATGTGATTAAGTGAATGATCCAACAGTCAAATTATGTTAAAGATGCGTCAATCAACAATAACTTAATTGATTATGAATTATGTGTAGTAACTCGGTAATGTATGAATTGTCGTAACTTAATAAGATGCAGTTAGGTAAAACACTGTACCTTGCAAACTATGTTAAGCATGTGTCAGTGAACAATAAGCTTCGTGATTATGATTGATGTGTGTGATTTATTACTGTTAGTGTACTTACGCGAGGTATGTAAGCAGTAGTTACGCTTACATAACTCGCCTGCATATTTATAAATTGTGTGAAATATTGTTGAATAATAATGTTAATTATTGTCGATTAATGATTAATTATTGTTGATCAATGTTAATAATGTTGATTAAATTTAATAATGATGATTAATGTTAATTATTGTCGATTAAGGTTAATAATGTTGATTAATGATTAATTTTGCTTATTAATGATTAATTAGTGTTGATTAGTAAACAAGTTATGGTTAACTTAAGTAGTAAATAATGCAATTGGTTAGTAATGTTTAATTGAATGTTAATGAGTTAATTAGTAAAAAAAAACTAAGGGTTAAAATGTTAAAAGGGATTGTAATGTTAGTAAGAATAATATTAAAATTGGAAGGCTAATACCAATTGAGTATCAAACGATAATAATTAATTAATTGAAATATAGGGATAAGGTTTAATTTATATATATTACTAATTTATTATAATTATGTCGTAGTTGTTTCGAACCATGGTGTAAAATTCTAAATAATACAATATGCCATTTTGTGTCGAATTATATGTGAGTTAATTAAATAAAAAAAAAAAAAAAAAAAGATTTATTAATTATAATTGTGACACTTGAGTTACAAGTCCAAGACAGTAAATTAGAATTTATTACGGTTGAAATGTATAATAATAAAATGCATATGAACCAACCCATGCATTTATTACACAACAAATATTTATAATATTTAATGATTAATGACAGTCAAAGTTGAGGGCTCAAGGACTGACATGGGAGAAGAGGGATTTATGTTAGGGATAGGGTATTAATGTTGGAGGAGAAGAGTCGGCAAAGGGGGGAATAAGGTGGAGAAGAGGAGGAGAAAAAGGGATCATCTTTACTTTGGGATATTTTTGGGAAGTTTTCATAGTAGAGATAGAATTTTAGAGAGCAGAGATGAAAGGGGGTTCTTGTTGGAGATTTTCAGAGGGATAGAGACTGTGGTTGGCTTGTACTCGGTTTGGGCTCGAGGGTCCAAAGGGGTACATTTGGATCTGGGTGGTCGGCGAGACCTCGCCAGTTGGAAGGGTGGCATACTTGTCTGGTTGGTTGAGTTTCAAAGGTTTGGAGAAGGCTTGTTGCAGGGCTACAACAGAGCAAAGGAGCAGCAAAAGGGACTTTCTAGCTATTTTGAGGTATTTTCCTACAGGTATAAAATCCATTTCTACCCTGTAAATTTTACTATTTCAGGTTATGATATTAATGAAATTATTGAAAAATTATTGTAAATAGGCACATGTACATATATGTTGTTGAACCTACACAAAATTGGTAAATGTTAGAAAAATAAATATGTTTATAGAAACCTGTAAATGTAAATGTTATTTTTATTTCAGACCTGAAATTGAACACAAACCAACAAAACAGAAACAAAAATTGACACAGTATGTAAACATAAATAAATGAGTAGTTTTATTGTTAAACTCAGAAAATCTAGGACCGGGGTCCTACAGGTAATGTGTAATGTGTGCGATTTATTTTGGTAATCTGTGTGATTTCTTCCATATAAGTCATTGGGGGCTCTCTTTACTGTGATTAACATTTTGTTTGGTATTTTTTTAACCATTTGTTGGTTTTTCCTATGATGACAATACTCACTGTGGAATAGAGGAGATAAGTATGTTGACCATATTTTGCAAAGTGTTACTATTCCTTCACTAGCACTATCAGATTTTGTGAAGTCTCTATTATTCCTTCACTATCACTATCATATTATGTGAAGTGTCTACTATTCACTAACACTTCCACCATTGATTTGTGTGAATGCAAACCATGATATATGAAAAGACAGTCCGATATGTTTGGTTCATCTACACTATGGTATGGATGTCAATATCCACATGATGGAACATGGTAGACAAGGCCATTGATCAAACTTTTTGAAGTGTCTACTCTCTCTTAAACCACCAATTTGTTATCCCTTTCGCTACTCATTTGTGTGAATGGAAACTATAATATATTAAAAGAGAAGGATATGTTTGGTTCATTTGCAACATGGTGTCACAATGTTGATACATATAAGGGAGACAAATATGTTGTACCAAAATCTTGAACAACTATCATGGAAATCGAACACAAAGAAGGAAAGACTAACTTGGAAAAGTTGTCTATATTGCATTACTTAAATGAAAAGGATAAAGCTTTCTTATAAAGGGTTACATAAGGTCAAATCATTCTAGTTTATGAATGCGAGATAGAATGAGAAACCCCTAAAGTGAAATAAAGCATAAAAATGCAAAATAATATGAAGTTTGAAGTGACTTTACTAATGCTTAAGTTTAATATCTATATTGTGTTACTTGAATGGAAAAGATAAATATTTCTTAAAAAGTGTCACGATGACGTCGAGTCAATCCAATTTATGAACGTGGATAGATCAGGAAACACAATAAAGTGAAATAAAGCATAGAAATGGCAAGTATACTAACTTCACTACGTATATAAAAAAAATAATTACAATTTCTTTCAAAACCAAAAGTTTTGGTGAAAATGTCTACAGTTTGGTTTTGTATGGGACAATATTGTAGCTCATTAGTTCCATCTTCTACAAATTCCTTGATGAAGTGGCAATGTATCTCAGCATACTTGATATGCTCGTGGAATGTTGGAATTTTGATTATTTGAGTACCCCTTGATAGTTGTAGAGTAGGGGTGTCGAATATCTGAAAGCATCGTCTAGAGTTGATCTGCCTCTTTTGTTGATGTAAGGGACACTGAAAATTGTTGGTCCATGTGTCTGCCCTTATGCCAAGGCTAAACTCATATCCAGATGTTGATTTTAGTGATCCACACAACTTGTCCAATCTAAATATGTGTATCCACACAATCTAGGATCTTTGGTTCTGCTGTATAGAATAAGAAAGTCAAGTGTTATTTTCATATAGCTTAAGACCCTCTTTTATGTAGTCCAATGCTATGCTTTTGGCACTATCAAGAATCTAGAAGAGAATCCCACATCACAACTTAGAGTTCGCATAATGGCTGTAAGATATATCAAGATTTCCACTAACTTTTGTAGATTGTCTCATTAATTGTCTTAGAGTCAGTTTTGGTTGAAAGTTTCAACGCTTTCTCCATAGGTGGAGACAAGATCTTGCAATGTCGTTCTAAACTTGTCAAACAAACTCTTGGCATATTTTGTCTCTGAGATAAAAATGTTGCTACTTGTGTGCCAAAATTCCATATAGCTAGATAGTAATGTATGAGGTCATGATCAATGATGTCAAAATATTTACTCCTATTAGATTTTATCTATTCAATCACACTTAGCTCACACCTTGTCATAATGATGCCATCTACATAAATGACAAGTAAGATGATATTCTTAGTAGTGCTTTCAACATATACGTTGGCATTTGAAGTACTATGTTAAAACCCGTGTTCAACGAAGTACTTGTTACTCTTAATGTACCATGCTTTGGATGCTTGCTTTAGGCCATATAGAGCCTTATTCAGTTTGCAAACAAATTGCTTCTAACCTGAAACTTGAAAACCTTGTGGATGATACATATAGATGTCTTCCTCCAATTCTCTATTGAGGAAGGTGCTCTTTGCGTCCATCTGATGGACCTTCTAGCGAAACTCTGCTACCATGGCTAGAACTAGTAAAATAGTGCTAATCTTTGTTGTAGGTGAAAGTGTCTCGTAATCAATGCCATCTCACTAAAATAACCCTTTTGTGACCAACCATGCCTTGTACTTGTCAAGTGTGCCATTGGATTTGTATTTGACATTATACATCTATTTGTAGATAATAGGTTTCTTCCTTGGAGGAAGAACAATGAGATCCCAAGTTTGATTTTTTTTATCAAACTTTTATGTTCGAATATCATGGCCTTTTCCCATCTAGGTCTCTCTTCTGCTTCTTCAAACACATGTGGCTTGTATACTACCTGAACATTGGCCATAAGAGAAAATTTAATTGTGTTTGGTTTTTGTTTTCTCTTACCTCTCCATGATTTCCCCTCAATATTTTATGCTACTCGAAGATCTCCAATGGTGTTGTGGCATCACTTGAGTCTCTTCTTGGGAACCTCCTCATCCAAGTCAATATTGTCACTATAAATTGGGCTACTAGTACCTACCATCGAAACGTTGATTTGGATTGTTTGCATAAAACATTAATGGCCTGGGTTTAGGTGATACAACAAAATGTTCAAAATCTTCCCCTCTTTCAGGTGGAGCCATTGGAAGCATAACACCTTAATTTTGGGTTATGATGGGTGTCTTTACGATATTTTTGAATTGTAGAGAAGATTGGAAAGTTCCAACTTCCTCATCAACTACAATATTTCCACTAAAGCTCAACTGATTGGTTTCCACATCAATAAAATTTTAAGCTTTATGACTATTGTTGTACCTTGTAATCATCAGTTTCTTGCTCCTAGGTTCTAATTTAGATCTATTCTCATTTGGAATCCAAGCATAACTAATAGAACAAAAAATCATACGATTATTAACTTAGGTCTTCCTCCCAAACCATGTTTTCTCTAGGGTCTTTTATTTCATTGCAATCGTTGGAGATCTATTCAATAGATATATTGTTGTGAACACTGTCTCAACCAAAAATTTTGTTGGGAACAAACTTGTGCTACATCAAACATTTAAACGTCTTTGTGGTCTTCCTTTCAACTACTCCATTATGCTGTGGAGTGTAAGGTGTAGTGTACTATCTTTTGATCCCATGTTTAGCATAAAAATGTTTGAATTCTGTGGAGTAAAATTCTCCACCATTATTCAACCTAATCATGGTTATAAGAAAACCAAACTTTATTTATACTAATGCTTGAAAATTTTGAAATTCATTAAAAACATAAGATTTTAATTTTAAAAAATGCACCCACATCTTCCTACTATAGTCATAAACAAAGAGAAGGAAGTCCTGGCAATGGTGATTGATGTTGTGTTCATTGGTCCACAAATGTTTGCATGAACGAGCTAAATGACTCTATTCACTCTCCAAACTTCCCATTCTTCAAATGGTGTTTTGTGTTGCTTCCGTGCTTGGCAAGTTCCACACACCCTAAATAATTTGTTGGATTTTTGTGTTAAGAATTCTGGAATATTATTGTGTAGAAATTTCTACACAATAATATTCCAGAATTATTAACACAGTGATTGAATACTTTGGAAACATGCATACTCAGAATTTGTTGGATGTCGAAAAATCCGTCTATCGGATTCTCTAGAGCCAACAGTGAGAGGTAGGTTAGGTTGAGGTGCCCATACAACTGATGTCAAGGTGTACTAATGTCTGATTCACTCTTGGTTTTCAATGCATGCTCCTTGACATGTCCAATGTTGATTAATTGGAATAATATATGATCTTCCACACAATCAGCAATGGTCTTCTTAGTTTTTTTTTCAACTATATAAAATTTGTGATCGCTAAAGTTGACAATTAGTTGAGGACAATGTGTCATAATCTAACTATTTGATAGTAGATGAAGCTCCATATCTAGAACATATTGCACATTAATGAAAATAAACTTGTTCCTCAAAAATCGAAAATTTGCATATTTCCTTTACCAACAACTATGTACTCTTCTCCACCTCCGAAGATCAATAAATATTTAGACACTAGGAGTGTACTTTGTAAACCAATCATATCTTTTGGTGTAATTTCATTGATGCATTGGAGTTGATGTACCATGAATATGAGTTGTGGTTATCTATTGGTTGCTTGGCCATGAACACATAGGAGGCTAACTACTTCTCCTATGTAACTTCTGTAGCATGAGATTTATGTTGAGGCCCTCCTTAGTTGATTCTATGTTCAACCAACCTCTTTCTCCAACGTTTCTTCATATGGCCTACCTTGCCATAGTAGTGACAAGTGATACTATTTTTATTTCTTGTGGCATCTTCTACGATGCATCGATTTTTTTTTCCATTTACCTTTTACCTTGAAATTAGCCGCAAAGGCCTATTTTGGAATTCGTATCTCATCGTTTCCATCGAATAATTTCCTCCATCTCTTATATGGTAATAGCTTATAAGAAATCTCATCAAAATTCAAGTCAACACCCATAGAGGTGATTTTCATAGTCTCAATAAATTGCTCAAAAGCACGTGGTAAGTTTTTTTAGTGTGATTACCGCTTATCTTCTTCCATCTTGCGGTTAATGGCATGCAATGGTTTTCATATATCCTTGATCTTGATTAAGTGCTCCTGTAATGAGACACTCTCATCCATCGTAATTAAGAACATGCTCTTTATGAAGAAAGGTTTTCCCGTGTTCGAAGTCTTTATGAAAAATTCATAGGAGGATTAATGTGATCACTTGCTCCACCTTTCCCACTCCCACTTAATCAATGATATATCAAAAATGCATATGTCATTATAGAAATAGATCAGGAGCAGTGATGGTACCACTGTATGTAAAGAAACAAGGAGAGAAGCTTCAATAATATCACCTACTTCTTATGTGACAAAGTAGAAGCTAATCACTTAAGCATTCTCATTTAACCTTTTTTTGAGGTGATATCACTGCTACACCTACATCATCTCCTTTTTAAATTTAATTGCATGACTAGTTGGAGAGTGAAGTTGTTTAAGAGAGATGGAGAAGGCCGCTAAGGCTAACAAGAGACTACAGTTAGGGCTT
Organism: Larix kaempferi; assembly: GCA_027924585.1. Lineage (NCBI taxonomy): Eukaryota > Viridiplantae > Streptophyta > Pinopsida > Pinales > Pinaceae > Larix > Larix kaempferi. The sequence goes on from BSBM01000070.1 coordinate 17,107,894, forward strand.
GAAACAAAAATTTAGGGTTTAACATATAATTTAAAATTTTCAAAAAAATACATAAAAGATCAAAATGTGAGCTAAGATAATATTTACAAAATGTACAAATTCAGAAATTAGGTTAAAAATGTAGAAGAACAACCTAGGGTTTGAAGAGAAGTACACCCTAACCGAAGGCATCAAGGAGGATAGCCTCCCCTTGAGATGGCTCTTGCCAAGTTTGGAAAAATAGGGCTTCCTCAACAACTACAAGAGTTGGTTGATGATGCCCTAGCTAAGACAAACTTTAGAGACCTAAAACTCAAATTGACAATGCTAGGGTAACTAAAGGATGAAAATGACTTATGCTAGGGAAAAATGCAACACCAATGGCTACCATTCAACCTTAGACAAGCACACATACAACATTTAACAAAGAAATATCAACAGAAGAGACTTGGATACCTCCTTGTGCATGTGTTAATCAAACGACTCTTAGCATTACCTTATCAAAGAAACAAGAGCAAAGACTTCAAAGATTTATCCCCAAACTAGCAAGCATATCCATCCTCAAGAGGTGCACATCACTCCATGAGCCCAAGAAGGGTCAAAAATCAGAAAATTTATTTTATCCTATAAGTTGATATGTTAAAATGAAGTTATGAGGTGTATTTATACTTTTCTCACACTCACTTTGCAAAAATAAAAAAAATATCCAGGCTGACATGCCTTTTTAAAATGTCAATTTGAAATTATAAATGTCAACTTAAAATTAAAACAATAATAATATAAAATAATCAAATATGTGGGTAATTTGGGGCATTTTCCCCATAATTTACCCACACTTGGCTAAAATAGCTAAAAATGAGCATATCAGTCCGTTCTGAAGGCAAGACTGCAGAGGGGGGCTCATCATGCCCCATCTAACCCCAACAATATTGAAAATCCTGTTGAAATTATTCAAATAACTGAGAGGGGGGGTGAATTAGTTATTTCTAAGCTTAAACAATATCCAGTCTTTTCAAAACTTGATTACTGTTCACAAATTTACAGTCATGAAAATACAACCAATATAAAAACATAAGTGATAATCATCAATCACACACATGATAGAGACAGAGACAGATATTCATGAGGAAACCCATAAAGCAAAAAAATTTCTTCTTCTTAGGATGTCAAGCAAGCTCCAACTTCTTTACATCATCTTTCTTTGAGAACCTACTCAAATGAAGCTGCAACCTATGTTTACAAGATCCTACTTGTAGAGAGCACCAACTCTTAGAGTTCTCCAACTACAACTGGATGGAAGCCTCCACTTCCATTTGCACAAGCTTCAACTTTCCAACAAAGGACTACAAGTCCTCCCTAGCACCTCCCAACCAACCTTACATAAAAAATTCTACTTGTTAAATACATTACAATGATTAAGATATAGCATTGCTTACCCACTCTATTCTTGCTTTGTTTTGCTACAACTCATTTTCTGCCTTAGTTGAGCCTTAGTTCTTCAACATTCAGCTCTCTGTCCTTATCTTACCATTCTCGAAGTTTTGTACATTCTTTTCTTTCGTATTGCTCTCTTATCTTAAGATTGTAGCTTCATCTTCTTTATTTAGCCAACCTACGCTCATGTGATTCTCTTCTCGTCAGTTATGAAGTCCTCATCGACTGGTTTCTATAGACAATGAAAGTATATGCCTTAGTCTCTTTGAATTCCATACCTGCCAACTCAGTCTCTTCGAATTTCTTGTCTTCATAATTGTCGGGAGCTCAATCAACTTCTATTGTAACTGCATGGCCTTTAAAGTCATATTCAAATCCTTTCTTAATATTTTTTTGAATTAATGTAACTGTCTTTTTATTAGATATACACAGGATTATGAGGCCTCTTAAAATACTCGTAGAGATTTCTCCATATGCCCTCAGTAATGCCCGTAGTGGCCTCTCTAGGATGCTCGCAGTGGCCTCTCCAGGATGCCCGCAGAGGGCTCTCCATATGCCCACAGTGGCCTCTTAATGATGCCTGCAGGTGACTCTTAATGATGCCCACAATATCGTCTCCATATGCCTGCAAGTGGCTTTTAATGATGCCCGCAGGTGGCTTTTGTGATGCCCATAGGGGCTCACAAGGATGCCCGTAATGGGCCTCTCCATTATGCCCGTAGTAGGCTTATTGTGATGCCCGCAACCTTCATTAAATATGCCTGCATCCTTCATTAAGGATGCCTGCCTTGTCTACTTTCCAACCATCAATGACAATTGAATCATAATGCCAAAAATCTCCCCCTTTGGCATTGATGGAAACCTAATATTTCTGATGATGCAAGTGTAATCACCAACTGCTTGTCATCTACAACTACCTGAACTTCTCCCCCTTTGACATCAATGTCAAATAAAACATGATAATACAACTCCCCCTATTAAGATGAACTCAGAAACCAGCAAAGAAAACATTATGGAAACAACTCAGAATTACATCATATATGCAATAAGCACAAACTCCCCCTGCCAAAGTGAACAAGTTAGTTGGAATAAGATATGACACCCAACTTCTGGCATAGATACTCAAATTGGATTTTGGATAAGGGTTTGGTAAAAATATCAGCAATCTGTTCTTTAGAAGGAATGAAATGCAATTGGACAACTTTGTTTGTAACCTGCTCCCTTAAGAAATGATACTTGATTGGAATGTGTTTAGTCTTGGAATGAAGGACAGGGTTCTTGGAGACACTAATGGCACTTGTATTATCACAATGAAGCGGAATAGATTCAACATATGTTACCTTTAGATATGCAAGAGTTTGAATCATCTATAGTACCTGTCTACAACATGTAGCAACATCAATGTGTTTAGCTTCTATGGTAGACACAGATATAGAGCCTTGCTTCTTACTTAGCCATGCCACTAGTGAATCACCTAAGAAGAATGCACCTCCACTTGTGCTCTTTCTCTTATCCAAACAGTTTTCCTATTCAACATCTGAATATGCATTAGAAAACCATTTAACATAAGAATCATTAGTACATCCAAAAATAATGCCATCCACATAAACCAAAACAACTAATAAATTATCACCTTCAGATTTGATGTACAAATTACTGTCAATGGTACCTTTCTTAAACCCTTTGTCCTGTAGATACTTATCCAGTCTATAATACTAGGCTCTTGGTGCATGTTTCAATCCATATAGTGCCTTCTTCAGTTTACAAACATAGTGAGGATTGTCTGACAGTTGAAATCCTTCAGGTTGCTCCATATAGACTTCTTCCAAATTTCCATTAAGAAATGTTGATTTAACATCCATCTGATACACGTTGAAGTTCTTGTGACTGGCATAGGCAAGAAAGATTCTGATAGCTTCCAATATTGACACTGGTGCAAAAGTTTCATCAAAACCTTGTCCCTCGACTTTTGCATACCCCTTACAGATCAATCGGGCTTTATTCCTCACAATTTGTCCTTGTTCATTCATCTTATTTTTAAACACCCATTTGGAACCTATTCATTCTTATCTGCGGGTCTAGGAACAAATTCCCAAGTATTATTCTTCTCAATCTGATCAAGCTCTTCATTCATGGCTCTAATCCAATATTCATCCTTACTAGCTTCATCAAAATTCTTAGGTTCAATCATAGATAGAAAAGCAGCCTGAGATTGCTCTGCAGCCTCAATCAATTTCCTTCTTGTCTGAACTCCTTTATTCTTGTCACCGATTATCTGATCTTTAGGATGGTTCTTTTGAATAATTTTGGAAGGTGGTTTTGTTTCTATTTGTTGTTTTGAATCTTCCTTAATGTTTGCATGCTCATCTCTGAATCTAAATTTTCTTTTTTATGATTCTTGGACCTGTTCTTCTTCAATTTCAACTGCATTTTTTGTAGTTGCTTCAAAACTGCTTATCTGATCATTTTTAACAGAGTTTCCTTCATCAATTTTAATGTCAATACAATCAACTAATTTATGCAGTCTCTTATTATAGCATATATATCCTTTGTTGTTTGTTGCATATCCTAAGAAAATACCTTCATCGACCCTGCCATCATATTTTCCAAGATGTTCATCATTATTTTTAATATAGCATTTACTTCCAAATACTTTAAAATTTTTAATAGAAGCAGATCTTCCAAACCACAGTTCATAAGGAGTCTTATCATTGTTTGGACTTAGATGAGCTTTTTTAAGAATATGGGTAGTTGTGTGAATTGCCTCTACCCAATATGTCTGAGCAATACTTCTTTCATTCATCATTGATCTCGCCATCTGTTGAACTGATCTGCTCTGTCTCTCAACTACTCCATTCTGTTGTGGATTCCCCGAGATAGTATATTCTCTTTTTATTCCATGTTTATCACAAAAGTATTTGAAGTCTCCCGAACTAAATTATCCTCCTCTATCAGACCTTACAGCCTCCAGTCTTTTACCTATTTGATTCTCAATCAGAGCCTTAAATACTTTAAACTTTTCAAATGCTTCAGATTTTTCCTTCAAAAAGGAAACCCATGTGAGTCTAGAGTAATCATCAATGACTAGCATAAAATAGCTTTCTCTTCTTGTGCCTTCCTTCCTTGATGGTCCACACAAATCCATATGTACTAACTGGAGAGGCTTGTTTGTTGATGTGAAATTCTTAGTTTTAAATTGTGTGCGAGTTAGCTTTCCCATTTGACAAGGTTTACATACAAAACCATATGGCTTTGATATTTTTGGAAGATCTTTTACTGCCCCATTTTTTCTAAGCTTGATTATGTGATCAAAGTTTAAGTGTCCAAGTATCCTATGCCATAGCCAACTTTCATCATACTTGCTTAAATAACATTCTTCTTTTTCTTCTTTCAAAACATAGACATTGTTTTCTACTCTTATGCCTTTTGCAACTAACTGTCCAGAGGATACATATTTTATTTTGCAATATTTAGAAATGAAAACAACTTCACATCCTCTGTCATAGACCTGACTGACACTAAGAAGATTATGTTTCAAACCATCTACAAATAACACATCTTGGGCTTTCCCTTTTCCATTACTCAAACTTACCATTCCTTTTCATTTGATTTTCCCAAGAGCATCGTTTCCAAAAGTTACATTTCTTGATTTACTTTCACTTAAATACATAAACTTACTTTTATCACCAGTCATGTGTTTGGAAGATCCACTGTCATTATACCAGGGGTCTTTTTTCCTTTGAACAGAAATCACTAAACCACACTTGTTACTTTCTTTCTTCTTCCAAACCTTGGCATTTTCAATTGTATAATTCATTCTTGGATCTGTTTTGTAATTCCTCAGATGACAGTCTGAAGCCTTGTGTCCAAAATTATGACAAACATAACATTCTGGCTCATTGATTAATAGATCAAAAGGATTGATATGTTTATCATGAGTTTTTATTTTAGTTGTGAACTGAGTTGTATGATATTCTTGTTTCCTCACTAACTGTCCAGTTCTATTTTGCAGCAGTTGATTACTTGACAATGTTGCATACTTCTAAAATTAATTGCACAATTTGCAACTTTATGACCAAAATTAGAACAACAATAACAGTAGCCATAGAAGAAATTTTGGTACCTTAATGTTGGCAGTATTATTGAATTTGATTGCTTCATCTTTTGTTGGCTTTGATCTTGGGAAGGTCTTGATTGGTATTTCTGATCTGAATTCTTGAACCTGGTGCTTAATTCATTGCCTTTGGTTTGCAAAGCATGATCATATTCTGACTGTTTACTGATTTGAAATTTGATCAACTTGGTTGGTTCTTTGTTTTCTGACTGGCTTCTACTTGAACCTTATTCATATCCTAGACCAGTTTTTATCAATGGGGATCTTTGCTTACTCAGAATGATATTAAGTTCTCTTGAAGCTTTTATACACGACAGATTTTGGTGATACAAAGCTTGAAATTTTTCCAATTCTTTTCTAGCTTTCACTACTTCTTCTTCCAATGCTTCACATCTCATTTTCTTCTCTGCTAGTTGTTGTTTTAGAATATCCTCTATTTTCTTTGCTTCTTCTAATTCTACTTTTAACAAAGCAAAATCTTCACTTGGTTCTTTACCACTCTTTTCATACTGCATTTTGTTTCCTCTTCTTCAGTCTGAGTCTGTCAATCTCTTTCAAGGAACTGATTAGTTCACCTTCCATATCAACTACTGCTTCTTCACCAATCATGTCACTTCATGTATATTCATCATCAAAGTATTCTAAGGCCACAAGCATAAAATCATTCACTCTATCTTCACAGGATGAATCACTATCTATCTCTTTTGAAGAATCAACATCATTTACACACAAGCTTTTCTTTTTATATTTATCCTCTTTATTGTATTTCTTGAATGTGTGCTTCTCTTCATCATCAGAAGTCTGCCCCTTTTTCTTGTGGGGACATTTAGATGCAAAATGGCCTACCTTATTGTTGGCAAGCAACACCCTTCGGACCAATTTGATTATTAATTCGATTTGTTCATTCATAAATATTTGAATGTCTTGTATCAATACTCATAAATTTATATTTTAGGAGTGCCTTCAGAATCGAATTCAGAATCTTCGATTCTGAAGGTACTCCCAAGAAGGTTACAATCTATTAGAAAAACAGGATCACAGAGCAATAACAATAAACAAAAATGAAAATATAATCACATAGACACATTACAAAAGAGACACCAATATATCGTGGTTCACCCAAGATGAGCTACGTCCACACTGAAATTGGCAGTCTTTATTATTATACCATCCAGCAAAGTGAAGGGATTCAACCTGCAACACATTCGCTGCACTTCCTCTTCACACTCTCTCACAGTCTCTCTTCACAATCTTAGAGATATTTACAATGAATAATACCTAATACATCAACCTTAGCCGTATTACAATGTCTTTCTTATAAAGGGGAAATACAATGGGAAAATACCACGGGTTACCCAAAACCATGGGCCCGTAATCTGTTGGGAACGAGTGTACAGTCCACCTGCATATCATATAAAAATGGGGTACAAACAAGGCTAAATAATAATATCTTTGAATCTGGGAGATCAGGCTCCACAACCAACAATCTCCCACTTGGAGACTGATCACAACAACTCCACCGCTGCTGCACTTGCTGGACCTTGGACTTGGCAAATTTCTCATCTTCACCTTCACGCTAGAATTCCAACTGAAACCAAGCAGGAACTCAGTTTCTCTTTGGTCACTACCTTTGTGAACATGTCTGCAGGATTCTGGCTAGTATGTATCTTTTCCAGCTTCAACAATTCATCTTTCAGAACAGAGCGTATGAAATGGTACTTGAGTTGTATATGTTTAGTTATGGAATGGAATGCTGAGTTCTTTGCAAGATGAATGGCACTTTGGCTGTCACAATACAACCTGCTATCCTTCTGCTTCTTACCCAATTCCTCCGTAAACCTCTGCAACCAAATCATCTCTTTACTAGCCTTTGTAACAGCAACATACTCTGCTTCCGTTGTTGACAGTGCAAGAACCTTTTGCAGTTTCAAAATCCAACTTATTGTTGTTCCACCTACAGTAAACACATACCCTATGCTGCTCCTCCTACTATCCTTATCACCTGACATATCTACATCAACATATTCTTGTAAAATAGTGTCTGAACCTCCAAAACATAATGCATGAGTGGTAGTACCTCTCATATACCTGAGAATCCACTGTACTTCCTTCCAATGTTCTTTACCTGGATTGTTCATATATCTTCTCACAACTCCCACAACATGTGCAATATCTGGTCTTGTGCACACTATGGCATATATCAAGCTGCCAACTGCTGATTGATAGGGAATCTTGGACATGTAATCTATCTTTTTCTGTGTCTTGGGACACATATCCTTACTTAGTTTGAAATGGTTGGCCAAAGGTGTACTAACTGGCTTTGCATTTTGCATTCTGAACCTCTCCAACACCTTTTGTATGTACTCACCCTGAGACAATGTCAATTTGCGATTTTTCCTGTCTCTTGTTATTCTCATACCAAGGATTTGCTTTGCAGCACCCAAATCCTTCATCGCAAATGAATTAGCTAACTTCCTTTTGAGCACATTTATTTCCTGCATGTTAGACCCTGCAATAAGCATGTCATCCACATACAATAACAAGATAATATATGTTCCATTATCTAGCCTCTTGAAATAAACACAGTGGTCAGAATGACATCTACTATAACCTTGTTTTGTCATAAACCTATCAAATTTTAAATACCACTGCCTTGGAGCTTGCTTCAAGCCATACAAGCTCTTCTTCAACCTGCATACCAAATCCTCCTTCCCTTTGACCTCATACCCTTGTGGATGCTGCATATATATCTCTTCCTCCAAATCCCCATGGAGAAACGTTTTTTTACATCTAACTGTTCAAGATGCAACTATTCTACCGCCATTAGACTTAAAATAGTCCTAATTGAAGTCATCTTAACAACAGGATAAAATATTTCATGAAAATCTATACCTTTCTTCTGTGCAAACCCCTTTACAACAAGTCTGGCCTTGTACCCCTTATTACCTCCTTCTTCTTCCTTCAACCTGTAAATCCATTTGTTCTGCAATGCTCTTTTACCAGTAGGCAATTGAACCAAATCCCAAGTCTGGTTTCCTACCAATGAGTCCATCTCCTCATTCATGCCTTGCTCCCACTTCTTTCTAGTTTCTACCTGCATTGCTTCTTCATAACATTCTGTTTCACCAGCATCAGTCATCAATAAATAATACATTGAAGGAGAGTGTCATTCAGGGAGTCTACTTAACCTGGTAGATCTTCTTGTAGTTGCAGGATTTTCAGGTATTTGCTGATGTTCTTGATTTTTTGGCACCTTTGGAACTTCATTTTCTTCAATTTCATCAAGTATCGTGTACTCTATTTTTTTCTTTTCCGGTTTCTTTCCCTGCAACTGATATTTATACATGACCTTTTTCATTGAATATCACATCTCTACTCCTAATGATTTTGTTATTTTCATAATCCCATAAGCGATAACCAAAATCATCAACCCCGTATCCAATAAAGGTACATTTCTTGGATTTAACTTCAAGCTTTGTTCTATTTTATTTATCAATATGGACCAATGCTTCACAACTAAACGTTCTCGAAAATGAGTAGTCTACCTTTTTACCTGTCCATGTCTCCTCTTGAATACCACCATCCAAAGCACTTGAAGGCCCTATGTTTATTCAATAAACAACAGTATTTACAGCATCTGCCCAAAACTGTAAGGGCAACCTTGCATGCAATCTCATACACCTTGCACGCTCCATGATCATTCTATTCATCCTTTCTGACACACCATTTTCTTATGGTGTCCTGGGACTGTCTTCTCTCTAAGAATCCCATGGTATGAACAGTAACTATCAAACTCCTTGCCGCACTACTCACCTCCATTATCAGATCTGAGACACTTCAACATTTTTCCTGTCTCATTCTCAACCAAAGCTTTCCACTTCTTAAAAGTAGCAAACCCATCAGATTTTTCTAGTTGCATCATCAATAAATGTAACATAATAATGAGAGACACAAAGAGATTGTACCTGAGCCGGGCCCCATACATCTGTATGCACAAGCTCTAACTTTTCATTCTTCTTCTGTTTCCCAACTCTGAGTGTTAGTTTTTCAGCATTTAATTCAATATGATCTAGAATATTAACTGAGAGAACAACATGTACAGCATATCAAACACAAGAGACAAGAGACAGGAGACACAAAGCATTTCACCGGGGAAAACCAAGAAGGTGAAAAACCCCGCAACTTCCTCAAAGATAGAATAAGCACCAACACAAAGATCACCAAGATGAATCCCCAAAAGATAAATGTCTGCAACAGCTACTCCTCCTCCACTTGTGCACACTCTTCCTCTCTCACACTAATGTGAAGTGAGTGAATGAGAGAATATATCAAATGAGAGAGTCACACTCTCTATTTATACTTTTACTTTCACTTGACGTTTACTCAAGTAGGTCGGCCCCAACTTAACCACTTAACATAATGTTGACTGGGATGACCCCACTAGGGTGTTCTAATAACCCTTTAACCCACATGACTCACACAGGGCCGACCCCATCAAGATGGTATACTAACCCATCAAGTATAAGTTACGACACTTACAATATAACTTGCGACACTTGCAAGTACAACTGACGACACTTCCAATCGGAGGAATAATACATCTCCGTTGGGGATACAATAAAGTACAAATACAATATACAAGTGAATATCTTTTGAAGTTACAAATACATCAACACTCCCTCTTAACTAGGAAGGTATTATCTTGACACAAGTCATCAATACATATAGGCACAAGTCTTCAATTCTGGAGCTGGATCATCGTCACTGGATCACGGAGCATCATTGTCATCGATGTTGTACTCGTCATCTCGATCACTGGTGCTATCTCTCAATTCTTCTTGTCATAGGAAGTTCTACAGAGCTAGCCCTTTTTCATGTTGGATGTAGGCCTAGCCTCCTGTAGGTCTTCATCATCTCTACGAGCGACCATCCAGTGGAATCTCAGGACTGATTACGTGTGTCAACAAAACCTAGCAAGAGCATCCCAGGACTGATTACGAGCTTACTGCTCAACCTATCGGATCTCCCAAGGAGCTATTACATGTGACCACCACAAAACGTTACAAGAGTTTCCTAGGAACGTTTATGTGCATAGCACGACCGGTAAGAACTCTAAAGAGCATCCCAGGACTTTTACGTGCCTAGCACAACCTATCAAATATTCAGGACTTATTACATGTGGTCTGGAAAAACCTAGCAAGAGCATCCAAGGATTGATTACCTTCCCAGCACAACCTTCAAGATCTCCCAGGGTGAAATTGCATGCCACAGACAAAACCTCGAAAGAGCATTTGCCAGATCTCCTAGGGATCTATTATATGCCATAGGCAAAACCTAGCAAGAGTATCTGCAAATCTCCCAGGGTGCTATTATATGTCCCTCCAAGCAAAACCTCGAAAGAGCATTTGCCAGATATCCCAGGGAGCTATTATATGCCATAGGCAAAACCTAGCAAGAGTATCTGCAAATATCCCAGGGCGCTATTAAATGCTTATCCGCACAACCCGTCCACGGCCACGGAGTATCATCCTGATACTCATGATCCACCTGATCATCCTCGCACAAAGCATCATTCTGATGTTCATGATCATATTGATCATCATCATACAGTATATCATCCTAATCCACATCATCATCGCATGATCATCCTGATCATCGTCACAGCATTGTCCCGATGCATATCATCATCGCATGATCATCCTGATCATCGTCACAACATCGTCTTGATGCATATCATTTGGAGCATCTTCCTGATGCTCATCACACATGATCATCCTGATCATCATACATAGCAGAAACCAGAGCATCGTCATGATGCTCATCACACATGATCGTCCTCTTCAGATCATCTCATCGTCCACAGAGCACAACCCACATGCACATCATACAGCACTTACACCATCGACATGGGAGAACACATCTACCACCATTCGGGGAACGCTCCAGCCCTTACTTTTTCACCATGGGAGAACACATCTACCACCATGTGAAAAATGGCTCCAGCCCTTATATCTGCACCATGGGAGAACACATCTACTACCATGTCATAAAATCCCATGTGCATCTGCGTATTCCGAACTAATCACCTCCCCTTGGAAGGAAACTCGATCTGAAATACACCAAGTCTCTCTCTGAAGTACTCGAACTTCACTCTAGCTAGTGGTTTGGTCAACACATCTGCAATCTGCTCGTCCGTCGCAACATACAGGAGCTTCACTGCTCCTCTCTGCACCATATCCTTGATATAGTGATACTTGATCTCGATGTGCTTCGACTTGTCATGGAACACCGGGTTCTCTGAAAAATTCACACAACTTTGGTTGTCACTATAGATACAAGTAGCATCCAACTGGAGATCAAATAAATCAAACAGTAGCTTCCTTAGCCATACTTCCTCTCAACTAGCCGAACAAGTTGCGACATACTCTGCTTCGACTGTACTCAGTGCTATGCAGGATTTCTTCCTACTAAACCAAGAGATCACACCTGATCCCATACTGAAGCAGCACCTAGAAATGCTCTTCCTATCTGCACCACTGCCTGCCCAATCTGAATCAACATAACCCTCCAGGTTAAAATTTTGATTCGCATCATACTTGAGCCCATAATCAACCATACCCTTCAAGTACCTCAGAATATGCTTTACAATAATCAAGTGAACATGCCTAAGATCCGTCAGGAACTGGCTCAATGTGTTCACCGCAAAGCAAATATATGGTCTCGTGTTCATCAGGTACATCAAGGACGCAATCATCTGATGATACATCGTGGCATCAACCGACTCTGATGAAGCATCACACAATATCTTCAGGTTCGATGCCATAGGTGTGGCCATGGCCTTGCAGTCCATCATCCCGAACTGCTTCAGGATCTCTACTGCATACTTCCCTTGTTCAAGGAAGATTCCATTTGCACTATGCCACACCTACATACCTAGAAAGTAATGCATCATGCCCAATTCCTTCATCTCGAACTTGGAAGCAAGCTTCCTCTTCGTATCGGCAATCAACCTATCATTTCTTTCTGGGAAAAGCCACAAGCCACAAAACTTGCCTACCATCTGTAGCATGCTTGATCTTGTAGATCCACTTGGAAGTCACAACAGACTTCCCTTCTCGTCTCGGGACCACATCCCAGACATCATTCTTCATGATCAACTAGTACTCCTCGATCATTGCATTCTTCCATTACTACATCCCAGATCCTGGGAACTTCAGATTCTTCAATATCTTCAATAGATAGTTTTCTTGAACTTCGTTGTTGGAACAAATGTTGTTGTCCTTCTTTTGTAGGTGATTGTACACGATCTTTCCTACAAGTCAAATTCAATTGCGTGATTAGAAACATCTCATAGTTTTCAGAACAAATTCTTATGCATGAAGACATATGTCATACAGTCATGCAATTATCTTAGCCAATGCTTCAATACAACAATTATCCATATCTCGTATTCACACGGTAACTTTCTAGATGCCTTCCATCTCTACCAGAACATTTGTTAAGAGTGTGCACAACTCCCAACATGTTAGCAAAGAGGTTTCATTCTAGATAAGTAGCAATGGAATGTTGTACAGTACCATAGGCCACTTACCCATTACTTGCATATTAGTAGTATCTTGTTCATTAATGCAACTTTTCTAATATGCATAATACATATCCTAAATCTAGGAACATAAGTATGTACATGACTGGACAACATTATTTAAGTAATCATATGACAATTCAAATACTTATCTTTGTTTGGTTGTAGGGTGGACTCCCTCTCAATCTTTGCTTCCTTGTAGGAACTACTGGAGTGTGCTCCCTCTTGATCTTTGCTTCCTGGATTATCTGTCTTTGAACTTATATCCATCCTGGACCACTATGCATGCTTAAGTGTGCACTAGTGTCATCATTGTTTCATCATCAAGATCTCATACATAATCATAAATTCATTAGTATAATCTCAATACTAACAAAACATTAGGATTCTAAATAATCTTTCATACACAGGTAATATATCACAAGCGTTAGTATTCAAGGTTTTAGGAGTACTTCTTTTACTCATGCATATTCTTATTTGACCATAGGACTCTTCTAGTTTTTCATATCATTAATCAAACTAAGAAGCATAATATGCATAAACTCATGATTACTCAAACCTATAACTTCATGAATGATCATTATTAATCATACAAAATATACTTAAATGAGATCCTAACACAAAGTAGGATTCTAACTCGATATAGGAAAACATACCTGGATTATCATGCTTGTCTAACATACCCAAACGATGTCTTCTTTGTTCTCTTAGAGACCTTGTGCTAGCAACCTACATATCTCATAAGTTAATAATTGTAGAACCAAGTTATACATACCTCGTAAGTGGAGCTTCTATGTGATCCATGACTATGGATAAGTCTTTGTCTTCATGTCACCATGGTCATATGTTCTTGATCTAGAACTTGATTTGTCTTTCTTGATGTACCCTTCATGTTAGTGGACAACAAAATCCTCATACAACAACATAGTGTATTAGTACAATCATAAGTGTCATACCCCTAATCAATGAATGTACTCACATGCATTCATACTTTTACTAGGGTGATAAGACAAGTCTAAAATTACTCAAGATTGTACTAACCTCAATAATATGAAGACAAACCTATCATAAACTTAATCATGAAACAAATTTCAAAACATACCTGTATCTCCTCAAGTCATATCTGTCGAGATTGCTTGTAGCATTCTTATGTAAGGCCTTAGCCTCATCTCCCTCTAGAACTGGAACTTCTTCACTTATGCAGCTGTCCAATTCATTTCTTCTAGGATTAGTTCAATCCACTTTTATTTGCTGAGACTCGATCTGGAGCTGGATTAGGGTTTGTCAGAGAAACCCTAAAAATTCAAACATTGAATTTCAAACCTCTGATTGGATGAAAAGATGCGCCTTGCTGAGCTGATCAAGCTGGTATACTTTAATTTTGAAAACTGCAAAATTTGACCCCTCAAAATTGCCTTTGAAACTTTCAGATCTTCTAGTCAAAATCCCGAACTAGGGTTTGATAATGCCCGGGGTTCTGCCCAGCCAAAAGGTTCAATATTGTGCTCTAAACTTTGATTTTTTTGAGGATCATCCAGCTATGGTCACAAATTTCAAAAATTCCAACTTTTGCAGAAACCCTAATTTTCCACCTTTCCGATCAAAATCCCGAACTAGGGTTTGATGGAGCTCAGGGTTCTGCCCAACCAAAAAATTCGATCTTGGTCTCTAAATTTCTATTTTGTTGAGGAGAGTAATCCTATGCTAAGATCACTCCAAAATTCCACTTCTGTCGAAAGTCCTAATTTCCCGCAACAGTGATGAGCCAAAAATGAGAATGCTCAGAATGCAATTCTATTTCACAGAAAAATGTGCCTTATTGTTTCTGGTGCATCTATGAAATTTTGAATCCACAGGGTCTGAAACTTCGGCCTATGTTATCCTAACCTGACATCTTTCCAACCCCATAGTTCTAATCTCAAACGGATTCTCTGACAGAGAGATATGCCAAATGTCGCAACGTGACCGGTTTATGGGATAAAACATGATAGCGAACTTATACGGAGTGCCACATGTCACTGGTTCAACTTCGGCCTCTGAAAAGAGGACCTGTGAAAC
Organism: Larix kaempferi; assembly: GCA_027924585.1. NCBI lineage: Eukaryota > Viridiplantae > Streptophyta > Pinopsida > Pinales > Pinaceae > Larix > Larix kaempferi. The sequence goes on from BSBM01000070.1 coordinate 17,123,061, forward strand.
TAAAGTCCATGCCCTTACTGCCACCTTTTATAGAATTTCATTTGGAGCTTCCTAGCCCAAGTTGTGACCTTTTTTCCTAGGTCACCTATTTATGACTGAGATCTGGAAGAGGCAGAAACCCTAACTTGCACGGATCATAAATCACAAAGTACAACGAATCAGATGCTATGCTTCGGACACAAGGTACATGGGGATGTTATCTTCGACGTGTAAAAGTTTCATAACCTAAACCTTCTCCAAAATGGATTTATAGTGAAAGTTCCACGATGATTGGTTTTTTCTATATCAAGCCCTAGCTTCCAATTTGTCGCAAGTGCAAAAAGTGTCATAAATGGCATACCATGCCTTCCTTCAGGCTAGCTCTGATACCATCTTAGTTTTTCAGCATTTAATTCAATTTGATCTAGGATCTTAACTGAGAGAACAACATGTACAGCATATCAAACACAAGAGACAAGAGACAAGAGACACAAAGCATTTCACCGGGGAAAACCAAGAAGGTGAAAAACCCCACAACTTCCTCAGAGATAGAATAAGCACCAATACAAAGATCACCAGGATGAATACCCAAAAGATAAATGTCTGTAGCAACTACTCCTCCTCCACTTGTGCACACTCCTCCTCTCTCTCACTAATGTGAAGTGAGTGAATGAGAGAATATATCAAATGAGAGAGTCACACTCTCTATTTATACTTTCACTTGACGTTTACTCAAGTAGGTCGGCCCCAACTTAACCACTTAACATAATGTTGATTGGGCCGACCCCACTAGGGTGGTCTAATAACCCTTTAACCCACATGACTCACACAGGGCTGACCCCATAAAGGTGGTCTAATAACCCATCAAGTATAAGTTACAACACTTACAATATAACTTACGACACTTGCAAGTACAACTGACGACACTTCCAATCGGAGGAATAATACATCTCCGTTGTGGATACAATAAAGTACAAATACAATATACAAGTGAATATATTCCGAAGTTACAAATACATCAACACTGAGAAATATGACTCTCTTCTGTTTTCCATAAACACAGTTCTCACAGAATTCCAAACTTACCTGCTTCAAATCTGGCAGCAACTTCCTTGAGTGGAGAATCTGCATCCCCTTCTCACTCATGTGGCCAAGCCTATGATGCCACAATGTTGTATATGTTCCTGTGGAATCTAAAGAGATAGAATGGTCAGTATTATGAGGACATAAATACAACGTACCAATCATGTCTCCTTTTGCTATCACCATTGATTCTTTAGTGATCTTCCACCACGTTTCTCCAAATGTAGATAGACAACCGCCATCTCCCAACTTCCCTGTTGAGATCAGATTTCTTTTCATAGCAGGAATATGCCTAACATCTTTCAGCAGCCATTCAGTTCCATTCTTAAATTTTATCCATACCTTACCCATTCCAACAATTTTACATGGCTCATCATCACCCAATAAAACATGTCCAAAATCGCTTGGAACATAATCATGAAAATATTTCCTATGGGGTGTAGCATGACATGAAGCCCCTGAATCTACTACCCAATAATCACTAGTATTATCTAATGCAAGAATCAAAGCATCTTGTAACACATCACCTACTACATTTGCTTCCTGGGTAGTTTCTTGTTGTCCATCTCCTTTCTTCTTTAGAGATCTGCAATCTTTCTTCAGATGCCCTTTCTTTCCATAGTTCCAGCACTCTATTTTTCCCAGTCTGGACTTGGATCTTCCATTTTAGACTTGCCATGATTACCTTAGCTCTTTCCTTTCTCCCTTTGTCTTCCCCTGCTCTCCATGGTCAATGCATTACCCGATGTCTCACCTGTGCTTTTTCTTCGCATTTCCTCGCTAAGAATAACACTAACAACATCATCAAATATCAAGGTGTTTGAATCAGAGACATAGTTACTTACAGCCATAACCAAGCCATTCCATCTTTCTGGCAATGAACACAAGATTATAAGAGCCCTAACCTCATCATCAAATTTCACACTTACAGAACTTAGTTGATTTGTAACCGTATTAAATTCATTTAAATGATCAACAACAGATCCACCTTCAGACATCTTCATATTAAATAAACGCTTCATTAGAAATACCTTGTTGGAGGCCGAGGGTTTTTCATACAGCTTATCTAATGCGCTCATCAAACCCTCTGTTGTCTTTTCTTTTGAGATATTGAAAGCCATCGACAAAGCCAAGGACAGCCATATTGTTCCCAATGCCTTTCTGTCAAGAACCTCCCATTCTTCGTCCTTCATAGTCACCGACTACTTTTCTCTTCCTCCCAATGGTAGGAATAGATCCTTCTGGTACAGATAGTCCTCCATTTGCATCTTCCATAACTTGTAGTTTTGGCCATTAAACTTCCTGACCTTAAACTCTCCTTCTTCTTCCATTGCTCCCACTCGAACCAAAAACCCTAGTTTCCTGTGGGTTTATCTGCCAAATAGACCTTTGGCTCTGATACCAATTGTTAGAAAAACAGGATCTCAGAGCAATAACAATAAACAGAAATGAAAATATAATCACACAGACACATTACTCTACCAATATATCATGGTTCACCCAAGATGGGCTACGTACACACTGAAATTGCCAGTCCTTATTATTATACCATCCAACAAAGTTAAGGGATACAACCTGCAGCACATCCACTACACTTCCTCTTCACACTCTCTCTGTAATGTCCCCTTTTTACAAATTTTATTAAAATGGCAAGTTTTCACTTTTTTCCCTAATTCAACCTTTGACTAGTTTTGATGTCTAGGTCTCCAAATTGCTCCAAATGCTCCCAAATCTTCTAAGGAGGTGTATGAATGATATTAAGACTTGATTATGATGTTCAAGGATGATTTAGGACCATTAAAACACTTCTACAAACTTGTTTAGTATTCTGGTCAGCCATGATTGTGTTCAGTCGATCTTTACTACCATGGATCTGCATTGTATTGGTTGGCAGCCATGTTGTGAGTCATGTTAGACTGGGATCTCAGATTCAGTAGTACTGCAGCAGCACCTTCCAACCAACAAGTCCTTACCATATATCTTGCAAAGCATAACACCTGTTTCATTTTTCCATTTTCATGATTTGGGGGCATTCTGTTACACCTAAATCTCGTCATCGTGAGTCCCATTTTAACTCAGTGCCTTGATCCCTAAAGTTTCCCTGACCAGAAGTTATCTAGAGAAAGTTTTTGATCATTTATCCAGGTCGACGCAGCTTGTATTCTAGCAAGATGTGTCTGACTAGGCTCAGCGCAGAAAGCCATCTGGAAACCTGCGCCGGAGGCTCAGGTTGCCTTCATGCAACCTACGCCTAGCCCTTCCTGGCACAAATTTTCCTCATGCAGCATGCGTCGGGGTTGGTTGAAATAGATAAATGAGTCCTTCGAGCGACTTCTTGAAGCTTGATGAGTTGGATGTCTATCCCTAACTTCTAGGTGAGTCGTCCTTTGGTTCCCTAATATCAAGGGAAGATCCCTTAGACCTCTCCCATCATTTCTCAACCTACTATATCCACTTGGTCTTATAAATATGAAGATCCTCTCCATTCCAAGGGGAGGAAGGTCTATAGCACTCTCATGCTGGTGGAATTGGCTTAGGTGATCCTTGCACATCCTTGGGAGTCCTAGTTCATATTTGGAGGCTTTGGTTTGGCTTGTTGGAAGGAAGGTTGTGACATTAAGGCATAGGTTGTAACATTCTTTTCTATTGTACTCTCTTTCATTACAGTTAATATAATCTCTTCCCATATATTTTATCGTGTTGTTAACATGTAGATTTTACTTCCTTAATCGTTAGCTTAGATCAATCATATGAAATATATGCGTTTACTGCTTGTTTGCGTATGTTTGTTCAACAGGGTTTTGCAGCTGCAGATCTGAAGATTCTGGAGCATTGGATCAAGCAAGGAGCAAAGGGATCGTAAATCTCATGTAAGATACTTGTTTACTACTTTATGATTCTATTAATCTAGGGAAGTTGATTCTATTTTGTATCTATTTTTTCTAGATCTAGTTAGACTAGGGAGATCTGGCCTTTAAGTCCGCTTAGGTAGATTGTCTGAAAACACCAAGGAAATGATAATGTAATGATTAATCCCTCACAGAGCTATTACAACTTGGATATGAGTTGTAGACATTTTCCAAGGTTGAATAAGCACTCCTCTAAACAACTTATCCCATTTGTCAGACACTCCCATTCCATGTGTGTTTATCATCCGACATATGCTTAAGTGTGTATTCCCTTTCCCTTATCCAAAGTATCACTGTGTTGGGCCAGTTAAGTCATCCCCTTTTCCTAGCCTTGCATTCTTTACCTTCACCCTTTGCTGGCAAATTGATCATGTCTACAGAATGAGTATATCCTTGAGTTTCTTTTGTAAGTAAATGATTATATAACTTTATGTTAGTATCTATTAACTACCAGTGAAATGATGCTTAATACTTTAAGTCTTGCTATGAGAATGATTAAAAGAGCATGTCTTAACCATTTGCACTTGCAGCAGTAGGATTTTCTAGCTTGGGTCATATATTGATCATTATTGACCTGGTCAAACTCAGTTTGACCAAGTCAACCTTGGGATCTGTAATGAGTTGGACCAGTGATGATGCATGATGATGATTTATGATCCTTTGATGCACCTTTGATGACTCCATACAGTGGACACAGGTTTCCATGGGGTGTATGGGTACTCATCTCTAGTAGATTTGGACCTTCTGAGTCCATTGAGACACTCAGTTATCAGTTTCAGGCACTACCAGTGATGTTCGAGGCATATTTCCACTTTTAGCCAGTTTTGCCATGCAGAAATGGCATGTCCAACAGTTGCTCTGAGCTTGCATGTTTTCCTATGGTGCTACAAAGGAGAGGGTTGGTCCAGCCACTTGTTATCACTATATTATCCCCTCTCTAACATGATGGTACAGTCAGATTTTGTGCTTGAGCATCAAACAGTGAGTTACATGCATTTTGGTGGTTTTCAGGTGGGATAAAAATGGGATAAAAAGGTCATTGAGGAAATCGATTTGGGCTCTTGCAACAAGGTTTTGGAATGATTTTTGTTCAGACGTCATATGTGATGTATCCCACTCCTTCCAGATCAGCTTGCAACATTTAGTGGGGTCCACACACTTACTGGGTTGTGTTTTGATGCATTCTTCTCCTAGTTGAGGGGGGCACGATTTGATCATTTAGTCACTTGGACATGTTGTTGAGTCATATGTTATATCATTGTGCCATGGGGTGATTCTAGAGAAAGATAATAAATCCTCCTAGCCCCACCATGTGCTCCTATTCACTTGTCCTTGTCATATTATGTGGTACATACTTGTATTAGTCCTTTTTATGTGGTGTGCACCCCCCTAGGGCTTCTTTTAGTGAGTGTGCTCCCCCTCATGTGAGTGGATCCATGTTATATTGTATCGGCTCATCTTAGATGTTCATTGTATTGTTTTTATCTTTTGATCTCAACCACTCATTCATAAAGTGGTTAGGGTTTTGGTCCCTCTCCTCCTATTTAAGGAAGAGGCCCCCTACTGTAAAGGCATCTTGAGACTTTTGGCCCTTGGTTATTGGAATAGAAGAAATGTCTTTTAATTAAATGCTTGGATCGTGAGATGAATGCTTGGCTATGATGATTGTAAATGATTTTCCATTGCACTGATGGATTTTGGTAGCTATTTTGTATTTTTGTTCCACTATATCGATTTGCAAGGCAAGAAGATGATTTGGGAGGAGTGTGCATTGGTGGGGAGGCTCACCCTGCAAGATTCTGTCAAATTTTGGTTCAAACAGGGAATGATTTTGTCTTTGTACCAATTATTCTCTATCATTTTTACTTCTTACTTGCATCTACCCTCATTTTTGTTTGCTAATTAAGCTTTGTCTCCTTGGTTTTGCAAGAAGAGAGGGGCGCACTAGTGGACTTGGGAAAATCGTGTGAGCAAGAGAAACTACCATATCTTTCATTTGATCTTTGCAGGAGTAATCCTCGTCATAATCAGCATTCATTCTCATTATCCAGGTACGCTTGAAAGGTATGTATCTTATTCTTTTAACTTATCCATTTGTTCTCTAAATCTTAGACCCTCATCTTAAAACCCTAGATTTTAGATCTGTTAAGATCTAAAATAATTAAAACCTACCTCTATAATAATTAATAAACCTTGGAGACAAATTTTGGTGGGCATCTGACTCCATTTTCCCCCTGATCTAAGGCACTGGGCCTCTCCAAGGGAGGTTGCACTTTTGGGTAGGTGGGATTTTTCCATATTTGTGACGTGGTTATTGCTTGGTCCTCATCAAATCCATAGATCCATTGAGTAGCAACCCTTCTAGTGCCATGTCATCTTGATCTGCACCTTGTTGGCCCCATTTTGACCATTGTCCATATTTTAAGGGTGGGCCCCACTTGGGCATTTCTACTTAGCATTAGATCTATCTAGATCTACTAATCTAAACCCATAAGTGGCTTAATATTTCCTTGGTTGAACATTTGTCCATTCTATAAGCCTCTTCAACCAAACCCTAACTCCTTGGGTCCACTTATCCATCCTAGATCTAGATATATTCACTCTTCATATTCTCCTATTTCACTTTGACATTTCCCTAGGAGGTCTTGAGTAGGTTTGCTAGCCTTCATTGGTTGGCTAGGGTCTCCCCCTTGGTCTTGCTTAGGCTAGATCTAAAGTGAAGAGTGCCTCAGTTAGCATGACAACCGACATCTCTTGGGTCACCTCTTTAGTTGTCCAACGCCTCTACCATCTTGGATAGGATCACCTTTTGTGACAACCACAACTTGTGTGATAACATGACACACTTGGGGCTAGGCCTTAAGTGGAAAACCCAGAAATCATTTGTCCAATTTCCAAGTTATAAGAGCTAGGGAATTTGTATAAGATTTTGCTAGTTAGGGTTTGAGTAAAATGAGACCAAAATGGACCCAAAATAGTAGATCCGGGTGTTTAAAGACTAGATCTAGGTGATTGAAGAGTAGATATGTGAATATTGAGGAGGTTCAAGCACACCCAACTGGTAGATCTGAAAAATTGACCAAAGACCCAATGAGGGTGTCCCACCTAGAGATGACTAGTGCTAGATCCGGAGGTAAATGGAGTCAGATTAAGTTGAAAATTTAGATCTAGTGTTTTTATAATTATTCCAAAGTGGGTTTTGATGGTCGTACTCAAATAGGTACCCGATCTATCAGATCTAAAAAATGAGGGTTTTAAAGATGAGGATTTTTAATGAAATTGACAGATGGGTAAGCTAAGGAGCCAAATACGTACCTTGTGAGTGTACCTGGATGATGAAGAAGAATGTCGGTATGACAAGGATTACTCCCGCAAAGATAAAATGAAGTCTTGGTCACTTCTCTTTCTCCAATGAATTGCCCAGATCCACAAGTGTGTCCTCCTCTCTTTGCAAAACCAAGGAACAAATCTCAATTAGTAAACAAAGATGAAGGTAGATGCAAGCTAGAATCAGAAGATAGAGGATAATTGGTACAAAGACAAAATTACTCCCTGTATGAACCAAGATCTGACAAAGAGAAACGGGGTGGGTCTCCCCAACCAATTCGCACCTCTCCAGATCACCTGCATATCGAAATAGTGGAACAAAATATGCAAGATAGCTACCAAGATCCTTCGGTGCAATGGAAAAGTAGTTTCAATCACCATAGCCAAGCATTCAACCCAAGATCACAAGAATTCTCCAAGATATTTCTTTGTGATCCTAAAGCCAAGAGCCAAAATTCCCTTGGCCACTAACTAGCTAATATAGATATACATGGTTAGTGTTTAGCAACATTGTTTCTGCTGACTAAGCATCCCTTAGATATAGCATTTAAGATTCCATGCTCTAGTGTTTAGCAACACTATTTGTAGGAATACTTGATTTCAAGGGCTAGAGGATAACAACCACTATGACTAAAATCACACACTCCAGAGTCGAGACACAATGCAAATTGGGAATATATCCAACACAAAGGTCTAGGTGGGGAAAGTCCTCAAGATCACTAGCTAAGGTGCGAGTCGGGATAAAAACAAAATTGGAAGGTAACGGATGGATGAAGAGAATGACTAATGATGCCATGGATAGCAAAGGCCCTAAAATAAGAGAATGGACAAGTCAATACTTCATGGCGTAAGGGTAAGACCAACGAGTATATTCAAGAATCTCTTGTTAATAGAAACCAACCGCTTTGAATCTAAACAACAAGTAAGAAGAAAATAAGATAGAGCCAACAGCCATCATAATATACTCAGTCATAAACTACCTAGATAAGAGGAAGAGCACATCAATAACCCACATGTACCAAAATATACCTGTTGGATTATGCATCTGAGTCCCTGATCTGAACTACCTGATCCACACTGAAGCACTGCATCTGAATATAACATGGGAACTGTCATCAATCTGCTATGGATGATAGAGGAATGGCTATCTCAGTCACCGACCTGGTGTCATGGCGCCCAGTCCTGGCATGAGACTGTAACTGTACAAACTCTAGATCCACTGATCTTTGTGAGTGATCATCAAAATGTTGCTCATCATAGGTTGATCTCATCAAAAATGTGTAAAGGACTGGCTCAAAAATATACAGGAAATTGATCTGCAATCATGGTAGCCCAGCTACTATGGATGTGATAACAGTGACCTCTGAGAAAATTAGACCCAAGTGACATTGTTTGGTTGAAACATTTCGTCAAACATTTGACATGACATTGGTTGTAGCTTACTGGTGCATTTTCCAGTCCCTTGTAATTTATTGTTTATGTCTTGGCCAGTGTTTTAGCTATTATGTTTGCAAATGGAAAGGTATGGTACTATGAAGCATGAAATAATAACATAACAATAGCAAACCATACACTAAATATCAGATTTAAATGGATAACTCAGTTCTGCAATTTTTTATAAAACCAATTGTTTGCATGCTTGGTAATTGAAGAATGAAGCTTGCATTTGATATTTGGCTCCAAGATGAGAAATATGTTCACCAAAGGAAATGTGGTCTTCTACAATAGAAGTTCAACCCCCTTCCAAGACCTTCGCACAATGAAAAGTATAGATTGTCTGCTACGGGGAATACAAGCTTAAGAAGAACCAATCAACTACTATAAGAAAGATTGAAATGTCTTCCACTTGGTTTATCCACGGCTTGAAATATCCACTCAAGAATACATCCCTTGTAATAGCATTGGACCGGGTATGAAGAGTACCATTGCATAAACACCCTTACATAAATCAGATCTTCTTCTCAGGACTATACGGCCAACAAGGAGTTAGGGAAAGTATTCAAAATGCTAACTCGTCCTCCCAATGAAAAATAGCATCCAAGACACAAGTGAGGAAGCTGGTACGATTTACTTCAAGTCTGTAAATGCATCCTCCTCGAGCGTGACTGTCACAGTAGTGTTATCCTTGAGCTTGAAGATACAGGGACTCGTCCTTCCTTCCCTTTAGCTCCATTGGCATGATTTTCAAGGAATATAGATGACCTATTCCACAAGTGCACCCCCTCTCCAAATCACCGAAAACTCTGCTCATACCACAAATCTAAAGATGAAGATGAACCTTTAACCCATAACAATGAATTTCAATGAGATGATCTGACTGTTCTCCCCATATTCAATCAACTAGGGTAGATGTGTTGCACAACCAAAACTGGTTCCTCTCCCTTAGGGTTTCGTCCAAGAGAAAGCCAAGCTCGAGAGCTCTCTAGTTTTCAAAAATACAATCACAAGAATGAAGAGAATGAGCTCTCATGTCCTTTTTATAATTTCCCATTTCCCCTCTTGTAACTTTTCAACTTCCCTTGACATTTTCTCACTTTTTAATATTATAAAATGAGTTTAGTGAGAACATGACTCTTTTTTATCTTTTAATTTCATCTTGACCCCCTTTTGGCCCTACTTTACCTTTTCCGCTCACTTTATTATTTAAGTGACTTTTATAAATTCACTTTATTAAATTAATTATTAATGACACTTTATAAAGTGCTTTTGGTACTAGGTGATTAGATAATTAATTAATTCCCTATCTTTTTCTTCACAAAAACGGATAAGATATATTTAAAAAGAAGAAGAAAAAATGGGTCGCAATCGACCAGATTACAAAAATTCCAATGATAGCTTATTGGAATAGTTTCTAGAATTCCATTATGGTCATGTTAATTAGGATGTCTCAGCCTTCATGTGGCTGACTATTATTGGGATCGATCTTTTGGATCTGATTCAACAGAATAAAAAATAATTTCAAGAACTCACATCGATCTGAGACAGAGCGTCCTTCTGTGTGCTTCTATGTGCTCTGTGTGCTTCAACAAAGTGTCCTTCTATGTGCTCTGCTTATTCTAGAACTCACATCGATATGAGACAATACCGATCTCCTCATGTACTTTGGCAGTTCAATCCTGATCTCTGGAGCAGTTCCACACAGTCCTCTAGATTCCACGTATTCTTGCTTTTTTTATGCTATTCATGAATTAAGGAATGAGATGATTCTTTTCTAAATCATTATTGGTTTTTAACTGTTCTTGTTCAAGGTTGCAACCAATGTTGGATATCCTATCGGCTTCCTTATTAGATCCCCATAAAATATGATAAATTTGAGCCTTAGAGAATTTTTGGAGAGTGTTGTGAATCCTATTTATCTTGAGATTGCTGAATTTTTACTTTGTGTTCAGTTTGTTAATCAATAATTGTGAGTCTCCAAATATCTAAACTTCCTTATGACCTTCGCTCATAGCCAGCTGACAACCCTTTAAAAGTGCTAGAGCTTCAGCCTGATTGTTAGAGAAAATGCCTAATCCCCAGCTGAAATTAAGTTCATGATTTCCTCTAGGAGAATAAACCACCCCCCAGCTCCTGCGACTCCAGGATTGTTTTTGGAGGCACCATCAAAGAATATCGTAGCTTTATCCTGAAATTTCCACCATATTTGAAATTCCTTGTCCGGCAATCTCAGTGTCCATGCTGATTGAGTTTCCATTCTTTGTTCGATTTTCTCTCTTTTATTTATTACTATTCTTCCAATCCAATTCCTCTCAGTCAAAGTTAGAGAGCAATCTAGCTCTTTATCCCGATATCTTAATGTTTCTAGTAGATTGGCCTTTGCCTTTACAGCTACCTGGTTTGGAGTTTGGAGTTGATTTTTGAAAATTCTGCTATTCCGAGATAGCCAGAGTTTCTAGTAGATGTATTTTGGAATTGATAGCCAGATATTTTTCCATGGTGGTTTTTTTGTAAATGAACTTGCATAACTAATTTGCCATGAGGTAAAAAGCTATATAAGTGAATTCTGAGAAGGTATGGGCATTTCCAGCTTATGAAGGAAAACGGTCCATACCAAAATCGGGAATGGACATTCCAAGAAGAGGTGTTCCATATTTTCTTGGCTACTGCAGCAATGTGGGCATCTGTGCGGACCTTTGAATCCACGTTTCTCAAGATTTTCACCGGTTAAAATTTTCTTATGAATTAGCAACCAAATGAAGAAGTTTATCTTTGGGAGGAAAAATGGGTTCCAGACGATCTTCCTTAGAGAAGGAGGATGCAAAGGGATATGATTTGATTGTAACTCTTTGTAACCTTGGCTCGCTGTGTAGATTCCCGAGGGACCCCATCCCCATTTGTCTTTCGAATTCCTGTGGAGAGGGGCCAACCCGTTGATCTTTTGAAGCAGCATTTTCTTTTGATTTATCATATTGTCTGGGATTGCTGGCAGCGTCCAATCCAACCAATTCCCAATGTCATCCCAATGTGGTATATATGCCAAAGTAGAGGTATCTTTTACTTTTATCCAATCCTGGATCTTTGAGGGAGAATCATATCCATCTAGCACTTGATTGTCCATAATTTTGTGCTTCCACAAATTAGTTTTTGCCCCATTCCCAGGTATGCGATATAGTTTTTTTTGAAATTGTATTATTCTTGATCTGCATAAGTTCCAGATGGAGGTCCCTCGAGGGATATGTTCTATTTGGAGATTGTAGATGGATCCACCTTTTAAGTATTTTTACCATAGAATTTTATTGACCAGATGGGCTCTATTAGAGTAGAGTTTCCAAAGGATTTTTCCACCCAACGCTAGGTTAACCAGATGCGGATCTCTTATCTGGAGACCTCCTTCCTTCAACGGTTTTTTGACCATGTCCCAGTTGACTAAATGATATTTTTTTGTTTCATTTTCCTCCTTTCCAAATAAATTCTTTGATGAGACACGATATTTGGTCCGTTATAGCCTTGGGAGCCATAAGAATCGAGGAATGATAGATGGGCAGAGAAGATAGCACAGATTTTATCAATATAAGTTTCTCTGCATTATTGAGCCAGTGTCCCCCCCAGGCGTGGATTTTTTTACTTCATCTTACTAATGAATTCATTTCAAACAGAGTTTTTTGGTTTTCCCACAGTTAAAGGGAGCCCAAGATATTTAATTTTATCCCAAGTTGTAGAACCCAAGAACCCCAGAAAGTGAGCTATTCTATGGATAGTATGTTGATCTACATTCCATCCGTAGAAAGCACTTTTTCTACTATTAACAAGAGCTCCCATGGCCTGACAGTAACTCTGAATAATCTCTTTAAAGGCTTTAGCAATCTTTAGAGAGGCTCCTCCCAAAAAAAGGTAATCATCATCAAAGAGTGCATGATTTATGGAGGGTATACCATTAACCAATCTTATACCTGGAATTTTTCCTATGGATCTATCGGCTTCTAACTTTCTGCTCATTGAGTCCGCCATCAAAATGTAAAGGAATGGGGATAGGGGACACCCTTGGCGAATTCCTCTCATAGCCTGGAAAAAATTAGTCGGTCTTTTGTTAATTAAAGGAGCTATCCAAGGCTTATTAAGGAAAGCTTTCATCAAGTTTATGATGCTTTTGCTGAAGCCGAATGTTGATAATACTTCGTACATAAATGAATGTCTGAATTGATCAAAGGCGTTCGCCATGTCGAGTTTTATAATCATTCCTTTTTCTTTTTGAGTTTACTGGAATGCATTGCTTCCTGTACAAGTATCACGTTGTCGAGGATTTTTCTTCCTTTGATGAATCGTCCTTGGTTGGGAGAGATCAAATTATTGAGCAAAGGTTTGATCCTATTAGGTAGAAGTTTAGAGATAATTTTGTAAGAGTCGTTGCAAAGAGATATTGGTCTATAACTTTCGAAGGATCCGAGACTCCTTTCTTTGGGTATCAGAGCAAGAAATGTGGAATTGGTGTTTCCTCCCATCTTGGCCTTTTTGTGAAAGCCTCTGATCATGCAGAAGAGATCTGCTTTAATTATGGACCAATAGGTTATTTAGAAGTGGATTGTAAACCCGTCCGGTCCTGGAGATTTATCTAGATACATATTCCAAATAACTTTGATAATCTCTTTTTCGGTACATGGCTTCATGAGATTATGATTTTCCCTCGTGGAGATAGAATTTGGTATATGAGCGAGCAAGTCAATTGAATTTTCCTCATCGTAGAAGTTGTCTTCTGTATACAACACTTGGAAGTGATCTTTAGCTGCTATTTTTTTTCCATACCTTTTACCACTATACCATCATCATTTTTTATCTCTGATATATGATTACGAAGTTGTCTAGATGTTGCTTGGCGATGGAAGTAAGCTATATTACGGTAATTGACCTTTAACCATAGGCTGCGGGATTTCATTCTCCATTCCTCTTCCTCGAGACAGATAGTTATGTATACTTTCGATTGGATCTCTTGTTCCTTTATCAAATCTGAGGAGACAATGTCATGTTCTTCCATCTCCAGCTGAAAGGAAATCAATTCCCGAACATCGTCCTTTTTGTGATCAGTGTGTCCCTTAGTCGCTTTCTTGATCCATGATTTTAGAGCATGTTTAGTGTTCTTTAACTTTTGTTCCCAGACATAGTTCGCAGATCCCAATATGGGAATGTCCCAGGCTTTGTTGACAGCCTCTGTAAAACCATCCTGGTTGATCCATAAAGGGTTGAATCTGAAAGGAATTGGTCCAAGGTCTTCTTCATCACTGAGATGAAGAAGAATACGCTGTGATTAGAGGTTAGATTGGGTAAAATTATTGAGAGAATAATTTTCTTTTCAAGAAGGATCAAGGTCTGAATTAAGAAACAGTCTAGGCGCGCTTCAGCGTGATGCATTCCTGTTCTTTTATTAGACCAAGTTTAAATCCCCTTCTTGGGATTTATGTCCACTAGCTCCCATTCTGCATCGGTTCTTCAACCTATCGTAGCATGGGATCTCTTCCATTATTTCCCCCTTTCTTTTCCTTTGGATTCATTACTGTATTAAAGTCCCCAACCAAAATGATATTTTGTAGTTTATAAATCTCCAAAAAATCTGATAGGGTATCCCAACACTCTTTTTTTTCAGCATGATTGACAGGGACATATAAATTAAATAGAGCGAAAGTTAACTTACTTTGTAGGTGGTATAGATCCATGTAGATCTAGTGTTGGGTGGAAAAGGAACTTTCTAGCTTAAAATTATCTTTGGACCACAACGTGGCTAGTCCTCCAGAGGATCCTCTGGCGCTGACAACCTTTCCATTGTTTTTCTTCCATTTAGATCTACTCATAGCTAGAAGAGTTTCCTCTTCTATTTTGGTCTCTTGTAGCATGAGGATGTCTATTGCTTCGATTTTGAGGAGATCTTTTATCGTGTCTGCTTTCGAGGGGTTCCCCATGTGATAATATGTAGGGATCTAGCAACTGTAACAAACTCACAATCTAACTCTCAAGATTATTTGCAAAGAAGAAGAAGCATGCATTCAATAATCACTCATAAACACATAATAATGGACACTGTCAATATCATATAATGAATAATGAATGTAGAGAATGTGTTACAATAATCAATGATGAGGCATCATATAGGATTCGAATTAGCCAAGTAGGGCATTCGAATATGAGCTCAGATTCTAGCATGAATAACTATGGAGACATCATCTAGTCGGTAGTATCAGTCATAAATGGTAAGAGTCAGTCAAGTGTGACCAACTGAGTCTAACAGAACCATCTAGCCATAAATCAGGGAATGGAGACTCCAAGGTGGGTGCATGAGGTTGTCTAACTCAAAGTCTAGCTTGGATAACAATGGAGACATCATCCAGTCAATAGTATCAGTCATAAATGGTAATAGTCAGTCAAGTGTGTCTAACTGAGTCTAACAGAACCATCTAGGCATAAATCAGGGAATGGAGACTCCAAGGGAGGCGCATGAGGCTGTCAAATAGTCAAGTGGAACTCCAGAACTAACTAACTAGAAGCTACAAGCAGTCAGCATGAGCAATCAATGGAATAACTACTCAATCAATGCACTAACTGAATGATAACTCCTGGTAGGTGAGATAAGGCACCCTAACTGAGTGATAATTGAAGGTAGGTGAGTAAAGGCGCTCTAACTAACAGTGGTGGGTGAGAAAGGCGCACTTCCCATGCACAACAGTCAAGAAGGGCGCATTAGGTAGGTAGGATGCCAATTGGGCGTTGTAGACAGGCTCTGGAGAGCTAGAAGCAAGCTCTAGGTGCTAGGGAGACCACCATGATGATGATTGGATGCATGCAGTGGCATGCAAAGCATGCAGATTTGCATGCAGGCATGCAAAATATAAAAATGATGGTGTGAATATTCCAACAACCCCCCGCAAGCTATACTATGAGATAATAATTGAAATCTAAAAAATAGGGCCCTGTTGACTAAGACCAAAGGTCACCTCGTACAATTAATCTAAATAAACTAAGTGAGTAAAGAGGGAAAACCCAGTGGGAAGAAATCCCTCCCTCAAAATAGACTGAAGGATGCTAATGTAGCATATCATCACTCACCCTTGAAGGAGGTAAGTGTCTTTCCTTTTCGAAGAAGGATCAATCGATCTGAAATGGATCAGCAATGTGAGAAGGATGGAACCTTCCATTCTGAAAATATGATCTAGTTCTTCTATGATCATGTGGATCACCAACCAAATCACCGGCAGATCGGAGTGTAGTGGCTGCCCATCGAGGAAGAGGAATATCAGGTGAGAGATATTCAGGTTCTTGTGGATCTGGATCTCCCATTCGCTCATATTCATCATCAGTTGCTAGACCTTCAGGTTCTTGTGGATCTGGATATAGCATTCCATCATCATCATCTCCATCTTCAGATTTTGAATCTGAAATATCATGTGAAGATGCATCTACAACTGTCTCATCATCACATCCAAAATTTGAATCTAAAATCTCATGTAATGAAGCAAGTGAATCACTTCCAAACTCTGAATCTAAAATCTCATGTGAAGAAGCATGTGAAGTTGATGTCTCATACTCTGAATCTGAACTATCATGTGATAGAGATTCGCTCTTTTGAAGCTCATCATCACTTCCGAACTCTGAATCAAACGAATTAGAATCTGATGATGATGGATCTTCAACAAGATCACTAGTGGATGTAGTAGTTATGGCCCATTTGGTCATAGGATTTGAACCAATAGGTGCTAGATCTTCAGTTTCTTGTGGATCTGGATCTAGAATTCGCACTTCTTCAAGAGTCCTCTTTTTCTCAATATTCTTAGATCGATCCTTGTCTTTCAAGCAACATTTGCATGTGCCATGAGCAATCTTGTCTCTTAGAAGATTATCAACCACATTTTGAGCTGGCTTGTAGTTGAGATGAGATAGTCTACTCTCTTCATGTGCATGAGAGCGAAGAGCAGACTCCTTTGAGAGAGGTAAGAAGTGTGAAAACTCATAGAGTTTTGTCTCATGATTTGCAACTCCTTTTGTAATGATTTCCCCTGAAACCATGTGTTGCACCTCAACTTCATTTGGAGAAAAGATCACTCTTTTGGGATCTCCAATATGAGTCATTTGATACACTGAAAGAACATTAGCTGCAAGAGAAGGAACATAAAGTACATCAGAAAAATAACCATGGTCAAGATAGATTCTTCCAATCCCTTGAGAGGGGACTTTTGAATCATTTCCCAATCTGATGGAAGGGCCAAGTGAGCTTTCGAAACAGGAGAAGAGATCTTTGGAGGAAGACATGTGTCTTGATGCTCCTGAATCTATGATGAAGGAAGAATCTGTTGATGCTCTTACCATGAGGGCATGGCATCTTTCTTTGTCTTTGGATCTAGAAGGTTCAATATCAGGATCTTTCTTCCTTGTACATGCAGGTACAGGAAGATTGTTCTTCTCAAGTAACTGAGACAGCAAATATATAGTCTTCTTCATGCAAGTACTCTCAGGATGGAAACCTCTATGACAATATGTGCACTTGGATCTTTCCTTCTGAGAATGCTTGGTCTTCCTTGATTTCGAAGCCCTATCTGACTGATATGGACTATCTTTGGGCTTTGTATCATTCGATCTCTTATCATAAATCTTTTTCTTGTCTTTACCATTCGCCCTTTTGGCCTCAGCAGCTGTAAGGGCTGAATCCAACTTGGGTTTGATCATTCCCATGGAGATTAACTTCTCTTCCTCTTGAGTAAGAGATTGGATGAAGTCATCAAGTGAGGGAAACTTCCATTTTGGAATGAACATCTTAGCTGACTGGAAAGTAGAGACAAAAACTGAGAATTTTGCCCCCAACTTTGAGAGAATGGCAAGAATAAGTTGCTTGTCTTCTTTCACTATCTCATATCTTTTCAACCGTGATATCAAGCTTTTGAACTTGGTGAGGAAGGAATTGATAGATTCGAAGTTATCAGGACTCAAACAGATGAGTTCATTCTCTAATTTGTGTCCTTTCATATCATCTTTCTGTCCAAAAAGGGATTCGAGCTTGTCCCAGACCTCTTTAGGAGATGTAAGATCGATGACATGTGTAATGTCCCTTGTTAGGAATTTTATTAAAATTGCAATTTTCCACTTTTTTCCTTGGTTCGACCTTTGACTAGTTTCGATCTCTAGGTCCCAAATTTGCCCCAAATGATCCCAAATATTCTGAGAAGGTATATGACTGATATTAGAACATAAATATGTGTTTTAGGGATGCCTTTGTACCTTTAAAACACTTCTGCAAATACTCTTTCAATTCTGGTCAATGTAGGTAACTTTACTAGTGATTTCCCTTTGACTAGTATTGGTCTCTAGGTCTCAAATTGACTCCAAATGCCTTCAAATATTCAAGGAAGGTTTATGAATGATATTAGGAATTGAATATGATGTTCAGGGATAACATATGGCCACCAAAATACCTCTGCAAACTCTCTTAAGATTCTAGACCAAGTATGCAATTTTACTAGTAATTTGGGGTTCAAATCCCCCTAAGGTAAGTACTGAAAATGGCTTCCCAAATGCCTCCAAACCCACTCAAATTTATGAACAGAGGTATGTAATGTGTTAATTATGTTATTAAGGTCTCATATGCACCATTAATGGTTTATTACAACTGTTCTCACCCTCTTCCATTCAACTGCAAAAATCCCCAATTCGACCCTTGGGGAAATGGCACTATTTCTTCTCCCAATGCAATTAAACTGAGTAAAAATGCTTCAAATTCTCAAGTACAGTACATGAAACTTGTATAATACATCCATGGCAGTATATTTATCACAAATATATCAGAGAATCATCCATTCATTCGAAATCATCATCAATACATTGGCTCACAACAAGGTAGTGGGGAAATGGCATTGTTCTTCCATTAAAAATGAGATTTATACATTTCTACTTGGAATTTCGACCTGAAACTTTTTGGAGATGAAGAACAGAGTATTTACTTCATATTACAAAAGAAATGGGGCATTAGAAGCTCCCCCAAAGAGTACAATAGCTCACCAAAAACGCCCTCCCTCAAGGATCAAGAATATGCCATCAAAATTGGAAATGGTTGAAGGAGCGAGCTGCAATAGAAGAAACCATGAGCTGCCCTGTAGCTTACACCTGCAAATAAAGACTCCATTAAAGCTCCAAATGAAAGGTCTGAATGGCCTTTCCAATTGCCAACTTGGATGGGAATCTTTCACCCTCGAAATTGGCTAAGGCAAGAAACTAGTCATCCACTAGCTCTCCCTCTTCACAAATGCAATTGCAAATTCTAAAAATGATCAAAAGCTGGTTTCCTTATTTTTTATTGACATTTATAAAGTTCTAATGGCCTCCATGGGTCGAATTCCTTCCAAGAGACTCATGCCAACTCAAGTTGGGAAGAGATTCCAAAGAACGCCACTTGTACAACAATTCCTAGTCTCCCACTTCCACCAAATCACATGTGGAAGCATCTTAGCTGCCCTAACACCCTTGAGCGCCCTCTTGGAGTCTATTTTTAGCCCTGACATGTCATATATGTCATATGTCAGCCTTCAGGTCTGATTTGTGTCATAGGTGTCATAGCATCTTCATCATTGTTGTCATAGAGCTAGGGAATCTAGCCCAAGTGTCTCACTAGCTCCAAATTGCCTCTCCCTCTTCCATGGGAGTTACTCTTCCTCTATATTTCGACCTTGGATGAGTTATTCCATGAATAATACCTTTTGGAATTCCCCAAGTATGTTACCATTCACCTTGAATTCGAATTGGTGAGAGAATGATGCCAAATGTAGTGGGGAAATCTAGCCATATGTGGGTCCCACTTCCTCCATGTGTCTTCATGATGAAATGCCACTTTGATTTTCACTTGTATATATTTATTTAGCTCCTTTATTAAATATTTATGCCATTCTAATGTTCAAACATCATTTATTATCCCCATTATTCCAAATCCCAAAGCTTCCACCCCAAACCTAGGAAACTAGTAATTTTCCTCCTTGGCAATTATTTGACCCTTAACATCAACTTTGCAAACTCTAATGAATATGGCTAATGTGATTAGGCCATTGTGACCCAATTCCAAATTTGGGACATGACAACATGGAAGTGAAGATATTCAGAAATTGAGAGAAGGAGGAAACCAACTGATTCATCAAGCCTATCCAAGTACTTGGACTTTTCAACTGTACTGAGAGGTTCTACCATCGTTCCGTTGAGTATTCAGGTGAAGCGCTTGGTTGTCATGAAAAGAGCCATCTTGGATTTCCACTCAACATAGTTGGAAGATGTGAGGTTTAGATCCATCTGAAACAGAGAAAGTCGAATAGTTGAAGAAGATTCCGAATGGGTGAATAAGCCTACAAAACAAGAGAATTTTTGCTGATGGAGAATGCTACACTTCGAATGAACACTACCTTAAGGACACTTGGCACATAGACTAAGTCCTTCACACCTGGCTAGACCTCATAGTATTTCTCCAATGAATTCAATTAATAGCACCAAGATTTGTTGTGAAAACTCAGAGGCTTCTAGTGCATAAGTAAAAGATAGTTGCTCAAAGGAATGTTGCAACTGCTGCTGCCGCAATGGATGCAATTCGAATAGTTGTTGACTGCTCTGATACCATGTGATAATCTGCAGGGATCTAGCAACTGTAACAAACTCACAATCTAACTCTCAAGATTATTTGCAAAGAAGAAGAAGCATGCATTCAATAATCACTCATAAACACAGAATAATGGACAATGTCAATATCATACAATGAATAATGAATGTAGAGAATGTGTTACAATAATCAATGATGAGGCATCATATAGGATTTGAATTAGCCAAGTAGGGCATTTGAATATGAGCTCAGAGTCTAGCATGAATAACTATGGAGATATCATACAGTCGGTAGTATCAGTCATAAATGGTAAGAGTCAGTCAAGTGTGACCAACTGAGTCTAACAGAACCATCTAGCCATAAATTAGGGAATGGAGACTCCAAGGTGGGTGCATGAGGTTGTCTAACTCAAAGTCTAGCTTGGATAACAATGGAGACATCATCCAGTTAGTAGTATCAGTCATAAACGGTAATAGTCAGTCAAGTGTGTCTAATTGAGTCTAACAGAACCATCTAGGCATAAATTAGGGAATGGAGACTCCAAGGGAGGCGCATGAGGCTGTCAAATAGTCAAGTGGAACTCCAGAACTAACTAACTAGAATCTACAAGCAGTCAACATGAGCAATCAATGGAAGAACTACTCAATCAATGCACTAACTGAATGATAACTCCCGGTAGGTGAGATAAGGTGCCCTAATTGACTGATAAATGAAGGTAGGTGAGTAAAGGCGCTCTAACTGACAATGGTAGGTGAGAAAGGCGCACTTCCCATGCACAATAGTCAAGAAGGGTGCATTAGGTAGGTAGGAGGCCAATTGGGGGTTGTAGACAGGCTCTAGAGAGCTAGAAGCAAGCTCTAGGTGCTGGGGAGACCACCATGATGATGACTGGATGCATGCAGTAGCATGCATGCATGCAAAATATAAAAATGATGGTGTGAATATTCCAACACCCCAGTCCTCTACAATTCCAAGAGACCAAGTTCATTACTTACTATTTGTTGGTGGCGGACCGCATTTAGGGGTCCTGTGTCTAGTATTTCTCCCATAGGCCATGTCCATGGTTCCCTGACTTCCTTGCATCTTGTGTTTTTCAACTTCCTCTTCTCTTATTTCTTTGTTGGATTTCCTCCCATCTTTCTTTGAGAATCTCTTCGAGAAGTCTTCCTCTGGGGAATAAACCACCTTCGTAGGTTTTCTTTTAGTCATTTCAACATATGAAGGTGAGGAAGTTACCTCTTTTTGTGGGGTCAGTTGTTTTTCCTCGCCTTCTTCTTGTAACTCTCTTTCTTCCTTTTCTTCGGATGTAGCTTGTTCGTTCATACTGCTAAGGATTTTGAATTGATTTCGTGAAGGTTCTTCCCTATGCTTTGCCTTTTCCATTTGTTATTTTTCTGTTGAATGGTTTGTTAACCCTTTTAATTTTTTCTTTCTCTTTTGACTTGGAAATAGGTTTCGCTGCGGCCTGCCTCTTCACTGGTTTCCATTGTTCTCCTGTATATTTTTCATATTCTTCCTCTATTTTTTTTGCAATGGCGGGCAAAATGACCGTATTCTCGACAGTGTCTGCACTTGAAAGGGATATGTTCGTAATCAAGCTCCTGGATGTGGGACCAATCTATAACCGTTATATTTATTGCCTCCAGTAGACCTATTTCTAGATCTACTTCTACACATATCCGAGCGAAGGTGTATTGGTCTTTTTTTTCTGCCTTGCCTATGTATCTCCCCAATGTGTTCCCTATGGCCTCTAGGGATTCTGTGTTCCAGCAATGTAAAGGAAGATGGGGTAGCCTGACCCAGACCAAGACCATTGAGAGAATGTCTTGGTTAGGGTCTAAATCAGGGGTCCACTTGTTCAGATATAGTCCTTGTGGCCCCATGAAATAGGGCTCGTTCCGGAAGATCAGATCCTTGTCTGCAACGCTTTCGAAAATGAATACAAAGTATCATTTTCCTACTAGATAGATCTTAATGAGGGATCTCTAGTTCCGTTGCACCCAAGAGTCTATGGATTTTGGGGATGGACACAAACCAGTAAAGTTCCCTATCAGACCCTTATCCGAGAGATTCAAGGCGATTCTACAGGGTCTCTCTGCCGAAAGAGCTATGGTAGGGATCCCTGCCAACTTTTTGACAAATTTCTGATGTGTATATGAGACATGGCGCTTCCCTTGTGCAGCAATCAATTTTTTAAAGGCAGTAATCTCAGGAGGGGTGTGATAAGGAGGAGGATCTGATCCTCCTCCTGATGCCATGGCCGGAGGCCCTTAGGGCACCAGATCCACGATCCTCGTGGAGAAGGTTGATCTGATAATCCTGTGGATCTAGGAGCTAATCCCACTCAATAGTTTCCCAAGAGATCACCAAAGCGAGTGAATCCGAGCAGGCCGAGCAGGCTCAGTCGCGGGAGTCGAGCTGAACAACCTCAGATGTAGTGATGAGGTCTTGTCTGGTCCATGAGCTGTTCTAAATGTTACAAAGAAAATTAGTGTTAATTTTAATTCCCTATCTTATCAACTACAACCTATGTGAATTAGATAGGCTAGTAAGCCACCTCATGGTGGTCATCCAAAAAGGGACATGGCAGTCCTCCCTTCCCGAGATTGCTTCTCCTCAAGCAACTATAAGTTGGGGTGTTGTATGATTTGCTCACCCTCCCAAGTGGCATCCTCTACTGGCATATGCCTCCACCTAACCAAGTACTCTCGGATCACCTTATTTCTCAATCTTCTCTCTCGTACATCCAAAATATCCTCCAGGTCTAAAATCAACTGCCCCTCCTCATCCATTGGGGGTAACTCTGTAGAGGTTGTGACTTGCTATCCCGGTACCTTCTTGAGGCATGATACATGGAATACATTGTGAATATTGCTCCCCTCTGAGAGCTCCAATTCATAGGACACCTCTCTGACCCTCTTGACCACTCTGTAAGGTCTGTAGAAGCGAGGATTCAGTTTCTCTGCACCACTTTTCTATAGCGAGGACTAACGATAAGGTTGTAGTCTCAAAAATACCAAGTCTCCCACCTCAAAGTTGCGTTCTTTCTGGTTCCTTTCTACATATACCTTCTATTGATTTTGAGCCACTTATAAGTTTTCCTTAAGGAATGGAAGGATGTCCTGACTCTCCTATATCCAGTCCTTTTCCTTGGGTGCACTGTTATCCCCGAATTCCATATCAACAAATGACGGGGCATCATACCTGTATAAATCTTTGAATGGAGTCATCCTGATAGACATGTGGTAGGTGGTGTTGTAGAAGTGCTCACCCAAGTGTAGCCACCTGATCCATGCTCTCTAATGTCCAGACACATAGTTCTGCAAGTACCCCTCGATCCACTTATTCACAATTTCGGTCTGTCCGTCGGTCTGGGGATGGTAACTAGTGCTGGGAGTCAACTCCATACCAACCAATCTGAAGAGATCTTGCCAAAAATCCCCTAGAAATATGTTGTCCCTGTCACTAATAATGTTCTTTGGTAGCTCGTGTAGACAAAATACCTCCCTACACCTCTACTACTTGTGCTGCTACGTAATCTGACGAAATCACAAAGAAATGTGTGAATTTCATCAACCAGTCTACCACCTGTTACGATGGTACTAGCACTAGCGTACCTGCAGAGGTGCCCTAGGGAGAGGGTGTCTTTTTTCTGACCAGGAGGGGTATTTAGCCATCTCATTCTGAGGTAGGGGAATGACCAGACCCTCTAGCCTCTCTTCTGGAAGTACTACGGCTTAATGGCATTGCTGACTCCCTCATGAAAGGGTTTGAAACCCTGAGGTTAGTGTCCGGGTCTTCCAGGGGTGGGTTACTGGGTCACATGACCCCCACCTTGTTTCAACACTCCAGTGGCAGTTGTTCCAACACTAATACCCACTCTTATCTTCCATAGCACATCCAACACCCTCCTGGTCCTCCAATTTAGCAGTGCCCTCCCTCTGGGCCCTCCTTCAAATGATGACTCATCCTCCTGGGAGACTATTTCCTTGCTAAAAAGGGGAGGGCGTTGAGGGTTTTCATCACTGTTGGGGTTAGTTGGGGCATGATGACCCCCCCTGCATAGTCTGGCCTTCAGTTTCGTCAAATTTGGCCTTGTTTAGCATATATTAGCACCTAGGGGGTAAAATACCCCAGGTAGCCTACAATAGGCCATCTTTAGATTATTTTATATTATTTTTGTTATATTTTTAAGTTGACATTTTTAAATATTAAATTGACCTGATTTTGTGTAAAGTGAGTGTGAGATCATATAAAAAAGATCTCCTCACTTTATTTTTAGATATCAACTTTTGGGATAAGATCATTATGTCTGCTATTTGCCCTAACTAGGGCTCTTTGAAGGAAAGCACTCCTTGATGAAGGTTATTTTGCAAGTTTGAAGCATTTCTTGGAAGTTTTTCTTTTGTTCATGCCATTGCTAAGGTAAGGCTAGAGTTGTTTTCTTAACACATGCACTTGGAGGTATCTATACTTTTTGTTTGATGTCTCTCTGTCAAATGTATGAAAGTGATGCTTGTTGGGGTTGGATGGAAGCCATTGTTGCTTCATTTTCTCTTGATTTGCATGTCATTTTCATCATTGATCACCATTGCAATCAAGCTTGAGCTTTGGGTCTTCAAGAATTGCTTAAGCTAGGCTCCCTCTACGAAGCCTAGAGATTGTGGAGGTAAGCTCTAGTTAGCCAAGCTTGCCAAGTACCATCTCAAGGAGAGTCTCTCCTCTCATTGATGCCCTAGGTTTGGTGATTAGTTCTCATTTTGATGCTCTAGTTGTTCAACTACTTCATTAAACCTAATTTTATGAGTTTCTTTTGTAAATATTATTTGTCAGGTTAGTTAGTTTCACATTTTTCTTTTATTCCTGAGTTATTTGGTTTTTTTTTTTCACATAGAAAAATTTAACTTACTATTAATATGCGAAATAGTAAACATGTCCAGCTGTCAGATCATACAAAGTATACTATCCCTATCAGATAGGGCCAAATGTCAACAAAAGACAGTATTGTGTCATCATCCGAAACAGAATAAAAAAGGAACCATAAGTCCCCAGGTCGTCCACAAATTGGACCAGAAATCCAGTAGTATAGTCCTCAACAGTCATCTAAGCAAAAAACATACAACCCAAAAATAAATAAGTCTCAAATACAGTCATCCACAACTGCCATCCACAAAGGACATCATAAAACCAAGGTATCTGAAATAGGTGCCGAGCAGAAACAATAGATAGCTGAAATAAATGCCACAAAAATATGGTGAGTATGTATGCGCCCAACAAGAAGTTGGACCCAGAAACGATCAAGTATCTGCACATAGCACTAAAAGTCAAAGTAAGATATGAATGCCTCATAATATAGATAGGAATAAACAAAAAGTATAAGTACAAAAAATCAGAAGCCGCAGGTCCAATGCAAATGATATGAGCCATGTGAAAACAGTATGTCCTCCCTCCACTCCTGCCACATGATGACCCCAGCCTGAGAAGTAAGCGCCCGCTTGGAAAGCATATCCGCCTCCACATTAACCTCTCTAAATACATGTTCAAAATGTATATGTTCAAATTCCAGGATGAGTTTACGAGCCGCTTCCAGCCAGTGAGAGAGAAGAAGAACATTGAGTGCAGCCCTGCCACCAGCCCATGAGATAATAGATAAGGAGTCACCCAAAACAACAAACGAAGTGATCTTTCTCCAATGGGCACAGAACAGAAGGAGCCAAAGGGCACATAATTTACCCCTTGTATTGGTTCTATTCCCTAGATTAAGCCAGATATGAATAGAGACGCAGTTGGAAATGTGCAATACAGCACCCGCTCCACCCATCCCATTTCGACCCACAGCGGCTCCATCAAAGAAACCACAAGGGAAAACCAGCACAGGAGGTGCCAACCGATATATCATATTCAGCTTACCCCTGCCCCCGCCAGCTGCATGGATAGAGGTAAATTCATTGTGCGCAGCAAGTGTTTTAATGCAAATCCCATCAAAGAAAGGTGTCCTATCTTCAAAGATAAGAGAGTTTCGTGCTTTCCATACCTCCCAGATCATATAGTAAGGGAGTTCCGACCAGCCAGACGAAACCCGTGACCATGCCTCAAGACAATCACATAGCGAAAGATGGTTCCAATTGAATAGTACGCCCGCTTTGTTTGCAATTTGTCTCCAAAGATCTCGAATGAATTGACAAGAGGAGAATAGGTGATCAACAGATTCCACCTGTGAACAACATAGGGAGCACCTGCCCGGTCCACAGAACCCACGCCGGCAAAGGTTATCCCACGTTAGAATCTTGTTCCATAATGCCAGCCAGACAAAACATTTTATCTTGAGGGGTAATATAAGTTTCCAAATAGTTTTATCCCACCAACGGGACTCATACTGAGATTCAGCATATAATGCCTCATATGCCAATTTAGCTGATACATTACCATCAGCTATGTCCCATGACCAGACAAGTTTGTCAGCAGCACCAGATAATTGAATGTGTGATTGATATAGTGGTCTGATATACTCATCCCATTCATTCCCCAAATTACCCAATAACCCAAGCTGAGTAGCCGAGATCCAGAGTGACCGCCCATCACTAACACGAACGGCCGCATGAGCCAAAGTAAAGAATCCCTTCGCTCGAAGGTGTGTTCTCAACTCCAACGAAAGTGTATGATCAGCAGGTCCCCCCAAGATTGGATCTAGTCCCAATCTAATGTTGCGTCCATTTCCAGGCATCCAAGCTATCCAATCGGCAATAATCCTGAAGGATCCCAACAGACCATTCCAAATATTAGAGACCCCCAACTTGTCAGCCCGGTTCATTCGCAGCCAGTTTGACACATTGATGTTTTTTCAGATATTTTGCCCTGATTATCCTTCCCCAAATCAAATTATTGAAAAGTGCACGCCATAAGCTTTTCGCGTGCAGAGCCATGACAAATAGTTCCAGATCCTTAATATTCCAGCCTCCCAAATTCCACGGCCTGTCCAATACAGACCATCTCATAAGATGATATTTCTCATGTTCACCACCACCCGACCACAAAAAGCTGAACAGCTTGCGCCGAATTAAACAGAGGATGGATCTAGGGATTTTACACAACGAGAACCAGTATACTCCCAAGTTTTGTAAGACAGCTTTTGCCAAGGTAAGCCGGCCACCCAAGGATAAATGGCGAAAACTCCAGTGTCCAATGCGCAGTTCAAATCTTCTAACAATCCTGAGTTATTTGGTTATATTAGGTTAGTGCATTTAATTTTCCGAGTTAATATTATTTGATTTGTAAGTTAGTTTATTTTATAAAATTGCTAGTTTAGTATTTTTATTTTTATTTCTGAGGTTAGTTGTTAATTTTAATGGCAAAGGTCTAATTAAAACCCTACAAAAACGAATTTTTGTTCAAAACCGTGTTGTTTTTTAGTTCAGCCCTCTCATTTAAACCTTGGTTGCCCGTATTCTGGACCCTCGACATGTCTTTGTGGTTGGCTGCAGCTTCCCTCCTATCCCGCGGCCTTCATCTATCGCAGCCCCTCTTCGCGACTCTCCTTTACATCCTCAGACCCCTTCCCTTCCCACTTGTCATGCTCCAGCAAAACCCGCAGCCGTCCATTCCTAGTCCGCGACCTCTCTTCTGGCTCGGGCTCCCCCTTCTACTGTCCCTTTCCAACCAAACCCGCGGCCTTCACCCGCAACCTCCCTGTTCGCTCCACACTGCTCCCTCTTCGCGGGCTCATCCGCGACCGCCCCCCACCTCGAGTCCCCTCCTTCGTTGTAGCTTCAACCCGAGCCTGCTCCACTTCCGCCCCCAAACTTCCTCGCTTTCCCTGCGGTCTAACTCCCACTTCCCTCCTAGCGGCCCTAGCTAGCACCTGCTGCAACTCTCTTCCACGTCTTTCTTTGCTCGTGGCTCCATCCACGCTGCTCCCTTCTAGCTCCTCGGCTCCTTTGTTGCTGTAGCCCCCTCGCTCTACCTCCTACCTCACCACGCCTTCCATTTCTCTTTACACCCTTACTCCACCTTAACATGGGTCTGTACTTTGTGCATCCCCTGTGTGTCCATTCTCCCATCTGCACAACACACACAGAAAAACAAATGAAAAAATCAGAAAATCGTTTGATAAATTAACATTTGAAATCTGTAACTAGCCTTATGGTTAACATAATTCTCTATTTAACATTGAACTGGTTTACAACTAATGGTGGAGAAGTGTTACAACAAAATTGGTTGGTGAATTGATTCAACATTCTTAATTGGATACCTAAACTTAATTGTTGGTGTTGACATCATTTGCATTCTTCACTTCTGTGGTGATCACTCATATGTCTGAAATATACGTGCTGGTTATAATAGTTATTTTCAATCTCTGCTGCCATAAAATCTGGGCTGATTATCTTTATGAATTTCAAACTTACATTAGTTTGATGTTTGGTAGTGATAAGGTCCTTCTATTTTTGCCCACGGTATATTCTTATGATTTGAATAAATCCATACTTGAATTAAATTATCTTTGGTGTACAATTATAATATCTCTCGTAGGTAGTATGAGTGGTTGCATGTTAATATTATTTAATGATCCTTGCATATCTAAGTGACCTGTGGAGTATTGAGTGGTGTTTTCATTAGGCATTGAACTTGTCCTTAAGTTCTTAATCATTTTATGAATTGTCGTACTACACGCTTGTTTCTAATTAGTGAATGACTTGGACAACTATCACTTAATATTTGGTCATTGGTTGAGGTTTACTGGAAATATAGTCTTTTGATCCAATATTGATTATTGTGATACATGTGTACACGTTTCTTACATTTTTGGTAGGTGTTCCTGAAGTCCGCTTTGGTGAATGGTTATTGTTTCTTGGTTCATTATTGCCTTACATCAAGTTTACATTTCATTGAATGACCTAATTGATACACATCATTGTTGCACATTACCTTTACTAGCACTTTGTACACACTTGACTCCATTAGGCACTGGTCTAACTATGAATTGCATAGAGAATATATCTTTCGTGGTTGTCTTAGTGTTCTACAGGGTTCCATAAGTATACTTCTCCTTGGAGGTTTCGACTTCTGAAGAAGTTAGAACGGTGACCGAGGTGACATTGGGTCACTGATCTTATTTTTGCTTACTGGGAATTAGCCCTACTAATTTGCCTGGTAACACCACCACATAGATACAATCTTGACCCTGTACCAGTGGCAACCCAGTGATGAATTCCATGGAGACACTCTCCCATTTCTGCTCTAGAATAGGAAATGGCTGCAGAAGTCTTGCAGGATGGATCTGTTCGGTCTTGTTCTATTGACAGACCATGCATTCTCTCATGTGCTGCAACACATCATCCTTGAGGCCCTTCCAACATAAACTCTCCCTAACTTGTTGGTATGTTTTAAAGAACCCCTAGTGTCCTGCTGTAGGGGCGTCATGTGTAGCCTGACATCATCAACCACCTAGTATCTATCATACTGCATAAGGCCATCCATCAGTTTGCAAGCAAATTTATTTTTGGAATACTCCACCAAAAGGTGAGATTTCCAATTAGCTGAGATCTCCATCAAAGGAAATGCAACTGGTTTCCTGGAGAGTGAATTCACAACAACATTTGTCTTCCCCTTTACATACTCTCTATCAAAGTCATATTCTTGTATCCTACTAACCCACTTGTGTTGCCTCACATTCAAGTCTTTTTACTCCATGAAATATTTCAAATTGTTGTGGTCTGTCCTCACCACGAACCTATTTCCCACCAAGTACTATACGAACTTCGTCATGCATGCATGATGGCGAGAATCTCTTTGTCATATATAGAGTAGGGCCTTTCTGGCTCCCTGAGTTTCCTACTTTCAAAGGCTATTGGGTGTTTGTTTTGCATCAAAACCCCCCCAATGTCAATGCCTGAAGCATTACATTCCAACACAAAGAGCTGGCTAAAATCTAGTAGCACTAATACCAGGCAGGTGCTCATCACCTCCTTGAGTCTATCAAATTCCCACTGTGAATATTTCGTCCATTTGAATGCCCCTTTTTTGTAAGATCGGTGGGGGGTGTGGCCAACTATGAAAACCCATTCATGAATCGTCTATAATATTGACATAGCCCAAAGAATCCTCGCAGCTTCGTGAGGGACCTTGGTGTAGGGAAATCCAAAATAGCCTGGACCTTCTCCTGGTGAATTTGCACGCCCTGTGCACTAATCACATGGCTCGAGTATAAGATATTTGTGAGCCTAAGCTCATATTTGGAAGACTTGGCATACGAGGACTACTCCCCCATAATTCTCAATATATGATCTAGATGCCTCATGTGCTCCTCCCATGTCCGACTATATATGAGGATATCATCGAAGAACACCAACAAAAATTTCCTCAACTACTTCTAGAAAATATGGTTCATGTGCAAGACTGGAAGGTGGTTGGTGCATTGGTTAGCCCAAACGGCATAACCAAAAACACATAATGGCCATAATGGCACCTAAATGTTGTCTTGTGCATGTCCTGCTCACGAACCTTGATTTGGTGGCAACCTGACCTGAGATCAATATTGGAAAAATATACTACTCTGTGCAGCTCATCCAACAACTCATCAATCCTAGGAATGGGATACTTGTTTCTGATATTCTTCTTGTTCAAGGCCCTATAATCGATGCACATCCACATTGTTCCATCCTTCTTTTTTACCAACACAACCGAAGATGTGAATGGACTGGATCTGGGTCTGATATGTCCCATAGCAAGCAACTCCTTGATTGACACTTTCTCGGTCTCATCTTTAAATTTCTTCAGGTGCCGATAGGGAGTGGTGATCACTAGCTTCGTTCCCTCTTCTAGCTCTATGGTGTGTTCAAAACCTCTAATTGGTGGCCTACCTGGTGGAATCTCCCCGAACACCTTTTCATGCTTCCCCAATAAATTATGTATGCGAATATGGTATGGCTGGCTATCGTGAGATGTATTATGGGTGGTGATCAAGCACTATGTGCATAAGCTACATCCCCGTGTCTGAATAGTAACTCCATCCACTTGGTTGAGACAAATCTTGGGGATTCATTGGACATGCCCCACAGAACTACCCTTGCACCCTCTAGTGCATTGAACCCCATATCCATGGTTCAGTAGTTCATCATGATAGGTCCCAAAGTGTTGAGCCACCAGAATCCCAAGACCACATTGGTCTCTTCCAAATCGACAATATAGAATCATCTATCAAACTGTAATTCCCCATTGTCACTATCAATTGGGGGGCCTTGAATAAACAAGGCATCACTCACTCGTCGGCCACATCCACACCAAATCCCTCAAACTGCTCAACGTGGATGCCTCTCCTGGCTACTAGAGAAGAATATATGAAGTTGTGGGTTGCCCCACCATCTATCAGGATTATGACTCTCTGTCCCTGTATAACACCCCTGACCCAGAAGGTGTTGAACCTGGGAGTAGCTGATAAAGTGGCATTAGTCCCATTCTATGGTTGTACCTACGGCTACTATGACTATTATGAGAAACATATATGCATAACATTGTTTAATGGCACGCCTTTTTTAAAAACTAAAATGGATTTGAAATACGATATCTAAACTTGCAGATACAAGTTGTATCTGCATAGTACATAATGAAAACAAACGATGATACATGTGTGCAAGTAGATGAGGTCCTCTGAGCTCTAAATAAGACAAAACCACAACAATTAATGACTAATTAAACTAGTAAATGTAATACAAAATTGTGACAATTAATGACCAAATAAATGAGTAAATATATTACAAAATGACGACAATTAATGACCAAATAAACGAGTAAATATATTACAAGATGATGAATCAATTCAACCAATTAATGACTACCGAATAAAAGCTAGTTGGGGGAAAAGAGACTGGAAATATACTACCATTAGTCACAGTCTCAAAAATAGTAGTTTATATGCAAATTTTAGTTTTTTTGTTATTCACAAATTTGTCATTTTGTACTAATGGTGGTGACTAAAAGAAAGAGTAAAATCTTTTGACTAATGCCTAGTTGCTTTAGGGAAGGGCAATGGGGTCATAGAGAAACCAAGAGAATATTTGGTCATCAAAAAGAAGGAGAGGGTAGAAGAGATCAAACCCTTGTCCTAGTCTTTGATAGCCAAATATAAGCTCTCTTTAATCAAATGGATATCAAGAGCTAAAAAATTCCAAGTAAACCTACAAGCAAAGCCTATACATTCTACTACAAGTAACATATAGCATGCGTTGAATATAATGCTAACTTAATAGACAAAACACTTATAACTTTGGGAATTACCTCAATCATATCATGTAAGGCTCACCATTTGAAGAAGGAATTCATATAAGACATTAAAAACTTATAGATTTAGCTTAATTATGCACTATTAACCCAATACAATTAATAATAAAGAAAATAGACATAAGAGTAGAAAGAGTAAGTTTTATTCTCTAGGTTATAACAACCAATACAATGAGAGGAATATCTCGTATATATGATGAGAGATTGACTCCTCTATAGAAAATAATAAAATATCTCATGACATGGTCAAACTTAACAACCCTAAATTCAAAACCCTAATCCGTTAACCATGTAAGGGGGTAGACTATTAGAAAGATAAGAAGAATAATACATGAAGACACAATTCCTCCATGATGTGAGGCGCTTTGAAGTGAACGGAACCGGTTCACTCAAGCTATCCAAAAGATAAATAAAAATACTCCATGATGGAATAATAATAAATTGATAATATGAAATATGATAAAATGATTTACAAATAAAAGGGCTCGAATATATATAATCAGTGAAGGGTATTTTATGGCTCTCGATAAAGAGTTACGACCTTTTAATGATTATTGTTATTTCTATTTATTATTGATTATTAATATTATATTATATGTATTATTGTTTATTTATGTTTGTAACATTGCCTTCCTCTTCATAAATGTTTTGTCCTTAAAGCATATTGATGAAGAAACTCTATGTCTTTACTTTTGCTTATAACTATCGTCACATCTTTCTACGTTCTGTCGCACTTGATGATACCAGACGATAGGAACTTTTGAGTGTTGAACACAACTTTTCAAACGTAGAAGGATTGGACCATCCTAATTCGATTATTTGCGGAACATTGCACTTCCATGATGAATTACTACCATGAGACTTGATTGCGTTGGTATCAGTATTCTTCGGATGATAATTTAGTTGTTCTCGACCTAAAGGATATTGATACTTTAATTGTTTAAGATATATGCTTTTATGATTTGGATGTCGATAAGGAGTTCTTATAACATTATTTTTCCTTATCAAGCTTGCAGTGTCTTCTTAACTTAATTTAAGTATATGATTTTCTTCAACTAAATTGGAATATTCTTGAGTTGTGATGTGGATTGGATCTGTAATGGTGCCCTTTTCCACAACTTGTACTTTTATTATTGAAGATTTTGATGCCTCACTTTGGATTTGCTCTAATTTGTTTTCTAACAAC
This sequence comes from Larix kaempferi, assembly GCA_027924585.1. NCBI lineage: Eukaryota > Viridiplantae > Streptophyta > Pinopsida > Pinales > Pinaceae > Larix > Larix kaempferi. Next base: position 17,156,863 of record BSBM01000070.1, read on the forward strand.
TTGTTATCATTCTGAATCTTTTTAAACGTTTCTTCTTGCAACTTTTCATCATCTTTAACTTCTTAATCTATTCCATTAGATCTTGATAATGATTTCTAAGGTGATAATTCTCTTCTTCCTTTTCTAATAATTTTCCTTTGATATCTTCATTAGCTTGCTTTGAATTCCGAATATTTTTAACTTCTTGATTTTTTCACTAGAATTTTATTATGGTTTCTTAGCCGAATATCTCTTTGGTATTGTTTGATAACGTTTTATTGATCTTTGTGTCGTTTTTAATGTCACCATTTTGTTGCTTGAGCTCTTTAATTTGTTGTTGACATCGGTAGACCTCTGACTCTTGGCATTTTAATTTTTTTTTGGATTTGCGCCATTTTCTCATCCTTGTCCATAGGGAGTTTGTTCAAGCACTTTACTTCTTTTTATAAATCTTCATAGCTTCCATAAGGTGATTATTCATCTGTATTTTGTGATGAGGGGACTCTCATCGATGAGTCATGTATTGTTATTTTCTTCTTCTCATGGAAGAAGGTCATGATTTTATTTTTTGCATTGAAGGTGAATGCACCCAATGTTTCCAACCAGTTAGAACCCAATACTGTTGTCTATAGTTGCAACGATGAATTCATATGTAAGATTATAGTCACCGACCTGTACATCTAATTCTTTTATTTGCTCTTCGTTCCTCTCGTTCTTTTCTGTGTCTACTTCTGGAACTGGTAGTTGATTAGCAATATCAACATTAATAACATTTTCTTTATTAGCTGGACATATGGCGATGTTAATAGGACTTTGATCAAATGTGCCATTAACTTTAAGCATGGCCATCAACATTTTGGATGGAACATTGAAAAACCTTTTTTCCTCATGAGTAGAATTTGTCACTTCCATTTTGACTTCTTTTTTAAATTTTTTAGAAGAGTAATTTAATTTGTATGTCACTTCTTTAATAATAATAATAATTTTTTTTTTTCCTTGGAAAAAAAGCGTAATTTTATTTCAGCAGAGGTGAAAAAATTACATTCTGTATATGCATAAAGCATGCGGTTATCCATTTGAGGACAAAACAGTACAAAAAAGGTCTTCAGTACACCAGTCCGATATGTTCATCATCACCATGTATATGGCCATATCAGTAAAGCATAAAAAAAACATTATAAGAAAAAACTTAAAAGTGTCTGGTGGCTCCCCGAGCCCCCTGATTTCTCCAAAAAAAACTTAAAAGATAATAATAGGTCCTCAGCCCATCGTCACAACCAAAAAAATAATAACTGCACCATAGCTTATAGTAACCTCACTACTGTTCCAGTTCATGTAACACCAGTTCATCAATAAAAGGTCTATGATAGTATTCATAGAGTGTCCCATTTCGGTATTCCTTTATTTTCCACATCCCCATTGCCAAGTCCCTGCCAATCTTAAAAGCCTTGTCTACCTCCTTGTTGTTCTCCCTGAAAATATGTCTGCAGGAAAAATGTAAAAAAGAAAGTTTTAGTTCCCAGATGTCCTCGAGTATGTTTGCAAGTCTAAGGTCCCTGCATAGTTGGCTGCCAATAGTCCAGTTTGTGACATTCATTCAATCTCCATACACGTTTATTTGATGATAATCAATCTCCCTTGCGAAAATGAGAAGAAGCTTTAGGCTCATGAGTTCAACATAATTTTTTCCACCCTCCCCCAGTCCCCAGAAAAGGTGGTATGAGTGATTTAAAGATAGATGTAGAACAGCCCCACCCCCACAGTTGTTTTCCAAAGCGGAACCATCGTAGAAACCCCAAGGCATAGAGTCATCAATTTCAAGAGCAAGGACCTCTCGTTGTTTCGCGACTTTGATATGGTGTGGGTAGGCCTGTATGAATCCACAGATCTGTACAGCTGTTACCACCGGTGTACTGGTTTTTTCTTTGAAGATCATGCCATTCCGTGCCAACCAAATGCCCCATGCCACTAGTAATGGAAGATTTCTGTAGGATATGCCAATAAGGTCCGTAAACCATTGTGACCAAGCCGACAACAGCGTATCCCCTTCCCAATTAAACAAGGTATTTGAGATTCTGGAGCATTCCGCCCATACCTGCACCGCGTATGGGCATTGGAGGAACAAGTGAAGACAAGTTTCCTCGTTTGCTTTGCACAAAATGCACCACCCCGACCCAGCCCTGTTCTTTCGCTGTAAAAAATCCCAGGTAGGGATGGTATTTTCGAGGACATTCCACATGAAGAGACGATGTTTCAATGGGCAGTTTATCTTCCAGATGGATTTCCACCACCACACCAACTCACGTGGATTAATGAAATGGCTCAAACTGATGTATCCATTCTTTGGTGTGAACACTCCATTTGGAGCCCCTTCCCATACCAAATAGTCCTCCCTGTCACGGATGTGAATATGTGAGCGGATGAGGGCTCGGTAATAGGTTCTCAATTCCACCTGTTCGTCCACAAATAGTCCCAAAGTATCTGCATCTATCCACGACTAATTCCATGGGTGGATCCTATCATGAATTACAAGTTGGGATAGATAAGTTATGCCAATATCCCGGGGAGATGTAATCAATGCACCTGATAAAATGTGTCTACCTGCACTCCCAAACCAAGGATCTTCTCCGACACGAAGAGCCTGTCCATTCCCAATATTCCAAGCTAGAAGGTCTCCAACCACAGAGAATGATTTGATAACAGCTTTCCAGATGACAGAGCTACCATTATGTGACTTGTTCGTAGACCGAACCCAATCCATAACAGATAACGAAGCAATATATTTTTGGATGACAACTCTTGTCCAAAGGCTTTCAGATTTGAGCAGTCTCTAGACCCCTTTTGCTGCCAGGGCTTTTGAGAAAAGATGTATGTTTTTTAGACCCCATCCCCCTAAGGCTTTTGGGATAGCGATTTTCTGCCAACAGACCCATGGGGAAACAAAATCTCCTTTACCACTCCAAAGAAAACGAAAGCATAATTTCCTAGCTTTTTCCAACGTCCCTTTGGGGATCCATGAGAGGGACATCCAATACACCGGGATGGCCTCTAAAACAGATTTCACCAGGACCAACCTTCCTACTCTCGATAGCCACCTGTGACTCCAGACCTTCAACTGTTTCTGAATTTTTTCAATAAGCCAGTGCCAATCCTGTTTTGTATATGCATTTAGTTTTAAGTGAAACCCAAGGTAGCAGAACCCATCTTCAAGACGTAAAAAAGTATAGGGAAAGATCCTTCAAATAGCCGTAATCTCACATTCCCTAAGTAAGTGAGTCGTTAAAGTGGATTTCCTGTCATTGATCTCCATACCCGTAGCTAGAGAGAAAAGTTGGAAGATGTCCTGGAGAGTTTCAATATCACTAGCCGATCCAGAGCAGAAAATGAGTATATCATCCACGAAAAGCAGATGTGAAATAAATAAATCTGGAGCCACTTGTATACCCTGGAGAGTACCATCCCTACAGGCTTTTTTCAGAGCTTTACTTAGCCCTTCAGCAACCAGCAGGAAAAGTAAAGGTGAGAGCGGGCAACCCTGTCGCAGACCTCTTTCAGACCGAAAGAAGGGAGAGGTTGTACCATTGATGAGAACCGCAAAAGATACCGTAGAAATACAGCTCATTATCCACCTGATAAAATCCATAGCAAAACCCAGATGTGTAAGGAGTAAATGAATATACATCCAAATCACCTTGTCATATGCTTTTGACAGATCAATCTTGATTATAGCTCCTTTGATTTTCCTTGCTTTCATGCTATGGATGCCCTCTTGTGCGACTCCAATCGCCTCATGGATTTGTCGCCCTTCTAGAAAACCAAATTGTTCCTCAGAGATATGTTTGGACAGAATAATTTTAAGCCACCTGGCGATAATTTTTGACACCACCTTATATACACAGTTGCACAAAGAGATGGGTCTGAAATCACTTAAAGAGGAAGAATTTTCAGTTTTAGGTATTAGGGCAATAAAGGTGGAGTTTAGGGCAGCTGGGATCCGCCTAGTGATTCTAGTGTCTTCAACCATCTGCAATAGATCATTCCCAATAATCTCAAAAAGTGCCAAGAGGAATTCCACAGTCCAGCCATCAGGTCCCGGACTTTTGTCTTTTTGGAAACTCTGTAAAACTCCCTTCAGCTCTTCTTTTGTGACACTTGCCATCAAGGAGTGATTGTCTTCCTCTTCCACAAACCGAGGGAAAAGTTGTGCCAATCTGACTATTTCCAAAATGTTAGCCTGTGCAGGGGCTTTAAAGAGTGTTTGGAAGTGATTTACCCCAACCCCAGCCATACTATCAAAAGAAGTCTGGCTATCCCCCAATGAGTCTTCCAGGCTCCAAATGGTATTAGACGCCTTTCTTCCTTTTGCATATGCATGGAAAAATTTTGTGTTCTCATCACCAGTTGTTAGCCATAACGCCCTGCTTTTCAGATGCCATGTTTCCTCTTTTTCCAGTAATAGCAAATTTCTCCTACCTTCCAGTGATACCAAGTGAGCTTTTTCTTCCGCTGTTCCCAGGCCCCCAGAGCCAGAATCATATATGGATTGCAGCTCCAGTTCAATCGACTTCAACTCTCTATCATCTCTACTGTTCTTTTCATAAGCCCAAGCCTTCACTGGCATTTTAATTCTTTTGATATTGGCAGAGAACTGTTGAGAGGCAGAAGAGCCCTCCCTGGGGTTGTAGGGTACCCAAAGGGATCCAACAAGGTCAAAGAAAGTCTCATCTTTTAACCAGATCTTATTAAACTTAAGCGGCCCAGCTGGTTTAGAAGGTCCATCACGAATCTCCAGAAAAATAGGGAAGTGGTCAGACGAGCCCCCTGAGCCTACCCACTGCCTCAGAAGATAGTTTCTATCCACAAAAAGATCAGACACCAAAAAACGATCCAAACGTTTCTCAACTCTGTTTTCTCCAGTTCTGTTATTCCTCCAAGTAGGTTTTAGAAGAGTTGGCTCAATATCCGGCAAATTATTAATAACCAACTTGTGAGTAAAATAGTCATCCAAAGGGTCTGGCCGAGCTCTGCTACCCCAAACTTCTGTCGGACCTAGAGAAAAATTCAAATCCCCTCCGAGAATAAGGTTTCCTTCCTGTAGCATAGGCTGAGAGAGAAGAGAATCCCAGAAAGGAACCCGGTTCAAATATGGTCCATAAATATTGACCACCGTAAAAAGTTCACCAAAATCAAGAGACGAACAGGTCATTCCCAAAGCCGCTTCCATTCCCCAAAGGTTATGGCACTGCACCGTACGAGAATTCCAACCAATAGCCTGACCTCCAGACCGGCCACGAGCATCCAGGGTAGCAAAAGTCCAGCCACCAAACCAACTTTCAAGTAATGTTTTAATAACCTCGCCCACACCCAAAGTTTCTTGAAGTAGAATGATATCCGGGTGTTCAAGAGATACCACTCTACGAAGTGCTGATCTTTGATGGGGACCAGCAAGACCCCTGCAGTTAAAGGACATAAATTTCATTAACGGCCCCTCTTCTGGGCACGCACCGCTCTAAGCGCCCGATCAATAGTCACATGTTTTCCTTCTAGCAGGTCCATCTTGGCCTTGGATTTTTCTTTAGAAAGATGGGATTTCCTCCCCCGAAATTTACCACTTTTACTCCCCCCAACACCCAACCCTCCCGGGGAAACTTTTGTAAGGGATCGTAGAAAATAACCAGAGTCCGATGAGGTGGTAGGGGAGGAGGAAGAAGGGGGTTCAATAAGGCCAGGATCAGCCTCAGGGGGTAAATCAAGTAGCATCACCCCGTGATTTGGCAGAGTATGTGAAGATGAAGGGGGGTCAAGAGTGAGACAAGTAGGTTCCACCAACTCCATATCCGAGGAGATATTCAAATTTTTTAAAGCCTCTAACCAGTCCAGATTATCGAAAGTAAAGTTTTTTAAAACAAAATGAAAGGAGAGGGGGTTTATGGAGAGAGGAATACCCGCAGTCGATGTCCCTGGTCCCGAGACAGTAGCTGGTTAAGAAGGCTCAATAGATGTTCCAGGTACCGACTTTCCCATAAGTGGCGCATCCCTAACCGGCTCCTGATGAATGTCGTTAGTCCCTTCCGCAGTAGCACTGGGTTCCGATAGTGCAAGGCCAGTAGAGTGAGGATCTACCAATTCCCGGATAAATCCATGTCCCTCATCAGCATCCAAGACCACATTTTGGGAAGGTCCTGATAATGGGATATCAATCGGAGGAGTAGAATCCACAGCAATTGTAGGTTTTTGAGTACCTCCATTTTTCCTCCATAAAGGAAGTTTACACTTAGCAACTGGATGACCATAAGCATGGCAGCGACGGCATCTAAAGGGAACATTTTCATAGTCCAGTTTCTGCACATATACATAGGGTCCCCAGCTGAGGGTAACATCCGGTGCTAACCCATCCCTGATGTTCAAATTTACCAAAATATGTGCAATCTTCCTTTGATGGGATTGTAGAAAACTATAGTCACCATCTAAATAGGTACCAATCATGTTACCAATCCCTCTGAAATGCCGCTCCGACCAGTAGTGGAGGTAAACCGGGGAGCCGAACCCACAGTGGGACTAAATCCAGTTGTTCCCAGCTAGCATCAAACATCGGGTGCCATGGCTTAATCATGACCGGGCAGTGATCCCAGCTCCAGTTTGAATTCAGGACCCATTTAGTATGTTCCGCATTGTGGAAATTGAATGCAAACCAGTTGCAGGTTAATTCCACAACCTCCGGGAGATATCCTAATTCTGCAGCCCAATTTTCTCCCACCCAAGCCTCAATGGTGCGCAGAGAAAAGGATCTGCCCAATGCCTTACCAACCAAGGTGATACTAGTCATCTTGAGCAATTGATGCCACTCAATATCTTCCCCAAGTGTATAGTTGTATTTGGTCCTGCTCAGTTTCAGCCATCGTTTTCTGCCTCGTTTCGCCTTATGTGCAGTATCATCCGAGGAAGGACCTCCCCATTCTTCAGAGCTGGTACCAGAGCCCACACATGGACTAGAAAAACCACGTTGTTCATGTAGTTCCAATAACCCCAGCCTCGAACCTTCCCGCACCTCAACAGTGTTCAAAACAGGGAAAGAGTCCGATGATGGGAATCCAACTCGTTCAATACCCTGATATCCATCGATTGCAGGAGGAGGCCCTTTCTTCCCACCCACCGAACCCTCAAAGGCTGTTATTACCTGTTCCGAAGACCATAGGGACGTCCCAGCTTCCTTCAATGGAGAAGTCGGTGGGATATGGGGTAAAGGAACATTCAACATCCTGGAGCCAGGAGAAAGTGCAAGAAAGTCGGATGGTGAAAACCCTAAGTCCGTTCTGTTCTCGAGAGCAGGTAAACCCTCCACACCACACCCAGCAGAGTAAGCCCCTTCATGCCACCCAGCACCCGTTGGCTGCGTCCAGATGGGCATGTCATCTGATGGGTCGAAGGTATAATCCACCTTGTCATCGTAGGTAGCCATTGTAGGTAAAAACAAGACCACAGTAAAAGAGGTAAACAGGTGCAGTAACAAAAACGAACTAGGGTTTCATAATAATAATAATAATAATTATTATAAAAATAATAATTTCTTTTGAGAAAATTTAAATATAATATAGTAATAATAACAATATTATTATTATTATATTTTTTTTGGAACTGTCTTGATGGGGCTAGGGTTTTAAATTATTGTAATATATATATATATATATATATTGGAATTAGGGTTTTGGATTGGTTGTATTGGTGGTTGTGGAAGTATGGTGGAACGTAGGATGGAGGATGAAGGAATGGAAATGATGAAGGAATGGAGATGAAGACGGACGTGGAGTAGGAAGTTGGTGCACACAGTGGAGTGAATGGAATGCATGATTGGTGGTGACTAGTGGATGGAAATTTAGGGAGTACTCAGGCGTAGAGGGTGATGGGCATGAGAGCATTTTGGACGGAGTGGTGTAGTGATGGGTCGCATAGGAAAGAGTAGAGGGGCATGGCTTATAGAGGTATGGTGTCGACAGAGTGGGAGAAGTGTCGTGGGCGTTGGTGAGTGTGCAGAGAAGGTGTGGGAGGAAGTCACTATAGGGAAATATGTGAGGAGGAAACCAATATGGGAAGGAAGTGATGAGAAGTTGTGGAGGTGGAATGTGGACTGGTATGGGCAGAAAGAAGGAGAGAGGTAAAGGCGACATGAGGAGTCATGATGGAGAAAGGGTGGAAAGAAGGAGATACATAGTGGAGATGTAAAGGGTGTGCACAATGAGCAGAGAGGAGCATAGATTGGAGAATGTGAGGGGAGTAGGGATGAATGCAACAAGGGAAAGTGGCATGAATTATGCAGCGTGGTGCTAGCATCATGGAGATGAGCGCACCGAAATGTGAAGGGAGTGAGAAGAGGAAGCTACGGGTGTTGATATGTGCAGCAACAAAGGCAGGTATGTGCGCACGTGAATGAGAGAAAATCAGTAGTTGGAGGAGAGAGGTGAGTGCGTAGGTAGCAGAGATAAGGGAAGAGTGCAGAAGTGTGAGGTGGGAAGAATGTGAGGATGCACATGTAGGGGGTCGAGGGCAATATGGATGGGGAGCGGAAAAAGGAGGAAATGACATGAATGTTGGATGGGGTGAGAGTAGCGATTGGTGGTTGTGTTGATTGAGAAGGAATTGCAAAGGGAGTAGTGTGGGGGAATGGTGGACCATCTAAGTGCATGCTGGGTGATTGGGGAAGATTGAGTGCTCGATGTGTTCAAAAACATTTTCTCAGAGAAATTTTGATTTTAATGGCTAAAATCCAAATTGAGGTCAAAGACCTAATTTCAAAGAAACTTCGATAATTATGTTTGGCCACAAGCCAAAATTAGAGTGCTCTAATACCAATGAAGTGAATGAAACCAGTTCACTCAAGCTATCCAAACGATAAATAAAAATACTCCATGATGGAATAATAATATATTGATAATATGAAATATGATAAAATGATTTACAAATAAAAAGGCCAGAGTGTAATTAGTCATTGAAGGGCATTTTGTGACTCTTGATAAAGAGTTATGACCTTTTAATGATTGTTGTTATTTCTATTTATTATTTATTATTAATATTATTATATATAATATTGTTTATTTGTGTTCATAACACACCCTAGAAGATGTGGTCAAACAATAGAAAATGAATGCCAAAACCCTAGGTTTTGACTAATCAACCATTGAGATGTAACAACCTCATCCAAATATATGACAAGTCAAAGCTGGCAACTCACTCTCCAAGAAAAATGGACAAAGGAGAGGAGCGCTCTAATAGATATGGTCAAATGAGTAAGTGCAAGGCCAAAACCCCATAGTTTGATCAATCAAACACTCCACGAAGCTATCGCCCTCATTAATCTCCATGAATTAGTGTGCAAACCTCCTCACAATAAGGGCACCCTCATGGAAAACCAAGTCAAAGTGATGAATGCTCCAAGATAAGGTGGCATGTGTGGAAAAAATGGTCCTTGACAAGTCAATCCATGATAAAGAATGCCTCAAATAAGGGATCACTCTAGCAAATGATGATGGCAAGTGTCATAAGGGTCAAGTAGATGTCATAATCCCTATAACACTCTTCTAGAAAGATTCAATAACCTCCTAAAAAATTGCGCTCAAGAGTAAAGAAGCATGGTCCAAGTGTACATTGAACTCCCCAAGTAGCCAAAGCTCATGCAAACTCATCCAAATATCGTGAAAAAGGGTTGGCTATCTCTCACATGTGCCAACATGCCACAAGTCTCCTGCGTGTGCATGAAGAAGGGGGGCACATCATCTAGGAGGGGACATCAAGTCAACTAAAGAGAATCAACCAAGTGTTAGACAATATAATATATGACTTAGGAAAAAATACTATCAAATATGGAAAGCATTAACATAAAATGATTTCAAGTGCACTTTTCTAATTAACTCACTCACTTTTAATTAATTATCCCAGTAACCTTAGAGTTTTTTTTTTTTTTTTTTTCCAAGAAAAAAAAGCGTAATTTTATTTCAAGCCGAAGCGATACAAAATTACATTCTGTAAGTGCATAAGCACAACTGAGTCAAGACCATAGGTCTACAGAAAAAAAGAACATTGTTGTTACAAAAAAAATTTCTAGGAATTTGGGATTTTATAATAATCCTCTAATATCCCTTTCTTCTCTCGCTTCTTTGATTTCACTTCTGTCCATCCCCCCTGCTGAGGTACAACTACAACCATCTCTTTACTCGCCTGATCCTCTCTTGGCTGAACAGGGGTTTTTTCTTTGTCAGAGTCTGAATTTTCTGATTCATGTGCACGCTTTGACCCCGTTAAGGAAGTAGCCATTAGTTGCATGTTTTCCGTGAGTGTTTCCTTACCGGCATCTTTTGAATCTGATTGTTGTGTCTCCACCGTGTCAGCTGTATGTACTATTTCCTCATTGACTTCCTCTTCTTGTTTTTCTTCTGGTTCGCTTTCCTCACCCTCTGAATCCTGAGTGGGAGGAACATATTCTGCCTGCCATGTTTTCCCCTTTGTCTTCTTCCCCTGGCTCTTTTTGGAAGGCCGTTGAGCAAGTGGGCACAAATCTTGTAAATGTCCTGTTAGATGACAAAATCTGCACCTAAAAGCAGTGTTTTCATAGTCCAGTTCCTGGATCCATTTGAGCTTTTCAAATATCAGCTTGATTCTATCCGGTAGACCTTTGCTAAGGTCGATCTCCACACATATTCGTGCATAAGTAAAAAGTCCCTGCTCATGCCGATCAGTATCCCTTTTAATGAACTTCCCAAGCAGATTGCCAATGTCTTCCAGTACTAAATGATGCCAAAAAGGAAGAGGCAGATTTGGCAGCCTCACCCAAACCGGCATTTTGGTTACCACCATAGTGTTGGCATCAAAATCTGGAAACCAAGGGGTTAAGAAAAGCCCTGCTCGTCCCCAAAACCAAGGACCCTGCTCAATGATCTTCTCATATTCTTCCTCGGATTCAAACTGTACAATAAAAAATCCTTTGGAGCATAAAAGAATTTGACAATTTGTTGTCCAATTTGAGTAGATCCACTTATGAAGATCATAAGATCTTGGCCAGAAACCATTAAAACGGCAAATGAGAGCATGTGTTTGAAGATTACAAAAGAGTTGTGTTACCTCTGTATTCTTGACCTCCAAAGATGGGATATCATCCAGTTTCTCCACGATATAGGGCTTGGGTTGTGAGGAATGAGGAGCTGTTGACGTCTGTGGCCCCTTTGCACGAGCTGCGTCTTTGTATGTAGAAGGACCTGCTGTTCCTCTCTTCCCAAACGATCCTCCCCGCAAACGGTACATCACATGCAAAGTGGAGTTCTTGAAAATCCGGCAGTCCTTCAGCCTATCACCCTCATTCAGCACTTTACCTCCATACCGAATGTAAAAGGATATTCGTGAGTATCCCTCTCTCTGCGCTAACATAGATTTTAGAGTCTCCCCTGTATCATTAGCAGTAACCCACACCAAAACTGTTTTCCCAGAAAGCGTTTTTATAAAAATCTGGAAACTTTCATCTTCTACCCCAAAACCAGAGACAGAGAATCGATCTTGTGATTCATACCGTTTTACATCATGTGGATGGGCCGATGATGGTTTCTCCTCAGCGTCTTTTGGCTGGCTAGAAGAGGAGACGACAGGCCATTCCCACCACGACTTTTTAAACCTGTGCTCAAAATAAAGCATACGCTGATCCTGAATGGTCTCTGTTGATTCCTTGTCTGACGGCAATATAGACGGCCGCTCTAACCATATTCTCAGTTTTGTTGAGGATCCAGACTGTACAATCACCACGCAAATCATACCCGTGACAACCAAATCCAAGCCCTTTGATGCAAAGTATTTGCAGGTATCGATGATGGGTTCAGCGAGCTCCTGCAATAACTCCAGATCGGGTTGGAACATTGGGGGATAAAGGGCCTTCATGCAAAAAAAGAGTACGCCGCCTTCACAATAACCATCGCGCCCATTCCTTCCATAATTTAAAAAACCCTGAGATGTATTTGGCGCAGAGTGATCCCAGCTCTTCTGGCCTGTTGTGCCTCCTCGTCTGCCTGGCCAATGATGACGGCCAACCTTCTCAGCAGCTCCCAGAAGGTCCATCCCTGTAGAGCCCCGGCGGCCATGTGCACCGGCGGCAGCTAGGGCAAGGGTTAGGTATTTTGCAGAGCACATCTTTCCTCCTCCCAAAATCCTATAATATTGCATGCACTTAGATATCTAAATATACAATGCATAGTAACCTTAGAGTTACCATGGTGCAACTATAATTGTTTCAGTTTTTCATATTACAACCCTAAGACAAAGTTCATTTCCTAAGTTTCTAAGGAAGGTGAGGGTGATGAAATGAATGTGATGTTAGGGAAAGATATCATAGAAATGTATCTAAGTGTTAGGTTTACCCCTTAGCTTTTAGGAGCTAGGGGTTGATGATTTTTCTTCCATATGTGTGCTTTGGAAGGGAATAATTTTCTTCTTGATTTTCCTTTTCCTTGTGCCATTTTTATGATCATTTTCTTTTTGGTTTTATAAAGTTCTTTTCTTTAGATTTGGATTTGAAAAGTTGGGACATAAGGGTCATGGATTTTGCAAGGGGGGATTTCTCACATTTATCATTTAGCTCCAATTCCCTTAAAGCACTTTGACTCTTATAACTTTGACTAGGCATCATACATAGGTATAGTATAAAGACCTTAGAATATGACATATGATAAGCTAATTGCAAAAGGGACATGATGAAAATGGGTGAATGGCTAGTGAAGTGACATGGGATGAAAAATGGCTAGGTAAAATGTTGTGAATGACATGAAATGAGTGTCACACCTACTTAAATTCCTAGGGATACACCTAACCCACAAGGTCATGCACTTAACCTAATGAAGAATTACAACCACACCATGATGCATCCTTAGCTATGAAACAACAATCTAGGATACATGAGCCATTATAGAGTAACACCATATACCCCCTATGGTAATGTCCACACATAGTAAAGCATTTACCTTGAGTTAACTAGACAACATATGTCATAACATTGGCGTCAACTGAATGTCCCCATATACCTCTGGCACATATCATGGTGGATTGAGTAGGTTGAAGGTGTCTTTGGAAAATATCCATGGCCATAACATATATCTCATTTGTGGAACTGTTGGATGTAATGGAAGATCACATAGGCAATGATCATCAATTCACCCCTGCATGTTCAAGGGTAGCAACAACCATTAATGGTTATTTTGTTTATCGAATCCAAACAATATTTGGGTTATGAATTAATCTCTGACTAATATCTAGATTATTAACTTCATTGAATTTGCTCCTTCAAAATTTGATTTGTCTACCTTGAGTTTTTTGTTAATGAGATACTGCAAGCATTATTGAAAAATGATCAAGGAATTGTAGCAATTGAAATGTTGATAGATCCTTAAATCTCATCATTGTGTTTCTAGTTAGATCATTATCAAAAAATGATTATTCAACTTAACCCATTGAGCTATAAATTTTTTTGAATGCTCATCGTGCAATCAAATTAATTAGTAACAATCACATTGAAGTGTCATCAATGGTTTTTTTGTCCCAACCCTCTTAATTCACTATTTTTCATTTTTATATAGACTATACCTATCCCCTTTGGAGTAATGCAACAATTATTGGTTCGCTGAACAAATCTTACAAGTTAAATAATGTCTATGTTTTTGAAGAAGTTTTTTGTAGAATTGATGTGCTTCAATGAACTAGAAGCCATGTACCAATCATTTAAAGAATTAAAACTCAATGTTTATCCAGGAAATAATTCATCTTCTTCTTATCACTTAGATTACTACCTTGTCTTCTATCTTTTTCTTTGCCGTACTTATTTTCTAGTGGTCTCATGCAATATGTCCTAAGCACGATCCCTTATACACAAATGGCACAAAAAAAATATTTTAGTTGATAACATCTTCAGCGTAAATCTTCCTATCACTTGGTCATTTTATTTTGATGAACTTATCTCTAACATCTAAAGGTTTATGTTATCACACAACTTGTAGTTGTCCCAAAAAGTGATCCTATCTAGGATGGTAGAGGTGTTGGACAACTAAAGAGGTGACCTAAGAGAGCCACGATTCCCAAGGATTGTTGGTTGTCATGCTAATCGAGGTGCTCTTCACCTTAGATCAAGACAAAGCAAGACCAAGGGGGAGGCCCTAGCTAATCAATAAAGGATATCGAACCTACTCAAGACCTTCTAGGGAAATGTGAAAGTGAAAGGAGAGAGATCAAGAGTGAATGGATCTAGATCTAGGGAATGTAAGTGGACAAATGGAGTTAGGGCTTGGTTCAGGAGGCTTATAGAATGGTAAAATGCTCAACCATACATTAAATATGCCACTTATGAGTTCAAATGAATAGACTTAGATAGATCTAATGCCAATAAAAAAAGACCCAAGTGGGGCCCACCCTTAAATTATGGAAAGTGAGTGAAATGGGGCCCACAAGGTGAAATTAAAAGAGGAATGGCACTAGAAGGGTGGCTAAACTATAGATCTGATTATTTGAATAAAAAGTAGCAACACCCAGATGATAGATCTGGAAAAATCCCACTCACCCACAAGTGCGGCCTCCCTTGGAGAGGCCCAATGCCTTAAATCTAGGGGTAAATGGAGTCGGATTCCCACCAAAATTGGTCTCCAAGGTTTATTAATTATTTATGAGGTGGGTTTTAATTATTAACCCCAGATAATCGCCAGATCTGATCAGATCTAAAAACAAGGGTTTTGATAAATGAGGGTTTGAAGTGACCAATGGGTAAAATGCATGAAAATAGATACATACCTTGTATATATTACCTCAAAAGCTTGCGACTACCTTGCAAATTGATAATCCTTCCCAAGTGAGGCAATCAAGAGTGAGATCTAGCTTCCCCAAGTGAAATCGTTATCCCTCCAGAGAGAATAGTGCGCCCTACCTTGCCAAAAACGATCTATGTGAGAATAGATCAAGCATGAAAATGACTATACAAAAAAAAAAAGATGAAAAAGTAGCATCAAATATGTCACGAAGATACAATAATGATACTCCCTGAGACAAAGATTGATCCGAGAGAGAGATATGGGGTTTCCCCATAATAACGCCCTCTTCTATTCACCCTCCTCTTCTACCACACGGCCTCCCTGCAGAAGAAAAAAAAACAAAACGTTTGAACAAGCTAGATCCACAATGATAACACATAGAAAATATTGTATATTCAACTTGCAAGAGAATCCATCAAAGCCAGAGAAGTAGATATGCAAAAATAGTATTTTTATTCCCTGTGTTCAAGAGCCCAAAGGTGCCTTTACAATGAGGGGGTCTCTTCCTTAAATAGGAATGAGAGAGACCAAAATCCTAACCACTTTACAAACAAGTGACGGATATCAAAATATAGATACAATCTAATCAACGACTATGATGTGACGAAACAATAATACATGGATCAACTCACTAAGAGGGGTGCGTACTCACTAGAGAGGACCTAGGGGGGTCGCACCACATAAAAGATGACTAGGACAATTGTAGGAGAACATGGTGGGGCTAGGAGGTATTAATGCCCTTCAATATAATCACCCCATGGCATAATAACATAAGATATGATTCAATAAAATGTCAAAGTGACCAAATGACCAAATCGTGGCCCCCCTCAATGAGAGAATAATACATCAAATAACAACCCAGAGAGTGTGTGGACCACACTGAATGCTGCAAGATGATCTGTAAGGAGTGGGATACATCACAAATGACCTCTGAACAAACCTCATGCAAAAAACTTTCCTCAATTGCCCAAATCGATTTCCTTAATGACCTTTTTATCCCATTTTTATTCCATTGAAAAATCATCAAAATACCTGTAGCTAACTGCCTGGTGTCCCGAACAAAAATATGATTGCACCAACATGTATGGAGATGGGGTAATATGGTAATAACAAGTGGCTAGACCCCCCATCTCCTCTGTAGCTCCCTAGGATAACGTGTTATATCAATGCAACTGCTGGACATGCCATCATGGTAATTTTTAGGGGTGAAATTTCGCCAATTGGCTATTTTCGGGTTTTTTTTCAAAAAATAAATTCGCTATTTGGTCATTTTTAGTCTCTAATAACGCCTATATATACATAAAATATGTTTTTTTATCATAAGTTTCGCCAAAATTTACAAATTTCAGTAGTAAATTGTATGTTACATATTTGATATTCGCCTACCTATCTATATATATGTTTTGTTCAATCCAAAATAATCTCCTAGAATACTATACTTAAGTATAATATTAGAATTCTTAAAAACTACCCTGCATGCCATTTCTGCATGGCAAAATTGGAGAAAAGTGGAAATCTGACTATATCATCACTGGGAGTGCTTGTAACTAATAACTAAGTGTTTCAATGGACCCAGAAGGTCCAAATATACTAGAGATGAGTACCCATACACCCTGTAGCAACCTGTATAATCATCTATAGCCTCAACCATACTTAGACAATATAAAAATAATGGTCTGGAAATAATAATAACCATAAAAAAGTACATCAACCATCATATGAAACCTATGTCCACTGTATGGAATCATCAAAGGTGTATCACATAACCATTAATCATCGTCATATAACATCACTGGTCCAACTCATCTCGTATCCCATGGTTGACTTGGTCAAACTAGGTTTGGCCAAGTCAAAATTGATCAAAATATGACCCAGGCTAGAAAACCTGACGCTGCAAGTGCTAATGGTTAAGGCATGATCTTTTAATCATTCTGATAGCAAGACTTAAATTATTAAACGTCATTTTACTGGAAATTAATAAATAATTATACCAAATACAAGTTTAAATAATCATTTACTCAAAATAGAACCTGAGGAATATACTCATTTTGTAGACATGAACATTTTGCTAGCAAAGGGTGAGGGTGAAGAATGTAAGGCTAATATAAGGGGATGACTTGACTGACTCAACACTGTGATACTTTGGATAAGGGAAAGGGAATACACACTTAAGCATATGTCAGATACTAAACACACATGGAATGGCAGTGTCTCACAAGTGGAATAAGTTGTTCAGAGAAGTGCTTATTCAACCTTGGCAAATGTCTACATCTCACATCCAAGCTGAAACAACTCCGTGAGGATCTTTTCTAGAATCGCTATGGCTGGGTGCCCGGCTAACCGTAACTTGAGGTTCTAGGGGACACTTAGAATTAGCCATCCCTTACTCCATCTCACATCACAACCCATAGGCTCTGTGAGGAACTAATCATTACATTTAATTTATGGTCAACAGTCTTTGGATTTAGCATACATTTAACCATTGCATTTTTTAGGCCTTTATGACCCTTTTTGGATTTTGCATGTGCTTAGAAGCACAACTAATCGCAACTTACATCCAGGGTGTTTTAACATTTCAATTTCCATAGTCCTCTTTCATTGTGCTACAAAACACAATTTTATTTGTTTCCATGGGCTTGCATAAAATATAATATAATAGTTTCCATATGCATGTAATAATGGTAGTACAATTTGCTTCAGGTTTTAGCCAACACAACTCAAGCAACTAGGGGGATTTTCCACAATCAGGACCAAACATCGGGGCAACCGACTAGAGTGATCAAGGTATCAAATCCAACTCACCTTAGCTCAAGAACCAACACCAACCGGTACCCCTGGCCTATAAGGATCAAGGCTTCAGTAAGTTTTGTTGCCAACTTAGAGCCGAGACATAAACTAACAGGTATGCTATCCAACACATAGGAAAAAGTGGGGAGGTCCTCCATATCATAGGATGAGGTGTAAGTCAGGGTGAAAACCAAAAAGGGAGAGATAACAGATGGATGGGGAAAGTGAAGGTGATGCCTAAGCTAGCAAGCCATAAAGGTGGGAATGATCATGTCCACACTCCTAAGAGGGTAAGACCAATGAGCATAAAACAAGAGCTTCAAATTATGAGTAATACGACCATTTAGATAATCAATAATAACCACATCCGTGTCATACATATATAGACACTGCCATATCACAATCACTAGATACTAAGTCAAGCTACCAAAATGACCAAAAGAGCAAGATAATCAAAACCAATGCACATCATATGCCTGCTGGGTCATATACCTGTACCTGCCATCTGGAACATCTATAACCATTGAATACACTACTGCTGAAACTCTGGGCATTGCACTGCATGGGCTAAAAGGTCACCTCGATCATCAAATCTGAGGTCATGTGGCTTAGTCTTGGCATAAGGTTCACTGCATGAGGCTGATATGGGGCTGTTCTGATATGTGAATGATCATCAAAAGTACTGCTCATCATAGGCTGATCTCATCAAAACTGTGTAAAGGCCTGGCTCAAAAATATACAATGAACTGCTCTGCAATCATGGTAGCCCGACTACTATGGATGTGATAACAATTTCCATTCAATGTTTCGATCTTACTTGTTTATGCTCTTTCATAATTTTTTTAAAATTTTGTGCGACACTTCCTTACCGATTTTTGCACAAAAAATCTATCTAGATTTGATTCTTCTAATAGTTTAAATATGTGGAATTGCTTATGCAATTATATCTTAGCTAACAATCTTGAGAGTTTCAACTTTCCAACGTAGTTCTTCCTTACCTTCATACTTTCAACTGCTACTGCGTATGACTACTTTCAAACAAATCTTGAGATTCCTTCATTCATTTTGATGTTGAATTTTAGATGTAAGAGTGCCATGCAAAGATGGTTTTAGTACCACCAAGTTTGTTGCATGTTTTAGGTTGGGTTAATTTTTTTGTGGATGAGTTTAATTGGAATTTGCTTATGGATTATGGTTTTGATAAGCAAGTTGCCTTTGTTTTCTTAGACCCACAACCATAGATCCATTCCATGGGTATCCCACGAAGCTATACAATGGCTACAACAACCATGGTCTTTACAATGGCTTTGCACCATCCTTTACCTTTACAAAAAGTTAACCACAAGTTAGACTATTTTATTCATTAATTTTACTTAAATGCACAAAAAAATAGATTTTTTTATAGCTTGATTCTTTTGTCTTTCATTGTTTTATATGAGGTTTTCAATGTTATTGCATAATGTTTGTGTAGTTGTTCAATATGAAGCTAGATCATTTTGTTTGTAAATGTCACAACAACATTTTCGAATTTGGGGACATATGACACTATAAGTTTTTGATGTTTTAATATAAAGATTTGTAAAAAGAATAGTCCTATTTTTGTTGCTACTTGGTACATATTTCTAATTTGTTTGAAAAACTAATATTTATTACCTATAAATTCGACATATAATTTACAATAACTCTAATGTAAATATGAACATACTTTTAATCATTATGATATTTAAATTTTACTTTACAACCATACAAATACTTTTTTTCTTTTAATAAATTTATAATAAAACAATATGATAATATTATTACCACCTTTTACAATAATAACAAAATGTATTTTAACTTTCTTTCTATCATCTTCCTAAACTTTAAAAAACTTAAAAACATTACCAAATTATAAAATCTTGTTTATATGTTTAACACTATTTTCCTCATTTCCTTAAAAAAAATTTAATATCTATTCAAAGTTTTCCCATACGCTAAATATACCTAAACACAACATCATTAACTTTTCATCATCACTCTTCCATAGATCAGGTCGAAAGCCTTAAATCTATTCATCTTATAAAATCTTGTTTATATGTTTAACACTATTTTCCTCATTTCCTTAAAAAAAATTTAATATCTATTCAAAGTTTTCCCATACGCTAAATATACCTAAACACAACATCATTAACTTTTCATCATCACTCTTCCATAGATCATGTCGAAAGCCTTAAATCTATTCATCTTAACCATCCACTATTCAAGTGGATAAAGGTGTGCATATCAGATATGTATAAATCAATAGTTTCATATTAGAGGTTTTGTACATAGATATATTTACATAATAATAATAATGATATATGTAGTTTTGCTCTCGTAAAACATAATTTTTAAGAAAACGAAATGGTTAGTTTTGTTTTGTCTTTGGTTGAAAAAATTGTAAAGGAAATGAGAGCTTTTCGTAATTCACCTTAAAAACAAATATACGTGTCTCCCTTGGTAAACCAGAGGGACACGAAAACTTATCCACGAGGAGGGTCTGTGGAGAAGCCACCAATGGCGACGACCTCAATTTGCTCCAGGTTCTTGACCTTTTCACTCTCCAATACGACCTCCACTTCCAACCATGTCAATTTCATCAGCAGCAGCACTTCCGCCAAATTATCATCTCTATCATCATCTGGATTTTGCCCAAAACGCTCTCTGCTACTTCCCACAACTAAGCTTTCCTTCCAATGCAGAATTCGTTGCCCTTCAATCGCAATGGCAATGGCCTCGGAACAACAACCAGACCCAGAAGAAGAAGAAGCAGAGGAAGGAAGAGTAGAAGGCGAGGACCCTTCAGAAGAAAGCCTTGAAGGCGCAGCCCCTTTGCGGACTAGTACTGTTTACTATGATAAAAAACGCCCTGAGACAGAACTAGAAATCGCTGCAGCGTACGAGGCCCTCTATGGGCCGGCCTACAGTGGAATCAGTGTGCTAGGCAATGATGTGGATGCGGTGGATAAGCACAAGGAGAAGAAGGGATTTAGGCTGACGAAGAAGACGGACAAGATAAAGGATGGGTTCGAGGAAAGGGTGGTGCAGGTGAGGAGGGTGACCAAGGTGGTCAAGGGGGGAAAGCAGATGTCCTTCAGGGCCGTAGTGGTGGTCGGCGACAAGAATGGTAAGGTGGGTGTGGGCGTGGGCAAGGCCAAGGAGGTAATTTCTGCCGTGCAGAAGTCCGCTGTGGATGCAAGAAGACATGTTGTTACCGTGCCCATGACCAAGTATCTCACATTCCCTCACAGGTCTGAATACTCTCTGCCCCTTCTGCTCTTCTTTCTCTTTGTGTATTTTGCTTTGGGCATTATGGGTAGTCTGATTTCTGGTTTAGGTTTTCTAGAGATAGCTTTGTTTGGTTTGGGTAAGCTTAACAAAAGCATGAGGGGCTTTCACACTCTTAACATTATGATATATCAATTTTTGGGATTGCTGTGTAGAGTATTTAAATTTATTGATTGATATATATGAACCGTTTTACTACATCATGGTATGCTCACTAAGAAGTGGAATTGAAAGAAATAAAATCAAAGAAGCAATTTGATTGGATTACCATGAAAGGGTTGCCACACTCGCACCGTTGCAATGGCGATGACAGACAATGCATACAAACCATGGTGAACAATCCATTGGGGCATAATGTGTGCAACCCATGTAATTCTCCTCTATGATCATAGTTTTCGATCACAATCCATTGGGTCACAATGTGTGAAACACATGTAATTCTCATTTATCAATCAAAGTTTTCAAAGTCGAATTTCTGTTGTAATCATAGTTTTTTTTAAGTGTTTAAGTAATGCACCATGCACTTGCCTATGTATTGGTTTACAAATTTCTTTACTTGCTTTTATTGGATCCAATTTGGAGTGTGTTGCTGCCTGGATACACACCTTGGGGGAACGCGGCAGAAATCTTCAAGCTGCTCGGTGTGGCCTTGGGGGAAAGTAAGAGTCAAGTGCTGTCACCTGGAAACTTGACTCCTCCGTCTAGGCTTATCCTAGCGAAGCCAAAGGGGGTGGTCCCTATAAAAATAAATCTAAGGTTATTTAATCTAAAAGAAGGAAAACAATCTATTCTAGGAGTTAAATAAATTTTTCCAACTACAACAACAATATGAAAGACTGAAGTTCACCAACATAAAATATCAATCATTATCATCATTTTGCATAAAAAGATAAGAGTAGGATAGTAAGCAAATAGACCAGTGCCCAATATAAAATATGCTTATTGCAAAGTGTAAATGCTTTGTAAAGTAAATGCTGTGTCGGGAAAGTATTGTAGTTGTCTTTGTTGGTAAATTTTATGATTATTAGTGAGTATTAAGGGAGTGGGTTTATTGTTGGTTTGACCCAATAAGACTAACTTTCTTGGACTGAGTGCTAAAGCAGCTTTACCAAGTGTCCAACGGGGCGAGGCATAACCTGCTTAAAGCAACTCCCTGACTCTGTGGTAATCACCCTTTGTGACTTCCCGAATCCTCAAAATTAACTTATGTCGATTTCTCTATTAATCTAATGCTTACCTCCCTTTTTGGATTGACCAAGTGGTTGGACTAAGCCGCAATGGTCCAGAGCATACGGGGAAAATAAGCTTGTGTTCGTTTTAAAAGAACCAAATTTTAATGTTTTCTATCTTTTTTACTAACGACAAAGGATCTCTTTTCGAACACTGCTTTGTCGGACAATCCCTTACACAATGTCAACTTATGTGGATTTCTCTATTAATCTAATGGTTACCTCCCTTTTTGGATTGACCAAGTGGTCGGACTAAGCCGCAATGGTCCAAAGCATACGGGGAAAATAAGCTTGTGTTCGTTTTAAAAGAACCAAATTTTAATGTTTTCTATCTTTTTTACTAACGACAAAGGATCTCTTTTCGAACACTGCTTTGTCGGACAATCCCTTACACAATGTCAACTTATGTGGATTTCTCTATTAATCTAATGCTTACCTCCCTTTTTGGATTGACCAAGTGGTCGGACTAAGCCGCAATGGTCCAGAGCATACGGGGAAAATAAGCTTGTGTTCGTTTTAAAAGAACCAAATTTTAATGTTTTCTATCTTTTTTACTAACGACAAAGGATCTCTTTTCAAACACTGCTTTGTCGGACAATCCCTTACACAATGTCATACTTAGGAGAGCAATGTCAGATTTATTAAAACAAAGCTGAAAGCAAATTGTTGTGTGTGTGTGAAAAAGTGTAAAAAAGAGAAAATTGTTAAATTTGAAATGTGAGATCCTAAGTGAGTCAATGGCCCAACAATTGGGTTTGACCACGACGGTTAATTTTAGCTTTGTATGATTTTATTATTAGCGAAATAAGCAAACTAAACTAAAAGTCACACCACAAAAATAGACTACACAAGTCCCCAATGGGGATGGGTCTATTTGCTTATCATCCTACTCTTATCTTTTTATGCAAAATGATGATATTGATGGATATTTTATGTTGTTGAACTTCAGTCTTTCATGTTGCTATTGTAGTTGGAAAAATTTATTTAACTCCTATATTAGATTGTTTTCCTTCTTTTAGATTAAACAACCTTAGATTTATTTTTATAGGGACCACCCCTCTTGGCTTCGCTAGGAGTAAGCCTAGACGGAGGAGTCGAGTTTTCAGGTGACAACACTTGACTCTGACTACACCGAGCGGCTTGAATATTTCTAGCGCATTCCCCCCAAGGTGTGTATCCAGGTGACAATAGAGTGCACTTGGTGGGACTTACCCTTGTAGTCTTCTAAAGCCAATCCTTGAGTGACACAGTGCAAGTGGTTGTTCAACTTCATGCCCGTGGAGTTACTGTGTTGTAACTACTTGGGGGTTTGCTTTTGAATGTCTCAAGATGTGCTCTACAACTTTGAGGTGCCTTTCTTCAAAGGGTCATTGCATGTCATTCACGTGCTTTGTTTAAAACAAACCATACTATAGATGTTTCTCCCTCACGTGTTAGCTTCTCCCATCAATGGAAAATTATGGATGAGTTGCATCGACTCTACTATTTTATTCAACAAGATTCAAGACGTGACAAGTTTAGGCACCCCTTTGGTGAGCATGCATTAGACCTGTAATCAAACCAACTTACTTCTCCTTTAGGGACTCATAGTTGTCTACCATAACCACCTTGCTCTAGACTAAGTGACTGTTTTACTCAGAATCGTCTGTCATAGATTCAATTTGAGCTATTGGGTTATTCCTTAGAGTGATAAGAATTGAGTGTGGTCTCATTGCCTTCTTGTTTCGCTCTAGCCTTGTTTATGTAGATTTGGGACCCAACTCCCTTTTGATTGCCATGACTAATAGGGTTCACTCCTACCTAGGTTTGTTTCGTTGGAAGGATAGGGCCTCTGTCAACAATATCATTTA
This sequence comes from Larix kaempferi, assembly GCA_027924585.1. Classification (NCBI taxonomy): domain Eukaryota; kingdom Viridiplantae; phylum Streptophyta; class Pinopsida; order Pinales; family Pinaceae; genus Larix; species Larix kaempferi. The sequence continues at coordinate 17,180,833 of BSBM01000070.1, forward strand.
ATGTTATTGGGTCATTTTAGATAGATTAGTTCTCTAATCACGATTTAACATTTGGTGCTTTTAGTGATTTTGACAATCGATTGATCACTTTCGTTGGTGTTGAAGATTAGGGTGTTAGAAATTTTTAGTGGTCATTTCCTCCCATTTCTTCCAAAGTGTTTATTGTGATATTGTTTATACGTGAGTGACAGTGTTGATTTCCATTTGGTATTTTGAGATTATCTTCATCCACCTTACAACAATCAAGGTTCTCTCACTTTATTGGATCATGTCTTAAGTGTCTTTATTTTGTTCAAAAGACCATTTACAACTAGTCTAAACCTAAAACATCGTAAAGGAACACTGAATAAGACAAAGTATATGGAATTGGAAATACTTATCTTTTCATTGTGAGCAATTTAAATTAGAATCAAGTACTTCACCACCCAGCCATAGGCACTCTTGAGTACCACCCTTGAGTTGGGGTCACAATTTTTTTCTGGGGATTTAGGCCCATAGGCTACACGAGCAATATATTATGAAAACTGAACACACAAGGAAACCAAGAACACAAAGAAAGAATTGAAAGAGAGAAAATGGTTCTTTTGTATTATCAAATGAATAGAACAACCTTCTCTTTTATAATGATGAGATGAGATCAACTCTAACTGAACAAACCCTAAAATGACTTATGCGTACTTTAATAAAATAATTAAACATAAAGTAATTTAAAGTCACTAAGTGACTTTATTCATATGCCTAAGTCTATAGTCTAGATGACCTTTATATTCTAACACCTGCCCTTAATGGTCAATCTAGAAAATACACCAAGTTTGTCCCTGAATTTTACAAATTTTGCCAGACCCAAAGAGTTGGTGAGAATGTCTATAGTTTGATCCTCTGTAGGACAGTATTGTAGCTTAACTGTTCCATCTTCTACAAGCTTTTGGATGGAGTGACAATGAACGTCAATATGTTTGGTATGCTCATGGAAGATAGGATTCTTTTCCATCTTAAGAACTCCCTAATTATCATAGTACAATAGGGTAGGCTTGTTTTGTTGGATCTTCATATCTACAAGCAACCGACTGAGCCAAATTGCTTCACATGCATCTTTCAATGCTGCTCGATATTCTGCTTCGCTTGAAGAAAGAGAGACAACATGTTGCTTTTTGTTGGTCCATGTAACTACTCCAGTGTCAAGACTAAAAGCATAGCTTGAGGCAAATTTCATATCATATATTGATCTTTCCCAATCTAAATCTGTATAACCACACAACTTAGATTCTTTGTGTTTGCCATATAGAATGCCAAAATCTAATGTTCCTTTCACATATAATAGCAATCTTTTTGCTATTGTCCAATATTCTACCTTTGGAGCGGTCATGAATGGGGAGATGTAGTTGACTGCAAAACTCAAGTCAGGTCTAATGGTTGGAAGATAGATCAAGCTCCTCAGCAGTTGCTTGTAAACTGATTCATTAATTGTCTTAGAATCAGTCTTGGCCAAAAGTTTCATCCCTTTGTTCATAGATGTAGATGATATGTTGCAATCTACCATCGTGAACTTGTCTAACAAACTTTTGGCATACTTTGTCTGTGAAACAAAAATATGTTTATTTGTTTGCCAAACTTCTACACCTAAGCAGTAATGTAGGGGGCCTAAGTCAGTCATGTTAAAAGTTGCACATAAATTGGATTTTACCTATGATATTGCCCCTGCCATGCTACCTGTGATGATGATGTCATCTACATATATCACAAGAATAATTACATCATCTCCAATGCTTTTGATGTAAAGATTGGGATTTGAAGGACTCCATTGGAACCCTTTTTCAGCCAAATACTTGTCAATTTTGATATACCATGCTTTGGGTGCCTGCTTCAAGCCATAGAGCTTTGTTCAATCAACATAATAGATGTTCTTTCTGTTAAATTTTGATTAGGGTTAGTGTTTGATGCAGAACAATAAAATAGTCAATGTACTTTAATGCAAAAAATTACTTTTAACAAACTAATACTGAGACGAAATAATACAACAGTAAATAGAACTGAAACATAATTTTCATCTCTTTCAACTTTTCATCTTTAACACTACCAATTGGATCACCATGTTAAAGTAATCTTCAGTAACATGTAACCAGCAATATAAGATTAACAGTAACAAGTACAATTAATAACAAGTTAGGGTACTTACCTTGGGTGTGAAACCCTTCCTGTTTTATACTCAGAAAATTTACTTTCAGACAAAACTGTGCCTCTTAGAGGCCAGCCAACACTAGGAACCAGCTGACCCTACTAAAGGGTAAGTACAAACCAAAGAGAGAGAGAGAACTGGCTGAGGTATAGTCAATGACAATCAGAAACACAATGAAAGTCTCAAGCAGAACTTAGCACAAACCTCAACAAACCTTGACACCACAGATCTGACCACAATTAGATCTCATACAGATTTGATCAAAGACAAGGTAAGGCAGATAAAACAAAAAACAAATTAGATCTGAAATAATAAGGTCATACCACAGTGGGTTTCCCAGAAAGGGTCACGACCTCCTCAACTCACAAAAACAAACCTATATAGTCCACGACTTCCATAGGTCAACCCTTAGCTGACTACGACCCTCTCAATAACCAAGAAGATTGATCATAAACAGTTAGTAAGGGCAGCAGGTCTCTACAATAAACCCTTACACAGGTCCAACAGACCTCAGCAAGCTTTTGGTTAGCAGATCTGACTTCAAAAACTTAGAAGGCAGATCGGATTTCAGTGAAGACTTCAACAGGCTTAGTGATAGCAGATCGGGTCTCAAGTGGATCACGGCTAGACAAAAAAATAGAGCTCGGCGGAGTAGATCAGAGTTCCAGAAGTCCACGGATTAGTAAATCTAGGCTTACGGCCTCTTTAATAAATACATATGCAGCAGATCGGGTCTAGAAAACACTTCAACAATCAGATCGAAGGCAGAGTAGATCTCAGGTAGTGTTCGGCTAGGTCACAACTGTCACAGCCTTATACAAACAGGTCACAAGACATCAAAATGGATCATGTTTTCATCACAGATCAAACCCTGGTTGCATACAAAAAAATCTGAACTTGATCAGCAGGTGGGCGGCCTTCAAACTTGAGTGAACAACAGTGATATCCTTGATGTCAAGCAGAGGAAGGAGCAAATCTAATGATAGATGATAATAATGAGAGAGAGATCTCAATTAAATAGAACATTGATGACTTCTAGAAGCATCATAATTAAATCTTAGGGTTCCATAGATTTAGGAGGGTACCATTTAGTTAGGACAAAAATAAAGTCACAAATTATATAGATATAAAATATAAGTGACTTAGGTGGGTACCAACACATTATAGTTAAAATAATAAAGTCACATTTAATAACATAAAATAAAGTAGAGTGTCTTAGTTGGGTACTAGGGTCATACAATTAAATAGGTGAGGGTACTATGACCAATCAATATGGTACAAGTCAAAACCATACAAACGAAAGTGGGTAGCTTGACCCATAACCCCTAGGACCAAAGGGTGTACCTCAAACGAGGACAAACAACCATAGTACCTGTTGCCTCCGGATACGCAGCTTGGGGGGGGAAAGGGGTTAGCGTGGCAGAAATCTTCAAGCCACTGAGTGCGTCCTTGGGGGCAAGCAAAGAGTCGAGATACTGTTACTCAACACTCAACTCCTCCGTCTAGGCCAACTCCTAGCGAAGCCAAGAGGGGAGGTCCCTATGAAAATAAAACTAAGGTATTTACACTAAGTTACGGAATGAAAATGAATCTAGGAGTTTGAAGACGAATTAACACTAAACCAGAGATTGCAACTATGAATTAAATCAACAACAAGAAATAGATAAACCCATCTAACACATTGATATCATTTAATTGAATAAGTGCGATTGTTGCAGATTGTACTGGTGCCAAATGGATACACATTAGTTTGGAGTGCTATTGTGTCGTGAAAGTATTGCAAGAGTCTCGTTGGTTAGTTTTAATTGATTTTATTATGATGTGTGGATTAGGGAGTGGGTTAGTTTTTGGTTTCGCCCAACTCCAACTTAGTCTTTCGTACTGAGCGTAGTGACAACTATACCAAGGGTCCAACTGGGCGAGGCATAACCTGCTTAAAGCAGCCCACTGACTCTATAGTTAGTTTCACGCGACCTTCTGAGTTCTAGTGATTAAGTTTTTGTTGGATTGCCCTATTAAGCTAGTCACTCAAGTCCCTTTCTGATTGGCCAACTGTTCAGACTAAGCTGTAGCAGTCAAGAGCATACGGGAACTCAATTCTTGGTAAATTTTATCAATTTTATTTGTGAGTTGCTTAACTAATTAAATCCCAAGAGTCTTTTTTCCACACACTACTAACTGGTGCAGTACTTCGGGAAAGCAAGGGTGTTTATTTCGGAATTGCAAGCAGTAAATATCAAAGTAAAAAAAAAAGATGAAGTAAAGCTAATCTATATAGTCCTTGAGGACAGATTGTGTGCATGTGTTATTTTAATCTAATGCTTGCATAAGGAAACTAATCTAAAACAAAAATTACAAAGAAAAAACAATCCCACGAAAAAGACACAGATCCCCCCTAGGGGGATGGGGTGTTGGCGCTGGATAGCCCACTTGCTCTTTCTTTTTATTTATAGATTACATTGATGTCAGAAAAATGCCTTGGATCTTTACAGATATAGATCCAAAGCCTTACAAAAATGCTAGTACAAGTCACCGGATGAAGCTAGGATGCTCCGAGAAGCCCCGAAATGGCCCAAAACTTGATTTTTCGCTAATTAAATTCCAAAACCTGCTAAAAAGTAAAAAATTACAGCGAACAAATTAGTGCTCAAAAGTGCCCAAAATCACTTTAGAAGTGGGGTTTTGGGCAAACTAAAAATTTGTTGAAAATTTTCTAAGTAAAAATATTTACAAAAATGACAAAAGGATCTCAAAAGAACAAGTCCTTTTGAGGATCTTGGCTTGCTTTTTAGGGCAGCTGATGAAGCACTTTTAATTTGCTAGATATGAAAGTCAAACCAACATAAAAGTATCCCTTGCACAAACCTCAAGATCAACTTCAAACTAGCTTGCATAAAGGAAAACTTTCTGCTAGATCTAGATGTAAAATCAACGTTAATCAAATTCTTAGATCTATGCATGCAAAACTATAACAAAAGTCTGATTTTAAATGAAACCTTAATAGATATATCAAATCTAAGTTATAGCATAAAAACAAGTAACCAAGTAAGAAATATAATTTGAAGTGAAGGAGAGAGGAAAGACACAACTCAAAGCTTGGGAACTTTGGGCAATGGCTCTTGATGGTGGAGAGTGGAAGGACTATATCTCTTCGAAAGTGCTTGAAAATGAGGAGGACGCAACCGAGTTCAACCCCTTCTCTAATCTAGGCAACCTGCAGCTTAGAGATTTTTGTACACAAAATGGTTAAAACGGGCATTGGTGTAGCCTGCAGCGGAAACTTAGAAAGCATGCAATCAACCTAGATTAAACATACATGTCTAAGAGATCTACTACAACCAAATCATAAGAGCATAAATCAAACTAGAATTTCTCTTACCTACTGGGAGATAACTCCTATTCTAAGGCCAACACTCAACCAAAGGTATACAAAAATAAATAAATACATATTACCTCATAACGAAACAATGATCATCCACACACTTGAGCCATACACCACATGAGACCTCCAAAGCCTTTTTATTATTCCAAATGATATTACAAATACAGAAGTAGAGCTTGAGCGGCCTTTCGGTCCTCTGACCATGAGCAAAAGAGAGCTAAAGCTCTTGCTTAAATAGGAAAAAGAGAGCAAACCCCAACGGGGGCGAATTTGCCAAGTGTTGGAGCTTTTTGAGATGATTGGGGGTGCACTGGAGTGAACTAGAGGTGGTAGGCTCCACCTCTCACAAGGTAGGTCACCCCCCCTCTTTCTGTGACACATATACAACAAGAGGTGAGCCCTATCATGGATAAATATGCCTCCTTAAGGAGAAATTCGCCCCTCACTGGAGATCCACTCACTGTGATTCGATTTGATTTCCAATCAGCTGGATCATGATTGATTTAGTCTCCGATATTGATTGCTAAGCTAACTGGGCCTTCAGTTGGACAAATTTCCTTCAATTTAGGAAATTTGATTTTCTCAATATCTTTAATTATTGAATTAAATAATTCTCTGCAATTAATTTAGAGAGAATTTTATTTAAGTGAATAATATTCACTTAGAACTTAGGAAAAGTGGGTTTAGGGGTTTAACGGGTGCTCCGGGTTAGAAAACGAGCACTCCCATGGCAAATTCCACCTCCTAACCACATTTTTATCATATTTTAGATTTTTTTAATTAAATCATTAAAAAAGCCCGTAAAATGGAGAAAAATATTTTTGTCAGAATTGTCTAAAAATCCTAGGGGACCTAGTGCATGTCCATATGACTCAATATTGATGGCTAGTATGTAAAAATACATAGACACTTAGGCTTTAATAACCTCCCAAGGTTTGACCACCAAGGAAAATACTCCAGCTTTGGAGGTGTGAGTGAAAAACTCAGGAATTATACGTCACTGAAGCGCAATGCATAATTCCTAAGGAAAAAACACTCTAGAGTATCCCCTTGACAGATAAACCTAAGTTAAGTCAAGCCTGTTACAAAAAGACCATGCTTAGACCAACTTATTACAATTCCCCATGGGGGTATGGACATGCAATTTTTTTGAAAAAGGGCCAAAATTTGGCTTGATGGATCTCGAAACACTGATGATGAACAATTAGATTGTTCAAGTCTTCGACAGTTCACTCAGAATCCACTAAGTGCAATTTTAGTGGGTAACAGTACCCATAAGACCAAAACATCAAAGGTGGTACAAATAAAAAAATAACTCAAGGTGGGTAAATGACCCTATTGACCACAAGTCAAAGACAAGGTACCACAAAATTAATAATCAATAGGGTGTAAGGACCAAAAGTAAATCAACCAAAGGCGGAGACGGTACAACCAATCATCTCTCTCAGAAATGTACAAATGTTCCATATAACCTGAAAGTTCAACATCACCGTATAAGGAAGGGTCCACACTGGATGATGTGATCATGTGGTCCTCTAGACCGCTCCTCAGGTCAAATGCTAGTGGCTCCATCAAGGGGTGGCTAGTCCCTTGAGAAGATCATCGAACTCAACCATCTCGAAGACCTAGGAGAAGAGGACATCACACATCATCATCTTGGTAACTGACCAAGAACCTCCATTCTCAAGGAATGGCTCTCAGCCCTAGGCTGAGATTTCAGTCCTAGATTGAATGTTAATCAACCACCTGCAAGACCTACTTGGTCCTTGTGACCAAGAATCTGCCTGGTCCTAGACCAGGATTTCTTTGTCTTAACCAGTAGGATTTGCTTGGTCCTTGTGACCAAGAAACTGTCTGGTCCTAGACCGGAATACCCTAGAGACAAATAGGGGCCCTAGCCACATGCTAGGGACTTTGCCATGGCATCAACCTGCTTGGTCCCCGACCATGAACCCCATGATACAGCTGGGGGCCCTAGGGTGCCTTCTAGGGTCTTACTCTTTACTTTGCCTGATTAACTTGACCAGGAACCCTAGTTAACTGACTAGGGCACCATCCTCTCTGAGAATGGGTCTCGCAGCTGCACTAACTTTAACACTTTCCCTAGAATCTGAAAACCTTAGGGATAGTACATGTATACTTCTCCCTCCAAGTCTCTATTGAGGAAGGTGTTACCTTCTAGGTTCTCACTCTAATGTGCAAGTCCTAACCATACACTTGAGAACTCGAAGGTGTCTTTAGATAAGCTATCCACTGTCACCTCGGTAGCATTATCATTTTCTCTTAGATCCCTAAGTGTTTTGCTAGGATAAAACATAAAACAAATCATTGACACACATAACACATGCATTGCAATTGCCTTAGGTCTTGGAGATCCAATTTTGGAGCACAACCCTCACGCATAGTTCTAGTCTACAACCATTTTTCCTCACATAATTCCAAGCTTATGTAACTATTTTGTCTTCATATAGTTTCATGCTTATATAACTTGGTGAACCTCTCACACAATTTTGGGCTTGTATAGTAACCAAACGACCCTCACACAATTTTAGGTTCTACATTGGTCCTTTGAGAACAAGTTCCAACAAATACTCAAGTTAGGTCTAGTGGTTCAAATACTCATACACAAGGGAACATAAGAGAGTAAGTATGCAAGTATTAGAGAGGGGATTCTTGGAATTGTGCACATATTTGTACACTCATTTGTATTACTATATATAGATTACAAAATAGTGATTCTTGGAATTGTGCACATATTTGTACACTCATTTGTATTACTATATATAGATTACAAAATAGTGGGAGAGTCATTAAGTTTGACCATGTATTTAATAAAATACAATAATGTGGATGAGTGATCAATTTACTCTAAGTCATCCGAAAGAGATAAAGTACAAATTAAAAAATGTACAAATATATTACATGTTCACATATGTTCTTTAGATAGTTTCATCAATTCCTCCTTTGAGAGGAAATTGTCGCTGATTTTTGTTGTAGTTGGGGTACAACCCTTCTAATGAAGGGATTTGTTGTAGTTGGGGTATAACTCTTCCAATGAAGGGCTTTGTTCTAGTTGGGGTACAACCCTTCCAATGGATGGATTGGGTTTGATGTACATGGGGTCTTTAGACAAACCCATGTCCTAAATAAAGGAGAGTGCTTGAACGAATTGTGGAAGAGAATATGTTCATGAAATAACTTTGGTGGAGGTCCTCCTTGTTGATTGGAAAAACTTGAAGAAGCATGCTGAAAACCAAGAAGGAGAAGCATTGTTTTAGAAGGAAAATGAACAATAGGAACATAGGTAGTGGGGTACTCAAAACGTTGAACTCGTATTGTCACATGTGGAAGCAAGTGGCAAAGTGAATCCTTGTTTGAAGCAAGACGAGGATCAAGAAGTCCTCCCTACTTGATTTGGAAGATCCCATGAGGTATTTGGAAGATGGGAACATTGTTGGGTGAGTCAAACACTGCGAGAGCAACTACGAATGGACAAAAATAGGTAGGTTTTATTGATGGCATTGATACTTGAGATGATGATGTGGAAATGAATTATGGATGAATCTCTGACACCATAAGTTTGGCATGTTGTGGAGTCTAAAAACTTAAGAGTCTACAACTTCTCAATTTTGTGAGCAATTGGAAGCATTGGTAGTGAAATATGTTTTTGTAAAATAGGAGGTGTGGGAACACATTGTAGTTGGGGTTGTTGTGGCTCATAATATTTAGCAGTGTTCCACGGGGACATGCCCTGTAGGGTTGGGGACGCGTTCCTACGTTTCTTGCGTCTCGGGGACGGCGAAACTCCATGTGAAACGTTTTTGGACGTTTTGCTTTGGGTGAAAATTGGCGAAACGTTTTGGTCTGCGGCGAAACTCAATTCTCCATGACGAAACTTGGGGGGAGACTTCCTGGTGTCCCGCACGAAACTCCAAAACTTCGGCGAACCTTTTGGGCATCTCATACGAAAATCTGTGTTAGAATTTTGATACTTCCATTATGGTTATGTTAGATCTTCAAAAAAATTATATTATTATCACAATAACCATATACAATAGGATCACTGAATGATAGACAAGCACAACATAACAAGGGAACACAAAGATTTACCTTGGGAAAACCCTCTCACGGGAAAAACCCAACAAAACTTCTTCAGTATAGATTCATCATAAAGTACAATGTCAATCTCGTGCAATAAACCGAGAACAAGAAACAATAGAAACCCCAAGAAAAGATGTCTTCAATGCAGCTACTCTTTCTCCCAAGCGAACTTGCCTTTCTACTACTACTCATGCGAACTTGCTTGAGTGAGATGATACACAAATGAGCTAGGCGCCACCCTATTTATACTAGTCACAAAACTAGCCTTTTTACATAACTGGGCCGACTTGACTGGGGCAGTTCTGTCCATTGTTTGGGGCATTTTAACCATTGAGCCGACTTGGCCATTTTACATGATTTCTTTTAGGGGTTTTACATAATCAAATACAATATGAATATTTTTCCGAAGGAAGTACAATAAAATACAATAAGAATATCTTCCGAAGTTACATTCTTCAACACTTCGAACCTTCGGAGAACCTTCTAGGCATCAAGATAATCATATATAATCATGATGAATCGTGTAATGTGTTTGCATTATTAATTTATCAGATTCTGAATTAAATTGCATGATTGCACAATGATGAATGTAGTATTCAGTAATTTACTAATTTGCATGGGATGAATTGTTATTGTTGGGATTTATATTTTTCATATTTTTATATTTTTAGAATTTTTATGACCTCGGCGTCCTTGCGTCCCCCCCTAATTTTCCTAAAATTTGGGGGTGGTCTCTATGCATCTCGAATGTGCGTCTCCCCGCTCCCGTGTCCCACTGTCCCGGAACCTTGGGGGAACATTGATCTTCATGCATGTTGGCATCAACAACGGGACAAATAGATGAGAGGGGAGATACTGGAGCATGATGATGATCATGAACAAAGGAAATAGGTGTGGACATTGCAATAATGTCATAGGGTCAAAGATCTCTTGGTTGAATGGTTGTTGGAGAACTTGTTGCGTGATCTTCAACATGGCCATCATGGTTTTCCACACGTGGATTTGAAATTGTTGTTGTTGTTGTGTGAATGATTGTTCGTGTTGTGCAAGAGCTTGCACAAAAATCCGATTATGTTGTTGTAGGTTTTGCATGAAGCAAAGAAAGTAGATTAGGGTTTGTAAACAAAAAAGATAAGCTTACATCCAATTGATCTACCATTTGTGCAAGGGTTTTGAGGCCACAACTTAAAATCCTCATAACTTTTGCAATACTATTTAGAATTGCTATTATAACCCCATTCTGGAAATGTTGTTTGAACGTTGCTTCTAATGCTTTTGATGCGACTTCAATTTGGTTCCTAGATGAAAAACAAATCGATTCACAAAAGACGATTTCATAGATATTGAAGGTCGATTTCTTAGGGATATAACTTATTTAGCATTGAACAGAATTGTTATGATAACCCCAATCTACAAATTGAACCAAAACTTTGCATCTATGTTCACTGCAGTTGGCCACACCAACAAAAAGCTATTACAATCGTAAAGAGAGCTCCAAATCTACAACCAATTGATGTGAGCACAAAAAATCGAAGCATGTTGAAGATTGTGGATCTAGCAAATGGTAAGAGGTGGAGACCCTCTAAGAAGGCTAGTTCCAGGATAGTGAGAACCCTAATGGTGTTAGATATAATTAGGGCCTGAGATGGAAACCCTAGAGGTGAGTAGACTTAAGGCTGCGATTGTTTGGTCCTAGTACCAAATGATATGAGCACAGTACTAACAATGCAAATACTCGTAGACGAGAACATAAGAGAGCAATTATGCAAGCATTAGAGAGGAGATCATCGGAATTGTAATACATATTTGTACACTTATTTTATTACCATATATAGAGTGCAAAATTGTGGTAGAGTGATCAAGTTTGACCATGTCTCAAATAGAATACAATAGAGTGGGTGAGTGATCAATTTAGACTATTTCACCCAAAAGAGAAAAAAGAATAAAGTACAAGTACAATATATGTTCACACATGTTCACTAGAAGGTCTGATCATTTTACCATGCCTCTCACTCCTCGAGGATAAAGAACAATTTAATTTGTCACTCTTAGTATCTTATTGCACAATCTAGTATAATGGAAAGCCACCTTTTCACACGTGGCACACCTCATTTCCCATTTGAGCCTTGTGTGATAGGAACAATTGTCATAGATCACTTCTTTTGTTGCTTGCTTCAACATATTGCATTAATTATTTGGGCATCTAGATGAATGTGTGAGCATGTGGGCAATGGGTGCATGTGGGTGTCAACGTTGATGATCGTTTCACTGCTTGAAGTGGGTATTTATATAATTTGAAGTATAATTAAGGTAAGTGGGATCTAACCAAAAGGTTACCCAGATTATTGCAAGGTTGCCTTTTAGAACTTGAAGTGCATTTTTTATATTTCTTTTCCTCTTTTGATAGCACAAGTACAATATGGATATGGGTAGGTGTACTTGCTTGCCATGTCAGTTTCTGTGAACCCTCTTTTGGACTTCTTTAATGTCCAGGATTAATTAGATTTGTCTTCACTTTTTAGAAACAAAAACTATGGCATCATGGAACATGGATACAACAATAAATATAAACTATTATTAGTGGTAAGTCATATAGCTTGATAATGTACCTTGGCCTTGAGTTCTAGTTACTCTGTATGACAAATTGCTTCATAGCCAAAATCTATCAAAGCCCAAAATATTGAAATTGTGAGGAGTACTCTCATCAAGTTATTATAGTTTGGGAACGGTCTCTATTCTAGCATGCCTTCGTTCTCTCCACACAAGAGAGTTGGAATGCTTGCTTGCCATCTTCTTTCATAATAGAGGTCCCTTAATACTAGTTGTTGACATGTTTGTGTGCTAGCAAGATGATGAAATATCTTGCATGTAAGTTGTGTGAGATCACACAATGCCCATTAACCAAGCTTTTAATGCATTGCGTTTGGTGTCTATTGTCACATGTGTTTTTTGATAAAAGCGTTTGGTGTCTATTGTCACATGTGTTTTTTGATAGCTATATGGATCACTTAGTTATAGGTCACTCAATGTTATCCCAAGGGGACAAGTAACATCAGATTGCCACATCACCTAGAAGGTGAGCAGTGTCTTAATTGGTTTATGTAAGGGAACTTCAAGTGATTTATTTCATACAGGTGTTAACCCCCAGTTGTGTTTGCACTAACTGGAAGGTTAAGATCCAGCGAGATTTCATCAGGCTGGGGCCTGCGCATATTTGTTCATTGATCCATAGCATGCATGCATCATGTTTCTTGCAAGAAACTATCAGGACTTGCCAGGATTGTAAAAGAAAGCAATTCTAGATTAGACTGCTTATCTGTCATATTCAGTTCTGCTATTCTTGGCCATGTTTGTTATTGTTACCATTTTGTTTTATGTGTCATGTGCAGGGTCTATGCCTAAATCTTCGAGCAAGTGATGGGGATGGTGGTTAGAGATTGAGTGGACAGCACTGTGTGAAGATTAAAATAGGGATCAGTTTGGAGTAATTCTATGCTACTATGTGCATGGGAAACCATAAGACTATTCAAGATCAGATTTCAGAGTTTGGAACAAATTCAAGGGAGATAGACCTGTAGAAGTGCTAGAAGTGCTCTGGATAAGACATTGCACTTACCTAGCAAATAGAATGAATGAAGTTGAAGAACACTGACAGCAACATTGATTAGGAGGATATGTAAAATTGGTGGTGTTCTACATCAACAGTAAATAACAGTTTGAGTCTGCAGGGACCGATTTTGGATTTATAATAGATTTCTTTCCATTTTTCCTGAGGGATTCAATCAAGGGTCTGGATGGAACACAAATGCTGAAGGGATTTGACTCAGATCTATTCCTTGATGCCAGACTGAGATATGTTTGTAACAGTAATGGAAGAACCCTTAGGAAACGCCATTTTCTACCAAATATTCTCCAAAGCTAGCATCGACACTAGGAAGCCTCCTTCACTCCAAGCAAGACATCTCCTCCCTCCCCAACTAGTACAAACTAGGGTTTAATCCACAAACCCTAACTCCAATGTTTCCAAGGGATGAAACCCTAACCCTAGTATTGCATATGCTCCAAGTGCTCCATGAACCCTAGCGCCTCCAAGACAAGAGAGAAAGTACAACGGAGTACAAAGGGGGAAAGAGGGAGATAAGTGCGCTCTTCTCCCCACATTTTTAACACAAGATAATCAAGAATGAGATCATATGAAAGGACTCTCTCCTTCCTCTATATAGATGAGAGGTAAGGGAGGCCAACAAAACATATGTGGCCCTAAACCTTTACAAGCAACCTACAAAGCCACACGTAGGCTCAGGCATGTGGAGCACTACACTCCAAGGGTACACATGTGAAGCTCCAAGGTTATGTCATACACAAGCAAGGCTCCAATGCAAGGGTTCTCTATGAGATGTGTCCAATGCTCCTCCAATGCTCTTCCTAAACCTTTTGCTCCACAGTTCACTGGGTGCACATTCCAACATAGGTCTCCCCAATCAACTCCATGACTCCACATAAGCATCCAAGCTACCGCATGTTGTTTAGAGATCGATGCGTTCCTAAATACCAAATGCTATTCCTCCAATGCAGGGCGTTCTCTAAACAAGCAACCTCCTCCATGTGGCCAGCATGTAGAATGTCACCAAGCCGTTTGAATATCTCCAACACTAGGAAAAATGTTGTGCAAGCATCCAATTGAAGTCAGGCAATCATTGAGTAAGCCATCATCAGTTTGCAAATCCATCACGGACCATCTAGGGGCTATTCATACCACTCCAAATCTCATGAAGCACCCCAAACATGGTGTAAACACTTTTGGAGTGACCCCAAAAGTTAATATGGAATGTCACTGGAAGGGTCAGTGGGCTCCACGCAGGGTTCTCAGCTTTCTGTCTAGTGTCCTGGTCTTCTGAGTGGTCAAGGTGGTTCTTGGAGGCGCCGAGAATAATCCCTAGGTTATCTGACATGCCTTTAATGAAGTTTGATAGGTTTCCTCTGCATTAACATTATTTTACCTTCTTTATCCTTGTAACATTCCTCTATTCAGGACTTGGACAAATAGTTTTGTATCATCCAACATTACAGATTGATATCTTTGGTCTTTGAAATTATACATGACAAATGGAGTCTGGATGAGGAAGATACGTTCCTAGCAATTTCAGGTGTCATCTGAGGATTTTGTTCATTAGATTTGGTCAAGTTGTATTTGCTTTGAGCTATGTCACAATCCTCTTGAGTCTCCATCTAGATTACTTGGACAATATGGGGTCCCATCTAGATTACTTGGACAATATGGGGTCTGCCATAATCACATACCAGAAAATGACCTCTGCCAGGCTTCATCCTAATCTAATCTAGAGCCAAGCCAAGTGAGTCTCAGTTCAGTGTTCAGCTGAACCCACCTACCAACATGTTCTTAAGATGATCTGCATATCCAGAATATTCTTGAGAGTTTTGAAGCAAAGATTCAAAATTTGTATTTTTTTTTCAGTGGTTGTTATGTGTGATGCTAAATTGAAGACTCTGAGATTTGCTTGGTCGGCATCATAATACTGCTTTTTAGCGTGACTCATGTTACAGATTTGGCAGGTGATCTAAGTGCTTTTTTTTTGCAGCTATTGCTATTGAAGTGTTATACAATTTCTATGCAAGTTGCCTTGAAATGTGGGAATCTCTTCATATTTATGTCAGCAGCTTGCATGCTCATATTTTCCCAGAGCGCCCTGCATATGCCATACATTTTTTTGTTCTGTTCTTATTGCCTAGTTTTATGCAGAAAAACATGAATACATGGAAACAGGTCCATAGGCTGTGATCTAGAATCTCCCATACTTCAATCCTGTCAATTTCGAATAGACTGGGAACTCGGAAACCCTGGGTGAATTAGATACCTATTAGAATGTGAAGTTGATACCCATTAGAACGTGAAGTTGATACCCATTAGAACGTGAAGTTGATATCATGAAAACAGATTGACTCTTCTCTCTTTTTCTGTTTGTTATATCTAATACTTTTACCTCTAAATATATATTTTTGGGAATTCTCAGCGAAGACAAAATTGATGATTTTTTATTGCCAATAAACTTCAGTCACATTTTATTTTTTCTGGATTGTCAAAGTGACAAATTCTGTATTTCCTTTAAACATAAGGCTGAGGAATTATAATCCAACTAAACTTGTTTCCGTTTGCTTTGTTTATTGTTTATATTTAACTTTCTCATCTCATGTTATGATTGCAGAGCTGATGGACATTATGGTGCTGCTAAAGTGATGCTTAGGCCAGCTACCCCTGGTACTGGTGTTATTGCTGGTGGTGCTGTTAGGGTGGTGTTAGAACTGGCAGGCGTGGAGAATGCATTAGGAAAACAACTAGGTAGTGATAATCCTCTCAATAATGCCAGGGCTGTTATTGATGCTGTTTTGCAGATGAGGCAGTTCCGTGAAGTTGCAGAATACCGTGGCATTCCAATGGAGGAGCTATGGAAATGAGAAGTGATTTTTGTAAAACCTTTGCATATCATTATTTCTAGTACAACCTGCTCCAGTTTTCAATTTCAAAAAACATTCATGTATTTTAAGTTTCTTCACGAGTAGGAGAACTTCTTACATGCTTTCATGTAATTGAATTAGCTGGGCAATCTTGTTTTGAGCTTTGTGGCCATGTAACTATCTTTCTCACCGCCACAAGATGCATGTTATGCTTCTTTCCATCCATTGCATGCTTTGGGGTTTTCTCTCTGCTGTGTGGAAGGCAGTCTTGTATATTGTCTTTGGATTAAGAGTGAAGCAGTCATGCTAGGCTTAATGATTGATTTATAGATTGAGCTATCTTTCAGGTTCAATGTTCTCTATGAATGTTCATTTATCGACTCTGTATGCATGCATAGATGCAGCTTGTTCGTAAGTATATTGCTAAATTGTTTGAATGAGTTGTTTTCTTTAGAAAATGAAAATGAATGAAGAAATTCATTTTAAATTACTGTTCATATTTTGAGTTATGCATGGTTTAGTTTTTGTCGACTTCTAAAGGTGGTTATTGACATGTGATGCTGATTTGTATTATTTCTTAAACTATAAAATTATAGGAACTCAAGCTATTTGTTACTCTGAAAGGTTCTGTTGAAAGCTACTTTAGAACATGGATCAATGCTGTGTTAATTTGTTAAGATTCACAAATGAAAGCGGGGGAACTGAATGGAACCAAAGACAAACCCAAATTCTGCAATAACCCAGTCACAAGTTCAGGCTAGAGAGAGATAATCCTGTTGGATTAGAAAGAGAGAAAAATACCCAAGAAAGTGTGATGCAAATAGATGGCCTAGCAAAACATTGTTTTTTCTTCTTCTGTAGTGTAGAAAAATGGGTGATGGAAGATGAGGGACTAATGCCAATCCAATATAAGGCAATATAGAGTCAAAGGTCCTCAATCCAAGAGTGCTATTGTATGAATGATTAAAGTAAACAAAGATGATATACATGCCACAATTCGCCTTAACTTGTTAAATGATGCTGAAATAACTTAGAGAGACCCTAAAAGGTGTCACACTCGAACAATGCTTTGACAATGTGTGTCTGACCATGAAGTGTTAATCCAACTACAACTCTTAATAGATGATAGACAACACATTCAGAAATAAGACATCAAAATAAATTTAAAGGAGAAAAACCATCACATTAAGCCCTTCCAAGATGATAGATTTACCCTTGAAACTCGACCTATCAACCATGTTCTTTGCAAGTACTATAGCATACACCAACAATAATTAGAACCCAAAATATTTGCTTCTTATTAAAAAAAGAGAAAACCCAAGAATTTCCACAAGCCTTTCATTAGATATTCAACAAAACTCCAAGAGGTGAGAAATCCTAACAAATCAACCATGAAAATGAACGAGGAAGGGCTATTTTTTATATAGGTAGTGTAGCTTAACTTCCTTTACAATAAAATAATAATTCTCTCTTAGATCCACAATTTATTCAACAAACTCTCAAAAAATGATTAGATTCACTTTTATCTCCAGGCAACACAATAAAATAATGTTAATACATAACCAACTTATGTTGTGAAGTCAACCACGAATAAAACAGCGTAGTGGTTATGTGAAGTATCTCCTCAACGTGGATGGCTCTAAGAAATATGCTTCTCAAAGGCACTTGTGGCTCTCCAAGTGAGACGTATGCTTCTCAAAGGCACTTGTGGCTCTCCAAGTGAGACGTCCCATCTAGATGCCATAAAAATGTGTGCAAACACTCCATGTGAAATGTACCCTTAATTAAGGCATGAAACAAAGTAAAAAATGCTCAAGACCACATGTGTGGCTCTTCCAAGGGAAACATCCCATTAAATATGTGTAAAGTAGTTCCAAAAGTAGGATGCATTTTCAACCATCCATGAAAAGGTGTGCAATGAAGACTCAAAAGAGTGGATGCTCTTTTTGCTTGATTTCTTTAAGTGACATATCCGCTCAAAATGTGTGTAATGAAACCCTCATTCTAAGGATTGACACACTAATGAGTAGAATAAAGGATAACCAACCATGCCAAGATGCCATTTGAGTGCCAAAAAACAAGGGCATCCTAGCAAATATATGTGCATACGTCAAATTATTTGTTAGAAGAGAGGGTTCTCTAATAAAAAGTCTCTAAATATCATCAAGACATGCATACGAGCCTAGCACTCCATCAAAAGTGATAGTCCATGTCATCAAGATGCTACACAAATGCCAAATTAACCCAAAAACGTTAAGGCATTCCATCAAGGAAGTCATATGTCCTTAGATATCATCATCTAGCAAACAATGAAGGCTAGAACATCACATCATCAAGTGCAATGCTATCTCTCTATGATAAGCAATTGCACCAAGCAAAACATCCTTAGATGCCCATGACTAAATCATCTCATCAACTATCAACCAAGGCATCAAAATTATTAATTGAACTCACAACCCCTAGGCCATCCAAAGCTCGAACAACCTGTAAAATTTCTGTTGTGATAAAAATAACAAGTTTGAGACTCATACAAAATGAGGGGTAATAGGTCCATGCACAAGATCTCAAAATCCTGGAATGCGGAATAGAGGGTTTGTTTCCAAACCATTTCTCATATAGAGTCAGATCTTTAACAACATGAGTAGGGGTTTGATTGATGAAATGGGTTGCACAAATAATTGCTTCCCCTCGTAGTGAAAGATTCATCTTTTTGGAGTGAAGCAAGCAATATGCCATCTCCACGATAGCTCTATTATTTTATTTAGCAACTCCATTTTGCTGTGGAGTGCAAGGAACAATTCTCTGCCAAGAGATGCCCTGAGAAGTGAGAAATCACTAGAAAGCCTTATCGATATATTCACCTTTTGCATCAGTCCCGATACACATAATTTTCCTTTTCCTTTGATTCTCCACTAGAGTTTTGAATTCCCTAAACTTTCGAAACGCCTAATCCTTGGATTTGATGGTGTATACCCAAAGAAATTGAGAAAAATCATCAGTAAAGGTGGGGAAGTACTTGCTTTCAATAGGATAATTAGTGTCCATGGGGCCATAGAGGTCATTTTGATTAAACTCGAGAGGTTGAGAAGCTTTCCTTTCCTTATCATTAAGAGAGGACTCTTGATGATGTTTCCTCATCACACATCCTCATAAACACCAGTGTTGTTCAATCTATGGAAGGTCATTTGCCATATGTAGATGACTCATATGTTGTAAAAATTCAAAGTTGGTATGACCAAGACTATTGGATGTGTTGTATTCTTTGTAGGTAGATTGTACATCTTGACACGTTTTTCTGGTTCCTTAACTTTTTGAGGCCTTTATAGATGTACTTTTTGGGTGTTTTCGGGTCGTTTTAGCGCATGGTTTATATCCATTGTTATCTAATCCATGTTAAAGGATTAGGGTTGTGATCTAATCCTAGTTAGCAGATAAGGGTTAATTTATGTTGCAAAATACCTAAATATTGTGAACAAGTAAGTTAATACAATGAGAGATAGTGGTGTGGCTTTGAGTTCGCTGGCTTTCTCGATTTAGTGTATTTTTTGTTTGTTAAAGTTAATGGTCATATTTAGAACATAGGACTTAGATGATTAATAAACTCCTTAATAAAGTGATGCAATAATGGGCACTTAATATAGTCATTAATAAAAGCGGTTAATAGTAGATTGCCATGTAATGAGATGATGAATAGACTCTTTCTCATTCTTGTTTATTTTTGTCCAAGTATGTGTGTAAAAACTCACATGGTACCATAACCATGGTGAGGAGAAGCCAAGTGACAACATGTGGAGGGACTACCATGATGAGAGAAGGCATCGAGGGACTACTATCACACACATTGGATGGAAGATAAAGGAAGGGACACACCACGATTTCAAATCAAGTTGTGATGTGATAACCTTGAGGCCATGATGTCTGGTGATATTGTCAAGGCAGGGGGAAGTGGCATCGATGGAGTTGTATGGTGATGCACCCACCAAAACCAATGGGGTCACAATCAACGATAAATAAACCATTGTGAGTACAATGAGCCTTGTGCACTAGACATACTCGCCTTTAAGGAGAACAATATTCAACTTGTAGCAGACTCTTTAAGTCTACTGCAAAGGCTCTGGCATACTCAACCCCCTTGTGCGTCTCCTTTTCTCCGGCAAGGAATTTCCGGTGTAAGACCGTTGCTATCATCATCTATCCGCATATGAATGGCATGCAACTCCATCATCTTGCTGAACCCATGGTCCTATGCCCCATGCCATATGCATGTTATCACCTCCAAAAACATTTCCATCTCCATGCCTATCATGCATATGCATGTGCATGCCACTGCCTCCAAAAGTTTCATTATCTAGTTGTAACCAAAATTTGAATTTTGAAACCCCATGCTCCTAGGTACATGAGTAGTTCGCTCCATGCTTATTTCAAATTTTTTATTTAGATCCCACAATCACGCTCTCATTCATGTTCCCTTATTGGATGCGATTTCACTTGAATGAATGTTGAATTCATCCCATCTCTTAAATTCTTGGAATTGCATCTGCAACTGGAGCTTCAACAAAAAATCAAAGTACCGGGTTGAGCCTTCCAATTGCAACTATAAACGCCATACCTATGCTGAGCTACAAAAGAAACAAGGGTATTGGAGGATAAGCAAGAAGGAAGGAAGGATCTGGAATCTCATTGGCATTTCCAACTCTGTTGCAATATGGGTATTTGGTCTGGGTTTCATTGATTTTCTTTTCTTTTGTGTGGTTGCAAATAACAAGAGCTTTGAGAAGGCAATGCCTCCATCCTTGGCAAAAAATACCGATATTTGTAGGGAGGAGCTCGAGAGATTGGAGAAAGGAAAAGTAGAGATTGATAAGAAAGCTTGAGTGATGCTAGGACTGAATTACGGTTAGGGTTCAGGTTTTTTAGGCAATCAGGCGACAAGTTTAATTAGGTTGACATTCTGGAAGTATAATGGGATGTGATAGAATCCATATGCTTCTTTCTCATATCAATTTACTTCATGATTGGATATCTATTTTTCCTCAAACACATTCACAAATCCTCATTCAAGATCTATTCTAGTACTCGCTTCAGTGATAGGCAAAGCAGATTGATGAAGAAAATAATTTCAACATAAAATACTTAAGAAAGCTTCGAGGGTATCAAGGCCTAGGTTGAAGCCCTCTTATTGTTGTAGGGGTGTCTGCAACTGTGATGATCTCTAAGATTTGTAACTATATTTTTCTTTGCATTTTCATTCAAACTTATAGATAACAAGAAGTTCTTGACTGGTTCAAAATTTTATCCAAAAAAAGTAGTTTAAAATATATTCTTAAAATGCTTTATTTTACAAATTACATACTTTTATTCTAAAATGCGTAGTCTTAAATAATTTCTTAAAAATACTTTATTTTAGGTGAATTCAACAACGCTATTTTTGAATCCAAAGTTATGTTCTTTGGGAATTGTTACCACCTAATTTGTACTTAGTTAGTTTCCAAGTGAGTCAACGAAGATTGAAGCAATGTACTTATTCATTGCCAGAGTTTAGAAGTTTAACCGACCAATTTTGGCCCGTTTTTAAAAAAAAATTGCATGTTCGTGCCCCATGGGGAATTGTAATAAGTTGGTCTAGCATGATGCCTTTTGTAACAGACTTGGCTTGCCTAAGATTTATACATCAATGCGGTACTCTAGAGTGTTTTTTCCTTGGTTATTATGCACTACTTTTCAGCGAAGCATAATTTATGAGTTTTTCCCTCACACCTCCAAAGCTGGAGTATCCGCCTTGGTGGCTAAAACTTGGGAGGTTATTAAAGTCTAAGTGTCTATGTATATTACCGTGCTATCCATCGATAATGAGTCACATGGACATGTACTAGGTCCCCCTAGGTTTTATATTTGTTTTCGGACATAAAATTATTTCCCGCAAACAAGACTATTTTTTAATGTTTTTATTGTAAAAATTAAAAATCTCATAAAAATGGTTAGGAGGTGAAATTCACTATGGGGGTGCTTGTTTTCTAACCCGGAGCACCCACATTACTCATAAACCAACTTTCCTAAGTATTTATCACTTAAATAATATTTCTCTCGAAAAAGGCCAAAAAAATTAAATAAATGGCCACAAAAGACAAAAAGACAAGTTCCTAAATAAATGGAAGTTTGTCTCAGGCATGTCTGGAGACAAACTGAGTTGACTAAACATCAAAACTATTTAATTGGGCATCAAATCAAGTTCATCGGGGCTCTTATCAACCAAATCTAATACCAGTCGAGTTCATCGATAGTTGAGAGGGCGCATTTCTCCTCATGAGGGGTGCATTTTCCACTTGGACGTCTTCTGATTGGCCTAGTGGTATTCACAAGGATGAGGGGGCACATCTCTGATGAGATGGCGCCTCCCTCTTAAGTGTAACTCAGTATTGATCCCTCAATCAATGCAAGCAACTCGCCTTCAACTCCCTCTTCATCTCCAGATGCGCCCTAGTCCACTTCATATGACTAATGCACCCCCTGGCTTGGTTTACCTATAAAAGCAAGGAATCTTCCATTGCTTTGGCATGGATGGTGGAACCTCTGCTCTTGTAATACTTTTGTTATTTGATTAATGACATTTTGATGACTTTGGAGGTCTGTCCTGTGCAAATTTGATGAATGCTCTATTTTGTTGAGGTGATATTGTATGGCATAGCTTTCTTTTACTATAAGTTTGTCGATTATCTAGCTTAGAAGACTGTTACAAGTCCATAGGGTAGGTATTTATGGTTATAACTTGCCTATTTGTGTTTTGCTTTTAAGAGATTTAGGAGTAGTCAACTATACTCAATTGTACCGAGTCTCTCTTGTTCTCTTTTATTCAATCACACTAGATCTAATCCATTTTTGTGCAAGGATTCTCTTATAGTTGTGCAGATCATAGATATGAAGGAGGAGTTGAGTTCAGCTGTGTCACGTCCCCTTCCATCAATCCAATCCAAGGGAGGGAACATGACTGTAACATGGGGTGTCTAATTCTTCCCCAAAGCCATAATGCTAAAATTTTTGCCATTTAAATAAAATGCACAATTAAATTATACAGCGGAATTAAAATACATAATTGCACACACACAACAGACATACATCAACATATTTATCTCAAGCAAATGATGCATCAACAAGCAAAGAATCCATCCCGTTCTCATGCTATGCACAGACTTCATACCAATTCCATTAATCATGAATAAATATCATTCTGAATTAGCACAATGCAGAACACATAATGCATATAGTTTACAACACAGAGAACACTTATATTTGAGATGAAGTTGTCCAACAACTGGCTATGTGAGAGCAACGTTCCACCCAACCATAGATTTCTGTCCAGCCTGTATTCTTTCAACTGAGAGATCACCCTCGAGCTGGGTTGTGTATCCACTAAGGAGTAACTAGCTGGGCTCACTCACAGCCATGGTTTCACTCAACAACTATGCTAAGCCAACACACAGTTGGGTTTATCAAGCATACAAAAAGATAGAGGAGGGAAATGCTAAGCCAGTGAGCTCAACCATAGAGCTACAGGCATCTCAAGTTAATTCAAACAGTCAAGGCACCCACAATACCTACCACACCCAACACAAGGAAGGTCCCCTTCTCTGCTGCACAGTCCCTCAGGCGTCCCTTCCCTCCAGTGCTCTTCAGGATGGGCATAGAAAGGTCCAGCTGCTAATTCTTTGAGATTCTAGTCTTCACTGGGTTTATCAAGCAAACCCAATCTCTGCTCAGTCATTCACACTTGGATTTCTCAGAACTCTGTCATCAAATAACTCAATCCCGTCACTGGTTTTCTGGGCTATAAAAACTGGGTTTTCCAATGGATTTTGGGGTATTTAATACTCTCAAATTCGCCCAAGGTTCATATCTATGGATCCCCCATTGGATTTCACTGTCAAATACCAAATCTGGGCGTTTTTGGCTCTTCAAAACGTGGGTTCTTGCAAAGTTGCGATTTTTGATTTTTTTTCACTGCTGGTAATTCGTCCTGGATGAAAACTGATGCTGGTAACTTCCCCAATGGAATGGGGATGATGAATAATCCATTTTCATGAGGTAAAGTGACTTGTGGTACAAGACAATAGAGCCCATACTCTGCCATACGAATTTCTAGGCTGCCCATGCTCCATTGAAGCCATGGACTGAAATATTCAACAACTTCCTTACAACATAAATAAATGTCATCAAGGAAAGTCAAATGGGTTCTCACAATGAAATTTGGCAACATATGGTTCATCCCCACAAACCCCTCACCACTCCCTAGTGGATACACATGGCCCCTTCTCATTGGTTGCTTCCATAGCCAGTTTTGGTATTTTATTGAAATATTAACATTTACATCAATTTACAATATTCCATGGCTTCATGGCTTAATAGCACATGGGTATCAAAATATCAAATACTTGCTTGTTTTAAATAAAATCCGAACATACACTAGCGAGACCTTGGCCTTAAGCTCCACGCTAGGGAAACATACAACGCATGTATACAATATTTACATTAGAAGCCAATATTTCAAAAGGGTCAAAATTGAGGTATTACATTCTCCTCCCCTTTAGAACAACATCCTCGGTGTTCTCAAAGCTGAACAAAAATGGGAATGCCTTTCTCATGGCATCCTCCAGCTCCCATGTAGTCCCATCGGGGCTAAGGTGCTCCCATTGGACCTTTACCTGCCTAATGGCTCTGTTCCTGAGCAAAGTGACCTTCTTGTCGAGGATGCGCATAGGCTCTACTTGGAACTCTCTCTCGGGTTCCACCTGTATCACATTCCAATCAATCATATGATTAGGATCATGTACATACTTCTTAAGCAAAGATACATGGAAAACATTATGAGCTCTTATGTTAGTAGGCAATGCAATTCTATATGCAACTGGCCCTATCCTATCAAGGACTTCAAATGGCCCACAATATCTCGGTGACAACTTGGCACAACTCCCAATTTGAGGAACTCTTCCTTGGTTTCACTCTCAAATAAACATGATCCCCAATCTAAAATTCCTTATGCACTCTTTTCAAGTCTGCATAACTCTTTTGCCTGTCCTGGGTTTTCTTTAAATTCTGTCTGATCTTAGCAACTTCCTGTTCCATTTCCTTCATCAACTTTGGTCCAAGTACTACCCTATTTACCGGGCTGTCCCAATTCACTGGAGTCCTGCATCCCTTGCCATACAATGCCTCAAATGGACTCATCCCCAATGATGCATGATGTCCATTATTGTACGCAAATTCTACCAAGTGTACGTAATCTTCCCACTTGGATGGTTTATCCATCACGTACATCTCAGCATGTCTTCAAGAATCTGATTCACTCTCTCAGTTTGACCATCTGTTTGAGGATGATATGTTGTATTGAAATTCAATCTAGTTCCTAATTCCTGAAATAATCCCTTCCAGAAATTGGAAGTAAACTTTGTATCATGATCAGAAATTATTGCCTTAGGCAATCCATGCAATCTGAATATCTCTCTCATGAAGATGTTTGCAATGTCGTTAGCCTTGTGAGTGGACTTGACTGGAATAAAGTGAGCTACCTTTGATAGCTTGTCCACCACAACCATGATTGAATCATGCTTCTTCACTGTCATGGGAAAACCTGTTATAAAATCCATAGAGATCACTTCCCACTTCCATTCCGGAATGGGTAAGGGCTGCAACAATCCTGCTGGATGTTGGTGTTCTGCTTTGACCTGCTGGCACTTTTGACATCTAGCAATGTACTCAGCTATGTCCTTCTTCATGCCATGCCAAAAGTATTGCTTTCTTGCTGCTGTTATAGTCTTCTGATATCCTAGGTGTCCAGAATATGGCATTTGATGTATTTCATCCATCACTAGCTTCTTCAAATCTGCACTATTTGGAATGTACAGTCTATCCTTGTAGATGAGGATATTGTCTTCACCAAACTGATATTTCGCACACTTTTCATCCACATTACCTTGCTGCAACTTCTCTTTAATTTGAAGGCAAGTTTCATCACTATGCTGGGCTTCAATAACTCTTGTCTTCAAGTCTGATTTACACACACTTAAGGTTGCAACATGAAATTTTCTACTAAGAGCATCTACAACCTTATTCTCCTTCCCTTTTACATGTTTAATTTCAAAATCAAATTCACAAAGAAACTCCATCCATCTAGCTTGCTTAGCATTCAAGTTTGGTTGATCAAACAAATACTTTAAGCTCATGTGATCGGTTCTAAGTTCGAATCTTCTTCCCATCAAATAATGTCTCCACATCTTGAGAGCATGCACTATGGCTGCTAATTCCAAATCATGTGGCATAATTCTTTTCGTGCTCCTTTAATTTTCTTGACTCATAGCAAATCACATTTCCTTCTTGCATGAGAACTCCACCCAGTCCTTCAAAGCAAGTATCTGTGCACACTACAAAATCCTTTTTTGGATCTGCTATCTTCAAAACAGGAGCGCTGGTAAGTAACTCCTTTAATTGCTGAAAGCTTTTGTCACACTTTTCAGACCATACAAACTTGATATTCTTTCTTTGCAATGAAGTGATCGAATGAGCTATCCTGGAGAAGCCTTCAATAAACCTTCTGTAGTAATCAGCAAGACCCATAAAGGATCTAACATCTGAAACATTTCTTGGAGTTGACCAATCCATGATGGAATTAATCTTCTCCAGATCCACTGCAATTCCTTCTTCCGAAATGACATGACTCAAATATTGAATCCTCTTTTGGTAAAACTCACACTTGCTTAACTTGGCATACAACTGATGCTCTCTAAGGATTTGCAATACCATTCTTAAATGTTCCTCATGTTCTTCTTTATTCTTTGAATAGACAAGAATGTCATCCAAGAACACAATCACAAACTTATCCAAATATTTGCTGAACACACTATTCATAAGACACATGAATGTGGCAGGTGCATTGGTAAGACCAAATGGCACCACGGTGAACTCATAATGACCATACCTAGTTCTGAAAGCCGTCTTGTGAATGTCTTCCTCCTTAATCCTTACTTGATGGTACCCCGACCTCAAGTCAATCTTGGAAAACAATTTAGCTTCCTTCATTTGATTAAACAAGTCATCAATTCTTGGCAATGGATACTTGTTCTTGACTGTCACTTTATTTAGCTGCCTGTAATCAATACACAGTCTTAAAGTCCCATATTTCTTCTTGACAAATAACACCGGTGCTCCCCAAGGAGACACACTAGGCCTGATATACCTTTTGTCCATTAATTCTTGTAGCTACATCTTCAACTCTACCAACTACGGTGTACTCATTCTATAAGGAGCTTTGGAATTTGGTGCTGCCCTTGGAACAAGATCGATGGTAAAATCAATATCTCTCTTTGGTGATAGTCCCGACACTTCATCCGGAAATACATCTTGGAACTCTTGCAATAATGAGAAATTTTCTATCCTTGGATCCTTGTCCTCTGATGAATCTGACATATGGACTGCATACAATTTACAACCTTTCTTATAAAACTTTTTCAACTGTAGGGCTGAAATTTGTCTTACTGAAAGTTGCTTGGGAATTTCTCTTACCAATCTTGGTCTTCCCTCTTCATCAATACATTTAAATGATTTCTCATAACAGTTTAACTTGACTCTATGCTTTTCCAACTAGTCCATGCCAATTAAGGCATCATACGATCCTAAAGGTAGCACATTCAATTCTGTATGTGTGCGGAGTCCATTCAATTCTATGGGGCACTCCACCACTACTTCACTAACTTTTCTCTTGGTCCCTGTGGCTAGTTGAACTAACCAAGACTTATTGTGCTTCACTTTTCTAAGAGAACAACCTTCAATCACTTTTGGAGAAACATAACTATGAGTAGATCCTGGATCAATCAAAACATAAATAGATTGCTTAACAATCTTACCTTCAACTTCCACCACTGATGATTGATGGTCTGCTTGATGATTGTCTAATGCTGCATAAATCTGAGGCCCTGCCCTTGCCATGTCCTCCACTGTAGCTGCTCCCTTTAAGTTGTGCAACCTTTGGGGATTATCCTTCCGATGTGGACAGTCTTTCAACATGTGGTTTTCTCCACATCCCCAACACTGAAGTGGTCCCTTTGATGCTTTGTCTGCTGCTACTGCTGGTTTGAATTCACTCCTTGCTTGCTGCCCTTATGGAAAGAATCTAGGCTGACTTTTGAATGGTGGCTTGAAACCACTCTTCTTTTGGTCAAACCTCCCTCTTAGCTTCCCTTTCCATGCTGGGTTAACCTCTGTTTTTCTTTTATTCTGCTCATAGCAATGCATTGCCATTCTAATGGCTTCATCAAGACTTGGTGGATTAACAAATTCAATCCTGTCTTTGAAACTTTGAGGTAGACTCCCAAGGAAACATTGGATTTTTATCCTCTCATCTTTGATAAAGTCAACATACCTCAATAATTCCAAAAATTTGTGGACATGATCTTCCATAGATTTTTGTTCCAACCTAAGTTCATTGAACTCTTTTCTCTTACTGTCATAATACCTAGCAGAAAGGTATTTCTCCTTTAAGTACTTCTTAAATTTCTCCCAACCGATATTCCTTTCACTTGCAAGAGGTTGTCCCACCAAATTGAAGCTCTGCCATTTAGATTGTAAATGACAATTCTGGCTTTCTCATTTCCTGAGTAGTCTTGAATTCTGAAATATTTCTTCATTTCAAGAAGCCATGCCTCTGCCTCTTAGCCAATCTTGCCTTCTCCATCAAATGTGGGAGGCCTTGCCTTCCTGAATTCTCCCTGTGGGATGCCTTTGAACTTCTTTCTTCCATCAAATCTCCTGGGCATATGTCTTGGACTTCTTTGAGAACCTCTAGAGTCACACGATTTGCTAGAAGAAGATCTAGATGAAGGTGTTCTATGCTTCTTGCTGACATAACTCTTCCTTGGGCTTGGAGTCCTCTTCTTTGAACGACCTCTAGAGCGACTCTCTGCCTCTCTTCCTTTTTCAATTGCATTGCTTGGGTTGGACCCAAGGTTTATCCTCCGCTGCATGTCAGTGAGACTTTGCAATATAGCAACATTGAGTTGGTGTTGTTCTTCTTGAGCCTTCATCAATCTTTCATTGAAGCTCACCATGGTTTCAACCAAGTTCTGAGGAGTCACCTGCTCCCTTCTCCCATTGGATTCAGTCTCAACATTCTCTTCAAGCACATTTTCTCCTAGGACGTCTTCTTCATGCTCATAAGGATCTTGAGCATCATTTATGGTCACCATTTTTCCTGTATGCTACCTCTGCTACAATTATTAAATCTTATGAGCTGCAAGCACTGTGCATTATGAAAATATTTGTTAGACATATTAGGAATGCATATAGAAATATAAAACATCAATATTTAACACAATCAAACTCATGGAATGATTCACATAGCTGTTATGCATTCATTTCTTTTGCCCATTCATGCAATTCTGGAAATTGCCCATATTATCAACAATTTGACAAAATAGTCATTGGCACTTTTCTGCTCTAATTATCCATGGTGTGTGATAACCCTATTCAAATTATAGTTATACACCATTATTCCCTGCTGGAAAAGCTTTCCAATGCCTATCCCCGTGCTCCATTCCGATTTCGGGTGTGGAAACTACGTTATTTCAAAAATGACAACTTTCACCCCAATTCTGCACATTTTTACACAGTTGTATTTTGGTCCAGAATGCCAACTTCAACCACCTGTGGAAGAAAATCTATGAAGAGTCACGAAAAATTTTCTACCATGCGAAATTAGTCCATATAACAAGGAATGCTCAGAAACTCGCGTATCTCTGTTCCGATGTACCATTCATCTTTTATAAAATTATGGGTTTGACTACTTTCCACTTTTCATATTTTTCCAAAATTCCAAATTTTGGGCAAAAAATGGCTATTTCCCAAACAGTGCATTTCTGGGAAATCTTTGTCTAACGGAATATGTTTGGTTTACTGAGAATATGAAATGCCGAGTTTAGTAATTTTCTTGATTCCGAATTATAGGGTCACTTTCAACCACTACAAACTTTTCAAAATTACCAAAACGTGGCTCGGAATAGTGTTTTTTGGCCTTCTTGCACACCCTGACTCCACCTCCTTTGGAGTTTGGCTCCAAAACTCCAAACTTAACACTGTGCCTGCTCCATGACTACCCCATATCAGTTTCAGCTCAATCCAACCTTCTGTCAAGCGTCGGGACACTGATTTGTAAAAGCCAATAATTCCAATTTTATGCCAAATCGGAGCATAATGGGCTTGGGATATTCATTGGTTCTTTCATGGCCTCCGTCAATGGCCTCAGAATGCCCCTGAACTCATCAAATTTTTACCTTGCATTCTCCTGTTATCCAAAAATCAATTTTCGGGCTCTATACTTTTTTTTTTCTCCTCCCACCACACACAGGCCGCAATCCGCAATCCGCAACCCGACATTGCGCGTTCGGGAGGGGGGGGGGGGGTCAAGTTGCGGTCACGGGGATGTAACCATCCCGCAACTTGAAACCCCAAACCCGAAATTGCGGGTTCGGGGGGTCAAGTTGTGGTCACGGGGATGTAACTATCCCACAACCCACAACCTGAAACCCGAAATTGCGGGTTCGGGGGGGTCAAGTTGCGGTCACGGGGATGTAACCATCTCGCAACCCAAAACCCGAAATTGCCGGTTCGAGGGGTAAAGTTGCGGTCACGGGGATGTAACCATCCCGCAACCCGCAACTCGAAACTCAACATCCCGAAATCTGAAAATTGTGGGTTTGGGATTTTGGAAATTCAAACGCAAATTTTGAAAATTCGCGTTCCCGAAACTCGAAACCCGACATCCCGAAAGCCGAAAACACCTGCGTTTCCTGTAACTTTCGGGGTTCATAACTCCCTCGTCCCTTAACCAAATGAGGCAAGTCTGGTACCGTTGGAAAGCTGTTGGAGAGCTCTATGCAATGGTGTGATCCTCTCTCACACTTGAGAACTATAACCCTGTCATTTGTCCAATAAAAAATGCCGCCCCAACTTCACCAATACTGTGTTAAAACCATTCTGTTACTTGCCTGTAACTCAAGGTTTGGCCCAAGCAGCCCCAGTGTTGCAAGCTGGGCTCTGATACCACTCTGTTACGTCCCCTTCCATCAATCCAATCCAAGAGAGGGAACATGACTGTAACATGGGGTGTCTAATTCTTCCCCAAAGCCGTAATGGTAAAGTTTTTGCTATTTAAATAAAATGCACAATTAAATTACACAGCGGAATTAAAATACATAATTGCACACACACAACACACATACATCAGCATATTTATCTCAAGCAAATGATGCATCAACAGGCAAAGAATCCATCCCGTTCTCATGCTATGCACAGACTTCATACCAATTCCATTAATCATGAATAAATATCATTCTGAATTAGCACAATGCAGAACACATAATGCATATAGTTTACAACACAGAGAACACTTATCTTTGAGATGAAGTTGTCCAACAACTGGATATGTGAGAGCAACGTTCCACCCAACCATAGATCTCTGTCTAGCTTGTATTCTTTCAACTGAAAGATCACCCCCGAGCTAGGTTGTGTATCCACTAAGGAGTAACTAGTTGGGCTCACTCATAGCCATGGTTTCACTCAACAACTATGATAAGCCAACACACAGTTGGGTTTATCAAGCATACAATAAGATAGAGGAGGGCAATGCTAAGCCAGTGAGCTCAACCACAGAGCTACAGGCATCTCAAGTTAATTAAAACAATCAAGACACCCACAATACTTACCACACCCAACACAAGGAAGGTCCCCTTTTCTGCTGCACAGTCCCTCAGGCGTCCCTTCCCTCCAGTGCTCTTCAGGATGGGCATAGAAAGGTCCAGCTGCTAATTATTTGAGATTCTAGCCTTCACTGGGTTTATCAAGCAAATCCAACCTCTGCTCAGTCATTCACACTTGGATTTCTCATAACTATGTCATCAAATAACTCAATCCCGTCATTGGTTTTCCAGGCTATAAAAACTGGGTTTTTCAATGGATTTTGGGGTATCTAATACTCTCAAATTCGCCCTAAGGTTCATATCTATGGATTCCCCATCGGATTTCACTGTCAAATACCAAATCTGGGCGTTTTTGGCTCTTCAAAACGTGGGTTCTTGCAAAGTTGTGATTTCGGGTTTTTTTTCTACTGCTGGTAATTCGTCCTGGATGAAAACTGATGCTGGTAACTTCCCCAATGGAATGAGGATGAGGAATAATCCATTCTCATGAGGTAGAGTGACTTGTGGTATAAGAAAACAGAGCCCATACTCTGCCATACGAATTTTTAGGCTTCCCATGCTCCATTGAAGCCATGGACTGAAATCTTCAACAACTTCCTTACAACATAAATAAATGTCATCAAGGAAAGTCAACTGGGTTCTCAAAATGACATTTGGAAACATATGGTTCATCCCCACAACCCCCTCACCACTCCCTAGTGGATACACATGCCCCCTTCTCATTGGTTGCTTCCATAGCCAGTTTTGGTATTTTATTGAAATATTAACATTTACATCAATTTATAATATTCCATGGCTTAATAGCACATGGGTATCAAAATATCAAATAATTGCTTATTTTAAATAAAATCCGAACATACACTAGCGGGGCTTTGGCCTTGAGCTCCACGCTAGGGAAACATACAACGCATATATACAATATTTACATTAGAAGCCAATATTTCATAAGGGTCAAAATTGGGGTATTACAAGCTGCTTCCTCTCCCTTATTCAACACATTCAAGCTAATATTATTGGTTATTGCAGGCATTTCCGAGTCCTTATAAGAAGAACAAGCTTGAGCTTGAAGTCTTCTGTTCATCCCTTCAAAATTCAAACTCTTTTCTTCGGTTAGTTTGTTTATGTGCTAAATAAGTAGATCTAATTTGTAAAAGTTTTATTCTTCATCTACCTTATTTTTGCACTTCCGATTAGCTAGATCTTTAAGTGGTTTAAAAGTTTCATCTTATATCAGATCTAAGCTAGCTAAATTGGTACTTATACTTAGAAATTTTTCCGACATTTTTCCAAGTACCAAATTCTGAATTTTTTAATCTTTTAGTTGCTTGTATCGCCATTTTCTAACGTTGTTTGCTTGTTGGTTTTGCATATTTGATGAAATAATAGAGGGATACTTTGGCGAAATTTCGCTAAAATCTAACCATTCAAGGCTCCATAGACCCCTTTCTTTCGTTTTATCAATTTATAGTATTGTAAACCCTTGCATCCAGGTTTATAAGGAGCAAGATGTGCTTCTTTTTGAAAGTTTGTAAAAAATAAAGCAATTGGGCTACACAGTTCCCACGAACCCCCCCGCCCTTCTCCCCCCAGGATGAGCCTGTATCATCCTTGTGTGTGTTTGGATTTTTATCTTAGTTTTCTTTGTTGCTAGTTCATAGAATATATTAAATGCTTTTGGTTTAATTTATTTATTGGATTACTGTAAAATAATACTAACCCACTGCGCTCTCCTGTAGTAATGAAAGAGCTTGCTCGAGTAAAGGAAAAGAGACTCACAATGTAGTAATTAGAAAACATCTCACAGTGTAGTAATTAGAAAACATTTCTTTTTACGCAATCTTTATTTTTTGTTACAATCTTGTACTTTGCTTTCACAATTAACGAATTTAACAATTAAAACCAATTGTGCATTCCCGAAGTACCAAAAGGGAAAACAGATTTTCAACCATAAATAAATTTACTTTTTTACAATTTTGTTGTTCCTCTTAACGAATAATTGGGCTGTGTATTCCCGAAGTAAACTGAAAGGTTTTTTCCCCAGAATGTGAAAAGAGATTCTCAGCCACTTAATAACAACTTCAATTTACTTATTAAACAAACCTAAGGCTTAGCCACCCCATATGCTCTGGATATTTGCGGTTCGCCTGACCAGTTGATCATACTAGAAAGGGAACTAAGTGATTAGATTAATAGGGAAATCCATAAGTAGTTTGTTTCAAAGAATTCAAGAGGTCGCATTGAACATATCATAGAGTCAGGCGGCGGCTTTAAGCAGGTTATGCCTCGCCCCGTTGGACACTTGATACTGTTTCAATAAGCACCTAATTCGAAGAAGTGGACTTCCTTTGGGACAAACCAATAATTAACACACTCCCTAATTCACGCATCTAATAATAACTAAAATTGACCAACGAGGCAAATGCAACAATTTCACGACACAACAACACTCCATTTTTTGTGACTCCATTTGGCACTGGTATATCTGCAACAATCGTACATTATAAATTATGTGAATCAATGTGTTAGATGGATTAATTTGCTTCATGCCGTTGATTTAATTTATGTTTGCAATCTCTTGTTCAATAATTTTGATTCTAAACGCCTAGATAATTTAGCTTTCATTTTAATAATTAAATCACCCTAAAAAAGCCTTAGTTATTTCAATAGGGACTACACCCCTTTGCTTTGCTAGGAGTTGGCCTAGACGGACGAGTTGAGTGTTGAGTGACAATATCTCAACTTGAGACTTGCCACCAAGGATGCACCCAATGGCTTGGAAATTTAAGTCATGCTAACATTTTCTCGAGGTGTGTATCTGACGACAACATTTTTGGTGTCGTTGTTGGGGATAAATCTTTTTATTCCCAGAGTATGACTTTTTGTTTTCTCATTTTTTTTCTTTTTTCTTTGTTTGATGAATCTTTAGATTATATTTTTATTTTTTCATCTGGTGACTCCACTACCATTTTTTATTTTTTATAAAATTTCAAAGCAAAAATAATTTTGTGAGAGTTTTTAATGTATATTTTTTATTCTCACATGGCGACTCCGCTGAAGGGATAAGACTCTTGTTTCTCATGAATTTGTTGAGACTTGTTGTGTGTAGATGAGCCCATGCAACACAGTAAAATATTTAAAGCTCATTGTTCAATTGATCCCCTGATTCAGTATCAGATACATTCCATGGTCATTTTAAATATATGCTTCTGATCGTTGAATATGGATGATGAAGAGTCCAATGATGAAATTTCAAATGAATATCCTCCTATTGGCTTCTCAAACATCCCATGTTTCCCTAATTATCATACTGGTGAAGATATATCTGGTCATCTTCCGATATTTTGGAGAAATGGTGATTCAGAGACCCAACATGTCATATACTTTCTTAAAATTCCAGCTGACTTCAATGTTTTGTATGAAGATAACATGATGAAGATGTTTGTTAGTAATCCACAGGGAAATGCTTATTATTGGTATTTTAAGTGCCTCCCAGATAACTGTATTACTTCCCTCCCAGATAAATGTATTACTTCCCTTCCGGGCTTCCTTAGAATATTTTTGAGGCAGTGGCATAATAAAGCACTTGGTATGGAAGACAAGATCCTTGAAGATTTCTTTCCCGTCTTCCTGCCTTGGATATAATATCACGAGGAGGACCCTAACGCTCTTCTCCTCATCATAATAAAAAACGAAAAATATTGGGAGCTTCCTTTGAGTTATTCCAGTGACAGGAAGATTAGGAAACTCATGTAAGAAAATTGTGTTTCTTTTCCTCAAGCACCGCATGACTTTAGCAAACCCTATTGAAGAGATTCATGATTATCCGTTCATTGAAGATGTTATTGAAGACCCTCCTTACTTCCACCATAATAGAAGACATTGAAGATTGGGAGTTTTCTCAAGTTTATTTCAGTGATGATGAGCACATTTGTACTCCTGATCTGCCTCAAGAAGAAACCATTACAGAAGCCCATATAGAAATCCATGATGAAATTTGTAATGTGTATGATGAAACTCCCCCATGTTCTCCATATAATGATGAAGGCTTGGAGGGTTTACTTCCATGTGTATGATGAAACTCCCCCATGTTCTCCATACAATGATGAAGGCTTGGAGGGTTTACTTCCATGTGTATGATGAAACTCCCCCATGTTCTCCATATAATGATGAAGGCTTGGAGGGTTTACTTCCTTGTGACCCTTTTTCTTTTCTTTTCTTTTCTGAATAGGATGATTATGAGCATGAAGAGGAAAAGTATTGCCAGGAGCTCAGTACAAGTGATGAAGAATCCATTATATCTGGCAAGGATATTGTAGATGATTATTGGAAATTCATGGAAAATCCCATCTATGACATAAAATAGAATGTTGAGTTCGATCCTTTTGGTGGTTTCATTGAAAACCTAATTTATGATATCTCCAGAGAGGGCAGTGTTCATTCAAAAATGATTGGAAGTCCCATATTTGATATATCCATAGAAGGGAGCATGGATCTTGGGACCTTGGAAGATATTGATATGGAGGAAGAGCATGCAATATGTTCATATGATCAATCAAAGCCATGCATGAGTATCAACAATAAATACTTGGAGAATCAACATAGTGAAGAGTCAGATCAGATGAAATCAATTGAAGATCAGTCTCATCCATCGTCTTCACATGTAGAGATTCCTTATGGTTCGAAGCAGCTTGGGGCTTAGACAGAGAGTTATCATTCGATAATTCCTTTTGAACAATATGATGAAGTGGTTGATCTTCCTCATCGTTCAAAAGTTTATATCAATCCTATATGTTAGAAAAAACAGGATCGCGAAGCAATAAAAATAAACAAGATGAAAATATAAATCACATAAACACAATACAAGAGAGACATCAATATAATGTGGTTCACCCAATATGGGCTACGTACACACAAAAATTTCCAGTCCTTATTATTATACCATCCATCAAAATGAAGGGATACAACCTGCAACACATCCGATGCAAATTCCTCTTCACTCTCTCTTAGTCTCTCTTACACAATCCCAGAGACATTTTCAATGCTATAATACATTACACAACCGTATTACAATGTCTTCCTTTTAAAGGGGAGTTACCATGGGAAAATACTACGGGCTACCCAATACCATGGGCTTGTAAACTGTTTTCCAACAAACAACCAAAAAAATTACTTTCGAGGGCTTGTTGGCCCCCGAACCCTCATGGGGGGGCATTGTCAGACCCTCACACCCCCTTGCTGGGATGAGTGTACAATCCACCTGCAAAACATATAAAACTAGGGTACAGACACAACTGAAAACAACATCTCTGAATCAGGAAGATCAGGATCCACAACCAACACTATCCAGTCTTGGATAGAAGAAGCCCGCGGGAGGACTTTCCAGTTTGGGAAGCAGTTCAATGATGTTTTTCATTCCCATGATCTCCCATCCAACCTTCCATCTAGAAAATTTATGTAGGTTTTCATTTCGTGAATAAGGTATCATTGTTTTGGATGGTAACCAAACACAAGGTGAAATTTTTTAACATTGATGAAATGGTAAGATGGTTGCGTTGGATTTTTCATTCCACTTAGCATTTTTATGTTATGTTTAGAGTAGGAAAATAAGCTCCTTAAAGTGAGCATTTACTTTCTACATTTATTTTCAACATTTTACTTTTATATACTTAGGAATTTTCTTAGTTTCATTTTTCAAATAAATGCAACTTGTGGTTCATTGGATTTTTTTATAAAACTTGTGCTACTGAGGGGTTTTCTTGTCAAAATGGAGATGTTTTTAAAGGCTATAGAAACCAGAGATTCTAGTGTTCTCGCATCCTCTCCTTGCTTGAATGCTAGATAGAGCACACGTCTTGTAGTTGGAGCCATATGTTACCACCTAAGTTGTACTCATTTGGTTTCCAAGTGATCCAGTGAAGATTGAAACAATGTACTTGTTCATTGCCAGCTTTCAGAAGTTCAACCGGCCAATTTTGGCCCATTTTTTAAAAACAATTGCATGTTCGTGCCCCATGGGGAATTGTAATAAGTGATCTAAGCACGATGTATTTTGTAACATACTTAGCTTTCCTAATATTTATACATCAATACGGTACTCTAGAGTGTTTTTTCCTTGGTTATTATGCATTGCTCTTCAACGAAGCATAATTTTTGAGTTTTTAACTCATACCTCCAAAGCTGGAGTATCCGCCTTGATGGATAAACCTTGGGAGGTTATTAAATTCTAAGTATCTATGTATATTACCATGCTATCCATCAATAATGAGTCACATGGACATGTACTAGGTCCCCCTAGGTTTTTATTTTTGTTTTCGGACATAAAAATTATTCCCGCAAACGAGACTATTTTTAATGTTTTTATTATAAAAATTAAAAATCTCATAAAAAAGTGTTAGGAGGTGAAATTCACCACGGGAGTGCTCGTTTTATAACCTAAAGCACCCACATTACCCTTAAACCCACTTTCCTAAGTATTTGAGTGATTATTTATCACTTAAATAATATTTCTCTTGAAAAAGGCCAAAAAATATTAAATAAATGGCCAAAAAAGACAAAAAGACAAGTTCCTAAATAAATGAAAGTTTGTCCCAGGCATGTCTGAAGAAAAACTAAGTTAAATAAACATCAAACCTAGTAAATTGGGCATCAGATCAAGTTCATTGGGGCTCTTATCTATCAAATCTAATCCCACTCGAGTTCATCCACAATTGAGAGGGCACATTTCTCCTCATGAGGGGTGCATTTTCCACTTAGGTGTCTTCTGATTGGCATGGTGATATTCACAAGGTTTAGGGGGTGCATCTCTGATGAGATGTCGCCTCCATCTTAAGTTTAAGTCAGTCTTGATCCCTCAAACAATGCATGCAACTCGCCTTCCGCTCCCTCTTCATCTCCAAATGCGTCCCAGTCCACTTCAGATGACTAATGCACCCCTGGCTTGGTTTATCTATAAAAGCAAGGCCTCTTCCATTGGTTTGGTATGGATGGTGGAACCTTTTCTCCTGTAATACTTTTGTTATTTTATTAATGAAATTTGAAGACTTTAGAGGCATGTGCTGTGCAAATTTGATGAATGCTCTATTTTGGGGAGGTGATATTGTATTGCTTAGATTTATTTTGTGGCAAGTTTGTTGATTATCTAGCTTAGAAGATTGTCACTAGTCCACAGGGTAGGAATTTATGGTTATAACTTGCCTATTTGTGTTTTTCTTTTAAGATATTTAGGAGTAGCCAACTGTACTCGATTGTACTATAAAGGCTCTCTTGTTCTCTTTTATTCAATCACACTAGATCTAATCCATTTTTGTGCAAGGATTCTCTTATAGTTGTGCAAATCACAGATATGAAGGAGGAGTTCATATTGGTTGCTTCCTCTCCCCTCTCCAGCACCTTTGTGCTAATATTATTGGTTATTGTAGGCGTTTCCGAGTCCTTATAAGAAGATCAAGCTTGAACTTGAAGTCTTTCGTTCATCCCTTCAAAATTCAAACTCTTTCATTCGATTACTTTGTTTTATGTGATAGATAAGTAGATCTAATTTGTAAAAGTTTTATTCTTCATCTACCTTATTTTTGCACTTCTAATTATCCAGATCTTTAAGTGGTTTAAAAGTTTCATCTTATATTATATCTAAGTTATCTAAGTTTTTTTTTGACTGAAACATTATGGAAGATTATATTAGAATCTGCAAAACAGCTGCAGAGTACTTTAACAATTTTTCTGACTCGCTTTGTTGAGTGGGAATTTTTGTCCCCCAGATCGAGAGCATTCTATGATACCACACATCTTTGTTACTGTAATACAATAGACAGAATACTGGGGATAAGTGAAGGCGCAGCTTCCCAAAGACAGAGAAGATGCCAAGTCCAGTGCTTTGATCGTTGTTATTCCAAATTTTCAATGATCTTGGAGACATCTTTAAAACTGACCTGAACATCCTCTTGGATTTCCTCCAACGCGGCCAGATGATCTTCTCTAATCTTCTGGAGGTCTTTGCTGAGCATCTTCCATTTCTTTTCTCCAGCCACCATGGTCTCCAGAAGACTCTGGCCTTGACTATTTGCTTGTCTTTTGGATTTTTCCACAGCGTGCTCCAGTGAACCCATCCATTCTTCAGCAAGGGAGAAGTTGAAGGAGATCCTAACGCGACCATATGTTCAGCAAGCCTTTCCCCAAAAGTCTTTAGAAAATAGCTTAGTTGGTGGACAGAGTGATCGGGTCTCTGGATACTCCCCAGAAAACGAGCCTTCAGGAACTCCAACCCACTTCGCTGGTTACTTCGTGGATAAAGTATAGGCACATGATTTATAAGGAATCTCCATCGCGTCTGAAGATCACGGGTGTCATTGTAATCAAAGGGATTTTGCATTGATACATCCCCAGAATCGCCAGTTGAGGATACTCCAGGGAACAGTTGAATACTGCAAGTAGATAAAGCTTGCCCCAATCTGATATTGAGGCCGCACCCTTTAGGGGATGTCACATCTGGTGGTATCTCCATTAATCTGTAAAGAACCTCTGCTCAGGAGGCAAGCTATGTTGGCTTCACTATCTGCCAATGTATTCAAATCACGCAGCACATGGAAGAATTGTATGGACTCAAATCTTTTCGTTAGAAGTTGAATTTTGTGGAACATCAGAGCTAGATTGAGTTGAGAGGGAACCTTCTTATTTATCAGAGCATGAATTAGAAGACGAGAGTCTCTGAAGACCACCAGCTTAGCAATACCTTTGGACTGGGCGATTTTAAGACCCTGCCAAAGCCCACAGAACTCGGCTTTATTGTTGGATTCAGTGCCGATACCCCAGGCGTACTTACTTTCAACTGTTCCTTCCTTAGAGATAATTACTCCACCACATCCAGCCAATCCCGGATTGCCCTTAGAAGCCCCATCGAAGAAGAGGCAGATTTCTTTCAGAGAATCTTTCCATTTAGTGAAGATGTTCTCATCCAATCTGATTTCCCATTCTTCAGTCTTATAATGATTCTTCCAGCTTCGAAGTTTATGGTTTGGCATAAGCTGGTCTAACCACTTGGATTCTGCTGGGAGGAGCTGTGCTTTGTTTGCTAGGGGTATGCTGTGTTCAATAGCTTCCATTAATATTGCTTTAGCTTTCATTGCTATTCTAGCAGGGAGGAGTTCTTTTCCCCTAAAAATTCTGCTGTTCCTCTCAATCCATATATTCCAACAAATGGCTTTTGGCATCCATCTCCAAATAGTTTGCAGCAGATCTTTCTTGGGTAGTCTGAATGGGGAGATCTGCATCCATTCAGTGAAGAGTTCCTGGGTAGTGCTCGGCAAAATGAGATCCGGAATAGCTAAAGCTTCTCTCCAAACTTCTCTGGCGTATGGACATTCTATTATTAGATGATCCATGGTTTCATTGTAATTTTTGCAGAGAGGACATCGGGATGGACCTTCCATGCCTCTTTTCTTCAAATTTTCTCCGGTGAGGATGCTTTTATGGGCTAACAGCCAGCAGAACATGTCGATTTTGGGAATGAAGGATTTAGTCCACAGGAAATTCCAGATTGCTGGATTGGTTGCAGCAGTGGGGACAGAGTTCAAGAGCTTATATCCTTCTGAAGCAGTATACTTTCCTGAGATATGCCCCCATCCTCTTTTGTCGCTGGAGTATTCTTTTAGAGGAGATTTGCCTTGAAGTAGGATGATTAAAACATCTGCTTCGGATTCAAGTTCTGTAGGGATGTTTCCAAAGTCCCATCCGTCCCAATAGCTGTCCTTCCACTTGGAGAGGTCCCATAAGGAGGTGACACCTTTATCTATTAGCCATCTCTTGATATTATCCACTTCCCTGATCTGCCCCAATGGAGTCCCTCCCAGTATGGAGTCCTCCCAGACTTTAATTTTTTTCCCACTTCCAGGAATCCAGAAGAGGTTCCCTTTGAAGAGGTCAAGGGCCTTGAAGCAGATTTCAAAGATCGGAGATCCAGCTCTGTTCGGTGGAGGGGTGTCCAGACATCTCTTTCTTGCTCCTGGAAAATATTTTTTCCGAATAACTTTTTTGCTCCAGCTCTCTTTCCCAGTTATCAGCTGCCAAAGTAATTTAGCTCCCAAAGCTAGATTTTGTTTTGAAAGACTCCTTACCTGTAGCCCTCCTTCATTCCTCGGTTTTTGAATTTTTTCCCAGCTTATAAGATGCATCTTCTTTTCATTCCCTTTCCCACCTTCCCAAATGAATTTTTTAAGCAGGCTTTCAATTTTTCGAATAACCACTCCAGGGGCAAGTAGGATAGAAGACTGATAAATTGGCATACTGTTTAAGACAGATTTGAGAAGGGTGGTTTTCCCAGCGAGGTTGAGCCAATTGGCATTCCAATTTTTTATTTTTCCTTTGATTTTTTCCAGAATGTTACCCCATTTTGCTGTTTTGATTTTGGATTTGGATATGGGAATTCCCAGATAAGTGAAGTCATCCCAATCCATAGTTCCTTCCATACCCAGATTTCTGGCTATCTCTCCTAGCTCTCTAGCCGAACAGTTCCAGCTGAAGATTTTGCTCTTATGTAAGTTGATTTTGCTTCCGGAAACCTCCTTATAAAGTTCCAGCTCATTTCTGAAGTAATCTGCTGAGTAGATACTTGCTCCTCCCAACAGCAAGGTGTCGTTAGCAAATTGTGCGTGGTTTATGTCCCTAACAGAATTCACCATCCGCAGTCCAGGAAGAGTGTGTATTTCTTGACAGAAGTTGAGCTGAAGGCTAAGCATAGAAGCTTGAATTGCATAGAGGAGCGGGGACAGTGGGCAGCCTTGCCTTAGTCCTCTAGAGGCTTTGAAGAAATTTGTTGGGCGGCCATTGACCAAGGGCGCTATCCAAGGCCCACTCACACAACCTTTGACCCAGCTAATAAAGGAATTGGAGAATCCAAACTTTCCCATCACTGTAAACAGAAAATCATGCCTAACTCGATCAAAAGCATTCGCTAAATCGAGTTTAATGACCATACCTTTCTCTTTGCGTCGGCAGCTGGAGTGGATTGCTTCTTGGACAAGAATGATGTTATCCAGGATTCTTCTTCCTTTAATGAATCCTCCTTGATTTTCAGGGATAATTCTAGGCAGCATTCTTTTAATTCTGGAGGCTATAATTTTGGTTATCAGCTTGTACCCCGTGTTGCAAAGTGAGATCGGCCTGAAACGATTGAAGGTTGAGGCTCCTTTTTCTTTCGGGATAAGGGCAAGGAACGAGGAGTTTGTGCTACCTCCTATAAATTTTTTTTCTTGGGAGTACCGAATCATCTTTAGAAGATCTCTCTTGATGATTGACCAGCAGCAGGTGAAGAACCGAGCTGTAAACCCATCAGGCCCAGGGGCGCTATCAGATTTCATTGACTCAAGAACAGACTTTAGCTCGGTCATGGTTACAGGGGCAGCAAGGATCCGGTTCTCTTCAGGAGTGATGAGTGACGGAATGAGGTCCAATGGATAAGAAGTGGGATCAATCTGAGGATCTACAGGGGCTGTGAAAAGGTCTTTAAAGGTAGAAAAGGCAGCCTGTTTAATATCTTCAATGTCATCCAGCAGAGCTCCTTGGAAGTTTATTTCGGTGACCGCTTTATAATTTTTTCGAGATTCAGCTTGCTTGTGAAAATACTTGGTGTTTTTATCCCCACTTTGGAGCCAAAGGCTACGGGACTTTTGTCTCCAGTACTCCTCTTCTAATCTGCAGGCAGAGTAGAATTCTTTCTGTTGGACCCCTTCCTTGATGAGGAGACTCTCAGAGATAGGGCTGTCTTCCATAATGGTTTGATGGGACTCCAGGGCAGATTGAGCTTTTTCCCTACTTGTAACGGGTGAGGTGATTAGTCTCGCCCAACTTTTTAGATCATGCTTCAGCCTTTTAATTTTGCCTTCCCAGATGAAGGAGGGCGATCCTCTTAAAGGAATACTCCAGGACTTGGTAACAATATGCATGAAATCCTCTTGAAGGATCCAAAGAGGACTGAACCGGAAGGGAATGGGACCCAAATCTCTGCCAAAGGACAACTCCAGCAAAATGGGATTATGATCAGAGGTACAATGAGGAAGGATTTTGGAGGAGGCAAGCAAACCAAGGTTTAGGAAAGATGAATGGACAAGAAACCTGTCGAGACGAGCTGCAATATGACCAGGCCCAATCCTCTTATTGGACCAAGTAAATTTACCTTTGGCCGGTTTGACATCAATTAGATCCCAGTCAAGGATAATATCCTCCACCCATTCCCTCGACGGGTCTCTGACAGGGGAGCCACCTTTTTTCTCATTGGAGTCTAAGGTGACATTCAGATCCCCTGCAACTATGATGTTCTCAA
Organism: Larix kaempferi; assembly: GCA_027924585.1. Classification (NCBI taxonomy): domain Eukaryota; kingdom Viridiplantae; phylum Streptophyta; class Pinopsida; order Pinales; family Pinaceae; genus Larix; species Larix kaempferi. The sequence goes on from BSBM01000070.1 coordinate 17,225,016, forward strand.
GCTGCTGTAAATTGAGGTAGCTTACAATCATATCCCAACAATCTTTTTTTTCAGAAATTGATACAGGCACATATAAATTAAAGAGGCTTACCTTGCGTCCTGTGAGTTTATGGACGAGTTTAGTGAACACCCAGTGCATGGTGCGTTTTTTAGCTTCAAGATCATAGATCGTGGGATCCCAAAAGGTGGCAACTCCTCCAGAAGCTCCTCTTGAATTGATGGCGATCCCTTGGCCTTTCTTCCAAAATTTTTTCCCCGCCTGGAGGAGATCGACTTCCTCCATCTTAGTCTCCTGGACTAGTAGAATCTCAGGTTTATATATTCTGACCATGTCTTTCAGTGCATCTTCTTTTAATGCAGATCCTAATCCTCTACAATTCCAGGATATGTAACGCATTAATTACTTTTGGAGGGGTTGGCCCCTTTAGAGGCCGGCGTTCCATTCTTTGATCTGGTATTCATCATTCCTTTAAGTGTTTTTTGGGAGCCTTCCAGAACAGCTAGATAAGTTGCTTCATCACTTTTCTTCTTTTTCGATTTCCTACCTCTTGGGTTTTTTAGAGGGGCTGCATGCAAGCTACTCGATGAATCGCCTTCATCAGAGTCTTCCCCAGGATCCGTTTCTAGAAGTGACATTCCTTCATTAGATTCTTTGGAATATGTACCTGCTGCCGAAGGTTCCATTGGATCTGCTCTAGGGATCTCCCCTGGTTCCAATGGGACATCAGCCTGGTTTTCTACTTCTTTACTGTTGGTCAGATGATCGATTTGGATCTCTTCAATACTCGCTGAGACATGGCTTTTTTCATTGTGTTCGCTGGCTTTCTTTGGATCTTCAACAAACTGTGTGACAGTTGGGTTAGCTTTGGTGGAGTCCTGATGCATCTTAGTTGAGGTTGACTGCTGGTTATTTTGCATGTTCCCCGAGATCTTTTTCCCCTGGGGTTTCCCTTTCTTTACCTTCTGCCATCCTTATCCTTCTTCTACTGTCAGGTTTTTGGGGCAATTCCTCTGGAAATGGCCATGCTCATGGCAAAGACGGCACTTGAATGGAAGCTGTTCGTAATCCAGCTTTTGATAATGGTGCCACGATCCGACTTTTAGCTTTACTGCCTCCGGTAATCCTGCTTCTAGGTCTACTTCAACACATATTCTGGCGCATGTGTACTGTCCTTTGTTCTCCGCTTTGTCAATGTATCTCCCCAGCGTATTACCCACTTTTTCCAGAGTTTGTATGTTCCAGCAGTGAACTGGAAGATTTGGAAGTCTCACCCAGACTGGAACTTCCTTCGGGACGTCAATTTCAGGATCGAAATCTGGATTCCAGCGGTTCAGATAGAGCCCTTGGCTTCCCATGAAATAAGGTCCACTTCTGAATATGATATCTCGGTCCTCCTTGGCAATGAATTCGAAAATGAAGAATCCCCGGCCAATAGGATAGCAGGTGACACTGTTTTTTATCTGAGGCCTCCAATTCCTTTGGATCCAGTCATCAGTGGTTTTTGCAGAGGGCCAGAGACCCATGAACTGGCCTACTAAACCTCGCTCAGCTAAAGCCAGGGCGATTTTGATGGGTTGTTCTATCGGTAGGTCGATCTCTGGCACGGCTTCAAGCTTTTTTATGAACTTCGGGATAGCAGGTGCCAGTTGCTTCATCCCAGACGACGTTAGCAGATTATTGAAGGCCTCTACGGCAGAGATCTGAGCAAAGGGAGGGGGAAGCCCTCCCCCAGGCGTGGCCATGGGGGCGACTGCCTGGAGATTGTCGAGCAGAGAACCCTAGAACGGTAGCTAAAACGCAGCGCGAGCCCTAAAGGCGAGCTCGAGATCTTCGAAACCCATGGCAATTCATATCTAAGTTATCTAAGTTGGTACTTATAGTTATAATTTTTTTCAATATTTTTCCTAGTACCAAATTTTGATTTTTTTTATTATCTTTTATTTTCTTGTATCACCATTTTCTAACATTGTTTTCTTGCTGGTTTTTCATATTTGATGAAAGAATAGAGCGATACTCTGGCGAAATTTCGCTAAAATCGAGCCATTCAAGGCTTTAGAGACCCCCTTTCTCATGGCTTATCAATTTCTAGTATTGTAAACTCTTACATCCCGGTTTATAAGGAGCAAGAGGTGATTCTTTTTTAGAGTTTGTAAAAAATAAAGCAAGTGGGATACACAACGCCCACAAACCCCCCCTCTCCCCCAAGGGGGGTCTCATATCATCCTTGTGTGTGTTTGTATTTTTAGCTTAGTTTTTTTGTTTCTATTTCATAGAATATATTAACTGCTTTTTCTTTCATTTCTTTATTGGCTTATTGTAAAAGAATACTAACCCACTGCGCTCTCCCGAAGCACCGAAAGAGATTGCTCGAGTAAGGGAAAAGAGACTCGTAGTCTAGTAATTAGAAAACATCTCTTTTTACACAATTTTTCCTTTTTGTTACAATCTTGTACTTTGCTTTCACAATTAACGAATTTAACAATTAAAATCGATTGTGCATTCCTGAAGTACTGAAAGGGAAAATAGATTCTCAACCATCAATAAATTTACCTTTTTACAATTTTGTTGTTCATCTTAATAAATATTTGGGCTGTGTATTCCCGAAGTAAACTAAAAGGGTTTTTCCCTGGCAGGTGAAAAGAGATCCTCAGCCACTTAATAACAAATTCAATTTACTTATTAAAATGAACCTAAGGCTTAGCCACCCCATATGCTCTGGATCTCTGCAGTTTTCCCGACCAGTTGATTATACCAGAAAGGGAGCTAAGTGACTAGATTAATAGGGAATCCATGAGTAGTTTGTTTCAGAGAACTGAGGAGGTCACATTGAACATATCATAGAGTCAGGGGGTTTCTTTAAGTAGGTTACGCCTTGCCCCGTTGGACACTTTATACTGCTGCAATAAGCGCCCAATTTGAAGAAGTGGAATGCCTTTGGGCCAAACCAAGAACTAACCCACTCCCTAAGTCACGCATCTAATAATAACTAAAACTGACCAACGAGACAACTGCAACACTTTCACGACACAACAACACTCCATTTTTTGTGACTCCATTTGGCACTAGTATATTTGCAACAATCGTACATTTTTAATTAAGCAAACCAATGTGTTAGATGGATTAATCTACTTCATGCTGTTAATTTAATTTATGTTTGCAATTTCTTGTTCAGTAATTTTGATTCTAAACTCCTAGATAATTTAACTTTTATCTTAATAACTAAATCACCCTAAAAAATCCTTAGTTATTTCAATAGGGACTACCCCCCTTGACGGTAACTCAACTCGAGACTTGCTCCAAGGACGAACCCAATGGCTTGAAGATTTCTACTATGCTAACCTTTTACCGAGGTACATATCCAACGACAAAAAGAATCACATTTTGACTTTGACATCCGTGTAACTTCGTCTACTTGGTTTTCATAAGAAATAGATCTTTTATTTTATGTGATACCTCCTATGAGGTAATTACAATGGAAGAGATAAGATAGTGATTCTTTATAAATATTTAGATTCACTTTTGTTGCTATCATTGAACACCTTAGTCATACTAATATGGATCTCCTCTATTTTTGGTATATAGCAAGATGAAGAGGAGTGTTGTCATGCTTAATAAATTGTATCAAATAGTAAATTGCATCATAATAAAATTATTGCAAATTTTCTAATCACAAAGATTTCATGTCCACATGGATATTTTATATGTGAAACATACAATTAGTTGTCATTAAATTTTTTACGTTTTTAAAATGTGTTTTGGATTTTTCGTGAATCTAATGACAATTCTTTATCGGTTTAGAGGTTAAGATTGCAAATGAATCCACTACACTTACGCAAGCCATAAGGTTTGTTACCAAATTAATAAGATTCATTATCAAATTTGATAAGATTTGAATAAAAGTTAATATAAGCACAAACTAAGTTCATAAAATCTATTATCTACATCGATAAAATTTGACTAAGAGTTTTGGGAAGGATCAACATCTTGTAGATCCTAAAGTTCACGCAAGAGAAAAATTCTAAGTATTTTTTTAGAATGACTACATTAATAAGAAATATATAAAGATCAAGTTGCTTTAATAAGACCATTACAACAATATATTTTAAGTAACCCAATAAAGAACACTAAAATTTAATGCAAGCACATTTTCTCTTCGTTAACAAGTGGTATACTTTAGAGAATATTGAAGAAAAAATCTCAAGAAGAAGATGATACCTTAGAGAATGATCAATAAAGGCATGTTACATGATGTTAAAGAATAAAGGTTTTGGGATGACCAAGATGATACATCATTTATGACAAAATGATACATCATTTATGACAAAATGATCCATATTAATTTATGACAAAGTCAATATTAATTAGAAAACTAATTATTAAAACAAAATGAAACTCAAGAGATGTATATGCATTTAATCCCCAAGATTAGTGTATATGCCTACACTTTAATTAATATAAACTACTGTATATGTCTAAATATGATGTATTAGAATATACATTAGTGTATATGCCTAGTTACAATATAATATATACACTAGTGTATATACCAACGGTATATATACTTATAAGCTGTAGAATATACACTAGTATATATTCCTGGTATATATACCTATGAGTTGTAGAATATACACTAGTGTATATGCTTAGTTATAGTACATTATATACACTAATGTATATACCTAGTATCCAGTGGAGATGGAATAGTTAATGTATAGAATATCCACTAGTATATATGTCTATACATTAGTGTATATGCCTAGTATATACACTAGTGTATAATACAGATACGTATACTAGTGTATAGAGTATACACTAGTGTATATACACATGCGTATACTAGTGTATATACCTAGACTTTAGGCTTCTCTAATACACTAGTGTATATACACTATGGACTAGGTGAGGAGGATAAGGTGGTCAATCAAGCCATGGAGGAGGAGAGGGTAGTCGGTCAACTCATGGAGGAAAATGCGATAATCGTCCGACTAGTGGAGGAGGAGATGGTGGTTAGTTGGTTTGTTGAGGAGGAGAGGGTTGTCGATTGTCCTATCGAGAATGAGAGGGTGGTTGGTCAACTGGTGGAAAAGGAGGAGGGGATGTATGATCACCATCCTCAATAGATGAATAAGAAGAAGAAGACTAATGTTGATGGTGATACCTGTTTCTCCCTAGTAGTTTAACTGCACCAAAAACATAACACATCGATAACATCATATACATGAAAGGTCCGCCCATATACCACCAAGATCTGGGCCCTGTATGATCTAGGTCACTTGTATAGGGTGCACTCTATGTCAGGCTATCACTGCACACAACTGATCTACCATCTCATGGTGGAATCAATGATATGGTATACAATACAAGCTAGGCCTCTATATATAAGGTAGCTCGAGTCTACCTCTACCATTTCTTCAGCTTGTTGGGGAGGAACTTCCCCAACATACATGCCAATATTTACAAAATAATATATAACAATAATTAGACAATTTAAACAATAATTATACAATTTAAAGAAAATGTTACAATAAATTACATTTCCATTAAATAAGATGAAAAAAATGAAACTATATTAATCAAAACATAACATCCTAGGAAATAAGATGTTAGTAAATCCTCACTAGTGTATCCCTACTTGGGTACTACATTAGATCCAAGGTATGATCATCCTAACTAGCAAGCATTACAATACCTCTAGTATGATCGTACATGGGAATTCCAATTGTCCCCTCTTAGGAAACATCTTCCACCACATGTGCATATGCGCATTGGTCTTGAACTAGGAGTGAGGAGGTTGAATGATAGCTTAGTTCCTGGAAACCTCTAAAACATAAACAAAATAACTATGAACCAAACAAGAAGCCCATCCTCCCCTAAAAAACAACATGACAATGATCTAGAGATAAATTAAACTATCACAAAAAAATGGTATACCACCTGATACATATAGGTCTTTAGACTAAAGAATATACATATTACAATATAGGGAAACTAATGCATTGCTCATCAATGGTGCAATGTGCCATTGTTGAGACCAAAAGTGAGAGGCACCTAACCTCCTCTACACCAAATTAAGTAAATCCAACTGGACACCAACAACTTATAATTGACCATGGTCAGTGATGTCCTCATTGACACATATGTGAACAATTGTGAGATAAATCTCTCCCACAATGCAAAGTTGGAGATGAGGGAATTGAGGAAAGTCCTCCTTTAGGCTAGTACAATTTAGTAATGAAGTATATGTCCTCCTCCGTGGGATAGTACCATATAGTGGGACCAACCTTAAATTCCTTCCTGACATGATCCCAATGATGGATGAGCTACCTCAATAGAACCTTCTTCCCCCTGAGTGATGTAGTCTCATCATAAAACTTGAGGAGACCAATATTCCTCAAGAAGAGACAAGTATGTGTTGTAGTAGGATGAGGGTAAAAATCCATCTTCCTTTCTCAAGCCTCCCACTCTTCTAAAATGTGATATGGTTCAACCCACTATTGCTACTATTTCTTAGATGCCAAATCATGAATGGGGAATCTTCTAACTAGGATAAAATATTTGCAAAAGTATTGTGAACACCATCTCAAGCTTAGGGATAGGATCCCACTTGCTTAAATGGATTTGGTGTAGCTGTGATGGTGAGGAGAAAACAATCTTAGAGTATTCAAGCTCTGCCTTTTGCTTTTTCACAAGGGGTCCACTCAGCTAGTGATGATGGGGCCTTTGAAAAGCAAAGGGGTGGGGGATGCTCGCCCATAACAAAATGGTGTTCTAAGCTGCAAGTGGTAATAAGGCTACATTACATGGAAAGTGAAATCCTAGTCCTTGGGATACCTAAAGAGATTTCCTTTTCTAAAACCTAAACCCTAGAACCATCTCAAAACCCATTCATTGATTAACAAGAGAACAATATTGCTTCAAAGGGAACATGTTTCTATGGTTCCTACTTGCCCAAGCATCTCCTTCCTTAATGACACATGGTGGGCGTATGCTCCAATTCTCCAACGATCACAGAGCTTGTCAGTTTTGGTCGGAGCACAGGTACTATGATGACCAAGAAAGCAATAGAATAAACAAATAAGCAAAGGGGATGGGATTTATATATATACAAAACAATCGGGGCCCAATGCACAACCCATCCCCCCTTATGACCTATCCATATAACCTTGGCAATGGGGTTTAAATTTTCTTTTCATGCGGCCTTTTGTGGAAACCTTGCCACCTCTTGCAGCCTATCTCTCCGATTTATGCCTCCCAAACCGTCATCTACGTGGTTAACACCTCTAGCGGCCTTCCATTGTGAGTCTCGCCTCCCCTCTGTGGCCTCCTTTTATGATTTTCTCCAGCCGTTGTGGGATTTCCTCATGAGTTACTTTGCAACACATCCTTAGTGTGTGTGATCATTTTTTTTGTGGCTCTTCTTGGTGAGTTACAACTCCCGTTGCCTCCCACACAAGTTTCGCCACAACAAATTCAAGGGAGCATAATCGTGATGGGAGTGGATGGGATAAGACACCCGTTGCAACCTTACATCCTGATTTGTGTCACCGTTGCGGCCTTCTTCATGTGCGAGCCTGTCACTGTTGCAGCTTATTTGATTAAGTTGAGCCGCCATTGCGGCATTTCTCCATGAGTTGAGCCATTGTTGTGGCGTTTTTGAATGATTTGGGTCGTCATTGTGGCTTTCTTGGTTACGTATATCGCCGTTGTGGTGGGACTCATTGAGATGATTCACAATGGGGGAAACTACAAATTTGTCTAAGTCTTCAAAACTCAACTTCTCTCTCCTTCCCACGGATAGACTAGGCCTCAAAAGATACTTGAGGAGGAAAAATGGTACTTGAGGTATGAAAAACATAAGGGGGGACCTATATTTTATTAGGGACAAGAAAATTGTGGGGGGGAGGGGAGGTTGCGGGTGTAATAGGTTGTCTTCCGCTTAAACAAAAATCTCTTGAACATAATATTTTGTTCAAGATATTGTTGCACTTTTTTATGTTGTCTCAAAAAATACCTTGTTGCACTCTCCTCTCCTTGAAATAGGAAAGGAGAGTGCAAAAAATAACAAGTCTTATATATAGGGGAGTTCAACCATTAACTCTCTCTCCACTCTCTCTTATGTGTGTCACCTCCCTACCAGGAAGCATAAATAACTTAAAAGAACTTGTCGAGTCAAGAAGGACGCTCCATCAATTTTCATTTTTGTGTTAGGGCTTGTGAGCTGCTTTTGACTTATGATTTTTATCAATAAGATGTCTCCAATACTATTTTATTATAACAATATTTCATGGATCTTCTTATAATCATATTAGATTTTTTCATTGATATTATTTTCCTCACATAATAGACCTATCCACCTTAAAATCAATGATTAACAACTTCACTTAGTTTTACTTAAAATCTTTCTAAAACTATTTACAACATCTTATAGTAACTGATATTCAAATAGGTTTCCACCCCTACTATAAAAGATTGAAACCTTCCTTTAATATTACTCCTTAACTAATGATCCTATCCCTTAAATGTACTTCCATGATTACCTTAATATATAGGTTCTTAAAGGAAAAACAATGTCACTTTAACCTTATGGGAAACCAAATTATTTATGCATCATTGATGATGGCTTCGTTTTAGTGTAGATTAATTCTGTAAGTTTTTGGATAAAAAGCTGTTCTTTCAAGATTCTTATAGAGTTAGAAAAATAACCGGCAAATTCCAAAAAGATAAGACAGATCTTTATAACACTTTTAAAAAATGCTTAATGGTCGCCATCCGGCAATATAGAGATAAAGCCAGTAATCTTCCTCGCTGGAGACGATTCGAGCTGTAATGATTGTTTTTTAGAATAAGATTTTTCCTACTTCTTCTTGCATCAACTGTAGATTTTTTTGTGCGACTTAGAGTTCGATTGAAGGCACAACACCAGGAATTTCATCACGGAGCTGTGCACGTCGGGAATAGAATATATGGAAAGGTAATGGGCCAGGGCGAGCCAAATTATTGAAAGCATCTTTTATTTGTATAGGACAATATGCACAAGTACGGTGTATATCTCCGTATCCTAGAAATACCCATGGTATGCCCATGGAACCAGGTCTGGAATTTCACATCCATCAGCCTGTCAAACTGAAATTTGACCACGTTCTTGTGCTTTTTAAGTTTTATGCAAATTTACCAGTGTCATTTTTTTGGTATTGTTATTTGCAAATTTCATAATTAATTCTTTTAAATAAAAAATAACAAAAAAATACATCTAACAATATTGATAATAATAAACATTCACTATGCCTATACATTCTCTCAAACCCAAAACTCTTAACTCAAGACCGCAGGGAAAAAAACAACCCATTTGGATAGACAGGTAATAAATAGAGGGCATTTTATATTATAAGCTGATAAAAATATATTTCTATATCTTAATCCCTTCTCATCATCAATTATAAAAATACATAAGAATAAAGTATAACATACACTAATACTGTGTCTTGATTGCTATAATTGGGAACACAAACTAGATCATAATCCCCTTCGTTCCACCCCTGCCAACACTGTTTCGGGGGCTCCGAACCCCCTTGACCTAGAAGGAAAATACTTGCACGGATTGATTTACAAAGAGGAACACCAAGGGCCAAAACTCTTAACTCAAGACCGCAGGGAAAAAAACAACCCATTTGGATAGACAGGTAATAAATAGAGGGCATAGAAAAGCAGCCATTAACATTTCAAACAGAAACCTCCAAATATCAGTTACCCTATAACTTACCATTTACTCATTTATAACATTATTACACTTATTGACTTTGTTTACAATAGAGGGATTAGCATAAGTCACAAACTTAAAACCTCGAAGGTTGCGTGTGTCATGGTCTTTCATTATGATCGAGTATGTAATATCTCTATACTTATTGAAATACTTGGTGAAAGTTGTTATGATGCATTCAAAAATATATATTAAAATCCTCCAATCATGCTATTAACACTGATCTAGATTATTTATTTTTAAGTACATGCAAAGATCGTCATTCAAGAGAAGGAATACATTATAGTTGCGCACTTCCAACATACTTAAAACACACAGATGTTTACACCTATCAAAATCCTAGCTTATTTCACAAGGGCCCCAAAGTAATTACTCGCTTGAAACCACAAAGCCCCATTTTCCAAGATGAATGTGGAATGTAATATATATGCTACAATCTCAATGGAGTATATGACTCATGTTATCAATCGACACACATTCAAACCTCTACCTATAAAAACCTTATAAAACCCTAATTCCACCAAGTACTAAATCCTGGTGGAAATACTCACTTTCCGTGAGAAGTATAGTATAAAATACAAACATAAATCAAAACAGGCATAAGTTAATAACACAAAAACCATGCATACTTGTGGTCATTTCCCTCGATAGACCACCAATGAAGATTTTCCGTCCAAAAAATACAATGCAAGTGAATTAATAGAACCCCTAAAAGCCTAGGGATTGGTATGCCCTACATGAAATAAAAGATGGATGCAAAGATAAAGATTAGAGAGACTCACCCAAGACTGGAAGTGTCTCAAGAATCATTGTTGTTCTTCTGCTCCCGTGGGTCGTTGTTTTCTTGGGAATTTTCATTCTTTTGATTTTGGGTTTCGCCATTAGATGGAAATTGAGGTACTTCCTCTTCCTTAGATGAACCCTCCATAGCCATGGATGGATATAGCTATTATTTCTCCAGGAAAATGACTAGAAGGAGAGATTTATTTATCGCACCCCTAGTACATAAAACCCAAATTAGGAAAATCAATTCCATGGCATTGTATAGTTCACTATAGCCTGCAGACCATATGATTTAGAAATGTTAGCCAAACACCATCGTTATTGCATTAATATGATTAGGCTCTTGACTCCCAACCCAAAAAACCATCTACTATAGTACATCACTATGTGAGAGCGTTAATATGTGGGATGTGTGTCCCGTGAATAGATGATGAGATGCCATGATACTAGCGATTCCCGAACAATATATTGTACATACAATCCCAATTCCTGGAGTTAATTTGTAGTAAATCTAATCTACAATGAGTGACGTAAAATAATTCACCATACCAATCATCAACTTACCTAACTAGATATTGAAAGTTCCAACTAGATAATAGCAATTTTGACAGGTTGGAAGAACACGTGAACGTCAAACTCACGGTATGATTATTTTTATACCTGTAATTTTAGACGTGTCAAACTCTTGATCCACCATCAAATACGTTTTGAAACGCAAAAAATTTATGTGGAACGTCTAACATGGAGCCAACTATTTTTTTTTTGTGAAAGCTTATGATTTTTTTAATGAAAAATACGCCTTGTCAAAGGGCTAGCCTAATATTTACTTATGCCCCCTAGGGAATTCCCAATCTATTTAAGTTGCTCCTTTATTCTCTATTATTAAATATTCAAATCTGCTCTCCAATAAATAGTTACTCTTATTTGTGATCTACCTCTCTTCCTCTCATCTCTCACGCTCTTAGGCTAGTTAGTTATCTAGTGTATTTCAACCCTCCACTAATTGGGAGAAAAGGGTTCAATAATTAATCAATATTATAAGACATGAGTCCATGTCGGGGTTTTAAATTCTAAAAAGTGAAAACAATATATTGCTTAGTATAAATAAGTCAATGTGTATTTCTAATATATTGAAAAAATACATACACTAGAAGATTTAATTAGAATTAGTTATTGAGTGGGGAGCCTCGATGGGGTAAATTAGGGTGGGCTTTGAATATGTATCTTGATACTAGATTGTTTTTCACCCTTCATGATCCATAGCAACACATTTGTTCTTCTAGGATGATCCTCCTATTCTTCTTCTTCATTGAACCCTCTTTGCAACATGGAAAGCTCTAATGGTTTACCTATAGTTGAAATCAAGGATTTGATAAAAGTTTTATCAGAAATCAAAAGTTTAACCAATACATGGAAATCCTATATAGTTGGACTCATTAATGAATTTTTATTGGGTAGTAAAAAAATAAGTGATCATGTCAATATATGCCTATAACTTCCAAAATTACCTTCCCCACCTTTCCCCACCTACTAAAGAGTGTGATATAAATATTGATATATACAAATGACTCAAAATCCAGCCTCTTTACTGCACATTTTATACACTCATGATCCAATAACAATCTCGAAAATTTAAAAATTGGTAACACAATAAAATAATGTTTTCCTCGACACAAAAAGTTCTTCAATAATATATTTTTTCTTTTCAAATGAAGTTGTATTTAGTTATGGTGTTGTAACTATAAAGCATTTATGCCCTTCCTTTCCCAAATATTAGGTATAAATTGCAGTTCATTATTTGATTAAACAGTAAAAACAAATTTCAAATGAATTTGTATTTAGTTATGATGTTGTAACTATAAAGCATTTATGCCCTTCCTTTCCCAAATATTAGGTATACATTGCAGTTCATTATTTGATTAAATAGTAAAAAGGAGTATTTTGAAGTAATTCCAATAAGTATTTATTTGACTTAGTGGTTGACATGTGGGTATTTGTGTCCATGAATACATTACATCATTATTTTCCCTTTTTAAGATTTCCAACTATATTATTATACCCATTGAAAAAACAATGTATATTGCAATCGATTTAGCATTGATTGGCTATTAGCTTAGGTTGGCCGAAGGTCATTCCCATGTTTTAGCCAAACTTTTAAAATTCATGATATCATGTGATTGTTCTATCCAATTTTTTTACCCATGATCCATTTCACGTTCTATTCTTGTAGTGGTGGTGTAATTCTCGACCCTCATGCACTACATTTAATTAGTATCATCTAGGAATTTAATTATCATCGTACTTCAAGTTTTCCAACTACCTCTACATTTAATTCAAACTACCTTTGCATCTGATTTTTTATAATTGTTTTATATTTGTTGCTCTTCCACCAAGCCTACACATGAGGTGCACATGTACATAAATGGCCAACATTCACAATATCTTGCCTTAGAAATTCTTAGCAGTTGGATGAACCCACCGCCATATTGATCCTTCTAAACAAATCCAATTCGTTTTAACTTGGTAAAGTCACCGAAAATTACAGTGAATATTTCATTTGATAGAGTGCATTTCTACTTCCAACTACCCCCTTATCTCCAACTAAATGGATCATTGTCTCTAATCAATATAATCACGCACTCTTTACGTTCATGTGGCCCAAAGATTGGTTGATTTGGGCATCAACTACCATACTGGATGCAATCAAAGAATCCACTTCCTACAACAAGATAACCATCAAATTGATTTTTGTCCAAATGCAAAGAACCATGAGTTAACATGCATAATATTCTTCTATGTCTCTCACCTACCTTTCTCTTTTTGATAGCAAGGAAAATGAATGACTTCCAACATGACCGAAAAATGGATAAATCAAATCGCATCAATGCTTCCCTGTGTGGTTGTTGGTGCTTCGTGATTACTAACACTTGCTTGGTGTTCCAACAAAGGTGAATAAATTCAAGGCCTTGCTTGAACATAATTTTGTTCATTCCTAGAAAACCTTAGTGAAATTTATTTTCCAAGGGATTTGCCACGATGGATGAGTTTGATTTGTATGATGAGTTTAACTTCTTGTGCTTTTTTCTCCTACTCGTTTGACCTTTCCTTAACCAATGAATGTTTGTTTCTCGATAACAACCTTGGTTACTTGGACACCTAGTTTCAATATCATAGATGTGAATTCCCAACTTCTATACACCATGTTTCTCTACATTCTGATAAAGTTAGGGATTGCTTGCTACTTAATAGAAGCAAAAATTGTTGCTTAATAGGCCAAGTTCAATATTCTCAATGTAAAAATATTTTTGAAACTGCTAGGAAGCACCTCTAGACCCATGCTTCTCGAATTCAGTTCTTGTAGAGAAATCAATGATCCAAAATGTTCTAGTAGTCACCTTAAATGGTCAAACCTATATAGATCCAAGATTCTTAATAATCCCAACTCTAAAATCGATTTGGTAGGTTCTCCAAATATGGTCATTATGCAACAATTAGATTGTACCAAGCATTTAAATCACCCAATTTTTTGGGTAATTATATGTAGAAATCAATTATTTGCAAGGCTCTTTAATGGTTTAGATGGTAACAAAAAAAACTTAACACTCCAAGAACATGAAGTCGACTTTCCTTGCATAGATTCAAATCTTGAGGTTTGTGAGGTACGTATTTGAAGTACTTGAGCTCCTTTAAAGCTTGTAATGTGGAGACATAAAATAAAATAGTTGGAAGGTGGGTAATGACTACATCTATGACCATTGCCAACAAGGCCTCGATAAGCTCCCCTTCCAAATTGATAGCTATAGGAACATGAATTGTTTTGGTTTCAAATCCAATGTCATACCAATAGACTAAAAACTAGTTATAATATTTGTAGAAATAACCCTGACTATAACCTATAACAATCATGTTATGGTAATTGTACTATGATTAACAAACCTAACTCTAACAATCCCATATATGTTAGACTCCATTCTTTATTTTTCATCATTTTCAATATTGAGAAGATTTCTTTTGCCCATCTTACCTTGTAATAGATTCCCATTCAAGCGTATATCATCATCTGTTGTTCAGCATGTCATTCATGCATTTGTAACTAGCTTTATTATGGCAAGTATACGCTACCCTATTGCCTTGTTTCAATATGTGGAAGGCACAAATACGAGCCATTCACTATAAGTCTCTTTGTGGATATGTTGTCCCGTTATTAAGTCCATGAAGAGATGATAATTTGTAGATGTTTATATTATAATAATAAGATAATTTATGATCATTACCATATAAGTGTCCATGATTAGACTTGTGCATATAATACTTAATTTTTATTTGTGTTCTTTTTGTGTAATTATAAATAGTGTAACTAGGGAGGTCATTTGAGCATATGGAAATTAAATCATAAAATTATATTACAATGGTTAAAACATTAGAAGAGATGGTCATTGTGGTAAAAATGATTCAATTTGGAGAGATACATAGATAGATAGAATAGGTTTTATCAAATCATTCATGAGGTCAGTTTCATCTTCTATTTGTTGATTTGAAAACGTGTTCTCTTAGAATGGATTAATGCCTCACAATCCAACAAGAAGTGTTGTTCAATCTTCACTTCTCCTTTCTTGCACACACAACATGTCCTCTTTTCCCACTCTTTCATGGGTTGTTTCTATCTTCCTATTACACACTTTAGTCTATGAGCATCAATTCTTAACTGGACTAAAATCCATTTTTCTCTCCTTGGGATAATGCACCCCAAGGAGACCCCAAGTAGCCTTGGATCCTAGATTATTTCCTTGTGTTGAAGTTGTCTATATAACATCATTACTTCCTCTTGAGGTGTCTCTTCCATTTCCCTTTTTTGCAGAAGTGTTATAAGTGCATTTCCATCTCCTTATCAATGTAGCCATTCGTGAATCCATATCTTAAATCATATATTGCATGTTCTCTTTCTCCTCTTTATCTCTCCTTAGTTTATTTAGATAGGATTGATTTCATTTTTTATGTGATTTGAAATGGTTTTGCAGCAAATGTAAAGCTTAGTAGAGACAATAATTCAACAAAATTTCTGGGTTTAAGAAAAATAAAAGACAATGCAAGAATTAAAAAAAATGAAATGAAATGAAATAAAAGAAAGGAAAAAAATAATGAATGAGAAAAAAAATGAAAAAGGAGAGAAAGGCCGAGAAAGGAAATGAAAGGACAAGGTTGCTTTCCTTCCCATTACCCCCATCTCTACATATATATTCTTGGAGATCAAATAAAAAAGAGTATTTTGGTAGAGAGGTGAGGATGCAAAGAAGAGGTTGGCTATGTAAAATGTTGAATATTCCAAAGAGTTATGAGCTACATTGTAACCCTACGATTGTCAAAGACCGAGCAATCATTTGAAGTTAGTTTTCCCATTTAGGTTTCCAGGGTAAAATCTATGTGCTCGTTGTGATTAAGTGTTGTGTGTATTATTGTGTATTCATTTATAAGAGTTTATAATTCAGAGTGAAACATCATTCTTTGTTTATTGAGTGAAATGTGATAATTTATCCATAGTAAAATGCATTCATTGATCTCCATGTTGGTTAATTTAATGGAAATCTCTTGTAAATGAAGATTTGGTCATTGTTCCAATAACTAGCATCAAAACAAATGGTTTCACATTGGAATTTGATCAATTTATATTCTTTGTTGTGGGGATGAGAAATAAATAGTAGTTTGAGATTGAATTGTTCTTGACTTAAATATCAACATCGGGTTATTTTTTGGGACATCGCCCTCACATATCCATTCATATGTTGATCTACACACATAGGAAACCGTAAAACATTGTAGCATATAACATCAATGGCATCCAATAATTAGAGAGACTAGAATGTGCATCTAATGGATTAAATGAAATCAATGGTTATAGTGATACAATTGTTGCATCTTTTCAACTATATTGTTATTTCTATTCCTTGTATTCAACAAATAATCCTTTTGTAGACCATTGGGTACCTTAGGGTTGACATAACTAGAGATCCTAGAATGTGCATCTAATGGATTAAATGAAATCAATGGTTATAGTGATACAATTTTTGCATCTTTTCATCTATATTGTTATTTCTATCCCTTATATTCAACAAATAATACTTTTGTAGACCATTGGGTACCTTAGGGTTGAATTGACACTCATTGATGTTCAATCTAGACCATAACCAACATATCCCTTTTTTGAAATCATGGCATCTCGTGTTGTGCAACATTTGTATGGGGAAAAGTAAATATTAGAAAGTTTTTCTACTCATTTAATATCCTATTTACTTCCTTGCTTGACACTTCCCTCCCAACACCTTCATAAAACATTTATCAATTGAATATTAATATTCACTTTAATGCAAGAGTGATTACTTTTTATGAGTTGTTGAAGTTATAAAGAGTTGGAATTAAAATGTTTTTACCTTGAGAGCATTCAAAAGTTGCTTCCTTATGTAAAGCTAAAGAACAAATTATTGATTAATTGATGTCCTTAATGTGCATTTATATATTCTTGGGTAAAATTGGTTTTGAAGGAAGCCATTTTATGCCATATTATTGTTGCTGCAATATGTTTTTGATCCGAATTGTATCAATATATTATTTTTCATTTAATTTTTTTTCCTAGGTGAAGCAATTGGATAAATTGGTTTGTAGGGCTCATTTTAGGGGTAGGCATTTTTTTGTAGATTTGGATTCCAAAACCTTCCGAGGGTCATTTAGAGGGATTAAATGAATTTTTTTGGTGTCAAAAGTTTGTAATCATAGATCTTACTCCATTGATGTTATTATACACTCTAAGACCTTTCCAATGGTGCAAGAATCACCTTAATTGGAAAATGTATGAGGAGGTTATGCCTCTCGCAAGTTGACATGTCTAGTTGACCACCATGGTTTTGAGTGGATTCCATGTTATCTATCATTACCCACACATGTGAGGCTATTCATGTGTGTACTTTCAAGATCATTCTATAGGGTCAAAACCCTAACCCTAATCAGGATTTGAGGCATGTACAAACCCTAAAACTAAACTTAGACAACTATTTGGCTATGTTAAAATTGGGTTGTTAGGAGGAAAAGGGGTTATGTTTTTTATGATGTTATTGTATTGTTCTATTGTCGAGAAATAGTAAGGGAGTGGATATTAGAACATAAAAAAGGAAGTAGGAGATCATGTAGTAGCTGTGGAGACTATATTGTCAGAGGTAACTATATAGTGTTTCTCTAGTTATGTCCCTTTCATTTCTAGTTTTATTTACTATCTTGTGGAATTAGACTAACATAATGAATTAAGTTGTAAGATTAGTTGGGACCAATTGTTCCAATGGAATATCCATACCAGTTTACGGATCATATTGGTATCCAAGCAATTTTATTTTGGGTTTTGTGGGAAATTGCAAGATCTAGGAGTTGATGGAATAAATAATAAGTCTTAAAACCCTAGCCATGGAAAATGAGTCCGATGAAGAATCGGGGGGAGGAATGAACATCGATTTAGAAAGATGGAAATAAATGTTGTTGATATCTCACACAATACAGAAATCCTCACGGCAGATCTAGAGATAAATTTTGGACCTTTTAGTGATTTTGGAGACTCTAACTCAAAGATTAGATCAAAGGGGAAATTATGATACAAATGCGACCTAGACAAGGAGCCGAGGAAAGAGCCTGATAAATAGCAACAAAGTTCTAGTGTCATTACCCTTTCCCAGTCATTATTTAAGATGGAAGAACAAGTGTATATTAAGCCTTACCAAGGTGAGATCAATGCTTTAAAGTTGAATCATTGGTTGCAACAATTAGAGGTCTATTTTAGTATCCACAACACAGACGAGGAACTAGAGATTTCATTTGCTTGATTGGAATTAGAATCCCTTTCATTAACCTGGTGGGAAATCCACACGGAGGAACTTTGGATGGAGGGTGATCCCATAATAACTAAGTGAGAATATTTCAAAACCCTCATAAACTCACAATTCTATATGTAAAGGACCAATGGATCTGTTGGCATTACTTCAAACAAAGGTAAGGGAAAAGTGTGCAAGAGTACACCATTGAATTTAGGAAGATGGATATTGTATTGGGTATCTCACTCAGGAATCCAGATGCACTCCTCAAGTATTTGGGGGGTCTACACAGTCATTTACAAAAGCAAATGATGCTCTTCAAGACCAAGATAATTGATGAGGCTTGTGTGCAAACACAATACTTGGAGGATACATGCCACGAGAATGGGAAACCAAGTGGTTCCAAACATAAAGAAAACCAAGACACTTCCAAGGAGGGGAAGAACAAGTGAAAGGAAAATATAATCAGATTATAACCACTTCACATCAGTGTAAGGATCCAAAAAACCACTGTAATCATTGTAAAATTGATGGTCACACTGAAGAAAAGTGTTGGAAAATACATTCGGATTTGAACCCTAAGAAATGGAAGAAGGATGCCAAGAAGAAGAACCTTCTAGTTATAGAAACGAGCAAACTGGTAGAGAGCATCTCATATGTGGATGAGAAGATTGTTTGCACTTTAGTGCAGAAGGAGGTGAATTTGAGTATCCTTCATCACAAGGAAAATAAGGAGATGATAAAACTCTTCCATATCAAGATATAGATCAAGAAGACCAAGGTAGATGCTCTATTTGATTCTGGTTCATAAGCCAATATCATAGAAGTCAATCTTGTATGCAAGCTTGGTTTGATGGTTCATGATCATCTTAGCATTATCTATTGGGATGGGTAAATAAGGATACAAAGATCAAGTTCATGAAACACTACAAGATCACATTTGTCATAAGTGCATATTTTATTGTTGAAGTGGAGTTAGATGTAGTATCTTTTGACTTGTGTGGTGTAGTGTTTGGAATCCCTTACATGTATATGAAGAATGCAATCTTCATAAGGAGAGAAAACCAATACCACTTGATTAAGGATGGGAAGTTTTTCATTATCAATACACATAAAGGTAAATAAAAGATATCACCGGTAAGTGCCAACCAAGCCAAAACATTGATTGGTGCAAGTAAGAAATACGTTTTGATTTTCTTACGAGAGAATCAAACAGGTGATGAATCAGTAAGAGTAAAGGCATCCCAAGAGGGATGTATCAAGGAGCAAAAACATCACTTGGAGGATTTGCTACATGTGCACAAAGGAGTGTTCCATGATCCTAAAGGGATACCACCTAAGATGGAGGTAGATCATGAGATATAGTTGTTTCCTGACTCACCATTACCAAATATTAGGATGTATAGATAGTTTGTTTTGGAAGCAGATGAAGTGAAGAAGCAATTTCAATAGTTGTTGGAGCAAGGGGCGATTCAACCAATCACCTCATCTTGTGGGTCACCTATCATCATCTCACCAAAGAATGATGGAACTTGGAAAATATGCATTGACTATAGAGATTTGAACAATATTACACTTAAGAATCAATACCCTTTGTCTAGGATTGATGATGTTAGACCAGTTGCAGTGTGCCAAGTACTTACCCAAGTTGGATCTTAAATCAGGATAGCACCAAGTATGTGTCAAAGAAGAAGACACATGGAAGACAAATTTTAAGACACAGAAAGGTTTGTATGAATGGTTGGTTATGCATTTTAGTTTATGTAATGCACCAGCTAAATTTATGAGATTAATGAATGATGTTTTGCACCCATATTTAGATTCATATGTTATAGTGTATCTGGATGATATATTGGTTTATGACTCTACCTGGGAGGAGCACATTTCACATCTGATGTAGGTGTTAGAGACTTTGAAAAATCATAAGTTGTTAGATAATCTCAAGAAATGTGAGTTCGCTCAACAATTATTGGTGTATTTGAGGTATGTGATTGGTGGAGGGGAACTCATGATAGTCCTTGCAAAGATGGAGGGAATTATAAATGGCTAATACCTACTAATGTCACTGAATTTAAGACCTTTTTTGGGGAAACACAATACCTACGAAATTTTATTTCTTCCTTTTCATTGGTAGTTGCACCATTCCACGCCATAATAGCGAGAAGTAAGAGTTTCCAATGGGGAAATAATCAAGAGAAAACCTTTGATGAGATAAATCAAAATATTAGTCAAGTACCAGTTCTCACATTGACTAACTTGCATAAGTCTTTCAAAGTGGAGACAGATGCAAGTGGGTATGCAATGGGATCATTTTTTATGCAAGGAGGTAAGTTGATATGCTATCATTCTAAAATGTTTCATGGGGGAGTCTTGAAATACCCTACCAATGATAAGGAACTATATGCCCTAGTTCAAGCTATTAAGAAGTCGAAGCACTACCTAATGGGAAAGGAAACAAATATCTACATAGATCACCAGCAACTGCAATATTTGCAAGCCTAGAGTAAGCTATAGAAAACCAAGCATTACTAGTGGATGGGGTTTTGCAATAGTTTCATTTGGTCATCAAGTGTAAGAAGGGTGACCCTAATAAGTTGGCCTACATGCTTTCAAGACCACCCACATCCAATATTACAGCTTTGGGGACTCTTATGCACATGGAAACTTTTACCCATGATGCATATACATATGGATACACATAAGATGAGGACTTCAAAGAGGTGTTTCAATAGCTACAAGACTAATTTCATGTAGAATAAGGATGACTATCACCTCCATAATGGGTTACTCTACAAGATAGACAAGCTCTGATTTCCTAATGGTGAAACATTGTATCTTATCAGAGAGGTCAACAATTTGTGAGTATATTCCCTCAACGCTATTCTACACTTTGAGACCTTTCCAATGATGCAAGAATCGTCTTAATTAGAGTCCATATGAGGAAGTCATGCCTCCTGCAAGTTGACCTATCTAGTTGACCACCATGACACTGAGTGATTCCATGTTATCTCTCGTCACCCACACATGTGGAGCTAGTCATGTGTGGACTTTCAAGAACATTCTATAGGATCGAAACCCAAACCCTAATCGAGAATTGAGGCATGTACAAACCCTAAAACTAACCCTAGATGATTATTGGGTTAATAATATTAAATATTGGGCCATTAGGAGATAAATAAATTCCATTTCTAATGATGTTATTGTATTGTTCCATAGCTGATAAAAAGTAAGGGAGTGGATATTAGAGCATAAAAGAGGAAGTAGGAGATATTGTAGTACCTGTGCAGGCCATAATGTCAGAGGTAACTCCATAGTGAGTACCACTTTCTTTGTATTTGCATTGCATTTTGGAGAAGAAAAGAGCAAGGCATAGTCCTCCCTTTTGGTTGGAATTTTCCCCATAGTGGGTTTTCTCATGGTATATCTTGTGTTATTTGTGTGGATGTCTTAATTTCTCTAGTTATTTTCTTTTGAGTTCCAATTTTATTTACCACTTCATGGAGTTAAGTTAACATAATGAATTAAGTGGTAAGATCCACTATGATGTTCACTGTTCCAGTGGAATATCCCTAGCAGTTTACTTATCAATTTTATGTACTATTGGTTTGAAATATTTAATGCCAGAGAAATATTTCATGAAGTGTTACTTGTTTTCATGTATGATGGAAACTTAGATAGTGTAAAGAGCACGCGAATTTCTGCTATGCATAAATTTTGGAGTGGTTATCTATATTCTTTTGTGTTGGAGTGTGGTGAAATAATGTTGAGATTTTGAATTCGGTGTTGTACATAGTTTCTCTTACACTTGATTATTCAAAATAGAAGTGGTGAGAATATATTGGATAGGAAATGATCTCAATTAAAGAGTTTCAACCTAGAGCAAGAGGACTTCAACTCATTGAGCATTGGTTTAAACAATGACAAACATATTTCTTGTTGGGAACCAACTTAGAGAAAGAGGACTTCATCCCATTGGGCATTGATTCAACCATTACCAAACATATTTCTTGGAGGGCACCCATTCAGACCTGTACATACAAACCCAAGCATTAGGAACCATTTGTAAAGAAAGAACCATGTGTTATGAATACATCGAAGATGAAAGCCTTGGATTCTATTATGAGAACATATAAATCTACTTAATTCCTAGACCAAAGATTTCATGCAATTGATTTGACATTTATAAATAGGCCTTATAATCAAGGCTGAGTAGGAATTGTAGAGAGAATATTGCATTTCCATAGAGGATCCATGTTGATGAGATGGATTGGCCATATGCATACCTTTTACAAATCCTATCGGTATAAGAATAGTTAAATCCTTGAATGTGATGTAGCTGCCAATACTTTGAAGACAAGCAGGCCCAACATGGGTAAAGTAGTGATGAGAGAAAGGATTGAAGACTTAAGGTTTAGCAATGTGTAGCTCCAAGAGGAGAATAAACACTTGAAGGAATAGTTATGGGAATTTGACTGAAGGATAATAGAGTTGGAAAATAATAGGTATGGGATATTATGAGTGTGTTTTTACCCAAGTTCGTTTGTATTCTTCTTTGTGGGATCCCTTCCCTTTCTTCTATCTTTATCTCCATGAGTGAATAATCATGCACTCACACCAATGCCTCTGCCCCCATATACTTTCATCATCCCAATTTTTAACTTTCCCAATGGTCATCACTAATCATTGATGACCAAGCCTACTCAAACATTACCCCTTAATCTTTCCTAACTACTTCTCAACCACCACCTTGACTTGACCTTTGAAGACCCTTTCCATCCACTTTGTTCATACCACTACACATACGATAGTTGTCGATCTTGACAAAGCATCCAACAAACAAAATAATGTGGCCCCCTCATGGGGGTCTCTCTATCCATACCTCTTAACAAGTCTTATAGATAAGGGAGTTCAACCATCAACTCTCCCTCCACTCTCTCTTATGTGTGTCACCTCCCTACCTTGAAATGGAAATAGTTCAAAATGAGTTATGGAGTTAAGAAGGATGTTCCATCAACTTTGATTCTTGTGTTAGGGTTTGTGATCTACTTTTGACTTGCAATTTTTACTAATACGATGTCTCCAATACTATCTTCTTATAATAATATTTTATAAATCTTTTTATAATCCTATTATATTTTTACCATTAATATTGTTTTTCTTTCTCATAGAAAAACATAGTAGATCTATCCAACTTAAAGTTATGACCGACAATTTCACTTAGTTTTGCCTAAAATGTTCATAAAAGTAACTACAACATCTTTGTAGGTGATATTCAAATGGGTTGCCACCCCTACTATAGAATATTGAACCTTCCTTTAGTATTACTCCTTAATCCCTTAAATGTACTTCCGTGATTATCATAGTCTTAAAAGAAAAATGCTGTCACTTTGACCTTATGGGAAAGCAAATTATGGATCATTGATTTTGGGTCTCAACATCTGCCCTTATGAACCCTAACATCATCTCAAATCAAATCAAGCCACGGTGACATTCTTTATATTGTCGAATCGCGTACTATTCCTTATTTTCTCGGATAATGTGAAGGTTGCTCTCCAAAGTTACGTAAAGAGGCTTTTCGGATGCGGTCGAAAAATTGTTCCAAACAATGTGACGTGTTTCTATTCGAAATTCCTTAAGCTTTTGGATAAAAACCTGTCATTTTAAGATTCTTATAGAGTTCGAAAATTCTAAAAAGATAAGACAGATCTTTATAACACTTCAAAAAAATGCTTAATGCTCGCTATCCGGGAGCATAAGGATAAAGCGAATGAAACTCCTCGCTTGAAACGATTCGAGCTGTAATGATCGTTTTTTGGATTAAGATTTTTCATACTTTTTCTCAAATATGGTTGGATGAATATTTTAGTAGATGTTAATCATTATCATCATCAATATACATTTAACAATATAGTAATAATGTTGTTGTATTTGCTATATATTTCAATAATAATATCGTATAAATTGAAATATACATTATTAGATTTAAAGTTTTTGACATTGAATGGTGAGAGCATATTTTTTGCAGAAACCTCCAATACTGACAAACTCAAGATCGTGGACTTCACACTAACAAGCCATATGCAGGCCACTAAAAACATGAAAAGATCCATTATGAGGACTTGAGAATGTTGAAGGGTAGTAATTATTATGCTAGTCGTTGTTGACAAATCAAGTAGTTAACTCTTAGTGAGTCCTAAGATTGGCATAATAAAAATGGATGCATTGTATAATTGGTAGCTAGGTCATTCTAGAAAAGTCTTTATAAATATATTTAATTAATAAATGAAGTAATAGAAATGCAATCCGTATGTTTAAAGAGAATATATGGCTGCAGAGAGATTGACTCGAATTACAACCAGCTGATCCATCTTAAAAGTGGATATACCAAGCGTCCAGAGGGATCAAATCTTTTGAGCTGCAAACCACTTTTTAGAGTGCAATTGTTGAGGAACCGTTTTTATTTATCTAATATATATATATCGTAAATATTTTAAATCTAATTTGAATAAATATGTTATTTTTTATAATATTTTATTATTTTAAAAAAAATATACATATTAACTTGAGGATGAACACAGAAAGAATTACACATCCACCTACTAAACTGTAAAATACAATTAGTTAATAAATATGTATTCTTTTAACAAATGCATGCTGGAAATAACCCTTCCACTTTTCTAATCATAAATACTTTTACTACTTTTACTGTCATAAACCTAGGTATGTGATTATGTTTTATGGATATGATGGAAATAACCCTTCCACTTATCTAATCATAAATACTTTTACTGTCATAAACCTAGGTATGTGATTATGTTTTATGGATATGATGTCTAGCGATTTGATAGAATCCCTTTTTGTCTTTGATCCTTTTTGGGTACTTATTTGGGAAATATTCTAAGTGATTGATGAGCTCTTTTAATTTGTTTTCTATTTCACTCGGAATGCGTCCTTTTGTCTCTTAAATGTTTCCAAATCTTTTTTGAAAGAGGATTTGCTTTCTTAATCTTCTTCGGTGTGTTATGTTCTATCAATTTTACATATCATATAATGTATGTTTACATATCATGTCATATAATGTATGTTTACATATCATGTCATATCATATATGTTTACATATCATGTCATGTTTATTTCCCATGGTTTACAGGTCAAACAAGGTCTTTAGGTCTTTTCGTAGGAATACCCATGGAACCAAACATTTTTTTGTGAAAGCTTATGATTTTTTTTAAATGTAAAATAAGTCTTGTCAAAGGACCAGTCTTAGTCTAATATTTATTTATGTCCCATAAAATAGCTCTTTTGTCAAAGGACTAGTCTAATATTTACTTATGTCCCATAAAATAGCTCTTTTGTCAAAGGACTAGTCTAATATTTACTTATGTTCCTAAGGCATTACCAATCTATTTAAGTTATTCCACTATTTTGTATTAATAAATACTTAAATATGTTTTTTAATAAATTTTTATTTTTATTTGTGATCTAGTTTTTTTATTTTTATTTTGTATTTTTCACATTTTTAGATTATTTATTGTGGTGAGAAGTGTTTTTTACAAACTAATATAAGAGAGAAGTGTAATTATGTGATCAATATTGAGCTTTACATGGAATTTTAATAAAATATTGAATAAATAACTTTTTTACAATGTAAACCCTAACCTAAAGTTCAAAACCAAAGAATTATATATTCCATTTTTAATTAAAACTAAAAAAATTAATGAAATTGGGATACTTATTCCTATGTAATCTAGGAATTGAGCCACCATTAAACCATGCATTTACATATGAGAGGTTTTCATATTGAAACAATATAGAGCCATCTTAACTCCAAATCCACCAAATGGTGAAAATGATCCAATCCCTTCAGGTGCAAAACTTTTTTAGTATGCAAAATTCGAGGAAAAGTTCACACCTCAAGGGATTTGATCATTTTTGGTACTTGGTAAATCTAGAGTTAAGATGGATCTTTAGTTATATAGTGTCCTTCAACCCTCCACTAGTTGGGAGCAAGGGGTTTCAATAATTAATCAATATTGATGATGATGATGATGATCAACGTCCACTGAGACCAAATTTGGTCTATCGAACCCTAAGAAGGGTATTATTCAGTTTGCTTTAAATTTTATTTTTATGCTCAAAAAGCTTGGCAATAAGCTCTCCCAGCTCACTATAGTTTTGGCAAGTAAGGAGGTTAGAAAGGTTTGTATTATAGCAAATACCATGAAACTCAAATCTAATGTGGGTGTAAGTAGTGTACTCTAAAAGAAAGTGATTTTCATCCTCAACGCTCATAGACTCACAAAAATGGCAAACCCTTTCGGCCCACGGATTTTTAGGAATAGACCAACGCTCTATTTCCCTATGGATCTCATGGGAGTTTGTTCTTATTTTTTCTATATTATTTTTCTTCTTTGGACTACTTAATACCAAGAGATATTTATGATCCTCTAGATTAGGGTTAATGACCTCCTTATAGTATCTTAATTTTCGTTTAACCTCTAAATTATTATTGCACCAAAGTTTCTCTTTAAACTTATATTTAATAATATGTTTGACATTATCGATGTTCTGCAAAATGTCATTTTCGTCAATTTCCCAATAGGTTAACCAAGCCATGTTATCTTTATACCAACCCTGCTTGAGGCGTAGTTGGTTTTGACTTGATTTTAAAGCAATTTTTGGAAGTCTCTCCTCTCACATGTTATTTACCTCGTGCTTGTACATTAAGTACCTAGTCATAGCCATGCTCTCGATGGGGGAAAGACCCACTTCTACGAGGAGAATAGGATAAGGTGTATTGTTTTTAGTTCTGAGGTTATAAGTTATAAAACGCTTTTGGATTTGCTCGATCCTCCTCCAAGATTCTCTAGAAATGCTACAACCCCAAACTTCACAACCATATAAGATAACATGAATGCCAAGAGTTTCAAAGATGAGTTTTTTTTTATCCCACATGACTAGGTTGGATGATTTTAAATTGTTTTCAAGACCAAAATAAGCTTTCCACCCTCCGCTAATTCTTTTCTCTATGCTATAGTTCCAGTTGAGCTTGTGATGAACGTCAATTCAGAGATATTTATAAGTCACTTCCTCCAATTTGTTATTGTCGCATATCAAATTAGTGTAGGTGTCTTTCTTGGATTTTATAATCATAACTTTTGTCTTGTCGGTTTTAACAATCATACTCATGTTAGAGGAAAAGTCTTTGAGAATTCTTAATTGCTTATCAAGATCACATGGGATTCTTTCCATGATAACAATATCATCAGCATAAAGGAGGAGGATGATAACTATTCTAGCTAGGATCGTGCCATCGCACCCTGCTTCTTCTAAAAACCCTTCTAGCTTATCAATGTAAATGCCAAAAAGGGTAGGGGAGAAGGGGCAACCTTGCTTAACTCCAATATTATAGTTTATATCTGTCGACCACCCTTTAGTGGTATTAAAATTGGCAATGACCTTTTCATATAATCTTATCGCAACAGCTCTCAACTCAAAGGGAACTTTAAGCTCATCTAACCTTTTCCATAGGTTATTTCTAGGCACCGCATCAAAATATTTTCTAAATTCCACAAAGCAACAAAATAGATCAAACTTATTATTACGACATTCTTCTGCAATGATCCTAAGCGTAACGAGGTGGTTAATGGTAGAGTGATACCTTCTAAAACCTGCTTGTCCTTTAGCTTGCTTACCTTCCATTTCTAGCCATTCATTGATCTTCTTTTCTAAAATAATAGTGTATAACTTATCTAAGAGAGGGATAATCATAATGGTCCTATAGTTAGAGGGGTTATTTGTATCGCCACTTTTGAACATAGGAACAATGAGGCTCTGAGTCCAAGGTGTAGGGAATGTTAAGATTCAATATGCTAAGATAGATAACATCAATATTCAATTCAATTTCACAACAATAGCATATACAGGATCACTGAAAGAATAACAAGCACAACATAAACACAAGAGACACAGATTTATCCCGGGAAACCCTCATGGGGTAGAAAACCCAGCAAAACTTCCTCAATATAAATGATCAACAAGTACAAATATGTAATCCCCAAACAAGAGCTCCTTCTCCTCCTTTGCAGATCTCTCTCTCTCTCTCTCTCCTATGCGAGTTCACAAGTGAGTGTGTGTGTTAAATGAGGAACACACCTCCTCTATTTATACTTTACTTCACTTGACTTTTAACCCTAACTAGGTCGGCCCTAAAAACTTAACCACTTAACTTAATGCTGACTAGGCCAACTCCTTTAGGGGACTTAAACACCCCATTACAATTGACTCAAGGGGATCTATTGCCCTGGCTTACATGGGAGGTTTTACCTCAATGAATTTACATAATAATAACATCCCGATGGAGGAATAAACATCTTTGGATAATAAAGTACAAATATAATATTCTTAGAAGTTACAATATTTCAACACTCCCCCTTAATGAGAAGGATATTCTAACAACATCTGTAGGAGCAAGGAGTCATCAACTACATCACATTGATACATCTATAAATCATTGGAAGTTTTCTTCAATCATCATCAGTAACTCAAACATTTATTGGAACATCAAGATCTTCAGTACCGAGTCTTCATATTCTGCAGCACTCGATCAGCTACATCAGCATCATCATCTGGATCTTTCGATCAACAACATCATCATCTCGATCTCCCGATCAACAAAATCAACATCTGGATCTTCTGATCAACAACCTCATCATCTGGGTCTCTTGATCAACAGCATCAACATCTGGATCTTCTGATCAACAACCTCATTGTCTGGATCTCTTGATCAACACCATCAACATCTGGATCTTTCGATCAACAACCTCATCGTATGGATCTCTTGATCAACACCATCAACATCTGGATCTTCCGATCAATAGCCTCATGGATCTTCCGATCAAAAGCCTCATCATTTGGATATCTGGATCAACATCGTCAACATATGGATCTTTCGATCAACAGCCTCATCGACTGGATCTCTTGATCAACAACATCATAATCTGCAACACACATGATCCAATTACGGGATGGTCAATCCCTATCAATTTAGGACATAAAGCCAAGGACGATGCAATCCTGATCCACTTATGAGATGATCAATCCTTATCAATTTAAGACACCATACCATGTCTAAGGATGATGCAATCCAAATCTACTTACGAGATGATCAATCCCTATCAATTTAAGACACCACAACATGTCTAGGGACGATGCAATCTAGATCTACTTACAGGATGATCAATCCTTATCAATTTAAGACACCTCAACATGTCTAGGGACGATGCAATCTAGATCTACTTACATGATGATCAATCCTGATCAATTTAAGACACATCAACATGTCTAGACACGATGCAATCCAGATCTACTTATAGGATGACCAATCCTTATCAATTTAAGACACCACAACATGTCTAGGGACAATGCAATCCAGATATACTTATAGGATGATCAATTATTATCACTTTAGGAAATAAGTCCAAGGATGATGCAATCCTGATCTACTTACGGGATGATCAATACCTCTCACTTTAGGACATAAGTCCAAGGATGATGCAATCCTGAACTACAGTGCTAGTCCTTTTTCATACTGGATGTGACCTAGATCAAATCTAGGATTTACCACCATAGAGCCAGTCCTTTTTCATACTGGATGTGACCTAGATCAAATCTAGGATTTACCACACAAAATCATCACATTCTCGAAGACAAGAGTCTACAGATCTCTTTTAGGACATATGTCCAGGGATGATACAATCCCATTGCAACATCATCAATATATTTCATGGAGACAAGAGTTTACGGATCCTTTAGGACATGTGTCCAGGGATGATACAATCCCACTCGTTAGCTTAGATCAAGTATAAGGAACACTCATCGACCTCATCGTTGGCACAGGTATCCTCATCATCGAACTCATCATCGGTACAGGCATTCTCATCATCGACCTCATCGTCGATACAAGCATCCTCATCATCGATACAGGTATCCTCATCGACCATATCGTCGGTACAGGTATCATCGACCTCATCGTCGATCCAAAATATCATCATCGACCATATCACTCCCCCTTTCGAGGAGGGTCCTTCTAACTACACCAAGCTTGTCTTGGAAATACTCAAACTTTACTCGAGATAGAGGTTTGGTCAGTACATCAGCACCTTGTTCGTCATTGCTCACATACTCGAGATTTATAGCTCCTTTCTACACCATATCCCGTATATAGAAATATCAGATTTCTATGTGCTTTGACTTATCATGGAACACTGGATTCTCCGCCATCTTGATACAACTCTGGTTGTCACACAAGATCACAGTGGGGTCCATCTTTAAGTCAAATAGTCCTGATAACAACTTCCTAATCCATATGGCTTCACAACTAGCATAGCAAGCTACTATATATTCTGCTTCAGCTGTGCTGAGAGCCACACTGGACAGCTTCCTTCTAAACCACGAGATCGTAGTAGATCCCAGACAATAACATCCACTCGATGTGCTCTTTTTGTCTGAGACACTTCCACCCCGATCTGCATCTGTAAAACCATACAATCTAAAGTCATGATATCCAACATAGTATAGATCAAAGTCTATTGTACCTTTCAGGTACCTCATCACATGCTTTGCAGCTACTAGTTGAACACGTCTAAGATCAACTAGATACTGACTCAGGGTGTTCACAGCAAAGCATATATCTGTCCTGGTATTCATCAGATACATCAATGAACTAGTCATCTGTCTGTAAACTGTAGAAACCACCATCCATCATCACAGATCTGTACTTCACATTTTCCTTGGATAGGGAAAAATCTTATATGATCTTAGCCACATATCTAATCACAGAATCATGCCAGGATTCTTTAACTCTGAGATCTACTCCCTCTGAAGTGGAGTCTTCTACATCTGAGTATTGTCCTCCTTCTATGACTGAACATCATTCACACTCTGCATTGAGTGATCTTATGCATATCTATCCATTCCATATTCTGTTAGATGGTTCTACTGATATGAGCCTCAAGATCACTCAAACTCTATGGTGAGTTCCTTCTTGCCTCCATTTGAGAGAAGCATGTCATATGTATATAGAAACCATCTTCAGCCTTGTAGCAAAGGTTGAAATCCGCATCAATCGTGGTGATCATCAAGCTCATCAAATGACTATTGATCCTGGGTACCTGTTGAACCCATACAGAGCCTTCTTCAATCATTTGATTCTCTATCGAATCCTGGGAGTTTGCTCGATTCACACTTCTGCTTAAATTACACCATTCAACAGAATAGTCTTGTCATCCATGGGTGTATCTATCTCTGGAAGTGTGTCTAGCCACTTGGAGAAAACATCTCATCATGATCCTCTCCTTCTTTCTAAGAGAATCCTCTAGCCACGAGCCTTCTATAGTACGTTTGATTTGTAAGTCTTCTTGTTGAACATCCGTCACTTATTCTTTGGAATAGGTGTTCATCATCCTTCTTTTGTAGATCATAGCACATGATCTTTCCTACAAATCAATTTTAATTACATGATTAGCAACACTTCATAATCATCAAATCATGTTGACATTTCAATGATAACCTATTATGCATATTGATATGATTCACATAGTTATGAAACTATCTTGAACAATACTTTGGCACAACACTTCTCCATATCCTGTATGCATACAGTGGCTATCTAGATGCCTTCCATCTCTACCAGAACATACTATCAAGAGCGTGCACATCTCTCAGCATGCCAGCAAAGAGATTTCATTCTAGACAAGCAACAATGGAATGTTTGTCCAACTTACCCATCATATGCATATTAGTAGTATAATGTTCAATGCTATATGAATGCTTACACTATGCATGATATATTCTAGGAATACAAATATGAGCAATATCATTTCAAGAAGTAATTTAAATAACAACTCAAATACTTATCTTTTATGCTTGTGTCGTTTGCCTCCCTCTTGATATCTATTTTCCCTTTATGACAACATCATGATTATATGTCTTTGAACTTCTATCCATCCTGGACCACTATGCATGCTTAAGTGTGAACTACTTTCATCATTGTGTCATCCTCAAAATCTCATACATAATCATACATTCATTAGTATAATCTCAATACTATCAAAACATTATGATTCTAAGTAATATTAAACATGTATGGTCATGATCATTTCATACACAAGTATACTTATCTAAGATACTAACACAAAGTAGGATTCTGACTCGATAAGGAAAGCATACCTGGATTAGCATGCTTGCTAGTTATGTCTAAAACAATATCTTCTTTGTTCTCTTCAATGATTTAGAGACCTTGTGCTAGTAACCTACATATCTCATAAGTTAAGCATAGTAGAACCAAACCATACATACCTCGTAAGTAGAGCTTCTATGTGATCAAATACTATGGATGAGTCTTTGTCTTCATGTCATCATGGTCATATAGATTTGTCTTACTTGATGTACCTTTCATGTTAGGATACAACATCATCCTCATACAACACCACAAGTGCATTAGTACAATCATAAGTGTCATAATCCTAATTAATGAATGTCTTCTATCATTCACATGCATTCATACTTTTACTAAGGTGATCAGACAATCTAATATTAATCATGATTTTACTAAACTCAATAATATGAGTACAAACATATCATGAACTTAATCGTGAAACAGATTTCAAAACATACCTGTATCTCCTCAAGTCATAGATGTTGAGATTGCTTGTAGTCTTCTCTATAAGGGTAAAACCCTAACCATCCAAGGTAGATCACTTGTAAACATATTATATAGGTTCATGGTGCTAGGATGATATAATATTAGTTCCATTTAAACCTCCTTCATTGCTTCCCTATGAGTCTCCCAACTTTGCTATGGTTTCTTTTTACTTGGAAACCCTAATTTTCAATCTCCTTCCTCCCACAACATTTTGATGGAGGATTAATATCTATGATGAATGGATTCCAAATCCACTTTCAAGTTTCCAATGTTTCATTAGGTGTCTCCAACATTGTATCAGGTCATGCCATACCTAAAAACTGAAAACCCTAAGTGAGAGCTTCTTCCTTCGTTGAGTCATTTCAGATGTGTCGTATTGTTTCTGGTGTATCTCTAAAATTTTGGATCTGCAGGGTCTGAAACTTCGGCCTGTGGTATCCTGACCTGTAATATTTCCAACTCCACAGTTTTGAGCTTGATTGGATTCTCCATCAGAGAGATATGCTCTATTTCCCAACATGACTTGTTTAAGGGATGAGACAACATAGCAAACTTGTACGGAATGCCACATGTCACTGTTTCAACTTCGGCCTCTGAAACTCGGACCTGTGAAACTACAGTCCGTTCCATAACTATCACTTTTTACGGAATTCCATTTGGAGCTTCCTCGCTTGATATATGACCTTTTTACCTAGGTCACCTGTTTAGGGATGCATTCTGGAAGAGGCAGAAACCCTAACTTGTACGGATCATATCTAAGAAACTACAATGTTTTCTGAGGCTGAAAATCAGACACAAGGCACAGGAAAATTTCTTCTTCGTCTTGTCCAAGTTTCAGATTCTAAACCTTCGCCAAAATTGATTTATAGTGAAAGTTCCACGATGACTAGGTTTTTCTATACAAAAACCTAACTTTCAAATTGTTGCAAGTGAAACAAGTGTCGTAAGTGCCATACATTGCCTTCCTTTAGGCTAGCTCTGATACCATGTTAACATTCAATATGATAATATAGATAACATCAATATTCAATTCAATTTCACAACAATAGCATATACAGGATCACTGAAAGAATAACAAGCACAACATAAACACAAGAGACATGGATTTATCCTAAGAAACCCTCATGGGGTAGAAAACCAAGCAAAACTTCCTTAATATAGATGATCAACAAGTACAAAGATGTAATCCCCAAACAAGAGCTCCTTCTCCTCCTTTGCAGATCTCTCTCTATCCTATGCGAGTTCACAAGTGAGTGTGTGTGTTAAATGAGGAACACACCTCCTCTATTTATACTTTACTTCACTTGACTTTTAACGCTAACTAGGTCGGCCCCAACAACTTAACCACTCAACTTAATGCTGACTAGGGCGACTCCTCTAGGGGACTTAAACACCCCATTACAATTGACTCAAGGGGATCTATTGCCCCGACTTACATGGGAGGTTTTACCTCAATGACTTTACATAATAATAACATCCCGACGGAGGAATAAACATCTCTGGATATACAATAATGTCCCGACGGAGGAATAAACATCTCCAGATAATAAAGTACAAATAGAATATTCTTAGAAGTTACAATATTTTAACAGGGAATCCTTGCTTAACCGCTATATTAAAGAGCTCGTGGATGTGCGGGATGAGGTAAGCCCTCCAGTTTTTAAGATTTCAGCTTGATAGCCTTCAATGTCTTTGGCTTTTCCATTTGCTAGGCGTTTAATCCCAAAGTCTATGTCTTCTAATGAGAAAAATTCTTTTGTTGTAAGAAGGGCTTGAATATTATCTTTGATATCTGGGGATTCATAAATATTTTTAAGATAAGAATTCCCATCCCTTAAAACAATTTTATTATAACATATGAGTTCATGTTGGGGTGGATTTAAATTCTAAAAAATGAAAGCAACATATTGCTTAGTATATATGGGTCAAGTTTCTAATATATTTAAAAATCTTAGTATATATGGGTCTAAGTTTCTAATATATTTAAAAAATATAAAGACTATGGGATTTAGAATTAGTTATTGAGTAGGGATAGTGGGATATGGTAAGGTGGGCTTTGAATACGTAACTTTGTACTAGATTGTTTTTCACCTTTTGTGATCTAGGGCAATGCATTCGTTCTCTTGGGATGCTCTTTTTCTTCTTCTTCTTTTTTATTGATCGGTGCTTAGAATCATATTTACAATATGGGAAGCTCTAGCAATTTATATATATTTGAAATCAAGGATTTGACTAAAAAATTCATTAAAAATAAAAAAATTAATCAAAAGATGAAAATCATATTTAATTTAAGGGTTCTTTAATGAATTCTCATTGAGTAGAAAATAAATAAATGGTAATGAAATATATGCTTATAGTTTCTACAAATTACTTCTCCCACCTATTAAGGAGTGTAATATAAATTAATTTTGATATACCAATGACTTAAAAGCCAACCTCTTTACTATCCATTTTATACACTCATGATCCAATAAATACCTTATAAATTTTAAAAATTGGTAAATGTTTAAAAAAAAAAATGTTTTCCTACACACAATAAGTTCTTCAATAACATTTACAAATTTTTTTCAAATAAAACTCGATTTAGTTATGGTTTTGTAACTAAAAAGCATTTATGTCATTCCTTTCACGAGTATTAGGTATAAATTCTAGTTCATTATTTGGTAAGAGTAAAAGGCGGATTTTATTTTAAGTAATTTCTTTATGCATTTCTTTGACTTAGTGGTTGGTGTATGGGAATTTGTGTCAATGTTTACACGGAGTCATTGTTTTCCTACCTTTTAAGCTTTTCAACTATGTTACATTGTTAGCAAACACTGTATATTGCAAATGATATAGCGTTGATTGGCTATTATTTTGGGTTTACCGAAGGTCGTTCCCATGTTTTAACCAAAATTTTAATAATTCATGATTTCATGTGATTGTGTTATCTAAAGTTTTTATTCATGATACATTTTTATGTCTTATTCTTGCAACGATTGCGTAATTCTTTATCACCATTCAACACATTTAATTAGAATCGTCTAAGAATTTAATTATCATTGCCGTTCAAGTTTTCCAACTACCTCTACATCTAATTCAAACCTCCTTTGCATTTAATTCCTTATACAGTGGTTTCATCTTTGTTGCTCCTCCACCAAGGTGGCAGTCTATAGATAGATGGCCAACATTCACAATACTTTGCTCTAAAAAAAAATCTTAGCACTTGGATGAACCCACCACTATATTAATTCTTCCAAACAAATCTAATTTGATTTAACTTGGTGAAGTTGTAATTAACTTAGTGAAGTTACAAAAAAAATATAGTGAATATTTCATTTGGTCGAGTGCATTTATGCTTCCAACGAATCCCTTTTCTCCAACTGATTGGATCTTTGTCTCTAATCAATACAATCACTCACTCCTTATGTTCACATGGCCCAAAGAATAGTTGATTTCGTCCTCAAATGGCCACTCCTCATGTTCACTTCATGGCCCAAAGAATAGTTGATTTGGGCATCAATAGCCATAGTGAATGCAAACAAGGAATCCACTCCCTACAACAAGATAATTATCAAATTGATTTTTCTTTGGTTTATGTCCAAATGTAAGAAACCCCAAGTTAGCATGCATTATACATATTCTCCTTTGTCTCTCACCTATTTTTCTCTTTTTCACAAGGAAAATGAATGCCTTTTAATGTGGCTGGAAATGGCTAAATTAACTCACCTCAATGCTTCCCTTTGTGGTTGTTGGTGCTTCATGATTACTAACACTTGCTTGGTGTTCTAATAATGTGAATGAACTCAAGGGCCTTGTTGTACATAATTTTTTGCATTCTTAGAAAACCTCTTTGAAATTTACTTTCCAAAGGCTTTCTAACAATCAATGAATTTGATTTGTTTATGATTTTATCTTGCTATGCTTTTTTCTCACATCCATTCCTTATTATTACCAATAAATGTTTATTTCTACATAACAAGTTTGGTTACTTGGACACTCGAGTTTCAATATCATAGATGTGAATTCCAACTAAAAATCAATTCACCTCTTGTGTTTACTAAACTTTACAAACCATTCTTGTTTGTTGCAAATCCATTCGAATCACATGGACAATAAAATGAATCCCATTGTTAGATACTGGTTAGAATTCAAGCATCCGTCACAAATGCGAGCCATTCTCTATAAATCCCGTTGTGGATATGTTGTCCTTTTAATAAGTCCATGAAGAAATGATAATTTGTAGATATTTATATTATAATAATAAGAACATTTATGATCATGAACATATAAGTGTCCATGATTATACTTGTACATATATTAGCTAAATTTTATGTTCTCTTCATGTTATTATGAATAGTGTAACTAGGAAGGTCATTTGACCATAGTGGAATTAAATTATAAAATTATATCATAGTTTTTAAAACATTAAAAGAGATGGTCATCATGGTAAAAATGATCCAATTCGGAGAGAGATATAGAACATGTGTTATTAAATCATTCGTGAGAAATGATCCAATTCGGAGAGAGAGATATAGAATAGGTGTTATTAAATCATCCGTGAGTTCGATTGACTTGTGAATTATGGCACTAACATTGTTTACATTTAATGCAACATTTAAATCAAACTAAAAGAAGAGAAAACCATGGAAAGACTAGAGCTAGAATATGATACAAACAAGTTTTGGAATATCCATCTAAACTTAGCTTTCTTCTCTCATTGTTGAAAGTCTTTTAATCAAATGTAGTAGTGTTCTATAGTCCTTCTCTCCTCATTGAAATTATTTTAATAAAATTTAGTAGTGTTCAATAGTGTGTCTTTGATGCACATCATTCTTGTACCTTACCTAATAATGTCTTCGACTTGAGTCTTTTGAAATGTCATCTCTGAATTGTTGATTTGAAATTTTTTTCTCTTGGAATGGATGTATATATGCCTCACAACACAACAAGAAGTGTTGTTCAGTCTTCACTTCTCTTTTCTTGCAGACATAACACATGTCATCTTTTTCCACTCTTTCATGGGTTGTTTCAACCTTCTTATTATACACTTTATTCTATGTGCATCAATTCCTAACTGGACTAAAATCCATTTTTCTCTCTATAGCATAATGCATCTAGAGTAACCTTGGATCCTAAATTATTGCCTGGTGTTTAAGTTGTCAATATAACACCATTACTTCCTCTTGATTTGTCTCTTCCATTTCCCCTTTTTGTAGAACTCTTAGAAATGCATTTCCATCTCTTTATGAGTGAACCAACTCTACCCCACTATACCCCATTCACAAACCATATCTTAAATCATATATTTTATGTGCTCTTTCTCTTCTTTAGGTCTCCTTAGTTTGTAATGTCCCTCAAAATACACCCTATTTTTTTTTCTTAAGGGTCTTCATATTGTTGTAAAGCACATGTTTGCGTAAATTAACTTAAGCACTGAGAAGTTGCGATGTTTCCTTGTTTGCACTCCTTGCATTTTTTATTGTTTCTTCGTAACCAATACAAAGGTTGAAATGTTGTCAATTACTCAAGCTTGGTTTCCTTTACTTAAAGCATTGTTTGTTGACTTATCTAACATGTAAGTGCGAGGTTGTCTCTTTAACCACCAATTTCATTGTATGTGTAAGGAATTATAACTCCTCTTCTCTAAAGGTTCGTCCTATGATTACTTAATAATATAGATCATGCTTTTGACTATTATGTATACGGATGTTTATACTTAAGTAGTTATAATATGTAACGATTCTGACTCAATCTTTATTTCGAGATCATGACTAAGTATGAGAATACGTATACCAATTATTATTGAAGTAAGTTCCCACTAGTTTTAAAATATGATTTCATTATATCATTTCTAAAGTGGTCCCAACATAACATCGACTATTTTACTTATAAAGACCCTTTTATACTTAAGTATGTAAACACAATCTTCTATTGGTATATTAGAAAAATTCCTTTTACTCTTTATATATAGGCTCTTTTACCCAATATAATTTGCTATATAATTAATCTTTCATATTTACTCCCATTCTAAATTTAAGGAATCCTATTTATATAACATATAATTTATTTTTAAAGTAATAACTATACCTTAAAATGGGAATTTAGACTATCTCACATTTAATCAGACTATTTAGAACTTTTATATATTTAAATCAATAACTATATGAAGAATGAAATATCTAATTTCCAAATTCTTCTTATATAACAAGTATATAATTTTTTCCAAATAATTAATTACAATATTTATATTAAGATTAGAAGTAGACTATCCCTATAATAATAACTATTAATTTAAGAATTAGGATATCTAACACTCAATCAACAATACATTTAAATCAAATAACTATGTTTAAAATAAGAAATAAAATCTCCATTTCCAATTCTTCCTATATTAATACCACAAATGAGTATACCTTGTCCCTTCATATAAACACGCCTCACATATTTCAATATAACTCTACACACATAAAAATTCAATACCACAATTAATCATAAACCAGAATCATAGTAATTGAAAACATTATAATCTAAATATATATATAACCTCACTTAGCAAACATATAACAATTTTAATACAAATGCATTTTACCATATAATCCCATACCCTTCAAATAAATATAAAAGATTTTATTTAACTTATAGATCCATGGATCATTATACTTATATATACCCTTAATTTGTAACCATGTAACAATTAATATTAAGGAGGTTTGTTGCAACTCCTCTTCTTAGAGATTGTTTCATGGAATCTATTCTAGCAAACGTAACTCTCAAAAACTCTATGATTTGATTAGAAACACGTCTCTTATTCATCCTTGACCCAAATTGATATTCACAATCCTCTTCTGTGTTGCATAATTTTGTTTGCACATGTTCCCTTCTCATAGTTCTACCCAACATTTTCGTTTTTGTTGGAAGATGTTTTCTCCCACAATAATTTATCAAAGAGCAAGTACCGCTACTAGAAAACATGAATCAATACCCTTTTCAAAACCTCAATATGCTCACCAACATCAATGTTTGCTAGGCTATAAATTTAACAAGTGTTCTTCTCCAACTTTTCTTGTCTTCTTCTTTATAGGAGCTCTTCCCTTTCTTCCATCTCTATCTCCATGAGTGAATAATCATCCCCTAATAGCAATGCATCTTCCCCTTATATCATTAATGGCCCCTACTCCAAGGCTAAGGCCAAGGCTACCCTCTGACCTTCTTAACTACTCCCCAACCACCACTTTGACTATTCCTTTGAATGCCTCATGGGCCTATCCTAAAAGCAGGACCCTTTCCATCCACTCCATTCACACCACCAAATACACCATAATCATTGATCTTGATGAAAAATCTATCTCCATGAGTGAATAATTATTCCCTAATAACAATGCATCTCCCCCCTATATCATCAATGTCACCCTACTCCAAGGGTACCCTATGACCTTCTTAACTACTCCCCAACCACCGCTTTAACTATTCCTTTGAATGCCTCATGGGCCTATTTTGAAATCAAGAAAAAGCAGAACCCTTTCCATCCACTTCATTCACATCATTGCATACACCATAATCACACCATCACATACACCATAATCATTGATCTTGATGACAAATCCCTTTCCATCCACTTCATTCATACCATCACATACACCATGATCATTGATCTTGATGACAAATCTAATAGACAACACTATTAAACCTCTCGCGGGGTTCTCCCTATGCAAACTTCTCAATAGTTAGGTAACATGATAGAATTCAACCATCAAACTCCCTCTGCACACTCTCTCTT
This sequence comes from Larix kaempferi, assembly GCA_027924585.1. Taxonomy (NCBI): domain Eukaryota; kingdom Viridiplantae; phylum Streptophyta; class Pinopsida; order Pinales; family Pinaceae; genus Larix; species Larix kaempferi. Next base: position 17,265,867 of record BSBM01000070.1, read on the forward strand.
GTGTATCACTACCCTACCACAAAATGGAAATAGTTTTGAAAGATTTGTCAAACTGAGAAGGCTGCTCATACATAAACTTCAACCCTTTTGTCAATCAAACGATCTTACTTAGTTCTAGGTGATATTTGAATAAAGTGTCAGTCCTTCCACTTCCATATGAGAGTCAAAATCTTTACTTGTATAATTACTCCTCCTTTTTATATGATAGGATGGGAATCGGTAATGTGTAGAATCACTCCTGCTTTATTCAGTGGCAAATATCATATTTGCCACGGTAACCCATTTAGAAAAAATAGGTCATTTGAGTATTTGAAGATGGCTGGCCCTAGTTCATCTTAACAGTTGTAGCCTTGTAAGCTCAAAGCATCTCCCTCCCCTATCAAATCAAGCGACTCTCTCCTATCGCATTCATTATATGCTCGGTCCCCGTAGCATTCCTTATCTTCTCGTATCGCTTTTTGCATGCCAATCCATAGATTCTTCCATGCGATTTGAGAATATGAGGATAAAGCCAACGATCCTCCTCGCTTTAAACGATTCTGATTATCAAAGAGCCGTGATGATCGTTGCTTGACATTTACGTCAAATGTTTTTCGAATAAGTTTTCTCCTATTTCTTCATCCATCGACCGTAGTTACAGCTGTGGCTCAGTCGTTCCAAGAGAATTTCATTGCAGAAGAGCGCAGTAGCAATAGACAAGATCTACTCCCAAGTTTTGTAGAGATGGAGAAAGTCCCTGAAATATATTGCAGAACCAATGAAGTTCTGGGAAGAGGTGCGTTCAAGACTGTGTATAGAGCTTTCGATCGAACTCAAGGGATAGAAGTGGCGTGGAACCACGTAGATCTCCAGCAATTAGACGAATGTGATATCCGCCAGCTAAAGTCGGAGGTTCGCCTGCTGAGGGAACTGAACCACAAAAATATAATCCGTTGCTACGAGGCATGGATCGATGAGAGGCATAACACCTTGAATTTGAGGCATAACACCTTGAATTTCATCACGGAGCTCTGCACGTCGGGGACCCTGAGAGAATACAGGGAAAGGCACGGGCACGTTGAGCCGAAGGTTATTAAGTCATGGGCCACACAAATTCTGAAAGGCCTCGTTTATTTTCACGGGCTGCAACCTCCCATCGCCCACCGTGACCTGAAGTGCGATAACATATTCATAAACGGGAACACGGGCGAGGTCAAGATCGGGGACCTGAGACTAGCCTGCGTTATGCGGGCCGCTAAACCGAAGAGGGCCGTTCTGGGGACTCCAGAATACATGGCTCCGGAGATTCTTGACCGGAATTACAGCGAGCTGGTGGACGTGTATTCGTTCGGCATGTGTGTGCTGGAGATGGTGACGGTGGAGTATCCATACGAAGAATGTTGTGGGAACGTGTCGGAGACCTTTGTTGCCATTAATGGAGGAAAAAAGCCTCAGGCATTAAAGAAAGTAAAGGATCCGGTAGTCAGGGACTTGATCGAGAAATGTTTGGAACCGCTGGGGAGAAGGCCGCCTGCCTCTGCGCTGTTAAGCCATCCTTTTTTCCAAAAATCGGAACCCATTTATAAAAGAGCAATGGAGAAAGTCCCTGAAATATATTGCAGAACCAATGAAGTTCTGGGGCGAGGTTCGTCCAAGACCGTGTACAGAGCTTTCGATCGAACTAAAGGGATAGAAGTGGCGTGGAACCACGTAGATCTCCTGCAATTAGGCGAATGTGATATCCGGCAGCCAAAGTCGGAGGTTTGCCTGCTGAGGGAACTGAACCACAAAAATATAATCCGTTACTACGAGGCATGGATCGATGAAAGGCATAACACCTTCAATTTCATCACGGAGCTCTGCACGTCGGGGACCCTGAGAGAATACAGGGAAAGGTACGGGCACGTTGACCCGAAGGTTATTAAGTCATGGGCCACACAAATTCTGAAAGGCCTCGTTTATTTGCACGGGCTGCAACCTCCCATCGCCCACCGTGACCTGAAGTGCGATAACATATTCATAAACGGGAACACGGGCGAGGTCAAGATCGGGGACCTGGGACTAGCCTGCGTTATGCGGGCCGCTAAACCGAAGAGGGCCGTTCTGGGGACTCCAGAATACATGGCTCCGGAGATTCTTAAACGGAATTACAGTGAGCTGGTGGACGTGTATTCGTTCGGCATGTGTGTGCTGGAGATGGTGACAGTAAAGTATCCATACGAAGAATGTTGTGGGAACGTGCCGGAGACCTTTGATGCCATTACTGGAGGAATAAAGCCTCAGGCATTGGAGAAAGTAAAGGATCCGGTGGTCAGGGACTTGATCGAGAAATGTTTGGAACCGCTGGGGAGAAGGCCGCCTGCCTCTGCGCTGTTAAGCCATCCTTTTTTCCAAAAATCGGAATGCCCTGACGTGCTAACGGATCAGTCTGCTGTGAAAAGTCCAATTGACGGAACGCAATCTGGTGCGCCTGTGAAAGTGCATAAGTCTCCACCAGAGCCACGGAGACCCCCTGTGGGCTTTATGCGGGACGAGGCCTCGTACCCAGCTGGATACCCAGGTTCTCCGTTAAGGGCAGACAAGTTTGAAATCCCCGGACACGCTCGTCATCCAGAAGGGTTTCACTGGAAGGTGATTGAAACAAAAATTGAGCCCACGGGTCGACTTACGAGGGAACGCCGGGTAACTATGTACCCGATATAAGATAATTAAATTTAGAGAAAGGAATAAATTTATAGGACAAGTTTTAAGTGCAGCTCCTATTTTATGTAAAATAAAGTTAGAAGTATTTTAAGTGCAGCTCCTATTTTATGTAAAATAAAATTAGAATTATTTTAAGTGCAGCTCCTATTTTATATAAGATAATGTTTTAAGTGTTATGTTTTGGTAGATGCATAACATTTGATGTGATTTGAGAATGAATTATGAGCCGTGGCTTTGGTTTGCATTAAAGGATTTAACAAGCTAAAATGACATTAGTAAAGAAATTTAAACTTAACCCTTTTCATATGCAATATTAAATCATCATTATTATAAAGGTTGTTTTAAACTATATCTTTTTATTTGTTTTATAGAATCATTTAGTTTAATTTCGCAGTAAAGACATTATTGAAATTGGACTTTATAATTTTGTTTTCATTGTTTAATTATTCAAATCTACTTTCACGATACAATTAAGGGAAAAAATATTTTAATTTTTAATATTTTTTAATTTAATAAATTAATATATACTTTTTACATATAAATATAAATTAACATATTTTTATTTAATAATAATAATCGGTAAACACATTATCTATTACTTAATGTTATTACTTATAAATTATATAACCGTTCATTATCTGAAATTTGACATGTTAGTGAAATTCGCCTTTATAAAAACTTAAAATATTTAACGTTTAAGTATTCAAATTTAATTTTAAGATTTGGATTGATTGAGTATTGATCTTAAAAAATAAAAATAAAAATTTCGTTATATACTAAATTCGATTTAATTTTTTAATTTAAAATAAAATAAATAAAAAATTATTTAAAATAAAATATTTTTATTTAATAATAATCAGTAAAAATTATATAACAATTACATTTCATTATCTAAAAATTAATACATGTTTATTTTTTCTACATAAAAAAATTATATTTTTTTATTCATAGTTAAAAGGAAGAATACATTTCACACGTATTTTTCAACTAATTGAAATTTTACATTTACCATACATTCTTCAACTTTCAAACTTTTTTTCATCATTCTTTAATCTAGTAAAATATCAAGCTTTTTTTCATCATCCTTTAATCTAGTAAAATAGTTTTTTTTTCAAAGTCTTTTTTCCTAACCATATTCACAAAATACAAAAAAAAATAGTTTCTTTTTCAAAGTCTTTTTTCTTAACCATATTCACAAAATACTAAGAAAATAACAAAAAAGTTTGACATGTTTAGTTATGATATATATATGGTCAAGCTTCCCATTCTCTTAACCTATGGCAATTGATTTTATATGACATGATGTTTCACTCACTCAAATAATAGTCATTAGTTGCGTCTTTTTACAATGGTGAGAGAATGAGAATTTTGTGAGGACATGTATGGGGTTAATATTAACAAAATAAAATATTTGCATTGAAAGATAAGTAGGTAAAATAATGTTAATGTTTTTATAATGATAAGAGAATGAAAATTTTATAATTAATATTAATTTTAAAAAGATAAAAATATTAAAATTGAAATGTTTAAAAACAATAATAATATTATATATATATATATATATGAGAGAGTAGTGTGTTTATTATATATATGACACATTTGTGAATAATAATAAGAGCTTTTCTTTTTAAAACAACTAGTTTTTCAATACTTTTATTCTAGTCTCTTTGTCATAATTTTAGGTATGTGGTTATTTTCCATAAATGCATATTTTTATTCTAGTCTTTTTGTCATAATTTTAGATATGTGGTTATTTTCCATCATATGTTTAGTCTCTTTGTCATAATTTTAAGTATGTGGTTATTTTCCATAAATCCATATTTTTATTCTAGTATCTTTGTCATAGTTCTAGGTATGTGGTTATTTTCCATAAATATGATGTTTAGAGTTTTAATAGAATCTTTTTTTTTTCTTTCTTTTCATTTTGTCTTTGGTTTTATTAATCTTTTGGGTTCTCAATTTCAAGTACATTCCAAGAAAATTGATTTAAAATACTTCTAATTTGACCACTAGTTAATTGGAGATGTCTCATTTTATATTTGTCATGTTTCCAAATCCATTTTGGGCATGTATTTATCTCGATTCACTTAATGAAGTCTTTATTAACCCTTTTTTAATTTTGGTATGTTGTGTTTACCATTGATTTTCCATACCATATTGTGTTTACTTATCATGGCCCATGGATTATAGAAGGTCTTTTTCTAAAATACTCATAGTATGCACATGGAACCAATGAATTTTTAATGGAAGCTTATGGATTGTTTTGAATGGAAAAAAACACCTTGTCAAATGACAAGCCTAGTATTTGCTTATGCTCCCTACGGTATTTCTGATCAATTTAAGTTACTTGTCTTCTCTTTGTTAATAAATATTCATCCTTACTCTCCAATACATCCTTCCTCTTTCAAATTAGTGTCATACTTGTGATCTTGCTCTCTTTCTCTCTTTCTCACGCTCTTAGAATATTTAGATATATAGTCTCCTTCAACTCTTCACTACATGGGAGATGTTGAGAGCTTTCTCACTATGTTAGATAATCTTCAATAGATTGGTGTCTTCCTTGTCATATTTTTGGTTGCGCCAAAGTGTCTTTACCTTTTTCTCATCCTCATATCTTAGTCTACTAACATCACCACCTTAAGAGGTTGCAACATAGTTTATGAGTGAGGAAAATATCTTATAAGTGAGGGATATTTGGCCAATATTCATGAATTTAGTGATTAAAATTTTATATAGCATTGATTAAGTAGATCCCCATATCTCAATTTACCAACATCACCGCCTCAGGATGTTGTAATATAATTTATGAGTGAGAAAAATACCTTATAAGAGAGGGAGATTTGACCAATATTCATGCATTTAGTGATCAACATTTTATGTATCATTGTTTACTTGCGTATTAAGTTTTCATTGATTATATTTGAAGATAATATATTCAAGTTTGTTTTGCAAGGGATTCTCAACACAACCATGTACATCAAGTAGGTTTTCATTCCCACTGATTCCTACTATATTTCCTTTTCCCCTAGTAAAAGTATATTTATATTTTTTTTCTTATTTACATAAAACCTAGTTAACAACTTTATTAATTGACCTAGTGCAGTCAATAAACCCTATCATGATATTTTTGATGCAATGAATGGAAAAGTGGGTTAGCTAGGTTGCATAGTTTCACGTTCCTTCTTTCACGTCAATTCTCTTGAATCATTTTATGCAACTATATGGTTAACACACAAGGATATTTACATAAGAAAATTTAGCTTTATTTCATTTCTCTTGTTAATTAAAATTATTTCATTTGATTATTGTTTTTCAATACTCAATATAACTCATTATTGGTGTATTCTCTTCCTTGAACCATTTGGTGATATTGCTAAATCACAAACCAATTGGAAGGTGGTTTTGATTCCTTTCCATTAATTAATTTAACAATCTTCCATTTTTTTTTTTTGGGAAGGTGGTTTTGATTCCTTTCCATTAATTAATTTAACAATCTTGGGTCAGTGCAAGCTAATGAGGGTCACTTTTGGCACGTTAGATGCAATAGAAAACTGAAAAAGCAGGCATCCCTCAACTTACTTGGATTTTTTGATTTACTTACGGAAAATATCTTGCATTGAGTAAAAAAGATGAAATGTAGGAAATTGAATCACGTTTCTGAATATATAACTTTTATGTATTGAAAATTTGCATAGCTATGTCAAGTTTCAGTTTTCCTAACAGACACTTTTTATTTTTCAGGCAAATGATAAGGTATATGTTTTTGTGGGTAGAGCCTTTGAGGGCCTAAATGATGGAATCAAGCTACAAAAATCGGCATGCATGTAGAGAACACATAGCACTTGTGCGCCATTATTTTTCGAAAATTAAATTAGTAATTTTATAATTTTTTTATAATTGTCTAAGTGATCAAACCTCAAAAATAGTGCATCTTTTGTGGGTAGAGCCTTTGAAGGTCTTAATGCAAAATTCTTGAAATGGGTTTTTCATAGAACGTGGAGGTTAGTGTCCTCTTGTGCACCATACAATTTTTTTTTGAAATGATTGAGAATTGAAAAAGTTATGGAAGAAACACTAACAATGTGTTTCACGAGTTAAGGAGGTAGGACAGAAAAGAAATTGAAAGAAAATAGGAAAAATTAATATTTCAAAATAAAAGTTACATATTTGGAATCTGCAGAAAAAATGCTATTTGTGTCTAAGATTTCGTCAAAAATGACTCTGTGTAGCATATTGTAACGAGTGGCTAAGCACAGGCTTCTCCAGAAACTGGAAGAAATACCCAATTAGCTTTGGTTTTTCATTAACATAGCACAGGTTTGGAATTACCGAAGCAAACTCCAAAGCATACACATAGGATTATTGTTGACATGTGAGCATGTGACTCGGCCTGTTTAAATTCAAAAATATTGCCGCGCTTTTAGATTTAAATAACGCGTACGCGTTATATAACTAAATAACGCGTGCGCGTTATATCAATAATTAACGCGTACGCGTTATATAACTACATAACACGTACGCGTTATATAGTTACAAAACGCGCTCGCGTTATTCAAATCATAAAATACATGTTTAATACTTGAGAAAGAGGGGGTGTAGAAGTCAAGGGAAATTTTGTTTAATATTTGAGAAGGGGTGGGGAAGGGTCAAGGGAATCTATGGTTAATATTTAATAGGGGTGGGAAAGGGTCAAGGGCTTAGAAGGATGTTGGAAGCTTGAGTGGGGAGAGATGAAGGGAATGAGAACATGATGGGCTACAGGGGGTGAAGGGAAGTGGAGCTTGAGAGCACTATTAGGAGTAGAATAGGTTCTGAAGAGGTATAGGGTTAGAAGTTGAAAGTGAGACTTGAGTGACAAGGGGGATGTGAGAGAGAAATAAAGAATACAAGGGGGGGAGAGACATAGAGCGAGGGAGGGAGAGGGACAATGGGGAGGAATGGATTTGGAGGGAGTGAGAGATAGATGGGGATAGAACGAAATAAGAGATAGGAAGGGAGGGACAGAAAGTGTTGGTGGGAGACATGCAGAGAGTGGTGGCGATGGAGAGAGAGGGAGTGATGGAGAGATTGGGATAGGTTGAGGGAAAGATGAGGGAGGGATAGAAGGTGAGAGACAGGCGATGAGAGAGGGAGGGAGAGAAGGTAGGGTGAGGGATGGAGGGAGAAAGTTGGAGATAGATATGGATGGAGGGGGTATGGGTTTGAGAATGGAAAGTGACATAATGTGTGTGTATGTGTGTGTGTTTGAGAGAGAGAGAGAGACAGACAGAGAGAGAGAGAGAGAGAGAGAGAGAGATTGATGGTTGGGGAGAGAGAGACTAGAGGGAGTTGTGAGCATCATATTCTCCATCAGCATCATATTCTTCTTCATCATCATCTTCATGACCATCATCGTCATCATCAACATCTTCATCATCATCACCATCATCATCATCATCATCATATTCCTCATCAAATCAAAATCTCCATCATCATTATCATCATCATGATCATCATCTAAACATCACCATCACCATCATCATCAACATCTTCATCATCATCACCATCACCATCATCATCAAAATCTTCATCGTCATCACCATCACCATCACCATCACCATATTCATCATCATTGTCATCTCTAGGTTCCCCATCAACATCAACATCTCCATCATCATCATCTTCTTCATCATCATCATCTTCATCACCATCATCATCATCATCAACATCTTCATCATCATCACCATCATCATCATCATCATTATCTTTCTTGAATCAGATCAACATATCCATCATGTCACCATCATCTTCTGAACATCATCATCTAAACATCACCATCACCATCACCATCATCATCATCATTACCATCACCATCATCATCAACATCTTCATTGTCATCACCATCATCATCATCATCATCATTGGCATTTGTAGGTTCCTCATCAACATCTCCATCATTATCATCTTCTCCATCATCATCATCTTCATCACCATCATCATCAGCATCAACATCTTCATCATCATCACCATAATCATCATCTTCATCTTCATCGTCATCAGGTCAACATCTCCATCATCATCATCTTCTTCATCATCTTCACCATCATCATCATCATCATCATCTTCATCGCCATCTCCATCATCTCCATCATCTCCATCATCATCACCATCACCATCATCATCATCTTCATGACCATAAACATCTTCATCATCATTGTCATCTCCCCCTTCCTCATCAACATCTCCATCATCATCATCATCATCATCATCATCACCATCTGAACATCACCATCACCATCATCGTCAACATCTTCATCATCATCATCATCATCATCAGCATCATCATCAGCATCAGCATCATCATCAAAATCTTCATCGTCATCACCATCACCATCTTCATCATCATTGTCATCTCTAGGTTCCCCATCAACACATCTCCATCATCGTCATCTTCTTCATCATCATCATCTTCATCACCATCATCATCGTCATCTTCTTCATCATCATCATCTTCATCACCATCATCATCGTCATCAACATCTTCATCATCATCACCACCATCATCATCATCATCTTCCTCATCAGATCAACATCTCCATCATGTCACCATCATCTTCATCTTCATCATCATCATCATCATCATCATCATCATTACCAACACCATCATCATCAACATCTTCATCGTCATCACCATCATCATTGGCATCTGTAGGTTCCTCATCAACATCTCCATCATCGTCATCATTGGCATCTGCAGGTTCCTCATCAACATATCCATCATCGTCATTTTCTCCATCATCATCACCATCATCACCATCATGATCTTCTGAACATCATCATGATCATCATCTAAACATCACCATCACCATCATCGTCAACATCTTCATCATCATCGCCATCAGCATCATCATCAAAATCTTCATCGTCATCACCATCACCATCACCATCACCATCACCATCTTCATCATCATTGTCATCTCTATGTTCCCCATCAACACAACATCTCCATCATCATCATCTTCTTCATCATCATCATCTTCATCTCCATCATCGTCCTCATCAACATCTTCATCATCATCACCATCATCACCATCATCATCATCATCTTCCTCATCAGATCAACATCTCCATCATGTCACCATCATCATCATCACCATCATCATCAACATCTTCATCACCATCATCATCAACATCTTCATCATCATCACCATCATCTTCATCAACATTATCATCTTTATCATCTTCATCTGCATCATGATCATCTTCATTGTCATCACCCTCCTCCTCCTCATCATCTTTATCATCTTCATCTACATCATGATCATCTTCATTGTCATCACCCTCCTCCTCCTCCTCATCTTGTGCACTTATGCACTTAGGGATTAATATTTAGAAGAGGGTCTAAAGGCCTTTATGGGGGAGGGGCTCTAGGAACAAGGTAAGACAGAGAGGGCAGGGGGGAGGGATAAAGGCGTAGAGGGTTAGTGATTAAGGGAGAAGAAGGGAGAGAGTGCTATAGGGAGGGATAATGACGAAGATAAAGAGAAGGTGGAGAGATGGAGAGTGGGGTGGTAGAGACATGGCTGAAGGGAGAGAAAGAAACATGAAAGAAACATGTAGGGAGAATGAGGGACAGATATTTAGAAAGAGATAGGGGGTATCTAGGGATTATTGGGAGAGAGCTAGGGGGTATTAAACCATACAAAACATTTGTTTTGTATGCAATCATATAAATTATTAGTTTTCTTTGATTTTGTTCGTTGCCCTAGCCGTGCACCTAACCTATTTATTGTGCTTGACTATATCGTGTTCGCGTTTTTTAACTACATATCGCGCACGCGTTTTATATTTATATAACGCGTATGCGTTTTTGAACTCCAGAAATAATGGACTGTTGCTGTCCGAGAGCAACTTCACTCTGTCCGAACGAAAGCAACAATCCCGCGATTTTTCGAACAACACGAGCCCGCGTCTGAAAATTTTCACATTCTACACCAACTCCATCATTTTTTTTTATGCAGGTGCAGCATTGAGGACATCTTTCATGGTTGCTCACTGTGGTGTTGGGTTATATGGCCATATTTGAAGAAAATAATTAGCAAGCTTGAAGAATCTCCAATTGAAGAACACCAAAGATAAGGCCTTTGAAAGATTCATTTTGCCTATATTTGAGGAGCACACAAGGTAACATATCAAGCTTCAAGACCAACAAGGAAGAACTTCCATTTGCTTATTATTGAAGAGCTTGTAATTGAGGAGCAACAAAAACAAACTATATTGAATTGATCATTGTGGTGATGGGGAATGCACGTAACCGAGTAAACAAATCCACAAGGAAGAAGAGACCTCAAGAAGTCATTGAAGAAGAGAAAGAAAAGAAAAGAATATACATGATGAATCGGAGGCTTTCTTTGGAAACTAATCCAAATCCAATTGTAGAGGATACCATGGTTCATCCTATTAATCCACGACAAGAGGGACCTTCAATTTCCACAATAGTTGTTGAACAAGCACCCCATGGAAGTAATCAAGAAGCAAAACGTAGGTGCTCATTAGGGGATGTTTCAATTCCCACTTCAAGTCAAAGTGATAAGTTACCATCTCAAGATGAAGCTCACGAAGAAACACACAATTTGCTATCCGGATGTGGTTATACAAGCGATGAAGTCAGAGAGGCGTTGGACATTTTGCCTACTGTTGAAGAAGAGAATGTTATCCACACCATCGATGAGGATGTTGGACTTCCACAAGGGGATGTTGGACTTCCACAGACCATGGATGAGGATGTTGGACTTCCACCATCCAACTACCAGGAAGAGAATGAAGGACACCAAGCTACTACTGAAACGCCAGAGCGTCTTGGTGATGCGCTACATGGTACAATTCCAACCCCCTTACCTCCATTAGCAAGCACACGTCGAAGAACTCCGAAGCGTATACAAGTTGATGAAAGACTTATGAATTCCATTGAAGGTACGCTATCTAAACGTAGTATTGCTTATCAAACTCAACAGATACTTGATAAATATTTTGTTTCTAAATGTGATGGAGATAAATGTAGATTATTTTTATCATTGTTAAAATCTAGGAGCATGAATGTTGTTAGGAAAAAGTTAGGGATAAAGATGATAAAGAATTCTGAACCAAGTTCTCATATAGTTAAAAGCCTAGTAGATGCATTTGGTAAAATTGGTAAGAACACACGTTCAAAGGACCGCAATGCTGCTCGTCGTGTGTTGTCACAATCAATTGCAGATAAGAACACCAGGGCCCTTCGTATTCTCAGGCCTACATCGAAACTAGTTAATTTGAATGTAAAAACCCTCCGTAGGTATTCTATTAGAAGAGAACATCTTGACACAACCGATCAGACAGATTTTTGGGCCTTTGTTGGTCGGTTGCCACGTCGTGACATGAAGCTAGTTGATGCAGTAAAGGGACTAGTGCATAGTTTTTGGCATGATCACACAAGGCCTTCTTCAAACCGAAAGGATGTACTAAAACTAAGAAGGGGTTCAAAGGATCGTGAGCCACATACTAAGCATCTTCTTGATATAACACAGACAGAGCTTTACGAAAAATTTAAGATTGAGCATAGACAATTGAACTTGGGGCAAAGATCTTTTGAGAAATGTAAGCCATGGTATGTTAGAATAAATACTCTTCGTAACACTTGTTGTTGTAGATACCATGTAGAATATGAATATTACTATGAAACATTTTTGTACATTCGTCGTGTGTTGCATACTAACATTGTGCAGGATTGCTCCATGACAATACCACCGACTTCATCAAGAGAATTCATTCATAGCATCATGTGCAATAGGCCCGAGGGGCAAACATACTATGCAAAATCTTGTTTGGATGGAACATGCTCCAACTGTGCTGGAATGGCATTATTGAGCCAATGTATGCACGAGAATGGAGACAGTGAATTTGGGAAAATGGTTACAGACATGAAAAGTTTCAAATATATCAACTATGAAATAGTCCCAGGGAAAGAAAGCAAAAAAATACAATTGGTGACATCTCAGGTATGCATTTATATCTATAAAATTATGTTGTAACGGTTACATTTCAATCCTTACTTACAACAAAAAACTGACATTGAGATCATTTTGTGTCACCAGGTACAAGTTAGTGACTTCATCAAGGAATTTATTGAAAAGACACATCAATATGTTCAGCATGTCCACGTGGCACGATGGCAGGATGAGAAGTTTAGAATATGCAGAGATACATTTCCCCTTGGTACTATACTTTCAGTTGTTGATTTTGCCGAGAACTACACTCTGCAACCTCAAAATGAGATCCAAAGTCAGTATTATCACTCTGAGCAGGTTTCCTTGATGGTCCATATCACATACAGGCATGGCCCAAATAGCACTGAAGAGCAAAGAGAAATTCTGAAGGAATATCACTTCTACATAAGTGATGATAGGTGCCACGACTTCCACTATGTACATCATTGCTTCATCATGTTCTATGATCACTTGAAGGGAAGGAACATACAGATGGACCGACACTGGATTTGGTCTGATGGGTGTGCTGGTCAGTTCAAAAATGCACGCATATTTCAGTGGTTGTGTTCATTGCATAAAAACTACAAAGTGCCACATATGTGGAACTATTTTGAGACTGGGCATGGTAAAGGAGAGCATGATGGAGCCGGAGCATGTGTCAAAACAGCCCTACGAAGAGAGGAATTGAAAGTATCTACAGAATCTACTATTCTAAATGCTCAATCTATAGTCAGGTGGTGCACGTCAGTAATGGGAGAGGAATCAACTATGCGAGTAGAATCCACAAGAAAGAGACATGTGGAGAGATTTTTTTGGGAGGTGGTAGACATAGATCGTTCACATGCATGGGAATGCAAGACTGTGCCTGGGACTCGTGGCTTTCATTCGGTTCGAAGCTCTGATAACCCAGTATTTGAAATTTGGACCAGAAAACTTGCTTGTTTTTGCCCGCCTTGTTGTGATGGTGACTGGGATGGGTGTGAATCATTGGATTGGGTTGATGGATGGGATCGCATATCACTTCCACTTGATCAGCGTGCAATTGTTGAGTTAACTCCGTTGGAAGAAGACCAATCATCTATTTCTGCAGATTTTGATCATGTATCAGACCTTGTACAACCCGGTATGATGCATTTCCTTAACATTTTTTGTTTGTTTACGTAGTCTTCAAATGCACATTAATGGCCTTGTATCGCACGAAAAATATTTTGATCATATACCTACAATCATATAATGCAGGGCACATATACGCAGTGGTTGCCTCAAAAGATACTGAATGGGGTGATGAATACTGGTTGGCACGCTGTATAGATGGAAAGCAAACCCTCATTGTGTCCATGACTGACGATGAAAACAACCACTTTCCAACTGGTTCTATGGTTGTTAAAGGTGAATACTTGACACGGGACAACAATGGAAGAAAGAAGGGTGGATATGTTTACAGGGATTACAAACCAGGTGCAAGTGTATATCACTTTACCAACTTAATCATTGGCACAAACCTTCAGGTACGAACAATGCCTAGTCGAAATACATCGAAGGTACGCTACTTCTTACCGGATACAGAGCACGAGAGACTAATGGAGACCATCAGTATAAGAGATGATCCGGAGGGCTTGGTTGTATGATAATAGGTGGGATCTAGCATGATGAGGTACGTTACATACTTTTAATACTATACTATTTTCACTATTTGTAATTGAATATTGATATATGTTCAATTTTCACATGTATGTTTCATATGAATATGTCAATTTTGCGTTCTTGATATGCCAAATTTACAAGAGATGGATTAAAATTATATTATGTTCATATGATCAGTAAACCATATATTAATCATGTTTGAGAGGTTGCTTAGCTAACTTTAAGGGCATTTAAGCTCTATGTTAAGCCCAACTAAATCCTTATGAATCACTAGACAATCGAATTGGTTCCTTGAGTAATTCAAATTTCTTTATGTAAAACCATTTTTCATTCATTTTAGTATGAAATCAAGTTTTTAGTATTTTTTTCTCTTTACTGGCTCTATTCTAGTTTCCTTTGAAAAATTGCTCAAAGTATTGTTGTTCTTAGTTTTATGAACCTATTTGTGATCTCTTTCATGTGATCATAAGATTTTACACATCACTGCCATAACCACTAGACAATTGTACACTATACAACTATGAAAGTCTCTCTTAATCTAGCGACAACCACCTTTTACCCATTTCTATAGAATTTATCTTCTTTAATAATTTTCTAATCCAAATTTTAATAGCTATTACATTTTCACTATACAACTATGAAAGTCTCTAGTGACAACCACCTTTTACCCATTTTTATTATACATCTCTAAGTTATCCACACAAAAACACACACATATATATATAATAATTATTGTGTATTCATAGTCAAAACTAAAAAATATATGGATTAAAGTGGATAAACATTAAACTAAACTAAAATTAAACTAAAATTAAACTAAATTAAATTAAACTAAAAAATATATGGATTAAAGTGGATAAACATTAAACTAAAATTATAATAATTGTGTTTTTTAATCCATTTTTTACATATGATCAGTAAACCCTAAAATTATATTATGTTCATCATGTTGGTTATTGGCTTCACCCAACAAAATTAATTCAATTCATGCTCACTATATTAAACAATACACTTATATTAAATTTAATTCATGTCTTGTTAAATATTTCATAATGAATTAGCTAGTTGAGAGCACCACCTTAGACCAAGCCATCATCATCATGGACCTGCAAAACCCTAGTTTCCAAAGTGTCTAGGCAGGTTCGGGCTAGGAACACTAGCCATACCCGCCCGGTGGATGATTTTCCAAAGTTGACCCCCGTGTGCAAAAATTGCACACTCCCACACTGAGCAAAACCCTAGTTTCAAAGATGGACCTGCAAGGTGACACATGGGCCACCGGGTAGGAGGGGAGGGGCACCCCTGGCACTATCCCGGTGTGCTGAATCCAACGGAGTCGACGGTTCGTCGATCCGAGCCACGGTCTTCATTCTATGGCTCGTCCCGTCTCACTACCAGAAGGCCTTCAGGGACACCTGCTGGATACCTACCGGGGGCATAGAACTCCAACCATGCAACAAAACCGGGTTCCGGGGAGACCTGCAGGTGTGTCTAGACAGGTTCGGGCTAGGAACACTAGCCATACTTGCCCGGTGGATGATTTTCCAAAGTTGACCCCCGTGTGCAAAAATTGCACACTCCCACACTGAGCAAAACCCTAGTTTCCAAGATGGACCTGCAAGGTGACACATGGGCCACCGGGTAGGAGGGGAGGGGCATCCCTGGCACTATCCCGGTGTGCTGAATCCAACGGAGTCGACGGTTCGTCGATCCGAGCCACGGTCTTCATTCTATGGCTCGTCCCGTCTCACTACCAAAAGGCCTTCAGGGACACCTGCTGGATACCTACCGGGGGCATAGAACTCCAACCATGCAACAAAACCGGGTTCTGGGGAGTCCTGCAGGTGTGTCTAGACAGGTTCGGGCTAGGAACACTAGCCATACTTGCCCGGTGGATGATTTTCCAAAGTTGACCCCTGTGTGCAAAAATTGCACACTCCCACATTGAGCAAAACCCTAGTTTACGAAATGAATGCACAATGAAGCCACTGGGCCATGGGGAGACGAGGGAGAGGGCCCCCTAGAGGTAATCGCACGCCAGGAGACCAACAGAGTCGACGGTTCGTCGGTCCGACGTCCGGTTTCCGAGTTATGTCGAGTTGCAAGTCGCATGAAAATGCCGTTCAGGGACACTTGGTGAATTTCCGTCCGGGAGCCAAAAAGCAAACGGAGCAGGAAGATTGCGTGCCGTTGGCTCCCGCAAGTGTGTGTGGGCAATGCCGATGTGGGAACACTGCCAACACTGGCTCGGGGGAGGTTTTTGCAGAGTTTACCTACCAATGCGAGATTGCATGCAATTACACTGAGCAAAACCCTAGTTTACGAAATGAATGCACAATGAAGCCACTGGGCCATGGGGAGACGAGGGAGAGGGCCCCCTAGAGGTAATCGCACGCCAGGAGACCAACGGAGTCGACGGTTCGTCGGTCCAACGTCCGGTTTCCGAGTTATGTCGAGTTGCAAGTCGCATGAAAATGCCGTTCAGGGACACTTGGTGAATTTCCGTCCGGGAGCCAAAAAGCAAACGGAGCAAGAAGATTGCGTGTCGTTGGCTCCCGCAAGTGTGTGTGGGCAATGCCGACGTGGGAACACTGTCAACACTGGCTCGGGGGAGGTTTTTGCAGAGTTGACCCACCAATGCGAGATTGCATGCAATTAAACTGAGCAAAACCCTAGTTTACGAAATGAATGCACAATGAAGCCACTGGGCCATGGGGAGACGAGGGAGAGGGCCCCCTAGAGGTAATCGCACTCCAGGAGACCAACGGAGTCGACGGTTCGTCGGTCCGACGTCCGGTTTTCGAGTTATGTCGAGTTGCAAGTCGCATGAAAATGCCGTTCAGGGACACTTGGTGAATTTCCGTCCGGGAGCCAAAAAGCAAATGGAGCAAGAAGATTGCGTGCCGTTGGCTCCCGCAAGTGTGTGTGGGCAATGCCGACGTGGGAACACTGCCAACACTGGCTCGGGGGAGGTTTTTGCAGAGTTGACCCACCAATGCGAGATTGCATGCAATTACACTGAGCAAAACCCTAGTTTACGAAATGAATGCACAATGAAGCCACTGGGCCATGGGGAGACGAGGGAGAGGGCCCCCTAGAGGTAATCGCACGCCAGGAGACCAACGGAGTCGACGGTTCGTCGGTCTGACGTCCGGTTTCCGAGTTATGTCGAGTTGCAAGTCGCATGAAAATGCCGTTCAGGGACACTTGGTGAATTTCCGTCCGGGAGCCAAAAAGCAAATGGAGCAAGAAGATTGCGTGCCGTTGGCTCCCGCAAGTGTGTGTGGGCAATGCCGACGTGGGAACACTGCCAACACTGGCTCGGGGGAGGTTTTTGCAGAGTTGACCCACCAATGCGAGATTGCATGCAATTACACTGAGCAAAACCCTAGTTTACGAAATGAATGCACAATGAAGCCACTGGGCCATGGGGAGACGAGGGAGAGGGCCCCCTAGAGGTAATCGCATCCCAGGAGACCAACGGAGTCGACGGTTCGTCGGTCCGACGTCCAGTTTCCGAGTTATGTCGAGTTGCAAGTCGCATGAAAATGCCGTTCAGGGACACTTGGTGAATTTCCGCCCATTTTATAATTTAAGCCACTTTTAAATATTTGAACTTCCATATTATTTTTGAAAGAGTATAATATTTCAAAACTCCTAAAGAGACAAAAACACATGATCAAAACTCCTAAGGCTGTAATTTAGAGTAGTAATAATGGGGGGTGATGGAGTTGAATTTGATCCTATGGAAGATAATGATACTAATATTATTGAGAATAAAGGGATAATAGGTTGATCCATGACACCTTTGTTTGCATGGATGAGGATGCACCTATGTATGAGACCTATGATAATATTCATGATGTACATCTTATTGATAAGGCACACAAAGGCCTATACAAGAGATCAAAGATGGGTCACTTTGTCTACTAATTTGATGTTGATAAAATTGAAGGTATTGAATGACATTTCAAACAATGGTATGACAAAGATCCTAATGTATACACAAGGTTAATATATAAGGTGCCCCATAAGGTTCTTTGTCATATCCCTATAATTCTAGGTTTTTGATGATTGTTTAGGTTAAAAAACATAGCACATTATATGGATTATCATGTACAAAGATAAGTGAAGATGGTATTATATGAGTGGCTACAAATGGTTCTCAATTTACGATCATCAAGGAAATATTACCCATTTTTTAAGAAGAACCTCATAATGTTAGACTTTCATTGGTAGTTGATGGCAATGGGTGTGCATGAGTGAGTTCGTTGAAACCTTGAAAACATTGTATTGCATTTAGTTTGATTAAATTACACGAGCAAGAACTTTGACATAACTTGTAATGATCATCCAAAATCACAAATTTTAATTAGATACCAATTAGTGCATGCATGTAGTGAATTCGTTGAAACCTTTGAATATAATAGTTTGTTCTTTTGACATAGTGCATTCATGAGTAAAAGATAATCCACACAAATCAACACATTAGAATGACACAAGTACATGTATCCAAAAGTACATATATATCCAAAAGTGCATGTCTCCAAAAGTACATGTATATCCAAAAGTCTCCAAAAGTGCATGTCTCCAAAAGTACATGTATATCCAAAAGTATCGAAAAGTACATGTATCCAATGAAGTCAATGTACATGTCTCCAAAAGTACATGCACAATAAAGTCAATGTACATGTCTCCAAAACTGAATGTATCGAAAAGTACATATATATACAAAAGTATCCAAAAGCACATGTGTCCAAAACTATCCAAAAGTATCAAAACTCAAGCTTTCTCTTGTTCTTTCCCGATGTTGATCCTCTAGGCACATCCCTAGGATCAATGTGCATCCCTGGATCCTGCAAATTAAATATCAATTGTTAAATTCAACTAACTATGTACACTAATACATTATCTCAACAATTATCAACTGGTGCATGGAAAGTGCATGAAACACTTGGTCACTGAAGGACATCTCACCTCAACTGACAAAGGAGATTGTGTTGCTTGTGTAGCAGATGGAGCCGTCGGTTGAACATCCAGGATGGTTGAACCAGGGGGGCCAGGCACTGCTCCTGCTGGTGGTGGCTACAATGAAAAAATGTTGAAATAGTTAGAAATGCATGAATAAACAATAGGTCCAACAATAATAAACTATGTAAAGATAATGTTGAAATAGTTACATACCTGTGTGTGATCAGTCGCCACTGCAGATGCGGCACTAACTGCTGCATCAACCATCGATGCAAGGTTCTCAGCAGACAACTCGGGTTCCTGTTGCAGTAAACATGCAATTCAAACATTAACAAAAACGATTTATGCACTGGATTTCAAGTTAAACAACAAATATCATCGAAGGATATACATTACCGTGGTGTGAGTAAGCCCATGGTCGTGGGCAGCTGGAGTCTTTCTCGGAGTAGAACGCCTCACATACACACGACCCTTGTTCACGAATGGCCTGGAGGGAGATGCAAATACAGGCAATGGGCCAGATGTGTCGGATGGTGCCTACAGTCAGCAAGTGTTCATGTAGTTAGACATGCATGATTCAACAAACAAACATGTATTTAAAAAATGTCATTTTTAATTGTTTACCTGGAGCCCAGACGTTTCAGGGGACGGTATGACCATGGGCACTACCTCCACATTACCTTGCCCCTGTGAAGGATCTGCCATCTGCAAGTTTAATAATTGTAAATATTAGACCGTATATAGCATTAATGAACTAAAATGTAAAGTATGTGGAAATTAACAAATTAACAAGTATTAAAAAACTGAAATTTTAAAATGTTTACCTCGGTGTGAGATACGGCAATAGGTGGTATATAAGATGGGCCTGCCGAATGGGTAGCATCATGCCCCCCTGTCGAGTCTGGAACATCCGGCTCTGGGGCGTCACTGCCGGTAATCATCATCAACTGCAAGTTCACAAAATTAATATATTAGCTCAAACTATATATATGTGTACAAAGACGAAAATAAATGAAGAATTTATTACAATTAACCATCAAGATACCTCTCTCAAAAAGCCACTGAAGGCAACATCTGATGCAATACCATAGCAGGGACGACCACATGACGTGCACTCGTGAGGATCAGTACTAGGATGGGGAATAGCTGATGGTCCTCCACTAGTGGATGGTCCTGATGGTCCTGCAGTAGTGGATGGTCCTGATGGTCCTGCAGTAGCTGATGGTCCTGCATGGTGACGAGCTGGTGTATGTACCACACCAGGGACAGATGTCCCTTCCTCACCCATATGTTGAACCATCCTGCCATGGCGAACAACCGTCCGTGCCAAACTCAAAAATGCATCCCGTGTCTGCGGAATAATGCGATGTGCTGGTGGGACATCTGGCCCAGGCAACTGCCTGCGAGGTGCAGGGATAGGGCGATCCTGGTCTCGAAGCCTGGCATTGGGTCGGTTTTGGGGCATCCCCCCACCGATCCCCTGGAACTGTAAGATGTCAAAATAGTTAACGTGTTTATGCAACACGAACTCTGCATACATCTTTCAAAGGAAATATAAGGGAATTTCCCTGTTGTTGTGTGGTGGCATATCAAAAACCATGTACCATCTGTCCATCCAGTTATCAACAAATGGTTGAAACGTGCACCACTCAATGGAGATATGCGGCTTGCTTGCATTAGGGATTTCCCCCGTCCGAGGGTCCCTAAACAATGCAAATATAACCTCTTTGGATATTTTTAGCTTTTTTACTGCATTGTAATCTAGTCCATCAGCATATTGTTGTCTTTTTCTTTCTCTGTAAGATGCAATATCATACAGGACATTCGTAGATTGTGTAATTGTGTCCACAATTGCATCCAAGGTTGATGCAAGTGAACGGCGAATCCTGTCGCCACCACTAAAAGCTTCACTTATGCCCCTCAATTGGGCAAGCTCAATCAATATTTCGGCATTGGCATCCATAGCCGCAACTGCAATAAAGACATTAATACGAAAATCATTAGAAACATATACATGGTATATAATGACGTCTCTTCAAAATTGAACATGTATTAAATCAAACTCACATAAGCAATTTAATGGCATTTACTTACATACATTTAAAACTTAAAATTAAACATTTGACAATTAAAAAGTAAGTTAGTCAGATTGGCAGAGACGAGGAGGAGGAGGATCAAGGCAGTGATGAGTTTGTTGATTCAGGCATGGAGGAGGAGGATCAAGGCAGTGATGAGTTTGCATCTATGTGTCTCAATGTCTCATTGTGTTTTGTGATTGTGAATGACAAATGTGTTGTGATTTGTGAATGATCTAATTTCTATTGAATATTTCATATTTGTAATTGTAAATGTAATTTCTATTGAATATTTGTAATTGTAAATGTTAAATTTTATTGGATGATCTATATGTCTATATTTTTAAATTTTAATATATTTTAAAAATATATTAATTCCGGGGGTCACCGTGTCCTACGTGTCATAATTCCGGGGGTCACCGTGTCTAGTGGGGACCAGGGATCAAATTTGAAGGGTGGGGTCCCATTTCACTATGAAGGGCTATGAGATATTGAACACTATTAAAGGGCTATGAGAAATTTATTAATATTTATTCTATGTGTATATATGGATGTGTTCATGTTGTATGGATTGGATTCTAGGTTAACCGAGGCCTTTTTAGAGCAAAGAATGGGGTAATTACTATTTGGGAACAAGTTTTTTATCAAATGTAAATTGCGGTGATGGAAGATATTGAGGGTGCCACATGTTGTGGAGAAAGTAGTATTGATTCCTATGACGTAATAGGGAGTTCAAAAAGTCTGGTTTCAAGTATTGTCATGCGTAGCTCGATTGATTTTTCTCGCGCTAGGGTTGTAGCAACTGTTATGGCCATTACTGTTAAAAGGATTGATGGGGTGGAATCCCGTGAAACGATGAGTTCTTTTGTTAAGACGTAGATTCAGTGAAATTTGGTGGGAGTCTTATGTTCATTTTATGCACAAAATTCGATTACTTGATTTTGTTGCATTGTTAACTCTCCTCCTAGTCATAGCTACAATCTCTTATATAATTGTGAAGGTTATCAATCCACTCAATATATTAAAGTTGTAGTAGGCCAAAATCATCCACATATTTATTGTACTCACAAATGTTGACATTCCAATTTCTATGTAGAGCGCCCATTAACATTAGATTGTATGGGACATGTTTTTGAGGCATGATGTCATTATCTCATAACAACAAGCTTTTTATCCATAAATATGTCATCTACAAGCCAACGGAATTGTTCCTAATCCTTTATAAAACTGTCATAATTATATCAATACCAACATCCCTACCTATTGACTTAGCTTAGAAGATATTACACCTTCGGATAACCAAACCTGATTCCAAGGTTGGTAATCATAAACGTAAAAGCATCATCATAAGGAAATAGCATGTTGTGTTGAGGAAATTCCTTTTTTTCCATTTCCTTCTCAGTATAATATTTGGTTGTGGATCATTTAAAATGTATAATTTATTTTAATATAATTGGGAAGCTAAATTCAAATTCATTAATTTATTAATATGATTTGATTTTTTTATTAATAATAAGTTATTCTTTTCATTTGAAAATGTAATAGTACATCAAAATTTCAATGTTTACTAACGTAGTAAAGTTGAGAGGCTTTATTTTTCAGTGGATATAGCAGACCTGTAAATTCATAGGATGTCAAAAATCTAGTCAGCCTTGAAGTTGAGCTCCTCAAAGAAAACGAATTTCTTTAAATATGTTTATGGCAGGCTGGCATTGCCAGCTTCGCTCCGCAAACTATCCTGGAGGACTGGAGGAGATAGGGTAGGTGGAACTTGGAAGTAGCTCAACCACAGTGGAATAGGGGTATAAGAAAAAGCTTGTTTCTATTCATGCAATATGGTCGGAGCCATGGAAGCATGGAATTCCAGCATTGACTTGATACAACAAAGAAAACAAAAGGTGGAACTTGGGAGCTGCAGGATTGACTTGATACAACAAAGAAAACACAGGGTGTGAGGCTGGGAGCCGTAGATGGTAGGATTAACTTGATACAACAAAGAAAACACAGGTCTATAGGTAGGGGCCACGGGCAGGAGCAACAACCTACAACATTACAAGAAGTTTATGGATTGTGGATTTTGTCTGAAATGCCAAATTCGCGTGGGCATATTAACATAATATATTATACATTGAATACTCAATTAACTCAAGTTATCACGCATTGGTATGTGATAACTTGTAACTTGGTAAGCCCGCTAGCAACAACACGTATGAGCCACCTTCCAGGTTTAATAATTTTGTTGATGCCATTAAATGTGTTAAACACGTAAGCGCTCGCTACAAACACGAGAACTTCGAAGCGTTCAAGCCATGGGCTACTCAGTGTAAGCCCGTCCACGTAAGTTGCTCAATGATATTATTAGAGGCCCAATGGTCCATGATCCATGGATGATCGAACACGTGGATATTGGAGAGTAAGCGAGTCCCACTCCCAAGTCACCTAGCTAGTAGCCGCATTCCCAATTTCCCACTAAAAATTGTTGATGGGTGAAATTTGAAGCTACCCTTCTGTTGCAATTTTAAACAGTAGTGGTTAATTTAATTATTGAAGGGCTTACCATGAAATTAAATTTTTTTTGCATGGTAAAATTTGAAGTGGCCTTCTATGACGTGTGGGTAAAATTTGAAGTGGCCTGAAGGCTTCAAATTTGAAGCCTGGTGGGGACACTCGTGTCCCGTGTCCTCGTGTCGGGTGACTTAGAAAGGGGGGAGTTTTAATTTTTTCAATTTTTGGTTTGATTATGAAGTTTTGAGTTTTTTGAAAAGGGTTTCATTTTGAGGTGTGAATTTAATTACAAATTGGGTTATTCCCAATTTGATCAATATTACAAAACTAGGTTAAACAATAAAAAAATAGTGATTTGGATTAAAAAATCACAAAAAAATGATTTGGGTGAATAAATTACCTGACTAGATGAGAATGCACCGGTGAATTTGTCTCCTCTCCAGCTAAATCGAGCAACACGGATAGTTGAATGGGCCACAAAGCGTCCTCGTCCAGGGTCAATTTCGCCTCTATTCGCGTTACTGATGCGTGAGTGTCGCGGGTGGTCGGCAATCGGCCGACTGTGTTTTTAAATTCATTTTTAGTTTTACATATCGCGTACGCGATTTGGAAATACATAACGCGTACGCGTTTTTTAAGTACATAACGCGTACGCGTTATTGTTACCTAGCCTACATGTCCAATGACATGTTAGGCTCGGGTCTTACCATGGCAGGGGGTAAATATCATAAACGCGTTATGTTTTAGGTATCAGGAACGAGATTTGAAAAAATTAGCATTGCATCTAAAGTGACCCTCATCTTCTTGCACACACCCTCTTCCATTTTTTTTATTTTTTTTTCTCCGTGATATAAATCAAACACCATTTTGCACACAATCCACCCCCTAAAAGACTACAAGTGTAATTCATGTTTCCAAACATAAGAATTTGAAAACAATCTAGTTTAATTAGCAAGCATTTTGCATCCACCATTACTGCAAACATTTACTCCTTAATCAAACAGCCTGGGAGATTGTCCGTTGGTGTATGAACCCTACATTGACATCAATCTATGAGAGGTGTAGTGTACACATGAACATTTGACACTTCCATTTCTTCAATGTTTAAAATTTACCACACTAATATATTTCATTAATCGCACTTTATATAATGCCATCCAGTGGTGAACCGTGGGGGGAATCTCAAGTGGTAATGATGAGAAGTTGTAATCAGTTATAAATTGGAGGTCATGTGACCGAATCCCCCCAATATTACCTGTGTGCCATGGTTCGGTCCCTATGGATGCACCTAGGGGTATAGTGGTAGCGAGATTGGATCCATGGACCCCATGTCACTCGAGTACCAGCGCAAAATCCGCAACTCTAGTTTTCGATTCCCCTAGTACAAAAAATGTCATCCACTGGTGACCCCTACATCAACAACAATTCATGAGAGGGTTTAGAGAACACATGGATCCATGGATTCTTTAAACAAAACCAACATTATATTAATATTTTAAGGCTTTCTTTCAAAGTATAGAGAATTAAATGTTATGAGGCCACCTAAAACTTAAAACTAGAAGTTGAACAGTTTGAGAGTATATATCCTTTAGCAACAAGTGTTTCTATCAACGAAACTCCACTAACATAGGGGTCAAGCACTAGGTCAATCTATGGGAGTGTGAGAATCCTTCCACACTAAATCAATGGGTACAACGGTTTTGATAGGAAAATCTCTTGTAGGAGAAATATTTTATCAAATGTTAATACAATAGTTGTAGTTGTCAATTTGTTTTGGAAAGCCGACTATTGGAATATCCAAGGCATTTTATAGATCAACCCAACACAAAAACATACTTTCATTAATCCTAGTACTCATTCTTCATATCTTTAAGCTAAATATATGTCCAATGTGTTCCAAAATTCTCTTCATACTGTGTTGAACAACATCATGAAGATAAAAAATATATCATTTATGAAATTAAGATTCAATGTCATGAAGAAAGTGAAGTTAGTGCTATTATGGAGAAAGAGAACCCTTGGATTTTATTTTATCTAACCATAAATCATATTAATAGTTACAAACCTTACTCTAGGTTACCATAACCAATATGCGGGCCATAAGAGAAATAATTATGAGCATAATCAAAAGGTCTAAGTTAATCTTCAAGATCAATGGGGATAAATTTGATTTCTAAGTTGGTATAAAGAGTTTTTTCACTCCCATAAAGTACCCATAAGCTTAGGTATGAAACTTGGAAATCCTCAAATCCCCCCTTTATTTGAAGTCCTACTTAAACCAATTCTCCATAACCTACAGTGGTGTTGGTGTTTGATCACAAACATGTATTGAAAAGTCCTTACTTAAGAGTTATGTTTCTTAAGTGTGCCAAATAGATAAATGTAGACAGAGGGTCCATGAAAATAAAATGCATTCTATTATATTACATATCATTAAATCAAGGAAAGTTAAACAAAATCCTACAAGAACAATATATAAGAAAGCATGAACAAATTTATATTAATCAACAAATAGAAAAATAGATTAAAACACCTTGGTATTAGTTGATGAATATGCAAACTTATCTCTCTCCCTCTCTGTCTACCCCCCTCCCCCCCCCCTCTCTCTCCCCCCCCCCCCCTCTCTCTCCCCCTCTCTCTCTCTCCCTCTTCTCCTCTCTCTCTCTCTCTCTCTCTCTCTCTCTCTCTCTCTCTCCCTCCCTCCCTCCCTCTCTCTCTCTCTCTCTCTCTCTCTCCCTCCCTCCCTCCCTCCCTCCCTCCCTCCCTCCCTCTCCCCCCCTCTCTCTCTCTCCAACTCCTTCCTCTCTCTCTCTCTCTCTCTCTCTCTCTCTCTCCTTTATGGTGTAGTGTCGACTCCTATGATGAAAAGTATGGAACTCTCTCTCTCTCTCTCTCTCTCTCCCCCCCCCCCCCCAACTCCTTGCTATCTCTTCCATTATTTTTACAAGTACCAAGGAAGGATCCAAGAGCATGCAAGGAAGCAAAGGACCCTCCCAACTGAGCAACATTAGAGACGACCTTCACTCCATAATTCTACTCTCAAGTGTGTCCATTGTAATATTGCCTTATTCTTTGGTAAATACTGATATAAATCATTCTTTCTCACATTATCTCTCTTCTTTCTGGAAATGTCTATGAGTATATTCATATTTTGATTGGAAATTTGTATTGGATGGTTATTTGATTAAATTTAAAATTGATTGTTGTCTAAGTCACAACCCTTTTATCAGGTTTTTCCTAACTATTGTTGCATAAATCCACAAACGAATTCTCCAAGATCATTCATATCATCACCCAACACATGTAAGGTTATATCTTATTGAGAGAGAGAGTGTGTGTGTGTTCAATATTTAGCCTATTCTTTCTATCTTAGGATTCGATACTAAACCATAGGGGGAAGATAAATAGAGAGAGAGAGAGAGAGAGAGAGAGAGAGAGAGAGAGAGAGAGAGAGAGAGACTCTCACTCTCTTGCTCTCTCGCTCTCTTTCTCTCTCGCTCTCGCTGTCTCTCCCTCTCCTATGGTGTAGTATAAACTCCTATGATAGAAAGAACATGAAAAGTATGGAAATCTCTCTCTCTCTCTCTCTCTCTCTCTTGCATGCTCTCTCTCTCTCTCTCTCAATAATTTCTAACCTTGCATTTGTTGGGTGATGATATGAATTCCCTTGAGGCCTTTGTTTGTGGTTTTCTGCAAAAATGGTTAGAAAAAACCTAATCAAAGGGTTGTGACTTAAAAAATAATAAATTTGAAACTTAATCAAGTAAATAACCATTATTCAATACAAATATCAATCAAAAAATGAATATACTCATAGACATTGCTAGAAAACAAGAGAAAGAATGTGAGAGCGAATGATTTATATTAGTATTTACCAATGAATAAGTAAATATTATAGTGGACACACTTGACAGTAGCATTATGGACTAAAGGTGGTCTCTAATGCTGCTCAGTTGGGAGGGTCCTTTGCTTCCTTGAATTCTCTTGGTTCCTTTCCTTGGTACTTGCAAAAATAATGGGAGAGATAGGAAGGAGTTGTCTTCAAATATCTTGGAAAATGGTATCATAACTCTACTCTTACATCATAATGGAGGAGAATGGAATGATAATGGATCATAAAAATGGATTATGGATCGAGGGATCCTAAACAATGAATAAAGGATGAAGGATGAAAATAATGTGGCCTCTCATGGATTCTTTATAGATTTAAGGTGAGAAACCTAAAAAAATACTCTTTTTTTACTCCAATAAGGGTGAAAAGCTTAATTCCATGTAGATTATTGGTAAGACGAGGTTTTAATTTTGTGAATATTGCTTTTATGTCTACAAGTGCTTTAGTCAGTCTAGCAAAATCCTTGATTTTTGGAGAAACATATAAACATTCCCAAATTTGGTCTTTTAGGGGATAACGCCCCTTTTTTGGAATGTTCTACATTAGGAGTGTACTCAATAGAGGTGATATCTACCACAGTCAAATTTGAACCTAAAATACAATACCATATTTGTCTGAATTTCGACAACACTCCGTCTAAGACATTTTTTTAAACGTCAGTGAAACGTCGTCGAATATCCGACCGGCACAAAAACCTGTCGGATATCCAACCATATCCTGTCGAATATTATACGCATTCTTTTTAGGAAAATGAGTCGAATTTCAGACAACAAATTCATTACAACGTGCCGAATAACCGACCACATGAAGGTCGAATGTCCGACAACATATTCATTACAATGTGTCGAACAACCGACCACACGGAAGTCGAATCTCCAACAAAGTATTCATCCCAACATGTTGAATAACTTATTCATCTGACAACGTATTCATCCCGAAGTTTTGAAAATAGAACAATTTCAAACCATAATCCCACATCAATATCTAACAACGTTTGCCATCAGAGGTATAGCAAATCTGTCAGGTCTATATTCTGGTGTCGTTAGATATGCGATGAATTAGAGGATTTAAAAAATAAATCTTGATATAAATTGTCAACCTAAGGAAGTCTGGTTATTTGAAAGGAAATCAAGAAAAATATATGCATAAACATCAAGAAAACTGATTCTCATATCACACACTCAATCAACTAATCCAACAATGTCATGAAGCAACCTAATTGCCTAAATTGTATGTACTCTAGTTCGCTGATCAATCCAAATTCTACTGCTAATTAAATCTTCAAGAATCAAATAAATCACTCTTTGCAAAAACATCACACTGACAGGAATTGTACTCAAAACCTATTTTTTGAATGAAACACCTAACTTACTTTTGCAAGAAGTTAAATCCTATTTAATATTGGAAAGAATGAAAAGATATATTCTATTGTTTCAACAAGAACTCTAATATTGAATCCAATCCAACGACTTAAAAGAAATATCACACATTACTCAACCCATTTCAACAAACCATAAAGGAAATTTATGTACAATAATGTTCAGCAAGAAAGAATACATGTAAAAGCAGTCTAAATTATCAAAGAAACATATTACACACCTAAGAAAGATAACACACCAGACAGTCGAATGTTTCAACAATTTACATTCCACTAATCAATTGCTTCAACAAATTCCCACATTAATACGTTGAAAGAAATATACATCTAATCTAAGTGGGAAACCAACAAAAATGCAAGAAAGACATAAAGCATAATATACAAGTGCAACAGTGCATAAGAAAGCCATGCTGCCCATAGGTGATCTTGCTTATGCAATGGGAGCTAAAAACATGTTAGATTTATATAAGTATACCTTTCCAACAAACACAAGCAAATACCTGTGATGTATTGAGGAAGAGTTTGACAAGTCAATGAAATTTGAATAATACCGTGGAATTCTTTGAAGTAATAGATTTTTAATTTCACTCATTGGCATGCCCATCTCAAGTTTATAGTATGTCATTACCTACAAACACCACAACAAGATTTAAGTTAGTATAATGCCAAGCAATAAATATGTTAGAAAGAAAAAATGCTACTCAAATATGAAGTCAAGCCAGAGTCAAGCCAACCCACTTTTTATATCAAAGTTTTCCTGTGGAAAATCCCGCAGACCAAATAACTATTATGTAGGGTCTTGGGCACTTTAATTGTCTAATTAATCCAACATTCAAAGTTCTCAATATAAATTGTCAACCTAAGGAAGTTTAGTTATTTCAAAGGAAATCAAACAAAATCTATGCATAAACATCAAGCAAACTGATTCTCAGATCACACACTCAATAAACTAATCCAACAATGTCATTAAGCAACCTAATTACTTAAACTGTATGTAGTGTAGTTCGCTGATCAATCCAAATTCTACTGCTAATTCAATTTTCAAGAATAAAATAAATCACTCTTTGCAAAAACATCACACTGGCAGGAATTATACTGGGAATATGTTTTATGATTGAAACATCTAACTTACTTTTGAAATAAGTTAAATACTATTTAATATTGCAAAGAATGAAAAGATATATTCTATGGTTTCAGCAAGAACTCCAATCTTGAATCCAATCCAACGACTTAAAGGAAAGATCACACATTAATCAAACTGTTTCAGCAAACCATAAAGGAAATTTATCTACAGTAATGTTTAGCAAGGAAGAATATGTGTAACAGCAGGATTAATTATCAAAGAAACCAACTCTCCACACCTAAGAAAGATCATACACTTGACAGTCGACTGTTTCATCAATTTACATTCCACTAATCAATTGTTTCAACAAATTCCCACATTAATACGATGAAAGAAATCTATATCTGATCTAAGTGGGAAACCAACAAAAATGAAAGAAAGACATGAAGCATAATATAGAAGTGCAATAGTGCATATGAAATCCATGCTACCTATAGGTGATCTTGCTTATGCAACAGGAGCTAAAAACATGTTAGATTTATATAAGTATACCTTTCCAACAAACACAAGCAAATACCGGTGATGTATTGAGGAAGAGTTTGACAAGTCAATGGCATTTGAATAATACCTTGGAACTCTTTGAAGCAATAGATCTGTAATTTCACACATTGGCATGCCCATCTCAAGTTTATAGTATGTCACTACCTACAAACACCACAACAAGATTCAAGTTAGTACAATTCCAAGCAATAAATATGTTGGAAAGAAAAAATGCTACTCAAATATGAAATCAAATATGAAATCAAGATAGAGTCAAGCCAACCCACATGTTTATATCAAAGTTTTCTTGTGGAAAATCCTACAGAACAAATAACTATTATGTGGGGTCATGGGCACTTTAATTGTCTAATTAATTCAACAGTGAAAGTTCTCAATATAAATTGTCAACCCTAGGAAGTTTGGTTATTTCGAAGGAAATCAAGCAAAATATATGCATAAAAATAAAACAAATTGATTCTCATATCACACACTCAATCAACTAATCCAACAATGTCATTAAGCAGCCTAATTGTTGAAACTGTATGTACTCTAGTTCGCTGATCAATCCAAATTCCACTGCGAATTCAATCTTCAAGAATCAAATAAATCACTCTTTGCGAAAACATCACACTTGAAAGAATTGTACTCGGAATCTGTTTTATGATTGAAACACCTAACTTACTTTTGAAAGAAGTTAAGTCCTATTTAATATTGCACGGAATGAAAAGATCTATTCTATTTTTTTAGCAATAACTCCAATCTTGAATCCAATTCAACGACTTAAAAGAAATATCACACATTACTCAACCTATTTTAGTAAACCACAAAGGAAATTGATCTAAGTAATGTTCAGCGAGGAAGAATATGTGTAACAACTGTCTTAATTATCAAAGAAACAGATTACACACCTAAGAAAGATCACACACCAGACAGTTGACTGTTTCGGCAATTTATATTCTACTAATCAACTGTTTTAGCAAATTCCCACATTAATACGATGAAATAAATCTACAACTAATCTAAGTGGGAAACCAACAAAAATGCAAGAAAGACATGAAGCATAATATAGAAGTGCAACAGTGCATAAGAAATCCATGCTTCTTGTAGGTGATCTTGCTTATGCAACAAGAGCTAAAACTATGTTAGATTTATATAAGTATACCTTTCCAACAAACACAAGCAAATACCATTGATGTATTGAGGAAGAGTTTGACAAGTCAATGACATTTGAATAATACCTTGGAACTCTTTGAAGTAGTAGATCTATAATTTAACTCATTGACATGCCCATATTAAGTTTATAGTATGTCATTACCTACAAACACCGCAACGAGATTTAATTTAGTATAATGCCAAGCAATAAATATGTTAGAAATAAAAAATGCTACTCAAATATGAATTTAATACAGAGTCAAGCCAACCCACTTGTTTATATAAAAGTTTTCCTGTTGAAAATCATGTAGACCAAATAACTATTATGTAGGGTCATGGGAACTTTAATTGTCTAATTAATTCAACATTCAAAGCTCTCATATAAATTGTCAACCCAAGGAAGTCTGGTTATTTCAAAGGAAATAAAAAAAATCTATGGATCAAGCAAACTGATTCTCATATCACACACTCAATCAACTAATCCAACAATGTCATTAAGCAACCTAATTGTTGAAACTATATGTACTCTAGTTCGTTGATCAATCCAAATTCTATTGCTAATTCAATCTTCTAGAATCAAATAAATCACTCTTTTCAAAAACATCACACCGACATGAATTGTACTCGGAATCTGTTTTATGATTGAAACACCTAACTTACTTTTGCAAGAAGTTAAATCCTATTTAATATTGCAAACAATGAAAAGTCCTATTCTATTGTTTTAGCAAGAACCCCAATATTGAATCCAAACCAACGACTTAAAGGAAAGATCACACATTACTCAACCTGTTTCAACAAACCATCAAGGAAATTGATCTACAACAATGTTCAATTAGGAAAAATATGTGTAACAACACTCTTAATTAACAAAGAAACAAATTACACACCTAAGAAAGATCACACACCAGACAATCAACTGTTTCAACAATTTACATTACACTAATCAACTGTTTTAGCAAATTCCCACATTAATAAGATGAAAGAAACCTACAAATAATCTAAGTGGGAAACCAACAAAAATGCAATAAAGACATGAAGCATAATATAGAAATGCAACAGTGCATAAGAAATCCATGCTGCCTATAGGAGATCTAGCTTATGCAATGGGAGCTAAAAACATGTTAGATTTATATAAGTATACTTATCCAATAAACATAAGCAAATACCAGTGATGTATTGAGGAAGAGTTTGACAAGTCAATGACACTTGAATAATACCTTGGAACTCTTTGAAGTAGTAGATCTGTAATTTGACTCATTGGCATGCCCATCTCAATATTATAGTATGTCATTACCTACAAAGACCACAACAACATTTAGGTTAGTATAATTCCAAGCAATAAATATGTTAGAAAGAAAAAATGCTACTCAAATATGAAGTCAAGCAAAAGTCAAGCCAAACCACTTGCTTATATCAAATTTTTCCCGTGGAAAATCCTTCAAACCAAATAACTATTATGTAGGGCCCTGGGCACTTTAATTGTCTAATTATTTCAGCAATCAAAGTTCTCAATATAAATTGTCAACCCGATGAAGTATGGTTATTTTTAAGGAAATGAAGCAAAATCTATGCATAAACATCAAGCAAACTAATTCTCATATCACACACTCAATCAATTAATCCAACAATGTCATTAAAAAGCCTAATTGATAAAACTGTATGTACTCTAGTTCACTGATCAATCAATCCAAATTCTACTGCTAATTCAATCTTCAAGAATTAAATAAATCACTCTTTGCAAAAAAATCACACTGGTAGGAATTGTACTCGGAATCTGTTTTATGATTGAAACACCTAACTTACTTTTGCAAGAAGTTAAATCCTATTTAGTATTACAAAGAATGAAAAGATCTATCCTATTGTTTCAACAAGAACTCCAATCTTGAATCCAATCCAACTACTTAAAGGAAATATCACACATTACTCAACCTGTTTCAACAAACCATAAAGGAAATTGATCTACAGTAATGTTCAACGAGGAATAATATGTGTAACACCAGTCTTAATTATCAAAGAAACAGATTACACACCTAAGAAAGATCACACACCATACATTCGACTATTTGAACAATTTACATTCCACTAATCAACTGTTTCAGCAAATTTCCACATTAATACAATGAAATAAATCTAGAGCTAATCTAAGTGGGAAATGAACAAAAATTCAAGAAAGATAAGAAGCATAATATAGAAGTGAAACAATGCATAAGAAAGCCATGCTTCCTATAGGTGATCTTGCTTATGCAACAAGGGTTAGAAACATGTTAGATTTATATAAGTATACCTTTCCAACAAACACAAACAAGTACCAGTGTGTATTGAGGAAGAGTTTAACAACTCAATGACATTTAAATAATATCTTGGAACTCTTTGAAGCAATAGATCTGTAATTTCACTCATTGGCATGAAATTTAAAAGTTATATTCACGAAAATTTTACATGGTATCAAAGCTTATTGGGCTGAAATTTCCTTCATGTTGTTTTGAAGGCCAAATATTTCAATTGGTGAACGTAGGAGTGTTTGTATAATGGTGAAACCCTAGTGTGCTTGAGATGAGAATTTGCATGTTTGAAGGATTTGATGGGTTGAAATCTAGTTACTCTTGTGATCATAAGAGTGTTATCTCACCTATGATAGGTACTGAAGCTATTTCATTGATGCTAGGTATAAATACCTCATTGAGCTCCTCTTTGTTTCGAGAATAATTTAATATTCTCTACTGAATAGGGCCAACCACGTGAAGGTGGAAGCTTTTATGGCCTCTCACATCACTCTCAATTCTCCATACCCAATGCATGTACTTGAAAAAAATTAAATTTATGTGCAAACATGTGTATTTCGTTAGAAAGAAACATTTACCATTCATTCATTGGGAAAAAAATAATGCATAATATTATATTATCAAAAATAAGTATACATAGTGTTTTTTCAATCACTTTTGTCTAGGTTTTTTTCTTTTGACAAAATCAACAAGCAACTCATCTTCTGCAACTTGATGTTCAGTTCTTGTCGCATCTACAACTTGACATATTGTCTTCCTAGTAGTGTACACACGATGTGGATGCTGCTACAAGGGGTCGGGATTTGCTGCAATAATGTAAAAATGTTACATTGATACCTTTTCTTATTATAATGACAAGTATTTCATTAAAAACAAACATTATAGAGGTGTTATTTACCTGATGAGGATCATATACTAACATTGAAATATGAATAATGTTAGTATATGATCAAATAATTTTGCTATTGCATTAACAATGTTAGATTTGAATGGGAGAAAATGTTATTACATTGCATTAATGGCTTACATTGAATATCCAAATTGAGAAAACTATTACAATCTTAATTGAAATATATTTCACATGTTTTGTAAAATAGACCTATGTTAGTTGAATATTTAATGTCTAAGGACACATCCAAACAAATGACAAACTTTAATGATCTAAAATGTTTCACGTTCATTTAACATCACAAGAAAATAAATGACAAAAATTTCGGATTTGAATTACAATCTAGGTTGGGTTAGGGTATTTTTAAGGATTATAAAAGTATACTTAAGTATAGTATTCTAGGTGACTATTTTGGATTAAACACACACACACACACACACATATATTGGTAGGAGAATATTAAGTATGAAACATACAATTTACTAGTAAAACTTGTAAATTTTGGCGAATATTATGATAAACAAACATATTTTATCTAAAAATAGGCGATATTAGAGACAAAAATTGACCCAAAAGAGAATTTATTTTTTGAAAAAAAAAACAAAAAATAGCCAATTGACGAAATTTTGCCCCTAAAAATTTCCATGGTTGGGATTTGAATTACAATGATGGAGATTTAAATAATAAAAATCAATGCCCTTAAATATGTCCATTTTAATAGGAAACATACTTGGTTGTGTATACTCATAACCATTTCCAGATATTAAGATATTTTGGTAAGTATTCCAAGTCATCGGTAGGCAAGGCATCAGAGTCCAAGTCGAGAGAATTTATGAGATCATATAGCAAATCTTTTGGAAATTTCCAAGAGAATATGTCATATAAAGATGAGCCATTGGCATGAAAAGGCTAAGGCGAATAGAGTTACCTGAAACTCGCGGAATCGAAAACCAACGGTGAAATCTCCCGGAAATCAAGAAAGAGCTCTGACTGCTCTGCCAAACTCACACGTAACAATGACACATCATATGGGCCCCACGCCCTATTTATAGAGATTCCACCATTTTTCAAACAACCATTCCGGTGTCATACGACGTCCATTTCTCAAACCATTGGTACCGTTGAAATCAGAACAACGAGAACTTCATGACAGTTCTTTCCTTTTCCAGTTTTCACCAGGTCCACTTTTTGACCATTTTTTCACGCCCTCGTTGCCTCGGTTTGCATGCCACATCGACCGTCGTCCGTTTTTGACGAGCCTTATATCGTCGGATTCAGTTTTTCGCGATCGTGATGATGCTTGAGATCATTTCTCGCTCTCACCTACAGATTTTTTGGGCATTTTTCCCATGCCCCCTCGTCGCCTCGGTTCGCGTGCCACATCGATCGTCGTCTGTCTTTGATGAGGCATATATCGTCAGATTCAGTTTTCAGCGCTCGTGATGATGCTTGAGATCATTTCTCGCTCTCACGCCCATTTTTTTGGGCATTTTTTCCATGCCCCCCTCGTCGCCTCGGTTTGCGTGCCACATCGACCGTCGTCCATTTTTGGACATGCCTTATATCGCCGGATTCAGTTTTCCGCGCTCGTGATGATGCTTGAGATCATTTCTCGCTCTCACGCCCAATTTTTTCGGGTCCATGCCCCCCTCGTCGCCTCGATTTGCATGCCACATTGGCCATTGCCCCTTTTTGACAATCTTTATGTCACCGGATTCAATTTTCCGCACTCATGATGATGCTTGAGACCTTTTCTCGCTATAATCAATCCCTTTTTGTTCAGTATAATTTTATCCCTTTTTCGGGCCGAGCAATCCCTTTTACGAAAAAGGCACTTAGGGAGTTTCTGTTAAGCTCTTTTCTGACTCCTAAAACAATGAAAAGATCACCAAGCAACCTTGCTTCCTTTCATGCTCGCTAAACGTATCTGAAAAGGCGTCTACCTGGTATAAGTTTACCCCTTTTCCGGACCTTGTAGACTAATTACGAAAAAGGAATACTTTAGTCACATCGGCTAGAAGAGTTCTCCATTTGCATCATTTTATGCTTTTTCGGGCCTTGGAGACTAACTTACGAAAAAGAACACCAATGGAGTCCACTTACCGCTTTCAGACTCTCCAAACATGAAAGCGACCACGAGCAATCACCATCCTGGGCTCGTAAAACCAACAGGACAGTAATCATAACCACTGTAGAGTCTTCTTATCATTTTCAGACTCCTTAAAAATGAAAGCACCAATGAGCACGAACAGTCCCGAGCTCACAAAATCCACAGGACAGTACCATTTCAGAGCACACTTTTATATCTTCTTGGAGCTCATTACAACTACGAAGAAGGACCCAATGGTGCTTCTCAGTGCCACAACAGATCACGTTTACTCATATGGCAGCTTCCCCATTTTGGTCGCCTTTGTTCAGAGTATTCTGTAGTATGTCACCCTGAGAACCCCTCGACAGCACCCATCAGCTTGACCACCCCAGAGTCAATACATGCCCTTCAGTCCTTAAAAGCTATGATCCCCACACCTACAAGTCAGCTCCCTACGCTGCTAAGTCAACCATGTCATCATGCTCTGAACAAAGGAAGTTTGAATCTACCCACTATATGACCCTAGTTACTTCCCATCCCCACAAGTATGTCAGTCCTACCACCAGTACTACCACACTTTAGTCCTACACCTCGCGCTCCTATCAAGGAAACATCATTGCCTTGTTAGTTGCTGGTCTCCCTCTGTCGACGACAACCAAATTTATTCCAGAGGATAGACCTAGAGGTCCCTGTGTCTTGGACTCATCACCATTTATGATGAGTGCCTACGAATCATTTCGAGAAGAGTCCTCAGTGCCTCTCCAAATGATTATTTCTCACATGCTCGACTTCAACACCTTGATCGCATCGTTGAGACTCGCACAGGGAATTGGTTTGTTCAATTATTAGTTGAAGACCCCGGATACCATCTGACTCTTCCACATTTGAGAGTCTACCTATGGATACAACCAGTTACACTTTTTCTATAGATATCCGGGTTGCGCATGGCGACAATATTTAGATGTACCCCAGTTTTTACTCCCTCAAGTATACAGTTACATATACTTCCCAGAGATGGCTCACAGTCATTGAGTTCCCTACAGATGCTAGACACCTTCAGTTTCAGCAGTTCATCAGTTATTCTAGTGTATCAGTTATTGAGATCAGTCATGTTATGATCATGAGTACATCCCAAAATGATGTCCCCTCTGGACCATTATGATGCACCAGTAGATTTTTTATGTGTTTTCTCAAGTCCACCTTCTTGGGACTAATTGTTATGTATATGTATTGATACGAGCATGGGTATGCCCGCCTCGTCCATTATCAGAGATTATTCCTCATTCATATTGAGGCCATGTAATATTGTTTATTTTTTGCAGCTTCCAAGGGTCGTGGATCCAGTCTCCAATCGGTCTCTTCTCCTCCCCAAACCCCAGAAAAAAGACAAAAGAACTATGATGTCTATCGGCCATACGATGAGCTCCTGCCCTCACACATTAGGGGGCAATCTGTTAACACCCAAAAAGTGATCACTAGCTAATTTCCTTATTCACATGACCCATTTGTCCAATTTTCCACCATTTGAGCCTCTAAAGCCACCAAAAGGTCACCAAAAGACCTTAATACACCCCTTTTTCCACTCAAAATGAATATTTTTCCTCAAAAAGCATAAAAAACCCTAAAAAATGGTCCAAAATTCCCAAAAATATTAAAAAGGGAATAAAAATATTCAAAATATTCAAAAAAGGAAAAAGGAGGGAAAATGTACCTAAACCATGTTGGTCAATACCATTGGTTTCCTCAAAACCATAATGGTATTCTCCACCACCAAAAACTATAAAAAGGTGGTAGGGGCTCCTCACTTTACATCCATCCATCTTCCTATCTTCATGCTGCCAAAATCTCCCATGAACTTTTGGCCATTGTAGCAACCTTGGAGAAGGGACCTTTGGAGTTTGGAGCTTCTCACCCTTGGAGCTACTCAACAATCTTCATCACTTGGAGGTATTATCATTGCAAGCACTTGCTTGCCCCCATTTTCAATACAAAGTTATTTTTTCTAGTTCTTGTTCTTGTTTTCAATTCAAAAAAGTTTATTATGATATGCACATGCTAGTTTAGTTTAGTTTTAGTTTTAGATTTACAATTGTTTTTGCTCTAATATTTGAGACTGTTGCTACTAGTTAGTAGGTGCCCATAACACTAAGCTTGGTTGCAAAACCAAGCCAACAGTTCAACTCTTCCAGGAACTCATTTAGTAGGTATTGACACCAGTTAAACCTTCCTCCCACCGCAAGCTTTTCCTCAAGGATCACTGCGCCCGCGGGTACTTCCAACAATCTTGCCTTTCTCAGAATTTTGCTTGCTAATAGTTGTGTGACGAACCACTTAGCTTCGTCATCTATTTCATCCATGCAAAATCCTCTTTTTCTTTTGATGACAGGCTGGGTCTTCTTCATCTTTGCAGTGACCTCCTTATCGCGACTCTTGCCTACAAAAAATTGCTTGGGGTCCTCGCCTCTCTTGCTTAACCCAATAATTCGGTGGATCAGATCAATGTTTAGGTCAACATTACGATCAAGCCAAATATATCCTTGGTGCATGCGCAACATGAGAGTGCGCACCACCGTATTCAATTATGGCATTCTGTCAAAGTGTGGGAGCTTCAACAGGTTGAGCAACCCCGACTCGACTACTCCAGTTAGCCAGTTCTACGCAACTAGCACAGAGTTTCCTTTTACGTCCTTCTTCCAGCACATGTACTGGTCTGGCTGAAACTTTGGGAACTTTGGTTCAACCGGATCTTTCTACATTTGAAGCAGGTCAAAGTCTTCAAACTTTCATTCTGGAATTTTTCCCAAGATATTTCCTTCTACCTGTACATGCTTCGACATACGTGGAATTGGAATCTCATACGTAGCATTCTTGAACAGTTTAACGGATGGTGCATCTGCTGCACACGACGAGATATACTGCGACGTTAATTTCAAAGGGATTTATTTGTCGCTCAACGCAATTTCTGGTTGTATGGAGCTCACAACCTTTGGCTTCATCTTCTCCACAGCTATATTTTTTCCCTTGTCTTTCATAACTCTAGCGTGTATCGACGATCTGCGGGAACCCTGACCTTGCTTTGTAACCACATTCTTGGCAGGGGTTCTCATCAATGCTTCAATCCCTCCGTATTTAAACACCTTCACAGTCTCCCTGAATGGGAATTCTTCTTCTATGGATGAGATTTAGGGAATTCACTGGGTGTTCATTACAGAATTACAAGATCACTGCTCGCTCACTGTAAACAATTTGAAATTATGGCTCGCAAGAAAATTCTAGAGTCTCGGTAACGCCCACGAGTCCAAATACAGGAGTATTTATAGGCGCAACGAGGTCCATCCACGTCCCTCAACGACTAGAAAATCAATAAATGACATGTCCGTTGGCCAAATACTCTGCATATTTGGGTCCTTTCCTTCATTAACTCGTTCATAACGGCTATTTATGCGTTAAATGCGCAAGCGGTCGTCGGCAAAAGTACTGTATAATGGCTACATTTTCGACCGACATTCTAACGGCTTGTTTTCTAGATTGTTGCGTCGAACTACATGGCAAACCATCTCTAATCTAGCGCAGTTACTTCATCGTGTCAAGGTTCTCGGTTCTGAACTTGAACCTTCTCTGCTTAATTGGATCCACGCAGCTACCTTTTTAAGCTTCATGTTGCACGGTTCTTCTTCTCTTTCTCTTTTTCTTTTTTTCTTTTTCTTTTTTTTTCTTTTTCTTCACGATTGCACTCTATAGAGGGTTCTGCGAAGTAGGGCTCTCCCGATAGGGTTTTAGCCTACTTCCATTGACTAATCCAGGTATATCATCTCTAGCTAACATCGCTAACTGAACTGCGCCAACATTAGTAACATGTACAACAGTATATGGACCAAGCCAATGCATCTTAAAATTTCCAGGAAATTTCATAAATTTGCTATCATATAGGGGGACTAGATCGCCTACCTGAAAGGACTTGTTCTTGATATGGCGATCATGCCATGCTTTTTCTCTATCTTTCTGCACTTGCTGGTGGAAGCCTGCGATGAAGTGATCTTCCTCCAACCCAACCAAGTGTAGAATCCTTTCTTCTAGTGCCTCTTGATCTTCCATGCCTGTAAACGTAGCTATTCTCAAGCTGGGAACAATATACTCCATAGGCATCATTTCTTCCTGTCCATAGGTCAAGATAAAAGGTGTATGGCCAGTCAATTTCTTGCAAGTAGTTCTGTACGCCCATAATATAGCTGGAATGCGTAGATCCCAGTCATCTGTATTCACATTGCATATCCTAGTTAGCGCATTCTCCAGTACCTTATTGAAAGCTTCAATAGTTCCATTTGCTTGTGGATGATATGGTGTACTCCTCTGATGATGAATGTGGAACTCTTCAGTCAAGTCCTCAATAGTTTTGTTCAAAAAATGAGTGCCTTGATCACTCATCAAAATCTTCGGGCATCCAAACCTAGTAAGGATGTTCTCAAAAATGAACTGTGCTACAGTCCTTCACTGGCTTCACTTCTGCCCATCGGGTGAGATAATCAGTAGTAGTAATAATATATCTTGCACCAGTTCTTTTTCCCAGTGGGTTTATAGATCCCACAAAATCAATGGCCCATTTCTCTAATGCCTAAAGTGTCAACTACGGATTCAAAGGCATCTCATCTCTTCGCAATGGCTTCCCTGTCCTTTGACACACATCGTAGTTCTGGCAGTGTTCCTTTGCATCTATGTGGATAGTATGCCACCAAATCCATGCTCGCAATATCTTCAGCGCAGTGGATCTTCCTGCATAGTGGCCTCCAGATACACCTGAATGTGCATCAACAAATATGAATGGCTTCTCGTGCTCTAAAACACATCTGCGCAGTACTTCATCTGGTCCCAATTTGTATAGTTGTCCTGCGATTATGGTGAAGTCTACTGCTCTTACTACCAGTTGCTTCTTCTGCTGCATAGTCAACTCTGTCGGTGCTAATCCAGTAGTCAAGAAATCAACGATATCATTGTAGTAGTCATATGCGATCTATATAGCAAATAACTGCGTGTCAGCCAAACTATCTTCTAAATTGGTGGGTTCTTCTCCTGACTCAGTTCTTGACAGATGGTCAGGTCCTAGATTCAATCTGTCTGGCTTAACTACAATTTCAAAGTCATACTCCTGAAAGAGAAAAAACCATCTGTAGATTCTCCCTCCTAACATTGGCTTGTTGACCAGGTATTTCAAAACTGAATGGTAAGTGTACATAGAGAACTGCGCACCGAGCAAATAGTGCTAGAATTTCTGCAGTGCATAGACCATAGCTAGACCTTCTCTCTCAATGGTCGTATAATTATTTTCTGCAAATGAGAGCTTCCTGCTCGAAAAGGAAATGGGATGGTCAATACCTCCCTCTCTTGGTTGTGCTAATACAACACCCAATGTTATACATGAAGCATCAACATGTACATGAAATGGCTTTTCCCAGTCTAGAAAAACTAGGATCGACGCAGTTACCATTTTCTCTTTTAATGTGTCAAAGCCTTGTTCGCATTCTTCATTCCAGATGAACTGCGCGTCTTTCTTCAACAACTTCTCCATCGGCACGGTTATCTAAGCATAACCCTTTATAAAATTTTGGTAATAACCCGTATGGCTCAATGTTGTGCGCAGTTGCTTCACTGAGGTGGGTGTAGGCAAGTTCACAATCACTACGATGTTCGCAGGATCCACCATTAGGCCTTGTTTGCACACAATGTGTCCTAACAGAATACCATAAGGCACACAAAAAACACACTTCTTCAAATTCAAAGATATATGGTGCTGTCTGCACTTTTCTAGCATCATTTTGAGGTTTTCACAGTGGTTTTTTAGTAAACCAAATACAATCCAATCATCAAAGTATGGTTCTAAAAACTTGTGCATGAAATCTTTAAATGTTGCGACAATAACTCTAGAAAATATGGCAGGTGCGTTCTTCAAACCAAAGGGCATTACTGTATACTGGAACGACCCCCATTGAATAGAAAAGGTTGTCTTGTGTCTGTTTGCTGGATCAATTCTTATTTGATGGTATCCAGAAAATCCATCAGTAAAAGAGTAGGCCTCATTTCCTCCAGCATTATCTAAGACTTCATCTGTAAAAGGAGTAGGAAATGGGTCATGTAGCGAAGCATCATTCAGCTTCCTGAGATCCACGCAAATCCTGATCTCACCCTTAGGTTTCTTGTCTTGGATAACCATCAGGCTTATCCACTCAAACTCTTCAACTGGCTCAATGATCCCCGCATCGAGCATCT
Organism: Larix kaempferi; assembly: GCA_027924585.1. Taxonomy (NCBI): domain Eukaryota; kingdom Viridiplantae; phylum Streptophyta; class Pinopsida; order Pinales; family Pinaceae; genus Larix; species Larix kaempferi. The sequence continues at coordinate 17,309,291 of BSBM01000070.1, forward strand.
TATCAAGTTCTGCCTTGACTCTTTATTTATATCTAGGATTCAGTCTATATGTCCTTTTCTTAAGAGGCTTCGTGCCTAGCTTGAGAGGTATCTTCATAACCCCCAAGTCTCCCAAAATACCCTTCATTTCTATGAACTTTGTTGGAAATAAATCCTAATATTCATGTAGCAGGTCTGCGATCTCTGCGATCGTTTGATCATCCCAGTAGTCTCCAATAGATGCAAACTTCGGCTCTTCGCTTGTGCCAATGTTTACTTTTCTTGTATTCACAGGTCCACTCATGTCTGGAATTTCCAAGGGAGGTCCCTCTACATCGCGCTCACCTTCGAACTCAGGAATATTGACATTGCGCGGATCCTCCTCATCGCTTTCTTCCTGTTTATCTTCTTCTTCAACAAGGTTATAGCATTCAAGAGCATGTTTTATCGTTCTTTCCCATTCTGGATGTAGATTCAGTGGTACTTTTACATCTTTGAACACTTGTTCTTTGAGTTCTTCCAATGCCTCGTTCGTACTTAGGCATTCTGGTCTAAATATTCTCTCTTTGATGATCTGCAAAGCTTCATTTATACTTGGACTGTTGTCTTCAAAACTGAAATTTTCTAGAAGTTTGCGGTCAGGGTAGGACAATCTATAGTTCCTCTACGCAACTCCATGTCTAGATACCATTTCTTTGGAATTTGTTCCTCTAATGTGTGCACAAACAGATGAACCCATTATGTCTGTGGTCTCTCCTCCCTTGCTTGAAAATAGATTTCAATATGATCCCTTAGATCCGTCTATCCACTATATTTTTCAAAGGTCAGCGCAACCTTCTCAGCGAACCTGATCTTCATCTTGATTCTGCACTGATCCCATGTGGTCAATGTCTGCTTATGCGCAACCCACCATCTGGCAGGTGTCTCACGTAGTGCCATATCTATTGTTGGTATACGGTGTTCAGCTACAACTGCCACAGTATAATCTTGGATAAATGAATAAACATTAGATGGACCATCATAGGTGGGGATTGGACTTACCTCTTTTCCAATCCATCGCAATGAATTTGTAATCTGCACGCATCTCCTCGCAGATACTTCATGCATACGGCCTTGCCAGTTCTCCAATCCTGCATCAGATTCTGAAATGCAAGAACTGTCACATCGCCAACTGAGTGTTCCATCCGTCGTGGGATTAATGTAGTCGTCTTGGTTTGAAGCCATCTTGTAAAGGCGGTCCATGTCTTGAGCTCTAGATTGTTCCTGAATTGGCTCATTGTATCTTTCTCCGTCTGAAGGTTCCAATGGTGCGATGACCTTTAGAATCCGTCTTTTGAAGATCATCTTCTTAGTCTTCAGATTTATAATCGCGAGGTTATCCATTTCCCAGTCTATACCCAATAGTGCTGGATAAGGCTGACCATCATCCACAATCTCGGTAACCTCGAAGTCTGCATGACTTCGCACTCCATTAATGTCAACAACAACATTGGCTAACCTTCCAAAATGCATGACTTTCTCTCGGTTGGCCATTCTCAACTGTATAGGTGACCATAACAACTTTGGTCTCCCCATCTACTACCATGTCTATTTAGTTAAGACATTTACTTCAGATCCCAGATCAAGGATGATCTCATCCATCTCATAGTCTCCTATCTGCGCATTGAGTCTCATTTCTCTTCCCATTCTTCTATGTTTCCCAATGTGATGAACTGCACTCTGGGCAGTTCCCATCTCGTTGCGTGGTTCATACTGGTCTAACAGTTTTTGCAATTCTGCTATAGCATATGGGTTCTTTAATAGTTTCATGCATCTTCTTATGAATTGCGCAACAGAGGTACCTGCCTCTACTGCGCGGCACGTTTTGTCATAAGCCACCGGCATATCCTCTATATGTGGCATTTCACTGTGCAACGATATTCTTGGTGATCTAGGTACTTGTCCTTTGAAAATGTCCCACGCTTCTTCAAATACTCCTTTATTTTTCCCGAGATTAAAAGCAGGTGTCTTCCCACTAGCTTTTCTGATCCAAATTGTTTCAAGAGGAGTCTCCTTAGTTTCAAATCCTCTATAAGTCGAAGCTTCTACTCCTCTATCTCTTCCTGTTGTAGCACCACTTTGCGTCACTACATTGAGACGGGGATCCGCAACCCTTCTTTTTGCTGCGATCAACTGAATTTTCGGGTTCCACGCATCTTGATTTCGTTTCTACATTTCTGCAGCTAACACTGGGCAGACCTCAATAACATGATCAAAAGATTTGCAGTAATTACAAGTAGCACATTCATTAGTACAATCTCTGGATAAGTGACCTTCCTAGCCACAGTTGTAACAGATCATCTGGCCTCTTCCCCTTCCTTGTCCTGGACCAGTATTTCTTCCTCTTCCGTAGAATCCTCCACGACCTCTATATGCGCCTTGGTCATACTGCGCATTATCTTGCTTCTGCGGATTTGCTTCTTGGACTCTATATACTCCACTATCACGCATATGCTCCATGTCTCGCTTCCTTTCCTGCATGAGCTCATATGCCCTACAATTAGACTCATCATGTCCAACTGACTTACAAAAATTGCAATATAGATTCTTAGGGGTGCGCACATAATTCTGTATGAGATAATAGTCCTTAGGCCTGTGGCCTCAAATTTTACATATTTCACACCATGGTGCTTGATTTTAATTTAGCGGATTCGGTGCTACACTATTAAGGTATTCTTGAAATAAAGGACAATGCTCTCTAGTGTGCCCCTCTCCTTTGCATCCTGTAAACCAGACTTATTGTCTCTCTTGTTTTCCCTTCTTCATATCCCGTAATTGTAATCTTAGGGTAGCTAAATGGGTCTGAATCTGAGACATCCCAGTGCTAGTTTCTCCAATTGGTGAAGCTTCTAGTTTCATCACAATCTCCAAGGATTCAACCTGTGAAGCCACCTTCTGCTTCATCAACAACAGTCTAATATGAGGCAACAACGCGACTATAAACCATTCTTGGTGTTGTTGTGGTGCTATGACAAAACTTACCTGGTCCAATAGTGTTTTAAATTTCTAGTCAAATTCCCAAACCATCTCATTAGGTTTCTGCTTAATTTCCTTTAACTCTGTGATACATTGGTATTCTGACTTCGATTTCTTGAACTCACTCAATAATGTAGCCTTAATCTCTTGTAAGGTTCTCTGATGTCCAACAGAATACTCCATGAACCAATTCAAGGCTCTATCTCTAAATGTGGTTATGAGCTACGCTTGCTTCACAGCATCATCCTGAACTTACTTAACACTCCATACAGCTTCACATAGAAACCAATGTTGCTCAGGGTCTTCTAGACCCGTTCCTTTGAATATCGGCAGCTTAATATCATCAGTCATCCTTCTCCTAGGTGGTATAGTGTTATGCGCAAGGTTCTGAGTGGAAAAAGTAAAATTGGTACTGTGTGGAATATTCTGAAGTAGGATATTCTGAGTTGAGATAGCCGGATTTGGAATGGTTTGACTCGGTATGGTCTGAGTACTCACTCTCGTGGTGTTATTGGTATCAATACTCTAAGGATTAGGAATATTAACAACAGATGGGTTTTGAACTGATGGATTCTGAGAGATCAGAGGTGCGGTACTTGCAAATAGTGGATTCTGCAGTGTAATAGGATGATAGGTAGCAGATAGAGGTGCAATTTTGCTATCAGGTGCGGTTTGTAAATCAATATCTACGCGGAGTCCAGTCTTCTTAGTGGTATACTTATATATTTTTCCACTCCTCAAATTATGTGTTTCTTCATCAGAATCACTATAGATGTTACTGACCATTACAGATTCAAAACTGCTTGGAATCTTTACTGCATTTTTAAAATACCTTTTTCAGCTAAAAGCATTTTAATGTATAAAATCAAATTGTTCAGGTACTTACCTCTGAAACCTTTGAAAAACTATGCCTCGGTTGCGCTGTAGGAATTCAGGGTATCCATAGTGAACTCTATGACGAAGCCTTCTAGTACACTGTCAACCCAAAAGTCAACTACTCTAAAAAATGGGATATCTACTGCTTTGAGCCTCGTAATGAGCTTTGGAGTCCACTCAGTTGGTACTTCTGGTACAAAACAGCTCTTGCACTCTGCGAGCTGCGATAACCACTCGTGCAACTCGTTTCCAAAAGATGCCCAAAATATTTCATGAATATCTTTCCACATGTATTTGTTCAACCAATCTATGTTAGATAGATGCGGATTTGTATTTTCTTCCCTTGCGAAGTCTCTTTCTATCTTATCGCACCAAGCCCAGATTTCATTCTTGTCTGGATGCCAAATTTCTGCAATCAACGGGACCTTTTCTTCTGAGAACATCACTTCTTTCAAGCGTGGCAGCTCATCACGGATTCTTAGCGCGGAAACGGAACCATTTGTTGGCTTACATAACTGTCTTGAGGTTTTTTATAAAGAACCAAGTTCTTCGCGGTTCAAGGAACCAACAAAACCCCTTTTCATCGGTCCTTTCGGCAACAGTCTGTGAGCAGATTGAGGTCTCACCCGAGGCGAAGTAATGGGGGGGTTGTGGAATCGGGTTTCCACAACCACGTGATGAGTGCTTAAATGGATCTGAAGAGCAGCATGCTATGGAGCTCCCGCTGTGGACTGAGGACTGCATGTTGTTCACCTTCCTCATGGTTAGCACTTCCGCAAGCACAGACGCTTGCACGACTCACGCATCCAAGGATTGCGCGGTGTGGGAATTACTCAACAACAGGACAACACAATGGATAAATGCGCTTCCCCTTCCAACTTAATCGGCTTCCACAAACTATACTTAGTGTTTTATCCATTCATCAATTGTCCTATGTTATTTATCTTATGACTTATATCGCATGACAAAACACAACTACTGCGCACTTCTAGTGTTGTGCCTCGAGGGAGTTGCACGGCACGAAATCCACTTATGTAAATGTTAACGAAACATGCTAAGTGATTGTCCAGCTGACTTATACATTCACAGACTTAGAACTACTTATACATCTAGCATTCATCCATACATGTGATACTTAACATATTACTCCCATCTCATTCCTTATGGAAAATATATATAAAAGTAAACACATAAACTGATAAGCAAGATCTTAGGCATTCATTGTAAGCAAATAACAGATGCAAACATGTAAACAATCACACAACACAGAAATTTAACGTGGTTCACCCCCAAGATGGGAGCTACGTCCACAGGAACTATTGTTGTATTAGTCTTTGGGAAGGGTACAACAATTTCAGTCTGTGCATTTAGCTGCAGACTCTCTTCTCTCTCAATAGGCCTTTGCACACACAGCTTACAGAGCCTTTACAATGGCATACTCAAAACAGGTCTTGCTCAGATTATACAATGAGATTTAAACCCAATCTTAATGAGATATTAACAATTCAATAACCCAACAACCCTTTCCCTTACAAAATGTTGCCTATTTATAGATCATGCCTGTAGGTCATGTCTTTACAATACGCAGGAAAAAACCCTAAGGTTTCCCAAGACTGTCGTGGTTTTCCCATAATTGGACTTGCAGGTTTCTGGTAGTGAATCTTTCATCGTGGCCATCCTCTGTGCGTGGTCACGTCGTTTTCAGCCTGCCCTGTCGACCGCATGCCGATTGTCGCTTTCACCCGGTCGTTCCTTCTCTAACGACCTTATGCGGCCGGTTCACGTCGTGCTTCCTCCACATGTGTGACTGGTCGCTTTCCTTCCTCCTTCCTCCTTACCCGCCTACTTGGTAATCATGGAGTTTCCTAACCAAAAATTGTTCGCTTTCACCCAGCCGACCTTACCTTCTTTCTTTACCCAAAACGGGTGCCCTGTTGGCACATCGCGGTGCTACTACTTCGCAGAACTGGTCCTCAGTTGCGCAGTTCCCTTCCTGCCGATACTACGCTGCGTTCACATCGCAGCTTTCCAAAAAATGTCTTGCCAAAAAGTGTTCACCTGAACTGCGCTCAACTTTGCAGTTCCCAAAACTTGATTTGCACAAAAATGCCCCATTTGGGCCAGGCCCAACAAATACACAGGTAATTTATCATAAACATTAGTATTCAAGGTTTTAGGGAGTACTTATTTTACTCATGCATGTTCTTATTTTACCATAGGACTCTTCTAGTTTTTTATATCATTATTCAAACTAAGAAGCATAATATGTATAAACCCATGATTACTCAAACTTATAACTTCATGAATAATCATTATCAATCATACAAAAGTATACTTATATAAGATCCTAACAAAAGGTAGGATTATAACTCGATATAGGAAAACATACCTGGATTATCATGTTTGCTAGTTATGTCTAACATACCCAAACAATGTCTTCTTTGTTCTCTTCAATGATTTAGAGACCTTGTGCTAGTAACCTGCATAAGTTAAGCATTGTAGAACCAAATTATACATACCTTGTAAGGAGAACTTCTATGTGATCAATGACTATGGATGAGTCTTTGTCTTCATGTCATCATGGTCATATGGATTTGTCTTTCTTGATGTCCCTTTTCGTGTTAGCAGACAACATCATCCTCATACAACACCACAAGTGCATTAGTACAATCATAAGTGTCATAACCCTAATCAATGAATGTCTTCTATCATTGACATGTATTCATACTTTTACTGAGGTGATCAGAAAAAGTCTAAAAATTAATCAAGATTGTACTAACCTCAATAATATGAAGACAAACATATCATGAAATTAATCATTAGATAAATAAATCAAATTTCAAAACATACCTGTATCTCCTCAAGTCATACCTGTCGAGATTGCTTGTAGTCTTCTCTATAAGGGTAAAACCCTAACATCCAAGGTAGATCACTTGCAATCATCTTATATATGTTTATGTTGCTAGGATGATAGAATATCAGTGCCATTTAAACCTCCTTAATTGCTTCCCTATGAGTCTCCCAACTTTGCTAGGGTTTCTTCTTACTTGGAAACCCTAATTTTCAATCTCTTCCTCCCAAAACATTTTGATGGAGGATTAATATCTATGATGAATGGATTCCCAAATCCATTTTCAAAGTTTCCAATTTTGCATCAGGTGTCTCCAACATTGTATCGGGTCATGCCATACCTAAAAAACTGAAAACCATAAGTGAGAGCTTCTTGCTCCTCTTCTTTGATTTCCTCCATTGATCAATTTCATATGTGCTGTATTGTTTCTAGTATATCTCTAAAATTTAGGATTTGCAAGGTCTGGAACTTCGGCATGTGGTAGCTAGACCGATCATCTTTCCAACCCCATAAGTTTGAGCTTCATTCGATTCTTCATCAGGGAGATATGCTCAGTTTCCCAACATGACCTGTTTAAGGGATGAAACAACATAGTGAACTTGTATGAGTGCCACTTGTCACTGTTTCACCTTCGGCCTCTGAAAATCGGACCTGTGAAACTAGAGTATGTTCCCTAACTGTCACTTTTTACGGGATTCCATTTGGAGCTTCCTAGCCTGAGATATGACCTTTTTTCCTAGGTCACATGTTTAGGGATTCATTTTGGAAGAGGCAGAAACCCTAACTTGTACGGATCATATCTCAGAAAGTACAACGAATCTGAGGTTGAAATTCAAACACAAGGTACAAGAAAATTTCATCTTCGTCCTATCCAATTTTCAGATCCCGAACCTTCACCAAAATTGATTTATAGTGAAAGTTCCACAATGACTAGGTTTTGCTATACAAAGCCCTAGCTTTCAAATTGTCGCAAGTGAGACAAGTGTCATAAATGTCATACATGCCTTCCTTCAGGCTAGCTCGGATACCATGTTAGTTTTTCATCATTTAATCCAATATGATCTAGGATATTAATTGAGAGAATAACATGCACAACAAATCAAACACAAGAGACAAGAGACACAAAGCATTTCACTGGGGAAACCATAAAGGAGAAAACCCCGCAACTTCCTCAGAGATAGAATGAGAAATAATACAAAACCCCAAGACAAAGAGATGATCTCTAGCAGCTTCCTCCTCCTCCACTTGTGCGAACTCCTCCTCTCTCTCACTAATGCAAAGTGAGTGAGTGAGTGAATGATCAAATAGAGAGGATCACCCTCTCTATTTATATTTTACCTTTCACTTAGCCTTAACCCCAAATAGGTCGGCCCCTAAGTGTAACTGACTGGGCCGAATTCTCTAGGAGAGTTTAATAACTTAACTCTGGGGTCTAATGCCCCGACATACATGGGAGGATTGACCTCAATGACTTTACATGACCCAAGTACAATAATGACTTCTCCGACCGAAGGAGTAAACATCTCCGTCAAAAATACAATAATAAAATACAAATACAATATACAAGTGAATACATTCCAAAGTTACAAATCCATCAACATTTATAATCAATCTTTCTATAATTATATTATTTTTTATAATAACATTTTATGAAACTTCTTTTAATCATATTTTTGTAACCTTTATAATCATATTTTTTTTTAATACTATGTTATTATAATAACATTTCATGAAACTTCTTATATTCATACTTTTTCAACCTTTATTTAAGGAGGAAAAACATGATAGTCCTATCCACCCTAAATTCAATGGTCGACAATGTCACTTAGTTTATGCCTCTCAAGTCAATTGTGCATCAAAACCCCTTCATTTCATACTACTCCGAAACCACTTATTCGAAATCAAGTTGTAGTAAGAATATCGCCTTATATTCTGAGAAAAAGAAAAGATAATTTCAACGCTCAAGTGTACTTCATTTGCCAACGGCTCCTAGAATTCAACCCAGTCAATGCTGACCCATAAAACAATGTTGTGGATTATTCCCATTGTTGTGGATTTACAGCACTTTGTATGTGCGGTATGATGTTACAAGAAATTTTGTTTACGCCAAGATTACCTTAATATTAACTTTCTTCAAAGAAAAATACAGAGGTCATTTTAACCCTAAATGGCAGGGCAAATTATGAGTCATTGATGATGGCTGGAGCGCTCAATACCAAATCAAGCCACTCTCTCCCATTACATTCCTTGTATTCTTGGGTCGACTACCATCCCTTATATTCTCGTATCACATCCATATATTCTTGCATGCGGTCAGAGAATATACATTCGAATAATATTTTTCCTGTTTCTTTCCTTTAAACGATTCCGATTCTCTACTAGCCACAATGATGCTGCTTGACATTTACATCAAATGTTTTTCGAATAAGTTTTTTTGAAAGAAATTTGAACTTGATATATTTTATAAAATGTTATTATAAGGATTATAAATTTATTGAAAGAAATTTGAACTTGATATACTTTGGGTTTGATGGTTAAAAACATATTTTATAAATAGTTAATTTTTTTTATTAATTAAATATCAAATTTAATTTGAATTGAAAAAAGAATTAAAATTTATTTTATATATAATAAATTTAACTTAGTTTTTAATAATAAAAAATTTAAATTTATAATCTAATAGATTAAAATTTATTTTTTTATATATAAATTTAAAATAAAATATTTTTATTTAATATATTATTTAAGAATGTTGTTACCTTAAAATTATATAACCCTTGTACATCATTATCTAAAAAATTATGAAAACCTAAGGTATATATGATCAAGCTTTTCATTCTTATAACCTATGGCAATTGATTCAATATGACATGACACTTCATTTACCAAACAATTTACTTACTAAAATAATGGCCATTAGTTGCATCAAGACAAGTGAAATGAAATGTTTTACAATATAAAATATGCCCATGTTGGTCATGTTTACCTATGGTATATATGGTCATGTTTACCTACGGTATATATGGTAATGCTTCCCATTCTCATAACCTATCGCAATTGATTTTATATGATATGGCAATTAACTTTTTCCAGCGAAAAAACTACTATTGATATTCATGTGAATCAAATAGTACAAAGATATTCTTGATTCTAAGACTGAATCAATAAAAAAACTTCCAAGTATGGTCTGATTTACAAAAAAAACATCAAGACCCATCCCGAACCCAAAAAAAACTCAAAAAGTCAGACCTCCGAAACTAACCATACAAAAAAGTGCAGACAACAGATATTTACAGCCAACTGAAACATAAACCCTCCAAGTCCTTAATTAAAAAAAAAAGTGGTTCTGCTGTCCAAAATGATATTATCACACCATTCCTCCCATACTAAAAGACCTTCCAAACCTGTCAGAGCCTGTTTGGATAACTTATCCGCCAGCGAGTTATGTTCTCTATAAATATGTTCAAACATAATATTCTACTGCTGTGATATTTCTTTTTGTGCTCGAAAACACCAATGTCTCAGATTTGTAACATTTAGATTGAATTCTCCAGCTACCCACTTGATTGTAACCCAGGAATCGCCATACACTTTGATGTTGATTAAGCCAAAAATATTTGCCACTTTTAATACACACCAAAGAGCCATAAGCTTTGCTTTCATGTTGCTACCAACACCACAATTGAGCCTAACTGAAATAATGAGAATCATTTAGATATAGGACACATCCCACCGCACAAATCCCATTTTGTGCAGCCCCATCGAAGAAAAGTACAGGTTGTTCCACCTTAAGTGTAAAATGTCTAACTTTGGCAATCTTCAGTCTATGATCATCAACTTCATATGCTGAAAACATCTTCATTGCTATCAGGCTGCATTTCATTACATCAGGAGGCACATTCTCAAAAAATGCACAATTTCTTGTGTTCCAAATTGCCCAAGTAATGCAGATAGCAATATTAAAATATTGCTTGCAATTCTTGTACCAATTCAAGAGACAAAACTTAAACTCACCAACTTCCCAATGATGAGTAATATTCAGGTTTTTGGAAACAAATTCCCAAATTTTTTGTGTGAATTTGCAAGTGACAAATAAGTGCTGATTTGTTTCTGCATCATTATAGCAAAGTATACAGAACCTAGGGCCAATCCATCCATGCTTGTTCATATTTTCCAAGTCTTCGGGTTATTCTGCAGGGCTAACCATATAAAACATTTTAGTTTTAATGGAATTGACCAATTCCATAAACTATTGTACCACCAATCTTGAGGGAAGATTAATTTGTCTTGAATAATTCTCCTGTAAGCAGTTTTGGCCGTCACAATACCAGTAGATGGATTTCCTCCCCAAACAAGTTGATCAGTTTCCTGATTCAATTTGACACCTACTGCATTTAGGTTCTTGATATAAGTGTCCCAAGCCCGAGCTAAGTAACCAGAGAGACCGAGATCTCTAGCAGACATCCAAACAGTTGTCCCATCACCACCTGACCTGTATCGCTGAATCTTATTCAAAGTAGACAGGCCTAAAACCTGTAAATACTAGGTAAGGATATATGGAAGGAGGAAAGTATCTTCCATCCCTAAAATGGGGTCCAAACCAACACGAATCATCACTCCTGTTCCAACCTGCCAATAGAGATCAATTTTTATCCATTTGAAAACTTTCATAAAGCCCCTCCAAATGGGTGAGAAATTCCAATTGCCCAATTTTGGATTTCTAATCCAATGATAAACATCCTTATTTAGATATTTTCTTTGTATGAGTCTAGACCAGAGAGTGATACCGAAGATACCCCGCCACATACTTTTTAATCTGAGGGCTGTATTGAAGACCTCAAGGTCTTTGATTCCCCAACCACCAAACCTAAAAGGTCTTGAAAGTGTCTCTGCTGCAACCATTGGAATTTTAGCACTGTCTGCAGACCCTGTCCAGAGAAAATTAAAGAAACATTTCTTGATGGTTTTAATAGTGAAGGATGACACTTCAAGTAGTGAAAACCAATATACAGGAATGCTCGAAAGCACTGATTTAACTAAAGTGAGTTTTTCTCCAATAGATAAAAGTCTATAAGACCAGTGAGCAATATGTGCTTCAATTTTCCTCAACAGCCAGTACCAATCTTTGATGAGATAATTATTGGGTTTTAGATTAAAACCCAGATATTTAAAGCCATTTTCCAGAGGACAGCATTTGTAGGGAAGCACAGAAAAGATATCACTAAGATGCTCTTCATTCATAGATAAATGGTAAAAGTTTGATTTGACAGAGCTAACCTTCATGCCCGAGGAATTACAAAAAGTCTGAATGATTTCACTATACATTTTCCACTCCTCCACAGTATCCAAGCCAACCACTAAAACATCATCTGCAAACAAGATGTGTGTGATCACACAATCCTTTGTCATCCTGATACCTTTAATCAGTCCTCTATCCAAAGCTTGTTTTACTAATCTACTGAAGCCATCCATGACTAAAATGAAGAAGAAAGGTGAGAGAGGACACCCCTGTCTTATCCCTCGAGAGAAGCTGAAGAAATTGGACAGTGTACCATTTACCAGTACTGCAACATTCATAGATGTGATACAAGCCATTATCCACTTAATCACCAAAGGAGGCACACCAATTCTGATAAGAATCAATCGTAGAAAAGACCAATTTACTCTATCATATGCTTTTTCTAATTCCATTTTGAGCAAAAGAGCCTTTTTCTTTTTAATCTTAATAATATGCATCAGTTCCTGCGAAATGCCAATGGCATCATGAATCTGTTTCCCTGATAAAAAACCAAATTGCTTTGCAGAGATATGTTCAGACAGAAGATTCTTCAATCTATCAGCAAGAATCTTTGAGATAAGCTTATATAAAAGGTTACATAATGCAATCGAGCGATAATCCCCAAAAGATAAGGGCTTGTTCTTTTTGGGAATTAAGGTGACAAATGTGGAATTAAGGCCACCTGAAATATAACCATTAATTCTGGAAAAATTCACCAGATCTTTAAGCTCTTGACCCAGAACATCAAAGAAGTGAATGTAGAGTTCCACAGGCCAACCATCATGCCCGGGGCTTTTTCCTTTGGCAAAAATTTTCAATGTGTTCTCAATCTCATCCAAAGAGACCTCCTTTTGCAAACAGTCAGCTTCCTGCTCATTAATGAATCTAGGATAAAGACTTGCCACTTTGATTTGGTCATCCAAGTTACAGTCACCTGTATCACTATAGATATTACCAAAGAAAGATGCAGCTTCATAATTCAGTTGCTCAAGACCAGAAATTAGATGCCCCTGATCATCTTGTATTTCCCAAATGTACTTCAATTCCTTCTAGCAGAAGCGAATGAGTGAAAGAATTTTGAATTTTTATCTCCTTGAGAGATCCATATTGCTCGACTTTTGAGACACCATTCTTTTTCTTCTTGCAATAGTAGTTCTTCCTTTTTTCTGTTCATAGCATTTCATGGCTTCAAATGTTTCATAATTCAATGAATTATAGAAATTGGCAACAAGAGATTCTTGTATTTTCTTTTCTAATTGGGATAATTCCAACTTGTCTGCCTTTTTCCTATTCTTAATCCAGATTGTTACAGCCTCCTTTAAACCCTTCAACTTATAGCAGAAGTTTAGCACCAGATTTGTATCATATTCACCACAGTTCTGCCAAAAAGTTCTAACCATACTGCAAAACTTATCATCACTTAACCAGGAACTATTGAATTTGAAGGGAGAAGAAAAACTGTGTCCATATTCTTCCAGCTGAAGAACAATAGGCCAATGGTCTGAGAATTTAGTGTCAAATACCCATGAACGGTGCTTTTGAAAAGGACCCAATAGCTCAGCCTTGACAAGAAATCGATCCAACCTCTTATGAACTCCATCAATACCAGACCTACCATTAGACCAAGTAGGAAACAGTTTATGTGGCACCACATCAATAAAATCTGCATCCGCTAATAACTTGTTAAAGAACTCTGCTAAATCATCCAGCCTGGCTGAAGAAACCCAATTTTTGGATACATTACAGGTAAAATTCAAGTCTACTGCAATGATCAAATCAACTAAATTCAGAAGACCAGAATCAAGAAGAGATTCCCAATACCTCTGTCTCTCCCTATAGGGGGCGTAGCAATTAAGGATGGAGAGTGTTTGGTGTAAACCACAGAAAGACCCTTTAAGCAAAATGCCCCAAGGAGTATCAAAGACCTTGAAATCAAACAATGCAGGATTCCAAGCAACAACAAGTCCCCCTGACATACCACAAGAACTGACAACAGCAACTTCCCAATTGGGAAGAATCTTACAAAGTTTAGAGATAGCAACAGAGTCATCACACATAGTTTCCTGTATCAGCACAATAGCAGGGCTAGTAGCTTTAAACAGATTGGATAAGGCCTGAGCCCGGGATACCTTACCCAATCCATGCACATTAAGGGAAAGAACAGACATTAAGAAACACCCAAAGAGGGGGACATCGCTCTAATCCCCAAGGAATTTACATTGTCACCCCCACCCACATCTTCCAATCTTTTCGAAACAAGAGTGTAAGAGTCTAAACCCAGATGCATAGCATTGTCCAAATTCTTTTTTTTCCCCCTACCTCGTCGGATGGTAACATTCTGAAAGTTCAGAGAATGTAAGGGTTTGGCCAACGAACCACTACCCGAGTTTTTTGAGAAAGTAGGTAAGGGAGGAAATTCCTCCCCCTTCTCTGAGAGGAGATAGCCACTTTCTGCTAGAATAGAATTGTCAACAGCAGTGAAAGCACCAGTAGAGATATCTGGAGGGATAAGAACAACATCATATTCAAGCTTAGAATCAACACCCACATCCAACAGAAATCCCGAAGGAATGCAATCAGGGTTTGAAGAACCAGCACCAATATCAGAGCAAAAAACAGAATCCTCACCAACTCTGCTAGGGTTTGATGGGCCTACACCCTCAAGCAGCCAGAGAAGATGGGGAGAAGTTGAAACTAAATCAGCGGCTTCTGTCTCCAGATCACAAAACAAATTGCAGCCAACCGTAGGAATGGGAGGATCTGACTCATACTTATCTAGCAGTAAACCCGTAACAAGATCATGCCGCATCTTAATTTCACCTTTTGAAATTCTATTTGACGAGACTTTTTCATAGTTTTCAATGAAAGCTAATTCATCATAGGATAAAGCTGGGAAAGGGTCAGGAGTTCTATCACCAAACTTAACCGAATCCGTAGAAGAATTATTGAGTAGTCCAAATTTAGGGGAGGAGTGTCTAGATGACGAAGAGACCACAAAATGATTCCAGCTCAAAGGGAAAGATGCCTGAACATGCCTGACTTTGTGATAGGCAAAACACCTGAAAGGGATTTTGAAGAAATCGAGGGTTTGCCTCCAAACCCTACTGCCCCACACAATTTCCACTTCGGTAGGCAAGCCAAGTCGCATATCTATTTCTACCATAACCTTGGCATATCGACGGTCCATACTGAACGGATTTTGCTTATCAAGTATGACAAACCTCCCCACCGCGTTCACCAAACCAATAATGACATCTTCAGACCAAAGCTCAATGGGCAAGCCCGGGATAAGCATCCACAGGTGCCTAATGGCTTGAAATTCTTTAAGAGGATCAAAGTTAATGTGCCAGCATTTCAGAAATAGTGATCCCTTCTTAAATTACCAGAAAACTGAGAGAATATTGTCAAGATGAACCATCTCAGAAAATGTAAACAAGATCCAATGATTCATTAAGAGGTTAATATGCGGAGCCATACTAGTTATCGAAACCCAGAACTTGTTAACCCATTCAATAATTTCCAATTTGCTTCCTGAAGTAAACTCCAATCAACCCACTAGAGCCTTCTCAGCAAGTTGCCCTATTCTTTCCAGGTTGAAGTTAGAGTCGATGTCGAATCTGGCTACAGAAGCCCTAACCTTCACTGTTTTCAGAAGCCGACGGTTTATAGCCTTCACACCACGAAGGTTGCTGTTTCTTGAAGCATCAGCTGCAGCACCTCTAGATTGTGCTCGCAACACAGGAGAAGTAGACAGGAAAGAATGAGTCTGGACAGGGAAAGTCCTATCCATGATGGGGAGAAACCGAACCAAGAGGAATACACCGCCATCTATCGAAGGAGTCTGACAACCTTCAGACCGCTGCATCGCCAGCTGCCAAAACGCAGTTCAATAACACCAACTGCCAACAGGGAAAGTACTGCTAAAAAAAACCCCCATGAAAAGCCAAGAAAAAATGAAACCCACTAAAATGAAGAACAGCCAAAAGCAGGCCAAAACAAAAGCCAAAGATAGAACCAAGCACCCCCACAAGAAAAACTGAAAAATCAAGTTAAAAAGAACGAATGGTAGGTTGCGACGTATGCGATAACTTCCCACGTTTTTTATACTTGGCTGGTACTGGGCTGATTCAGAGAATCAACTTGACTCCAAGTCGTCACGAACCCACACAAACATCTGATCAACCATCATTTACAGTAAAATCCTGTAAAAAAGCTAAAAAACCCTCCTCTGAACTCTCACTGATATGGCATTTAACTTACTAAAATAATGACTAAGAAAAGTGAAATGTTTTTACAATGCGGAGAGAATGAGAGTTTTGTGAAGACATGTATAAAATATGAAAAAATATATAATATATATTAATTTAGTTAAATATTTAAAAATAAAATTATATATATATAAGAGTGATTAATGTGTTTATTGTGCATTAACAATAAGGACCTTCTTCTTTTAGACACCTCGTTCTTGAATACTTTTATTATAGTTTCTTTGTCATAATTTTACCCATGTGATTATGTTCCATAAATATGATGTTTAGAGTTTTGAGAGAATTCCCTTTTCTCATTTTCTCTTTGGCCTCATTAACTTTTTGGATTCTCAATTTCAAGCAAGTAATTTGATTAATTCTTTTAATTTGGCCTCTAGTTAATTGGAAATACTTTATTTCATGTTTGCCATGTTCCCAAATCCTTTTGGGCATTTATTTATGGGGATCCACTTGGTTAATTCTTTATCATACCCTTTTTAGTTTTGGTTTGTTGTGTGCTCTATTGGTTTTCCCTATCATATTGTGTTTATCTCCCATGTTCTATGGATTGAAAAGGTCTTTTCCTAGAAATACCCATAAGCATGTACATGGAAATAATGATTTTTCAATGAAAGCTTATGGATTGTTTTGAATGAAAAAAAAACACTTTGTCAAAGGACAAGTCTAGTCTATTTAAGTTGCCTCTCTCCTCTCTATTAATAAATATTCAATCTTACCTTCTAATACATTGTTCCTCTTTCAAATTAGTGTCAAATTTGTGATCTAGTTATCTTGCACTCTCTTTCTGGTGCCCTTAGACTATTTAGATATATAGTCTCCTTCAACTCTTCAATGCATGGGAAATGGTTGGGAGATTTCTCACTAGGTTAGATAATATTCAATAACTTTGTGTCTTCCTTGTTAGATTTTTGGTTTCTCCAAGGTGTATTTACCTTTATTTCATCCTCATATCTCTGTCTACCAACATCGCCACCTTAGGAGGTTGCAACATAGTTTATGAGTGAGAAAAATATCTTCTAAGCAAGGAAAATTTGGAAATATTCCTGAATTTAGTGATTAACATTTTATATGTCATTGATTATTTGAATATTGAGTTTTCATTTATTATATTTGGAGATAATATATTCAAATTTGTTTTGCAAGGGCATCTCAATGCAACCATGTACATTAAGTAGGGCTTATCTAGGATGCATAGTTTCGTGTTCCTTCTTTCACTTCAATTCTCTTGAATAAATTTATGCAACTATACGACAAGGAGATCTTTAGAGAAAATAACCCTATCTTTATTTCCTTTATCTTGTTAATTAATTTTTTTCATTTGATCAGTCTTGTTCAATACTTAACATAACTCATTATTAGAGTATTCTCTTTCCTTGCACCATTTGGTGATCTTATTGAATCACGCACCTATAGGAGGGAGGTTTTGTTTCCTTTCCATTGTTTAATTTAATAATATTTAATTTCCCAAATTTATTTTGGTGTTTTTGTTTCCGAGATATCAATCAAACTCAACTTTTCACACAATCCACCCCTTAAAGGACTACAAGTGTATTTCATGTTGCCACACAAAAGACTTTAAAAAAATCTAGTTCTATTAGCAAGCATTTTGCATCCATCATTAGCACAGACGTTTCACACATGTTTTAACCTTAATCAAAGAGCTTCGGAGATTGTTCATTGGTGTATGACCCCTACATTGACATCAATCTATGAGAGGTATAGTGTACACTTCGAATGCTTTAATGTTTAAAATTTTAAATTTAACCACGCTAATCTATTTCATTAATCACACTATATATAATGGCATCCACTTATGATCCCTACATCGACATTAATTCATGAGAATTTTTAGAGAACACATGGCTCCGTGGATTCTTTAAACAACACCAACATTATATTCATATTTTAGTTCTTTATTTCTAGGTGTATAGAACTAAATGCTCCAATGCCACCTAAAACTTAAAACCATAAGTTGAATAGTTTGAGAGTATATATCTTTTAGTAACAAGGGTTTCTACCAAAGTAAATTATCTAACATAGGATTCAAGCACTAGGTTGAAATATATGGGATTGTGAGAACCCTCCCATACTATAAAATCAGAGTGCAAAGGTTTTGTTAGGGACCTCTCTATCATGTCCCCATTTTTTTCCTAAGAATCATATGATAAAATTGGCTAGGAAAAAATAATTTATTGGTGGCTAAATTTAATATTGCCTAAAGAAAACTATCCAAAGTCCAAAAATTAAATATTAATGGGATAATAAGCCACATGGATAAAATAATATTCCCAATTTGAGTTATAGGAGAAATAAGGGTGAAATTGGGAATCAATAATCATTGGGGATTTGCACAAGTAAAATTAAATAAAATGCCAAATAGTATTTATTTGTGCAATGGAAGATGTGGAAAAACTTGAGAAGATCAAATGTGGACAAACTTTGAGGAGAAAATGAAGATAAGGCAAAATATTGAATATTTCCACTAGTCAAGTTAATGGGGTTCCCTAAAAAGGGGAAATGTGGTATTAGACAAATTAAACCACTTTTGGAGCATTAATGACCATCACATGGTAGATTGGGACCCCGTCCACACTACTACAAAAGGAAATTCGAATTGGACCCTCCTAACAAAAGTTATTGAAGAAAAAGGGCCAAACTAGTTTGATAAAAGCCATCTCCACGCATGAGCATAGAAAAAGGAAAATTTGGGTCAAAGGTGGTTTTGGAACGTGGTATCTCTCATCATATGGTTTTCACCCATGGTATTGAAAACATCTCAAGCTATAAAAGAGACAGAGGCGCAAGGATAAAGGCATCATGTATTTGGATATTGTATGCAAGGAATGCTCTGAGCTTCCTAGTCTTGGGTTATGCTTCCCTTGACAATAGTTGGGTGATGCCCCCCTTCTGCATATAGTAGCCAAGGCATTGATGAAGTCGATTTGAGCACCCTTCTCTTCTGATAATGTTGTAGCAAAGATATTTTTATTTTATTTTTATTTCATGTAGGTGTATTCAGGTTCGAGCTTCATCATGGTGCCATTGTATTGAGTAGAGGAATTTGGTCCATTATTCTCTTCTATCTATTCTCTCTCTCTTGCTCTATATTATATGATGTGTTATATTTCCTGCTCTTAGCACGACCCTAGTGATGTACATGGCCCACTCTGGCTCCTTCTAATAATAAGAAGCTCCATTTGGTTCCTCTTGTGTCTCTTTATTTCCTATTGTGTCCAAAAGCTAGTAAAAGGACCTAGACTGCATATGCTAGTGTATGCAGGCAGCCTTGGAGTAGAATTCAGCGGTAGATGATTTCAAAACATAAATGGTCCCAGTACGTTGTGTAGTGGATTCTTGAGCTAGTGAATCCCCAAGTGTTCTCTTCCATCTCTCTCTATTTTAATGTGCCCAATTTCATGTCTAAATTGTTAATTCTTGGAAATTAGCTAATTAAATGACAAATGTGTTTCCATACCCCTATCTAATGCTTGCATCTAATAATTGACATATGTATTTTCCTGTACATTCCACTCTTACAAAAAATCTTGATCCTCTTGTGCCATTTGGAAGGCTAGCAACACACACACTCTCTCTCCTCATCCTTGCTACCCTATCTCACTCCCAAATCACCCAAACACACCCTTGTCACTTATTGAGCATTCATGTACCTTTACATAGTCCAAATACAGCCATACCCTGAATAAAACCCCATCCACCCCTTCATATCCTTCCCCTTTCCTTGTTTCTTCCCTACCCTTGCTCTTTCACTAGCCAAATCTGACTAGTTTTGGAATTTCAATAAAAAAGGTGACTTACGCTCATCCAATATTAAATATGAGACAGAATATGAAAACTAGATAGAAAATTGGTCCATATACAACCTTCATATCTGAAATTTGGTCCCATTTGACCTAGTTAAAATCGGGTTGAACACAAGGAAACTGCACAGTCCCAAACTGCTAAATTCCACTCCCAGAGCCCCAAACAGCCAAATCGACCTTTGCATTTTTTTGCAGATATTCCTATTACATACCCTGACATTACAGAGACTAGAGATCCCTTCCATAACCCTTCCTTAAATTCTAGATTCTCCTACCCTTTTGAAACCCCATTTCTAGCCTATCCTTTGCCCCTTTGAGTTAGTGTTTTTTCCTTGCAACCCAGAAATGGACCAATAATCTTTCTACAATTTATATCAGAGTTGTAGCATCAGATCAAAGTAATTATTTCAGATATTTTGAGTTGGTGTTTCAGGCCATCCTTGGTTTGGACCATCATAGTGGTATCCGAGCACTTTCCTCTACTCCTGTGGAAAGTTGAAGAAGAATTGTAGCCATGCCTTACTATGATGAGAAGTATGAGAAACATTGACATTATCAACACTATTTGTACTATGATGAGCAGTATGAGGAATATTGCAGACAGTATGAGGACGATATCAATTCATCTTGTCGGTGCATATACAGGCATGTGGATCATTCTTATGATCCTATGTATTATGATGACATGAGGCCTTGCTCTTCAAGGTCTCAATTTGCTTATACTCATGTGAAGCCCAAAAAACCTTTTGGATACCTCTTTGCATACCTTGCATTGAGAGAGGGTATTCAAAAGCACTTATCTTTCCAAGAGTATTGCACTAAAGAGATCCAAATATTATTTTGTTACCCCTATTGTAGAGAAAGCAAAGAGAGGATTCCACAAATGGTGGATAAGGTGTGCAGAGAAGTTCCTAGATGGTTGCCACCAAAAGATTCCAAAGTTGACGAGAAGGATGTGGTTTCACTCCCAAATCCATCCACAGTCAAGGAGAAGAACGAAGAGCCACCTAGTACTTTAGTTAGACAAGCAAAGGAAGAAGAAGAATAAAAAGAGGAAGATCCCAAAGAGATCAACAAGAAGACAAAAGCACATGTGCCTAGGAAGTAGTGCATGAAGAAGCATGTTGTGCTAGCTTGCACAAGGAGGAAAAGAACCATTGAAGATCATCTGGAGATACATTCTATTGTGGACTTAGATCTGAGAGCATCTACTAATGAATGCTATGATGAAATACCTACTGATGGGTTTCATGATGAGGTACCTATTGATGGGTGCCTAGGTTCCATGGATACATCTACTTGTGGATGTCCATCTTTATATGTGGGTGACATATAGATCACATTTGATGAGGCCCAGGACCCACAGGTTCCAGGATCAATCTCACCATCACCACTTGAGCTTCATGAGGTTGATCCCCTATTTGATGGAGTTGATGCATCCACATATTTGGTGGATACTTGTTGTAGAGAGTTGGTTCATCCTTCCTCACTCTACACATTTGAGGGTGAGGATTGGATGAAGGGTTTCTTCTTGGTTCCTGAGGAGGAAGAAGAGGCTCCTACATTCACTCCAGTTGATCTGATTGCACCATTCTCTTCCCAGCACCAGTTGAGGCATCCTATGCCTATATTTGATGCCTCCATGTATAGAAGTGCATTGGATTTATGCCTATCTTCATAGAGTGGATCATATGATCGATGTTTACACCCTTTGACCATTGGTAGAGAGTTGAGCCATTGGATGTATCCACTTGGATCCTTTGGTGTAAGTGTCTTTTAGGGTATTTTTTAAGGGTTCTAAAAGTATACCTAAGTATAGTATTCTAGGCAATTATTTTAGATTCAAAAAATCATTTATATAGATAGGCAGGCGAATATTAAATATGAAACATACAATTTACTACTAAAATATGTAAATTTTGGTGAATATTATAACAAAAAAACATATTTCATGTAAGTATAGGCAATATTGGAGAGTAAAAATGACCAATTAGCGAATTTATTTTTTGAAAAAAAGTCCAAAAAATAGCCAATTGGCGAAATTTCGCCCTTAAAAATTACCCTGGTGTCTTTCCATTCCCTAGTTGGATGAGGAGGCACATGTTTTTATTTCCTGCTTGCATTCTTGGAGATGTCTTTGATGTATCATTTTCTTGTGAGTAGCAAGGGCATCCTTATTTGTTGGATGATGCCTAGCTTTCTTGTGGTTGGACATGGGATTTTCACCCTTGTCACTTGAGCTTCATTGATGTCATATTTGATTCTTGTGTGCATTGGGAACATAAGAACATTCCTATGAGTTTTGGGAGACTTATGTGGATTCAGCCTCACCTTGAGGAGATGTATGTTGAGATGGAGAGTCTCTCTTTGATTCATCCCTATAGTATTGAGTTGCATTCTTTTTGGGAGAGTTGTATAGAGCCCTTGTTTTTCATTTAGAGTAACAAAATTCCATGGTGTTGTGACTTTTACATTTATGATGATGATGTATCTCTCCTTGTGATTTTGGACTTTGGGGCCATGCACACTAGACGGTGGGATCTTGGTATTCCATGGGATTACAGTTTTCCATCATTGAAACTGCCACTTGGGAATGCATATCTGAGATAGTGGGATCCAGGGATACTTTGGTTATTATTGCAGCATATACATCCATTTTTATTTGATGTCACTTTTATTCATTGATGTACTTCTTTGAGCCACCTCAAGGCTCAATGTTCTTTTGGCTCCTTACTTGAGGGGAGAATTCCTTCATCCATTGTTTGGGTGAAAGACCACATGATAGCATTACTTGACACCTCGCAAACCTCCTTGGAGCAACATTATAGGACATCGGACCCTCACCTATGTGATTGGAGCATATCTGATTGGTTACGTGGTTCTTGTGTACATTTGGCACATGATGGTATACTTGCTTGGATGAGCCGCATTGATACTCATGCCTACTTTTGTGATGGCACATTGTTGTATCTCCCTATGTTTCATGATGATCTTGTTATATTCCATGATGACATATCTTTGTATCATGATATATCTATGATGTATTGGAGAATGCACAGTAGAAATTGGGATCTTGGTATCTCTCCCCATGATGTATTTATTTGTATCACTCTCTTTGATGATGTGTTTTGGGGGATATTTTGCATCCCACACTTTGTATATTTTCTTGTATTAGCACTACTCATTGATAGAGTGTGCAAGCATTGGGGTATTGGAATCCCACATGATGATTCCCTTGTATGTACACCATGTATTGATGGGATGCGCAAGCATTGGGACCTTGGCATCCCATACTTACTAGTTTTTATCTTGTTGACAGTGTGCACTAGAAGAGTGCACAAAGCAGTGGGACCCATGCATTGTTGATCATTGGCACGTCATTGGGAGCACAGGTTGGTTGGATGGCTTAAGGAAGCAAGCCCCTTCTCTTTTCCAAGAGTTCATCTTTGTAGCAAATGGTGATAGTTTCGTACATGGGAAACACATTTTTGGATGGGATTATGGTTTTCTTGTAGGGTGTACTATGAGCTTCCATGTGACTCTTATGAATTGCATGAGAGGATGTATTTGGAACCTTATATTTCTGAGGATCACTTGGGATCGTGGTATATGTACTTAGTTTCACACTGAGTGCATGGTATGATGGTGGTGCAAATGGAGCTATGCTTTGAGAAGATGTCTCAAGGTATAGTTAAGGTACTTCATAGATGTAGTTGGGAACACTTCTAGGATCACATGGTGGTGACTTGGCTCATCACTAACGTTGTCTCCTTGGAGGATTGATGATGATGTCTTCATATCAATTGGTTTGCAGAAGCATGCATTGGTTGCATGTACATGTTCACTACCATGCAGTTGTTGACAGAGACCCATGATCATATGAGATCCAGTTGTGGCACATGGAGTTTAGTTTGGCATTTCTTCCATGTTTTCATTGCTTGAGGACAAGCAATATTGGGAGGGGAGGATTTTCATGTACCCAAATTTTTTTGTAAGGATCATATGATAAAATTGGCTAGGAAAAAATAATTTATTAGTGGCTAAAGTTAATATTTCCTAAAGAAAACTATCCAAAGTCCATAAATTAAATATTAATTGGATAATAGGCCACATTGAGAAAATAATATTCCCAGTCTGAGTTATAGGAGAAATAAGGGTGAAATTGGGAATAAATAATCATTGGGGATTTGCACAAGTAAAATTAAATAAAATGTCAAATAATATTTATTTGTGTAGTGGAAGATGTGGAAAAACTTCAAAAGATAAAATGTGGACAAACTTTGTAGAGAAAATGAAGATAAGGAAAAATATTGAATATTTGCACAAGTTAGTGGGGTTCCCTAAAAAGAGGGAAATGTGGTATTAGGAAAATTACACCACTTTTAGAGCATTAATGACCATCACATGGTAGATTGGGACCCCGTCCACACTACTACAAAAGGAAATTCAAATTGGACCCTCCTAACAAAAGTTATCGAAGAAAAAGGGCCAAACTAGTTTGATAAAAGCCATGTCCACACATGAACATAGAAAAAGGAAAATTTGGGTCAAAGGTGGTTTTCACACGTGGTATCTATCATCATATGGTTTTCACCCATGGTATTGAAGACATCTCAAGATATAAAAGAGACAGAGGCACAAGGAGAAATGCATCATGTATTTGGATATTGTATGTGAGGAATGCTATGAGCTTCCTAGTCTTGGGTGATGCTCCCTTTGACTACAGTTGGGTGATGGCCCCCTTCTGCATATAGCATACAAGGAACTAGTGAAGTGGATTTGAGCACCCTGCTCTTCTCAGAGTGTTGCAGCATAGATATTTTTATTTTATTTTTATTTCATGCAGGTGTATTCGGGTTCGAGCGTCATCATGGTGCCATTGTATTGAGTAGAGGAATTTGGTCCATTATTCTCTTATATCTATTCTCTCTCTCTCTTGCTCTATATTATATGATGTGCTATCATTGTTTCTCTTAGCAAAACCATAGTGATGTACATGGCCCATCATGGCCCCTTCTAATAATAAGAAGCTCCATTTGGTTCATCTTGTGTCTCTTTATTGCCTATTGTGTCCAAAAGCTGGTAAAAGGACCTAGACTGCATATGATGGTGTACCCAGGTAGCCTTGGAGTAGAATTGAGTGGTAGATTATTTTGAAACACAAATGGTCCTAGTACGTTGTGTAGTGGATTCTTGAGCTAGTGAAGCCCTACGTGTTCTCTTCCATCTCTCTCTATTTTAATGTGCCCAATTGCATGTCTAAAATTGTTAATTCTTGGAAATTATCTAATTAAATGACAAATGTGTTTCCATACCCCTGTCTAATGCTTGCATATAATCATTGAAATATGTATTTACCTATACATGCTGCTCTTACATAAAATTGTGATCCTATTGTGCCATTTGGAAGGCTAGCAACACACTCTCTCTCTGCTCACCCTTGCTACCCTATCTCACTCCCAAATCAACCAAATGCACCCCTGTCACTTCCTGATCATTCTTGTACCTTTAAACAGTCCACCAAAATCCATACCCTGCAGAAAAACCCATCCACCCCTTTTTATCCTTCCCCTTTCCTTATTTCTCCACTACCCTTGCTCTTTCACTAGCCAAATTTGACTATTTTTGGCATTTTGATAAAAAAGATGACTTTTGCTCATCCAATTGAAAATATGAGACCAAATATGGAAACTAGACAGAAAATTGGTCCATATTCAACCTTGATATTGGAAATTTGGGACCGTTTGTCCTGGTTAATATCGGGTTGAATACAAGGCAACTGCACAGTCCCAAACTGCTGAATTCCACTCTCAGAGCCCCAAACAGCCAAATCGAACTCTGCAGTTTTTTGCATACATTTCTGTTACAGAACCTGACATTCTAGAGACAAGATACCCCTTCCCTAACTTCTAGAGTGTCCTACCCTTCCTAAACCCCATTTCTAACCTCTCCTTTGTTCCTTTGAGTTAGTTTGTTTTCCTTGAAACCCAGAAGTGGACCAATAAGCCTATTGCAATTTATATCAAAGTTGTAGCATCAGACCTAAGGCATTATTTTAGAGATTTTGAGTTGGTGTTTCGAGCCATCCCTAGTTTGGACCATCACACTCTCTTGTAGGGGAACATTTTCGTCAAATCTTAATACAATAGTTGTAGATGTCAATATGTTTTGGTAAGCCAACTATTGGAATATCCAAGCCATTTTATAGATAAATCCAACTCAAAACCATACTTCCACTGAGCCTATTTCTCATTCTTCAACTCTTTCAGCTAAATATATGTTCAGTGTATTCCAAAATTGTCTTGATACTATGTTGAACAACACCATGAAGACAACAAAGATATCATTTATGAAATTTAGATTCAATGTCATGGAAAAATATATGTTAATGCTATTATGGGGAGGGAACACACCTTTTTTATATTCCATCTAATCCCAAATCATATTATGAGTTACAAACCTTACTCTAGTTTACCCTAAAGGAATCTAGGGAATGAAGGATTCCCAAAGATAGCACTCTCGAACAAGGTTGGGGATTGAAGGTTCATGAAGATGGAAATTTGGAAGGAGGATAGGGAACAAAGGATTCCCAAAGAAAAAAACTCTGAAAAGAGGCAGGAATGAAGGATCCCCAAGGACAACACTCTTAAAGGAGGCTAAGGAATGAACAGTTCCCAAGGAAGATATTCCTTTATGAGGTTAGGGGACGAAGGATTCCCAAATATGGAAATTCGGAAGGAGACAAAGGAACAAATGATTCCCAAATATGGCACTCTGAAAGGAGGTGAGGGAATTAAAAATTCCCAAGTAATGCACTCCTGAAGGACTCCATGGAACAAAAGATTCTCAAATATGGCACTCCAAAAGGTTTATAGGGAATGGAGGCTTCCCAATTATGGCACTATGAAAGGAGGTCAAGGAACAAAGGATTCCCAAATATGACACTCCTGAAGGAGGGAAAGGAATGAAGGATTACCTTCAAAGATGGCACTTCAATAGAAGGATAGGGAATAAAGGATTCTCAAGGATGATACTCTTGGAGGAGGCCGTGGTATGAAGGAATCCCAAATATGACACTCTGAAAGGAAGACAAGGAATGAAGGATTCCCAAAAATGTCACTTTGGAAGGAGTCTAGAGAATGAAAATTTCACAGGGTTGAAACTATTAAATGAGGATAGAGAATGAAGGCTTCCCAAATATGGCACTTTGGAAGAAGAATAGGGAATGAAGGATTCCAAAATATGGCACTCTTGAAGGAAGCCAAGGAATGAAGAATTGATAAATATTAAACTTTGAAAGGAAATTAGTGAATGAAGGATTCGCAAGGATATCACTGTTGAAGGATGTCAGGGAATGAAGAGCTCCAATTATGACACTTATAAAGGAGGCCAAGGAATGAATGCTTTTGGAAGATTGTACTCCAAAAGAAGGCCAGAGAATGAAGGATTCCAAAACATGGCACTCTAGAAGGAGGCTAGGTAATGAAGGATTCCCAAATATGGCACTCTGTAGGGAGGACATGGAATGAGTATTCCTAAATATGGAAATATGTAAGGAGGAATGAAGGATTTCCAAATATGGCACTCCATAAGGAGGACAATTAATGAAGGATTCTGAAATATGGAACTCTATAAGGAGCCTAGGGAACGAAGGATTACCAAATATGGAACTTTAGAAGGAGGCTAGGAAATTGAGGACTCCAAAATATGGAATTCCAAAGTTGGCAAGGGAACAAAGGATTCCCAAGGAGACACCCTTGAAGGAGGACAAGGAACAAAGGGTTCCCAAGGATGGAAATTTTGAAGGAGGCTAGGGAATAAAGACTTCCCAAATATGGCACTTTGGAAGGACGGTAGGGAATGAAGGATTCCAAAACCGACACTTTGGAAGGAAGCCAAGGAATTGAGGATTCCCAAGGAAGGAACTCCTTCAGGAGGCCATGGGATAAAGGATTCAAAAATAAAACACTCCTAAAGGAGGTTAGGAAATGAAGGATTTCCAAATATTATACTCCTAAAGGAATCTAGGGAACAAAGGATTCCCGGAGAGAAAAATTTGAAAGGAGGATAGGGAATGAAGGATTCCCAAATATGGAACTCCTAAAGGAGGCTAGAGAAAGAATAATTCGTGAAGACAACACTCTCAATGGAGGCCAGGGAATGAAAGACTCCCAAAGAAGGTACTTTGGAGGGAGGCTAATGAATGAAGGAATCCAAAAGATGGAACACCAGAAGGAGGCTAGGGAACAAAGGATTCCAAAAGATGGAACTCTGTAAGGATACTAGGAAATGAAGGATTCCCAGAGATGCCACTTTGGGGAAATAATGATTCCCAAAGATGGAACTCCCTAAGAAGGCCAGTGAATGAAGGATTAATAAATATGGAACTCTATAAGAAGTCTTAGGAATGAAGGATTCTTAAAATTGCACTCTGAAAGGAGGATAGGGAACGAAGGATTCCCAAATATGGCACTAAAAAAGGAGTCCAAGAAATGAAGGATTCACATAGATGACACTCTTGTAGGAGTCCAAGGAATGGAGGATTTCCAAAGATGATAGTCCATATGGAGGCCAGGGAATGAAGGATTCCTAAGGAAGGCACTCTAAAAGGAGGCAAAAGAAAAAATATTCGCAAAAATACCACTGCTAAAGGAGGCTAGGTCACATGTATTAGTGGGTAATCAAAGAGACGGAAGTTGAAGGGGCCTCCCCACATGAATCGTTGAATCTAGTTGGTAGATCATTTTGATTAGGCCATGTGGATTGTAATTGAATTATGTGTGGCGACATGGGACAAAATGAAGAATAACATGGTTTTGCATGATGTTGTATTTGATGCCTTATGGGACCAGGGTGGGCCATGGTATTTCCCCTAGCATTGTAATGTGAATATTAAGGGAAAGGTTGCTACCAAGTAACCAATATGAGGATCCAAAGGTAAAAAAGAAGGAAATTTAACAATGGACATCCACATAATAGGATCTTATATAGTGTATAATATTCCATGGGTGGTATAGAATCCATGGGAGGGGTTGATTCCATAAACTATTGGACAACGTCCTATATTGAGGAATTATAACAAAGCATGGAATTATGTTCCTTATAATCCCTATCAAGGTTAAGAGATGATCTTATTTGAGAGGGAACAATGATAACACCAATGGAGATGGAATCAAAGAGAGTATGGATTGAGTTATTAAGGCCTCTTGTATAGTCAATAGGAGAATCTAGAGAGAGGTTATCGCTAAGACTAGTGAAAGAAGTAATGGCATCATAGAATTATTCATGTTATATGAAGAGTGTGGTTGAGGATACATGGTTTCTTTTGAGAATTGGGTATGAAATATCTATGAATGTTCTCAAGGGTGAGTGAGTCCACATAGATTCTCGATTAAACGGTGGTAAAGAAGTAGTTTCAAAGCCATGGGTTTGCATTCAATGGAAGTGGGTTCTGCACCATTAATGGAGGTGAACATATAGTGCATGAACTCAATTGGAGGGGAAAAGATCAAATTTTGTCTTGTGCTGTATGTGATGGGGGATCATGATATGAGAGTTGATATATGGTGATGATGTGTCCCTCGTGGTAGAATATCATGATCCAAAGGAGTCAAGATACCATTGTATCCATGGCCTGGATGTAAGCACACCCTAAGAGGATGTTATATTCAATTGCACTAGTCATGATAACAAAATCGAATGTAACAGTCTTAACATCTAACTCAACGGGGACATTAGGAAAGATCCCTAAATGGAAACAAAGTCTACCATCAAAGATTGATAACTTGGTTTTTGATGGAATGAGAGGGAGAGAGCCTAGGTATTTCTATATTGAGTAGGACATAGTACATGAGGAAGCTCCATCATCTACAATGCATCAATGAATAATAAAGTTCTTAATAATGACCCATATTCGAAATGGGGTAGAAGATGGGAGACGATTCTGGGTAATCTTGTCCCAATCAAGGGTGATGGCCTATGCCAAATGTTGGCGACAATTTCTATTTTCCTTGTAAGAAGATGGTCTATTCAACATGGTGGAACTAGAGGTGGAAGGGGTTTCCCCTGGTCTATATGAATGGGTCTTGGACATGGAGTAGATTTGGTGGGAAAAGGTTTTGCACTTTTTAGGGGTAACCTACAGCGTTGAGGTTTGAGGAATATCAAATAGTGAAACAAGGGGTTCGAGTTGAAGGAATGGGTACTATGAGGTAGTAGGATGAGTACCATTGGGTTTATTTGATTATGTGTTCTCTAAATGCGGTGCTTGGATTATCTTTGGGGTGACATCAAGGAATAGATGGAGTGGGTGACCATAAGGCTTGCAAAGGAGGCAAGGGTAATTAGTCCAAGTAGGAGTGGTACACTTATGCTTGGTTCTACTCTAGTTTTTATAGGGATTAAATGTGTGCTTCTAACATTAATTATCTTGCCCCCATGCAATAGCCACTTATAGTGTGTGGTCTTGTTTTTACTCCCTCTGAGTGGTGGATGCGCATAATGACTCTGATGGGGGAGCCTAATTTTGTATCATTTGGGAAGAAGAATATGGTGTAGTTTTATCATGTGGGAAAACAAATTGTGTTTCCTAGTGTCATATGTAAGAACCATTGTAGGCTAGGGTTCAAGCGACAATATCCCAATTTTGTTTTCCATTATG
Source organism: Larix kaempferi (assembly GCA_027924585.1). Taxonomy (NCBI): domain Eukaryota; kingdom Viridiplantae; phylum Streptophyta; class Pinopsida; order Pinales; family Pinaceae; genus Larix; species Larix kaempferi. The sequence continues at coordinate 17,340,039 of BSBM01000070.1, forward strand.
TCTCCAAAACTCATGTTTTGAAGGGAAAAATGTTCAAGTAGTGGACTATGTGCACAATTGAAGTAAGCAGACAAAACAATCAATCACTTCCTCTAAAATAAAAGCCACTACCCTACAAAAACCATTATCTCCCATTAAATTTTTTTTTATCTAAATGTTTCTCAATTAAATAGTCCTAATATCCACCACAAGAAACAAGAATATTAATTGAAAGAAGCACTCCCAAACATTCACTGGAAGTGGGAAATGAAGTCCTCTTTGGGGAGTGAGTGAAGTTACAAGAAATAGTTATAATTGTAAGACACTAGGTGATGAAATCCTAGTAGTTGACAAAAATCTACTTTAGGTGCCCCCTCACTTGCAATAATGTAATGTCCCGATTTTGACCCCATTGCATTAAAATGTACATGATGTAATATTGTTATTAAATCGTGGTGAGGAGATCAAGGCCAAGGCCCTGCCATCGATTTATTGATGCATATGGTTTACATGCTAGCTAGGCACATTGGAATTTCAAATATCATGTAAATATGCATTTTAATAAAATACCCACAAATAGCTATGCAATGCAACAAGAAAGAGATGGGGGCATGATTTTTCAAGGAGTTGGGAGGGAAAACATTCAAACCCTTGAGACAATCAAGTCAAGCCAAATGTCAATGAGAAAACCCATAAAACCCTCAACTACCCATGTTGACTTTTGTACCCAATCATTCATTTATCCCAAGAGTTGGTTGAGGTAGTTAATGCCTTGGGGAATGGGAGGTATGGTTGTCCAAGTTCGAGTATGGGAAAGCCACCTTGCATGGAAAAATGTGTTTTTCTCTTTGGGCAAGAAAAGAGCCATGAATTGCTCCCCAAGTCATTACCAATGAACCAGGTTTCTCTCCCTCACGAGTTTGGAGCTACCTGGGCGTTTTCCAGCCATGTTCTTCTAGTTTTTCTTTGTTTTCTCAGCTAGGAGAAGGGCATCTTTGTGTTATATACCAGTGGAGAAGAAGGGGAATCGAATTGGGGTTCCATTGAGACCTTTTTTACTATTGAATGCTTATATATCTGTGGGAGAAATCATTTTCTTCCCTGTGGTCGAATTTTCCCTCTCCCAATCCGTTGTTGGGGTGCCCACGATTTGGGGAAAGACCCATGGCCATCTTGTTTGTAAATCCCATTGTTAAACTTGTGTATCCATGCCCAATGATTGTGCTTTCTTTGTGAGAAAAGAATATGTTGGGGTGTGGGTTATGGGTATCTATTGCTTTGGCTGTGCATGAGCTTGAATGTCCCTGTTTCCTTGTAAGAATCATGCCCAGCTCGAGGGTGGCAGTTGTGTTGAGAGAATTAATGAACACAGTTGACCTATGGTTGGGTGGAACGTTGCAGTGACATAGCTAGTTGCTTGGGACAATTGCGAAATGAAGATAAGTATCTGATGTGTATTTACTTCTGCAATGTTTAATTTGAGGATTATTTTGATATGTTGGATGAGCATGAATTGTGTGTGGATGATGTTTTAATTCCGCTGTGCATGCTTCCTTGATTTGCATATGCACACTTTTGTTTTTAATTGCATGAATCTAATGAATGGGCTAAGTTTATGTAAAAGCCCAGATATTGGTATCATGTTCCCTTCCTTGCATTAGGTCCACGGGAGGGGACCTGACAAATGACCACCTTCGTTAAGAGCCCTAATAGAATGGTTACTAGGATTATACCTTCTTCTCGAACATGTATGACATTTTTTTTTCACCTTCGACTAAAATCCATGATCCAAGGTATCTTCAATAGTCAAATAGTAAGGTGACCCAAACATATCTCTAGTCATGGTCTTGGCATGTACCACCCCAAAACCATTAAATATGCCATAACCATGGCCATTAAAAAGTATTTTAGCTCCCTAGATTGGAAAAAAATATTTTTTAGATGTATAGTAGATGTGAAAAATTGTTTGGGTGCATATTCCCATAGCCTTAACCTAACTATAAATTATTTTTGCTCCCCAAGTGGGGTTAAATTTGTTAAGTTAATAAGGTTTTAATTTTGACTTTGGAGGCATGAACCAATCATAGTTTTGAGGTGTGATATGTGTGCAAATGGGAATGATCAACAAAAAAAATTACATGCAAAAAATAAATGCTCAATTGTAACTAAACAAAATGAAACGATGTTTGAGAATCTAGTGTAGCATTTAATGATTATGACAAGTTCACTCAAATCCTAGGGATTATAGTAAGCAAGTGTAATAACTAAAAATAAGTGATTTTAAGATAAAAGCAATAATGAATTTAACAGAGAGGTAGTTCTATTTGTCACTTGATAAATCATCATTTTAGATCCAATCTCCTACTGAACTCCTCTACTAAAGCTGAAATCACCACTTAATATGCAATCAAAATGAAATTAATAAAAAAGGAAGATCCCAAGGGGGAACATTTTCACATGCAAAAATTACAAGAAAGGAAAGGAACAACATAGACTAGTCTATGCAAGTCCTAAGGAACCCCAAATACAATTGACATAGAGTAGAAATTCACCACCAAACAGGAAAAACCCACTAGAAGGAGGGTAGCACACTTAGTGGGGGTGACATTTACGTAGGGCCATAGTAGAAACAAGTCCTAAAAAATGCGCTAGTACCAAAACAATGAAAATTGAGAGGTACTCTTGAGATTTTATCTACATAGAAACGTTTAGAAGTCAAGGAGTAGTCTTGAGGATCACTTGCAAGGAAGAAAAAGAACATGCAAAGGTATAAAGAAGGAAAAGTATATCATAAACACAAACATGAAGAAGAAATGGATCAATTCAAAGATTAAAATGTGGTTTTGAAAACCATCTACCATTTCTTCCAAGTGCCAAATCACATAACATGTTTCACACTTGTGGTTATTTCAAGACCAATAAGCAATGCTAATAGTCAGACCATTTGCACTCCAAAATGCATCTATGAGATTAATCATCAACCAATTTTAATTGTTAGATTAAGCAAGGGTGAAAATATTCAATCAAAATATTACATTCAAAACTTTAAAATTATAAAGGTTCAAGTGAAATAGAATATGGAAAATTTCATGCCACAACATTTGGCTTCAACTATGGAAAAATTCCCCCCCATGAAACATTCAAAATCATAGAATTGTGTATTTCTTATCTATTGGGAATATGGAGTCAGTTATTAATAGTATGGTCAGATAGCCCTCAAAAGATGCCCCACGTTCGAGTTTGACAATTTGTTGTGTATAACTTATCGTTTTCACTTATCTTGCATAGTTCTACAAATAACTATGTTTTACTATAGATAACTCTTTTTATTTTAATTATCATGTTTCAAACATAAATTCTGTTCACTCATTATTTTATGTAACACCTGTCAAAGATATTCCAAAATAATATGTATAAGTAAAAAAACTGCCAAGTTTTATCATCTTTTTGTTCATTACATTTGTGCTTGTGAAGGTTAATGATTTTGTTGGATAAGTTTTCCATAGTGAAAATAGGTTAGCAACATCCTCCAAATGAGAAAAAACCTCTTTTATTTTTTTGAACCCTAAAACCATAGGCTATCAAAAAGTAGAAAGGAATACCCAACGTATAATGATAAGCTCATTTCTCAACATGTTGATGAATTCGTAACAAGAATGATATTTCTAACTAGATACTATACATCTCAACATGATAAAAAGAATGAGCTAGATTATGGTAAATATAGCATACTCTAGAGTTTGATCAAGCAATTGGATAAAGTTTAAGCATGATGGCCAAATCTTGATTTTCTTAACATTTTTACTCAAAAGTAATGAATGATAAGATTCATTTACCAATAACATGATCTAAATGTGCCAATATAAAGCCAATATTGTGGAGAATCTAAAGATTGGGTAACATAATAAATATTCATTCAAGCAATTATATCATACCTTCTCGGCATTGCTATGCTTCCTATAAGAATCCATAGCCCCAATGGAGTTGCTTCAGTATCACATACCTTGCCACATTGTCAATGAGCATCCATAACCCCAACATAGATGTCTACATTTCTCATAATGTATCGAATTTCCTTTCACCATCCTTATCTTATTTGTTGATTTAAGCAATTCCATAAGGGGGGAATCAATCATGTTTTAAACATAAGGGGATGATAATTGTTAATTTTATGGGTAGGTGAAAAACCTTTGAGCAAATTTGGATGATCTATTTATGGATTTGGATTTCTAGCTATTTTCTATGATAAGATTACTAGAAATAACTTGTTTCAGCTAAAGTCCTAAGGATCAAGAATAGTCTTTTTAGAAATGTTCCTCTAATCTCATTAAGGAAATAAGTTGGTAGCATAGTTCTAAGTCAGGTATATCAACCCTATTTAAGAATTTTAAAACCACTGAGAAAAAGGCTTAGACTTCTAGTTTGGATTATCTTTTATCATTTTTCAAAGTTCTTAATACTAACAAAGTAGAAACTATCATCAAAATGAAACTAATCTAGAAAATAAATTTAAAACTTTGAAACTATTTACTAAAGAAGAAAAATAAAAATAAAAACGGTAAGAGTGAATATGTACAATGGTGATCCAATTGATGGACTCAATAAGTCATGACAGTAATATGGGATGTATTCCTCAAAATTTCAAAAATAGGTCTAGGTCATTATGTAGAGAGTGGAGTGGACATAGTACATATGGCGAGAGGAGTGGGACAGTCTAGATTCTAGCTTGAGTTTGAGGAGTATTTGGAGGTGGATGAGGTACTCTTTGTTCCAGGGTTGAAGTTTAACCAAATCTCAATCTCAACCTTGGAAGATGATGGGTATGAAGTATTGTTCAAGGGTGGACAGATATTCATCTATCCAGTGAGAATGCATTCAATTGAAGTAGTGTTGTTGGGTGATTAGAGGGGTAGGATGTATAGTCAGAGGACATCCTATGTTGGATGGATCTAGGTGGATAACAGGTTCTGAAACTGAGACAGATGGAAAGCGAGATTCTCCGAGGATTGAAGTGGCACCGGGTAGTCAATCCTTAGTTCAGAGAGAAGAGTGGGAAGCTCATTCTAATACTAGCATGAGGTTGAGATGGATTGAAATGACACAGCTAGAGGTTGCTCAGGAGTAGGAAGAGATATCTCGAAGCACTAGCGGTAGGCACGGGCCTTCAATTTGGAGTATAGGATTAGTAAAGGGACAAATTCTAGAGTTAGAGGGAGTTTCTATAGTAGATAGCATGAGGCTAGAGAATGATCTTGGTGGTGGACATGCCAAAAGGACCTCCCTTGCTAAGAGGGAGTGTTGAAAACGATAGCTCGGGATGTCCTTTCAAACAATGATGCCTGGTTTGAAAGGGACATTAAATATGTCTCTCTAGAAAAGTGACTTCATAATTTAATGTGACTTTATATTATAAAGTGTAAAAGTGTCATTTTATATTATTTTTGATGACTTAAATGTATTTAATGAGAAGTTAAATCCTAATTGTTAATGATGAGAGTGAATCTCATTCATTTGATCAAAAGTATTTTTGGAAGTTAGGGTTAGGTCATTGAATATGCAAATATAAAATATATATTTTTTAGAAGAGAGGGCATCATAGTCTTGTGTGAGAAACACAAGAGAGAGAGCATTCATGAGAACATTGAATGTGGAGTGAAGAGAGGAAGAGAATAAGGAAAAGAGAGAAGGGGTTCAAGATTACTTGAAGGCACAAATAACAAAGCAAATCTAAGGCACAATAACCAAGAAAGAGAGTAGTCTTCTTCAGTTCGTACAGTAGAGAGGAAACACGGTCATACAATTCAAATTTAACTGTCTGTATTGTGCAAAAGTTGACAGCCCATACCAGTTTATAATGCATAGCTTTCAATGTTGGAGATTGGCATTGAAACTGAGGAGTTTATTGTTGTTGGAAGGTTTAGAAAGGTTCATAGTGTACCTATAGATTAGTACGGAGCATTGTTTGGCACTGATTTCAAGGTGGGAAACTATACATGAATTGTACAACAATTCATCCTATCGTACAACAGTTGATGGGAACAAGTTTCAAGACTTTTCATTGGGTTGAGATAAGTATTTGTGTTTGAGTTTGTCATACAAGTTGAAATCTTGTAAATATTTTCCTGAGAAGAAATAATAAATCCTCTCTCTCACTCTTTCTCACTAGTCTTCCCCTTGGGGGGTTTTACAGGGTCATTGAACCAAATCTAAAAGTGTTCATTTTGTTTACTATTTGCTGATTATTATTGTTTTCTACTGTAAAATAGGCTTTGCACGTGTGTTTCAACTTTCTAGTTGCTTTGGAATTTGTGCATGAGAGCTGCATTTAATATTGGAACTTATTAAGACTAAAATAATTGTTAATGCCAATGTTAGATGGAATCCTTGAATGAGAAATTGAATGATTTTGTGAGAAAAATTTAACCACCCCATCAATAATAAGTAAACAACACTTACCTATAATTTTTCATTTGGTTTTGAAGATAGCCTTTTGCTAATCTACATCCTTCTCCATAGGTTCTCTTTAGCTTCAACAACAACCTCTAGAATAATATATTTTATTTAAGCTAACTTTTTGCACTTCAACTATGTTGTCTCCAAAAAATACCTTGTTGCACTTTCCTCTCCTTGAAATATGTATGCTCTTCCTTCTTTCTTTCTTCCAAAACTCAAATTATCCACACTCGTAAGCCCAATGCCCTTGTGCTCAACACTTTAGGAGTTACTCAACCTCACAAGTATTCATACTTTCCACTAAAGCTTTGACTTGTAACACCTTTATTTGTCTCCTCTACCTTTCTTCCACTTGTTTGTCCTCTTTCATACATGGTTCTACCTCTCTCTCATTCCTATGTCTAGGTAACATAGTTGTTTTCTTGATAGCTTCTCCTTAGTCTTCAAAGCAAACTCATATGCCTCTGTGACAAACCAAATTCTCACCATATTGAGCACATATTGAATAGAACATTCCACACTTTGTCCTAATTTAGTGGGAAATAGATAAACTCTTCGACATATTCATTCACACATTTATTTCTATCTCGGGTACTGTAGTTTCCTAAACATATTCTAGGAATAATCCACATACAAGAATTTTCCCTTCAACTTGGAAACCATGATGTCACAAGCCCTAATTTTCTCTTAGCCATGTTTCAACCTCTCCAATAGTATATTATCCCACCTTAGGGTTGCAATTCCCTTAGATTTGGTGCATGCAATCTTCAAAAGGGATCTTGGTTCAACTCAAATGAATAAAAAATCTTTGTTACCCAATCCAATCAATTCATTCTTTTAAGTTCAGGCTTCTTGAGTGGGTAGGGGTTTCCATCATTGATCTACCTCTCAAATATATCAAGTTACTTACAATTCTTTCCTCTAGTGTGGGATTCTTCAATTTCTCCCCTTAATAACTTTGGGTCCCTCCTCATAATTACTCACCTTTTCTCGAAGTTGTTTCCATGGCATATGTTTTAGCAAAGATATATTTCAACGACTCTATGATTTCATTAGAAACACCTCTTCATCATCCTCAACCCAAACCAATATTCCTAATCCTCTTCCATGTGTCATATTTTTGTTTGTGCAATGTTCCCTTACGATTTTACCAAACATTTTCCTTTTAGATAGAACTTTGGTTCCCCCCTTAATGAATCTATGTAGAAAAAAGTGTATAGTAGGATATTTCGTACACATGTATATTTGTATCAAGACTTGCTTTGAAACCAAACCAATGCAGTCACCTACAAGATGACAATTAAACTCAAAACACACAACAATCTAATTGGAAGCAACACACACAAGGCACAATAGAGGAACCAAAAGCATAACTAATCTATTTAAATTTAACTTCAAAAAATTACATGGGACCTTCAAAGAGCTTATTGCTACTATAAATCATGGGTCAATTCCCTTTTCAAAACCTTAATATGCCCAATAATATCAATATCTATGTTGAGCTACAATGGGTTCATGAGGATGTCAAGAGGATCATTTACCAAAACAAAACTTCACAAGTGTGTTTTCTCCAAGTTCATTCATCTTCTTCTTTGCAAGAGCCCTTACCTTTATCCCGTCTCTATCTCCATGAGTAAATAATCATATGTTCATACCAAGGCCTCTTCCCCTTATAACTTTTACCTCCTAATCAACTTTCCTAATAGCCACCACCAAGCATTGATGACCATGAATAAATAATCATTTAATCATACCAAGGCCTCTTCCCCTTATACCTTTTACCACCTAATCATTAACTTTCCCAATGGCCACTACTAATCATTGATGACCCGTACTCAAATGCTATTGTTGACCCTTCTTAACTACTCCCCTATCATCAACTTAACTTTTGCTTTGAATGCCTCATGGATTTGTCTTGAAACCGAGGAGTATGTCCCTTTCCATACAATTCATTCATACCACAACACATACCATAGTTGTCAATATTTACACAAGATCCAACAAACAACATAATACAAACCCTCTAATGGAGTCTCCCCATCTAGACCTCAACAAATCCATTAGATGAGATAGTTTAATCATGAACTCTCCCTCCACTCTTTCTCTAGCATATGAATCACCTCCCTACCATGAAATTGAAATAGTTTTAAAAGATATGTTCACTTGACAAAGATGCTCCTACATCAATTGTTATTATCATGTTAGGTCTTATGAGCTGCTTTTAAGCTACTATCTTATTATAATTACATTTTATGAACCTTCCTATAATCATATATATTTTGCCTATTAATATTTGTTTTTTAGTCATATATATTTTTCCTATTAATATTTGTTTTTTTCTCTTAATAAGAAAACATGATAAACTTATCCACCAAACCTATCCACCTTAAAGTCAATGGAATACATCTACATCTTCACTTAATTATGCCTAAAATCTTTCTCTAACTAATCAACATCTTTACCGGCAATATTAGACTATACTACCACTCTTACCATATCCTTGTAACAACTCCTACCATGTAACAATGTTGTATTCAACCAATTAAATATAATTTCACCTTATGTTACAAAACAAAAACAAAAAAATTACCCTCAACTATACTTACAAAACGAAAAGATAGTTGACACTTTATTCAACCAGAGGACTGTAGAAAAATTGGAAACACTTATCATCAGGTTGAACAAACAAAAGATTGAGTTACAGAAAACCGGCATATGAAGTGGTCTGTCCCATAAACTATCTTTAACCTCGAAAACATTAAAATATTTTCTTTCTTTCTTCCCTTGCCAACGTTACCTTTACCTTAAGAAACGCCATAGCCTATAACCCATTCTTCCCTACTCTTCCATACTTTTATACTTTAGAAGTGGAGACAAATTTGCAAAACTTTATACGTTCATGTATAAAGTTTAAACAAATTGCCGCTATAGCATGATTACCTTAACTTTAGCATTGATGACGGCTTCGCTAATCTAGACAGTTGCCCTTATGAACCTCGACGTCATCTCAAATCAAATCAAGCACCCTGTCCCATGATCCTCATCCTCGCTTTTAACAATTTTGATTCTGTACGAGCTGTAATGATCGTTGCTTATTAACAAGATTTTTCCTATTTCTTGGACCGTGGCTCATTCATTCTGAAAGAACATCAATGGGAGAAGAGCTCAGGCAACAACTGACAAAAGTACTCCTAAGATTTGTAGAGATGCGGAAAATCTCTCGATGCAGACACAATGGAGCTCTCAGACCATAGTTCGCGCAAAATCGTGCATAAAGCTTTCGACCGAACTGAAGGGATAGAATTTGCTGCGAAGTGAAGAGATAGAGTTTGCACATGGAACTTCTTTAAAGAAAAAAACTATAACTGGTTGAATCAAAATTACAAAAGATGTGCTTCCCACATATTCTGCAAGTGGTTTTATGTTAAAAAATCTCAAAAAACGAGGAGCCAATAATTAAGCTGAGATTCTCACAAGCTGATTCTAAGCATCACCGTACAGACAGAGAGCAGAAAAAAAAGTCGCTGTCCCATACAATGACAACGGACTGTACAATTTAGAATTAAAAAGCATAGGAACTACAGATTAAATAACAGAACTTTAAAAGCATAGGAACTAATAACAGAACTCTAGGACAGTTAATATGCCTTCACCGAGCCCTCATAAACTTCCATAAAATTAAAATTTTTTCATAAAAAATAAATCCCTTAGTTATTTTTTTATAAGTGAATAGCCACTACGTTGAAATTCATGTGATGTGAGAAACTAAAAGACAGAAAACAAGATTTAAGGAATTGGATCTCTCAAACCATTACTCCAAAATAACTACGTGAGCCCTGTTATCTGTCCAATCTACCACAGCCTTGTAATCCTTATAGACTTTGCATAATTGCCAAAAATTTTGAACATACAAAGAAAAGAAGGTCTCATAGCGTGTAAAAACCAGCATAGATCCATCTTAAAGGGGATCTACCAAGCGCCGAGAGGGATCAAATCTCTCGAACTGCAAACCCCTTTTTAGAGTGCAAATGTTGAGGAAGCTTTTTAATTTATCTAATTTGTGTAATTTTATATATGTCTTTGTAAAGGTTTTAAATAGCCGGCATGTTATTTTTTATAATATTTTATTACTTTTTAAAATAGACACGTGGCAACTCTAGGATGAGCACGGAAGGAGTTACACATCCCCCCCCACTAGGCTGTAGAATGCGCCTCTTCAGCACAAAAACGAATTTGCGTGTAACTAGCTAGATCTCCTGCAATTAGGAATCAATCCAACTTAACATAGTCAATTAGGCAGATTCAAGCCAACCCAACATAATCAATTAGGCAAGTGGAATAAGCATATCAGTAGCTAAAGTCCCAGTTTCAACTCCTCAAGAATCTGCACACGAAAATATAATTCGATGATGCTACAATGTTGGGATCGATGAGAGGCATAACACAATGAATTTCAACACAAAGATCTGCTCCTCGGGGACCTTGAGAGAATAGAATACAGGGGAAGTTACATGACATAAAGGGTTATTAAGTCATGGGCAACCCAAAATTTTGGGTGATTAAATTTGAACGTTGTTTCTTATATATTCACGATGGAAAAGTTATCTGTACCTGTACGACTAGCACAACAACTTAACTTGTGGTTTGTGAACATTGATAGGTCACAAGTTAAGTGCCACCAAGAAGTTACTTATTCTCCATGTGTAATTGCACGAATTGCTCGTTATTCATGCATCAACTATGAGTTATTCATGCATTAGCTAGCTACCAGTTATCCATGCATAACTACCAGTTATTTTTTATGATACTTTTTTTTCATAATTGTTTATTTTGGATTTGGAACGACTGGCATAAAATCAATCTAGATAGTACACTTTCTCATCCTCGTGCAATCTAGGAAAAGCATAGGCTCTAGCACACCACAAATTCTAAAATATAAACACCTATTGGTGTAACTACAAAAAGTCATTAAGTCATGGGAATTAAAAGTTAAATTATAAATGATTATTTTTTTTTTCAAGAGGAAAAAAAGTCGCACTTTTGTTATTTCTGAGGAAATAAAAAAGTACATAGATCTCTGATACCAGAGCTTGATCAGTTCGTTCATACAAATCTATACCTTGAGACAAAAATCATACTGTCCAAAAAAACATCAACCATACTATACAAGCACAACAAAAACCATGTTCATCTATGATGTCTAAAGTAGTCTAAAAAACATCATCTAGGAACCACATAGAGCCATTTTGAGTGTTTATGCCTTCCACCCATTCTTCCCAGTATAAAACCCCAACTTCTCCATCGAGTGCCAACTTTGATAAATAATTTTCCACACCATTGTATTCCCTGTAAATATGATCTATAGATAGATCACAGAACCAATTCATCAAACTTTTGACTCTGTCACTCCAATGTTTTAGTTGGGTGGCTTTCATCTGCAAGAGATCCTTTTCCCAATTAATGATAAACAAAAAACCACCATAGATCTTGAAGGTACCCAAACTGCAACATATAACCACTTTGAGAATGCCCCACAAGCCAAGAAGTTTAGCCTTTGAGTCTGACCCCTGACCTCCTGAAATATGAAATTTGTAGATGAGGTTCTCATCACAGTTTAAATGAAAACCAGCTCCACATATCTGCCCTGTCGCTGCACCATCAAAATATCCATAAGTAGAACCAGAGTTACCAATTTTCCAATTCAAATATATAGCTGCATTTTTTAATCTTGGTAGAGGATTTTTGTAGGTGTAAAAAAGCTTCCAAAAGCTGAAAAGAGCAAGTTTAACATTTGGAACAATGTTCTGAAAGATAGCTAAATTACGGATCTTCCAAATGCATCAAGCAGCAATACCAGGAGTGTTCTTTAAATTCGGATGCACTTGAGTCCACTTCCTATATGCAGAATCAAAATTAGAGACAGGCCAATCATCGTTGACTTTGAGAGCATTACATATAATTTTCCGGATCTTTTTTTAGAAACAACACTGAAAAAAGAGATGATCAACAGACCCATTTGCATTCCTGCACAAAATACAAAAGTTCAGACACACTTTTCCTCTGTGCATAAGGTTTTCCCATGTCAATATTTTGTCATTGAATGACAACCACAGAAAACATTTTACTTTGAGCAGAATTTTCCAGCTCCACAGAGAACCAAACCACCAAATCCTGTTTCCAACATAATAAGCTTCTACTATAGTGTGGTATGTTGTGCTAGCAGTCACCTGGTCGGATATTTGATTTTTCGACCAAAGCAGTGTATATTTTTCATTAGATAGATGAATGCCATTCATATTTAACTGGTGAGTATATTGATTCCATTCATGCGCCCAGCTACCAACCAAGCCGAGATCAAACGACGTAAGCCAATAAGAGGGGTCAGCTACAAGATGGTCAGATCTTTTAAATTGGTTAAGTGTAATGAGCCCGTACTTAGAGAATAAGGAACGTAACTCCCTGGAAATTTTGTAATTTGACTCAATCCCTAACATGGGATCGATACCCACAACCACCTCCTTACCATCACCCACTTGCCATGAAAAAAACCTGCATATCCAAGGAATAATCTTCAAAAAACCTTTCCAGACATAAGAAGCATTCTGGAAATTTCCAACTGGGTTTCTAAGCCAATTGATAGTGTCCTTTTTTATATACTTTGCCTGCAGAATCTTTGACCAAAGATTGTCTCCCATGAGGTCACGCTAGCAACTTTTCATTAACAATGTTGAATTAAACCAAAATATATGTTTGATATTCCACCCACCCCACAGTTTTGGTAATGAAAGAGATTCCCATTTATCCAAGTGATAACGTCCTCCCTCCTTGTTTCCAAACAACAAGAATCTGAACATTAATCTTTTTAAGATATGCAAAATTGAGGAAGGAATTTGAGTCATCAAAGCCCAATATATAGGAAGACTGCTCAGCACAGATTTCAATAAGATAAGTCTACCACCCGAAGAAAAGAACTTCATACACCATGAATTAATTATCTTTTCAAACCTCCTAATCAAGCATCGCCAATCATGTTTACCGTAGCAGTTAGGTTTGATAATAAAACCTAAATATTTTACACTATCTTCCAGCTTAGAGCATTTCAAAGGAAAAAGATCCAGAAACTGTTGGTCTAGTGAAGCCACTTCCAGGTTGGTAACAAAGACGGATTTACAGTGACTTACTTGCATACTCAATGTCTTACAGAAGAGATCAATCAGAGATGCAAATATCCACCATTCTACTATAACAACTAGACCAAAAAGAATCACATCATCAACAAAATGCAGATGTGAAATGGATAGAGACTATGAGAAAGAAATACCTCGAATTTTGACTTCTCTTCTAGCATTGATGATCAATCTACTTAATCCTTCTATCACCAATAAAAACACTAAAGGAGACAGGGCCAACCCCGACGAAGACCCCTGTAGCTTCTGAAGAAAGCTATTGGGTTTCCATTGATCAAGACTGAAAAGTTTGTTGTACTAACATAGGCCATGATCCAGTTTATAACTAACCAGGGCAGCCCGATCTGAATAAGAACAAACTTGAGAAAATCCCAATTAACTTGATCATATGCTTTGACCAGATCAAAGCTTTTTATTTTTTGACTTTGACCGAGTGCAACACTTCTTGTGTAATACCCATAGTGTCCAGAATTTGTCTGTTATCCAGGAAACCAAACTGTTCTCCTGACATACATTCAGAAAGATTTGGTTTGATTCTATTAGCGATAACTGTAGTGATTAATTTATAAACCAAATTGTAGAGGGCAATTGGCTTGAACTGATCAAATGTTTTAGGTTTGTTGGATTTAGGGATGAGTGTCAAAAAGGTTGAGTTCAATCATCCCACCATCTAGCTTTCAGTTCTTGAGAATTCGACCATTTGTAGTAAGTTTGAACCCATTATATAAAAAAAATGCACAAAAAGATCAACAGTCCACCCATCGGGCCTAGGGCTCTTGTCTCTTTTAAATGCTTTTAAGACTTCTTCAATCTCTTTTAAGCTGACAGGCTTGTCAATGTCAGCACCATGTTCCTCAGTAAAGAAAGTAAGGTAGTGTTTAAGAACACTAAGTTGAGCATCAAACTTGGAAGACTTTGGGTCCTTAAAGAGGTTCTGGAAATGGTTACATGCTAGCTCTTCCAATTTATTTTGCTCACAAACTTCAATGCCCAAACTATCTTCAATTGACCAAATAGAATTTAAATTCCTCCGATGGGATGCATAGTTGTGAAAAAATATAGTATTTGCATCACCCAAATCGACCCACAGATCCCGACTCTTTAACCTCCAGGTACTTTCTTCTATTTTCAGTAATTCATCAAGTATAATCTGAAGAGTTTTCAAAGTAAGACGATCCTCATCTGTAAAAAGACCATCCAAATTGAGAAGATGAAGTTGTTTCATTTGGGCTTTAAAAGCATTTAATTGTTGTTGGTTCTGATCTTTTGTTTTCCTTTTCCCAAACCTTTGTCTTATCCTTTAAACCTTTCAATTTGAAGATTAATACCTCCATCAGATTAAGATCAACAGGAACTTCAACTTGGCTCCAATAACAACTAACCAAATCACAAAACTCAGTATCCTTTAACCACGTAGTATTGAACCTAAAAGGTATGTGAGCTTTGAAATCCAAATTATTGAACTGCAGAAGGATTGCTTGATGGTCTGAAATGTTTGAATGTTCAATCCAAGAGCGGTATCTATGAAACTTTGTTGTTACTGATTGATAAATGAGGAATCGGTCAAGCCTCTTGCTGATACAGAGATCACCATCACGCTTGTTTCTCCAAGTGGCTCCCATTTTCCTTGGAACAACATCCAAAAGTTGAGCCCGATCAAACAAATCCTTGAAGAAGTCTGCTAAATCATCAACCAACACCATTTCTCCCCATACTTCAGCCGCTAACAGTGTGAGATTTAGATCGCCTACCACAATTAAATTTTGAGTATTTAGAATGCCCAAAGCATCAAGGGCTGAACAAAAAGTCTCCCTCTCCTTGTAGGGACCGTGCATATTAAGTATATCTAGGTCAAAGTCATTTGAAAGAAAGCGACCTTTCAATAAAATTCCCCCATAGTCTTAAAAGGTTTGAAGGCAATTGACTTAGGGTTCCAACCTGACAACAAACCACCCGAACTACCACATGAATCCATTGCACAAAAATACCACGCAGACAGATATTTAGAGAACGTTTCCATAGCTTGTTCGGCCGAGCACATCGTTTCATGAATGAAGATAAAATCAGGGCTACTAGTTTTGATAAAATTGAACAGGTTCCTCGCCTTAGAAACCCCGCCAATACCACGGATATTGAAGGACAACAAAGACATTAGGAAACAATCTATGTGGACTCACCTAAGAACAGTCCAAAAGTTGAGCCCGATCAAACAAATCCTTGAAGAAGTCTGTTAAATCATCAACCAACATCGTTTTTCCCCATACTTCAGCCACTGACAATGTGAGATTTAGATCACCTGCCACGATTAAATTTCTTGTATTTAGAATGCCTGAAGCATCAAGGGCTGACCAGAAAATCTTCCTCTCCCTGTAGGGACCGTACATATTAAGTATATTCAGGTCAAAGTCATTCGAGAGAAAGTGACCTTTCAATAAAATGCCCCCCATAGTCTTAAAAGGTTTGAAGGCAGTTGACTTAGGGTTCCAACCTGACAACAAACCACCCGAACTGCCACATGAATCGATTGCACAAAAATACCACGCAGGTAGATATTTAGAGAAAGTTTCCATAGCTTGTTCGGCCGAGCACATCGTTTCTTGAATGAAGATATAATCAAGGCTAGTAGTTTTGATAAAATTGAACAAGGTCCTCGCCTTAGAAACCCCGCCAATCCCACGGATATTGAAGGACAACAAAGACATTAGGAAACAATCTGTGTGGACTCACCTGCTCTAAGTGTCCCTTGTGAAGAAGCAGACTCTAAGGGGAGTATAGAGTCTGCAGAACTCAAGCGTTTTGATAGCGGAATGAACACTTCCCCCACCTTTCGGTCCTTACACGGTTTCTTTTTACGAATTTTGATATTCATACAACGAATAGATGGAATGACATCTTCATCTAAGGCACTAGGTATTTTATCAAATACCTCCAAGGGTGAAATTGGACAACCTAACAGAGATATTAAGGAGGAAAAAGAGTTTAGTGCAGAACCCTTTACAGCCTTTTCAAGGTTCAAATCCATAGGACAAGGAAATGAAGGTGGAGATTTAACAGAGTCAATCGAAGGGGTAACAAGTGCCAAATCATCGGATTGCTCGGAAACCCTAACCCAATCCAAATCTGAATCCACTAAATGTGGATCTAAAACCCTGGCTCTTTCTTGAGCCTAAGAAATAACAGGCTCAGCAAAAGGGGAGGAAGGAGTTGTTCCAACACAAGGAGGAGAGTGTTTCAAATCAGAGTCCTCCAATAAATCTCTAGTAGCAGGTTTCATGGCCGAATTCTTTAGGTCAAGCTCTTTCCATAGAGAGGTAGAAATCTAACTCAGCTTTTGTAACACCCTCGTAAACAGTAGGTTCATCGAGTGACTTACCAGATTTCCCAGGAGAAGCTGGAGATACTAAAGAGGGCGTCAAAGAAGAAGTTGAAGGAACTAGATCAAAGTTCACATGATGACCAAGAAACCGCAGGTGTCTCTCCTTTACATGTCTAGTACACCGACAATAGAAACACCTAAAAGGCACATTTTTGTAATCCAAATGTTGCTTTAAAGTTTTGTCTCCCTAGATAATGTCCACCTCTGTTGAAATATTGTAACTTACAAGAATATTATATTTGTACTTTATTATTCTGGAGATGTTTCATTCCTCGGTGAAGATCTTATTGTATATCCGGACATGTTTTATTCCTCTGTGGAGAATGTGGTAACTTGGGTTATTAGACTTCCCTAGTGGGGGTTGGCCCTGTATGAGTCATGTGGGTTAAAGGGTTACTAGAACACCCTAGTGCGGTCGACCTTGCCACATTATGTTAAGTGATTAAGTTGGGGTCGACCTAATTAGTGTAAAATTCAAGTCGGAGTTGTGTATAAATAGAGGAGATGTGTTTCTCATTTAACACACATTACACTCACTTGTGATTAGCGCATAAGTGAGAGAGAGATCTACTATGGAGAAGGAGCTCATGGTTGTGGATTACATCTTTGTATTTGCTGGTCATTATATTGAGGAAGCTTTGCTAGGTTTTCTAACCCATGAGGGTTTCCCAGGATAAATCTATGTCGCTTGTGTTTATGTTGCGCTTGTTGTTCTTTCAATGATCCTGTATATGCTATTGTTGTGAAATGGAATGTAATGCTAATATTTTCTGTCTTAGCATATTGAATCTTAACATGGTATCAGAGCTAGCCTGAAGGAAGGCAATGTATGGCACTTACGACACTTGTCTCACTTGCGACAATTTGCAAGTTAGGGTTTTGTATAGCAAAAACTAGTCATCTTGGCACTTTCGCTATAAATCCATTTTGGCAAAGGTTCGAGATATGAAACCTTTACAGGTCGTAGATAACATCCCCCTGTACCTTATGTCCAAAGGACAACCTCAGATTCGTTGTACTTTGTGAGTTATGATCATTACAAGTTAGGGTTTCTGCCTCTTCCAGATCTCAGTCATAAACAAATGACCTAGGAAAAAATGTCACAACTTGGGCTAGAAAGCTCCAAATGAAATTTTGTAAATGTGACAGGTAAAGCATGGACTGTAGTTTCTCAAGTAAGCTTTTTCAGGGGCCGAAGTTGAACCAATGACACGTGTCATGCCATACAAGTTCTCTCTCATGTTTTATCCCATAAACAGGTCACGTTGCGACACTTGGCATAACTCTCTCTTAGAGAATCCAATTGAGGTCAGAACTGTGGGGTTGGAAATATGACAGGTCAGGCTACCATAGGTAGAATTTTTAGACCCTGTCGATTTGTAATTTCATAGATGCATTAGAAACAATCAGGTGCATATTTCTGTCAAAACAGAATTGGATTTTGAGCACCTTCATTCTTGGCTTATGAATACTGCGGAAATTTAGGGCTTTGGAGAAAGTTGGAATTTTTGGAATCGGAGTCCACGACTGAAGTCTCCTCATCAAAATTGAAATTTAGAGACCAAGATCGAATTTTTTGGTTGGGCAGAAGATCGGGCTTGATCAAACCCTAGTTCAAGATTTTGATCGAAAAGGTGGAAAATTAGGGCTTCTGCAAAAGTTGGAATTTTTGAAGTCTGTGACCACGATTGGAGGCTCCTCAAAAAAATCAAAGTTTAGAGCTTTGGATCAAATCTTTTGATTGGATAGAAGGGTGGGCTTTATCAAACCCTAGTTCGGGGTCCTGTCCAGTGAATCCAAAAGTTTCAAAGGCAATTTTGAGGGGTCAAATTTTGCAGTTTTCAAAATTGAATTATACCTGCTTGATTAGCTCAGAAAGCCACATCTTTCCATCCATTCAGAAGTTTGAAATTAAAAGTTTGATTTTTTAGGGTTTCTCTAACAAACCCTAATCCAGCTCCAGATCCAGTTTCAGCAAATCAAAATGGATGGGGTTAAAAGCAATCCTGACAAGTATGACTTGAGGAGATATAGTTATGTGTTGAAATCTGTTCATGATATGTTTGTCTTCATATTATTGAGGTTAGTACAATTATGATTGTTTGATAATGAATGCATGTGAATGATTGAAGACATTCATTGATTAGGGTTCTAACACTTATGATTGTACTAATGCACTTGTGGTGTTGTATGAAGATGATGTTGTCTACTAACAAGATACATGTACATCAAGAAAGACAAATCAAGTTCTATGACCATGATGACATAAGGACAAAGACTCATCCATAGTATTTGACCACATAGAAGATCTAGTTACGAGGTATGTATGACTTTGTTCTACTATGCTTAACCCATGAGATATGCAGGTTTTAGCACAAGGTCTTTAAATCATTGAAGAGAACAAAGAAGATATTGTTTGGGTATGTTAAGACATAACCAAGCTTGATAATCCAAGTATGTTTTCCTATATCAACTTAGAATCCTACTTTGTGAGGATCTTAGGTAAGTATACCTATGTATGAAATGATCATGACCATACATACTTAAGATTATTTAGAATCATAATGTTTTGATAGTATTAAGACTATACTAATGAATGCATGATTATGTATGAGATCATGATGATGACACTAGTGCACACTTAAGCATGCATAGTGGTCCAGGATGAATAGAAGTTCAAAGACATATAATCATGAAGGGAAAATAGAGATCAAGCAGGAGGCAACCACACAAACATAAAATATAAATATTTAAGTTGTCATTTGAATTACTTCTTGAATCTCTGAATAGTAAATGATATTGCTCGTAATAGTTGTATGCATATTTGTATTCCTAGAATATATCATGTTGAGTGTAAGCATTCATATAGCATTGAACAGTATACTACTAATATGCATATGATTGGTAAGTTGGACAAACATTCCATTGTTGCTTGTCTAGAATGAAACCTCTTTGCTGACATGCTAAGAGATGTGCACGCTCTTGATAGTATGTTCTGGTAGAGATGGAAGGCATCTAGATAGCCATTGTATGCATACATGATATGGAAAAGTGTTGTGCCAAAGTATTGGTCAAGATAGTTGCATAACTATGTGAATCATATCTGTATGCATAATAGGTTATCATGTCAACATGATTTGATGATTATGAAGTATTACTAATCATGTAATTAACTTTGATTTGTAGGAAAGATCATGAAGAATGATTAACACCGAACAAGTGATGGATGTTCAACAAGAAAACTTACAAATCAAACATATTATAGAAGGCTCATGGCTAGAAGATTCTCTTAGAAAGAAGAAGAGGATCATGACGAGATTCTCTTAATGGTGTAATTGAAGAAAGGTCTGTACGAACACCCAGAATCGATAGTCATTTGATGAGCTTAATGATCACCATGGGTGATGCGGATTTCAACCTTTGCTACAAGGTTGAAGATGGTGTCTATATACAGATGGCATTCTTCTCTTAGATGGATGCAAGAAGGAACTCACCACAGAGTTCGAATGATCTTGAGGATCATATCAGTAGACCCATACGACGAAAGATGGCATGGATAAATATGCAGAAGATCACTCAATGCAGAGTGTGAATGATGTTCAGTCACAGAAGGAGAATTGATAGCTTCTTGACAAGCTTGGGATTTACCAAAAGTAAAGCTGATCCTAACCTTTATCTCAAGGTTATGGATGATGAACTTGTCATACTATTACTGTATGTGGATGATCTCTTTCGGACAGGGAATGAGAAACAGATCATGGAAAGCAAAGAAGAAGCTAGCTATAGAATTTGAAATGAAAGATCTCGGATTGATACATTACTTCCTAGGTCTGGAAGTATGGTAAGGCTCAGAAGGAATCTTTCTTAAACAAGGAAATTATGCTGTGGGAATCTTGAGAAGATTTGATATGTTGGAATGTACAACCATGGCCACTCTCATGGGTTCCAACTTGAAGCTATTAGCTGATGACTCATCGGAGTTAGTGGGTGTGACTCTGTACAGACAGATTATTGGGTCATTGATATATCTGACGAATACCAGGCCATATATATGCTTTGCAGTGAACACCTTGAGTCAGTATCTAGTGGAACCTGAACGTGTTCACCTGATAGCTGCAAAGCATGTGATGAGGTACCTAAAGGGTATGATAGACTTTGATCTATGTTATCTTGGAGATCATAACTTCAGATTGTATGGCTACACAGATGTTGATTGGGCAGGAAGTGTATTAGACAGGAAGAGCACAACGGGAGGATGTTATTGTTTGGGATCTGCCATGATCTCGTGGTTTAGCAGGAAGTAGTCTAGTGTGGCTCTCAACACAGCTGAAGCGGAATATATTGTTGCTTACTCTACTAGTTGTGAAGCGATATGGCTTCGGAAGTTGTTATCAGGATTGTTTGACTTGGAGATGGATCCCAGTGTGATCTTGTGTGACAACCAGAGTTGTATCAAGATGAATAAGAATCTAGTGTTCCATGATAAGTCAAAGCACATAAAGATCCGATATTTCTATATACGCGATATGGTACAGAAAGGATCTATAAAGCTCGAGTATGTGAGCACTAACGAACAAGTTGCTAATATATTGACCAAACCCCTGTCTCGAGTAAAGTTGAGTTTTCTGAGACAAGCTTGGTGTAGTTCAGAAGGACCCTCCTCGAAAGGGGGAGTGATATGGCTGCTGATGATGAGGACCCTCAAAGAAACTAAAATTAAGTATACTTAAACTGAGTTACTATTATTTTCTTTGGAGAAATTTCAAAATGTTGAAAATGACAATAAAGAGCTTCATACACAATGTCAAAATTAGAAATTTTTGTGAACACACATAAGAGAGGATTTTTATCATAAAAATTTCAAAATGTTTAAAAAGACAATATAAAAATTCATACACGGTGTCAAATTATAGATATTTGTGGACAAATGTATAAGAGATATTTGTTTCATGTAAACATATGATGCTTGATAACTACATCTTTGATTCATATCTTGAGCATAAATATATATTTCAAAATATTTTCCCTTCAATTTTTACAACTATTAAAAATTTAAAAAACTTAAAAAGTTATAATTTCAAAGAAACTAAAAATAAGTATACTTTGTAATTGCAAATGTAACTTTCTTATAAAAATTGAGTTACTATTATTTTCTTTGGAGAAATTTCAAAATGTTGAAAATGACAATAAAGAGCTTCATACACAATGCCAAAATTAGAAATTTTTGTGAACACACATAAGAGAGGATTTTCATCATAAAAATTTCAAAATGTTTAAAAAGACAATATAAAAATTCATACACAGTGTCAGAATTAGAGATATTTGTGGACACATATATAAAAGAGATTTGTTTCATGTAAACATATGATGCTTGATAACTACATCTTGGATTCATATCTTGAGCATATCACAATCATGTTTAACAATCAGATTCAACCATGGGAGTCAACATCCTTTAAATTACCAAGCATATTTGGTATGTTCATTGCAGATCTCTTTATAAAAGAAGAAATTGTAATAACTTGAGGTCTTTGTTGAAAGGTGACAATTCTATCAAAACACTATAAAAACCATGAAAATTTCCTACTTGCTTTATAAGCCTTTAGGAAAATGAAAATCTAGCATGATTGCTCCATTGCTTATAAGCTATTATTTATGCTAAGATGTTTATAAATTGGAGATTCCTAATACCCACACAAGCACATAGCTAAATGCAATTATTCATCATCCACCAAGATTGTATGTTCAAGTATAAACCCTAACACATAGATCTAATGATAACAATATGTTACACTCTCCATAGCTTACTTTGGAATCCCACCCGAGGATTACAAAATGTTGCTTGCATTAATTTTGCAGATGATACATCTCATTGAACTTGGGCTTGAGGCACGAGGAAAGAGAGCTTTGGGGCACTCTCAAAATATTTGACAATCAAACTATCATCAAATTAATATCAATGTTTCTAGATACAACTATAAGAAACTAAAAGAGTGCGATAGATAAAGATGCTTACTATCAAGAAAAATACAATGATCAATTATGATAACACAGAAGTTAAGTTTTGATGATTGCAAGAAAATTAAACGAATAAATCACAATTTTCATTGTTTTAATAGCAATTTTGTTTTGTGATATTGACAAAGTTCATTCTATGTAAGTTCATACCTAAAATTAATCAAATATATGCAATTATAAAAATTCCTTGAGCTGAAAAGAGTTTTTAATCCTCAATAAAATCATTAACAAAATTCTATAACAAAGTAAAACTATGCATTATCCTTGCAATGAGCTTCATGAACAATGTATAAGATCAATAAAGAAAGATTTACATTCAAGTATTATTTATATATTTTCGTACTATTGCAATAATGGGATGCTATGAATTACATACTAAGGTCAAGAGGCCAACATTGAATGTGCTCAAATATTATATACCAATGGTATAGCCATGTGATCAATGATAACATATAAACACATAGCATTACCAATGCAACAAAATAACTATGAACTAATATGTTCAATACCTTTAGAGATATGGAGTATGTAAACATGTAGAAAGAGAAATGACCTTATTTTCTTGGGTTTGCTTGAAGTCTAATCTTTGCACTTCAAAACTGTCATTGAGCCAAGATTTACAATTAAGCTTATTAATAAATTTCCAATGCCATTACAAGTTACAGCCATAACCCATGGCTAACTATTTTGGTGTTTTACAAATCCTAGAGAAAAATAACAAATTGAATGATAATATGGTAGAATCCATAAAAGTGGGTAAAACTCTAGTGAAATGTGGAGATGAAAATTTTGATATTTTATATATTTTTTAATTTGAAGTCCTGAAAACTCATATACTCCTTGTGAATTTTGATGTAAAGTAACAATTTGTAGGGAATTGTGTTGTCTCTTTAATATTTTTTTTCAAAAATATTAATGTCGTTTAATGTGTCAAAATTGCATTTAATTAAATATTTGTCCTTACAAATTTCCAAAAAACTTAACAAATAATTTTTATGTCTAACGACTAATTCAATGTATAATTTTCAAAAACAAAATATACTAGCATTATCTACACATATGATGTAGCACATCTCATTTTTTGTGAAATTATATTTTATTTTTATTTTTAAAAGCTAATCAAATAATATTTGAATTACATTTTATACACCTGTGTGTTCTCAAACCATTATTTTCATATTATTTACATTTAAAAAAACAAAATATACTAGCATGACCAATGTAGTACATCTCAATTTTTTTTCTAGAAATTATATTTTGTTTTTATTTTTAAAAGTTAACCAATTAATATTTGAATCATGTTTTATACACCTTTGTGTTCTCATCATGTTTTCCCTATTGTTTACATTTGAAAAAAAAAAAATACACTTTTTAAGATGAAACATCCACAAAAACCTCACATATTTTTTATAATTTTTTGGTTTGTGTAGTTTTTTAAGTATAAGTTTTAAAAGAAAATAAGTTGAAAATATAATATGAAATCAAAAGTGTGAAAATAGTATATCATTGGATAGAGGATTCACCAAGGAATCCGCTAGCATAAACCCTTCATCAGTACAAAAAGTACCTCTATTATGGGTTTTCCACCCCTTTCAAGAACCCTCTATTGAGGATATGAAAAGAAAAAATGTGTTACCCATATTCATGGATTCACACAATGGAAATGAAACACATTACGTATAGGCATTGAATGCGATGTCAATATCCATATTGACAAGGGTAAAAATGTTTCTAACATGTAATTCAAGTGAGGATTTAGAGATGCTTTTCCAAGAAGCTTTCATTAGTTGACACTTCAAATACTAGATATGCCACTATGGTGGATGGATTCTGTAGATGTAAAATTTGTGATGAATTTAAGTTTTGGAAGGATAAATTGTAACTGGGAATATATGAGAACGTATAGATGAGAGTCATCCATCTTCATTTAATTCGAATCTATCAAATGATAATTGAGTACCAAAAAGTTGGAATCCAGAGTATTGATAAAGGTGTTGAACATGTAACCTTTCTTAAAAAAATTACAATTATTGTTTCCTTTCATAGATGAAAAGTAAATTCAAAATTTTTAATTTGTTGGAAAGGGAATTTTTAAGTTACCAATTTAAAATAAAAAAGAGGACTTGAAGTGCCCTAACAAAGGAGAGATCAAGATCGACAACCTTGGACTAGCATGAGTTATGCAACGACTGAAAGTGTGAAGCGATTCATTCTGGAACTCCAAAATATATGGCTCCAAAGATTCTTGACAAGAACTATTGTTGTAACACCCCATATTTGGCCATGTAATATAGTCTTGTATATATTCATGTAAAGGCTAGAAGCGATAAACAATTGGTCCAAGGTGACCAAGACATTGTAAATATGTACATTTTTAATATTAATATAAAATCCATGACGACCACAGAGGAAGGAAGACAAAGAAGAGATGGGGGGCTATGACTCCACAAGAGGGGAAGTGATAGTGGGATAATGGAAAATGACCCTAGTGGGATTAGATCATCTCCTTAGCCTTAACCATTTAACCCAAGTTTCTAAACCATGAGTGGGATTCATGCTCTAATTAAAGCATTATTTGATTATCTTAAGAGGGGATCAAGAGGGGAAAAGTGGTCTTGTAAAGAATATGCATGGCAATCTAAAGCCATGCAAATAAAAAGTGAGAATTTGGTTTGAGATTCATCCATTCCTCCTCATTCTTGCCATCACCTTGGACTGCCTTGAAACGGGTACCTGTTACATAGGGTGAGAGATGCCATTGGTGAATTTGACCTTCCATGCCATTGAAATTGGGATATTGGTGCTAGGGTAGCGTACCCTTTTGAGAGGAACTTGGCTTGCAGCTTGTGCCTTGGAGTCCCAATTCAAAGTCTTTTTATCCAACCTATGCCGAAGCACTGGAAGGGAATTGAAGACTAACTGAGGGACTAATAGCTCAAAGAAGGGGGGTTGTTCCTAGTATTGTGTAGGTTGACGGGGAAGGAGAATTGAGGATTGAAACAATTGTGGAGGGGGTTTCATAAGAGATTAAGTTGTATAGAGGTATTGAGAAACACTTAGCCCTTGTGGATTGATAGCCCCAACTGGGGGGTGGCATCTGTCAAAGAAAGAATTGTCTTGATAGAGTGTGTCTATGGTTGGGAGGAATGTCCTTCATCTGCAATTAGTTGGTGGACATTAAAAGATAAGTCTATAACTGTGTATGAATTCCATGGTTAAATATGTTTATATATTGTTCAATTTACTGTCTTGTGATTGTATAATTGCATGTAATTACTTGACATTCTTTAAGTGTGTTTCCTGCTTGAAGTTTCCTATAAATTGTTAATTTATGATTATGCTAATTGGGCGATCATATGATTTTATTTTCACTATACACTTGTATGAATGGGAAAATTGGGTATAAGTGAGAGAGTGGTATTAGATCACTAAATTGGGTGCTCCATCACCTCAACAATACTAGAGGGGCGATTAGGTATGTTACAATAGTGAGCTGGTGAATGTGTATTCGTTCTACATGTGTGTCATGGACATGGTGATGGTGGAGTCTCCATACCAAGAATGCAAGAGTGTGGCGGAGACCTTTGACCAAGAAATATTTGGAAAATTCCTCACGAATTAAAGGGAGTGAAGTATACAATGGCTCAAGATTTTATCAAGAAATAAATGGAACCATAGGGAAGTAGCTCATGTACTTCTATGCCTCCTACCATTAGATTTTTTTTTAAATTAGAATGAAGCGACGTGAGAACGAATCAGTAGCTTGTAAAAAGTCCAATTCGGGCAACCTAAGAAGTGGGGATAGTGTGGAAATCTACTGCTATGAAGATGTCCTATGGTCTTTTGGGGGGAAAAGGCCTAATATCGTATATCTCCATTAATAGCAGACAAGTTTGGTGTTAACGCCTAAATTTCGCACATGCGACATTTTGGCTAATATTGTAGTAAGGTGTCATCAATATATAGCACGCATCCCATCGAAGACATCCTCATCAAATCTAGAAAGCAGCATGAGTCCAAAAATGTCAAAAATAGTCAAAATAAGAGGTAGCACGACTACACCTGTGATAGACCGTGCAACAACGCACATTATCAATTTTGTGTCTGCGATATACTAGCATGGATTTCCCTTATAAATCCGCACAACTATCAAAACGACGGGACCACAACCACCCGTGGTGCATTGAAGCCTCATCAAGTCTCCATCGCCTCCAAGAATTCGAATTTGGTTCCTCATGTACTTTGGTTCATTGAATGGCCACCCTTTGTGTACTTTGGAGATAGATCATGGAGTTAACGAGTCCACATTTAGATCTAGTTGTTTCTTGGCCACTTCTTGGCCTATAAAAGGAAGCCATGGGCATGCATCTAGTAAGGAGAAATTAGAGCAAGGTTATGCTGCTGGAATTGTGTTGGAAATTCTTCCACCTCTTCCCATACTTACTAGCATTCTTCAAGCTCCCTTGCCACCTTCCTCCAAGGGGAAAGTGTTTCTCCCATTGTTCTTTCAAGTTATTTAGCATTTAGTGTGGACAAAAAGGACCTCCCCAAGGGATATTTTTGGATTCCCTTTGAAGCCCACACCTCCTAAGTGACACTTCATATAACAAGCTTGACCCTTGGTCAATCTATTTTGGTTCTATCATTTGCTCCTTGTTGTGGTTTGCATATTCCCACCCCTTTTGTTTTATTTCAATTTATTTCCAAGTTTTTGTTTCATAAACAAGGGCTTGTAGGATCAATTTGGAGTCAATCACATTTGCTTTTTGTACTACAATACTGGGCCTTGTTGAAAACCTCAAAGGATTTAACCCAAAGTGAGAAGTTTTGCATTCCTTTGTGCAAATTTTCCCACAACATTTGGAATGCCCAGCATGTTGACCCTCTTGAAGGGTTTGATAAGCACGTGGATATAAGTATGATGGAACATGGGTGAAAATTGATAAGCACGTGGAGATTGATAAGCATGTGGATATAATTATGATGGAATATGGGTGAAAATTTATAGAGCACATGAATATGGCAAGGATTAATACTCTTTGTCAATGATGGATGTAATATCCCTAATTTGAAAAATTACTCAATTTTGATCAAATTTCGAACCTTGGACTAGTGAAACCCAAATTGTCACAAATGCTCTCAAATGATTTTGAATTCTGTATGGAAGGGATTGAGGAGTATTAGGACATCCAAATGCAGATATTATACACGTAGACACTTATTGAATACATTCATGGATTGCATTTATCAAGAAGGTACAGAAGGGGAAAATACTAGGGAATTCAATGTTAAAACCCCAACTAGTCTAGGACCTTTTTGGATTCCCAAACGATGTACGAACTTCCCTATTTTCTTAACAGAGACTTGGAATGGATTAAGTACCTCATTGAAAACCAAAATGAAACACTCATCAAGATCAATAACTGGTTATTGCACCCTTCAAACATAGAGTGTTAAAACATAGACATTGCTTGGAAAATTGTGAACAATGAACATGGAATTTGTTGCATAAACTCTAATCAAATGCCCAAGGGGCTTGCATAGACTAAATTGGTCATAAATAGTACATCATAGGATGCTCGAAAAACTGCAAAAACTTTGAGAAAGTCTGATATAAAACAGATACAAAACTACTCCAAAAAGTCCATATGGAAGTAGAGGTTTGCTTGGAATGTTTACATGAAAGACATAGAATTTTGAGCTATGGATCCTATGTGCAGCTCAATATAGTGACATACATCAGATCTCATAACAATGGAGTCACCAAATCATCCTCCACAAATTTATACAATTACGAGTGCACCATCAACACTAGAACATGGACATTGAGAGAAGATTGTGAGAAGAGATAGTGGAGAAAGACATAAGATATGAACTTGAATTGAAGAGGGACTTGAACCTGCAAGAAAAAACCTTCATTAATATCTGATAATAGGTTTGAATGGAATCTCCTCCAAACAACTTGGATAGGAATATTTCACCTTCGAAATTGGTTCAATAGCAAGGAAGGTAAACACCCACCATGCAATGGACAAGGTAATCTCTCCAAGAGTGCAAAACAAAAATGATCCAAAATACACTCTCCTTTGTCATCCTCCCTTTTTATTAACTTCATGTGGACTCATGAAGTCAAATTTCCCTCCAAGACACTACTCACCCAACTCGATTTAATGCTTGATTCATTCATGAGACACTTGTTCTCCTCATTCTTGCACTCCTTCCCCCCCAATTCGAATTGGTAATCTTGGATGACCATAAATCCTTCTATGCACCCTCTTGGTGGCTATTTGGTGGCTATTTTTAGCCCTGATATGTCAGATTTGTCACAGGTATGCCATCAGGTCTAAATTTGTCATATTTGTCATAGATTCCTTCATCATTGTTGTCATAGATGCCATGGAATCTTGTCATAAGTGTGACAATTTGTATATTATGCTTCTTCCTCTTCATAGGGAGTTACTCTTCCACTTCAATTCGATCCTCCATGATCCTTGCCATGAATATTGCCTCTTCATCTACCCCAAGTATGTTACCATTCACCTTGAACTCGAATTTGTGTGAGAATGATGCCAAGTGTAGTGGGGAATCTTTCCACATGTGGGTCCCACATCCTCTTATGTGCTCTCATGATCCAATGCCACTTCATTTTCCTCTTTATTATTGTTTATTTTCCCATTTAATGTGAATTTGTAATTCTAAGGTCATTTTGGGTCTTGTAGCTCCCTTATTCCAATTTTTTATGCTTCCACCCCAACCTAGGGAACTAGTAGGTTAGTTGAATTTTTTCCTCCATGCTAATTTATTTGGATGGGGACATTACAAACTTTGAATTGAGGATTTTCTCTTCATGTGACCCACCTTGTCCATTTGGCTCTAATTTTGTATTATTACTAACTTGGACATCATGCTTGGCAAGTATTTAACCCTTAGCACCAATTTGACAAACTATCATGAACATGGCCAAGTGGCTTAGGCCATTGTGATCCAATGCAAAATTTGGGGACATGACAAATCCTCCCCTCCCAATATTGCTTGTCCTTGAGCAATGTGGACCAACTCCACAAAACTTTGAACCCAACCAATGGATTATCACCTCATGCAAGCGAAGACATGTATGATGAAACGTTTGTGTACTTTTCCACCAACTTCTGCAAGCTGCTTCATGAACTCCAAAAGAGAAATGATTGAATCCAAGGATGATCCCTGGATCCCAATTGATCCTTAAGAATACAAGGTGCAATATATATTCTCCTATGCAATGCATAAGAGTCACATGGAAGTCATCATAACACCCTGCAAGAAAAACATAAGTCCATCCAAAAATATGTTTCCCATGGAGAAAAGAAGAGGCTTGCTTCATCAAGCCAACCAACCAAAATGTTCTCCCAATGTGCCGCCAATGATCAACATTGCTTGGGTCCCACTACTTATGCACTATCCTAGTGCACAGTGTCATCAAAAACCAATCTAGCAAGTATGGGATGCCAAGGTCCCAATGCTTGTGCATTCCTATCATGCACAAGGTCTTTCAAAACAATACATCAAAGTAGGAGGTGTAGAATATCCTCCAAATTATTTCAACCAAGTGTGGAATGCCAGGATCCCATAACTGGTGCATTCCATCAATGAGAAAAATAACACAAAATTTTACATCAAGGTGGGAGATGCCAGGATCCCACTCTCTAATGAGCATCCTCCCAAACATCATAAGTACAAAATATATATCATCAAAGTACATAACAACATCATTGAAATGTACATCAAGAAGGTTCCTCATCAAAGAATCATGAAAGTGCTTGTCCATCCAAGCAAGTAGATCATCATGTGCCCCATACACACAAGCATCAAGTATTATATGAAATCTGCTCCAATGACATAGGTGAGGATCCCATGTCCTGTAATGCTGCTCCAAAAGAATGTAAGATGCATCAAAATAATCAACCATGTGTTCTTTCATCCAAGAAGTAAATGAAGAACCTCCACCAAAATCTGAACCAAGTAAGGAGCAAAGAAAACAATGATCCTTCAAGGGGATCAAAGGAGTACCCTATGTGCATCCATGAGTATGTGTATAATCAATAAATAGCAAAGGATGTTGCTACCAATAAGAATGTGCTCCAATCATATGTCTCTTCACCCAAGTATTGGATGAAGTTCCTCCAACATCAAATGAACTAAGCAAGGAGCAAGGAAAATCATGAGTCTTCAAGTGACTCAAGTGAACATCATAGGTGCATCCATGTAGATGTCTATCATCATAAGGTAACAAAGGATGATACTGCAAATGCAAAGAAGAAATTGCTCTAGTCATGTCATCATCAAAAGGAGAGATAGGAGTTTCATACTCCTCATGTGGCACCATCAAAAAGAAACCTTTCACCCATACTTAATTAGGATGAATGCTGCAAAATACGGAAGTGTAGAATGTAGGAGAATGAACCAACTCACCTAAATGATCAGAAAGTGCAGAAATTTCATCATGTGAAGGCTCCATAGGGGTGGGATCATGCACCTCCTTCAAAAGTGCGAAACTTTCCTCATAGGTTGGTTCCAAGGTAATGGAATCATGCACTTCTTCAAAAAGTGTATAACCATTATCAAGAGGCAACCCAAGTTCCTCTTCCACCACAACAAGTGCTTGGCTCTCATTAAGATCATCTTCAAACACATGCAAGTTTCCATGTTTCTCATGATCTATCATGTCATGAGAATCCTCCAAGCAATCTACCATATGACAATCTGAAACATGGGAGGAAGAACAAGTATCTTGCAACCTTTCAAGAACTTGCTCATTTTGAATTTTGAGCTTATGAATATCCTCATTATTCTTCAAGTATGACTCATGTGACCATTCATTAAGCTCAACCAAATTTTTTCTATCAAAAAGAAAAGACATGAAATTACCTTCGATGTTGCACATTGCTCTTTGAATCTTCTCCATGTCTTCAAGGAAGGATGGTTCCTCCAATGAAGAAACTCTCCAACAAAATTTTGACACCAATGCTTCAGTGTCATGGAGTATGCCAAGGACCTCATATATTCCTTTCACTCATTTTCAAGGACCCTTCAATGAAGGATGGTTCATGAGAGTGAACCTCCTCTTCTTCTTTCTTGGGATCAACTTCACATGGAAGCTCAAGTGGTGACTGGGAAGCTGATCTTGGTTCATATTTTGCTACTACAAGGTCTTCTTCTTCGTACTCAATGGAGTTGGGACTTGCAACAACCTCATTAAGGATGATCTCTATGTCACCAATATAGAGGGTTGGAAATCCATTCGTAGATGTCTCTAGATGATCCTCTTCAATGATTGAGGGTGGATTTGAGATGCTCATCTGTGTCTTCCTTTATTCTCCTTTGCTCTGATCAGTACTTTGTTTGTGCTCCTTCAAGCAAGCTGATGCATCTTGCCCCTTAGTTTCCTTAAGATCAAGATCTTTGGAGATTCTTTTTGAAGAAGATCCAAAAATTCTCTTCAAGTAGGAAACATATGTATCCAATGAAGCTTCAGATATTTTGCTACTCTTTTCACTCAAACATATATGATTTGTTCTCTAAGGTGTTTTGCAAGAAGGGCACAGAGCTTTTTTCACTAACTGCACATTTTCATTCTTGGGATTATATCGAAACAAAGAATCCACAAAAAAATTGAAAGAAAATTTTGAGGATGACTTCATAATAACACTATAAGCTTGATATTGTTGGGACAAGGTTTTGCAAATTTCCCTCCACCATGCTATTTCCTTCAAAGGATCTTTCCTTGGTGGTGTGATCTCCCACACTTCATATTCATTGTACAAGTGATCACAATAGTAACCATCATCATCTCTGAATGTGAACTGGGTAGAGGTACTACAAGAGGGTTCCTCATACTATCTGCGGTACTCTTCATATTGCTCATCATAGTCATCATCATACTACTCATCATCCTCATACAACTCATACTCTGAATTTGAATAAGACATGGCTGCAATTTTCTTCTTCGATGGATGATCCAATGAACAGGTGCAAGGACCATGTTCTGATACCACTGTAATTGTTAAATTAATGTAACTTCAAAGAATATTCTACTTGTACTTTATTATTGTAACTCCGTCGGGAATGTCATTATTATAATTGGTCATGTAAAGGTCATGAAGTTAAACCTCCATTGTAAGTTGGGTCGTTAGCACCCAAGTGAATGTAATATAAGTGGTAATTGAGTCTCCCTAGAGAAGTCGGCCCAGTTAGGGTTATTGAGGCCGACCTAGCTGAGTTAAAGGTTAAGCAAAAAGTAAAATATAAATAGAGAGAGAGATTCCCTCATTTATTCACTCACTCACTTGTGCAATTCGCATTAGAGGAGAAAGAGAGAGATCTACAAAGGAGAAGGAAGAGTGGCTTGAGTCCAGAGTTTGGTACTTTTGTCTCTCTTATTTGTGAGACATATTTTTGGGGCATTGTACTTGATGATCTATATTGAGGAAGTTCTTGTTGGGTTTTCTTCCCCTTGAGGGTTTCCCATGATAAATTGTTTCGTGCTTTGTGATTGTGCATCTTTCAGAGATCCTTATTATGCTGCTATTGTGAATAATGTATTGAATGCTAATGAATTTGCAATCTAGTCTATGGTAGAATATAATCTTAACATGGGATCAGAGCTAGGCCTGAAAAGAGCAACTTTCACAAGGTGAAACTCTCTCTCTCTCTCTCCGGAAGTGAAAAATTAGGGCTTCTCACAAATTTCGAATTTTGGAGTGCAATTGGCATAGGAAGGTGTGTCTCTCCAAGATCGAAATTTTGGTATCAAGATCAAAATTTTTGAGTGGGTAAAACTCCCGAAAATTCAAACCCTAGTTTGACTTTGGACCAGAAACTGCAGAAAACTAGAAAAAGCCAAAAATTGTAGTTTAGAATTTCGCAAGTCAATTTTCAAGGGTGAAATTTGGAATCTTCAGAAACCAAGTGTACCAGCATACTCGCCTCAGTCAAGCACATTTTTTGGTGAGCTCAATTTTTTTATTTTGAGAAATTTTAATTCTTTGTTATTCTTTGCTCCCCAGGTTGAGATGGCACCAAGCACCAAGCTTGATGACAAGTTGGAAGGCATAGAGAACTTATGTGCTTGGAAGTATAGGATTAGACTCATTCAGGAAGAGAATGATCTTACCAAGTTTGTTAAAGAAGTTGTACCTGAACCCGAAGAAGCTGAAACTAAGAAGAAGCAGAAGAAGGATATGATTAGGGCTATGAGGATCATAGCAGACTCCATAAAATATAACTTGATTCCTCAAGTGTCCTCCAAGAAGACTCCAAAGGAGATGTTTGATGCCCTAACAAGAATGCATGAAGGAAGAAACATAAATCATAAGATGAATTTGAGAGCTCAACTCAAAAGCACAAAGATGAACCAAGGAGAATCTATCCAAGAATACTTTACAAGGGTTCCCAATTCAAGGAACAACTAGAAGCTATTGGAGACACCCTTGATGAACATGTGTTGGTGACGACTGCTCTCAATGGTCTTACTAGACCTTGGGACTCATTTATCCAAACAATGTGTGCAAGAAAAGAAGTCTACTATTCGAAGTTGTGTGGGAAGAATGTGTCCAAGAAGAGGCTAGAGTGGCAAATCGAGAAACATTACTCAAAGATGATGATCAAGCTCTAGCCACTCATACTAAGAGAGGAAAGGGAAAACCTCATTTCAAGAAGGAGTTCCATCCTCCTAAGAAGTTTCAAAAGAATAAGAAGGGAAACTAGAAGCGAAGAGACTACTCTTCTTTTCAATGTTTCCGTTGTGATAAGATGTGACATATTGCCAAAGATTGTCCTGAGAGAAAAGAAGAAGTCTAGAAGAAGAGCAACAAAAGACATCATGCTCATTTTTCTGAAGATGTAGAAGAAGAAGAAGAAGAACCTCCCAGGAAGCTAGCAAAGGAATAAATCGAAGAATATGTTTTGTAATAGTGGTGCTTCAAAGCGCTCTCTCCTATCTTGAAGAAAAGGATTCCCTTCAGAAAGTTTCACTAGGAGAATAGGAGAAGCAACATACAAGATTGATTCTGGAACTCTGATGATGGAGTAGATTTCACCATCAAACATTCAAGTAATACCTGCAAGAAGACTAGGATCAAAAGAGATTCTACCAAACAAACAAAGATAAGTATTTGAGTTGTCATTTTTTTGTTTAAATGATAGTATCCAGTTGTATACACACTTATTTAGGATGCGTGTTAGAATGTTTTCAGTGATATACATGTGATGGGTAAGTAGCCTAAGATGCTATACAACATTCCATTGCTACTTATCTAGAGTGAAACCTCTTTGTTGACATATTGGGAGTAGTGCACACTCTTAATAATGTCATGGTAAGATGGAAGGCATCTAGAAAGTTACCATATGAATGTGGGACATGGATGAATGTTGTAGCATTGGCTAAGATAGTGTGACTTGTGTTTTTATGTATATATTTGAAAACTATGAAATGTTCCTAACCATGCTATTGAACTTGACTTGTAGGAAGTATCATACAACGATCACCTACAAATGAAGAATGATGAGACTTGTTCCATAGAACAAGTGACAATGGTTAAACTATAACTTATGAAATCAAGTAGAGGAATTCAACTATGACGAGATGTTGCTCTAGTAGCCAGATTCATGGTGTGATCAAGATATCGAGCAACCTCCAGGACTCAGAGAACCACATGTGTGCATATTGAAGAAGACATTCTACGAAATAGAATGATCACCTAGAGTGATGAGCCATCAACCTTTGCTACAAGGTTGGAGATGAGAAACTCATAGATAGGTGCAAGAGAGAACTTGCAACAGAGTTTGAGATATTTGGTTGTCCAATGTTTGTTCATATTCGAAAAGAGAAAAGTACCAAGCTGGATCCTTTGGGAAAGAAATGAGTCTTTTTTGGATACTGTGAGGTATCGAAGGCCTCCAGTATCTATATACAAAGCTATCATCACGTGGAGATTAGCAGAGATGTGAAATTTGATGAAGATGCAGCTCTTAAGAAATCCAGAAAGTGCCAGCATGAAGAAGTATATGAAGAATATGTACCTCCTAGAGTTGTAGAGGTTGCACCCTCTCCAAATGATGAGACTCTGGAATATCATGATATGTTGGAGCCCCAAGAACCTTAGTCCATGCCTATCTCTCGCAAGAGAAAACTAGCTTGGGCTCAAGAAATCTTTCAAGATGAAGATGTTAAATTTTGAGCATTAATTCAATATACTCTAGGATCTTTACTAAGAGAATAACATGTACAATATATCAATGCATATCAATCATAGCAAGCATGTCAATCATCACAAGAAGCAAACATAAGAGACAATAGACACACAGAGTTTCTGTGGGGAAAACCCTAAGGTGAAAAAATCCACAACTTCCTCAGAGATAGATAGAGCAATAGTACAACCAAAGTACACAGAGATAGACTCCTCCTAGCAGTTGATCCTCCTCCTCACATGTGCACCACTTTCTGAGTGAAGGAAGAGTGAGTTCTGAAGTGATCCAAATAGAGATCGGGAGATCTCTATTTATACTTGTCCTTACATTAATTCGGGCCGACCCCTTACAAGGTGGTCTAATAACCCATCGACAAATTATGACACTAGCGACACTTGTCAATACAAATGACGACACTTCCGTATAGAGGAATAATAACATCTCTATAGGAGTACAATATACATAGATGAAATACATGGGTGAAATACATTCCGAAGTTACATATACATCAACACTCCCTCTTAACTAGGAAGGTATTTCTCGACACAGATCTGCTAGCACAAGTCTTCTTCTCTGGATCATCATCAGCGAATCATCATCCTCGAATCATCGTCATCGTCACTGCTTCTGTTATCTCAATCAATCTCTAAATCTACTTGTCATAGGAAGTTCTACAGAGCCATTCCTTTTTCATACTGGATGTAGTCCCACCACCTGCAGGTCTTTATCATCTCTGGCCATACTGTGGAATCCTCGGGACTTATTATGTGCATCACAAAACCTGGCTACAACATCCGAGGATGTTACAAGCACACAGCTCTACCTGTCGGATCTCCCAGGAGCACATTACATGTGACCCATCACAAAACCTGGCTGAAGCATCCTAGGTTGTTACGAGCACACAACTCTACCTGTCGGATCTCCCAGGAGCACATTACATGTGATCTCACCACAAAACCTGGTTGAAGCATCCCAAGTTGTTACGAGCACACAGCTCTACCTGTCAGATCTCCCAGGAGCATATTACATGTGGTCATGGAAAAACCTTGCAAGAGCATCCCAGGCTGTTACGAGCACACAGCTCTAGCTGTCGGATCTCTCAAGGACACATTACATGCCATAGGACAAAACCTCACAAGAGCATTTGCCAGATCTCCTAGGTAGCTATTATATGCCAGCGGCAAAACCTAGCGAGAGCATCTGCAAATCTCCCAGGGCGCTATTATATGTCCTCCCAGAGCAATGCCTCAAAAGAGCATCTGAGGCCTTTTTCATCTTGTCCAAATCTCTCAAGTCTACTTACATGATCATCTGCACAACATGTCCACGGCCACAGAGTATCCCCCTGATACTCTCCATACATCATCTTGATGTACACATGATCATCCTAATCATCATCACTGCATCGTCCTGATGCATGTCATCTGGAGAAGCTCGTCATCCATGATCATCCTGATCATACAATGCATCTACCTGATGCATACCAAGTATCTACCTGATACATATCACCATACACAGTGTATCCACCTGATACATACATAAATACATGATCCACACAATGTATCTACCTGATACATATCAACATACATGATCTACCTGATCATACAACGTATCCACCTAATACATATACAGATACATGGTCCAAGCATCCAACATGATGCATACATACATAAATGATCCAATTGATCATATCCAGCATCCAACATGATGCGTACATACATAAATGATCCAACTGATCATATCCAGCATCCAACATGATGCGTACATACATAAATGATCCAACTGATCATACAGAACAGAAACTAGAACATCATCCTGATGCTCATCATCCAGTGCTTACATCCACAGCCATGTGAAGGATCCCCCTTCCACCATGCTGGGAATGGCTACAGCAAATGTCTCCATCACTTCTTCCTCAAAGTGTCATCGATCTGAAGAACACCAAGCCTCTCTCTGAAGTACTCAAACTTCACTCTGGCTAGTGGCTTCGTCAACACATCTGCAATCTGCTCATCTGTCGCAACATACATGAGCTTCACTGCTCCCCTCTGCACCATATCCCTAATATAGTGATATTTGATCTCTATGTGTTTTGACCTGTCATGGAACACCGGGTTCTAAGACAGCTTCACACAACTCTGGTTGTCACAAAATATACCGGTAGCCTCCAACGGTAGATCAAATAACTCAGACAGTAGCTTCCTCAGCCATACTGCCTCACAACTAGCCGAACAGGCTGCAACATACTCTGCCTTGGCTATACTTAGTGCTACACAGGACTGCTTCCTGCTAAACCAAGAGATCACACCTGATCCCATACTGAAGCAGCACCCAGAAGTGCTCTTCCTACCTACAGCACTGCCTACCCAATCTGAATCAACATAACCCTGTAGGTTAAACTTTTGATTCGCATCATACTTGAGCCCATAATCAACTGTACCCTTTAGGTACCTCAGAATATGCTTTACAACAACCAGGTGAACACTCCTCAGATCCGTCAAGAACTGGCTCAATGTGTTCACCGCAAAGCAAATATCTAGTCTCGTGTTCGTCGGGTACATCAAGGACCCAATCATCTGACGATACATAGTGACATCAACCGGCTCAGATGAAGCATCACACAGAAGCTTCAGGTTCGATGCCATAGGTGTGGCCATGGCCTTGTAGTCCATCATCCCGAACCTCTTCAGGATATCTATTGTATACTTCCCTTGTCCAAGGAAGATCCTATCTGCACTCTGCCACACCTCCATGCCTAGAAAATAGTGCATCATCCCCAAGTCCTTCATCTCGAACTTGGCAGCATGCTTCCTCTTGGTATCAGCAATCAAACTATCATTACCTATAACAAACAGGTCATCCACATACATGAGTAGTATCACAGGATTGCCTTCCTCAACCTTGTAGTAAAGGTTGGAATCCACTTTACTCTTGGTAAAGCCCAAACTAGATAGGAAACTGTCCATCCTACCATACCAAGTCCTAGGAGCTTGCTTCAAGTCATACAAAGCTTTCTTCAATCTGCACACATATGACTCCCTGTCATGTGTTTCAAAACCGAGTGGCTGCTCCACATACACTTCCTCTTCAACTACACCATTCAAGAAAGCAGTCTTGACATCCATCTGGTGTATCTTCCATTTCATCACTGCAGCCAGAGCAAGTACTGATCTGATGGAAGTGTACCTGGCTACAGGAGCAAAAGTTTCTTCATAATCTATTCCCTCTTTCTAAGAGAAGCCACAAGCTACGAATCTTTCCTTGTATTTATCTATGTTGCCATCTGCAACATGCTTGATCTTGTAGATCCATTTGGAAGTCACAACAGACTTCCCTTCGGGTCTTGGGACTACATCCCAAACATCATTTTTCATTATTGATTGGTATTCCTCGACCATGGCATCCTTCCATTCTTTCTTTTCCGCTGCTTCTTCATAATTGGAAGGTTCTTTGTTCATGATATCACAGAGTAAAGCGACATAGCTGGTGTGTGATCTGGTTCTCTTCTTTGCTCTGTGTTCTTCTTCTGGAATGCCATATCTTCCTGCATCTTGAATGAGCTCTCTAGCCCATGTAGGTTTCCTCTTGTGAGAGTTATTCTCATGAGGTCGATCTATAGGTTCTTGCAGATCTTCAATTTCACGATCTGCATCTAGAACTGCTTCAGTCATAGTAGTGTCTTGAACTGCTTCAGTATCTAGTTGAGACCAGACGTGTTCACATTGTAGCTGCAAAGCATGTGATGAGGTACCTAAAAGGTACAATAGATTATGGTCTCAATTATACTCGAGGTCATGAGTTCAGACTGTTTGGATATACAGATTCAGATTGGGAAGGAAGTGTCTCGGACAAGAAGAGCACTTCAGGCGGTTGTTATAGTCTGGGGTCAACCATGATCTCATGGCTAAGCAGGAAGCAGTCCAATGTGACTCTCAGCACTGCAGAGGCAGACTATATTGCAGCATGTTCTACGAGTTGTGAAGCTATATGGCTTCGAAAGTTGTTATCAGGTCTGTTTGATTTGGAGTTGGATACCACAGTGATTCTATGTGATAACCATATTTGTATAAAGATGACAGAGAACTCAATGTTCCATGATAAGTAAAAACACATAGAAATATAGTATTTCTACATCTGTGATATGGTGTAGAAGGGAGCTATAAAACTCCAATACGTGAGCACGGATGAGCAGGTTGCAGATGTGTTGATTAAACCTATCTCAAGTGAAGTTTGAGCACTTCCGTGACAAGCTTGGTATAGTCTGAAAGGACTTCCCTCGAAAGGGGGAGTAGTGCTAATGATACTGTGATGCAGTGGGATTGATCATCCCTAGACATAGATAGTCTTAAATGTTGATTTTGAGTTGTGTTGGGATCGATCGTCCCTAGACAGAGATGTCTTAAATGATTGTGTTGGGATCGATTGTCCCTAGACAGAGATGTCTTAAATAATTGTGTTGGGATTGATCATCCCTAGACAGAGATGTCTTAAATGATTGTGTTGGGATCGATTGTCCCTGGACAGAGATGTATTAAATAATTGTGTTGGGATCGATCGCCCCTAGACAGAGATGTCTTAAATGATTGTGTTGGGATCGATTGTCCCTAGACAGAGATGTCTTAAATAATTGTGTTGGGATTGATCGTCCCTAGACAAAGATGTCTTAAATGATTGTGTTGGGATCGATTGTCCCTAGACAGAGATGTCTTAGATAATTGTGTTGCGATCGATCGTCCCTAGACAAAGATGTCTTAAATGATTGTGTTGGGATCGATTGTCCCTAGACAGAGATGTCTTAAATGATTATGTTGGGATCGATTGTCCCTAGAAAGAGATTTATTAAATAATTGTGTTGGGATCGATCGTCCCTAGACATAGAGGTCTTAAATGATTGTGTTGGGATCGATTGTCCCTAGACAAAGATGTCTTAAATAATTGCGTTGGGATCGATCATCCTAGACAGAGATGTCTTAAATGATTGTGGTAGGATTGATCATACCTGGATAGAGATCCCGAGTTCCGAAAGGAAAGATAGTCTTAAATGTTTATCCTTAGACTAAATCTCGAGTTCCGAAAGGAAGGATTCTCTATGAGTGTTGGACTTAATCCCTAGTTTCGTAAGGAAGGATTGTCCATGATCCCTAGTTCCGAAAGGAAGGATCATATGTGTGTTGCAGATGTTGATGCTCCTGATGATGTCCCAGTACTGTAGATGAGAATGCTCCAGTTTTGCTAAAGATGAGGTTCCAGGATGCTCCAATGCTGCAGATGACAATGTTCCAGTACTGAAGATGAGGTTGCTCCAGTGTTGCAGCTGATGATGTTCCAGTATTGAAGATGAGGATGCTCCAGTGCTGCAGATGATGATACTTCAGCTTTGTACTGAAGATGATGTTATAGCAGCTATTCTAGTTGCTGATGATGATGTTGAAGAACTTCCAATGATTTATATATGTATCAAATGATGTTGTTGTTGATGCACTCCTCTCTCTGATGATGTTGTGTAGAGTTACACATGCAGATGTTGTTGTTAGTATAATACCCTTCTTGTTAATGGGGAGTGTAAATTAATGTAACTTCAAAGAATATTCTACTTGTACTTCATTATTGTAACTCCGTCGGGGATGTCATTATTATAATTGGTCATGTAAAGGTCATGAGGTTAAACATCCATTGTAAGTCGGGTCGTTAGCACCCAAGTGAATGTAATATAAGTGGTAATTGAGTCTCCCTAGAGAAGTCAGACCAGTTAGGGTTATTGAGGCCGACCTAGCTAAGTTAAAGGTTAAGTGAAAAGTAAAGTATAAATAGAGGGAGAGATTCCCTCATTTATTCACTCACTCACTTGTGCAATTCGCATTAGAGGAGAAAGAGATAGATCTGCGAAGGAGAAGGAGGAGTGGCTTGAGTCCATAATTTCGTATTTTTGTCTCTCTTATTTGTGAGACATATTTTTGGGGCATTGTACTTGATCATCTATATTGAGGAAGTTCTTAATGGGCTTTGTTCCCTTGAGGGTTTCCTAGGATAAATTTTTTTGTGCTTTGTGATTGTGCATCTTTCAGAGATCCTTATTATGCTGCGATTGTGAATAATGTATTGAATGCTAATGAATTTTCCATCTAGTCTATGGTAGCATATAATCTTAACAGTAATATCCCTAATTTGAAAAAATACTCAATTTTGACCAAATTTCAAACCTTGGACTAGTGAAACCCAAATTGTCCCAAATGCTTTCGAATTTTGTATAGAAGGGCTTCAGGGGTATTAGGACATCCACATGCATCAATTAGACACTCAGGAACTTATTGAATACATTCCTGGCTTGCATTTATCAATAAGGTACGAAAGGGGAAAATACTAAGGAATTCAATGTTAAAACCCCAACTAGTCTAGGACCTTTTTGGCTTTCCAAAAACTATATGACCTTCCCTAATTTCTAAATAGAGACTTGGAATGGATTAAGGACCTCATTGAAAACCAAAATGCAGCACTCATTAAGATCAATAACTGGTTATTGCGCCCTTCAAACATAGAGTGTTAAAACATAGACATTGCTTGGAAAATTGTGAACAATGAAGATGGAATTTGTTGCATAAACTCTAATCAAATGCCTAAGGGGCCTGCACAGACTAAATTGGTCATAAACAATACATCATGGGCTGCTAGAACAACTTCAAAAACTTTGAGAAATTCTGATATAAAATAGATACAAAACTACTCCAAAAAGTCCATATGGAAGTCGAGGGGAAACTAGCTCAAATTAAAGGTTTGCTTGGAATGTTTACATGAAATACATAGAATTTAGAGTTGTGCCTCCTATTTGAAGCTCAATACAATGACATACATCAAATCTCGTAACAATGGAGTCACCAAATCATCCTCCACAAAGTTTAGACAGCTATGAGTGCACCATCAACACTAGAACATGGACATTGAGAGAAGATTGCGAGAAGAGATAGTGGATAAAGACATAAGAGATAAACTTGAACTGAAGAGGGACTCGAACCTGCAAAAAAACACCTTCATTAAGCTCTTATAAGAGGTCTAAATGGCCTCTCCTCCAACCAACTTGGACAAGAATCTTTCACCTTCGAAATTGGTTCAATAATAGGGAAAGTAAACACCCACCGTGCAATGGACAAGCTAAGCTCTCCAAGAGTGAAAAACAAAAATGATCCAAAATATGCTCTCCTTGATCAGCCTCTCTTTTTATTAACTTCATGTGGAATCATAAGGTCGAGTTTCCCTCCAAGTCACTCACCCAACTCGAGTTAGTGCTTCATTCCTTCATGAGACACTTGTCCTCCTCATTCTTGCACTCATTTTCCCTCAATTTGAATTGGGAATATTGGATGA
Source organism: Larix kaempferi (assembly GCA_027924585.1). Lineage (NCBI taxonomy): Eukaryota > Viridiplantae > Streptophyta > Pinopsida > Pinales > Pinaceae > Larix > Larix kaempferi. The sequence goes on from BSBM01000070.1 coordinate 17,383,635, forward strand.
CCATAACTCCATCTATGCACCCTCTTGGTGGCTATTTGTAGCCCTGATATGTCATATTTTTCATAGGTCTAAATTTGTCATATTTGTCATAGATTCCTTCATCATTGTTATCATAGATGCCATGGAATCTTGTCACAAGTGTCACAATTTGTATATGATGCTTCTTCCTCTTCATAGGGAGTTACTCTTCCACTCCAATTCGAGCCTCCATGATTCTTGCCATTAATATTGTCTCTTCATCTAGCCCAAGTACATTACCCTTCACCTTGAACTTGAATTTGTGTGAGAATGATGCCAAGTGTAGTGGGGAATCTTGCCGCATGTGGGTTCCACAACCTCTTCTGTGCCCTCATGATCCAATGCCACTTCATTTTCCTCTTTATTATTGTTTATTTTTCCCATTTAATGTGAATTTGTAAATCTAAGGTCATTTTGGGTCTTGTAGCTCCCTTATTCCAAATTTTTATGCTTCCACCCCAACCCAACGAGCTAGTAGGTTAGTGTATTTTTTTCCTCCATGCTAATTTATTTGGATGGGGACATTACAAACTTTGAATTGGGGATTTGCTCTTCATGTGACCCACCTTGTTCATTTGGCTCTAATTTTGCATTATTACTAACTTGGAAACCATGCTTGGCAATTATTTGACCCTTAGCACCAATTTGACAAACTATCATGAACATGGCCAAGTGGCTTAGGCCATTGTGATCTAATGCAAAATTTGGGGACATGACAATGGTTAACTACAACTCCACTTCACAGTGCTAAATTACACTGAAACCTAGCAAGGCTAGATATCTATGGTCTTGTAGTGTAAAACAAAGCTTGTTTTCATGTCATACTCTAGGTACTATATATAGTCAATGCTATTCACTTTCCTTGGGTTAGGTTTAGAGAATAAATTATAGGTAGACCTAAGTATGGTAGCATTATTCTTATTCTTCATAGATATAACTATTGGGAATAAATATATATAAAGGGTTAGGCCAAGCTAAATTTAAGTAAAGTAAACTGCAATGACTTTCTAATTGGGTAACAAAGTAGTATTCCTAGAGGGTTTGGAGTTAGACATCTAACTCTCTACTTTGAATTACATGGAAAGGTGTCCATGCTCCACATGGGTTATGTTGCTTTAGGAATCCGAGAAAATGAAATAAGTGCTCAAAATTAATTTTAAAACCATATTAATGATATAATATGACGCAACTTCTCAATAAAGTTCAACATTTAATTTTACTGAGTTCAATATTATAGCTTTTAGTAAAATATATAAAATAACACAATTTAAAAACTAACGATGAAAAACATATAAAATAACACAATTTTTAAATATTTTTGTTGTGATTATCTGGAAAAAATAAAAAATAAAAAATTAAGTGAAAACCTATAAAATAACACAACGAAAAAATATTATGGTGATGCACATACCTGAAAAATCAAATAGTCATTGTGCGTGAGATGGTTTAGCCAATGAGTATAATATGATCCATAATGCACACCACTAGAAGCTGGGTCAATTTTAGCTCATCCACACAAACAACTAACTAAAGTAATCAACAAATCAAACGTTCCAATTTTCAACCGCAAAAACAACCCAATACTTTATAATATATGTTTTTAGTGGCCCAACTCTATGAACAAGAGGAGAGAAAACTATCCTAGAGGAAATAATCAATAGGGGAGGTGTCTTTTTATGTATCTAGTGGCGACGTGGACTAATGCAGGTGGGTGGTGGATTGGTGGTTTTGTGGTGGTTGTGTCCCTCCTTTTCTCGGGAAAAACCATAGAAGGCATAGTTCAATCTTGTTTTTACTTGAGAGGAGAAGGGTCGAAGTTTGAAGAGTGTATGATATTCCCTATGAATGAAGAGGCCAAGAAAGGGTGGAAGCAGCATGGGCATGGTTCAATAGTGATGACAGAAACATCTTGAGAAAGGAACAATAGTGGAAGCAACTTGAGTATGGGTTGTTAATCCGATTCAAACTTGTGATTTCAATAGGAATGACCCCAAAATATTATACAACTAGAGGGTGGGTAGATTGGAAATCAAGGATAATTATAAGAGCTCAGTACCAAGAACTAAAGAACTCACAATCTCAACCTTCAAGGCGAGTTCAGATTTCCAATAGATTTCCTCTTTTGAATACAAGGAGTGGAGATAGGAGCTATCTATGAAATCCAAAGATGGCAATCGAAACGCACCAATTGTCATTGGTAGTGACAATTCGAGACATAAGGCCTCTTTTGTATCCATCTTGGTTAATGAGTTTTATGATGCAACGATTCCATTACAAATGCAATTATAGTTCCCTATGTAAATGTCGACACAGTAAAATGCCCATTTCCCAATGCTCTCTTTTGCTTCTTCAAATGGTTTACATTACTTCCTCCCCTTGAGTGCCCTACCTCCAAGTGCTCTCTTTTGCTTCTTCAAATAGTTTACAATACTTCTTCCTCTTGAGGGCCCACTATCCATTGTTGTCTTTTGCTAATGGGTTACAATATCTCTTCTCCTCTATTGAAGCTCGAAGCTACCTGAACCCTAACTTGAGAGTTCGCCCCCTATCCAACTACTATAACTCTGGCATGTACTAAAACATAGATCAAGGTAGGAATATGAAATTGGAATAGGCTCGAGAGTCACGGTGACCATGGAAACAACCTAAGTAAGGGTTGAAAAGTTTGAAACAAAGATAAACAATAGTTAAGAGCTTAAAACAACTTTAGTTTCAACTTTCACATAATCACATTTCTAAATTCCAATAACCATATCAATCATAGTTCTTAATCTCGATTCCTAAATTCCAATGACTTGGCTTCATTAATTATAAACCATTGCAATATATGGTGAATCGATTATAATTTATGATCATCCACAACACAATTTTATTCTGGATTGTGTGATTGCATTCACTATTAATACATTACCTAGTTGATCTTACACATAGATTTGCCAGGATTTGAGAAGGAATATCTATCAAGTTAGCATCAAGTATTTGAAGAATGTTGTTAGTTGATTTCAATTATGATAGCTTGTCGAATCACAACCATCATTAATTTGTCTATTTGCTACCAACTTACTAGACCTGATTTCCAATTAATGCTTGGCTACAATGTGTGTCACATGTGATTATTGGTTATAATCTTAATACCTTATGGGTTAATTTTTAATTGATGTACCATAGTTCAAGTTAGAATGAGCACTGAGTGGCATATTGAATCCAACATTAAACTTAATTTTAAATGTTTTAAAGTTTCATCGTGATTTAAACTTCATTTATGATTTTAATGGAATGTTAATCAAAATTTGAGGTTATTAAAATTTTGAGGATTTTGATGTTTTTAAATTTTTAATATAGTTTAAGTTTTATATATTATATAATAACAATATATAGAATTTTATATGAATTTTTAAATTTGATCAAAATGATTGTGAAGATGAATGAAGATTTTACATATTTAATTTTATAATAAATGGATAGTTTTTCCATTATAAATTTGACAAAAGTCTATTATAAACTTTACTATAAATTGGATTCATAACACAATTTTTTTATCCAATCACTCATAAATTAATTGAGTTTTAGATCAATATAGAAAAGCCACTTCATTTTAGATTAAAGGGCTTTGTCTTAGTTTGTTGGTGTGAGGCATTATTTGTTGATGCAAATGCTAAGTCTAAACTCAACATTAATGTTAATGTCAACATAAATTGTTAATTGTCTAGTGCAAGTTAGGCGAAGGATTCTATATTCTCATTCATCACTAATCTTGTAGGTTAGACAGAGGATTATATTCTTATTCATCGCTCTAAAGTCAACATTAATGTTATTTCAACATAAATATGTAATTATATAGTGCAAATTAGGCGAAGGATTCTATATTCCCATTCATCGCTAATCTTGTAGGTTAGATGGAGGACTATTATATTCTCATTCATCGCTTAGCTATAGGTTGGGTTAGGTTCTTGTGTTAAGTGAGTAGATCCCATGATTCATGAGTCAAATTCCAAGCATTATGTGTTTGGTACCAATGAATTTTGATAAAACAATCCGGTTTTTGCCTTTGTTGATGCTTAATGCTCGATTCTTAATCAATAAAAAATTTGGTAGGAGAAAATTGGAGCAACCCTTCAATTGCAAAGTTATAAAATAACTATCAATTTCATTATAGAAGGGCTTGATGAATTTTATTCTTTTGCATGGAAAAACTTGGTGTGCCCCTTCTATGAAGAATAAAATGGGTTCTGAAGGGCACTGTAGGCTTCATATTTGAATCCTGCACCCCATCCTACATGGATACTGTTAGGCAATCATTCAACAAGATGTCATCCATTCCTCCTAACGCAGAAACCCTCTCTCAAAGTGTTCAAATTCAATAGAGGTGGGCGTCCAAGTTTCCTTGCAGCTTGTTATCCACTAAAATTTGCACTTAGTGGATTCCGAGTGAACCATCGAAGGCTTGAACATGTCAAAGTGTTCATTATCAGAGTTCAGAAGTCCATCAGGCCTTCTAGGCCCTTTATTTTTTGAACCACATGTTCATACCCCCTCAGGGGAATTGTAATAAAATGTGATAGCATGGTAGCTATATGTAAAAGACTCGACTTCCTAGGAGTTAAACATTAATTCGACTAGCTTGGAGTGTTTTTTCCTTGTTAATTATTTGTTGAACAAACGACTAATAATTTTCGATTTTTTCACTCATGCCTCCAAAGTTGGGGTGGTTGGTGTGGTGTTTCGTCCTTAGGAGGTTATTAGAGCCTAAGTGTGAATGGATTAAACGATTCTAAGCATTAAAATTGAGTCTCATGGACATGTGCTAGGTCCTCCTAGGTTTTTTTATAAATTCTTAGAAAAAAAAAAAGTTTCTGTAAAATTGGACTATTTTTAATAGTTTAATGAAACAAATTAAAAGTGTAATAAAATTGTGGTCTAGAGATCTTTTTTTCCATGGGGGTGCTCATTTTCAAGCTCAGAGAACCTACTATACCCAAAGATTCACTTTCCTAAGTGGTTAAGTGCTTTATTTTTCATTTATATTAAAAAAAGTGGGAAAAAATACCAAAAAAGTGAAAAATATGAAAAAATTCAATTCGTAAATTGATGCGATTTGGAAGAGGTTTAGGATCATCTTTGGTGTAGGATGTATAGGGATGATTTTTGGCATGTTTTGGGGCAACTTAAGAGTAGGAATCATCTCCCCACTTTGAGGGGCGCATTTCCTTAAGAGGAGGGCGCACCAATTAAGGAATTTGCAGCACTATTTTAGGTAGCCTTTGGGATGACTTTTGGAAGCCCAAATGGTGGTGGAAGCCCCCTTAATCAAGCCACAAGTCAAGGCTTGATTCTCTCCACTAATGTGCCCTCCCTCTCCTTCACCAAGTGAGCCCCCCTCTCATCATTTTTTCTAATTAAGCATGGAAGCCCCCTCATTCCAAACTAGTTAGAGTTGGATTGAGAGGAGGCTTGCAATTTTGTAATTGTGTTCTATATTTTGCATTTTCTAATAAATAAGCTTTGGAGGCTAAACTGTGTAGTGCTTTTATGTGTGGATCACCATTGTCATGATCTCATGAGGTAATATATTTCTCATTTCAATTTCTTGCTTTGTGCTTTGTGTATCTGGCTTTAAGGATTGTTTCCAATCATTAGAAGTAGAGTAATGTAAGTAAGTTTACTTGTTTTTTCTACTTTGAATACATATTTTTAGAGATCTTGATCTAACATGTTTTATAAGATTATATGCATGTTGTTTTAATCTCAATTTATATGCTATCACCAGATCTCGTGGGTTTTGCAGGTTTCTTGAGTGGTTTTCAGGTTGCCAAGCTTGGAGGAGTTGTGGATCTAGCTTGACTCCACTACACTTTCAACAATATCAGAAGACATTGTCCCTCGACACTCCACGCAAAAGTTTTCCTTGGTTGATCTTTCCAGAAACAAGTTTCTTTCACCTTACTCTTTCTCGCTTCTAAAATTAAATTCATCTTGGTTACCGGTTCTTAGTATTTTCAGATCAGATTCATTTATCAAGTTTATTTAAAGAGTAGATCTAATTTAATGCATAAATCTAAAGGCTAGTCTTAAGTTATCATTTTTTCTTTGAATCTAGCTTTAAGAAAGTGTCTTTAAGCAAGTTAGTCAAGTAAAATTTAAAACTTGTTTGAAGGTTTCTTTTCTTTGAAGTATTTAAAGGTTAAATCAAGCAACTTGAGTGCTTTATTGGCTTCCTTTTTAAGGTTGTCCAAGACCCCAAGAGGATTGGATTTTTAGCCAATCCATCTTAGTTCTTTCGCTTCAATTAACTGGCTTTTTTAACTTAGATTTTTTAACAATTTTTCAAATTTGCCCAAGTCACTTTTAAAGTGATTTTGAGCATCTTTGCTACTAATTTTGTTTGCTGATTTTTGTTGCATGACAGCAGAAAAGGAGTTCTTGGAGATCTCATTTTGATAAGATCAGACAATCCAAGCCTTTTTGGAACCTTACCTTTTCTCCAAAAAACTTTTGCCATAGTATTTGTAACCTCTTTTCTCCAAAATTTATAAGGAGAAAGAGGATTTCTATCACTTCAAGTTAGCATTGTAATCTCGTAATAAAAGTTATTTTGGAAGCAAGCTCACAAAGCTTGCTTCTCATCCCCCCAGGGGGGATCGGTGTCGGTTTCTTTTTTTTGGATGTTGTCATTTTTTCAGCCTAAGAATCTTTACATTAGCTTTAATTTAATTAAAATCAACCAAGAATAATTAAAATTTAACGTTGTGGTCCAATCCAAATATTGGGCCATTGACTCACTCAAGACTTAGGAATTTTATCTTGTTTTTTGCAAACCGTTTACTTTTCAATACAATTTGATTTATCTTTTGCAAAAGTAATTGGATACTAACCCACTACCTCGGTAGTGTAGTAATTAGATAACATTTTACTATTTCAGTCTTTTACTTTTAATCAACCTCCTTGCTTTCCTAAAGTACAAATTTCAGGATAAGGGATTTCCCAAGTACTGGCCAGAAAATAGACTCTTGGGGTTCTAATAAACAAGAAAATTGTGTTCAAAAAAACTTTTAAAATTAACAAGGCTTTGTCCTGAGTATGCTCTAGATCACTGCAGCCTCGACTGAATAGATTGATCATACCAGAAAGGGACTCAGTGACCAGTAATTAGTCTCACTTTTTCAATTAACCTCCCATTTACGAAAATCCGGCGTAATCATTTCTTGACATTGAGTGGGGAAATTCTTCAAAGGAAGCGAGAACCATTAGGTAGTGATCTCGCAATACCGTTAGACTACACCCTCGTTTGGTGTAGTGTTAAACACCTCCCAGAGACTCCGATCCATCCCACATTTCCAAGTGAGGAGCCACCTTTGCCATAGTTCGAACATATTTCCAGTACCTCACGGTATATCGAAAATCTCCCTCCCTAATAATCCACTCATCTCCAGATTAATTTAAAATTGACCAAGAGCATTCGCACAACATTTCATTTCAAGCATTACAACAACACTTTATTTGACTCCATTATCAGCATTGGTCTTTTTTCTTTATCATTATAATTTATATTTAATTTCTATCATGTGTTGAATGTATTGATGAACATGTTTAATATTTATGTTGTTATGCTTTAATTTTACATTGCAAATCTTTTGTGTCAATTTCATTGTTAAAAGAACTCCTAAAAAACCTAACTCATCCACCAGAACTAATTAGCTTAATCATCCTTAGCAACCTTTAGGGTCCACCCCCCTTGGCTTCATTAGGAGTTTGCCTAAACGGAGGAGTCAAGAATTAAGTGACAATACTTGACTTGAGGCTTGCCCCCAAGGACACACTTAGGGGCTTGAAGATTTCTGCCACGTTAACCCCAGGTGTGTTTCCGGCGACAACACAACCTCCTCCTTTGGATAGAGGTGAAAAACTTTCTTTCGCTCCGCTCTCTAGTTCTGGGTCCTCTCTGGCTGGGCGCAGTTTAAGGCTTATCAAGGCTCGTCGAGAGGAAGTAAAGATGATGGTAGGACACAATCTCATGACAGAATAAATTCCAAATGTTCTTGTTCTAAAAACGATAAGTCATTTTTGCAGAAAGGTGATTAGACCAACTTCCCTTTGCAGTTAGCTTAAGGAGAATCGGGGATCGACATTAGATTTTATTTCGATCTTTCACATCCTGTCTAGAGGGTGGCCTTGCTTTCTTTTCATATCTCAGGAAGATAATTCTAAGGTGCTTAACAAGAGACGATCGTGGGGGCCATCAAGGTCGGTCCTCCAAGAGTGGAAGGTGGACTTCGACCCAAGAAGGGAACTAGTGAACATATTGCATCTCTGGGTTATTTTACCTGGATTGCCTCGATTTTCTAAAATAAAGCAGTATTGGGGTTAATTGGCAATAATATAGGCAATTTTATCAAATTGAAATATGATTCAGACTTGGTCCCAGACCGTAGATGGGCTCGCATGTTAAAAAAGGTTTATTGGAGGAAATCGAGTTGGAAATGAGTGACTCATCGCGGGTACAAAAGATAGACTATTGGAAGGTTTCACTTCATTGTTTCCAGTGTCATGTTATGGGGCATGTCCATGCCCAATGCTAGTTGCGTCAGGGTTTGAAAGATTCGTTTAAAAAGATTTGGAGGAATAAGGAAGAAGGATTCCAGGCGGCATCCTATCAAGGGTTTTGATTCCTTGGGTCGCTCCTACTCGTGATGAACAAGATTAGGACAAAGCTTTAGTCAAGGCCCTCAAAATCTTTGCGAGGAAGATCTAGGTGTCATCGCCCTTGGTAATATTTTTTTTCGCCTCAAAATGATGTTGAAAAGTATGAAGAAGGTTGTTCGTTGGTCCTTGGTCCTTCCCCGCCTTTGGAAGGAAATCTTAGGTTTTCCTCTAGTCCATTTCTTCCCAAAACGCCAAGTCCTCTAGGGATGTCAAGTCTCCTTGTTTCATCCCATTGAATCCTGAATTTTCTTTGCTCCCCCTTTGTTTCAAACAAAGTTTCTCCCCGAAAAGTTGGCTTGAACCACCTCTCTCCTCCTCTTTTGACATCTAGGGATGGGCCCTCCATTTCTCCTATAATTTCAAATTACAGTCTTCACTCCAAGTCTAAAAAGCTAGAGTCTGTGACTTTGAATGTGGGTATGGCCCCATAGAATCTCTCCGATGGTGGCGCTGGTAGAAAATGTTTTCTAATAATCATCCATAAGCAGGCTAACACTGACATCCATAGCGGAATGCAAGCCACCATAGATAAAACATGTATAGCAGGTAAAGCCCTAGCAAGAGTGATACCATGATCGTTCTCTCCTTACAAGCGAGAGGGGTTGGGGACATCCCTAAATTACTAGCTCTCAAAACATCATTATAATTCGGGAAACCATGTGTGTAAGGATAAAGGTGATAGATATTTTCCATCGTGGCTTAAGAATTGGTCTTTCAATGTTTTGGATTCAGAAGGACTAATGAGTGGTCTCCTTTCAGCGTGAAGACCCAACTTCTTATATGTTTCTTCCTCCACTTTTCAATCTAACATTCTAGTTGATGTTCAAGATACGTCTCTAGGGATTAGCCTACATATCATCAACATTTATGGTCATTATTTAGAAAGGTGTCAATATTGGCACTCTTTGACGGAGTCGAGGGTACTGGCTGGTAATAATGTAGTTATTGGTGGTGATCTTAATTTCACCCTCTCGTTTCATGAGGTTTGGGGTCCTTGACCCCGTCTGGATTCATTGGGAAACTAATTCTCTCACCCGTTGGAAGATCTTCACCTAGTTGCTCTTGAAACGATCAAGTTAACCCTTACTTGGCAAAATGGACAAAGATTTGAGGAAGGCGTGTCAAAGCACCTGGATAGATTTATATTATCGAATGCCTTTTTGGATGGTAGGTTTTTGACAAAGTCTTGGGTTGGCATTGTAAGTTTGTCTAATCACCTTCCTATCCTATGTAAAATCGAGGAGGATAATAAGTCATTATCTCCTTTGAAGTTTAATCAAGTATTGCTTTAGGAAGACGAGTATCGCAATTTGATCACGTCAAGATGGATGACCTTACAGGAGGATTGTGGGCTATCCTACATGAAGCAATTTTCTAATAATTTCACAAATGCTAAGAAAATTACTCATGCATTGGCATCTTCCTATCGCAAGAAATCCCAAGAGGAGCTACGTAAGGTCGAATATGGCATTGCTAAATTGTTTGATGGAAACTCTTCAGGGGTCTTCTCAAAGTCGAATTAGCTAACGCTTTCAAAGCTTGAGTCCAAGAGACTCAATTTATTAAAAGTCGAAGAAACTATGTGGAGGCTCAAGAGCATAGCTCTTTGGATTCAGATAGGCTCGAGGGCAAAGCTCTTTGGCTTCACGAAGGAGGCAATAACATGAAATTCTTTCATAATTTCACCAACTACCAAAAAAGTTTGAATTCTATATGGGAGCTAAAGAATGCCATGTAACTTGGTGTTATCCTTTAAGGAAAAAGTAGTAGTAGTGTCTTTCATCTAGCTCTTGTTAAAAGAACAGCCATGATGTCCCATAGATCAGATTCTGCAAGTTCTCGGGCTCTTTCCCACAGTCATTGACGATGAATCAAATTTTGCTTTGGAGGCAAAGATAACTGAAGAGGAGATCCTATCCGCTCTTCAATCTCTTGAAAAAGGAAAGATCACAGGCCCTAGTGGATTGATGGTGGAAATTTTTATGGGTTTCTACAAGATCTTAAAATGGGACCTCCTAAAAGTCATCCAGGAATCAAAAAGTTCAGGTAAAATTTTAAGTGAGTTAAATTCTACATTCTTGATGTTAATTCCAAAAAAGTAAGAAGCAATCCTGTTGGAAGACTTCAGGCCCATCGCATGTGGTAATGTCATGTACATGGTGGTGGCAAAGATCCTCACAAATATGTTGAAGCACATTCCGATCTCTCTCATCTAAAAGGAACAATTTGGTTTTCTAAGTAATTGACGCATCCATGATTTTGTTGTTGTTTCCCAAGAAGCTATCCATTCTATGAACCGTTCTAACCTTCCGACTATAGTCCTAAAGGTTGACCTATCCAAAGCCTACAACAAGGTTAGCTATGTCTTCATTTGCTTGATGTTAATCCAACTAGGCATGAATTTGGTCATAGTAAACTGGATCATGGCCTGTGTTCAATCGATCTCTTTTGTTTTGCTAATAAACGAAGCACCCTCTAGTTTCTTCCAAGCATCTCGGGGCCTTCGTCAAGGTTGTCCACTCTCTCCTTTCTTTTTCCTTTTAATTGTTGATGATTTAAGTGTGTTGGTGAAGGACTCGAGGAATCAAGGTATCTTTAAAGGAGTCAAAATTACATCCTTAGATGTCATCTCTCACCTCCTCTTCGTAGATGATGTTTTACTCTTTGGCAATGGTACTGTTATCACCTAAACTGTAGTTACCCCTATGGATAGATCCAGTCATGGATGGCAATAGGGAAGGGCAACTCAAAAGGTGCAACCACGATCACCTCGACCTCCAATATATGGTTGTCACGCCAGTCGAGGCAACCTTCCCTTTATGTTATCTAGCCCAGACAACAAAGGGGGAGACCCGATCTACTCCCGACAGGAGAGATCAAAACCAAGACACCAAATCAGGGTATTTCCAAGTGAAGTTAGGTGTATGGTTTATCCTAGACCTAAAGATGAAGTCACAAGCCAAGTGGGGGTTCAATAAGTATAGCTTTGGTTCATAGTTGATGTGAGAGTGACTTATAATGTTTGAAGTGAGATCTAGGATGAGTGTACTAGTTCAATGTTGGAAAATCCACTGCCTTGGGAACTGTGTCCAATGCAGGGTTGTTTAGGGGTCAGATTGGGGCTAACTAGTACATGAGACAAGCTTGACCATGGTTCATGATGTCTTCAAAGGTATAGTTTACCATGCATAGGTCAAACCACAAGTCAATCCAACAATCTAGGAAAGTTGAATTATCTTGGAGAGAAACCAGTGCCTTGGGAATTGGGAAGTGGAGTCAAAGTGGGGTTGACTTATGGTTTAGGACTCCTACAACATGAGACAAGTGGGCAATAGAGATCTTGATGGTTGAATGTGTCTAGATCTAGGTTTGACCCAAGTGGACCACAATCCCTTAAAACAAGGAATGCTATCCCCAAGGCAAGATTTGATAAAGTGATAGTCTAGACCTAGGTTTTGAATTATTCCGGTTTCAGATCTGCAATAATCTCAAGTACCCAGTTCCTAGAAGTGAGTGAACTCACTTCTCCAAGGTGGTGCGACTTTACCCAAGGAGGCTGAAAGTGGGGTTTAGGTGGGTCAAGACAAGTCGGATGGCACCCAAATTTTAGATCCGGGTAGATCAGTCAAGTAGGGGTATGGATCTATAGTTTCACGGTAATCCGATGGCTAGATCTTACTAGATCTGAGTTTAAGTGTTCCAAGTGGTCCAAAGTGGGGTTTAAATCCCTTGAAATGTGGAATAGGGCCCACAAGGTGAATTTCATAAAAGTGACAACCTGGGTGTATGTTATTTGATGTGTAGATGTCAAATCAAGTGGAATCTCAAACACCCACCACCTAGATCTAGGTCAACTTGCTCAACTAGTGAAGTGCGCCTTGCTTGGGAGAGGCTAAGTTGGCCTGGGAAGGGGATCAAACGGAAGCCAATCCTCACCAAACTATAGATCTGGGATGCCTTGGATGCTATAGAGGTGGGTTTTCAGTATTATGCCCAACAACCCACTAGATCTAAGTAGATCTGAGAAAATGTAAAATGGGGGTTTTAAGATATTTAGGGTTTCAACAATTTATGAGCTATGTCAATGGATTGGATAAAGGAAAGAGAAACAAACCTGTGGATCTTACCTGGGTAACCTTGTAGATGCCTTGATGATGATGATCTATGCAAACCCGATCAATTTGAGAAGCTTTGAGGTAGTTTCTATGCAAGTCGATTTGGTCCAAGAAGCCAATGCGCCCTCTCTCCTGCACAACAAACGTCAACAATATCAGATTTGATGCATCAAGAGATAAGACTAATGCCACAAAAGAAGTAACAGAAAGATAGCATAGATCACAATGATGCTAATGATAACCCCCTGATACAAGCGAATGCCAAGAAAGTCGATTTGAAGAAGCCTTGCAAAATCGCCCTTGTTGAAGTCGCCCTCCTGTAGACAAACAATGATTTCCAAAAAAGATAGATCTTGCCACAATTTCCAAATGCTAGGTTGCAATAGACTTTCCAATCACCATCTAAGAACACCAGATGCAAAGGAGACCACAAGAATTTCCACAAGAATATTTTTCTATACCAATAATCTAAGAGCCAAAGACCCCTTACAATGAGAGGCTCTCTCCTTTAAATAGGAAGGAGAGGCACCAAAACCCTAACCACTTTTTGAATGAATGGCTAAGATTAAAAGATACAAATGTCTAATCAATGGTTGAGATGAGCTCAACAATAAAATACATGGATCACACATAAAATATTATGCAAGTGGACAAAATCGCCCTAGAAGAGGGGAATCCCACCAAATCATGATGACAAAATATCATAAGAGGCTTATGGTGGGTCCAAGGGGTAATTTTATCCCTCCTTGGTCAATCCCCATAGCACAATAACCAAAAAAAAATCATGAATGTACCAAATCGTGCCATCATAGTCAAATCGTGGTCCTCAAAAAGACCTCAGAAATCCACAGAAAGTGCCATAAGTGATGGATGCGGGCCCTGATGAAGCTGAAACTGCTGGAGAAGGTGTGGAAGGTCCCGATCTATCATCATTGATCATCCCATGCCATAACCTTGCCTCAGTAGCCCAAATCGATTTCCTCAATAGCCATTTCTACCAATCCTGAAATGCCTCGGGAAGCGTGAAACTGCCCCAAACAGCCTCCTGGAGTGCTGGCGCTATCAAGGTGAGGGCACCAATGTGTCCGGAAGGGGGGTAATATGGTAAAAACAAGTGGCTGGACCACCCCCTCCATCATCAGCGCCCTAGGTCAACCGAAAAAAAGTCATCTCTGCTCCGACAGGGCCTCCAACAGAGCAAAACTGCACTGGGACAGCCTACTGAGGCTCAATCATCACTGTAAGTGCCCGGAACTAAAAACAAACTGTCCCATTGGACTCAGAAGGTCCAAATCTATCCAAGATGTGTACTCATACACCATATGAGTCTCTGCATGATCAAAATAAATATCCAATATATCGGAACAAGGCCAATAATAATGATCTGTAAATGACCAAACACTGCTGTAACCCAAGAATCATCATCATATCCCTGTAGCTGCTGCATAGAATCATCATGTATGTATACATAGACCATATATCATCCATCCATGTCATCATAAGGTCTAACATCTCATGTCCCATGGTCCTCCATGGTCAAACTAGGTCTAACCAAGACCAAATATAACTCAGACCATCATCCAAAGCTGCTGCAAAGTGTCAAGGTTAATACATGCTCTACAACTTATTCAAATAACAATTATAACACAGAGTAATCATAACTGGCGATCTAAATCCAAATTTATAGTGTCGTTAATTATTATTATTACTCAGACTAGACTTTCAGGATCATACTCACTTCATAGTTGTGATCAATTTGCTAGTGAAGGGTGAAGGCTGAAATAACTGGCTGGGCTAAGGGATGACTTGACTGACTTGACTTTGTGACACTTTGGCAAGGGAAAGGGAATACACACCATAGTATATACTGAATGAGCAATAACACAGGGAATGGAGGTGTCTCACAAATGGATGAGTTGTTTAAAGAGGGTTTATTCACCTTCACAGATGCGCACAATCCATAATACAAATAAGGCCAGCAATTGTTTAGATATAGCATTTAAGTTCCATTGCTTTTAGGGCCTGAAGTTTCCATAGCCTTGATCTATGTGTGTTTACAAACACATTGCATAGATTTACATTTTTCTTTAGGCTTTCTGCTGCAGGTGTGTTTTTAAGGCACTTGTTTACCTGAGCACTTCTAGGTGTGTCATGGACAGCTTGTTTACCTAGGTATTTATTTTCCAAAAGATATAACATTTTGTTTTCATAGCCATTTTCATTTGGCATGCCTTTCATTCATGTGTGTTTAGAAACACATTGCATGAATGGGCTTTTCATACAAGATATAACATTTCATTTTTTCCAGATTTTGTATTCATGGCAGCACTAAAAGTTTCAGGTTTAGCCAACACAACTTTAGTGACTAGGGGGAATTCCAAGGAACTCCAACTCACCATAGGTAAGTTTTGTCACCAACTCAGAGCTGAGACACAATAAACAAGGAAGCTCATCCCATACAGAGGCTACAGTGGGGAGAAGTCCTCCATGCCACTAGTCAAGTAGTAAGTCAGGGTGATAATCTAAAAGGTAGGCCATGGATGGATGAAGACAATGAATAATGGAGCCAACACTAGCAAGCCATGGTATGGTGGAATGATCACCGCTAGTCTCCCTAAGGAGGGTAAATACCAATGAGTATGAATAGTGAACTTCTAAGTCTAAGTAGGGACAAAAATATATATATATATAGATCAACCAGGTCCAAATATCTATATGATCGCCAGATCATGACACTAAGTGCTAAGACATGCTATAAGAATAAGTATAAAAGCAATCTAACCATAACACCATGATATACCTGCTGAGTCATATACCTGAAAGCTCATCATCTGTCCGTTGAAACTGTTGCTGCATCTCTGGGCACTGCTGACTGCTCTGTACCAATGGTATAATGGCTACATCGGTCACCTCTCTGAGTGTCCTGAGACTCAGTCATGGCAAGGGGAATATAACTGCTGTCCATAATCTGATAGTGATCCAATATAGATGCTCATCTTGGCATCTCAAATGTAGGGGAACTGGCTGAATAGTGTACTGGCATCAGAAAAATAATGTATGGTAGCCCGGCTACTATAAATGTGATAACAGGTACCTCGGACAGATTTTCAAAAGTTTACGAGGATTTTGGATGTATACTATGGTTACAAGAATGAATCTCAACATGTCTAAGCATTGTGGAATCTTATACATTTGGCGATTAAGTCTTGAACAAAGTTAATGGAACCACGAGCTCTATTTATGGAACCATGAGAATTAGTGGTGGAACCATGAGTAATGGTCACAAGAAGGTGGAAGCATACAAGGAACCTTTAAAAAAATTCACGGAGAATGAACATTTCAGGGGTGCAACCATGATAAATGTTTATGGAAGCATAGACAATTTGGATGGATCTATGAACAATGCGAGTGGCACCATGTACAATGCATACAAAACCACATGTAGTTAAGGAAAATTGAACAATTTTGATGTGCTTAAAGTCAATCCAAAATGCAAGTATATTTATTTAAGATTATCAAATCATACAACCAAGTTAAATGAAAAATGAAATAGATTCAAATGTGGGTGCAGGTGTGGTATGATTTTGCTGACAATGGTATGTTAAATCTGTGCAGGTTTTCCAAATCTATGTATGTGCAAAGCCTCAGTGACCTAGAGACCTTCCACTCAAATGACAGGGGGCATATGGACGTGGGGTGTGTGGATTTCTGGGGCGTGTGACACATCAAAATCATGGTGGCTAGTGGATCAATAATGATCCCTCAACTCGGCACAAAGGAATTTAAGGAGAAATTAAGAATTGCATGTACATAATAGGTGATCATCCTCCTTTGCGGTGGTTGGATATGATGGAACCCAAAAATCAAATTTCTATGCAATCGTTCTCAAGAGGAGTAATTTATTGGGATGACGAGACACTCATGCGAATTAGTGGGAACTAGATTTGTAAGCCCCAATGACCACGAAATATGCCACGATCTGTAGATAGCAGAGGAGAAGAGAATTTCAGGTGTAAAAGGATTTCCTATTTGTAGAGTAGGGTCAGGTGCGAGGAGAATCAAAACAGTACATGTAATATTTTTCCCATATATGAAAGTGTAAGTAGTGAAGACTACTATCTGGTTCATGGAGTTCGACATCTCTCAGCTAAGGTCAATACGCTCAAACACATAGTCTCCAATTTGAAAAATCATTTGCGTATATCTGAGCACCACCATGAAGACAATATCTGGAAGTTTGAGTGGAATGTTGAGAAGGAAAGACGAGATCACCAAGTCTAGGAGCACCACTCTTCCAATTCTCTTGAATCCCAAGAGAGGAAAATGTAGGAGCTGATACGCCAAGTTGAGCATCTTGAATGCATACTTTTAAATGGTCTGTCGGACAAAGTCGTGACTTTGGTAGAATCGTCGCTCCCCTTTCTGTAAGCTAGTTTTGACTCCAGGTTTAAATACTTGGGGCTTTATTTGAAAACCAACTCTGATCATATCATAGTTGGGTTTGGTTGTTCAATGCGATAGAATCTTGTATTTCATTTTGGGTTAATCATTGGCTATCGAGAGGGGGGAATATTAGTCTTGTTGAAGTCTCTCTTGGAAAGTATCCCAGTATATTGGGCTTCAATTGCAAAAATTCTGAAGAGTATCCTCACTAAAATCATAAGATATTGTTTTCAATTCCTTTGGTTCGGTAAAAGATAGGAAGAGGTAATTACATTGGTCAACTGGCTATCAATAGACCGTCCTAAGAAGCTGGGAGGGTGGGGAGTAAAAAATATTTATCTTTTTAGGGAAGCGTTGTCAGCTTCCAAATTTCCAATCTATGGAGACTGTTGCACAATCATTCTTTGTGGGGCAGGGTCATGCAAACTAAATATTTGTATGGGGCCTCTTTCGAAGAATGGGTCAGATCGCCAGTGAAGTCTTCAAAGAATAGGTTCTTTGTGTGGAGAGATTTGGTTGATGCCTTCCCTCTGATTGGAAAATGGGCTGCCTGGCGTATTGGCAACGACAAAAAGGTGTGCATTGGGTAACATCCCTGGCTCGTCGTGGATGCAAGTTTTAGTATTTTCGAAGATCTTATTGGATCCATTCACAATCAAGGAATTTACAGTTTAAAAGATGCCCAATCTTTATCTCACCAAGAAGTTGGAGCCAAGCAATGGAAGGAGGCATGGCTTTGGAATGGTCGAGTTTCATTAAGAAATTGTGCGCTAATTTTATTAAGTTGTCCAACAACAATCCAGATGTATTGGACTAATCTAAAAACCCCGCGTCATGGGCATATACAGTGAAGTTGGGGTATTTTTCCATAATGGATGACTGGTTCAGAGGTGAAAATTTTGGTGGTGGGAGCAGGTTGGGAAACTCGTTAGCAGAATGAATTCAAGAATATTATTATGGCTGGCCCTAAACAACAAACTCCTCACTTGGATCAACCATTTAAAGTGGGGATGGAGCGATCTGAGCAAGTGTTCCCTATGTAAAGTTGATGTTGAATCGATCGACCATCTTTTTGTTCCATGTGCATACTTCAGGCAAGTTTGGAGTGTTCTCGCTCTTAAGTTTCATTTGAAATATTGGTGGTCGAAACAGAGGTTAGTGGACTACACTCTCAATTGGTTCATGGATGCTTCTGCTTCATGTTTTAAATCCCTCCCTAGTCACCTCATGTATGCAGTCTGGTGGGCGCAAAATGCGTGTATCTTCTAGGATTTTTATATTCCTCCGGGAGTCATTGGTCATGACAACACTAGTGGAAAAATTCTCTTTGGAACATAAATCTGAGCTGAACGTTGAAAATCCAAGAGTTCCAATCATGCCCCTATTGAGTCACGAAATACCCTGGGGATGTTTCGACAGGGCCAACCAGGGCCATCCTCCAAAGTGCGGGGTGGGGGTTGTCCTCTTCCTTAATCAAAATCATTATTTTCTAACAAGGCATGCTCCAGGTTTTGGTTCTAATATGAAAGCGGATTTCTATGCACTCTTCTCTATTTCGCCTCTAAAGGCAATCTTCATAAGTTACAAAACATGGGTGATTCCAAGGTCATCATATACTGGGAAAATAAAAGAAACAAGATCGAGTTTGTTGGACTTTGTCATATAATTCGAAACATATCAGATTCCCTCCTATCTATAAAGTGGACCTCATTCTCCCACATCTACAGGGAGCTCAATTCGAAAGCAGACTCCCTATCTAAAGGAGCTTTCTAGGTCGGCGAAGGCTCATTCGCTTTTCATGAGTTCTTTGAGGGGGAAGAGCATGAAGCAATGGGATTTCATTTTTAATCAATGGTTTCCCTACAGTAAGATGGTCTCAATAGTCAGCAGTACATGAGAAATGTTTGAGCCTCAAGAGAGCACACTGGTCAAAAAAGTTTGAAGTTGTTTTAGAAATGTTTTTGTATATGTATATAGAACATAAGTAGAAGTCAAAGGAAGAAGAGTTGTAGTGTTAAGGAAGAAGAGTTGTAGTGTTAGAAGAGGAGGCAACACAAAACTATTTGTATTTAAGTTTTTAGTTACATTTATATTCATTTTTTAATATAAAGCTCTTTTCTAGTGTTCCATGGGGACACATCCCCAGAGTGGGAAAAGCATCCCCGTGCTCCACCATGTTTCCAGGATGGGAAAACTCCTGGGAAATGCTTCCCCATGTCCCCCTTTTGGAGGAAACACATGGGGAAACATTTCCCTTTTGGGGAGGTGTCAGGGCACCCCCCCCCCCCCCCCCCCGCCCGCCTTGATAGGGAAGGGGCACCTAGACACCCCCCTTCAATTTTCATATTTCCATGCAAGAGACCAATTTTGGACAAACCTGGTTGGTTTTGTATAAGTGACATTGAAGTTAGTAAAATTAATTGGTAATTAAGTCAGTAGGTAAAAGTGGCATTTTCCTTATCTTTCATTTTTTGTCCTTTTACTTAAATTTTTAACATAACCATTAATTGTTTTAATTGTTTTACTATGTTTGAGAGCAGTTCCAACCTCATTGGTCTTTATATGCAAAAAGTAGAATTTTAGATCCCATTCAGAATTCAATAGACTTAACAGTTTTCAAGATTGCAACGTTTCCACTGGATTATATCATGTATGAGGGTAAGGCATTGGAATTTAATCAAGCACATTAGCCTCTTTATGTACCTTGATGTTGGTGGTGCTGATTGTTGAAGTTGATTGAACTCCTCTGTAAAGACCTTAATAAAATGTACCCTTCAATCAAACAAAATCACTTATTAAGCATGGGAAGCTTTTTCTACCTTATTTTAATGCTTCGGTTAAGAAGTTCCATCAAATTTTGTAAGGTGGTGACTAATGTCCTTGCAGGATCAAATTTGGGATTCAAGGTAGAGGTAAGGGCTAGAGGCTAGAGGAGGGGTGGAATATGGTGTTTTTGATGAATAGGATCCCAATATAGGCAATTATTTTGATGATATGTAGTTATTTGTGGTATGAAGTTTTTTGGATTCTACAAGCCGTTTAGAGCCTCTTTGTTTATGTATTTTGGGTCAAATATGGATTGCACTCAATGTTCTATGAGAAGACTCCCCACCCTCTATTTTCCTCACACCATCTCCATTAAGCATTTGTTAGCATTTGGAGGTTTTGGATCAAAATTGCAAGCTGAGCAGTTAGAGGTTTTAGAGCTTGATAGGCAATCTTCTTGGACTCTTTGTAGTGGATTTGGAATCTAGTTGAGGAGGCTACAACCCACCTTGAAGGAGTTGATGTCCTTCTCATTGTTACTTGCGGCCATTGAGCTGTTTTGTTGGTTGTTTCCTCAACTTTCCACTAGCCCAATCCAACATTCAACTATCTAGGTATGCCAACAGTCTGAAATGAGTCATATTTTCCCATGCCCCTATGATGAGTTTGATCTTTGATGAATGATCATGTTGATCTTGTAGTCTTGTAGGCATATCATGTTGTTTTTTGGACTCCATAGGCCATTTAGAGCCTCATTGATCATGTATTTTCAATTTTGATTCAAATATGTATTGCACTTGGTGCCATTTTGAAATTTTGATATATTCACCATTACATGGTATATACATGAGTAGACTTTGCATATTTTGTCTCTAATGGTTTGGAATATTTTAAATAATTTTTTCCCTTGAAAATTTCGATATTTTATGTATTTTTAAAAAATCCGAGGACCGAGACACTGAAATCAAACCGGTCCAAGTCTGTGCTAAGTTCGAGTCCAAGCCAATTTGACTCTCGACCGGTTTCGAGTTCGAGTCCAAGTTTTAAAACATTGCTAGATATTGATGGCAGTCCGTGACTCGTTACTATTTTTTGAGAAATTTTAATTTACTATTAGACTTTAGTATATTTCATTGTTTTAACTTCTACGTGTTTCATTGATCAATATCTATTTCAAGTTTCAGTATCCATTTCATTATCTTTTGCAAATTTGAAATATGAATTTAGATATACATTGCATAATGATAATGATGAATTTCGTTTTTAGGTTTTACATGGTAATAGTTCAGTATCATTTACAAATTTGAAATTTGATATTTGAAACTTGGTAATAGTTCATAATCATGTATAAAATTAATTGTTCTAGTATTGTTATCACATACATTGTAGCCGGAGCTACCATGATGCAAACCATATTTTTTCACATCCATGAGCTAGTCCTATGATTGAGATGAGCCTATAAATTAGCGGTGATGCAGTTATTTGCAATTATTTCTAAGCCAGCAGCAGTAGTTTCCCCCCTTGTCATGACTGATCCTGCTTGACCCCATTGAGATGATTATGGTTTAGTCATGGTTCATACAGAGCAGAGCAATTGGACAGTGTTTTCCTTTGCCCATAGTCAGTTGCAGATGTTTCCAGAGACAAGTATATGGTTGAGCAGAGGTATATATATTATATATTGCATTTGGGTGTTACAGTTTTCTCTATAGGTTATTTTGATTACTGTTACTATGCATGTTCTATTGACAATGGATTTTTGAGCTTTATGGTTTGAAACTTGTGTCTTGAGTTGTCAGAGAGTCCCTAGTGTAAGTCCATTACATATACTTTCTAGTATTTCCTACCTTACAAGGACCTACTCCTATTCTTGCTTTGATGGCATCACTTTTCACCTTTCTCCATGCATCCGTCTCTTCCATATTTGGTTTTGACCCTAACTTGTACTTTGACTAGTGAGATTGAGGACTCCCCCCACTTAGGCCTTTGTGTTGGATGGAATCCATGTTTACCTTGTGTCTCGAATCTAGAGTGTGTGGCATATGACACCAGATTGCTCTCCGTTAGTCCTCGAAAGCAAGTACTCCCACAAAAGCATCAAAACACATAAATGCTATATCTAAATGGATGCAAAAGTCAGCTACAAAAAGTGTTTTTCAACACTAATAATTAAAAAATCTTTCGTAGCTAGTTAGTGGACAAGGGACGAGCACTCATCCTTTGTATGATGTAAGGTCGTTTTCCCCTATAGGGAAACAAGGTGCTAACTCCATCGCACATATGGTCAGTGGTGGGCAATGGTGGTAAGACCGAGTCATTATTTGAGGCTCGCAAGGCTTTTCAGGGAACTTGCTCTTGGAGGCTGGCTAGTGAAAGATAGATCAAAATGTTAAATGCTAAATGTTGCAAAACGCTGGCAATAAATTAAATGCAAAAAGGATGCCTGTTCTACTAGATCTATCATAGTTTTGCAGCCTTCCTTTCATGGATTTAAAGACTTCAATCAATGTCTTGACATCATCACATTTTGAGCAACCTGCATTTTTTTATTTTTGCATGGAAATATATCATGCATAGTGGGACGAGGTTTAATTAGGTTTGGAAGCATGTGGATAGTATTTGGTTGAATAAGCATTGGTTGACTAACTTAAAACACACATTTGCATTCCATATAGAGTGGCAAGTATTTTTTAGAATAGTACCAAATGCATTGAAATAAACAATACACATTTAGAGTTTTTAACCCTCTATGGTAAGGTGTGTGCATAAATGAAGTGTTGGTGGGCCCTTATAATAGCATGGAGAGATAAATGAGGATCGAAGTGCTGTGGGCCCTCTTATTAATATCGATTCTATTTGTCGCAGTGATGAAAAAATCCATTGTTGTTTTCCAAGAATATTCCTAAAGTATGTTGAATTTCTATGTACTGTGATAGTTAGTGAAGTACCAAACTACCACCAAAAGAGGGTTCCTTATGTGATGATTTATTAAGATTTATCTCCTATTTAGTATTTTTTGTATATGTTTTCCTATTACTCTATATGGTTTTATACTTTATCAAAAAAATTGCCAAGATTTCACAATATTTTTTAATTTAGTAAAATATTTGCTAAGACTTTACAAGCTTTTATAATTTAGTGAAATACTCACCAAGATTTTACAAGGTTTTATAATTTAGTGAAAAAATTGCCAAGATTTTACAAGATTATATAATTCAATGAAAGATTCGACAAAAAATTATATATACATAATATAACATTGATAAAATAGCCTTCATATTTGCCAATATATCATAGGGATTCGCCCATTTATTATACATAGAAATTTAGGGGGGATTTTTAAAATTTTCCC
The DNA here is from genome assembly GCA_027924585.1 of Larix kaempferi. Lineage (NCBI taxonomy): Eukaryota > Viridiplantae > Streptophyta > Pinopsida > Pinales > Pinaceae > Larix > Larix kaempferi. The sequence continues at coordinate 17,407,029 of BSBM01000070.1, forward strand.
TGTTTATCACATCACTTTAGACCTCTTCTCACATACTCCAAGTTGCACAACATGCAACATCCACTTCAAAAGTGAAAGTGTGCCATTAAGCCCCCCCGCCCCAATCCATGTGTTGTTGAGGAGGTGCAAGCCAAATCTTCCAAAATAGAATGTATAACATAGAAATTGTGCCTAGGCCTATATGGGTAGGCCAGGCCTCAACCAATATTGGATACCATAAGCTATGAAAACCATGTTCAAACATCCTCCATTCCCACTTGGAAAGTTCACAGTTGGGGCATGTAACAAAGAGGGACAAGTTGTCTAGATGCACTCGTTCTCCCTTAGCCTTTGATCATAGAGAGAACCTTCTATTGTAGAAATGATGGACAAGTTCTTCCAAACCTGAGAGGGCAACATAATAAACCCACACATAGCCTAAGGTACTTGTTATCACCTAGGCTGTAGTTACCCCTATGGATGTATCCAGTCATGGATGGCAATAGGGAAGGGAAACTCAAAAGGTGCAACCACGATCACCTCGACCTCCAATATATGGTTGTCACGCCAGTCGAGGCAACCTTCCCTTTATGTTGTCTAGCCCAGACAACAAAGGGGGAGACCCGATCTACTCCCGACAGGAGAGATCAAAACCAAGACACCAAATCAGGGTATTTCCAAGTGAAGTTAGGTGTATGGTTTATCCTAAACCTAAAGATGAAGTCACAAGCCAAGTGGGGGTTCAATAGGTATAGCTTTGGTTCATAGTTGATGTGAGAGTGACTTATAATGTTTGAAGTGAGATCTAGGACTAGTGTACTAGTTCAATGTTGGAAAGTCCACTGCCTTGGGAACCGTGTCCAATGCAGGGTAATTAAGGGTTGTATTGGGGCTAACTAGTACAGACGACAAGCTTGACCATGGTACATGATAGCTTCAAGGGTTTAGTTCACCATGCATAAGTCAAACCACAAGTCAATCCAACAATCTAGGAAAGTTGAATTAACTTGGAGAGAAACCAGTGCCTTGGGAATTGGGAAGTGGAGTCAAAGTAGGGTTGACTTGTGGTTTAGGACTCCTAGTACTTGGGACAAGTGGGCAATAGAGGTCTTAATGGATGAATGTGTCTAGATCTAGGTTTGACCAAAGTGGACCACAATCCCTTAAAACAAGGAATGCAATCCCCAAGGCAAGATTTGACAAAGTGACAGTATAGACCTAGGTTTTGAATTATTCCGGTTCTAAATCTCCAAAAATCTCAAGTACCCAGTTCCTGGAAGTGAGTCAACTCACTTCTCCAAGGTGGTGCGACTTTGCCCAAGGAGGCTAAAAAGTGGGGTTAGGTGGGTCAAAACAAGTCGAATGGCATCCAAACTTTAGATCCGGGTAGATCGGTCAAGTAAGAGTATGGATCTGTAATTTCGTGGTAATCCAACGGTTAGATCTTAGTAGATCTGAGTTTAAGGTTTCCAAGTGGCCCAAAATGGGGATTAAATCCCTTAAAATGTGGAATGGGGCCCACAAGGTGAATTTCAGGAAAGGGACAACCTGGGTGTATGTTATTGGATGTGTAGATGTCAAATCAAGTGGAATCTCAAACACCCACCACTTAGATCTAGGTCAACCGGCTCAATCAATGAAGTGCGCCTTGCTTGGGAGAAGCCAAGTTGGTATGGGAGAAGGGTCAAACGGAAGCCAATCCTCACCAAACTATAGATCCGGGATGCCGTGGATGCTATAGAGGTGGGTTTTCAATATTATGCCCAATAACCCACTAGATCTAAGTAGATCTGAGAAAATGTAAAAATGGGGTTTTGATTAATTAGGGTTTTAAGATGTTTTAGACAATTGGATAGATCATGGAGATAGAACTTACCTTGAGATCATACCTGAGTGATGTGGATGAGATGCCTTGATGTTGAGGAAGATTCCCGCAGAGATCAAATGAGAGATTGTTGATTTTGCTTGCCGAAATGATGCCCTAGCCCACAAGTGCGCCTTCCTCTACCTGTCAAACCAAGGAATGAAGATTCAATCAGTAAGATCAAGTATGGAAGAAATACAAGAGAAATGCAAATAGTAACATGAAATAGAAGGTCCTGGGACAGTAATACTCCATGTTACCAACGAAGAGCTCCAAAGAAGAAGTAGGGAGAGTCTTCCCCTACCAATACCTCCTCCTCCAAGCAAATCGGCCTCCACCTGTAGATGCAAAATCGTGGTACAAAAGATATGGCAAACAAGATCTCCAATAACTCAGTGCAAAGGAAGAACCAACGAACGAACACCAAAAACATTCACCACAACACTGGAGATAGATGCAATAATAATTTTCTATTCCAATAATCCAGAGCCAAAAGTCCCTTTACAATGAGAGGCTCTCTCCTTTAAATAGGAAGGAGAGGCACCAAAACCCTAACCACTTTTTGAATGAGTGGCTAAGATTAAAAGATACAAATGTCTAATCAATGGTTGAGATGAGCTCAACAATAAAATACATGGATCACACATAAAATATAATATAAGTGGACAAAATCGCCCTAGAAGAGGGGAATCCCACCAAATCATGATGATAAAATATCATAAGAGGCTTATGGTGGGTCCACGGGGTAATTTTATCCCTCCTTGGTCAATCCCCATAGCACAATAACCAATAAATAATCATGAATGTACCAAATCGTGCCTCCATAGTGAAGTCGTGGTCCTCAAAAGACCTCAAAAATCCACAGAAAGTGCCATAAGTGATGGATGCGGGCCCCGATGAAGCTGAAACTGCTGGAGAAGGTGTGGAAGGTCCCGATCTATCATCACTGATCATCCCATGCCATAACTTTGCCTCAGTAGCCCAAATCGATTTCCTCAATAGCCATTTCTACCAATCCTGAAATGCCTCGGGAAGCGTGAAACTGCCCCAAACAGCCTCCTGGAGTGCTAGCGCTGTCAAGGTGAGGGCACCAATGTGTCCGGGAGGGGGGGTAATATGGTAAAAACAAGTGGCTGGACCACCCCCTCCATCATCAGCGCCCTAGGTCAACCGGATAAAAGTCATCTCTGCTCCGACAGGGCCTCCAACAGACCAAAACTGCACTGGGACAGCCTACTGAGGCTCAATCATCACTGTAAGTGCCCGGAACTGAAAACAAACTGTCCCATTGGACTCAGAAGGTCCAAATCCATTCAAGATGTGTACTCATACACCATATGAGTCTCTGCATGATCAAAATAAATACCCAATATACCGGAACAAGGCCAATAATAATGATCTGTAAATGACCAAACACTGCTGTAACCCAAGAATCATCATCATAACCCTGTAGCTGCTGCATAGAACCATCATGTATGTGTACATAGACCATATATCATCTATCCATATCATCATAAGGTCTAACATCTCATGTCCCATGGTCCTCCATGGTCAAACTAGGTCTAACCAAGACCAAATATAACTCAGACCATCATCCAAGGCTGCTGCAAAGTGTCAAGGTTAATACATGCTCTACAACTTATTCAAATAGCAATTATAACACATAATGATCATAACTGGCGATCTACATCCAAATATATAGTGTCGTTAATTATTATTATTACTTAGACTAGACTTTCAGGATCATACTCACTTCATAGTTGTGATCAATTTGCTAGTGAAGGGTGAAGGCTAAATTAAATGGCTAGGCTATGGGATGACTCAACTGTCTTGACCTTGTGACACTTTGGCAAGGGAAAGGGAATACACCATAGTATATACTAAATGAGCAATAACACAGGGAATGGCGGTGTCTCACAAATGGATGAGTTGTTTAAAGAGGGTTTATTCACCTTCACAGATGCGCACAATCCATAATACAAATAAGGCCAGCAATTGTTTAGATATAGCATTTAAGTTCCATTGCTTTTTGGGCCTGAAGTTTCCATAGCCTTGATCTATGTGTGTTTACAAACACATTGCATAGATTTACATTTTTCTTTTAGGCTTTCTGCTGCAGGTGTGTTTTTAAGGCACTTGTTTACCTGAGCACTTCTAGGTGTGTCATGGACAGCTTGTTTACCTAGGTATTTATTTTCCACAAGATATAACATTTTATTTTCATTGCCATGTTCATTTGGCATGCCTCTCATTCATGTGTGTTTAGAAACACATTGCATGAATGGGCTTTTCATACAAGATATAGTATTTCATTTTTCAGATTTTGTATTGATGGCAGCACTAAAATTTTCAGGTTTAGCCAACACAACTTTAGTGACTAGGGGGAATTCACAAGGAACTCCAACTCACCATAGGTAAGTTTTGTCACCAACTCAGAGCCGAGACACAATAAACAGGGAAGCTCATCCAATACAGAGGCTACAGTGGGGAAAAGTCCTCCATGCCATTAGTCAAGTAGTAAGTCAGGGTGATAATCTAAAAGGTAGGCCATGGATGGATGAAGACAATGAAATAATGGAGCCAACACTAGCAAGCCATGGTATGGTGGAATGATCACCTCTATTCTCCCTAAGGAGGGTAAATACCAATGAGTATGAATAGTGAACTTCTAAGCCTGAGTAGGGACAGTAATATATATATATATATAATAGGTCAACCAGGTCCATATATCTATATGATCGCCAGATCATGACACTAAATGCTAAGACATGCTATAAGAATAAGTATAAAAGCAATCTAACCATAACACCGTAATATACCTGCTGAGTCATATACCTGAATGCACATCAACCTGTACCATCATCTGTCCTCTGGAACTGCTGCTGTAACTCTGGGCACTACTGTCTGCTCTGTACCAATGGTATAATGGCTACATCGGTCATCTCTCTGAGTGTCCTGAAACTCAGTAATGGCATGGGGAATATAACTGCTGCCCACAATCTGATAGTGATCCAATATAGATGCTCATCTCGGCATCTCAAATGCAAGGGAACTGGCTGAATAGTGTACTGGAATGAGAAAAATAATGTATGGTAGCCTGGCTACTACATATGTGATAACAGTACTACCATGATAACCTTCACTAATGCCCACAATGGAAGAACAGAGCAGGTGGTAGGAAGGTGACACTAGCACGCTAACACTCCATCTCATCTAATATACAAGTGGAGGGAGCCCGTGTTAATGCGAGTGAGGCTTGTCATCATTACTAAACATGACATGGGGAAGGAGAGATGAAAATACCTCCATTGATATCAAACATACCTTCAACCAACCTTGTACTTTGTGGGCTTGCTCATTAGCTAGTTGATTTTTCTAGTGAAGCACATGATAGAGCTCAAGTGGCTCAAAGTCTTGGGTCATCTAGAGAATCTTCGAAAACATGAGCTAATTTGAAGTTTCTTGGGGAACTATCATGGTGTAAGGAATTGATAATAAGTGTAGAATCCCCCACCATTGCAAATCATTTTCTCCTTGTAGAATAGAGAATCCTTGGAATAGAGCTAGTGCCTTGGCCTCATCATTTGATGAAGTTCCAATAAGGATGACCATAGCTGCCACCCTAAATAATGATGTCTTTATATTAATAATTGAAATTATTATTATTATTTACTTATTATTATCCTAGTTATTTCCTACTTACTTGTATATAATATTGAGCCTTTTAGGGAAACCTTGGAGAGGGGGAAAATTTAAGTATTCTACAAGAATTAATTTAGTGACTACAATGAACAAGTTGATCCTGATCGAGGCCTTGCCTTGGGAGATGTTTCTCTTCTAAAATTTTGACGGCCGTCAAGGTATTATCTCATTTTCATTAATTTTAACTATTTTTCATTAATCTTAACTATTTTTGTTACTTGAGAAACACCTCTATTACCTTCCCTGCAAGGTAGTCTGCCATGCGCTTGATCTTGACAGAACCTTCTTTTTTCAATGTTTTGATAAATTCTACAGCAGCCTATCAAGAAAGCGACAAATATTATACGACTGTAAATAAATTTGAAAACAATTTTTTAGTTTCAGATTGTAAATTTCATTACTATGCACGAATATTTGTATATGTGCCTAATAAAAATACAAGAGGTTGAGAATATGCTCACCTCAGGGGAGCTCCTAAAATTTCTTAGACATAGGCCATCGTTCAAGCTCGCCTGTCACATGAAAAATTGCTATTTTAGTACCCAAATAAAAAAATATGAAAGTGAAATGGAACAACTTTGACGTAAGGAAAGTATATGAACTAACAAGGCTGCATAGAATGTCAACACTGATCTCTTTGATGCTGTTATCTGTTTCAGAATGCACCATGGAAACAAGAATCTGCATTGACATGCCACCATCTGTCAATATATTGCAAACATTTCTCCCAATATTTTAAAAATTTGCACATTGAACACGCTGTTCATATCTATATTTACATAAAGCTCAAAAAGTTTTCAAGTATTATGACATGAAAAGTTGGTTAAGATTCTCACACTATCTAGTTGATTTGAAATGAGGATCCTTGCACCCTCTTTTGAATATGTATACGCCTTCAATACACAAAATTATTAATTTCCCTACGTATATGTAAGAAAAGACAAGTGCATGTAGAATGTGAAATTCAAACATATTTCTATTCATATCAGAGTTTCTCACTTATTAGAGGGTTGGAATTTGTATTCATATGTTAAAGAATTTTTTTTATTTTTTTTAGGTTTTACTTTTTATACTTGTTATCGATTTTGTCTAAAATTGTGTAATTTAATAATGAATTTTGATAAAAAAATTAACCTTTCAATAGTGAAGCTTTAATTAAAAAACTAATCTTCGATAATCAAGTTTTGTCTACTTTGATGTTCAATACCACTTTCCAAAGTAGATTTTGAAAACCAATCTGAACATGCGATGAATGGAAAATGCTATTATACAAACTTCAACTTACAGTGTTAATAATCTAATAAATTCTGCAATATTGTTTACATTAAAAAAATTACAAATCTAACAAATAAATTAAATATAAATGTAACATCTTCTAACAACCAACATTTAACCACACTTTCAACATAAACTACATTACTTAGCTGAAAAAATGCATATTCATCTAAATAAATTAGATTTAGTATACAAAGTATACCATTTTATTTTAAAAATATATGCTTTTCAATTGAGGGCTTACTGTTAATGTTGATGCGTTTTCCAGTGCTAAGGAAAACCTTCATAATTTGAATGTAACACATAATTTGAGTATATGTAACTCTGCCACGCCGTAAAAATGAGTTGTGTGCTCAACACCTTCCAGGTACAGATATATAAGATTGAGACCCATCACCCAAGTTAATTGAAGATTGAGACCCTTTCTACCTAAAGGCTACGTAGAGCTTTTGAAATCACTGTGTGCTTTCCACCCTATAGATTAAAGGGGAGAGATTTCCACTCCATATCGATGTAAGGTCAGTTCTTTTGCCCTGGATGCCTTGTACCAGGCAAACACTGACATGAGGAGGGGATTGCTTTTGCAGCTCTCGTAGGGCTACGAAGTAATAGTAGTAGGGTTTTGGAAGCTATAGAAATAGGAAACCTCCAGATATAGAAATGAAAGGACTTGGAGATTGGAGGAGGTGAAGTAGTATTAGTAGCGTGAGAGTTGCTGCTGCTCTTCAATTCCCAACATCTATCAGATGATGAAAGTCAGACAAATTAGAGAATTTAGATTCTTCAAAGAATTATTAGAGGAGCATGAAAGAGGATTACTAGATTTAAAAGGATTTAAATTAGAGAATTTAGATTCTTCGAAGAATTATTAGAGGAGCATGAAAGAGGATTACTAAATTTAAAAGGATTTAAATTAGAGAATTTAGATTCTTCGAAGAATTATTAGAGGAGAATGAAAGAGGACTACTAAATTTCAAAGGATTTTTAAAAGTTGAGGAATAATCGTATTCCATTTATGAAATATGCCCGAGAGTTGCTGCTGCTCTTCAATTCCAACATCAATCAGATGATGAAAGACAAAGACAAATTACAGAATTTAGATTCTTCAAAGAATTATTAGATGAACATGAAAGAGGACTGCTTAATTTAAAGGGATTTTTAGAAGTTAGGAATAATCGAATTCAATTTATGAAATATGTGGGATTTGCCTGGAGGAAATTTTTTCAACCGAAAAGGGACTTGAAATTGGATGCGGCCACATCTTCCATCCGACATGCATCTTCGAATGGTTAGCAAAGCATCTAGGTTGTCCATCATGCAAATAAATAACAAATGAGGAACTGGAAGACATTGTTGTCCAGCTATTAACCAAACTCCCTATCTCAAGCGATCATATAAGTGATAACGATAGTAGTACTTCATCCTGCCCAATTTTCCTTATGGATTTTAAATTGGGAGAGGAAACGGATCAACTGCATTGCGATCACATATATCACTAAAATTGCATCTTGGAAATAGGGTGCTATGATGCATCCTGCAGGAGGAAACCAACACAGGTAAGGGGAGCTATTTGCCGGTTCAGAACCACTTGTAAGGGAGCAATTTAGCAAAAGCTGTTTCTATTTTCTTTGTCATGTTCTTGGAATCAATTGACACTTGAGTTTCTTCATCCATGTTCATACCAGAGCAATACGATGGATATACCAGTCTAATGGGGATGAACAAAGCAAGAAACAGACCTCTAAGTGTGCCAAGTAAGGTGCTTGTCTTTCTCTAAGTCAACCGCACTGTAAAGTGGGCCATAAACCTTCAATCGTTCAATCAAGGTTTACATCGGATCTCTCAGTAGTATACAATCTATTTCAAGGTCAAAATATGGCAGATTCAAGGTTTACCTCGGATCTCAGCAGTATACAATCTATTTCAAGGTCAAAATATGACAGATTCGGTATCTGGGGGTATAATATTAAGGCTCAAGAGTCAAATTCATTATTTCGACCTCTATAAGAAAATTCTATGAGTAAATATAAAAGAAATTTGCCATTAAACAGAATAATTCTATGAGTAAATCTAAACAAACATGTTAACAGTTAAACAAGCTCTTCTTCATCAACTTCACATCATACCTACCTACAAACCAAGTGACTTTACATCATGCCGATTAACAAACTAGCTTTTTTTTTTTTTTCAACCAAGAAAAAAGCTATATTTCTATTAATAAAAATATATGAATGATAGTCCATACAATCCTCCATTCCAGGAGAGAGCCAAAGCCTGTCAGCCATATCCCGAGCATACCAAAGAGCACAAAAATCACCAAGAAGCCCAAAAGAAGCTCACTCAAAGACAACACAAGAGTCGCAACTCTCCAGCCAAGAAGAAACAGGGAAAGAAGGGCAAAAGAAAACGAAAGCTAAAAAGCAGAAGAAACAGAGGAAAACAGAGAGAGATAGTAGCCGCCTAAAAACAAGAAAAAACCCTAGTCACCAGCTAGAGGACAATGAGAGGAGTAAACGCCCACTTGAACTGAGAAAAGAGTGGGACCAAAACTCAAAGTGAATACAACCGCCAACTGGCGAGAGAGCCAGTTTTGACAAAATGTCAGCTTGAGAATTGTGCTCTCGATATAAGTGATTGATCGATAAAGGATGGAAGTCTTTTAATAAAGATTCCACCATATCCATCCATGGAGAAAGAGCCAAGGAGTGGAGGGAGCTACGGCCACATGCCCAATCGATGATAGCAAGAGAATCACCAAAAATCTACTTTAAAGGGATACCTTTCCGCGTAGCAAAAAAAAGAACCATCCATAGAGCTAGAAGTTCGCCAGGAGTATTAGAGCCCATGCCTCCATTCATCCAAACATGGAAAAATTGGAACTGGTTAATGATTATGACAGTACCAGCACCACAGAGAGCTCCCCCCTGCTGCGAAGCCCCATCAAAGAAAGCCAAAAGATCGAGCCTCAAGGGAGTGATACAACGAAATTTTTTTGAGATATCATTACTTGGAATAACAGTGGCAGATGAGTCTGAGAAGACCGCAGCCACCTTTCTTGCAAGCCACTCTGGAGAGGTAAATTTTCCTTCGAATATAAGAAGATTCCGCGCAAGCCAAAGTTCCCATAAAGTGAAGACAGCAAAAGGGATATGTTTTGGATTGTTTCGGATCCAATTCAGCAGACAGTTGTGTATCGATTCCCCATTCCAAGCTCCAAGACCGGTAAAAATGAGCCCAACAGAACTCCAAAGACGAGCAACGTATAAGCATGATGTGAAAATATGATTGCATGTTTCAGAATCAATCCCACATAATGCACAGATGTTAGGGCCCGAAAAAGCTTGCTTCAGAAGGTTATCCCACGTTAACAACTTGTTTTCCAGAACCAACCATATGGATATTTTTAGTTTACGTGGCAAATGCCATTTCCAACATGCAGAATACCACCAGCAGACAATTCCCTGTGAGACAGCCATGATTGAATCATAAGCCTGTTTTGCCGTCAATGACACCATCACGGGTGTTCCATGACCATAGTAGCATGTCATCCTGCTCGGTTAACCTCACACACCCGTGCATCGGACCATCTAAATAACACGACCACTCCACAGCCATGACACCTAATAAACCTAGGTGATCCACATTAAGCCATGTTGTGGGAGCATATGCCGACAAGATGCATATTGCAATATGATACAGGGTGTAGAATCCCTTTGCCCACAGGAACGATAACAAAAAATGGGATTATCTGAAGAGTTTCGGAACCTCGATGATCGGGTCCACCCAAAGCACAATTGATCAGTCATTTCCTGTTTGCTAGGCAATGCAATGGGTGATGACTGGAAGAACTAAGACTAGTCCTGACCAAGTTGAAGAAACACCCTTACATCTCCCTCTAGTAGAGAGCATCCACTGCACTGTAGACTTTTTTTAAATGTATTTGTCTCTGATGATGGATCGCCATAAACAGTCAACCAAGAGAACCCTCCACAGAGATTTGGCTCTAAGGGCATCGGCAAAAACAAAAATATTCTTTAATGACCAACCCCCAAAAGCTTTTGGAGAGGAAATCCTTTGCCAATTGCTCAGATGGATCTTCAACTTATCTGTACCAACCCAAATAAAATTTATGATTTTTCTCCTAATGCCAGTAAGAATGTATTTCGGGACCCTGCAAAGAGAAATCCAATACACAGCCAAGTTTTGTAAGACTGACTTTGCCACAGTGACACTTCCCCCAATTGAAAGCCACTTCCATCTTCACAGATGGATTCTCTTGTCAAATCACTGGAGGAGCCAATGCCAGTCGCTGGTTCGATAATTGTTTGGTTTTCACCGATATTCCAAATAAATAGTTCCCTCATTCAAGTCTTTCACCTGCATAGGAAAACACGGAGCAATTTCCTCAAGAATGTTCTTCTCAATGTTATGCTGCATTATGACAGATTTTGACGTGTTAATTACCATCGCAGTGGCCCTGCAAAATAGATCAAGTAGTTTTTTGATGGCCTTCGATTCATCCAGAATGTTATTCCCATATAGCATGGCATCATCAACGAAAAGTTGATGAGTAATAACTGTATTTTTCGAGACACTTACTCCACTGATCTCAATGTTCCTCTGAGCCTTAATTAACAGCCTACTTAAATTGTCCATAATGTTAACATTTGATAGCTCGGTGGCACTCCTGCATCAGGTGCCTAGGTGCAGGGGTCAATACTTGGAGTCTCATTAATATTCTTAAAGTGACTTTATTAATAAGTTTTTATTAAAGTACCTTTTTTATGTGACTTTATGATTTTAAAGTGAGTTGCACTTTATTATGTTTTTAAAGTGACTTTAAGTCATAAAGTGTACTTTTTAAATATTTAGGGTAATGTGACTTTTCAAAAAGAATTTTTTTATAAAGTTCACTTAGAAGGTTTAAGTGAGTGAGAGATTAGATCCTAGCCATAGATCTCTTGGCCAAGATCTAATCTTGTCCATTGAAATTGAAGAGTCATGAAAGTAACCCTAATAGGGTAAATAAAAGGTTGAATGAGACTTCACTTGGAAAATATCCAAGAGAAGTTGGAGAGTGAGGGGCACGCACTCCAAAAAGTTATTGGAGAGGATAGAGAGAAGAGTCGTGAAGAAGAAGGAATAGGAGGCTAGGAGCAAGGGTGCATTTCTCAAAGAGAGGGGCACACATCCCTAAGAGAGACCAGCACTTTAGCAACAGAAGAGAAGGGCACGTTTTTCCCATGAGTTTTGCTTCAGAAGAGTGACAGTACTGTACAGCAGAAAAGGGGGTCCGTACAGCTGATAAGGAGGTCCGTACAGCAGTGAGGAAATAGGCCGTACTGCTACAGCCTGCACAAAATTCGAGACTGTCAGAGACTACTATTTCCAAGGTGATACTTTGCTGTGTTTTTTACCTTCTTCCTGCACAGATACCAAGGTCTTTTTCTGCTGTGTTATTGGCTGATTTGTACAGGCTTGTTATGGCACTGTTTCCAAGGTTGTATGGGTACTGTGACTGAGTATAAGTCCTGTACATTATTCTGATGTAAATGCTGATGCTGTACTTCTCATTATTTCCTAATACACACTCTCTCTCTTGACTGGTTTTTTCCCCGAAGTGTGGGGTTTTTCCAGGGTCATGGTTGACCAAAAATACTGTGTTTAAATGCTCCTTACTGCATGCTGGTATATTTTCCTGTGTATGAACTTTTATGACAGTCTGTTGTTTATTTAGTTTTCCCCGCTGCTAAAAGTACTTTATGAACAGTATATTAACTTACAGACTCATTTAAAGTTAATACCTATGCATTGTGGTTCTTTATCTGTCTGTAGAAGTTAATATCAGAGGTTTATGAAGCGTTTGTCATCATATTACAGTTGGCTGTTAAGTAGGCAGATTTCTGAGATGTTGTTGTCATTTTTCAACATGGTATCAGAGCTGGGGCTCTGAGAATTCAGTGGACTGTTGGGCAGTAGAGAAGTGCTGATAATTTTGCGGATAATGTGCAAGAGATTTGCATGTGAAGTGTTGTGTGTTAATTTCTTTACACAGTGAGCAAAGAAGTGTTGGTTCAGTACAGTTGAGTATTTTTAGTCAAGAAGGTAGAGTGTGCCTTGTTGGAAAAAGAGCAGAAGTAAATGATGGCTTGCATCTGGAATGAAGATCGGTTGGAAGGGATTTCCAACTACTTACAGTGGAAAGCCCGGATGACAGCTGTTCTCAAGGAAAACAAGTTATGGACCTGTTATCACACCATAGTAGCAAGGCTACTATTCTTGTTTAGCAGATATCTGCACATTCCAGAGCTTCCATTATTCAGAGCATGGCTATGATGATTGTATATTTTGTGATCACTCATGATCAGAGCAGTGTATTATTCAGACTTATGTTAGACCTTGTGTCAACGCTGAGCCTTGAGAGTTCAGATTTGATGACCGATGTGACACTTTATCCCATACAGTTTCAGTTCAGTGCTTAGAGATGTATTGCAGCAGTGTTTCAGATGGTATATGATGTTTATTACTATGATGATGTTGTATGATCTATGGATATGTTATCATTGATTGTGGATTATTATCTTGTTGATTTAGTCATGTTCACAGCATTTGCTTGGTATATTATTCCTGATGTGGCAAACTGTTTAAAATGAACTATAAATCATAAAATGGACAATTGCTTGCACATTTAGGTCATTTAACAAAACCCACTGGTCCTCCATCTTACATAGATATGGTCTTTCCTGACACCAGTTGTCTGCTAGTGTAGGCTCTATATTCACTTGACACCATCCATACATGACTTTCCTATTTGACTTTAAAGCTTGACCTGTCTCATTTGACTTTCTGATACTGAGGACTTCCCCATTTTTCTACCTCTGTGTTTGGACCGCATCCCTGTCTGTTCAGTGTCTCGGCTGTAAGTTGGTGACAAAACTTACCTTTGGTGAGATGGATTGTAGGCCTAAATCATTCTAGTCGGTTGTCCCGATGTTTGGCATTGGCTCGAACTCCCCCTAGTCACTTGAGATGTTGTTGGCTAAAACTGAAAGCTCATGTTCTACTTATGGAAACTTATAAATTCGCCCATGGAAACTAAAAAGGGCAAGAGCGATGAACAGCTAAAAATACTCCTCGAAGAGTATAAGAAAGGTCCAAAAAAAAAGCAATGGTTCTTAAAAGCTATATCTAAACAATTGCTGACCTTATATGTATTTGAAAAACATGCCCTGGATGCAAGCTGCAACTAGTTGTGCTTATCGGCACACCTGAGATCCGAAGGGTTATGTAGGCCAAAAAGGCCATGAAATGAAATTGAATGATCCTAATGAACTTGGATCAACTTGATGTAGACATGATGCCTAAGTTGAATAAGCACTCTCTGAACAACTTATCCATTTGTGAGGCACGGCCATTCCCCGTGTTATTTTGTCCAAGCACAGAGTTTGTAGCTTCCCCCCTTCTCCCAGTCCAAAGTATTTTTGAGTTAAGTTAGACAAGCCAACCCCTTGGCCCAACCTTGTTCCTAGCCTTCATCCTTCACTAGCAGTTTGACCATGTCCAATGGGTGAGTTTGTCATTTGAACTATTGTGCAAGTAATTTTATATAACAAAGGAATATGCTAACTTGATTAATGCCACTGAATGGATGTTATACTTTGAGCTTGGCTGTGAGAATGATTAGAGAAGCATGTCTTAGTCTACTGATGTGATTTATCCTTGGTTGTATATTATTGGGATCTGTGATGATGTGGGCCATATATATATATACCTATTGATGATGATTGATGGTCCCGCATACTTGATGATGATGCCATATGATGGACATATGGTTCAGGTGATTGATGCAGTTCAGCAGGTTTTATTATTATTTCAAATCACCAGATCACACACTGTCCATATATGGTGGACCCTATAGATGGTCCATTAGGGAAACCCATGGTGTATGAGTACACATTCCTAGTGGATTTGGGTCCTCTGGATCCAATGAGACACTTATCTTTCAGTTCCGGGCACTTCTGACAGTGATTGATGCAGTTTTACACTTGTTGACCAGATTTGGGGTTGATTTCCCAACCTGAGCAGCAAGGGCCAGGAGAGGCCAGTTCACCTAGGGCGCTGTATGAGGAGGGGGTGGTCCAGCCACTTGTTTTTACCATTCACCCCCCCTTCTGGAGAGCCTGGTGGGCTCAGTTGGACAGCGCAGATGCCCTGGGAGGCAGTTTTGGCACTTTCACAGTTACCGAGGCAGTTAAAAAATGGGATAAAGTGGTCACTGAGGAATTCAATTTGGGCAATTGAGGCAAGGTTTTGGCATTTGGTTTTCACAGAGGTCTTCCAGGTTGATCCCACTATCTTCCAGCCAGTTTTCACCATGTGGGTAGGCCCACAGCGATCACAGGAGGTCTTTTACTGCTTGTCTGTCACAGATTTTGAGGACAGATTTGATCATTTATATTATATTGGACACATTTTATTATTTTATTGTGCCTTGGGGATGAGCTAATAAGGATTGATGCATCCTAGCCCCACCATGTGCTTCTTAGGTCATGTCCTAGTCATTATGAGGTGGGCTTTGGTACTTTTTCCCCCTCTAGTGGATGACGTCACCCTCCATGACTATTTTAGACTATGACGTCATCATTATATTGGGTGATCCATGTGTTATGTTATTATGGTTCATCTTAGCCATTGATTGTATATTGAGATCTTTTAATCTCAACCACTCATTTGATGTAGTATTATAAAGTGGTATAGGGTTTTGGTCTTTATTATCCTATATAAGAAGGAGACCCCCTATTGTATAGCTCACCTTTGGAGCTCTGGAATATTGGAATAGAACACTTCTTTGTGGAGCATATCTCTCTTGTCTTGTGGATTCTCTTGCCTATTGAGTATACAGTATCTCTTCTATGTATCATTGTGGATTTTGTTGCTTCTACTAGTTTTCTTGCAGGAAAGTCGAATTGGTGGAGAGGAGGGCGATTTCTTGAGGGTTATTGTTGGAGGGATCCACATATTCTCTCTTGGGTTGATCTTGTGATAGGGAGTATCATTATTGTATCTTCGTGACATAGTTGATGCTTTCTATTACATCTTTCTATCATTTTCATAATCATCTTACTTGACTTGTTTCTTTGATCTTGTCTTGTAGGAGGAGGACGATTTGGCTATCTTGGAGGAGGACGTTTTGGTTGAAGCTCTTGGATCTCACTCTTGAATATAAACATAGGAGAATGCTATCAATTTGCAAGGTGGCCACAAGCAATTGAGGTAAGATCTACAAGGTAAGTGCCTCTTTCATCCATTCTATCTTCATTGGTCACAAACCCTAATTAATTAAAACCCCAATTTTGGTTTTTCTTAGATCTACTTAGATCTAGCCTTGCTTTTGAAAAGATTTTAAGAACCCACCTCTATAGCATCCACCCCTAGTTGGATCTATAGTTTGGTGGTGATTGAGTTAAAATTGACACACTTTTCAAGGCAATATAGCCGTCTTGAACCAAATCGCACTTCCTTGGAGAGGCTTGTTGGGTTAGATATAGCATATGGGTAGGTGAGATCCCGCTTGATTTGTAATCTACACACTTGATAACCTACCCCCAAACTTTTACCTGGGTGATTTCTACCTTGTGGGCATCATTCCACATTTTAAGGGATTAAAACCCCCTTTTGAATTACTTGGCACCTTAAAACTCAGATCTAGTAAGATCTAACCCTTGGATTGACTTGATTTTCTAGATCCACATAGATCGGTGCATAAGCTACTTGGATCTACAGTTTGGTGGCCATTGGACTTGATTTGGCCCACCTTACCCACCTTTTAGCCCTCCTTGAGCAAGGTCGCACTCCCTTGGGTGAGTGAGTTTGCCCACTTTGAGGAAGTGGGTGGTTGAGATCTTTGTGGATTTGGAACGGCCATACCTTGAAACCTAGGTCTAGAGTATCATTTTGTGACGATCTGCCTTGGGGGTAGCATTCCTTGTTTTAAGGGATTGTGGTCCACTTAGGGACATATCATGAAATCCTAGATCTAGCAAGATACAACTACTCAATCTCAATTAGCCCACTTGACTTGGCCTCTAGGTGTCCCGATCTGCACTTTGACATATCTTTTGACTCCATTAACCCATCCAACAAGGCACTAGTCTTCCTCAAGCAAGGCGCACTCCTTGGGAGTTGTGTCAAAACCTAGATCCGGTACATGGGTACTCCTAATTTCAATTTAGATCCATAGATCTAATCATTGCACATCCTCTAGGGCCAATTGCATCCCCAAAGTTCACCTTGTGGGTCCACATTAAACCATTTCACATATCCCAAGAAAGTGGGACCCACTTGTGCAACATATGGTATTACATCTTATCATTATGACAAATCATGTGGCCTAAATTACACATTGGTTGAAACACTAATCATTCCTCAAACCACCTTCAACCATACTTTAAATTCTAGGTCCACTTTACCTTGCATTGGTTTCCGTAACTTACCACTTACTCATCTCTAGGAACCTTTGTTTGGGTCCAATCACCTTTGATTGGTTATAGGGTCTCCCCCTAGGTCTTGTTTCACATAGATCTAAAGCGAAGAGTGCCTTGGT
Organism: Larix kaempferi; assembly: GCA_027924585.1. Taxonomy (NCBI): domain Eukaryota; kingdom Viridiplantae; phylum Streptophyta; class Pinopsida; order Pinales; family Pinaceae; genus Larix; species Larix kaempferi. The sequence continues at coordinate 17,424,452 of BSBM01000070.1, forward strand.
TGACGTGACTCCCACCTTGCATTGGGAACCGTGGCATCTCTTGGGTCACCTCTTTAGTTGCCCATCTCCTCTACCGTCCCGGACCAAAATATGTTGGGGTATTTATCTTCAATGATTGCTCCCGCTGCCTTACAATTAGCAGCATTATTGGTAATGACTTGGATGACATTGTATGGACCAATATCTTCAATGTTTTTGAGTAGGAGTTCTGCAATGTTTATGCCGGTCTTGAATTTATCTGAGTAGTCATGGGCCGAAAGGAAGACTGCACCAGTAGCAGACACACCAAGCACATTTATCAATGGCTTGCCTTTTACATTTGTCCAACCATCTGATACAATTGATACCCCATATTCACTCCAAGCATTTGTGAATGTCCCCAAAGCATTTTGGATCTTGGCTTTTTCCTTGTCAAGCCCCACAGTTCTAGCTTTGTCATACCCGGGGCTCTTGTATCCTGCTGGGGCGGAGTGGATGGCCTCTACCATTTCATGCCAATAGGGTGAGCGAAGAACATTGAATGGTATGCCACATGCATAGAGAAACCGAAATACTTTTGAATCCACGTCATCCCTACAACCTTGGTCAAGGAAATCTGATATTGTCTTGCCACGTGACTGCCCCATGGAAGAGAATCCACTGCCTTGGGTGGATGGGCCTCCGGTTCTCAGTGAGAAAGAGTGGTCATGGTCATCCATTGATCGTTTAAAATCTTTTGATTTGTTTTGTGCTTCAAGTTCTTCCTTCTTATAGATGGCTCTTTGTGTTGATGTCACATTTGGGCAAACACAAACTCCTATAGTTTTTTTGTCATCACATGGCATGTGCCCACATAGATGTCTTCTCACACGGGTATATGAACCTGTGTATGTCTTTTTACAATGGGGGCAAACAAATTTGGTGGTTCCACCCCCTCTACCTCCTCCCTGCTTTGTGACATGTTTCCATAAGGGTGTGGGTTCCTCTTTGGTTTTCTTTCGGTTTTCCTCCTCCTCCTCCCCCTCCTCTTCCTCCTCCTCCTCTCCATGGTATGTGCCACTCCCCACTTCTTCATCCTCTCCCTCATTCCTCCTCCGGTTTCCAAGCACCATCATCAAAATAACAAATGGAACCAAGAAAATAAACCACATACCCATCATCATGTTTGATGGAACTAGAGATTCAACCTGTTGCCTGCAATAGAATGAGGGAGGAAGCATGGGAAAGAGTAGAAGAGCAACATCTACAATCAAGTATCAACAATGCACATTATAGAATCTAGTGACTACATTACAAACATTCATGATTAAATCATAGTTCAAACACAAAAAAAAAAAAACAAGGAAGGTTTTAGACCCTACCTCTTTGGCTCTCCAATGGTAGTGACAAGTTCAACCTTCTTCAATCTCCAAGGATGGCAGCCTTCTCCTCTCCTCCTCTCCTCTTCTCCTCTCCTCTCCTCTTCTCCTCCTCTCCTCCCTTCTTCTCTTCTTTTCTCTTCAATTCTCTTCTCAAGCCAATGCAAATGAAAATGAATATGGAGGAGAGGGATTTATCCCCCAAAGCCCTACTCCTTCCCTCCAAAACCCCACAAGTGGACCCCATCCACCCTCCTTGTCTTTGCTTTGCGCGAGCGTCATCTTCCAGCGGGAGCTAAGGCGGGAGCTACGGGGAGCTATCCCGGGAGCGATTTTTAAAGATGTAGAGCGTTTGGTAGAGCGCTCGGGAGCGAATTAGGGAGCTATCGGGAGCATCTCGGGAGCGATTTTTAAAGATGTAGAGCGTTTGGTAGAGCGCTCGGGACGAATTAGGGAGCTATCGGGAGCATTAGCTCCCGGCTCCCGATAGCTCCCTAATTCGCTCCTGACAGTGGCAGGGAGCGTTCTTTTCACCCACCGAAGCGCGCTTTACCAAACAATCCGGATCGGGAGCGAAATTGGGAGCGCGCTCTCCCTTAGCTCCCACAACGCTTTGGCCAAAAGCGAGCTTCCGGGGCGGGGGCGAGGGGGGGGAGGACGCTCCCCCGCAACCTTGGTTTTGATGCCTTCGAGATTAGGGCTGTTCCTCGTGAGCAAAACAATTTGGCTGATGAGCTATCTGTTATGGCTAGTACTCTTCAAACCTCTGAGTTTTTAAAGCAACAAAACTGCAAACTTGAAGTTTTATTCAGACCCTTTGTCCCTAATAACGAATACCATTGGCAAGTTTTTGATAATGATGCCCAAGTCATCCAATTTTTGACTGCTTCTCGAACCCCAATGGTAAACTTTGAAGATGAAATGAAATGTAGTTCAATTGAAGGAATGGATGTCACGGAAATCACTTTCCCCCTTGAGAAAAATTTCAATAGACATGACGAGTACAAAGGTAGGAGATCGGAACCAGTGGATGGGGTTATTGAAATAAATGTAGGTTCTTCTTGTTCCCCAAAAATGGTCAGAATTGGAATAAATGCCTCGAAAGAAGAAAGAAGAAGAATTATAGAACTAATTAGAGAGTATAAAGATGTATTTGCATGGGTCTATGATGATTTGAAAACTTATGATCAGTCCATTATAGAACACACTATTCCTCTCAAAGAGGGAGCCAAACCGTATCGACAAAAGTTGCGAAACATGAATCCTAAACTAACTCCCTTAATTAAAAAAGAATTGAAAAAGATGTTGGCAGCAGGTATCATTAGGCCAGTTAGGCATACAACCTGGGTATCCAATCCCGTAATCGTAAGGAAGAAAAACGGGGAGATTAGAATTTGTATTGACTTTAGGAACCTGAATCAAGCGTCTCTAAAAGATAACTATCCATTGCCTAACATGGAAAATCTGTTGCAAAGTGTAACAAGGGCTGGCATGCTATCTTTACTTGATGGTTTTTCTGGTTATAACCAGGTCCAAATCAAGAAAGAAGATCGTGGGAAGACAACCTTCACCACCCCGTGGGGAACATTTGAGTATATAAGGATGCCATTTGGACTTCTAAATGCAGGGTCAACCTTTCAAAGGGCAATGGATCATGCATTTGAAGGCTTAATTGGCAAAATCATTGCAATTTACCAAGATGATCTAACCGTTTTCTCTAAAGACAGGGGAGACCACATAAAGCACTTAAGGAGAATCTTTGAAAGGTGTCGAAAATTTGGAATATCTTTGAATCCTAAAAAGTCTACTTTCGGTGTGGATGAAGGGAAGTTGTTAGGTCACATTGTTTCCAAAGAAAGCATTAGAATTGATCCTGAAAGAGTACAAGGAATTCAAGCCATAACTCCCCCAAAAGATGTTAGCTCATTACGATCATTTTTCGGGAAAATAAACTTCGTAAGAAGATTCATCCCTAACTTAGCCGAGTTGGCCAAACCCTTAAATAACTTGCTTAAGAAGGATGCAAAGTTTATTTGGGATAAGAAATGTGATGCCTCATTCGAGTCTCTAAAGAAAGCAATTGCTTCTGCACCCGTCCTAGCAAGTCCAAATTACAATAAAGAGTTTTTGATTTATTCCTATGCATCTGAGGACACCATAGCAGGTGTGTTGTTGCAAAAGAATGAAAACAACCATGAGCAACCAGTTGCATTTATGAGTAAAAACCTTAGAGACGCAGAGCTAAATTACACAACCACTGAAAAACAAGCCTATGCCTTGGTCAAGTCTTTAAAACACTTTAGGACGTATATCGGATACTCCAAGATTGTTGCCTATGTCCCTTATCAAGCAGTAAAGGATGTCTTGTCTCAGCCTGATGGCATAGGGGTTAGGGGAAACTGGATTTCTAGGATTCAAGAGTATGATATTGAAATCAAGCCAATCAAGATAGTGAAAGGCCAAGGGTTAGCACAACTGTTGACTGATTCCAAAATGCAACAAAATAACATGGTTCTTTATATTGATGAAGATCACGAGTGGTAGAAGGACATCATTTTCTACCTCAGACATATGACCTATCCTGATCACCTTGTAGACCACCAGAGAAGAGCTTTAAGGTTAAAAGCATCTAAGTATGTATTAACTGAAGATGGTTTGGGTTGGAAGAATCCAGATGGAATCATACTCAAATGTGTAAATTATAGTGACTCCCAAAGAATCATCAAGTAAATGCATTCTGGATTATGCGAAGGACATTATGCACCTAGAACCACAGCTGCTAAGATCATGAGAGCTGGGTATTATTGGCCATCCTTGTTCAAAGATGTGCACACCTTTGTAAGAACATGTCAAGAGTGTCAATTTTATTCAGGAAAACCTAGATTGCCTTCCTTGCCGTTGACCCCAGTCATTATAGAAGCTCCCTTCCAGCAATGGGGAATGGATTTTGTAGGACCAATAAACCCAAGCTCTTCAGGTGGATACAAATACATTTTGACCTGCACAGACTATTTTACTCGTTGGGTTGAAGCTGTCCCTACCAAGAAGTGCACCGCAGAAGTAGTGGTCAAATTTTTAGAAGAAAATATTGTTTCCAGATATGGTTGCCCTTGTAAAATCACAACCGATAATGCCCCAGCTTTTAGCAAAACAAAGATGTCGACCTTTTGTTCTGACCACGGCATCACTCTATCCCACTCCTCCAATTATTACCCCCAGGGTAATGGGTTGGCTGAGTCAAGCAATAAGAACCTAATCAGGCTTCTAAAAAGAATGGTCGGCGAAAACAAAAGGACTTGGGATGTCAAGCTTAAGTATGCCCTCTGGGCAGATCGAACAACAGTTAAAAGAATAATAGGAAAATCTCCTTTTGAAATAGTGTATGGGCAAAACTGTAGGCTTCCAATCAATCTTCAAATCCCTATTTATGAACTACTGCGATAGTGTTCCACTGAGCAAGAAGCCATGCAAGCAAGAATTGACAAGTTAGTAGAGCTAGATGAAAACAGAAGGGAAGCATGGGATAAAATGGTGTTGGAACAAGAAAGAATAAAAGGAACTTTTGATCAACGAAGCAGGGACATAAGTTTTGGAGTAGGTGATATAGTTTTACTATGGGATAAGAACAAAGAGAAACCTGGAAATCATGGCAAGTTTGAAAAGATATGGATGGGTCCCTATCAAATAAGTAGGGTTTCAGGCAAAAACTCTTTTTGGCTGGAAACATTGGATGGGTATGAATTAGAGCTTCCAGTAAATGGGGTATTGTTGAAACATTACTACCCCCTTATTCCCTTTGAGTGATCATGCCTTGCCTTGCCTGTTTATAGTAGGTAGCTTCTGAATAAGCTCACTTGAGCAATAGGATTTGTGTGCTTTTTCTTTTTCTGTGTGATGAGTATTGCCCCTTTTCTTTTCTGCTTGGAGTGTTTGCTTGTTTTTTTTTCTGTTTGATTGAGTTGAGCCTTGCTCCTTCCCAAGCTTGTCTCTTCTCCCGCATGCATAAAAGAACTTTTAATTTCCATTTACACTTTTGGCTGCCTGTGCAAGTTAAGATTGCCTGTTTGAAAATTTTCTCTGCACAGTAATAAAATTAATGAATGATGGATAAATGATATATGCCATGTTAGCTTAAATTTTTCTTTTACGCATTTCAGTTTCTGTTTTAGAGTAAATTTCATTTTCAGTTTTATTTTATATTTTTCCCATACATGCTCCATGAGGTATTCTAGTGTTTGTGAGCGCAGGAACAGGTGCAAAATAAAAGCTGAAAGCAAGGGTGATGCAGTGTTGGATTGAAGATTGATGCAAAGCATATCGAGACCAGAGATTCCGAGGTTCTCAAGCGCTCTCTCCCTTAGAGCACTTGTCCCAACTGGAGCCAGATGTTATCACACCATAGTAGCAGGGCTACTATTCTTGTTTAGCAGATATCTGCACATTCCAGAGCTTCCATTATTCAGAGCATGTCTATGATAATTGTATATTTTGTGATCACTCATGATCAGAGCAGTGTATTATTCAAACTTATGTTAGACCTTGTGTCAAGGCTGAGCCTTGAGAGTTCAGATTTGATGACCGATGTGACACTTTATCCCATACAGTTTCAGTTCAGTGCTTAGATATGTATTGCAGCAGTGTTTCAGATGTTATATCATGTTTATTACTATGATGATGTTGTATGATCTATGGATATGTTATCATTGACTGTGGATTATTATCTTGTTGATTTAGTCATGTTCACAGCATTTGCTTGGTATATTATTCCTGATGTGGCAAACTGTTTAAAATGAACTATAAATCATAAAATGGACAATTGCTTGCACATTTAGGTCATTTAACAAAACCCACTGGTCCTCCACCTTACATAGATATGGTCTTTCCTGACACCAGTTGTCTGCTAGTGTAGGCTCCCTATTCACTTGACTCCATCCATACATGACTTTCCTATTTGACTTTAAACCTTGACCTGTCTCATTTGACTTTCTGATACTGAGGACTTCCCCATTTTTCTACCTCTGTGTTTGGACCGCATCCCTGTCTGTTCAGTGTCTCGGCTTTAAGTTGGTGATAAAACTTGCCTTTGGTGAGTTGGATTGTAGGCCTAAATCATTCTAGTCGGTTGTCCCGATGTTTGGCATTGGCTCGAACTCCCCCTAGTCACTTGAGATGTTGTTGGCTAAAACTGAAAGCTCATGTTCTACTTATGGAAACTTATAAATTCGCCCATGGAAACTAAAAAGGACAAGAGCGATGAACAGCTAAAAATACTCCTCAAAGAGTATAAGAAAGGTCCAAAAAAAAAGCAATGGTTCTTAAAAGCTATATCTAAACAATTGCTGACCTTATATGTATTTGAAAAACATGCCCTGGATGCAAGCTGCAACTAGTTGTGCTTATCAGCACACCTGAGATCCGAAGGGTTATGTAGGCCAAAAAGGCCATGAAATGAAATTGAATGATCCTAATGAACCTGGATCAACTTGATGTAGACATGATGCCTAAGTTGAATAAGCACTCTCTGAACAACTTATCCATTTGTGACGCACAGCCATTCCCTGTGTTATTTTGTCCAAGCACAGAGTTTGTAGCTTCCCCCCTTCTCCCAATCCAAAGTATTTTTGAGTTAAGTTAGACAAGCCAACCCCTTGGCCCAACCTTGTTCCTAACCTTCATCCTTCACTAGCAGTTTGACCATGTCCAATGGGTGAGTTTGTTATTTGAACTATTGTGCAAGTAATTTTATATAACAAAGGAATATGCTAACTTGATTAATGCCACTGAATGGATGTTATACTTTGAGCTTGGCTGTGAGAATGATTAGAGAAGCATGTCTTAGTCTACTGATGTGATTTATCCTTGGTTGTATATTATTGGGATCCGTGATGATGTGGGCCATATATATATATACCTATTTGTTGATGTATATGTAACTTCGAAATGTATTTCATCTGTGTATTTTATATATATTTATTGTACCCTTATAAGAGATGTGTTATTCCTCTAGAAGGAAGTGTTGTCATGTGGATTGACAAGTGTCGCAAGTATGTGTACTTGCCGATGGGTTATTAGACCACCATGTGGGGTCGGCCCTGAATTATATATAATATAATGTGGATGTATCTAGATAGACAAGTCGGCCCCATAAGGTCACTGGGCAAAAAGGTTAAGTATAAATAGAGATCGGAGATCTCTATTTTATACACTCGGAAAAGTAACTCACTCTCACTTAGAAAGTGGCGCACTAGTGAGGAGGAGGATCATCTACTATCAGGAGACTATCTCAATGTTATTTGGTTGTACTTTGGTTGAGCCATTGCTCTCTCTATCTCTGAGGAAGTTGTGGGGTTTTTCACCTTAGGGTTTTCTCCACGGAAACTCTGTGTCTCTTGTCTCTAATGCTTTTGATTCTTGTGATGCTTGTCATATTGTGATTGTCATGCATTAATATACTGTATATGTTATTCTCTCAGCAAAGATCCTAGAGTATTGTGAATTAATGCTCAAAATTTAACATGGTATCAGAGCTAACCTGAGAAGAAGACATTTTGCAGTGACGGAAGCTTGAGTTCCTTGTTTATTGGGTTTCTCTCCACAGATTTTTGAAAATCAGTATAGTAGATTGACTCTACTCATCAAGGCGCATCTATCTGTCCAATCAGAATTCAATTCCGAGCATTTTCAGATTTGGCCCTAAAAATTAGGGTTTCCACAAAAATAGGAATTTCTGGAATCTGAAGGCACAGCTGGAAGCTCCTTGCAAAAATTGAAGTTTAGAGCTTTGGATCGAGATTTTTGGCTGGGTAGATCTCCAGGAAACTCAAACCCTAATTCAAGGCTCTCCCTAGTGAACCCGGGAGGACAAAAAGGCAATTCTGAAGGGCAAAGTTTTGCTGATCTCAAATTCTGAGTGCACCAGGTTGATCAGCTCATCAAAGCGCATCTTTCTATCCTTTCAGAAATTTGAAATTCACATTTTGAATTTTTAGGGTTTTTCCGACAAACCCTAATCCGAGACCAGATCCAGTTTTCAGCATTTCAAGTGGTAAGACCTAAATCTTTTCTATTTCCATTTGAAGTACTCTTTAAGATGTCTCTCCACACCAAGCTTGAGGATAAGCTTGAAGGGGCTGATAACTTCCAAGCCTGGAAGTATAGGATTGGGTTAATGCTGGAAGAGAATGAGTTGGACTCATATGTGAAAGAAGACATCCCTATCCCAGAGGATGAAGAGGCCAAGGTATTGCATAAGAAGAACTTGGTCAAGGCAAAGAGAATCATTGTTGATTCTATCAAAAGACCATCTCATACCCCATGTGTCTTCTCTTAAGACACCCAAGGAGATGTTTGACTCTTTGACCAAGCTGTTTGAAGGGAAGAACATAAATCGGAAGATGACCCTGCGGAACCAATTGAAAGGAGTAAAATTTCAAAATGGAGAAACCATTCAATCTTATTTTTCAAGGGTCTCCCAGATCAAGGAACAGCTAAAAGCAGTGGATGAAATGGTGGAGAATGGTGAAGTGGTGATGACCACTCTAAATGGCCTACCCAGGTCATGGGATTCCTTTATCCAAGGAATTTGTGCAAGGAAGAAGTTGATCTCCTTCAACAGATTGCGGGAAGAATGCTCTCAAGAAGAAGCTAGACTTATAGCTCGTGAGGAAAAGATGGGAGGTGAAGATCAAGCTCTTGCAGCCCACACCAAAAGAAGCAAAACCAAGAGGGAGCACCCTAGCCACAATAGATCCTATCAAAAGAGTAAGAAGGACCTAAGATGCTTCACATGCAATGAGAAGGGTCACTTTGCCTCAGATTGTCCCAAGAACAAAAGGGATAATAACAACAATAAGAAGAAGAAGGGCAGCAAACGAAGGTTTCATGCTCACGCTGCCGAAGATGATGAACCCCCAAAGAAGAAGGCTAGGGCAGAAAGTAATAGTGATGATGACTCATCAAGTGAAGAAGAGTATGTTCTGATCTCTGCTCTTACAGGTACTATCTCCCATGGTTGTAATGATTGGTTGATTGATAGTGGGGCTTCCAAACACATGACTGGGTTTAAGGAATCTTTTGTGAATCTATCTGAACATGAATCACCCCATAAGGTGAAACTTGGGGATGATTATCAATACCCAATCAAAGGAAGTGGTGAAGCCTCCTACAACCTAAATTCTGGAAAATCCTTGAAGATGAAAGAAGTACTTTATGTCCCTGGGCTCAAGAAGAACTTACTCTCCATCTCTGCATTGGATGCAAAAGGTATGAGGGTTGCATTTGTGGATGGCCAAGTCCTAATGTGGCCAAAGGGCAAGACCATAAATGATGCAGTAGTGATTGAAGAGCAAGAGGGAGGTTTGTATAAATTGAAGGGACAACCTAAACATGCCATGGTACATGAATCCATGGAGCCAAGTGAACTTTGGCATAGAAGACTTGCTCATATGCACTATAGGGCACTTCCAATTGCAAGCAGGGATGTAGAGGGTCTTCCTGAAATCAAGACTAAACATGAAGGTGTTTGCAAAGGATGTGTAAAAGGTAAGAACATTAAGAAGGCTTTCCCAAGCAGTGAAAGCAAAGCAAAAGATATCTTGGAGATCATCCACTCAGATGTATGTGGTCCTATGTCATCCAGTTCTCTAAGTGGGTATGTTTACTATGTCTCATTTATTGATGACTTCTCCAGGAAGACTTGGGTATACTTCTTGAAGAACAAAGACGAAGTGTTTGATAAGTTCAAGGAATTCAAAACCTTGATGGAGAATCAAACTGACAAGAAGATCAAAACATTCAGATCCGACAATGGTGGAGAATTCACCTCAGGTGACTTCAAGAAGCTTTGTAGTGATTCAGGGATTAAGAGGGAGTTGACTGCTCCTTATAATCCACAACAAAATGGAGTTGCAGAAAGGAAGAACAGAACTATCATGGAAGCAGCAAGGGCAATGCTGCATGACCAGGATCTACCTATGCATCTATGGGCAAAAGTAGCTAGAACAGCGGTATATGTGCAGAACAGAACACCCCACAAAATATTGGACAACAAGACACCAGAAGAGGTCTTTTCTAGTAAGAAACCTGAAGTTAGTCATCTCAGAATATTTGGTTGTCTAGTATACACTCATGTCCCGAAGGAAAAGAGAACTAAACTAGATCCTTCAGGAACGAAGGGTATCTTTGTGGGTTACAGTGAAAGCTCGAAGGCTTATAGAATATACTTTCCAGGGTTCAAGAAGATTGATGTCAGCAGGGATGTAACATTTGATGAAAACTCAGCATTCATCAAATCAAGGAAGGCACCTATCGAAGTTTATGAAGAACCTAAGAAAACAAGATTTCAAGACACTACCATGACTGAAGCAGTTCCAGAAGTTGTTCGTGAGTTTGAAGTTCCACAAGAACCTGTAGATCCACCCCGTGAGGATAACTCTCACAAAAGGAAACCTGCATGGGCTAGAGAGCTCATTCAAGATACAGAAAGATTTGGCATTCCAGAAGAAGAACACAGAGCAAAGAAGAGGACCAGATCACACACCAGCTATGTTGCTTTACTCTGTGACATTATGAACAAAGAGCCTTCCAGTTATGAAGAAGCAGCGGAAAAGAAAAAATGGAAGGATGCCATGGTTGAGGAATACCAATCAATAATGAAGAATGATGTTTGGGATGTTGTCCCAAGACCTAAAGAGAAGTCTGTTGTGACTTCCAAATGGATCTACAAAACCAAGCATGCTGTAGATGGTAGTGTAGAATACAAAGCAAGATTCGTAGCTCGTGGCTTCTCTCAGAAAGAGGGAATAGATTATGAAGAAACTTTTGCACATGTAGCCAGGTATACTTCCATCAGAACCGTACTTGCCCTGGCTGCAGCTGTCAAGACTGCTTTCTTGAATGGTGTAGTTGAAGAGGAAGTATATGTGGAACAGCCACTCGGTTTTGAAATACATGACAGGGAGTCATATGTGTGCAGATTGAAGAAAGCCTTGTATGGCTTGAAGCAAGCTCCCAGAACTTGGTATGGTAGGATGGACAGTTTCCTATCTAGTTTGGGCTTTGCCAAGAGTAAAGCGGATTCCAACCTTTACTACAAGGTTGAGGAAGGGAATCCTGTGATTCTACTCCTGTATGTGGATGACTTATTTGTAATAGGGGACGACAGACTGATTGCAGATACGAAGAGGATGCTTGCTGCTGAGTTCGATATGAAAGATTTGGGAATGATGCATTATTTCCTAGGTATGGAGGTGTGGCAGAGTGCAGATGGGATCTTCCTTGGTCAAGGGAAGTACACAGTAGATATCCTGAAGAGATTCGGGATGATGGATAGCAAGGCCATGGCCACACCTATGGCATCGAATCTGAAGCTTCTATGTGATGCTTCATCTGAGCCGGTTGATGTCTCTATGTATCGTTAGATGATTGGGTCCTTGATGTACCTGACAAACATGAGACCAGACATTTGCTTTGTTGTGAACACATTGAGTCAGTTCCTGACAGATCCGATGAGTGTTCACCTGGTTGCTGTAAAGCATGTTCTGAGGTAGCTGAAGGGTACAGTGGATTATGGGCTCAAGTATGAAGCAAATCAAAAGTTTAACCTACAGGGTTATGTTGATTCAGATTGGGCTGGTAGTGTTGTAGATAGGAAGAGCACATCTGGGTGCTACTTCAGTATGGGATCAAGTGTGATCTCTTGGTTTAGCAGGAAGCAGTCCTGCGTAGCACTGAGTACAGCTGAGGCAGAGTATGTTGCAGCCTGTTCAGCTAGTTGTGAGGCAGTATGGCTACGGAAGCTACTGTCCGAGTTATTTGATCTCCCGTTGGATGCTACTGGTATCTTCTGTGATAACCAGAGTTGTGTGAAGCTGTCCGAGAATACGGTGTTTCATGACAGGTCGAAACACATAGAGATCAAAATATCACTATATCAGGGATATGGTGCAGAGAGGAGCTGTGAAGCTCCTGTATGTTGCAACGGACGAGCAGATTGCAGATGTGCTGACGAAGCCACTAGCTAGGGTGAAGTTCGAGTACTTCAGAGAGAGGCTTGGCGTTCTTCAGATCGAGGACACTTCGAGGAAGAAGTGATAGACACATTTGCTGAAGCCATTCCAAGCATGTTGGAAGGAGGATCCTTCACATGGCTGTGGATGTAAGCGCTGGATGATGAGCATCAGGATGATGTTCTGGTTTCTGCTTGGATATGATCAGTGGGATCATTTTTTATGTATGTATGTATGCATCATGTTGGATGCTGGATATGATCAGTTGGATCATTTATATGTATGTACGCATCATGTTGGATGCTGGATATGATCGGTTGGATCATGTGTATGTATTTTTGTATATGCATCATGTTGGATGCTTGGACCATGTATCTGTATATGTATCAGGTGGATACATTGTATGATCAGGTGTATCATGTATGGTGATATGTATCATGTATTTGTATTTGTATCAGGTGGATACATTGTATGACCGGGTGGATCATGTATGATGATATCTATCAGGTAGATACTTGGTATGCATCAGGTAGATGCATTATATGATCAGGATGATCATGGATGACGAGCTTCAGGATGTTGCTCCAGATGACATGCAGCAGGATGTTGCAGTGATGATGATCAGGATGATCATGGATGACGAGCTTCAGGATGTTGCTCCAGATGACATGTAGCAGGATGTTGCAGTGATTATGATCAGGATGATCATGTGTACATTAGGATGATGTATGATAAGTATCAGGTTGATACTCTATGGCCGTGGATCAAGTTGTGCAGATGAGCATGTAATTCGGTGCCTTGGGAGATTTGCAGATAGTCTTTCGAGGTTTTGCTATGGCATGTAATTCGTTGCCCTGGGATATCTGGCAAATGCTCTTTCGAGGTTTTGCTCTGGGAGGACATATAATTTGGTGCCCTGGGAGATCTGCAGATAGTCTTTCGAGGTTTTGCCTATGGCATGTAATTCGGTGCCCTGGGATATCTGGAAGATGCTCTTTCGAGGTTTTGTCCTATGGCATATAATTCGATTCCCTGGGAGATCCGATAGGTTGGGCTTTGTGCCCGTAATCGGTCCTGGGATGCTCTTGCGAGGTTTTGCCATGACCACATGTAATTCGTGCCCTGGGAGATCCTATAGATAGAGCTGCGTGCTTGTAACAGCCTGGGATGCTCTTGCGAGGTTTTGTGGTGGGGTCACATGTAATAAGTCCTGGAGATCTGGACATGATGAAAAAGGCCTCAGATGCTCTTTAGAGTTCTTGCTAGTCAAGAGACTCTTTTAAGGTTTTGTGACGCACATAATAAGTCCTAAGGATTCCACAATATGGCCAGTGATGATGAAGACCTACAGGTGGTGGGCCTACATCCAGTATGGAAAAGGACTGGCTCTGTAGAATTTCCTATGACGAGTAGAGTCAGAGATTGGTTGAGATAACAGCAGCAATGACGATGATGATGACGATGCATCAATGATGATGATCCCGAGAAGAAGACTTGTCTAACAGATCTGTGTCGAGAAATACCTTCCTAGTTAAGAGGGAGTGTTGATGTATATGTAACTTCGGAATGTATTTCATCTGTGTATTTTATATATATTTATTGTACCCTTATAAGAGATGTGTTATTCCTCTATAAGGAAGTGTCGTCATGTGGATTGACAAGTGTCGCAAGTATGTGTACTTGCCGATGGGTTATTAGACCACCATGTGGGGTCGACCCTGAATTATATATAATATAATGTGGATGTATCTAGATAGACAAGTCGACCCCATAAGGTCACTGGGCAAAAAGGTTAGTATAAATAGAGATCGGAGATCTCCATTTTATACACTCGGAAAAGTAACTCACTCTCACTTAGAAAGTGGCGCACTAGTGAGGAGGAGGATCATTTGCTATCAGGAGACTATCTTAGTGTTATTTGGTTGTACTTTGGTTGAGCCATTGCTCTCTCTATCTCTGAGGAAGTTGTGGGGTTTTTCACCTTAGGGTTTTCCCCACGGAAACTCTGTGTCTCTTGTCTCTTATGCTTTTGATTCTTGTGATACTTGTCATATTGTGATTGTCATGCATTGATATACTGTATATGTTATTCTCTCAGCAAAGATCCTAGAGTATTGTGAATTAATGCTCAAAATTTAACACTATTGATGATGATTGATGGTCCAGCATACTTGATGATGATGCCATATGATGGACATATGGTTCAGATGATGATTGATGCAGTTCAGCAGGTTTTATTATTACTTCAGATCACCAGATTACACACTGTCCATATATGGTGGACCCTACAGCTGGCCCATAAGGGCAACCCATGGTGTATGAGTACACATTCCTAGTGGATTTGGGTCTTCTAGATCCAATGAGACACTTATCTTTCAGTTCTGGGCACTTCTGACAGTGATTGATGCAGTTTTACACTTGTTGACCAGATTTGGGGCTGATTTCCCAGCCTGAGCAGCAGGGGCCAGGAGAGGCCAGTTCACCTAGGGCGCTGTATGAGGAGGGGGTGGTCCAGCCACTTGTTTTTACCATTTACCCCCCCTTCTGGAGAGCCTGGTGGGCTCAGTTGGACAGCACAGATGCCCTGGGAGGCAGTTTTGGCACTTTCATAGTTATCGAGGCAGTTAAAAAATGGGATGAAGTGGCCACTGAGGAATTCGATTTGGGAAATTGAGGCAAGGTTTTGGCATTTGGTTTTCACAGAGGTCTTCCAGGGTGATCCCACTATCTTTCAGCCAGTTTTCACCATGTGGGTAGGCCCACAGCGATCACAGGAGGTCTTTTACTGCTTGTCTGTCACAGATTTTGAGGACAGATTTGATCATTTATATTATATTGGACACATTTTATTATTTTATTGTGCCTTGGGGATGAGCTAGTAAGGATTGATGCCTCCTAGCCCCACCATGTGCTGCTTAGGTCATGTCTTAGTCATTATGAGGTAGGCTTTGGTACTTTTTCCCCCTCTAGTGGATGACGTCACCCTCCATGACTATTTTAGACTATGACGTCATCATTATATTGAGTGATCCATGTGTTATTTTATTATGGTTCATCTTAGCCATTGATTGTATATTGAGATCTTTTAATCTCAACCACTCATTTGATGTAGTATTATAAAGTGGTATAGGGTTTTGGTCTTTATTATCCTATATAAGGAGGAGACCCCCTATTGTATAGCTCACCTTTGGAGCTCTGGAATATTGGAATAGAACACTTCTTTGTGGAGCATATCTCTCTTGTTTTGTGGATTCTCTTGCCTATTGAGTATATAGTGTCTCTTCTATGTATCATTGTGGATTTTGTTGCTTCTACTAGTTTTCTTGCAGGAAAGTCGAATTGGTGGAGAGGAGGGCGATTTCTTGAGGGTTATTGTTGGAGGGATCCACATATTCTCTCTTGGGTTGATCTTGTGACAGGGAGTATCATTATTGTATCTTCGTGACATAGTTAATGCTTTCTATTACATCTTTCTATCATTTTCATAATCATCTTACTTGACTTGTTTCTTTGATCTTGTCTTGTAGGAGGAGGACGATTTGGCTATCTTGGAGGAGGACGTTTTGGTTGAAGCTCTTGGATCTCACTCTTGAATATACACGTAGGAGAATGCTATCAATTTGCAAGGTGGCCACAAGCAATTGAGGTAAGATCTACAAGGTATGTGCCTCTTTCATCCATTCTATCTTCATTGGTCACAAACCCTAATTAATTAAAACCCCAATTTTGTTTTTTCTTAGATCTACTTAGATCTAGTCTTGCTTTTGAAAAGATCTTAAGAACCCACCTCTATAGCATCCACCCCTAGTTGGATCTATAGTTTGGTGGTGATTGGGTTAAAATTGACACACTTTTCAAGGCAATATAGCCCTCTTGAACCAAATCACACTTCCTTGAAGAGGCTTGTTGGGTTAGATCTAGCATATGGGTAGGTGAGATCCCGCTTGATTTGTAATCTACACACTTGATAACTTACCCCCAGACTTTTACTTGGGTGATTTCTACCTTGTGGGCATCATTCCACATTTTAAGGGATTAAAACCCCCTTTTGAATTACTTGGCACCTTAAAACTCAGATCTAGTAAGATCTAACCCTTGGATTGACTTGATTTTCTAGATCCACATAGATCGGTGCATAAGCTACTTGGATCTACAGTTTGGTGGCCATTGGACTTGATTTGGCCCACCTTACCCACCTTTTAGCCCTCCTTGAGCAAGGTCGCACTCCCTTGGGTGAGTGAGTTTGCCCACTTTAAGGAAGTGGGTGGTTGTGATTTTTGTGGATTTGGAACGGCCATACCTTGAAACCTAGGTCTAGAGTATCATTTTGTGACGATCTGCCTTGGGGGTAGCATTCCTTGTTTTAAGGGATTGTGGTCCACTTAGGGTCATATCATGAAATCCTAGATCTAGCAAGATACAACTACTCAATCTCAATTAGCCCACTTGACTTGGCCTCTATGTGTCCCGATCTACACTTTGACATATCTTTTGACTCCATTAACCCATCCAACAAGGCACTAGTCTTCCTCAAGCAAGGCGCACCTCCTTGGGAGTTGTGTCAAAACCTAGATCCGGTACATGGGTACTCCTAATTTCAACTTAGATCCATAGATCTAATCATTACACATCCTCTAGGGCCAAGTGCATCCCCAAAGTTCACCTTGTGGGTCCACATTAAGCCATTTCACATATCCCAAGAAAGTGGGACCCACTTGTGCAACATATGGTATTACATCTTATCATTATGACAAATCATGTGGCCTAAATTACACATTGGTTGAAACACTAATCATTCCTCAAACCACCTTCAACCATACTTTAAATTCTAAGTCCACTTTACCTTGCATTGGTTTCCGTAACTTACCACTTACTCATCCCTAGGAACCTTTGTTTGGGTCCAATCACCTTTGATTGGTTATAGGGTCTCCCCCTAGGTCTTATTTCACATAGATCTAAAGCGAAGAGTGCCTTGGTTGACGTGACTCCCACCTTGCATTGGGAACCGTGGCATCTCTTGGGTCACCTCTTTAGTTGTCCATCTCCTCTACCGTCCCGGATGGGATACCACTAGGGGCAACTACAAGTTGTGTGATAACAGGACCTTCGTCAGTACCACAGTGGTTCCTCCCACAGCTGATCCTATAGCCCTTGACATACATGAGGTGAAGGAGGCTAGAACGCAGAGACTGCTTCTGGATGGTGTTCGAGATCACCTCATCCCACATTTGTCAGAGAAACTAACTGCTAAAGGGACGTGGGATACTTTAAAAAGTTTGTATGAGAACAAGAATGAAAATTGTAAAATGGCTCTAAAAGATAAGCTTCATGGCACTAAGATGGCGAGAGGTGAGAATGTAGCCTCTTACCTCACTAGACTCAGACAAATAAAAGATGAATTGAGTGCAGTTGGTGAGATGATTCCTGATCCCGAGCTAGCGCGGATAGCCCTAAAGGGCTTCACTAAGGAGTGGGATGTGTTCGTGAAGTGTGTAGTTGGCAGAGAGAACTTTCCCTCTTGGGAAAGACTATGGGATGATTTTACTCAAGTGGAGATCCGAGAAGGATCTCAAGGGAAGACTGAGCAGGTTACTGATGATCAAAATGTGGCCCTTTCAGCTAAGGGTAGAAAGAAAAAGGGTGGCTCTAGCAGTGGAGCCAAAGACTTGAGCAAAGTAAAATGCTTTGCTTGCCAGAGTTATGGTCACTATGCTGGGCAGTGTCCCAACAAGAAGAAGAACAAGAAGAAAGAAGAGCCTGAGGCAGCCTCTCCAGCTGAAGTGGGAGATTTTGCGACAGAATTCGAGAGGGAATTCTCGCTCGTCTCAATTCTTTCAGACAGTAGTGTAGTAGAGAGTTTGGATATTGGAGCATGGTACATAGATAGTGGGGCAACACGCCATATGACAGGGATACAAGCAGTGTTCCGAGAGTTGACAGATATTGACAGAATTATACTGGCTGAGGATGGGTATGCCGACACCCATGCAATAGAAGGAGTTGGAAAAGTCCTATTCCAACTCGAGTCTGGTGGTTATCTGGAGGTTGGCGATCTGTTGTTTGTTCCAGAGATGAAGAGGAACTTGGTCTCAGTTTCAGCTTTGGAGGATGACGGATATGCGATTCTTCATGTGAGAGGGCGTGTTTATATATATCCGGTGAGTGGGGGCTTGGGTGCAGCGATCCTGCTTGGCATCCGTGATGGCAGGATATACCGAGCTTTGGGGCATCCGGTGGATAGTGAGCCTGGTGAGAGATCAGACTCAGTGTCAGCAGCAGTGGCTGTCAGTGTGGAGGATTCATCCAACTCTATGAGGAAATAGAGTTGGTATGATATGGTTCTCCAGGATAAGCAGGAGAGTGAGGAGAGCTCTCAGTTCAGAGTTGTCAGACGGAGACTTTTAGCAGTTTATCCAGTGCAGGTATCTGAGAGGCATTCATATTTAGAGGGAGCATCAGCTATTGGAGGGAGAGGACTGGAGAGAGATCCAGGTGGAGCTGATGACAGTAGTACCTCCCTCGCTAAGAGGGAGTGTTAGCATTTGATAGCTCGGTGGCACTCCTGCATCAAGTGCCTAGGTGCAGGGGTCAATACTTGGAGTCTCATTAATATTCTTAAAGTGACTTTATTAATAAGTTTTTATTAAAGTACCTTTTTGATGTGACTTTATGATTTTAAAGTGAGTTGCACTTTATTATGTTTTTAAAGTGACTTTAAGTCATAAAGTGTACTTTTTAAATATTTAAGGTAATGTGACTTTTCAAAAAGAATTTTTTTATAAAGTTCACTTAGGAGGTTTAAATGAGTGAGAGATTAGATCCTAGCCATAGATCTCTTGGCCAAGATCTAATCTTGTCCATTGAAATTGAAGAGTCATGAAAGTAACCCTAATAGGGTAAATAAAACGTTGAATGAGACTTCATTTGGAAAATATCCAAGAGAAGTTGGAGAGTGAGGGGCACACACTCCAAGAAGTTATTGGAGAGGACAGAGAGAAGAGTCGTGAAGAAGAAGGGAAAGGAGGCTGGGAGAAAGGGCGCATTTCTCAAGGAGAGGGGCACGCATCCCTAAGAGAGACCAGCACTTTAGCAGCAGAAGAGAAGGGCACGTTTTTCCCATGAGTTTTGCTTCAGAAGAGTGACAGTACTGTACAGCAGAAAAGGGGGTCCGTACAGCTGATAAGGAGGTCCGTACAACAATGAGGAAATAGGTCGTACTGCTACAGCTTGCATAAAATTTGAGACTGTCAGTGAGCACTATTTCCAAGGTGATACTTTGCTGTGTTTTTTTACCTTCTTCCTGCACAGATACCAAGGTCTTTTTCTGCTGTGGTATTGGCTGATTTGTACAGGTTTGTTATGGCACTGTTTCCAAGGTTGTATGGGTACTGTGACTGAGTATAAGTCTTGTACATTATTCTAATGTAAATGCTGATGTTGTACTTCTCATTATTTCCTAATACACACTCTCTCTCTTGATTGGTTTTTTCCCCTAAGTGTGGGGTTTTTCCAGGGTCATGGTTGACCAAAAATACTGTGTTTAAATGCTCCTTACTGCATGCTAGTATATTTTCTTGTGTATGAACTTTTATGACAGTCTCCTGTTTATTTAGTTTTTCCCGCTACTAAAAGTACTTTATGAATAGTATATTAACTTATAGACTCATTTAAAGTTAATACCTATGCATTGTGGTTCTTTATCTATCTGTAGAAGTTAATATCAGAGGTTTATGAAGCGTTTGACATCAGATTACAGTTGGCTGTTAAGTAGGCAGATTTCTGAGTTTTTATTGTCATTTTTCAACACATAACAATTAAGAATAGAAGAGGAGACATAGGGCACCCTTGACGAAGGCCATGAGATCTTGCAATAAAATCCGTCGGAGATCCATTTATGATGACACCATAATGAACAGAGCTGACACAGGCCATTATCCATTTTATAGTGTTCCATGGCAAACCTATTTGGATGAGAGCCTAGCTTACATACACCTCGTAACAAACATTCTCATCTTCCTGAATAAGTTCACCCAGAACTAAACCAAATCTCAACGATGGAAGATTAAAAAGATAGAAATTAAAACACTGTTACCGAATCCATTTACCACCTAAAATTCTAAACGCACAATTTTTTAGCTCACTTTATCAATGAGACTTATACTTTTCAATAGTGCTCTAAAACCTCAAGATAATTGTTCTTCATTGTTCTTTGTCCATGAGATATCACATCGTCAAAGGCTCAAATAAAATCTGGAAAGTTAAACATCATAGTTTGGGTGAGAAATGTGTAGGTAGAACTGTAGAAGTAACAAGTACTTGAAAATAAAGAAACATCTGTAAAAAAATACCTGCCAGGGTGGGAATCGAAGGCAAGGAAACCCCTTTGCATCCGGAGGAGAGCACCTTTAACTTTAAAGCTGCAGAATCTAGATTCCAATTTCCAAAGTGGTGCAGGGTGGTGTTGGTGAGAGTAAATGTTGGTATTCTATCTACCTATGGTCCTTCTTTGAGAACGTTTTACAATTCAAACAAGACTTAAGATTTACTTGTGCTTGCGATTTCTCCAGATTTCATATATGCTCAAATTCTGAGTCTCTCAGAAAACTATCCTTTATTTTGGGCTTTGGAGCTGTTACCACCTAAGTAGTACTTAGGTGGACTCCTTGTGAACCTCATAAGACTAAGTTGTACTTACATTGTTCATTGCTAGAGTTCAGAAGTCCATCAGACCAAATTTTTAGCCTTTTGTAAATTTTGCATATCCAAACCCCCATGGGGGAATTGTAATAAGTTGGTCTAAGCATGATACTTTTGTAAAAGGCTTGACCTACCTTAGGGTTTGTTGTCAAGAGGATACTCTAGAGTTTTTTTTTTATTAGGAATTATGTGTTGTGCTTCAATGGCGTATAATTCCTGAGTTTTTCACTCACACCTCCAAAGCTGGAGTATTTTCCATGGTGGTCGAACATTAGGAGGTTATTAAAACCTATGTGTCTATGTATTTTTAACATGCTAGCCATCAGTAATAAGTCGTATGGACATGCACTAGGTCCCCTAGGAGTTTGAGCCGATTCTGACAAAATATTTTTTTCCATAAAACTAGAGCATTTTTAATGGTTTAAATAGAAAAATTCAAAATGTAATAAAAGCACGGTCTGGAGACAGAACTTGGCGTGGGGATGCTTGTTTTGACACTCAGAGCATGCTCTCTACCCTAGGACCCACTTTCTCCATGTTCTAGGCGATTACGTCGCCTCTGCGAGCATTATTCATTAAAGATGCGACAAAATGGCACTTTAATGCTAAGAAAGCCCAAATTGCACCAAAAGAAAATTTTAAAAAAATATTAAAAAAGAGTCATTTGGCATGTGCCAAATGAGTTGGAATCTTATCCAACATGGAGGGAGACATCATTCTTTGGCAAAAGCGTTGGATCTTGTTTTGATTTGGAGGTCAACGATTGAAATCAAATTTGATATACGCCCTCTCTCCATTGTGGGCAGCTCTTTTCACATGGCACGAGTTTGTTTGTGGTGATAACTTCAAGGATGGAGGCGCCTACCTCATGGAGAGGTGGCGCACTCACATAAGATTGCGATACCATCAGCTCCCTCAACTCAACGTTACACTCCCTCAATCACATATGTGCCCTTCCACATGTTCTCAAGTGTAGTTTGTGTGGCGGATGAGGAGTGGCCTGGTGGGGATTGGAGTGAGGGCGCATCTCTCTTATGAGATGTGGTGCCTCCACATCGAAATCACACCAAACATATCCCAACAATCTCTCATCAAACTAGAGCTCATGCCCTCTTCATGCCAAGCATGGATTCGCTCCTCTCCTGGAGCTATTCGCCCTCACCTCTCTCTCATGGCTATAAAAGCGAGGTCTTGCTCCATTGTTTAACATGGATGCATAGAACCTATGCTATTTTGTAAAATGATATCATAGTGAATATATGTTGAAGTCTTTGGAGGTCTACCTTGTGCAAGTGTGGAATAACCATTTTATGAGGTGATATTGTGGATTATGCTTAGCTGATTTAGAATAAACATTTGCAAATGTCAACTTTTTTATTTGTGCTTGAATTTTAGAGATCTAGAAGTATCCAAATATATTCGGTTGTATTTAGGCTCTTCCGGTTTTCTTTTATCTCTAACACACTAGATCTAACATTTTTGTGGCAAGATTTGTCTTATAAGCTATAGACCACAAGGCTCATGTGGATTTGAACTCGGTTGTAGCTTCTTTTCTTTGGGCAATACTTACAGAGCTAACATATTGTTTACAGGATCCTCCAAGAACAACACCAACGATCAAGCTTTAGCTTGAAGGGGCTTCATCCATCATCTTTCTCACAAAAAACTCTCTTTCTCTTTAAATTTTTTTTGTTACATGCTTGAGAAATAGATCTAAAGTTTATCATGCACAATTATTTTCAGATCTGATTATCATTAAGCGATTTTAACAAGTTAGATCTTAGCATTCTCAAGAAGCATTTCTATTCACTAGATCTAGACTTGAAACTTGTACTTGCGTTAAAAATTTTAAATATTTTTCCAAGTACAAAAATTTTTCAAATTGTTTTTTGTTTATTCTTGTTTTCATCACATTCTAACTTGATTTGCTTGCTGGTTTTTAGTAGGTCCAAGGAATTATAGAAGGAAACTTTGGTCGTTTTCTGCCAGAAAGTACCAAAAAAGACCTTCCGTGGACCTCCTTTCCCCAGTTTATCATTTCTAGTTTATTGTAAGCAAATAAAATTGACTAAAGAGGCATTCTTATCCTTAGATCCATATTCGGTTGTATTTAGGCTCTTCCAGTTTTCTTTTATCTCTAACACACTAGATCTAACAATTTTGTGGTAAGATTTGTCTTATAAGCTACAGATCACAAGGCTCATGGGGATTTGAACTCGGTTGTAGCTTCTTTTCTTTGGGCAATACTTTCAGAGCTAACATATTGTTTACAGGATCCTCCAAGAACACCACCAACGATCAAGATTTAGCTTGAAGGGGCTTCATCTATCATCTTTCTCATAAAAAACTCTCTTTCTCTTTAAATTTTTTTTGTTACATGCTTAAGAAATAGATATAAAGTTTATCATGCACAATTATTTTCAGATTTGATTATCATTAAGCAATTTTAACAAGTTAGATCTTAACATTCTCAAGAAGCATTTCTATTCAGTAGATCTAGACTTGAAACTTGTACTTGCATTAAAAATTTTAAATATTTTTCCAAGTACAAAAATTTTTCAAATTGTTTTTTGTTTATTCTTGTTATCATCACATTCTAACTTGATTTGCTTGCTGGTTTTTAGCAGGTCCAAGGAATTACAGAAGGAAATTTTGGCCATTTTCTGCTAGAAAGTACCAAAAGAGACCTATTATCACACCATAGTAGCAGGGCTACTATTCTTGTACAGCAGATATCTGCACATTCCAGAGCTTCCATTATTCCAGAGCATGGCTATATATTTTGGATCACTCATGATCAGAGCAGTGCATTATTCAGATTTATGTATGACCTTGTGTCAAGGCTGAGCCTTGAGAGTTCAGATTTGATGACTGATGTGACCACTTATCCCATTACAGTTTCAGTTCAGTGCCTAGAGATGTATTACAGCAGTGTTTCAGATGATACTTGATGATTATTATTATGATGATGTTGTATGATCTATGGATATGTTCTCACCGACTGTGGATTATTATCTTGTTGATTTAGTCATGATCATAGCATGTGCTTGGTATATTATTCCTGATGTGGCAAATTATTTAAAATGAACTGTAAATCATAAAATGGCCAATTGCTTGCACATGTAGGTCATTTAACAAACTTACTGGTTTTTCACCTTACATAGATATGGTCTTTCCCGACACCAGTTGTCTGCTAGTGTAGGCTCCATATTCACTTGTCTCCATCCATACATGACCTTCCTATTTGACTTTAAGCCCTGACTTGTCTCATTTGACTTTCTGATACCGAGGACTTCTCCATTTTTCTACCTCTGTGTTTGGACCGCATCCCTGTTTATCCAGTGTCTCGGCTCTGAGTTGGTGACAGAACTTACCTTTGGTGAGTTGGATTGTAGCCCTAAATCATTCTGGTCGGTTGTCCCGATGTTTGGCATTGGCTCGAACTCCCCCTAGTCACTTGAGATGTTGTTGGCTAACACTGAAAGCTCATGTTCTACCTATGGAAACTAAAAAAATTCGCCCATGGAAACAAAAAAAGGGCAAGAGCAATGAAAAGCTAAAAATACTCCTCGAAGAGTATAAGAAAGGTCCAAAAAGCAATGGTTCTTAAAAGTTATATCTAAACAATTGCTGACCTTATAAATATGTGAAAAACATGCCCTGGATGCAAGCTGCAACTAGTTGTGCTTCTCAGCACATCTGAAATCCGAAGGGTTATGTAGGCCAAAAAGGCCATGGAATAAAATTGAATGATCCTAATGAACCTGGATCAACTTGATGTAGACATGATGCCTAAGTTGAATAAGCACTCTCTAAACAACTTATCCATTTGTGAGACACAGCCATCCCCCGTGTTCTTTTTGTCTAGCATAGAGTTTGTAGCTTCCCCCTTCTCCCAGTCCAAAGTATTTTTGAGTTAAGTTAGACAAGTCAAACCCTTGGCCCAACCTTGCTCCTAGCCTTCATCCTTCACTAGCAGTTTCACCATGTCCAATGGGTGAGTTTGTCATTTGAACTATTGTGCAAGTAATTTTATATAACAACGGAATATGTTAACTTGATTAATGCCACTGAATGGAATTTATACTTTGAGCTTAGCTGTGGGAATGATTAGAGAAGCATTGTCTTAGTCTACTGATGTGATTTATCCTTGATTATATATTCTTGGGATCCGTGATGATGTGGACCATGTATGGATGATTATTGATGATGATTTATGCGCCCACATGTTTGATGATGATATCATATGATGGACATATGATGCAGATGATGTTTGATCCAGTTCAGCAGGTTTATTATTACTTCAGATCAGCAGATTATACATTGTCCATATATGGTGGACCCTACAGCAAGCCCATTAGGGCAACCCAGGGTGTATGAGTATTCATTCCTAGTGGATTTGGGTCTTCTGGATCCATTGAGACACTTATCTTTCAGTTCCGGGCACTTCTGACAGTGATTGATGCAGTTTTACACTTGTTGACTAGATTGGGGGCTGATTTCCCAGCCTGAGCAACAGGGGCCCCGAGAGGCCAGTTCACCTAGGGCGCTGATGATGGAGGGGGTGGTCCAGCCACTTGTTATTACCATTTACCCCCCCCTTCCGAAGAGCCTGGTGGTCTCAGATGGACAGCGCTAGCACCCTAGGAGGCAGTTTTGGCACTTTCACAGTTCCCGAGGCAGTTAAAAAATGGGATAAAGTGGTCACTGAGGAAATCGATTTGGGCAATTGAGGCAAGGTTTTGGCATTTGGTCTTCACAGAGGTCTTCCAGGGTGGCATCACTATCTTCCAGTCAGTTTTCACCATGTGGGTATGCCCGGATTGATCACAGGAGGACATTTACTGCTTGACTGTCATGGATTCTGAGAACAGTTTTGATCATTTATATTATATTGGACATATTTTATTATTTTATTGTGCCTTGGGGATGAGCTAGTAAGGATTAATACCTCCTAGCCCCACCATGAGCTTATGATGTCATATCCTAGTCACCATGAGGTGGATTTTGGGTACTTATCTTTCTCTAGTGAATGACGTCACCCTCTTATGATACCATTTAGTGAGGGCGCTATTGTTATTTTGAGTGATCCATGTGATATATTGTTATGGGTCATCTTAGCCATTGATTGTATGATGAGATCTTTTAATCTCAACCACTCATTTGATGTAGTATTGTAGAGTGGTATAGGGTTTTGGTCTTTATTATCCTATATAAGGAGGAGACCCCCCATTGTAAAGCTCACCTTTGGAGCTCTGGAATATTGGAATAGAAGATTTTTTGTGGAGCACATCTCTTTTGCATTGTGGATTCTCTTGCAAATTGAATATACAGTATCTCTTCTATGTATCATTGTGAATTTTGGTGCTTTTACTAATCTTTTGACAGGAAAGTCGAATTGGAGAGAGGAGGGCGACTTCATGAGGGTTATTGTTGGAGGGATCCACATATTCTCTCTTGGGTTGATCTTGTGACAGGGAGTATCATTATTGTATCTTCGTGACATAGATGATGCTTTCTATTACATCTTTCTACCATTTTCATAATCATCTTGCTTGACTTGTTTCTTTGATCTTGTCTTGTAGGAGGAGGACGATTTGGCTATCTTGGAGAAGGACGTTTTGGTTGGAGCACTTAGATCTCACTCTTGAATATACACATAGGAGAATGCTATCAACTTGCAAGGTGGCCACAAGCAATCGAGGTAAGATCTACAAGGTATGTGCCTCTTTCATCCATTCTATCTTCATTGGTCATAAAACCCTAATTAATCAAAACCCCAATTTTGGTATTTCTTAGATCTACTTAGATCTAGCCTTGCAATTGAAAAGATATTAAAAACCCACCTCTATAGGATCCACCCCTAGTTGGATCTATAGTTTGGTGGTGATTGGCTAAAAATTGACACACTTTTCAATGCAAAAAACCCTCTTGAACCTAAATCGATTTTCCTAAGAGAAGCTTGTTGGGTTAGATCTAGCACATGGGTAGGTGAGATCCCACTTGATTTGAAATCTAGACACTTGATAACCTATACCCACATCTTTACTTTGGTGAAAACTACCTTGTGGACATCTCTCCATGTTTTAAGGGGTTAAAACCCCCTTTTGATTCTCTTGGCATCTCAAAACTCAGATCTACTAAGATCTAGCCATTGGGTTCACTTGAAATTTTGAACATACATAGATCGGGGTACTAGCTACTTGGATCTACAGTTTGGTGGCCATTGGACTTGATTTGGTCCACCAAACCCTCATTTTAGCCCTCCTTGAGCAAATCGCACCCCCTTGAAAATTTGAGTTGGTCCACTTTGAGGAGGTGGGTGCTTGAGATTTTTGTGGATTTGGAATGCCCATGCCTTGAAACCTAGGTCCATACTGTCTTTTTGTCACGATCCGCTTTGGGGGTTGCATTCCTTGTTTCAAGGGATTGTGGTCCACTTAGGGTAATCACATAAAAACCTAGATCTAGTAAGATCCAACCATTGAATCTCCTTCAATCAACTTGACTTGGCTTCTAGGTGTCCCGATCTACACTTTGACATATTTCTTGACCCCATTAGCCCATCCAATAAGGCACTAGTCCTTCTCCAAGCAAGTCGCACTCCTTGGGATTTGTGTCAAACCCTAGATCTAGTACATGGGTACTCCTATAACCAACTCAAACTCATAGATCTAGCCTACATCTAACCTATAGTACCAACCTCACACCTAACTTCACCTTGTGGGCCTACCTAGAACCATTTCACACTTCCCAAGAACATTGGACCCACTTGTGTAAATACATGGTACTACACCTAGTTATCATACCCCATCATGTGGCCTAAACCATACATAGGTTGAAACACTAACAATCTCTTACATCACCCTCAACCATACCTTAACCCTTAGGTCCACTTAGCCTTGCATTGGTTTCCGTAACTCATTACTTATCTACCCTTAGAAACCTTTGTTTGGATCTAATCAACTGTGATTGGGGTATAGGGTCTCCCCCTTGGTCTAGTTACACCTTGACCTAAAGCGAAGAGTGCCTCGGTTGACGTGACTCCCACATTGCATTGGGAACCGTGGCATCTCTTGGGTCACCTCTTTAGTTGCCTGACTCCTCTACCGTCCCGGATGGGATACCTCTAGGGGCAACTACAAGTTGTGTGATAACATTTTTGGCGCCGTTGCCGAGGAAGGTAGAGGCCTACCCTGGTTCGACATATATTTTCAAGCCCTACTCCCGTTCTCTTTGCCAACATATCTTTGGCGCCGTTGTGGGGGAGGTAGAGGCCTACCTTGGTTCATCATACCTGTTTTGTCTCACTCTATCCCTGCACTTTAAATGACATACATCTTGGTAGAAGAGTTTTAAAATCTACCTGGCGACTCCACATAAGCGACTCCACTGGTGATCGATCCTATCATTATCTAGTACCCATGGGGTGCATCTTTTTGTATTTAGGTTCTTGACTTAATAATAAAAAAATAAAAAAGTAAATTTTTGCCATCCATGGCTGCTTCTGAGCGGCCTAGGACTTTTGGTCGTTTGAAAGTTTTTGACTTCTCAAAAATTGTTGGGTATCCTCATCACATCCCTCATCAAGCCCGTGAAAGGTTGTCTAAATTTGATGGAAGTCATGAAGTATCTGCTAAAAGACACCTTGAACTTTTTAGGGAAATTATTAAAGATTTATCCATAACCCATGAGGATGTGTGTATGAAACTATTGGCTTCGTCCTTCAAAGAAAGATCTGAGATTTGGTTCGTAAATTTGAAGTCCAACAGCATTTCCGGGTATGACATGTTTGAGAAAAGTTTCTTAGAAAGATGGGGAAGTGAATCCGATGATATATATTTTTCAAATCAAAACCTTCCCCTTTTTGATCCTATTGTTGAATCTGTTAATAATCAAACATCAAGTGAATTGTCAACATCCGAAGATGACCCCTCCTGCTCAATTTCTTTTGAGGATAAGTCTTCCACTTTTGAGTCGATTGATAGTCAAATCCATAATCATTGTATAAATCATAAGTTTTCAAAATTCTTTTTAGGTAGCCCTAGTCTTGATCCTGAGGAAATTTCTGAGGATGAGCCTTTAGTCAGTCAGTCTATTGAAGTTCCTCCCTCAGAGAAACTCATTAATCATTCCATATTTAATGATCATTCAATTCCTTATCACCTTATTGAAGAAGAAGAAAGTGAAAGCATCGACCAAGATCCTTTAGTGGTGATCTCTCGTGATCATTGTCCATTTAATCAAGATATTATAAATGAAAATGATCACTTATCCTCTTATAATTTTAATGATGAATCAATAGAAGGTCAATCTCAAGATGAGGATGAATTAGTGAATCACACCAGATGCTCTAATCTGTGTTCAACTTCTTATAATGAGTCTTTAATTTTTTCCATCCTTAATCAAGACAACTTAGAGTTAGGTAGCTATGGTCAACCTTGTCCTCAGATTGTAAATATTAAACTTGATCCAAAGATTAAAATCATTCCTACAGTAAAGAGTGCTTTCTTTTGTCAAAATCCAAAGTCAAACTTATATATTCATTTGGGAGAATTTTCATATTTGCAATCTACCCTCCTTTCCCAACTCTTTCAATCATCTTTGGGTTGGTGCTCTAGTCAAATTTTTGCCTTGGAATTTTTCAATAGGAAGTATGTGCACGATTACATAATTGGAGAAAAGGCACTTCATTTCCCTTTTCAGTCACCTTGGAACAATAATGCTTGTTGTCAAATTATCTATCATTTTGGGTGGCTAGAAAAGGTGTTTAAAGATCAATTTCATCTTTTCTCCGTTTTTGAGCATCAAGTGGGTCTAGTTTTGATTTTTCGTCTTTTAAGCCTTGATTTGCCCCCACTTGGTTTTTATTTGATCATCAGTCCCAAGGGGAAACGAATTGAATATGAAAGTGAAGTGAATGAGGAAAGTAGTTTATTAAATCAAATACCATATATTTTCCCTCCATCAATTTTAAACAATCATTTGCATAAATTCTATGATCCTATCAGTTCTTTGATGGAGGATGTCGGCTTCAGTCAATCTTTCCCTTGGCATGATTTCATTTTGCACCATTCAAACCCTTCTTCAATTTTTGAACAAGCCAGAAAGATTGTGTTATCAAATTCTCTAATCTTTAATCCAATCATGACTTGCTTCATTAATAAAAATCAAAGAAGAATCATTAATTTATTTGATGAATGGTTGAACTGGATTTATGATTTTACCTAACATTTGTGCTAACTGGTTAGAGTAGGGTAGGTAGGTATTGAATAAGCTCACTTGAGCAGTAGGATTTGTGTGCCTTTTCTTTTTCTGTGTGATGAGTATTGCCCCTTTTTCTTTTTCTGCTTGGAGTGTCTGGCTGTTTTTCTTCTTTATTGAGTTGAGCCTTGCTCCTTCCTAAGCTTGTCTCTTCTCCTGCATGCATTTAAGAAATTTTAGTTGTCATTTATATGTTGGCTGCCTGTGCAAGTTGAGATTGCCTGATTAAAGAAGTTACTCTTTTCCTCCTGCACAGTAAATAAAAATGATAAATGAATAATATATGCCATGTTAGTTATATTTATATTTTGGTGCATTTCAGTTTATGCTTTAAATTAAATTTCAGTTCAGTTTTATTTTATATTTGTCCCATACATGCTCCATGATGGTATTCTAGTGTTTGTGAGAGCAAGAACAGGTGCAAGATAAAAGCTGAAAGCAAGGATGGTGCAGTGCTGGATTGAAGATTGATGCAGAGCAGTTCGAGACCAGAGACTCTGAGGTTCTCAAGCGCTCTCTCCCTTAGAGCACTTGTCCCAGCTGGAGCCAGATGTTATCACACCATAGTAGCAGGGCTACTATTCTTGTACAGCAGATATCTGCACATTCCAGAGCTTCCATTATTCCAGAGCATGGCTATATATTTTGGATCACTCATGATCAGCGCAGTGCATTATTCAGATTTATGTATGACCTTGTGTCAAGGCTGAGCCTTGAGAGTTCAGATTTGATGACTGATGTGACCACTTATCCCATTACAGTTTCAGTTCAGTGCCTAGAGATGTATTACAGCAGTGTTTCAGATGATACTTGATGATTATTATTATGATGATGTTGTATGATCTATGGATATGTTCTCACCGACTGTGGATTATTATCTTGTTGATTTAGTCATGATCATAGCATGTGCTTGGTATATTATTCCTGATGTGGCAAATTATTTAAAATGAACTGTAAATCATAAAATGGACAATTGCTTGCACATGTAGGTCATTTAACAAACTTACTGGTTTTTCACATTACATAGATATGGTCTTTCCCGACACCAGTTGTCTGCTAGTGTAGGCTCCATATTCACTTGTCTCCATCCATACATGACCTTCCTATTTGACTTTAAGCCCTGACTTGTCTCATTTGACTTTCTGATACCGAGGACTTCCCCATTTTTCTACCTCTGTGTTTGGACCGTATCCCTGTTTATCCAGTGTCTCGGCTCTGAGTTGGTGACAGAACTTACCTTTGGTGAGTTGGATTGTAGGCCTAAATCATTCTGGTCGGTTGTCCCGATGTTTGGCATTGGCTCGAACTCCCCCTAGTCACTTGAGATGTTGTTGGCTAAGACTGAAAGCTCATGTTCTACCTATGGAAACTAAAAAAATTCGCCCATGGAAACAAAAAAAGGGCAAGAGCAATGAAAAGCTAAAAATACTCCTCGAAGAGTATAAGAAAGGTCCAAAAAGCAATGGTTCTTAAAAGTTATATCTAAACAATTGCTGACCTTATATATATGTGAAAAACATGCCCTGGATGCAAGCTGCAACTAGTTGTGCTTCTCAGCACATCTGAAAGCCGAAGGGTTATGTAGGCCAAAAAGGCCATGGAATAAAATTGAATGATCCTAATGAACCTGGATCAACTTGATGTAGACATGATGCCTAAGTTGAATAAGCACTCTCTAAACAACTTATCCATTTGTGAGACACAGCCATCCCCCGTGTTCTTTTTGTCCAGCATAGAGTTTGTAGCTTCCCCCTTCTCCCAGTCCAAAGTATTTTTGAGTTAAGTTAGACAAGTCAAACCCTTGGCCCAACCTTGCTCCTAGCCTTCATCCTTCACTAGCAGTTTGACCATGTCCAATGGGTGAGTTTGTCATTTGAACTATTGTGCAAGTAATTTTATATAACAACGGAATATGTTAACTTGATTAATGCCACTGAATGGAATTTATACTTTGAGCTTAGCTGTGGGAATGATTAGAGAAGCATTGTCTTAGTCTACTGATGTGATTTATCCTTGATTATATATTCTTGGGATCCGTGATGATGTGGACCATGTATGGATGATTATTGATGATGATTTATGCGCCCACATGTTTGATGATGATATCATATGATGGACATATGATGCAGATGATGTTTGATCCAGTTCAGCAGGTTTATTATTACTTCAGATCAGCAGATTATACATTGTCCATATATGGTGGACCCTACAGCAGGCCCATTAGGGCAACCCAGGGTGTATGAGTATTCATTCCTAGTGTATTTGGGTCTTCTGGATCCATTGAGACACTTATCTTTCAGTTCCGGGCACTTCTGACAGTGATTGATGCAGTTTTACACTTGTTGACCAGATTGGGGGCTGATTTCCCAGCCTGAGCAGCAGGGGCCCCGAGAGGCCAGTTCACCTAGGGCGCTGATGATGGAGGGGGTGGTCCAGCCACTTGTTATTACCATTTACCCCCCCTTCCGGAGAGCCTGGTGGGCTCAGATGGACAGCGCTAGCACCCTAGGAGGCAGTTTTGGCACTTTCACAGTTCCCGAGGCAGTTAAAAAATGGGATAAAGTGGTCACTGAGGAAATCGATTTGGGAAATTGAGGCAAGGTTTTGGCATTTGGTCTTCACAGAGGTCTTCCAAGGTGGCATCACTATCTTCCAGTCAGTTTTCACCATGTGGGTATGCCCGGATTGATCACAGGAGGACATTTACTGCTTGACTGTCATGGATTATGAGAACAGTTTTGATCATTTATATTATATTGGACATATTTTATTATTTTATTGTGCCTTGGGGATGAGCTAGTAAGGATTAATACCTCCTAGCCCCACCATGAGCTTATGATGTCATGTCCTAGTCACCATGAGGTGGATTTTGGGTACTTATCTTTCTCTAGTGAATGACGTCACCCTCTTATGATACCATTTAGTGAGGGCGCTATTGTTATTTTGAGTGATCCATGTGATATATTGTTATGGGTCATCTTAGCCATTGATTGTATGATGAGATCTTTTAATCTCAACCACTCATTTGATGTAGTATTGTAGAGTGGTATAGGGTTTTGGTCTTTATTATCCTATATAAGGAGGAGACCCCCCATTGTAAAGCTCACCTTTGGAGCTCTGGAATATTGGAATAGAAGATTTTTTGTGGAGCACATCTCTTTTGCATTGTGGATTCTCTTGCAAATTGAATATACAGTATCTCTTCTATGTATCATTGTGGATTTTGGTGCTTTTACTAATCTTTTGACAGGAAAGTCGAATTGGAGAGAGGAGGGCGACTTCATGAGGGTTATTGTTGGAGGGATCCACATATTCTCTCTTGGGTTGATCTTGTGACAGGGAGTATCATTATTGTATCTTCGTGACATAGTTGATGCTTTCTATTACATCTTTCTACCATTTTCATAATCATCTTGCTTGACTTGTTTCTTTGATCTTGTCTTGTAGGAGGAGGACGATTTGGCTATCTTGGAGAAGGACGTTTTGGTTGGAGCACTTAGATCTCACTCTTGAATATACACATAGGAGAATGCTATCAACTTGCAAGGTGGCCACAAGCAATTGAGGTAAGATCTACAAGGTATGTGCCTCTTTCATCCATTCTATCTTCATTGGTCATAAAAGCCTAATTAATCAAAACCCCAATTTTGGTATTTCTTAGATCTACTTAGATCTAGCCTTGCAATTGAAAAGATATTAAAAACCCACCTCTATAGGATCCACCCCTAGTTGGATCTATAGTTTGGTGTTGATTG
Source organism: Larix kaempferi (assembly GCA_027924585.1). Classification (NCBI taxonomy): domain Eukaryota; kingdom Viridiplantae; phylum Streptophyta; class Pinopsida; order Pinales; family Pinaceae; genus Larix; species Larix kaempferi. The sequence continues at coordinate 17,458,511 of BSBM01000070.1, forward strand.
GCTAAAAATTGACACACTTTTCAATGCAAAAAGCCCTCTTGAACCTAAATCGATTTTCCTAAGAGAAGCTTGTTGGGTTAGATCTAGCACATGGGTAGGTGAGATCCCACTTGATTTGAAATCTAGACACTTGATAACCTATACCCACATCTTTACTTTGGTGAAAACTACCTTGTGGACATCTCTCCATGTTTTAAGGGGTTAAAACCCCCTTTTGATTCTCTTGGCATCTCAAAACTCAGATCTACTAAGATCTAGCCATTGGGTTCACTTGAAATTTTGAACATACATAGATCGGGGTACTAGCTACTTGGATCTACAGTTTGGTGGCCATTGGACTTGATTTGGTCCACCAAACCCTCATTTTAGCCCTCCTTGAGCAAATCGCACCCCCTTGAAAATTTGAGTTGGTCCACTTTGAGGAGGTGGGTGCTTGAGATTTTTGTGGATTTGGAATGCCCATGCCTTGAAACCTAGGTCCATACTGTCTTTTTGTCACGATCCGCTTTGGGGGTTGCATTCCTTGTTTCAAGGGATTGTGGTCCACTTAAGGTAATCACATAAAAACCTAGATCTAGTAAGATCCAACCATTGGATCTCCTTCAATCAACTTGACTTGGCTTCTAGGTGTCCCGATCTACACTTTGACATATTTCTTGACCCCATTAGCCCATCCAATAAGGCACTAGTCCTTCTCCAAGCAAGTCGCACTCCTTGGGATTTGTGTCAAACCCTAGATCTAGTACATGGGTACTCCTATAACCAACTCAAACTCATAGATCTAGCCTACATCTAACCTATAGTACCAACCTCACACATAACTTCACCTTGTGGGCCTACCTAGAATCATTTCACACTTCCCAAGAACACAAGACCCACATGTGTAAGCTTATGGTACTACACCTAGTAATCATACCCCATCAAGTGGCCTAAACCATACATAGGTTGAAACACTAACTATCCATTACACCACCTTCAACCATTCCTTAACTCTTAGGTCCACTTAGCCTTGCATTGGTTTCCGTAACTCATTACTTATCTACCCTTAGAAACCTTTGTTTGGATCTAATCAACTGTGATTGGGGTATAGGGTCTCCCCCTTGGTCTAGTTACACCTTGACCTAAAGCGAAGAGTGCCTCGGTTGACGTGACTCCCACATTGCATTGGGAACCGTGGCATCTCTTGGGTCACCTCTTTAGTTGCCTGACTCCTCTACCGTCCCGGATGGGATACCTCTAGGGGCAACTACAAGTTGTGTGATAACAAGACCTTCCGTGGACCTCCTTTCCCCAGTTTATCATTTCTAGTTAATTGTAAGCAAATAAAATGGACAAAAGAGGCATTCTTATCCTTAGATCCATATAAAATGGACTAAAAATGCATTATTTTGAGCATAATATTGTAAATCATTAAACGAGAGCATTGGGATACCCAGTGCCCACACCCCATCCCCCCTGGGGGGATTTGTAGTTGTGTAATTTTTGGGCATAAATTTTTCTAACAAACACAACAATCACACACACATTAAGATTGCAGGGTGTATACTTTAACCATAGTTTTATCTTGATTTCATTTTCATTATTGCAAGCGTAAAATTTAGAAATAACACAACCTCGTTGCCATGAAGTATGCTCTCGCCACCACACAAAGGATTTGCCGATTAGTGATGGATGATGAGAAAGTGACACATAGGTTTGTGCTTCTTTGCTTTCATTACAAGTTTTGTACAATTGTTCTACAATCAAACTTGAATAAATATTTGGTTTATAATCGGAGTATGCTCTTTCCCCTTGCATGCACTTTGCCTGGGCCTGTGGGAAATCATAAACAATTGTAGCCACTTTCGAAATTTCCACATCTAAGCTAAACAACTCATCTAATAAAAGTAACTACCCATCCACATAGTGAAAATCCGACACTTCGTAATTAATATTTGTGTGGGGAAATTTCTCAGAGGAAGCGGGAACAACTAGGAGTGACCTCAAGGAACAGTTAGACTACACCCTAGTTGGTGTAGTGTTGAACACTGCCTTAGAGACTCCATTCTAACCCACATGTTCTCGTGAGGAGCCACCAAACTTTAATTTCCGGAAATTCCTCCTTGTACCTCACGGTATCTCGGGAGTCCCCTTTTTTCCCTAAATAATTCCAAACCATTAATAATCTAAAAGTCACCAAGAAGCATTGCAAAACATTTTTCCTTTCCGCAACATTGTTCATCTATTATATTAACTCCATAAGGCACTGATTTACTATACATTTTTATTTGCTTAATACCATATCACTATTGTGCATTTCTATTGGCAGTCATTTCAATTTTTGTTGGTGAAAGCTTTCTATAATTTACTTTTGCAAGTCATCTTGGAACACTTTTAATCAACACTTTAAAGCTCCTTGAAAACAACACCTTTAACCATTTCCCTAGAAAATTTAAAAACCTTAGAAAATTTCCATAGGGACTACCTCCCTTCTCTTCGTTAGGAGTTTGGCCTAAACGGAGGAGTCAAGATCAGGTGACAGCCTTGACTTGAGACTTGCTCCCAAGGGTGCACTGAGCAGTAGCATAGATTTCTCTTGCGTTAACCAAATGCGCAATCCGGCGGCAACATTTTTTGGCGCCGTTGCTGGGGATAAATCTTCCTATCCTTGGGTACGACTTTTGATTTTTTACCCTTTTTGTTTTTTGCTTTGTTTGATGAATCCTTAGCTCGAATCTTTAATTTTTCCTCCGATGACTCCACTAACTTTTTTTCTTTTTTATAAAATTTTTCAAAGTAAAAAATAGAACTTTTCGTGAGTGATTTAAAATGTATATTTTTATTCTCACATGGCAACTCCGTTGAAGGGATAAAACCCTTGTTTCTCATAAATTTGTTGAGACTTGTTGTGTATAGATGAGCCCATGCAACACATAAAATATTTAAGGCTCACTATTTAAGCAAACCTCCTGATGCAGTAGCAAATACTTTCCATTTCAAATATATGCTTTTGATCACGAAGTATGGATGATGAAGAGTCTAGTGATGAATTTTCAAATGAATATCCTCCTATTGACTTCTCAAACATCCCAAATTTCCCTAATTATCACACTGGTAGAGATATATCTGATCATGTGCCCATCTTTTGGGGAAATGGTGATTCAGAGACCCAACATGTCATATCCTTTCTTAAGGTGTTGGCCGAATTCAAAATTTTATATGAAGATAACATGATGGAAATGTTTGTCAGCACTTTGCGGGGAGATGCTTGTTATTGGTGGTATAATGGTCTTCCTAATAAATCTATTACCTCTTCCGAACTTCCTTAGAATATTTTTGAGGCAATAGCACAATAAATGATTTGGTATGAGAGCTTTGGACAGAATCCTTGAGAAGTTTTTTCCCATCTTCCTACCTTGGATAGACTATCATGAGGAGGACCCTAAGGCTCCTCGCCTCATCACAGTGGAAAACGAAAAATATTGGGAGTTGCCTCTAAGTTATTACAGTGACAGAGAGATTAGGCGGCTTATTCAAGAAAATCGTGCATTTTCCCATCTAGCATAACACACCCTATTGAAGAGATTCATGAAGATCCGATTATTGAAAATGTTGTTGAAAACCCTCCTCATGCCACCATAACAGAAGACATTGAAGATTAGGAGTTTTCTCAAGACTATTTCAGTGATGATGAGCATATTTGTACTCCTAATCCCCCTCCAGAAGAAACCATTGCAAAAGCCCATATTGAAATTCATGAAGAAGTTTGCAATGTATATAATGATGATAGTTTGAAAGGTTTCCTTCCTTATGACCTTTTTTCTAGAAGGAGGATTATGAGCTTGAAGAAGATAGATATAGCCTAGATCATAATATGAGTGATGAAGAATCCCTCATGACTGACATAGATGTTGATGATGATAACTGGACATTTATAGAGAACCCCATCTATGCCATATATGAAGAAGAGAATGATGCGCTTGAATATTTTGAGAGCATAATTGAAAATCCCATATATGACATATATGAGGAAATGAAGTTTGAGCCCAAGTCTCTTGGTGGTTTTATTGAAAAACCTATTTATGAGATTTGCACAGAAAGCATAGACTTTGAGACCTTGGGAAATATTTGCATTGAAAAGGAGCATGATTTTTTTTCATATGATCAGTTAGAGCCATGCATGAGTATCGACATGGAAGACCTAAAGAAGCAGTGTAATGAAGAGTTGGATCGGATACATCTAATTGAAGAGCAGTCTTAGCCATTGCCTCCGCATACAGAGGTTCCTTATGATGTGGAGCAGCTTGGGGTTCATGCCTTCACAGAAATTTACTATCAGAAGAGCCCTTCGGATCATTATGATGAGGTAGTGGGTCTGCCTTATCATTCAGAATTTTTTCTCAACCCTATCCAGTCATGGATAGAAGAAGCCTGCAGGAGGACTTACCATTTGGGAAAGCACTTCAAATATCTATCACATGCCTTTGATTTACCATCCAGCCCTCCCATCCAAAATATCCATGCAGGTTTGCACATTCTAATAAACATGTCCTTGCTTTGGCTGGTAACCAAAGACAAGGAAAAAATTTGTTATATTGATGAAATGTTAAGATGGTTACATTGGATTTTTCATTTTACTTAGCATTTTATTATCTTATGTTTCGAATAGGAAAATAAGCTCCTCAAAGCGAGCACTTTTACTTTATGTATTCATTTTCAGTATTTTCCTTTGTGTACGTAGGAATTTTTCTTAGTTTCATTTTTCAAAAAAATACAACTAGTGGTTTATTGGCGCTTTCATAAAACTTGTGCTACTAAGGGTTTTTCTTGTCAAGGTGAGATGTTTTTACAGGTTGTATAAACCAGAGATTCTGGTGTTCTCGCATCCTCTCCTTGCCTCAAGGCCAGATTGAGCACATGTCCCGCAATTGGAGCCAGATGTTACCACCTAAGTTGTACTTAGGTGGACTCCTTGTGAACCTCAGAATACTTGAACAACTTACATTGTTCATTCTTAGAGTTCAGAATTCCATCAGGCTAAATTTTTGGCCCTTTGTAAATTTGGCATGTCCAAACCCCCATGAGGCATTGTAATAAGTTGGCCTAAGAATGATACTTTTGTAAAAGGCTTGGCCTACCTTAGGGTTTGCTGTCAAGGGGATACTCTAGAGTGTTTTTTCCTTAGGAATTATGTGTTGCGCTTCAGTGGTGTATAATTCCTGAGTTTTTCATTCACACCTCCAAAGCTGGAGTATTTTCTATGGTGGTCGAACCTTAGGAGGTTATTAAAGCCTATGTGTCAATGTATTTTTAACATGCTAGCCATCAGTAATAAGTCGTATGGACATGCATTAGGTCCCCTAGGAGTTTGAGTCAATTCGGACAAAAATATTATTTTTTTCCCGTAAAACTAGACCATTTTTTAATAGTTTAAAATGGAAAAATTCAAAATGTAATAAAAGCATGGTCTGGAGGCAGAATTTGGCGTGGAGATGCTCGTTTCACGCTCAGAGCGTGCTCTTTACCCTAGGACCCATTTTCTCCATGTTCTGGGCGATTACGTCGCCTCTGGGAGCATTATTCATTAAAGATGCAACAAAATGGCACTTTAATGCGAAGAAAGCCCAAATTGCACCAAAAGAAAATTTAAAAAAAATATTAAAAAAGAGTCATTTGGCATGTGCCAAATGAGTTGGAATCTTATTCAACATGGAGGGCGACATCATTCTTTGGCAAAAGCGTTGGATTTTGTTTTGATTTGGAGGTCAGCGGTTGAAATCAAACTTGATATACGCCCTCTCTCCATTGTGGGCGGCTCTTTTCACATGGCACGAGTTTGTTTGTGGTGATAACTTCAAGGAGGGAGGCGCCTACCTCATGGAGAGGTGGCGCACTCCCATAAGATTGTGATCCCATCAGCTCCCTCAACTCAACGTTACACTCCCTCAATCACATATGCGCCCTTCCACATGTGCTCACGTGTAGTTTGTGTGGTGGATGAGGAGTGGTCTCGTGGGGATTGGAGTGTGGGCGCATCTCTCTTATGAGATGTGGCGCCTCCACATTGAAATCACACCAAACATGTCCCAACACTGTGTCATCAAACTAGAGCTCACGCCCTCTTCACGCCAAGCATGGATTCGCTCCTCTCCTGGAGCTATTCGCCCTCACCTCTCTCTCATGGCTATAAAAGCGAGGTCTTGCTCCATTGTTTAACATGGATGCATAGAACCTCTGCTATTTTGTAAAGTGATATCATAGTGAATATATGTTGAAGACTTTGGAGGTCTACCTTGTGCAAGTGTGTTGAATAACCATTTTATGAGGTGATATTGTGGATTATGCTTGTCTTGTTTTTTCAATTATTGATCGATCTAGCTTAGTTGATTTAAAATAAACATTTGTAGATGTTAACTTGTTTATTTGTGCTTGAATTTTAGAGATCTAGAAGTATCCAAAGATATTCGGTTGTATTTAGACTCTTCCGGTTTTCTTTTATCTCTAACACACTAGATCTAACAATTTTGTAGCAAGATTTGTCTTATAAGCTACAGATCACAAGGCTCATGGGGATTTGAACTTAGTTGTAGCTTCTTTTCTTTGGGCAATACTTTCAGAGCTAACATATTGTTTACAGGATCCTCTAAGAATAACATCAACCGATCAAGCTTTAGCTTGAAGGGCTTCATCCATCATCTTTCTCACAAAAAACTCTCTTTCTCTTTAAATTTTTTTTGTTACATGCTTAAGAAATAGATCTAAAGTTTATCATGCACAATTATTTTCAGATCTGATTATCATTAAGCGATTTTAACAAGTTATATCTTAGCATTCTCAATAAGCTTTTCTATTCACTAGATCTAGACTTGAAACTTGTACTTGCATTAAAAATTTTAAATATTTTTCCAAGTACAATTTTTTTTCAATTTTTCTTTTGTTTATTCTTGTTTCCATCACATTCTAACTTGATTTGCTTGCTGGTTTTTGCAGGTCCAGGGAATTACAGAAGGAAACTCTAGCCGTTTTCTGCCAGAAAGTACCAAAAAAGACCTTCTGTGGACCAATGAAGCACCACTCGCCCCATACTCGCGAGTAGGGACGAGTCAACCCTCGAACCGATTACTCGTAGCAGACTCGTTATGAACTCGTGGAAATTGCCCTAAATTAGGAAACTCATGGAACTCGCCCTAACTCGCAAAAAATTGGCCCAAACTCAGCGTTATTCGCTCAGACTCGGCTGTCAACATAATCACGGGATTCAACGAATTTAATTCTTGAGATTCGAATTCAGGTGAATTTCGAAGCACAAGTTAAGATTTGCTGAACTTCATACAAATTCAGCATAGGTTCAACAATTATTCGAGGTGTCAACATAGTAGGCCATCATCGATTGCAAATGGAGGGCGGCAATAAGGATTTCGTAAATATGATGCAAGGGCATGTAACCAGAGCAAGTTGATCGCATGAGTTCAAAAATCGAACGGAACTGGACCGACATGAAACTTGTGGGACACAGTAGCGTTTTAGCTCCGTTAGAAGGACCTCCCCATCGAGAAGAACAAATGAAGCATGCTGGAAGGGGGTCGAAGCGAATTAGAATGATTGCAGGGTTAAGTTACACAAGGTCAAAGTGAATTACAAAGTGCAGGGTTAGACGTTATAGTTTACTAGTTTTTCACTATTTATGGGTTACACATTTTTCAGTTTTCACCGTTTATATAATTTAAATTTATATCTAACGAACTTTTATATGAATGTATTAAGTATAAAGTTCAATATATTATAAATTTATACATAAATTTGGTCAATGTATATATGTGTGTGTACACATTAAAGGATAAGCTTATATATATATTTCATTATATGATATATAACATAATTTATATACAATATTATTATAAATCAACAATAAATGGTTTTTAAATCACTATGGTTTATGGTATATGATCCCTATTGAAATTTTTGCATATAAAAATCGATTGTGTTATGCTGTATTATCATAGTTTATGAGATAATATTTTGAATTATTGCATAGATTGTAGTAATATAACTTATATGGATCGGAAATGCCATTAACCTCTTTTTTTGCCCAAAATTTACCATATTTTAATTTTTTTTCTTATTTGCCAAGTCTTGCCGAGTCTGTCTCGAGTCAACGAGTCATATGCCAGCCGAGTCTTTGCCGAGTCCGAGTCGTGCAACATTGCTGTGGACCTCCTTTCCCCAATTTATCATTTCTAGTTTATTGTAAGCCCTTAGATCCATATAAAATGGACTAAAGAGGAATTATTTTAAGCATAATATTGTAAATCATTAAACGAGACTAGTAGGATACCCAGCGCCCACACCCCATCCCCCCTGGGGGAATTTGTACTAGTGTAATTTTTGTGCACAAATTTTTCTAACAAACACAACAATCACACACACACATTGAGATTGTAGGGTGTATACTTTAACCATAGTTTTATCTTCAATTCATTTTCATTATTGCAAGCGTAAAATTTAGAAATAACACAACCTTGTTGCCACCACACAAAGGCTTTGCCGATTAGTGGTGGATGATCAGAAAGTGACACATAGGTTTGTGCTTCTTTGCTTTCATTACAATTCTTGTACAATTGTTCTACAATCAAACTTGAATAAATATTTGGTTTATAATCGGAGTATGCTCTTTCCCTTTGCAGGCACTTTGCCTAGGCCTGTGGGAAATCATAAACGATTGTAGCCACTTTCTAATTTTCCACATCTAAGCTCAACAACTCATCTAATAAAAATAACTACCCATCCACATAGTGAAAATCCTACACTTAGTGAAAATCCTACACTTCGTAATTAATATTTGTGTGGGGAAATTTCTCAGAGGAAGCGGGAACAACTGGGAGGCGACCTCAAGGAACAGTTAGACTACACCCTAGTTGGTGTAGTGTTGAACACCGCCTTAGAGACTCCATTCCAGCCCACACGTTCTCGTGAGGAGCCACCAAACTTTAATTTCCGGACATTCCTCCCTGTACCTCATGGTATCTCGGGAATCCCCTTTTTTCCTTAAATAATTCCGAACCATTAAATAATCTAAAAGTAACCAAGAAGCATTGCAAAACATTTTCCCTTTCAGCAGCATTGTTCATCTATTATATTGACTCCATAAGGCACTGGTTTACTATACATTTTTATTTGCTTAATACCATATCACTATTGTGCATTTCTATTGGTAGTCATTTCAATTTTTGCTGGTGAAAGCTTTCTATAATTTACTTTTGCAATTCATCTTGGAACACTTTTAATCAACACTTTAAAACTTCTAAAAAACAACACCTTTAACCATTTCACTAGAAACTCTAAAAACCTTAGAAACTTTCCATAGGGACTACCCCCTTGGCTTCGTTAGGAGTTTGGCCTAAATAGAGTCGTCAAGATCAGGTGACAGCCTTGACTCAAGACTTGCCCCCAAGGCCGCACCAAGCAGTAGCATAAATGTTTGTTGTGTTAACCAGGTGCGTAATCCGGCGGCAATAGGAGCTATACCTGTTTTCTGATGTAAGACATTTTTGTTAACTGACAGAAAGCTTTCTTCGACACTTGCATTCTTTCCCATTCCTCTTGCCATCGATTTCTTTCATAGACAAACTAATATTGCTAATGTCTTCCGCATGATTTATATGCTCCAACCAAAATATTGATTTATTAATACAAGCAACGATTCTTGGAAAGAGAATGAATGTCTACTGGAAGCATTCAATAGGTATATATTCCAGATGGAACTTAATGAATATGAAACCCCACAATTTCATTCATATACCAAACAACAATAAAAATATCATCAAATTCCTATGTAAACTGGGCATAGCCAATGCCAATTAACGCCTCTCAAACTCAGAAAATCGCATCAACAATATTAACTAGGAAAACGCACCCACAATGGAAGTCAGAAAACGTAGAATAGAATGTAAAACCCAGATCTCTACTCTTTATTTCTTTGTAGTTTTCTCCGATAACTCAGACAGGGGATCAAAATAAACGTGCTGCTACAGGATCTATATGACAGAAAATTTTCAATTTATTAAAGAAACCGGAGACATTTCTAAATACTCTCTGCAAAAACATTTCTCATTAGCAGAAATGCAGAGTCATACAAAAATCCCTTTGCTTTTCTCCCACTTCTCTCTGTCCCCTATTTTCTCTATCTCTACATACTACTCGTTCTTGATCTTTTTTTTCAAAAGAAAGGCATCGAACCCCCTTCTCCAAGGCAGTTTCTCTTGCCAGCTAATTAAAACAAAATCCTATTTTATCTCAACGACTTGTTCAAAAATAGAACCCACAATGACATTATAATTTTATCCAAAATTTTCAATCTAATCTAATTCCTAATCTTAGCTTAAGGGAACCCACTCCCTTTAGTAAATATAGAACTTCTTGATCAAATCAAAATGACACGATGCTTCTGCATCAAACTCTTGTGGAACAATTAATTCATGGACTCATATCCATAAGATCTTCAACCTCGCTGCCATTGCTTTTGGATTTCTATAGCAGTCATCCATGTGGCATCTTCCAATCCTTCCATTTGACTAAGCACTTAAAATATTCTTTGTCTTGTGTCCTCTTAAAGTACTTTCATATCCAGAATCTTCTCAATTTGCAATGGTTCTACTGTAGGCAACTGATTTTCGTACTGAACTATCTGATCACCTCCATCATCAGGTGCATCTGCTATCCCTCTTGCTTCACTTCCTTTATAAGAATATAAATCTGCGACATTGAAAATGAGTGAAATTCCAATGTTAGGTGGAAGTTCAATCTCATATGCATTTGCTGAAAATTTCTTCAAGATTCTGCAGAGGCCAATCTTCTTCAGTTTTAGCTTGTTATATTCTCCTTCCGGAAACCTCTCCTTCCTCAAATGAGCCAACACCATATCACCAATTTTAAAGTCCACTTCTCTCCTTTTCAAATCTGCTCTCTGCTTATATTTGCTGTTGTTTTCCTGTAGTTGTCTTTTGACTTGTTCATGCAATTCCCATATGGCTGTAGCAAAATCTTCGTCTTCAGCACTTCTTTCTACTTTGCCCAAGTCTCTCAACTCATAGACTCCTCTTGGCTACATTCCATACAGAACCTGAAATGGACTCAATCTCGTTCTTTGATTAAGTGAGTCATTGTATGCAAATTCAGCTTGTGCAAGTATATGATCCCATTGCTTGGGATGTTCACCAAGCAGACTTCTCAAAATGTTTCTCAGACTCCTATTTACTACTACAGTTTGTCCATCCGTCTGTGGATTATAGGCTGAGCTAAAACTTAAGTTTGTACCCAACTTCTTCCATAAGGTCCTCCAGAAATGTCCCACAAATTTGGTATCTCTATCGGAAACAATAATCCTGGGAAGTCCATGCAATCTCACCATTTCCTTGAAAAACAGGTTAACAGTGTGAGTTGCATCACTCATCTTAAAACATGGAATAAAATGAGCCATTTTAGAGAATCTATTCACTACAACAAAGATAGAATCATTACCTCTCTGATTTTTAGGCAAACCCAATACAAAGTCCATACTCACCGAATCCCAAGGACTATCTAGAATTGGTAAAGGCTGATACATGCCTGCAATCTGAGTTTTCCCCTTTGCATGTTGACAAATACTGCACTTTTCTACAAATTTCTTCACTTCAACTCTCATTCCAGGCCAGTAATAAAAATTACTAAGCTGTGCATAATTTTTGTCCTTCCTAAAATGTCCAGCTAATCCACCACGGTGGTTCTCTTGGATTAAATTCTCCCTCATAGAACCTTTTTGAATGCAAAGTTGTCTGCCCTTAAATAACAGTCCATCTTGTAGCATGTACTCCACCCATGGACTCCTGTCCCTCATAACTGTATTCTCATAGGTTTCATATGCATCTTTGAAGTCCGAGTCATCTTTGTACATTTCCTTCAATCTTTCCAGTGCCATCACCTTCACTTGACATTCCTACACAACTACTAATCCTGCTCAAAGCATTTGCAATCTTATTAGATTGCCCACTAATGTGTTTTAAAACAAAAGTAAAACTTTGCAGAAATTCGACCCACTGAACATGCTTCTGATTTAGTTTAGATTGTTGTGTTATATATTGCAATGCATGGTTATCAGAATACAAAATAAACTCCTTAGGAATTAAATAATGCCTCCATTTCTTTAAGGCTTGAATCACAGCATAAAATTCCTTGTCATAAGAAGAGTATTTCAGTTTTGCTTCATTTAGCTTCTCGCTAAAATATGCCACTGGTTTATATTCCTGACTCAAAACAACTACCATAGCCATACCATTAGCATCACACTTTGCCTGGAAGAGTTTATTGAAATCCAACAATGTTTTTATTTTTGTAAGTACCCATGGGATTTGAACTTGTGACCTTCCATTTACAACTTCTCATCTCAATTACTCATTACTAATTGCTCTACCCCCCTGTGGACTGAGATCCGGCAATGTTAGGATGGACTGCTCTGTGATCTTTTTCTTCAATAGCTGAAACCCATTTTCAGCCATTGCTGTCCATTGGAATGGTTGTCTGTCCTTCATGATTGTCTCCATAATTGGAGCACATATTCCACTAAAACTTTTAATAAATTTCCTATAAAAACTTGCCAAACCATGAAAGCTTCTTACCTTGAAAATATTCTTGTGAGAAGGCCACTCAGATATAGCTTTTATTTTTTCTGGATCCATCTTCAAGCCATCTTGAGATGTGACAAATTCCAAGTATATCAACTCCCTCTTCATGAAAGAACAATTCTTCAAGTTTACTAACAATTTCTCCTGCTGCAATTTCTCCAAGACATATTTCAAATCAAGATACACAATAACAAACTTTCCAATGAATTCTTTGAGAACCTCATTCATCAATCTCATGAATGTACTCGGTGCATTGGATAACCCAAAAGACATAACCAACCATTCATATAATCCATCATTAGTGTTAAAGGCTGTTTTCCACTCCTCCCTCTTGTATTCTAATCTGATGATACCACTTTTACGATCTATCGTTGAAAAATATCTTGCACTACTTAAACAATCCATCAAATCATCCATGCAAAATAAGGGAAATCAATACATGATTGTGATCTTGTCAATGGCTCAAAAATATGTACACATTCTCCGTCCTCCATCCTTCTTTGGGCTTAGTACTGCGGACATAGCACATGGGCTTAAGCTCTCTTTGATCAATCCTTTATCCAACAATTCCTATACCTGATTTTCGATTTCCTCGATCTCTTTAAGTGCCATTCTGTATGCTGCCTTGTTTGGTAGATTTGCTCCCGAAATAAGGTCTATGTGGTGACTTGTGCTCCTCATCGATAGTAACTTATCGAGTGAATCATCCACAAGTATATCAACAAATTCATCCAACAAACTACAAATCTCTTCATGTAAATCATTCAAATTTGTGTTAGTAAAGATTACTTTTGTTAAGTTTTAATCAAATTCACAACAAGAGCATAAACAAGATCACTGAAAGAAACACAATCACAAGATAGACACAACTTTATCTTTCACTTGACATTTTCCCTAACTAGGTCAGCCCCTAACTAATTGACCTAATGTTGACTGGGCCAACTTCTCTAGGGGACTTAAACACCCCATTACAAAATGACTCAAGGGGATCTATTGCCCCGACTTACAAGAGAGGATTTACGTCAATGACTTTACATAATCAAATATAATAATGACATCCCGACGGAGGAATAAAACATCTCCGAATAAATTACAATGATAAAATACAATAGAATATTCTTCGAGGTTACAATATTTCAACAACTTTTGGTTTACCAACCTAAGTTGCACTGAAGTGGATATGGAAACGGATACGGATATGGGGAAGGGGGGAAGTGGATACGACAAATTTTCAAGAAAGCCAGATACGATACAGTGAGGAAACGACATATATATATATATATATTGTTATCATCAAAAATATTATCATTGTCATCATAATCATCATAATATTATCATTGTACATCATCATCATCACCTGACACTACTATCGAATATCATTAATCATACATGTAACGTGATACTATGAAAACTTTTAACTAATATCATTTGAATCCTCATGCTTGGAGTTAGAGTCATCTTCTATGTCCTCAACAAAAGTAGACCGAAAATACGGATCCTAAGCCTGGCTTGATTCCCCTGGGCTTGAAGGCACCCGTCCAACACAAATGTTCACAATGCACATCCTCTGGACATGGAAGTGGGTCCAAATCCATTCAAGACATAGGAGTTCAACAATCAACACCACCAACATCAAGGTACTGTTATCACATCCATAGTAGCCGAGGCTAATGTTATCACACAACTTGTAGTTACCCCTAATGGTATCCCATCCGGGATGATAGAGGAGATGGACAACTAAAGAGGTGACCCAAGAGATGCCATGGTTCCCAATGCAAGCTGGGAGTCATGTCAACCGAGGCACTCTTCACTTTAGATCAAGATGAATCAAGACCAAGGGGGAGACCCTACAACCAATCAAAGATGATTGGACCTAAACAAAGGTTCCTAGGGATATGTGAAAGACAAGTTGCGGAAACCAATGCAAGGCTAGGTGGACCTAAAAGTTTAAGTATGGTTGAAAGAGGCTTAGGGGATGACTTAGGTTTCAACTAATAAATGATTTAGGCCACATAATGAGATAAAGGACAAGATCTAGTACCATGAAATACACAAGTGGGACCCACTTCCTTGGGATATGGAAATGGCTCAAATGGGACCCACAAGGTGGAGTTAAGGGGTGCAAATGGTACCAAGGGGTATGTGAAGAGTAGATCTATGGATCTAAGGTGAAAATAGAGATACCCACATATGGGATCTAGTACTTGACACACATCCCAAGGAGTGCGAATTGCCTTAGGTGGACTAGTGCCTTGATGAATGGGCCAATGGAGTCAAAAGAGATGTCAAATTGTAGATCGGGGCACCTAGGATGCAAATCAAGTGGGATACTAAGGATGTGATGGTTGGATCTTACTAGATCTAATGTTTCATGATGTGACCCAAGTGGACAACAATCCCCAAAACAAGGAATGCTACACCCAAGGCAGAACTTCACAAAATGAGACACTAGATGTAGGTTTCAAGGTGTGCTTGTTCCAAATCCAATGGGATCTCAACCACCCATGTCCTACAAGTGGACAAACTCAAATACCCAAGAAGTGCGACTTTGCCCAAGGAGGGCTAAAAGCATGGTAAAGTGTGTCAAATTAAGTCCAATGGCCACCAAACTTTAGATCCAAGTAATTTAGGCAAGTATCAATGTGGATCTTAAAAATCAAGGGGAACCAATGGCTGGATCTCCATAGATCTGAGATTGAAAGTGCATCACCAAATTGACCCAAGTGGGGCACAACTCTCAAAATGAGGAATGGGGCCTACAAGGCAAAAATCAAAGAAGTGACACACTAGGGGTAGGTTATCAAGTGTGAGGATCATGAATCAAGTGGGATCTCACCTACCCATGTGGTGGAAATAGCTTAAACCAAACACCCATGGAGGGCGACTTTACCCAAGGAAGCCTAAGTGCATTGAAAGATGTGTCAAATGAAGCCCAATCCACACCAAACTATAGATCCGAATTGCCGTAGATACTATAGAGGTGGGTTTTCAATATCTTTTCAAAAGACAAGCTAGATCCAAGTAGATCTAAGAAAAACAAAAATGAGGGTTTTGATTTTAATGTAATTTTGACCAGTGGGATGGATAGCAAGCGAAATCAATACGTACCTTGTAGATCTTGCCTCAAAAGCTTGCGGCCTCTTAGCATATGGAGAATTCTTGCCCTAGTTACAATTCCAAGCTTGATCCAAGTGTCTTCAACCAAAAGAAGCCAAGCCCTAGGAGGAAATATGTCTCATGAAAACCTGCAAATCAAACTACATCAAGTTAGATTTGATCTACAAATCCATAAGAACTGAGCATGTCATATCAAGAAAGCAATCAATGGACAAAGCACAATTGAAAAACTCCCTCTCTATGAAGACGTATTGCTCATGGGGGATGTGAGCAACCCCTACAATCTTCCCACAAAGCAAAATTGTTGAACTAGCTTGAGCAATTCGGCCTCCCTCTCTTGAAGTCGATTTCACCTGAAAAGGAAACAATGGCTAGAAGCAAAATATCCAAGAACATATACCAGAGCAACCCAATCAAAGTCAAGAAGAAGATCTCCAAAATATTCTTTTCATTCCAAGTTTTCCAGAGCCCAAAGGTGAGCTATACAATAGGGGGTCTCCTCCTTATATAGGATAATAAAGACCAAAACCCTAGATCTCAAAACCACTTTACAACAAAATGAATGGTTGAGATTAAAAGATCTCAATACATAATCAATGGCTAATAATGAACCATAACAATATACCACATGGATCACTCAAAAGGTGATGACATCATAACTAAATGGTACAAAGTGAGGGTGACGTCATCCTCTAAAGGGGGCAAAATACCATGGGCCCACCTCATATGACTAAGACGTGACTCATAAAGCACATGGTGGGGCTAGGAGGCATCAATGATTCAATCCTTGCTAGCTCATCCCCATGGCACAATAAAATAATATAATATGTCCAATATAAATACAAATGATCAAATTTGTCCTCAAAATTTGTGACAGACAAGCAGTAAAAGGCCTCCTGTGGCCTCTGTGGACCCACCCAAGTGATGAAAACTGGCTGGAAGATAGGGGGTTCACCCTGGAAGACCTCTGTGAAAACCAAGTGCCAAAACCTTGCCTCAATTGCCCAAATCGAATTCCTCAGTGACCCTTTTATCCCATTTCTGGACTGCCTCGGTAACTGTGAAAGTGTTGAAACTGCCTCCTAGGGCACCTGCGCTGTCAAACTGAGCCCACCAAGCTCTCTAGAAGGGGGATAAATGGTAATAACAAGTGGCTGGACCACCCCCTCCTCATACAGTGCCCTAGGTGAACTGGCCTCTCATGGCCCCTACTGCTCAGGCTGGGAAATCAACCCCAAATCTGGTCAACAAGTGTAAAACTGCATCTATCACTGTCAGAAGTGCCCGGAACTGAAAGATAGGTGTCTCATTGGATCCAGAAGACCCAAATCTACTAAGAATGTGTACTCATACACCATGGGTTGCCCTAATGGGCTAGCTGTAGGGTCCACCATATATGGACAGAGTATAATCTGATGATCTAAAGTAATAATAAAACCTGCTAAACTACATCAGTCATCATCTGAATCATATGTCCATCATATAGCATCATCATCAATAGTATGTGGGACCATCAATCATCATCCATAAGCATACATGGCCCACATCATCACGGATCTCAAGAAATGACCATAGTCAAACTAGGTTTGACTAGGTCCATATACAACCAAGGACAAATCATATCAATAAACTAAGACATGTTCCTCTAATCATACTCACAGCTTAACTTAAAGTGTAACATCATTCAGTGGCATTAAACATATTTGTTCATTCTGTTGTTATTTATATTCACTTGCACAATAGCTTAAATGACAAACTCACCCAGCAGACATGGTCTAACTGCTAGCTAAGGATGAAGGCTAGGAACAAGGTTGGGCAAAGGGGGTGACTTGTCTAAACTCAACTAAAAGACACTTTGGACTGGGAGAAAGGGGGAGCTACAAACTCTGTGCTGGACAAAATAAACACGGGGGATGGCTGTGCCTCACAAATGGGTAAGTTGTTTAGAGAGTGCTTATTCAACTTAGGCATCATGTCTACATCAAGCTGATCCAAGTTCATTAGGATCATTCAATTTCATTTCATGGCCTTTTTGGCCTACATAACCCTTCGGATCTCAGGTGTGCTGATAAGCACAACTAATCGCAGCTTGCATCCAGGGCATGTTTACATATACATATAAGGTCAGCAATTGTTCAGATATAGCATTTAAGAACCATTGCTTTTTGAACCTTTCTTATACTCTTCAAGGAGTATTTTTAGCAGTTCATCGCTCTTGCCCTTTTTAGTTTCCATGGGCGAATCTATATAAGTTTCCATAAGTAGTACATGAGCTTTCAGTTTTAGCCAGCAACATCTCAAGTGACTAGGGAGAGTTCGAGCCAGTGCCAAACATCGGGACAACCGACCAGAATGATTTAGGCCTACAATCCAACTTACCAAAGGCAAGTTTTGTCACCAACTCAGAGCCAAGACACTAAACAAACAGGGATGCGGTCCAAACACAGAGGTAGAAAATGGGGAAGTCCTCAATATCATAAAGTAAAGTAAGACAAGTCATGGGCTAAAGCCAAATAAGGAAAGTCATGGATGGATGGAGTCAAATGATGGCGAAGCCTAAGCTAGCAGACAAATGGTGTCAAGGAAGACCATATCTATGCAAGGTAGTGAACCAATGAGTTTTGTCAAACAAACTAAATGTGCAAGTAAAATGTTCATTTTATAATTTATCATCAAGATAGTTCATTTTATAAAGTTTGCCACACCATGAATATATACCAAGCCAATGCTGTGAACATGACTAAAATAACAAGATAATAATCCATAGTCAATGATCATGAATCCATAGGTCATACAACATCATCATAAGAATAATCATCATATACCATCTGAAACACTACTGCAATACATCTCTAGGCACTGAACTGAAACTGTATGGAATAAAGGGTCACATCGGTCATCAAATCTGAACTCTCAAGGCTCTGCCTTGACACAAGGTCTAACATAAGTCTGAAAAATACACTGCTCTGATCATGAGTGATCACAAAGTACAAAGTCATCATAGCCAAGCTCTGGAATGTGCAGATATCTGCTAAGCAAGAATAGTAGCCCTGCTACTATGGTGTGATAATAGCTACCATGTATTCAAACCAGATTCCAGTACTTTTCTGAGCCAGTCCTTTACGGTGAGATGCTTGAGATCGGCAGTTGATGGGCAGCTATTCTATGATCAGTCATTTTTTCAACAGACCCAGAGCAGATATTTTCATCCTTGTGCCATGACTGAACCTCATGACCCCAGATTTGATGACCAAGGAGGCCATTGTCTTTTATCCAGAGCAGTGATATGATAGTGCCCAGAGTTATGCAACAACTATGTTCCAGTGACAGTGGATGGTTCAGATGATGGATACAGGTATATGACCCAACAAGTATATGGTTGTGCAGTGGATATCTATGTTGTGCTCTTTTACTTATCTTGGTAGCTTGACTGGGTGTTTAGTGGTCATGATCTAGCGATATATATTATTGTGGTTACTGGTCGACTGTTTAGAGTTGAAATGATTTGATTGCTTGGAACTAGAATTTCTCGGGTATACTCATTGGTCTCACCCTCTTAGTAGTATGGACTTGGTCATTCCCACCATTTATGGCTTGCTATTTTTGGCATCAGTTGTCACTTTCCCCATCCACCCGTTACCATCCATTCTTGGTTGTGACCTGACTTACACTTCAGCCTGTGTTATTGAGGACTTCCCCACTTATGCCTCTATGATGGATAGACTCCCTGTTATTATGTGTCTCGGCTCTGAGTTGTGCAACAGAACTTGCCGAAACCTTGATCCTTTTGGGCCAAGAGAACCCATTGGTGTTGATTCCTGAGCTTAGGTGAGTTGGTTTCTGAAGCCTTGACCTCTCTGGTCGGTTTCCCCCGATGTTTGGTCCTAATTGTGGATGATTCCCCTTAGTTTCCTGAGTTGTGTCAGCTAAGACTTGAAGCAAATTGTTCTACCATCATTACATGCATTATGTGATTCATTGTTCTATATTCTCAAATGCAAGCCCATAATGAATATAAAGTAAAACTGTGCCTTTAAGCACAATGAAAAGGGCTATGAAATGAAATGTAAAGTACCCTGGATGAAAGATGCAATTAGTTGTGCTTCTAAGCACATGCAAAATCCGAAGGGTCATAAGGCCTAAAAAGAAGTGGTTAAATGTTTGTTAAATCTAAAGCGTGTTGGCCATGATTGAAATGTAATGATTAATTCCTCACGGAGCCTATGGGTTGGGATGTGAGATGGAGTAAGGGACAACTAATTCCAAGTGTCCCCTAGAACCTCAAGTTACATTAATTGTGCACCTAGTCATGGTGGTTATAGAAAAGATCCTCACGGAGCTGGTTTCAAGCTTGGATGTGAGTTGTAGACATTTGTTAAAGTTGAATGGGCACTCCTAAAAAAAAACTTAATCCATTTGTGAAACACCGCCATTCCTTGTATGTTTTCTATCCAACGTGTGGTTTTCCTTTCCCTTTATCCAAAGTCATAGCGTTGAAGTTGTAAAGTCATCCCTTTGTCCTAGCCTTGTCTTTTCCACCTTCACCCGTTTCTAGCAAAATGGTCACGTCCATAAAATGAGTATACACTTGAGGGTCTTATTCTTAGTAATTGATTGCTTTATTCTAGACTTATATTTGATGTATTGTTGCTTAATCGCCAGTGAAATGCTACTTTGTACTTTAGTCTTGCTATTGAAATAATTAAAGGAGCATATCTTATCCACTTGCACTTGCAGCATCAGTCAGTTTGAGCCTGGGTCATTATTTTGATCAATTTTGACTTGGTCAACCCAGTTTGACCAAGTCAACTGATCTGGGATGAGTTGGACCAATGATGTTCGAGATTGATTATTTGTGATCCTATGGTGCCCACTTGATGATTTCATGCATCAGACACAGGTTTCATATGATGGTTTAGTGGATTTTTATTATTATTATCATTTACAGACCACTATTTTATATTGTCCAAGCATGGTGGAGCTTACAGATGATTATCCAGGTAGTCACATGGTGTATTGTTGATGTATTTGTAACTTCGGAATGTATTTCATCTATATATTTATTGTACCCCTATAGAGATGTATTATTCCTCTATACGGAAGTGTCGTCATTTGTATTGACAAATGTCGCAAGTGTGTTAACTTGCTGATGGGTTATTAGACCACCTTGTAAAGGGTCGGCCCGATATAATGTAATATGAAGTTATTGTACCTAGCTAGACAAGTCGGCCCCATAAGGTTATTAGGCAAACAGGACAAGTATAAATAGAGATCGGGAGATCTCTATTTGGATCACTCAGAACTCACACTTCCTTCACTCGGAAAGCGGCGCACATGTGAGGAGGAGGATCAGCTGCTTAGAGGAGTCTATGTCTTGTACTTTGGTTGTACTTTGGTTGAGCTATTGCTCTATCTATCTCTGAGGAAGTTGTGGGGTTTTTCACCTTAGGGTTTTCCCCACGGAAACTCTGTGTCTATTGTTTCTCATGCTTTTGCTTCTTGTGATGATTGACATGCTTGTTATGATTGATATGCATTGATATATTGTACATGTTATTCTCTCAGTAAAGATCCTAGAGTATTGTGAATTAATGCTCAAAATTTAACATGGTATCAGAGCTAACCTGAGAAGAAGACATTGTGCAGTGGCGGAAACTAGGGTTTCTTGTTTATTTGGTTTCTCTCCACAGATTTTGGAAAAGCAGTATAGTAGATTGGCTCTACTCATCAAGGAGAATCTATCTGTCCAATCAGAATTCAATTCTGAGCATTTTCAGTTTTGGCCCTAAAAATTAGGGCTTCCACAAAAATAGAAATTTCTGAAATCTGAAGACATAGCTGGAAGCTCCTTGGAAAAATCGAAGTTTAGAGATTTGGATCGAGATTTTTGGCTGAGTAAATCTCTGGGAAACTCAAACCCTAATTTAGGGTCCTCCCTAGTGAACCCATGAAGACTAAAAGGCATTTCTGAAGAGTGAGGCCTTGCAGATCTCAAATTCTGAATACACCAGGCCGATCAGATCATCAAGGCGCATCTTTCTATCCTTTCAGAAAGTTGAAATTCACATTTTGAATTTTTAGGGTTTTTTCAACAAACCCTAATCCAGGACCAGATCCAGTTTTCAGCAAAGCAAGTGGTAAGACCTAAATATTTTCTATTTCCATTTGAAGTACTCTTTAAGATGTCTCACCACACCAAGCTTGAGGATAAGCTTGAAGGGGCTGATAACTTTCAAGCCTAGAAGTATAGGATTAGGTTAATCCTGGAAGAAAATGAATTGGACTCCTACATCAGCTCTGAGGTCTCTATCCCAGAGGATGAAGAGGATAAAGTTTTGCATAAGAAGAACTTGGTCAAGGCAAAGAGAATCATTGTTGATTCTATCAAAGACCATCTCGTACCACATTTATCATCTCTAAAGACACCCAAGGAGATGTTTGACTCCCTGACCAAGTTATTTGAAGGGAAGAACATAAATCGGAAGATGACTCTGCGGAATCAATTGAAAGGGGTCAAGATGTTGAATGGAGAGACCATTCAATCTTACTTCTCCAAGGTCTCTCAGATCAAGGAACAACTTGAAGCTGTGGATGAAGTAGTGGCCAATGGTGAAGTTGTTATGACCACTCTGAATGGCCTACTCAGGTCATGTGACTCCTTTATTCAAGGAATCTGTGCAAGAAAGAAATTGATCTCTTTCAGTAGGCTGTGGGAGGAATGCTCTCAAGAAGAATCAAGGCTTGTAGCACGAGAAGAAAAGATGGGTAGTGAAGATCAAGCTCTCGCAGCTCACACCAAAAGACACTAAAAGAAGCAAACCTAAAAAGGAGCACTCTCAGCAGAAGAGATCCACTCACTATCACCAAAAAAAGCAAGCCTAAAAAGGAGCACTCTCGGCAGAAGAGATCCACTCACTATCACCAAAAGAATAAGAAGGATCTAAGGTGCTTCACATGCAATGAGAAGGGTCACTTTGCTTCAGAATGTCCCAAGAACAAAAGGGACAACAACAACTTCAACAAGAAGAAGAAGGACAGCAAAAGAAGGTACCATGCTCATGCTGCTGAAGATTATGAACCTCCAAAGAAGAAAGCTAGAGCAGAAAGTGATGATGATTCATCAAGCGAAGAAGAGTATGTTCTAATCTCTGCTCTCACGGGTACTCTTTCTCATGGTTGTAATGATTGGCTTATTGACAGTGGGTCTTCCAAACACGACTGGGTTTAAAGAATCTTTTGTAAATCTATCTGAACATGTCACCCCATAAAGTGAAACTTGGGGATGACTATCAATACCCCATCAAAGGAAGTGGTGAAGCCTCCTACAACCTAGATTCTGGAAAGTCTTTGAAGATGAAAGAAATGCTTTATGTGCCCGGGCTCAAGAAAAACCTTCTCTCCATATCTGCATTGGATGCAAAAGGTATGAGGGTTGCATTTGTGGATGGCCAAGTTCTGATGTGGCCAAAGGGAAAGACCATAGATGATGCAGTGGTAATTGGAGCGCAAGAGGGAGCTTTGTATAAATTGAGGGGACAACCTGAACATGCCATGGTGCATGATTCAATGGAGCCAAGTGAACTTTGGCATAGAAGACTTGCAGATATGCACTACAGAGCATTACCAATTGCAAGTAAAGCAGTAGAAGGTCTTCCTGAAATCAAGACCAAGCATAAAGGTGTTTGCAAAGGATGTGCAAAAGGAAAGAACATAAAGAAGGCATTTCCAAGCAGTGAAAGAAAGGCTAAAAGTATTTTGGAAATCATCCACTCTGATGTATGCGGTCCGATGTCATCAAGTTCTCTGAGTGGGTATGTTTACTATGTCTCTTTCATTGATGACTTCTCCAGGAAGACTTGGGTTTACTTCTTGAAGAACAAAGATGAAGTATTTGATAAGTTCAAGGAATTCAAAACCTTGATGGAGAACCAAACTGATAAGAGAATCAAGACTTTTATATCCGACTATGGTGGAGAATTCACTTCAAGTGACTTCAAGAAGCTATGCAGTGATTCAGGGATTAAGAGGGAGTTGACTGCCCCTTACAATCCACAACAGAATGGAGTTGCAGAAAGAAAGAATAGAACAATCATGGAAGCAGCACGGGCAATGTTGCATGACCAGGATCTACCTATGCATCTATGGGCAGAAGCAGCTAGGACAGCTGTATATGTGCAGAACAGAACACCCCACAAGATATTGGACAACAAGACACCAGAAGAGGTCTTCTCTGCTAAGAAACCTGAGATCAGCCATCTCAGAATATTTGGTTGTCCAGTATATACACATGTCCCAAAGGAAAAGAGGACCAAGCTGGATCCTTCAGGAAAGAAGGGTATCTTTGTGGGTTACAGTGAAAGTTCGAAGGCTTACAGAATATAATTTCTAGGGTTCAAAAAGATTGATGTCAACAGGGATGTAACATTTGATAAAAACTCAGCATTCATCAAATCAAGGAAGACACTTGTTGAAGATTATGAATAACCCAAGGAAACTAGATTTCAAGACACTACCATGACTGAAGCAATTCCAAATGTTGATCGTGAAATTGAAGATCCGCAAGAACCTGTAGATCCACCTCATGAGAAGGACTCTCACAAGAGGAAACCTGCATGGGCTAGAGAGCTCATTCAAGATGCAGAAAGATATGGCATTCCAGAAGAAGAACATAGAGCAAATAAGAGAACTAGATCACATACTAGCTATGTTGCTTTACTCTGTGATATCATGAACAAAGAACCTTCTAGTTATGAAGAAGCAGCGGAAAAGAAAGAATGGAAGGATGCCATGGTCGAGGAATACCAATCAATAATGAAGAACGATGTTTGGGATGTTGTCCCAAGACCTGAAGGGAAGTCTGTTGTGACTTCCAAATGGATTTACAAGATTAAGCATGTTGTAGATGGCAGCATAGAGAAATACAAGGCAAGATTCGTAGTTGGTGGCTTCTCTTAGAAAGAGGGAATAGATTATGAAGAAACTTTTGCTCCTGTAGCTAGGTACACTTCCATTAGAACAGTACTTGCCCTGGCTGCAGCGATGAAATGGAAGATACACCAGATGGATGTCAAGACTGCTTTCTTGAATGGTGTAGTTGAAGAGGAAGTGTATGTGGAGCAGCCACTCGGTTTTGAAACACAGGACAGGGAGTCACATGTGTGCAAATTGAAGAAAGCCTTGTATGGCTTGAAGCAAGCTCCCAGAACTTGGTATGGTAGGATGGACAGTTTCCTATCTAGTTTGGGCTTTACCAAGAGTAAAGCGGATTCCAACCTTTACTACAAGGTTGAGGAAGGAAATCCTGTGATTCTACTTCTATATGTGGATGACCTGTTTGTAACAGGAGATGATAGATTGATTGCCGATACAAAGAGAAAGCTTGCTGCCAAGTTCGATATGAAGGACTTGGGGATGATGCACTAGGTATGGAGGTGTGGCAAAGTGCAGATGGGATCTTCCTTGGACAAGGGAAGTATACAGTAGATATCCTGAAGAGGTTCGGGATGATGGATTGCAAGGCCATGGCCACACCTATGGCATCGAACCTGAAGCTTCTATGTGATACTTCATCTAAGCCGGTTGATGTCTCTATGTATCATCAGATGATTGGGTCCTTGATGTACCTGACGAACACGAGACGAGATATTTCCTTTGCAGTGAACACATTGAGCCAGTTCCTGACGGATCCAAGGAGTGTTCACCTGGCTGCTGTAAAGCATATTCTGAGGTACCTGAAGGGTACAGTTGATTATGGGCACAAGTATGAAGCAAATCAAAAGTTGAACCTGCAGGATTATGTTGATTCAGATTGGGCAGGCAGTGCTGCAGATAGGAAGAGCACATCTGGGTGCTGCTTCAGTATGGGATCAGGTGTGATCTCTTGGTTTAGCAAGAAGCAGTCCTGCGTAGCACTGAGTATATCCGAAGCAGAGTATGTCGCAGCATGTTCGGCTAGTTGTGAAGCAGTATGGCTTCGGAAGCTACTGTCAGAGTTATTTGATCTCCCGCTGGAGACTACTGGTATCTTTTGCGATAACCAGAGTTGTGTGAAGCTGTCTGAGAACCCGGTGTTCCATGACAGGTCAAAGCACATTGAGATCAAATATCACTATATCAGGGATATGGTGCAGAGAGGAGCAGTGAAGCTTTTGTACGTTGCGACGAAGCCACTAGCCAGAGTGAAGTTCGATTACTTCAGAGAGAGGCTTGGCGTTCTTCAGATCGACGACACTTCGAGGAAGAAGTGATGGACACATTTGCGGAAGCCATTCCAAGCATGATGGAAGGAGGACCCTTCACATGGCTATGGATGTAAGCACTGGATGATGAGCATCAGGGTGATATTGTAGTTTCTGCCTTGTATGATCAGTTGGATCATTTATATGTATGTACGCATCATGTTGGATACGTTGTATGATCAGGTAGATCATGTATGTTGATATGTATCAGGTAGATACATTGTGTGATCAGGTGGATCATGTATCTATGTATGTATCAAGTGGATACATTGTATGATCAGGTGGATCATGTATGATGATATGTATCACGTAGATACTTGGTATGCATCAGGTAGATGCATTGTATGATCAGGATGATCTTGGATGACGAGCTTCAGGATGTTGCTCCAGATGACATGCATCAAGACAATGCAGTGATGATGATCAGGATGATTATGTGTACATCAGGATGATGTATGGTGAGTATCAGGATGATACTCTATGGCCGTGGAACAGGTTGTGCAGATGAGCATGTCTGGGAGATCCTATTGGTCGGAGTCGTGTACCCGTAATAGCCTGGGATGCTCTTTCGAGACATTGCTCTGGAAGGACATATAATAGTGTCCTAGGAGATCCTTCAGGTCGGAGTTGTGTACCCATAACATCCTGGGATGCTCTTGCGAGGTTTTGTGGTGACCACATGTAATTTGTGCCCTGGGAGATCCTACAGGTCGAAGTTGTGTACCCGTAACATCCTGGGATGCTCTTTCAAGGTTTTGTGGTGGGGTCACATGTAATAACGCCCTGGGAGATCCTACAAGTCGGAGTTGTGTACCCGTAACATCCTGGGATGCTCTTTTGAGGTTTTGTGACGCACGTAATAAGTCCTAAGGATTCCACAGTATGGCCAGTGATGATGAAGACCTACAGGTGGTGGGCCTACATCCAGTATGAAAAAGGACTGGCTCTGTAGAACTTCCTATGACGAGTAGATTCAGAGATTGATTGAGATAGCAGCAGCATTGACGATGATTCGAGGACAATGCATCGATGATGATGATCCAGAGAAGAAGACTTGTGCTAGATGATCTGTGTCGAGAAATATCTTCCTAGTTAAGAGGGAGTGTTGATGTATATGTAACTTCGGAATGTATTTCATCTATATATCTATTGTACCCCTATAGAGATGTATTATTCCTCTATACGGAAGTGTCATCATTTGTATTGACAAGTGTCGCAAGTGTGTTAACTTGCCGATGGGTTATTAGACCACCTTGTAAGGGGTCGACCCAATATAATGTAATATGAAGTTATTATACCTAGCTAGACAAGTTGGCCCCATAAGGTTATTGGGCAAACAGAACAAGTATAAATAGAGATCGGGAGATCTCTATTTGGATCACTCAGAACTCACACTTCCTTTACTCGGAAAGTGGCGCACATGTGAGAAGGAGGATCAGCTGCTAAGAGGAGTCTGTCTCTTGTACTTTGGTTGAGCTATTGCTCTATCTATCTCTGAGGAAGTTGTGGAGTTTTTCACCTTAGGGTTTTCCCCACGGAAACTCTGTGTCTATTGTTTCTCATGCTTTTGCTTTTTGTGATGATTGACATGCTTGTTATGATTGGTATGCATTGATATACTGTACATGTTATTCTCTCAGTAAAGATCCTAGAGTAATGTGAATTAATGCTCAAAATTAACATGTATGAGTACTCATCTCTACTAGATTTGGGTCTTCTGAGTCCATGGTACACTCAGATATTATTTTCAGGCACATTCAGATGTGATTATGGTCATTTGATCACTCTATTGCATATTTGCCATATAAAATGTCCTGTCAGCACACTTTGAGATTATTTTGGTTTACCTAGGGCGCTATAGAGGGAGTATGGGGTACAACCACTCATCATTACTATATTACCCCGCTCTCTGAAATTTTGGTGCAATCATATTTGTGCCCGAGACACTAGGCAAAAAGATACAGGCATTTTATTATTTTACAGGTGATATTTTTACGGTACATAATGGAAGAAATGGTCATGTTATCACATATATAGTAGCCGGGCTACCATACACTATTTTTTTTATTCCAGTACACTATTCAGCCAGTTCCCTTGCATTAAGACGCTAAGATGAGCATCTACTATGGATCATTATCAGATTTTGGACAACAGTTTTATTCCCCATGCCATGACTGAGTTTCAGGACACTCAAAGAGATGACCGATGTAGCTATTTAGCCATTTATACAAAGCAGACAGTAGTGCCCAGAGTTACAGTAGCAGTTTCAAAGGACAGATGATGATTCAGATTGATGAGCATTCAGGTATATGACTCAGCAGGTATATTATGGTGTTGTGGTTATACTGCTTTTATTTCCATTTTCTTAGCATGTCTTAGCATTTAATATCATGATCTGGCGATCGTATAGATATGTGGACCTGGTTGTATTATATATATATCATATTTGTCCCTACTCAAACTTAGAAGTTCTTGGCCTATACTCATTGGTTTTACCCTCCTTAGGGAGAATAGAGGTTATCATTCCCGCCATACTTTGGCTTGCTAGTGTCGGTTTCACTATTCACTGTCTTCATCCATCCATGACTTACCTAGTTGATTCATTGCCTTGACTTACTACTTGACTAGTGGCATGGAGGACTTTCCCCCACTGTAGCCTCTATATTGGATAAGCTTCCCTATTTATTGTGTCTCGGCTTTGAGTTGGTGACAAAACTTACCTTTGGTGAGTTGGATTTCCTTGTGAATTCCCCCTAGTCACTGAAGATGTTGTTGGCTAAACATGAAGCTTTTAGTGCTACCATGAATACAAAGTATGGAAATGAAATGTTATATCTTGTATGAAAAGCCCATTCATGCAATGTGTTTCTAAACACACATGAATGAAAGGCAAGCCAAATGAAAATGGCTATGAAATATCAAATGTTATATCTTTTGTGAAATGTAAATACCTAGGTAAACAAGCTATCTGTGACACACCTAGAAGTGCTTAGGTAAACAAGTGCCTTAAAAACACACCTGCAGCAAGAAGCCTAAATAAATGTAAATCTATGCAATGTGTTTATAAACACACATAGATCAAAGGCTATGGAAACTCTAGGCCCAAAAAGCAATGGAACTTAAATGCTATATCAAAAAGATTGTTGGCCTCATTCGTATTATGGATTGTGTGCATCTATGTAAGGTGAATAAACACTTTTTGAACAACTTATCCATTTGTGAGACACTGCCATTCCCTGTGTTGTTGCCTTGTCCACTATATGCTATGGTGTGTATTCCCTTTTCCATTTCCAAAGTGTCACAATGTTAAGTCAGTAAGTCATCCTTTGACCTAGCCAATTGTTTCTTAGCCTTCACCCTTCACTAGCAAATTGATCACAACTATGAAGTGAGTATGACCTTGAAAGTCTTGTCTGAGAAATTAATAATAATTAACGACATATTATATTTGGATTTAGATCGCCAGTAATGATTGCTACTTGTTATAATTGCTATGTGAATGGATTGTAAAGCATGCTTTAATGCTTGACACCTTGCAGCAGCTTGATGACAGTTTGAGTCATATTTTGGTCATGTTGACTTGGTCAAACCTCAGTTTGACCAAAAGTCAACCACAGGACATGAGGTGGCAGACCTTAGATGTTACAGATAGATGATATATGGTCTGGTACAGGTCACCATGGTGGACTTATGCAATGGTTTCAGGCTTATGATGATGATTTGTGCTTTTCAGCACTTTTATAGATTATTATTATTTGGTCTGCCGGATATGATGAGTATTTATTTTGGACCATGCGGAGGACTATGTGGTGTATGAGTACACACTTTAGATGGATTTGGACCTTCTGAGTCCAATGAGACAGTCTGTTTTCAGTTCCGGGTAGTTACAGTGATGATTGAACCTCAATTGGCTATCCTAGTGCAGTTTTGGTCTGTCGGAGGCCCTGTCAGAGCAGTGATGAGATTTACTTGGTTCACCTAGGGCGCTGTGCATGGAGGGGGTGGTCCAGCTACTTGTTATTACCATATTACCCCCCTCTCAGACTCATTGGTGAGCTCACCTTGACAGCGCAGGCATTCCAAGAGGCAGTTTGGGCAGTTTCACGTTTCCCGAGGCAGTTCAGAAATGGTAAAAATGGCTACAGAGGAATTCGATTTGGGATACTGAGGCAAGGTTATGGCATGGGATGATCAATGATGATGAGTGGGATTTCTTCCACACCTTCTCCAGCAGTTTCAGCTTCATCGGCACCCACATCCATCACTTATGGCACTTTTTGATGATTTCTGGAGCCTCCTTAGGCTCACGACTTTCCTAGAGAGGCACGATTTGGTGTCTAGATCATTTATTCTTGGATATTGTGCCATGGGGATTGACCAAGGGTGTTAGAAATTACCCCTTGGACCCACCATGAGCTATATTTTATGTTGTGTCATCATGATTTGGTGGGATCCCCTCTCCTAGGGTGATTTTGTCCACTTATTGTATTATTTTATTAGTGATCCATGTATTGTATTATTGAGCTCATCTCAACCATTGATTAGATCTTTTGATCTTTTAATATTAGCCACTCATTTAAAAAGTGGTTAGATTGTGGACTCTCTCCTTCCTATTTAAAGGAGAGAGCTTCTCATTGTAAAGGGGTCTTTGGCTCTCGGAATCTTGATATAGAAAAACTTTCTTGTGGTCTCCTTTGAATCTGGTGTTCTTCGATGGTGATTGTAAAGTTTATTGCATCCTAGCATTTGGGTATTTGTGGTAAGATCTATCTTTTTTGGAAACTTTTGTCTTGTCTACAGGAGGGCGACTTCACTTGGGCATTTTTGCAAGGCTTCTTCAACTCGCTCCACTTGGCATTTGCTTGTATCAGGGGGTTATCATTAGTATCATTGTGATCTATGCTATCTTTCTGTTATTTCTCTTGTGGCATTAGTCTTATCTCTTGTTCACAGTAAATCTGATATTGTTGACATTTATTGTGCAGGAGAGAGAGCGCATTGGTTTCCTTGGGCAAATTGACTTCATAGAAAACTACCTCAAATCGCTCCAAATTGATCAGGTTTGCATAGATCATCATCATCAAGGAATCTACAAGGTTATCTAGGTAAGATCCACAGGTTTGTTCTTCTTGTCTTGGTTCCAATCCATTGGCATAGCTATCCCATGCTTCAAACCCTCATAATTTCAAAACCCTCATTTTACATTTTCTCAGATCTAGTAAGATCCACTTGGTGTTTGAGTATAAAATTTAAAACCCACCTCTACAGTATCCACGGCAATTCGGATTTGTAGTTTGGTGTGATTTGGCCTTCATTTGACCCGCTTTCCAAGGCAAAGAAGCCTCTCCAAGGGAGGTCACACTTCCTGGGAGAAGTGAGTTTGCAGGGATCTAGCACCTGGGTAGGTGAGATTCCACTTGATCTGTAATCTACACATTCAATAACCTACCCCTAGTGTGTCACTTCAGTGATTTTGACCTTGTGGGCCCCATTCCTCATTTTGAGGGTTG
This sequence comes from Larix kaempferi, assembly GCA_027924585.1. Lineage (NCBI taxonomy): Eukaryota > Viridiplantae > Streptophyta > Pinopsida > Pinales > Pinaceae > Larix > Larix kaempferi. The sequence continues at coordinate 17,490,011 of BSBM01000070.1, forward strand.
TGCCCCACTTGGGTCACTTTGTGGCATACTTCAATCTCAGATCTACTGAGATCCAGCCATTAGATGACCCTAATCTTTTAGATCCACCTACCTCAATACCTCAACATTCCAAATCTGTAATTTGGTGGACATCCGACTCCATTTGGCCCACTTCCCAAGGCACTGATCTTTCTCCAAGCCCATTCAACTTTGCTGGATTGTTGGGTTAGCTTGTGGTTTGATCCTTGTTTTGGTTGCTTGAACCCCTTGACATTGTCATATCACTCAATCAAGCTCATCTCTGGTATTGGTTAGCCCCAATTCAATCCTTAACTACCCTGCATTGGACACGGTTCCCAAGGCAGTGGATTCTCTCATAATTGACTAGTACCCTGATCCTGGATCCTATTTCAAACATCATAAGTCATTCTTCCACCCATAATGGACCAAAGATACACTATTTAAACCCTTTAATCCAAACTATTATTCATCTTGTGACTTCTTCCATAGATCTAGGGTTCACCATACACCTTACATACTTCAACTATACTTGACTTGATCTGGTGTTTTGGCTTGATCTCTCCTGTCGGGCAAAGATCTGGGTCTCCTCCTTTGTTGTCTTGGGCTAGATAACATAAAGTGAAGATTGCCTCGATTAGCGTGACAACCATCCATTGGGAGTCGAGGCCACATCTTGGTTGCACCTCTTTGGTTGCCCATCCCTTCTGCCATCCATCTTGGATTCATCTCTAGGGGCACCTACAAGTTTGGTGATAACAGGTCACTAAGGAAAACGATTTGGACAAATGAGGCAAGGAAATGGCATAAGGTTTGTTCAAAGAATTTTTGTGATGCATCCTGTTGCCGCCAGATTACACACAGTCTTTGTCGCAGCAGAAATCTATGCTGCCACTCGGTGTGCCCTTGGTGGCAAGTCTCGAGTTAAGTATGTCACTTGGTTCTTGACTCCTCCGTTTAGGCAAAATTCCCAACGAAATCCAAAGGGGGTAGTCCCTATGGAATTTTACTAAGGTTATTAGGGTTTTACAATTAACTGATAGGTTGTTTTAAGGTTTTGGGAGTTTTTTATTATAAAGGTTTCAAGATGTAATTGCACCAATAGTTTAAAAGAAGCTTTCACCAGCATGAATTGAATACACTGTAAAAAATATAGAAGATGCACGATACTTGATACTGATAATAAGCAAAAAGAGTGCAAGGACCAGTGCCTTATAGAGTCAACACAGTGTGAATAATAATAATTAGTGGAAAAAGGAAATGTTGTGCAATTGTCTTTTGGTTGATTTTAGATTATTAATTGTGAATCTTGATTAGGGAAAAAAGGGTAACTCTCCAGATACCATAAGGTACAGAGAGGAATGTCCGAAAATTTAGAAGTTGGTGGTTTCGTACAAGGACAGGTTGGCTGCCAAAGTCTCAAGAGCGTGTTCAACACTAAACCAAACAAGGATGTAGTCTAACGGTGCCCCCAAGATCTAAGTACAGTGATCCAGCATCCCCAGACAGAATTTGCCCACCAAAGTCTAATGAAGTGCCGGATTTTCACTTAGCTTAAAGGGATGTTAATTTTATTAGGTGACTGATTAAGTTAAGTGTGGGATGTTAAAAAGTGCTTCCATTGTTTCTGGGTATCCCAAAAGGGCAGAGCATACGTAGTGGTAGCGAAATGATTTATTTAAATTGAACAAGTAACCATTGTACTCTCCGAAAGAGAGCGATCTTGACTTGCTTTTCAGCGAAGTTCAAGAGACTTTGGATTCTTTTTATTAAACAGTTAAGCTATGGAAACTGAAAAGTGAACAAGATACTAAACGTCAAACTTATGCGTTACTTTTCTGATCAACCTCCACTAATCAACAAATGCCTTTGGGTGGAGGTGAGAGCATACTTCGTGGCGACGAAGTTGGTTTTATTTCTAAGTTAAAAAAGCAAAAATGAAGTGATTAAAATGTGAAACACAATTTAAAAGTATATACCCTGCACTAAAATAGTGAGTGTGAAAAATTGTGAGTTAGAAAAATTTATCCACGAAAATTGAAAAAATGCAAATCCCCCCGGGGGGATGGGATGTGGGTGTTGGCTACCCCACTGCTCTCCTTTAATAACTTTACAAAGTGTTGAAAGTAAAGTGCTTCTTAGTCCATTAAATTTGGATCTAAGAGCTTACAATGCTCGAATTTGAAAAATAGAAATTTATGGGTGTCCACCAAAGGTTTTTTTGCACTTTTAGGGCTCTTGATCACTCCAAAACTTCAATTTTATTTGCAGACCTGCTAAAAACCAGCAAGCTAAATGTCTGCAAAAAAGTGATTAGAATGCACAAATTTACATAAAAAATATAACTTTCTACTTGCAAAATTTTATGGAAAAAATTGAGAACATATAAGCATGAAAGTAAGATCTAGACTTAGCCTTTTGATATGAAATAGATGCAATTTTCTAGATCTTAAATTTGAAACAAACTTATAATGATTTCAAACCTTTTAAAGTACTTATGCTTGTTCCAAAAGAAAAAGAAAAGAAAAATGAGTATTTTGATTTGAAAGGAGGAGCATGGATCTATCCAAGCCAAAACTTGCTTGTTGGAGTTGCTTCTGGGAGAAACCTATAACAAATGTAAGTAAAAGAAAATTGCCCAAAGTATAGAATCTTCAACCGAGTTCTAGTCCTTATGGACTTTGTGATTTGCAACTTACAAAACAAACTCACCACATGAATTAATAGATCTAGTGTATTAGAAATCAAAGAAATGAAGAAAAGCCTAAGTATAACCAAATACAGTTGGCTACTTCTCTACCTCTAAAACTCATCCACAAATAAACAAATTGACAACTGCAAATGTTTAATCAATATCAACATGCTAGATCTACTAAAGCATGGAAGTATGAAATCAAATAAACACAATAGCACCTCAATAAGCTCAATACACTTGCACAAGATGGACCTCCAAAGTCTTCAACAATATATTCAATGATCAACAATTACAAATTGGTAGAGGTTCTATGCATCCACAAACTACTGTGAAAGATGGAGCAATAGCCTTGCCTTTATAGCACTCTCCAAGAGCAAATTCGAATTGTAGAAGGAGAGAGGAGTTAGGGTTTGAAAATGACACATGTGGGAGCCAATCCCTTGAGTTATGGTGATTGGAGCATAAAATGAGGGATAAAGAGGTGAGGTGGGTTCCACCTATGGTAGGCGTTGTTATCACATATATAGTAGTTGAGCTACCATATTCTATTTTCAGATTCCAGTACACTTTTCAGCCAGTTCCCTTGCATTTGAGATGCCGAGATGAGCATCTACATTGGATCACTATTTGATTATGGACAACAGTATTATTCCCATGCCATGACTGAGTCTCAGGAAACTCAGATTTGATGACTGATGTAGCCATTTAGCCATTCACAGAGTAGTTGATATTTTCCCAGAGTTGCAGCAGCAGGTTCTCAGTGGATAGATGATGGTTCAGATTGTTATGCACAGGGATATGACCCAGCAGGTATCTTCTTGTGTTATGGTTATTATTGCTTTTATACTCATTCTTGTGGCATGTCTTAACATTTAGTATCATGATCTGGCGATCATATAGATATGTGGACCTAGTTGTATTATTTATATATATATTGTCCTCACTCAGACTTAGAAGTTCTTGACCTATACTCATTGGTTTTACCCTCCTTAGGGAGAATAGAGGTGATCATTCCCACCATCTTTTGGCTTGCTAGTGTCGGTTTCATTTTTCACTTTCTCCACCCATCCATTACCTTCCAGTTTGTTGATTACCCTGACTTACTACTTGACTAGTGGCATGGAGGACGTTCCCCCACTATAGCCTCTTTGTTGGATGAGCTTCCTTGTTTTATTGTGTCTTGGCTCTGAGTTGCCTAAGTTGTGTTGGCTAAACCTGAAACAGATAGTGCTACCATCAATACAATGTATGTGGAAATGAAATGTATATGTTATGTGAAAGCCCATTCATGTAACAAGTGTTTCTGAACACACGTGAATGCAAGGAAAGCCTGATGAAATTGGCTTTGAAATGTAAATGTGAAATGTGAAATGTTAATCTATGGAATCGTGTTTCTAAACACACATAGATCATAAAGCTTAATAAATGTAAATCCATGTAACAAGTGTTTTTTAACAAACATGGATCAAGGCTATGGAAACTCAAAAGCCCAAAAAAGCAATGGTTCTTAAATGTTATATCTAAATGATTGCTGGCCTCACTTGTATCAATTTATCCCTCACTAGCTTGCGAGTTATCATGTGAGATGGAGTTAGGGACAACTCGAGTTATGTTCCCTAGAGTCTCAAGTTACGGTTTGTCGGGCACCTAGTCATGGCGGCTCTAGAAAAGATCCTCACGGAGCTGTATCAGCTTGGATGTGAGTTGTAGGCATCTGTCAAGGTGAATAAGCACTTCTGAAGTAACTTACCCATTTGTGAGACACGGCCATCCCCTATGTTACTGCTTGTCCAACATATGCTAGAGTGTGTATCCCCTTTCCATATCCAAAGTGTCACAGTGTTAAGTTAGTAGTCATCTTGTTATCACATATATAGTAGCCAGGCTACCATACATTATTTTTCTAATGCCAGTACACTATTCAGCCAGTTCCCTTACATTTGAGATGCTGAGATGAGCATCTATATTGGATCACTATCATATTTTGGACAGCAGTTGTATTCCCCATGCCATGACTAAGTCTCAGGACACTCAGAGAGATGACCGATGTAGCCATTATACCATTTGTACAGAGCAGTTAATAGTGCCTAGAGTTACAGCAGCAGTTTCAGAGGACAGATGATGGTACAGGTTGATGAGCATTCAGGTATATGACTCAGCAGGTATATCATTGTGTTATGGTTATATTGCTTTTATACTTATTCTCATAGCATGTCTTAGCACCTAGTGTCATGATCTGGCGATCATATAGATATATGGACCTGGTTGAGCTTATTATATATTATATCGTCCCTACTCAGAGTTAGGAGTTCACTATTCATACTCATTGGTTTTACCCTTCTTAGGGAAAATAGAGGTGATCATTCCACCATACCTTGGCTTGTTAGTGTTGGCTCCATTATTCATTGTCTTCATCCATCCATTGCCTACCTTTTAGTTTATCACCCTGACTTACTACTTGACTAGTGACATGGAGGATCTTTTCCCCACTATAGCCTCTGTATTGGATGAGCTTCCCTGTTTATTGTGTCTCGGCTCTGAGTTGGTGACAAAACTTACCTTTGGTGAGTTGGATTGTAGGCCTAAATCATTCTGGTCGGTTGTCCCGGTGTTTGGCATTGGCTCGAACTCCCCCTAGTCACTTGAGATGTTGTTGGCTAAAACTGAAAGCTCATGTACTACTTATGGAAACTGATAAATTCGCCCATGGAAACTAAAAAGGGCAAGAGCGATAAACTGTTGAAAAATACTCCTCGAAGAGTATAAGAAAGGTCCAAAAAGCAATGATTCTTAAAAGCTATATCTAAACAATTGCTGACCTTATACATGTATAAAAAAGATGCCCTGGATGCAAGCTGCAACTAGTTGTGCTTATCAGCACACCTGAGATCCGAAAGGTTATGTAGGCCAAAAAGGCCATGAAATGAAATTGAATGATCCTAATGAACCTGGATCAACTTGATGTAGACATGATGCCTAAGTTGAATAAGCACTCTCTAAACAACTTCTCCATTTGTGAGACACCGCCATTCCTTGTGTTGTTGCTCATTCAGTATATACTATGGTGTGTTTTCCCTTTCCCATTGCCAAAGTGTCACAAAGTTAAGTCGGTCAAGTCATCCCTTAACCTAGCTAGTTATTTTAGCCTTCACCCTTCACTAGCAAATTGATCACAGCTATGAAGTGAGTATGAGTATTGGAGTGCCTGTGCTGTCAATTAATAGTTGTGATTAATAGGTGAGGCTGAGAGTGATTGTATGTGTGGGTGAAGGAGATTTGAAGGCGATTTGAAGGGTATCCAAGCAATTCCAAGTGCATTCTAGTGGATTTGTGGAGAGGATTGCAAGCTCAACCATCACACAACAAAAGGAATGTCTCAATCAGCTAGGGCAGGAGGTAGGGAGCAAAGGAGAGGGAGAAATGCACCATCTAATGCCTCCCCTCCTATTCCACCAAGCACAAGCGGTTCTCCTCCTCCATCAAGTGCTCCATTCGGCTGCTAGTGGAGCTCAAGCTCATGCTCCATTTAACCCTGTTTTAGCAAGACAATAAGCCCAAGAAAAAAATACTCTTTGTGGAAGCATGTGACAAGGAAAGATGGGCCCGGGGAAAAACTTGGTGGGGGAGGCAATGTGTCTTGGAGATGCAATTTTTGCAAGCATGAGTTCAAGAGCACATATTTCTGGGTTAAGGGCCATTTGTTGGCCCTTCCTTCTTGTGGGATTTCTTCATGCAAAGCGGTGAGTGTTAACCAAAGGAGGGATATGGAAAGAGAGGATCATGTTGGCTTAGGGAAGGTGGCAACAGCAAGCAAGAAAAAAGAGGACGATCCTCTTCCATTTTTTAGGAAGTCCTCTAGCACCAAGCCTCCATTTCCACCTAGCATTCATGGGAGTGGGGATACTTATCAAACAAGAAAGAGGCAATCTACAAGTGGTCCAATAGATAGGATTTTTCAACAAGAGGCGCGAGAAGAGGTAGACCTTACCATTGCATTTTTCTTCTACCTCAACTTCATCTCATTCAATGTTGCACAATCACCATTGCATTTTGAGACGGTTCGAACTATCCTGGAACAAGCTCCAAGTGGTTATGTGCCTCCTGGTTCAAAGAAGCTTAGAACCACATTATTGGTTAAAACAAAGAAGGAGGTAGATAAAATCCTTGAGCCAATTAGAACAACATGGCCCTCATGCAGTGTGAGTATTGTTTCTGATGGATGGACGGATCCAACACGCCATCCACTCATCAATTTCATGGTATCTTCCCAAAATGGACCGTTGTTCTTGAAAGCGGTGGATGCTCTTGGGAAATACAAGGATGCACAGTATATGGGTGATTTATTCATCAAAACCATTGAAGAAGTAGGTGTTGATTCGTGTGTACAAATCATCACGGACAATGCACCTGTTTGCAAGGCTGCTGGCATGATTGTGGAAGCTAAATATCCACAGGTATGTTCATTTTGGCCACCTTTCATTTCTAATTTGCTCATTGTTTGAATTTGGTCATTGCAATGTTAGTGTTGTAGAGTGTTGTAGAGTCATTGATACATGCTTTTATTGCTCTTACAGGTTTTTTGGATACCTTGCATTGTCCATTCCTTGAATTTAGCACTGAAATCCATTGCTTCGGATGTGACATGGATTGGCAACCTTATTGAGGATGCACGCCATATCCGTAACTTTGTACAAAACCACACAAATGCCCTCACCATCTACAAACAGTACACACAACTTTCATTGCTGAAGATTGTAGATAATCAATTTGCTTCCTCATTCATCATGCTCAAGAGGTTGAGGGAGGTCAAAACCGCTCTTGGGTCCATGGTGATTTCAGAGTTTTGGGCTTTTTGGAGAAAGACAGATCAGGCTGCTTCACAAAAGGTGAAGGACACGGTGTTAGATGATGGTTGGTGGGACACGGTAGATCTTAGCATTAAGATCATGGAGCCAATCATTTCTTTGTTGCAGTTTGCAGACACGGACCAACCCATCCTAGCAGAGGTTTATGAGGGGTGGGATTCCATGATTAAGTCCATGAGGTCCATTGTCATGGAGAATGAGTGTCCTGAGTATGGGACATCGACAAAGAACTTATGGACCATTATTCGGGATATTCTTATCTCCAGGTGGGATAAGAATTGCACACCTTTGCATTGCTTGGCCCACTCCTTGAACCCCAAGTTCTACACTCACGAGTGGCTCATTGGTGGATCAGGGGCCTCACATGGATGCAGAGATTGCAAATGGGAGGAAGATAGCACTTAAACAGCTATTTCAGGATAGAGACATGCTTGAGGAGGCAGAGGAGGGATTTGTAGATTTTTCCACTGGCACTGGGAGGTTTGGAGGCTATGGTGTGCTTAGAGATAGGGAGGGTAAGAAACCCTATGCTTGGTGGGCAACTCATGGGGCAAAATCCCCTATTCTACAGAAGTTAGCCTTGAGGGTCATCTCTCAAGTTACATCATCCTCTTGTTGTAAGAGGAATTGGAGCACATATGGGAACTTGTACAGTGTGAAGAAGAGCAGGCTTGAGCAGTCCAGGGCAAAGTCGATGGTGTATGTGCACTCAAACCTTCGTCTTATTTACACGAAGAGGGAGGAGTGGGTGAAGGGAAAGACAAAGATGTGGGATGTCTTTCCTGATGGTATGGGTTTGGACAGCAGTGTTGAGTTGGCATTAGAAAACATGGATCTTAATGATCCAGTGCTAGAGCCGGTCACTTTTGATGATAGTGATTGTATAGAGGGGTCATCCTCCACAGCAACAGATGCAAATCATCAGATGGGCAGAGAGGAGGAGGAGGGGGAGGAGGATGAGGATCAGGGCAATGGCAGTGATGAGTGTGTTGATTCATGCATGGAGGAGGACTACTGACATATGGGATTCTCCCATCTTGATCCACCCCTTTTTGTATTTACTATTAGTCTATTTGGCATCTGCCAGTGCTTAGTGGCATTCCGACATATATGCATACATTTTGATTTTGATGACTTAATGAGAAATATGGTTCCGACATGCATCTATGTGTCTCATTGTGATTTGTGAATGACAAATGTGAAATGTGTTGTGATACGTGAATCGTGATTTGTGAATGACAATGTGTAATCATAATCATTAATGTGTTTTTATTCTAATTTCTATTGAATATTTGTTGATGTTCTAGTTTCTAAAGATTTTTGGATCTATATGTCTATATTTTTTAATTTTAATATATTTTTTAAAAATATGTATATAAAACGTGTCCTACGTGTCCTGATTTTGGGGGTCACCGTGTCCATGTCGGACTCTCGTATTTTCGTGTCCTTCGTGTCAGGTGACTTAGTCAGAGAGAAATACCAAGAACCCCTGGTGCAACCACAGTGGAAAAATAGAACTCTGAATAATATCTTGCACAAAGAAAGCGCATTGCCTCAAGAAAGAAGAGAATTCACTCTCGCATTGAATTCATCAATACTATATATATATATATTGAATAATATCTTGCACAAAGAAAGCGCATTGCCTCAAGAAAGAAGAGAATTCACTCTCACATTGAATTCATCAATACTATATATATATATATATATATATATATATATATATTCTTCTCATGCTTCGGCTTCTATTTTTATCTTCTGACTTCAAGATGAACTCGCCCTCCATCTTGATGCTAGGTCACTTAGTTAGAAAGCTAACTCAAGTGTCATCATGCAAGTGTTGTAACTCAAGTGTCGCAACTCAAGTGTCGTAACTCAAGTGTTGTCTTTTAGTTCAACTTAAGTGTTGTCTTTTAGTTTAACTCAAGTGTTGACATGCAAAATACTTTAGTTAACTAGATCTTTATTAACACTTACTTAACTCTTTTAACTGAAGTCCTTTCTTGATAACATCACTGAAGTGAACAATTCGAATTCTCCTTTAATTAACTGAAGTCTTTCTTTTTAACATCACTAAAGTTTAACAATCGAGTTCTCTCTTATCTTATCACATCTTATCTTTATCTCTTGTCTTATCTGCATGGTTCACATAAGCCAACTTTAATTTATCTATCATATCAAATATACTAAAGAGATTTTTCCAATGATGTGATCATCTTGTTCTACTATCGTTCCAAGTGGTCATATGCTAAAGTAATTCACTCTATAGGTGGCCAGACTCTAGAGGAGACTTAATAGCTCAACCATGGTTAGTAGTACATCACATACCATTCATGCTTCGACATGCAAAGCATTACCTCAACACATGAGGATCTATCTTGACACACAAGACCTTAGCCTTGACAAGCAAGACTGTACAACATCATCACTTTGACATACAAAGAACTTACCTCAACACATGAGGCTTAAACTTTACACACAAGGCGAAGTCATTCTTGAGTCCAACTCAAGAATCTACTACAAATTTCCTGAGTCCAACTCAGGCTCCCTAAGGCACTACCTCAACACACGAGGCTCAATCCTGGCACTCAAAACTAACTTGGAGAATGACTTGTGATGCTGTAACTTTAACATAAAGAACAGCGGAATGACTCCCGGTTGATGCACAAAAAATTGATGTCATTTTTTTTTAACCATGGGAACAACAACCTCCCAAGGGTATATCCAACAGCCCGCAAGCCATATATACCAGAAACTTGTGACTCAGCAAGGGCCGAGGCGTCCCAAGACCCTTTATCCCAGGGGAGAGCCTCTATCCCTGGGGTCGCCTACCCTTCGAGCCTTGTCACAACGGGCCAATGAGCAACCCTAACCCCCGTCGGTTTTGAACCTGTGACCTCCTCGGAGATAACACATGTTCTTAACCATTAGGCCCACTCAGGTGCTCACGACAGGAGAAAAAGATGGGGGTTCATATCCCGGAAAAGTGCTCCTACAATGCAATGCAACCTAACATGCCCAATCACCGAATCAACACTCCCATTCAAGTGAGAAATGCCTTTGAGAGACTCGAACATGGGTCAAACCGTCATTACAAGAGAGACTTACCAATTCGGCTACTCACCCCACCTTCACAAAGAATTGATGTCATTGCCCATCACTTGGGCATTCAATTATGGCCACATCCTGTTCTGGGGAGGGCGGTTAAGGTGGACCATCTACACACTGGAAATTCGAACGCGATGCGGGGAACACAAGCAAAGGTGGGATGGCTGGGCGCTGGAGCTGTTGGAGCGGTTTGAGGGACTGGAACCCAAGCTAATGCAGAGTGGCCTCAGGACAATATCATGGGCTCACCTAGCGGGCATCAGGGATTTTACTCTCCCGATTGGTTCTTTGAATTGAAGCTTTTTGTGTTCGCTGGATGTTCTGCTACTTGTGTCTGAAGGTTGCTAGTAGGCAATATAGTTTGTTTTTTGGGAAGATGAATAGAAGCTTGTTATGTAAATTATGGCTTTACTGTATAACTCTGGGTAGAGTCTGGCTGGGTAGAAGGCATTATGTAAAAGGGTTAAATCATGATGATCTTGAAAATGTTGTGAAGGTGGAAAACCTGCAACTTGTGGTTCTTGTTTTGCAAGGGCAGCTGGTCGAGATGTTTGCTTATCAGATTGATAATGCTGTCTTAAAGCTCTGTTCTACAGAGCTTCTATGTAATCTTTTTTTGGTTATCTAATACAAGGTTTGACTTACTTACAAAAAAAAAATCTAAATTTAAAATGTAACAAATATTGTCTAAATATAATAAGACAAACAAATATTAAGTATTCAAAAAATATAATGTATTTTTAGCATTATATATAAGCACATGTAAAGGTTTCCCACCCAGGCTGTAGAAAACCTCACTTTTCTCTAGGTACAACAACACAAATAATAAAAGCATGCAAAGGTTTCCCACTCAGACTGTACAACACCTCGCTTTTCTCTAGGTGTACAACAACACAAATATTAAAAACATGATATGTAAATTACTAAATTGCCAAATATAAATGTATCATAACTAGCAAAGGTGTTACCCAATCAATGCCAAGGTGTTACACAATCAATGCCAATCAGGGAAAATCCAGCCATAAAACAATGCCTATTCCTATGCTAAAAGGTACAAGCCAAGGCCATGTAGAAAATTTAGACATGATAAAATATTAAAAGCAACGCAGCAGAGGAATTCCTGGCAAAGAAACGTCATAGAGTTTTCTTTCAAGCATGTGGAAGTGTTGGAATCTCAAAGGCAGGAACCACTCTCAATTCCAAACAAGTGAGATAAACAGAGGAAAGGACTTTTTACATCAGATGAACCTTATTTACCATAGAAATTCTCAGATTGGAAGGGAAAAAAACACTATCAGAGCATTTTAAGAGCACTTCAACAAGGGCACATGTGGCTGGAAATGAGAGATACTTGGAAGATTAGGATTAAAAAAAAACAATTGGGAAATTTATGGAAAAAATAGATTCATCAAGGACAGGTCCCTTGTAGAGCAAAAGTTTTAATCTTGAAAATTCATCTAGCCAGGGCCAGTGTAATGTAGAGAATTCAGGTGACTGAGTTTTAAACAGTCTAAGTCTTCTTGAATTGATTACCATAATATATCAAACAATTCCCTTTAGGTAATCATGGCATCCAAACACAGGATGTTCTTCGCAGATGTCTTAAATCTCTGTTTTATCTTCCGGGAAAAAGTTGGATTAAGTCGTCATAAATCATACAATTATAGATGTTAAATTTGCTTACCTGAAAATAAAAGATTCTTAGATTCTACTTGCACTCTTGGTGCAAGATACAGGAATTGCCTGCAACCTCTAATATTTTGAACAATATGTCCTGGAGTTACTTTCACAGAAAAGGAACCCAACTCTATAGATATCAACAGTTCTTATCTCATAATATAAATAACACTAAGTTAAACATTGATATAAATAGTTCTTATCTCATAATATATATAACACTCCTTAAACATAAAAACAAGGCAATTCTACAAAGATGAAAATCTAGTAATTGCTACTGTACATGCCCTTACCAGCATAATCATGACTATATTTTGACGACAGTTTGATTGCTTGCAGAAAAGCACGATCAGCGCCTTGGAAAGAGAAAACAAAATAAGATTACCATCTCATAATAGTTTTCATACTAAGCAACTAGAAATTAGGGGAAGGAAACCACCAAGATACATACCCAAATTAAAGTCTTCCGGTAATTTTTGTTCTCCCAGTTATGATCCATCTCAAGCTCAATCAATGCCTTCCTTCCTGTCAGCATTTCTCAAAGAAAACATTTGGTATAAGCAGTGTCTAATTTATTTGCACAAGCATTTATAAATATCCATTATAAAGCTACCACATGACATTTACAAATATCCATTATAAAGCTACCACATGACATTTACAAATATCCATTATAAAGTTACCACATGACATTTTTGAATTTTCTAACAAGAAGTAGCAGAAGTAGGTTTCTTGCATACCATCTGCAAGTTCGGATATCCTTTGCAACAGTAAAATGGTTGCAGACACTGGTTCAGTGTTGTGCTGAAGGCGAGAATCCAAAAGATCTGTTGCTGCCTCAACAATGATTCCTTCACATACACAGAGAAAATCTACAACAGAAAATAATTATATCACTAGACCCATAAAATGTTAAGATGGGTCAAGGATCTATTTGTTAATGCCTATTATCTTAACATGTAAAGATCACCTTTACTCTGTAACAGCACCATTAGCTCTGGTAAATCTCTCTCCTTCTGTAACAATGCTCTACAATGCCAAATGAAATATTGTTACATTAGATGTCATTTCATCACTGTACAACCTCAGTGACAAAAATAAAACAGACATCACCTCTCCGCATCATTAACAACAAATAAGAACTTCAGTGAAAGCCAAGATTTCACATATGATATATAGTCATCAGATTATTGAGAAACCACAAATTTTACCTATGGCAAGGTAACTGTGTGTCAACTTTTTTGTGGTATGTAGAAATGCGGTATAGCTTGAGTGGGCTTAATGGTAAAGAATATGTGTTTCCTTTTTGGTTCAAAACAATAAGAGATAGGTTACACAGCTCCTAAGTAGTCAAATCAATACTCTTGTTCCACAAACAAAAATGTATCATATATCAATTTGGTATTTAGCTAATACCTTACATTAAATAATATCCTCATCATTATTATAAATACTAAATTTAAAAAAATAGTCTTTTGGCTTTTCATAAATGTTTCTTATAGCTCAACATAGCAATATACATAAATGCAACAATGAGAATACAAACAACAACATACTTCCATCGTTAACAGTATCTGCAAGCATATTTTTAGTCATAATTTGAACCACAATGTGGCAAACAGATGACCCCAGTTAAACGCAAACTATTCAAAGCGTAAAATTAATTTCAGTCAAAACAGAATTTCCATGCATTTTGTAAGGAAATTTAAATTCTGTGCATCTTGTATGGAAATTTGACTTCTGGGATAGTGACTCAATACCTAACAATTACAAGTTTCTTTGAAACCTAGAACGATGAAATTATTGAAAAATGCAAAGCAGGTCCTTACCTCACACACCCTAGCATGGACGAACAACTATATATAAGCTTATGGATCCTATATTTCAGACTTCCAAGATCAAGTTTTTGCTTCTCATACTCAAATTCCAACCCTGCGTACATATCTGCCGATTCCTGAAAAGAAAATTTTCGCAGGTATAAATGTAGAGATTATTTATGAGTATTTAAGAACTGCCGAATTGTATCTTGTAAGTTTATTTGGTGTTTACGTAATGTTATATTTTCAACCAATGCCAAAAAAACTACACTTTTCCAACTATCTTTTCTCATTAAAGGTTTTCCTGTATGTGTCCGAAAAGTTGTATCAGCAATTTGTCCAATCCCAACGATGGTCAAAATCCAACGTGTTAGGCAACCAGTTTCATGCAAATTAACTCTACATTAAAAAAAAGTTAGATTAGACGATCAGTTTTATGCAAATTAGCTCTATCACATTTGTGGGGGAATTATTTTTACTATTTTTAGATCAAATTAAAAAAAGTTAATAAACTTGAACACACTTTCTACACCATCCAGAACTTTTCGAAAAATAATATCTCTGATTTAAGTGTCTGAATAGAAATTACATTGAATGAGGGCTACTATATGGATTAATTAAAAGATAAAACACCTAATCATGCGATGCTCAAATAACTCAATAGCAATATATAGAACAGTTGACAGGATCTGACTCAGGTCTTTACCAAAATGGATCAATAGAAAAAAAAGTACTCTGCGGAGCCCAGTTCTTTAAAAATCCCACTAAAATTGTAAATCCTAAAAATCCCACTAAAATTGTAAATCCTAATTCAAGGTGGCCTTGCATAATATTACACAATATTACACACCTCTAGCATCAGTTGAAAGTCTGCTTGTGCCTTGGTCTGCTTGTAGATGTAAAGCCGATGCTCTTCAATTATTCTTTTGTGTTTTAGTGCCTGTAAAATTAAAGAAAGGTCAATATAATTATTTATTTGAATAAGTCGTACAGTAAACTTCATTATGCTATAACTTCATTCAAAGCATTTTTGGAAAATGTACATGCAGACAAATTAAGAATAAGACAGAATCGGCACTTGGGAATCCTCGCTTGTCTGACTTCTTGGGAAATATGGAAAATTGGAAATCCAGAAATCGTCTAATCTTCGAGAATTTCCGGGCAGATCCGAGCTGCGTGGCGGCCAAAGTGCTGGCCCTGTCGGCGGAGTATTCAGTGTGTGGGCAGAGTATTCAGTGCCTCAGCTGAAGCAGCCATCTCTGGAGGATCGTATCATTAGGTCATCGTCTTTTATTTATAATGGAAATCGTGCTAGATTTGATGGAGCTGCTTGTTCATTGATTTCAAAGCATTTTTGGAAAATGTACATGCAGACAAATTAAGAATAAGACAGAATCGGCACTTGGGAATCCTCGCTTGTCTGACTTCTTGGGAAATATGGAAAATTGGAAATCCAGAAATCGTCTAATCTTCGAGAATTTCCGGGCAGATCCGAGCTGGGTGGCGGCCAAAGTGCTGGCCCTGTCGGCGGAGTATTCAGTGTGTGGGCGGAGTATTCAGCGCCTCAGCTGAAGCAGCCATCTCTGGAGGATCGTATCATTAGGCCATCGTCTTTTATTTATAATGGAAATCGTGCTAGATTTGATGGAGCTGCTTGTTCATTGATTGGACTATGTGGCGCTGGGGTTTATATTGAATATGCTAATGATGATCTTATCAGCCTCTGGTGCTGGGGAGGTCGGGGAACTAATACTAGGGTGAGTTATTGGGGCTTTGGCTCATTCTCTTTTTTGCTTTTCAGGTTGGCATTTCTCTGGCTCAGGTTGCTGGAGATTCAATGATAGTGGTTCAATAGGCAAATGGTCAATCAAACATTACAGGTCTTGCACTTGACACTTGGCTGCTGCATACTCGGCGACTTCTTGATCATTGTGTCCATACATCATTTGTACACATTTTTTGCAAGCACAATGAAGCCGCTGATGAACTCTCTTGCTGGGGTCTCCCTGCTGTAAAAGGGAATTATTTTATGAGATTGACCAGGGATCTTCCCCTCCATCATCGGGTCATTGGAATTTATTTTCCCCTACATCATCCGGCCATTGGAATTTATTTTCCCTTTAGTTTTAGACGTGCTATTTTTCTGGTGCCCTTCCATTTTTTGGTCCTGCGGCTTTTATTAGCATCTGTATTTTTTTTCCGGCTGTAGTTATCCACAGCTCTTTTCTGTACCTAAAATTTTGGTTAAACGATTGTTAGGCTCTCGTTTCACTGGCTATAAGGGTTATTACTGGTTCTTTTTTGGCATCGATGTTTTCGGTGTTCTTCTCTGTTTCTGGGCATGGGTGCCGATGACTTTTTCTGTTTCTGGGCATGGATGCCAGTGGTCCCTTTCTCGGTTGTTTTCTTCTAGTTCTTTTCAGGATTTGTGCACGGTGACAGGTTTTTCACTCTTATGGCTGTATACTTTGATACTTTTTAATATAAAGTATGATCTTTTTTATGTGAAAAAAAAAGAATAAGTTTGGTGAGTTAATGTGATTGATATTTGTGCACGGTGACAGGTTTTTCACTCTTATGGCTGTATACTTTGATACTTTTTAATATAAAGTATGATCTTTTTTATGTGAAAAAAAAAGAATAAGTTTGGTGAGTTAATGTGATTGATTTGAATGTTGGAGCAGGTTACCAGATCAGATCCTACAAATTTTCATTTATTATACATTAATTACCGAATTTTCAAAAAATTAAAAAAATTGCTACCGCCCAAAAAGGAAAAGACATGATAATAAAGTTAAAGGAAGACAGAATAACGCTACTTATTACAGACATTTTGGAAGGAAAGTATCTAATACTATAACATCCACAGCTCTTCATAGAGATATAAATACTGCAAGATCTTCTTAATACTAGTTGAATTTAATTTAAAAACCTATAAACTAACACAATAACAGTAATTTACCCGGCAGTACAACTTTAAACACTGACATAGCCTGAGCCATAATTTGATAAACTTATTTGCACACTTTTTGCACAGAAACTATTTTACTTTAGTTTGTTCATATTCCGCCAGCCCTAAACGAAGGGAAAATTAAAATAAGAACTAAAAGATTAAAATAAAAGGCAAGGTTATGTGTATGGATGGCACCGCCATAAATATTCACTCAAGACTATTAATGTTCAGTGACTTAGGACTCTGTTTTATTTAAGTAAAAGCACCGAACACACTAATTCTGGAATCGTTTACCTGGAAAAACAATTAGCACCTTATGACCTTCAACGTCTTAAATGTCCATTCAGACGTCTTAAAGATCTGAAATGATAACGCTAAGCTAAGATTTAAAGAAAATCCGTTAAACATAAATAAAACGGGTCAAGAAGCATACTGCTCTAAGCAAATTCGGGATGACAGCCATCCCAAGCTGCATCCTCCCTATAAAGGAGAGCTGGAACGGCAAATTTAGCGGCTGAATGACCTAAAACCAAAGACAATTAAGCAGAATTTAGCATAACTTCACCACAAACTGACTAATTTAAAGATTAACAGAAAAGGCTAAGGCAATGAGAAGAATTTAGCATCAGTTCAAACGAATTGCTCGATAAATTGAAGATTAACATCATAAGGCCAAAATATTTAAGCAGTACCAACTCTGGAGGATTCGAGGAACGCTGCATACGTTTTTGAAAATCTTTGAGTAAACAAGTCTGCCATTCATACAGGTTGAAGGCTCTAGATTAATGAAATTTGTCCATTGTTTGACAGAATTAATAGTAACGAAGGCATTTTTATACTTACAAGATGCTGCACTTTCGCACTGGGATAGCTGTTTGGACGAATATCCATTTGACAGGATGACCAAATGAGGCAAGCAATAATAATATGTTCAGCTCAACTTACTATTAATGCCGCCGACGGAGATATTCTTCGGAAGCAGTTGAGGCGAAATTGCTATTACTGTACAGTGTACACTTCATATATATGTTGTCATTTGCGCGGAAACCTATGCGCGGTCGAATATCAAAAGAAAACTCATTGAGCAATTAAAAGAATCATTGATGAAGAAAATTCAGTAATGACTGATTAAAAAGTTTTTAAGACATTCTCGGTCTAAGTTTTGGAGATGCACTACGGTTGGTTTTAAGGTAAAATTGAAATCGTAAGAACAAAATTTTAAGTTTACAATTTCGAATAATTCCTAAGTTTTATGTAATAATATGGTAAATTATAAGGTGGTAATGTTTTGGAGTAAGGCTACATTTTTCATTTGCATTCCTGAAGGATATTTCATGTGCATTTTCAGTTTGAGTATAAACTCATTTTTTTAAAACAAAAAGTAAATTTTGTTGTAGTATCACATATCTGATCAGATATTACAAAAATTGCATTCATAGATGAAAGCTACCAAAATTATATAGATCTATATCTTCTCAGAAACCGCAACAAAAAGAGCTCTTGCTCAGATTGTTATAAAAAACACTTTATAAAAAAGAAGCATGCTGATAGCCTCTTATGATTGAATTTTGATTTTCAGCAATGTACCATTTACCTTCCTGCATCAAATATCCATTCTTTGCGTGCTCATCTGCCAAATAGTTTCTTTCTCGATATATATGCTTGATGCTTACCTTATCTATCAAGACTGAGAGTCTTTTTGTTTCTTCCAACAAAGGTTCCAAACAAACATTATGAATCCTGTTTTTCCCAATTAACCATGTTATCATGATCAAAGAATCCCCAAAGATCTAGATAGATGTTATATTTTTCTCCACTGCCAACCAAAGCAAAAGTCTAAGAGCATACAATTTTGCATAATTGTTTGACCCACTTCCAAGTCCAACTTTAAAGCTCAAAGAGCACTGATCATTGAAAAAAATAACACCCCCCGCACCACAAACCTTTGGATTCCCCTAGGCTACTCCATCAAAATATGCCCATGGATACTTCCTGTCAATTTCTTCCTTGACCACCTGTTTGATCTGAATCTGCACCTTATCCTATGGAAAGTAGTTGAGGATGCTTATACTCTGGCTAGCACACTGAAAAGGAAAAATGACCTTGTCTTCAAAAAAATTGCGTTGCGTGCAAACCAAATCCCCCAAGCTATTATAAGAGGAAGAGATCTAAAGTCCTCTAAAGATTCATTTAAATTCCAAAATTTTAAACAATCTTCCACAGTATCCCCTTTCCAAAGATTTGAAAGTTTTAATTTTGTTTCAATTTCCTTCCGGATTGTTTTTGTAAAATCACATTCACATACCAAATGAAAATTTGATTCTTTTGCATTCTTGCAGAGATAGCATCTGCCCAGTCCCAATCTATTTTTCCTTTGTAAAAATCCCAGGTAAGCAACTTATTTAACAGTAGGAACCACATAAAAATATTTGTTTCATAGGACAATGATATTTCCAAACAGTCTTTGACCACCAAGAAGTATATATATTCACCTTTTCCTTAATTAGATGACTGTACCCACTTTTCGGAGTATAGTACCCCATAGAAGAGATATTCCAGACTAAAACATCATTGTTTGCTTGAATCCTGACATTCATAGCTTTGCGATTTGAGATAAGTTGATTCCAAAGTTCCCTGTCTGCTCCTTGAAAACCCACAACTTCAACATTTATCCAACCTTGCCCTCTGAAGGAAGAAATTCCATGATCTACAATATTATTTAAAGAGACAAAACGAGCTTCTCTGAGAACAACTAACATGTGATTTGGAAGTTTAAAGGAAAGATTACACCCAACCCAAGGGTTTGCACCTAACCTGACAAAGCGGCCATTTCCCACTTTCCAAGTTAAACCAGCTTCCATCAAGTCAAAAGATTATGATAATTGTTTTCCAGCAAATAGAAATTTTAATTGAGTTTTTGTTCGAGCTTCTAATCCATTCCACAATTGAGAGAGGTTTACATATTTTTCCATAAATACTGAGACCCAAAGACCTGAACTTGTAATCAACCTCCAACCATTTTTTGCTGCCAAAGCTTTTGCAAAGAGGGTAGGAATCTTGAAACCCCATCCTCCAAATTTTTTTGGTAAAGCTAAAGCATGCCAATTGATCCAGGCCATACCTTGTTTGTCCACTGAAGAAGACCAAAAGAATATGTAACACAATTTCCTTATTTTTTCAAGAACACCTACTGGGATCCAGAAACACATCCAGTAAACAGGAATTGCTTCTAAAACTGCTTTAACCAAAGTCAAACACCCACTTTTTGAAAGCCATCTGCAGCTCCAATTTGATATTCAAGCTTCACATTTTGAAACAAGCCAATCCCAGTCCTTGTTTGAGTAAGAAAGAGGCTTTAGTCTGAAGCCAAGATACTTTGATCCTTCCTCCATTTGGGATGTATTATAAGGAAAAAGATCTTTTATAAAATTCATCTCCCATAATTCCATTTATGTCCCCATGATTAAATATTTTTCATGATTTATCTTCATTCCAGATGCCTGACAGAACTCATCGAGAATGGCATAAAGTTTCTCCATGTCTCGGATCGATCCCTCAAAGAAGATAAGCACATTGTCAACAAATAGGATATGGGTAAGACTCATGACTCCACTGAAGGAAGTGCCTTTAAAAGAACCAGAAAGTTTGGCTTCAAGAATAGATCTTCCCAAGCCTTCAACAATTATGAGAAAAATAAGTGGGGCTAAAGGGCATCCTTGTTTGATGTCTCTAATGGGTTTAAAATACTTTGAGGCAAAACCATTTATAAAAATGGAAAAGACACATAAATAAGGCATCCCATTATCCCACTCTTCTTGCTTAGGTGTTTTTATACATATTTTTTAAAACTCGCCCCATAATGAGCTAAAGCAAAATGGCATTTCTACAAATCTTTCTTCATAAACAATTTAATTTCTATGTTTTGAATATGCATAGGTGTTTTTATACATATTTTCTTGAAACTTGTAATATAATGAGCTGAAGCAAAATAATTAACAACAATAGTAATATGGCATTTTTACAACTATTTCTTCATAAACAATTTAATTTTTATGTTTTGAATATTTTGATTCATCATTCTATTTAATATATCGTGAGAGTTCATGCCATCATAAGAGTTCATGCCATTAGATTGTGGGTAGAAATAATATTGGAGGATAGGCAATGTTGTATGTGATCTATCATCATGAATTAAGGTATAACTATGTATCATTCTTAAAGTATATTAATGGTGAAAGTGTAACAATGAAAAGAAATTAAATACCTAAAACGATAAACAATTTAATTCCTAAGATTTGAATATTTTTGCTGATTTTGAATATCTTGTAATACTTCATGCGAAGTGGTTGTGGTTGGGAGTAATAGTGGAGGACAAGTAATCTCTATTATGTATGCTATTGCTTTGCCTTGGTGTATTAAGGTATATCCATTTATGATTCTCACTACTAGTTTTTATAAAGCAACCCAATTATTGTAAAAACATCTCATTCTATGATGCATATTTTCTTCCTCCATTCTTTCATGAAAGACTCATATGAAAAGAAGCAATTGTCTCGACATAGAGTGCACCAAGGTAGACCCTGCACCTTGTATTAAGTGATAATAGTCTATATTCATGGCCCTTAATAGCAACATCTCCCTCAATGTCTTTTAAGCATAAAGATCATTGGGTCCTCACATAGGGCTGGATCTCAAGTAATAACTTACACATTTACATGTTAATAAGCTTCTTTGGGTATATCATAGCTATCTACCTTAAGTGTGTTGTTTTATGTGGAAGTATCATAGGAGCGGGGAAAATTTTAAGGATGAAATTTAGGCTATGGACTAATTTTTTTATGTTTTTTTTTTTTTTTTTTTGACAATTTCCATTTTTTTTCTAAAATGATTTGCCCAAATTTTAAAGGATAAATTTTTTTTACTATAAGCATCACCAAAATTGTCCAAAATAATTTAGTAGTTACACCTAGAATCAACCTTTTTTTGCCATTTGATTCAGTTTGAGCATATCATTATAAGAATGGAAATGTAGTGGCTAGCTTAATACTCTACTGTCCTCATCCACAAACCAAAGCCTCATTGGTAGGGTGATGTGTTTAGCATTGAATGCTCTGTAGAATGCTTCTTCAACTCCATGGTTTTCTTCGTAGATATGGAAAAATATTATTGTCAAATTCCATATTACATTAAGATTCCTCCACTATGCTTTTAATACGAATTTAGATTGGAATGTTTCCTTATTCTTTTGTCTGAGTGTAATTATTTTCTAATATTTTACTTTGGATATTTTGCCTTATTTCTTTTTTTTTCTTTTTAGTTTTGTTGGTTAATATTAGCACTTACAAGTTTTTGTAGGAACCTTAACCACTATATTCATCTTTGCACATGGGCACATTCAACATATTTGATTTTATTTATGGCATAGATCACAATTATTATGAGGAATAATTGCTAGGTTGTATGTTTCAAACAGAGTTATTATGAAGCAAGGAAAATTTTAAGGATCCATAATTTTTTTAAAGTGTAGAAACCTTGACGAATCTTACTAATTATCAAATTTCCAACCATAAAATGTTTGGTGATATGTTTTTAAACCTATTCAAATTTATAAGGGTTTTGTATAGTTTTTGGACAATTTTGGTGTTTTTTAAAGTAAAAATTTTAATCCTATGGAAATTGGGCAAATCATATTAAAAAAAAATGGAAAATGACAAATATTTTTTTGGAAAAAAACCCTCGAAAATTATCCCATGGGCTAAATTTTGCCCCTAAATTTTTCTCTAATCTAAAGTCTCTATCCACCAACATGTTGGTTGCTTGCCTTCAACTAGCTCTTCGATTTTGCAACATGAGAGAGCATCTAAGAGAACCTTTGAATGCCTTTTCTCCTCTAGGTAATATAGTGTTAGGAAAATTCATAGTTCTAGTAGATAGAAACATTGTTAATCATCAAGTGGCTACTACTGCATTAAAGAAGTATGGTGTCAATGTTAGTTGCACATACAATAGGATATATGTAAATTTCATTCTTCAACATCCACACAATTGTTCAAATGCTAGAATTGGATGGGTAACCCCTTTTTTCTAATTAACCTACGAACAATTGTATGCAATAAATTGTTTTGCTAAATTAATTTATAGAGAAATGGATGGGTAACCCCTTTTTTCTAATTAACCTATGGACAATTGTATGCAATACATTGTTTTGCTAAATTAATTTATGGCTATATTGATTCATATTAATTTGACTTTTAGCCATTGTTATAATTTGGTTTGCAATATATGAAAATTCTAGTGTTTGGCATTTAATCTCCTCCATGTTCAAGAAAGTTTGATGAACATGCATGTTAGTGAAAAATTTGTGTAGTTTCTTCTTTTAATAGATAATATATTGGAAATAAAGTTTGATGAACATGCATCTTAGTGAAAAATTTGTGTAGTTTCTTCTTTAAATAGATAATATATTGGAAATAGATAATATATTGGAAACATAGTATTTTCTAAAGTTCATAAATCATTTTTTGCACTACATATTTTAAAGATCATGAGATTGTTGATGCCTCTTGTAAAATTGAGATTTTGATAAGTTAATTTGTACATATTTACTATATGATATCAAATTGCTAATATCTTTCCATATTTTTCCTTTATTCTTTGAATTTAAGGCTGACCACATAGCACTATAACTTTCCAACGAGGACTGAAAAATGGTGGTGAAATGATGGTTACCAAAAATAGATGGCATATGCCAATCTTGGAATTGATAACAAATGTAACATAGGCAACCAATGAGGAATTCTTTTAATATGGCATGGATCGACATACCCAAAAACCTTCTCAAGGGGAACACCTATACAAGGATTTAACTCCATTTTCTTTTTTTTTACAAAATGTCATTAGTTAGATAGTGTTTAGAAATTAGATTTCAATATTCAATCTATATTTCAAAGTCTTCATGTATTATATATCCAATTGGAAGGTCCACTTTTTCAATGATATTGTTTTTTCTATGTTCTCACTTTCTTCTTCTTTGTAGTCCTTGTTATGGTATACATACTTATTGCAATCATGAAGAGTATTTATTATATGTCGTGGGTGAAGATAATGTTCTCACTTTCTTCTTCTTTATAGTCCTTGTTATGGTATACAGATTTATTGCAATCATGTAGAGTATTTATTATATGTTGTGGGTGAAGATAAGATAATATCATATTTGTAACTTTGAAGTTAGGTTGATAGGAACCCTAAAGGCATATGCTGCCAAAGACTAGGGCATTTGCATGCTTTTTTTTAGGTCATGGTTTGGTATTAACTTTATTATCATCCCTATCCATACTATATTACATAGGAAGGTGCAACGGCTACAGTCTTCTCCTTATACTTTTGTTTGATATGGTCTTTTAAGCAGTAAGAACTACTTTTTGTTTACAAGACATGGCAATGACCTTACTCATGCTTACTCACACGTATAATATTAGTGCGAATTTATATCAATAAGGTAGAGCATTGGCTAGAAGAAGAAGGTTTAATAGAACAACACTTCTAGGATTAATCATTCTCCTCCTATACATAGATTCTATTGTATTTTTGGCAATGTGCCCTTATTTGACTTTAATAAATGGCTTAAATGTCTTAAATATTTATGTACTAACTTTGATATCTATATAAATATAAATAAATAAAACAAAGTTAATGATCATTAAAACAAAACAAATCACATACCCTAATTTGTTTAGGAAAATAGAAATTTGAAACAAAATCATATTTTTTAAATATTTCAAAATAGATTTTCATTACAAGCTAAATTGGAATTGTAGTGTTGGGAAACTAATCAATGGAGGTTGGAAACATATTTAGGTATTGAGAACAATTATAAATATTTGAAATTTTAATTTTGGGAAAAAGGAAGGTCCTCTTCAATATCTCGATTACCTCATTGATTTTATATTGCTTTGAGGTTTAGGGATGTGGTATCTGCAGGGAAACTTGGAGGAAACATATCCATAAGATATTCATAATAAATATCCTTAAATTATGTACAACACACTTTATATTCTTATCCTCCTTTCAGAAATTGGACTTCCTCCCATCGAGACTAAGGTTGTGATCAAGAACTTAATGTAATGTACAAGAAGATAATTAACATGAAGAATGAGACTTTTACTTCAAATATTAGTAAAGATCATTGAAGACTCTAAAGAAGCTGAAATAAAGATGTAGTGTCTTAGTTAAACCATTGAAGAATAGTGGAGGAAGAAACCCCACAAAATATCAACATTGTTAAAAACACTATCATCACTAAGCTATACAATAAAATGTAGAGAAATAATCACATTTAGAATAAAAAAAAATTGAAATATTACAAAGAAATAATTAACTCCATATTAAAACATTCATGTGTTTTTAGCATAATAAAAAAACCAATATTGCAAAGATAAAAACATATCCATATAAACTTTATTGCAAAATACGGAGTTTTGACAAGACTTAAAACAAATTCATTTACAAAGACATCATATTAACTTTGAAAACGTGACTTGTAAATGAAAACAAACACAATAAATATAAACCCATAAAAATCGAAGGGAATTCAAGAATTTCATCCTTAAATTAAAAGATTATCATAGAAATAATATGATAAATTAAAATCATTAATTTGAATTTTTAAATTTCCCCACGTCAGGTGTTGTCCCAATCCATGCCTCGTGGCATGATTATTGTCAGGACTCGAAGCATTTCAATCGGACAACCACCTACTGGGTGGTTTGTCTGCATGCACAAAACAGAAGCCAGCTCAATCACTGCAACAATCATGGAATGGTTTGGAAAGTATGCGCCACCCGCGTCAACAATCTTCTCTCTGTCTGGATATCCTTCGTATCTAACTGCCATCATCCCTGAATTCATGGCACATGGAACCATCTTTCGTGGCTATACTATTCTTGATTTGTAAATGATTTGGATTATGCTCGTGCCTAGCAAAATAAACGACTATTCTATACTTCATCTTTGTCACTTCTTACACTGTCTCTCTCCTCGGCTCACTATCCATTCTCCGCAGAGCCCTTGTTGTCTCTAGCATCGCCTCCACTACTTTCTCTCCATTTGGTTTGGCTCTAGCCATGGATCAATCTAAGTGCACTGACCGTAAAACCACTAATGGCCCTTGTCACTCCCACATGCCTCGAGTCATTCACAATCAAGAGAAGGATCGAGCCTTCTTTTTCGGAATGGTTCATCCCTTTGATCATAGCCATATTCTAGGCACGGAAACTCTAATCTAGGAATGTGTCCAAAATCCTATCGAGGTGTTTTCATGAATATGCGTAACACTTTTTGGCAAGTGAAGGGTGCGGGAATGTTGAAAAATGGTTAGACTTGACTGAGTTATTGTTAAGTTCTCGTTTGAGCTTTTTTAATAAGCTTGATCGAGGGTTTATTAAATCCTCAATTAAGAACATGAGGTCACGTGCTCAATCGAGCTTAGAATCTCGATCGAGAGATTGTCAGAATGAAATACCCAAAACAAAAGGTCGTGGCTCAACAAGCACCCATGGAATTTGAAAGCTCGATTGAGTTATGACGCTTGATTGAGCTTTTATAAATCTTGGGCGAGATCTTGACCTGTAACAGGTTTTAAAATGAAAACACCCTAGACCTCATCTTATTTCAACGCGTATGTTGCATAGGAGCTCAACCGAGGAGTATAGAGTAGTTGTGTTGATTTGATCAAGGACTGCAACTTGCCACCAGCCACCACTTCTTGCTACCATGGCATCCACACCTAGAGGTAGGCAACTCAAAACCCCCGAAAATCAGTTCTTCTATGCATTGATTGAAAGTGGTGTTGTTTTTTAGTAATTTTAATGAATATTTTGTGAAAATATGTGTTTAGAAAATTGTTCAAAACCCTCAAAAATCAATTCTCTTGAAAGTGTTGTTTTTTTAGGAATATTGTGAAATTTGTTCAAAACCCTGAAAAATCAATTATATGTATTGATTAAAATGGTTTTTATTTTTTAGTAATTTTAACCCAAAAATTGTAATATTAATTTTTTTGTACATATAATCCAAATTTTAGTTGAAAATAAACCAGCATAGATCCATCTTAAACCTGGATCTATCAAGCATTGAGAGAGATCCAATTTCTTAAGGAGTAATTTTTTTTAAACTCAAGGAATTTGATCCCTCTCATGTTTGATATATTTGAGTTTAAGTTTTATGGATTTTTTAAATTACTTTTCATAACTTTTTATTTTATGAGTGAACATGTTTTTTTTTATTTTTTATAATGAAATGTTAAACATTATGTTATTAAAAACATATATTGGTGGGGAAATCCATTTATAGGTAGAGTTTTCTTAGAGCCTTTATTGTATTCAAAGGACCACATATATTTGATTTATCTTCATTATTTCATGCAGATCATTCTCCATGGCGGGGTTCTTCCCTCCATAGATCGCGTTCATCAAGAGGATCTGGTGCTGTGGCACCCCCCCCCACATGCCGTGAGCATAGTCATATGTGAACTCTTTACATATAGTTTTGTTTTTATTGAATTACATAAAGAAGTGAATTATTGTATGCATGTAACTCAATTATTAATTGTTGTTTGTTTCTATTTTCATAGGCACCTCACTAGCTACGTCGTCTGGTGATCGTGCATCCAAGAGCATCATGGCCAGTGCCTCGCACGATGACCACAACACATTGAAATCCTCAAAGCACGATGAGGAGGTTCTTCATCACGCAGGTACATTAAATTCATATTTATATCTTTTTCAACTACAAGTATGTTTATTTTGTATATGTATTTTGTTTTTTGACTGATATATTTTTTTATATGTTTATTAGGTTCTGATCCTGCTTCTCGACCTCCTTGGGAGGATGACATAATGAGGATCACAATCGAGAATATCGCATCACAACGTGATTGGTTTTGCATCCAATTAGGGGTCATGCACCTTGATTTCCCATCTAGACAATCAATCGGCATGATGATCGATGCGGTTGATGGATTGTTGGAGGTCCACCAAAAGGCGGGGCCTCTTAGTGACATCTGGAAAATTGATTGCCAAAGGAGGAGGGACCAAGTTTTGGGTCCTAACAAATGGGAGGTTGTCAAAGCTACAATAAGAGGAAAGGATTTCAAGGGCACTTTGTTTGACATCCCTCTTGTTCATGCTCCTGGACAACCGCTCTGCTTGTGATAGTTTAGGCTTGAGGCCATTGCGCCTCATGTTTATGACACGTTTACAAGAGCATGGGGAATATTCCCCTACCATGATAAGGTCTCATTGTACTGTTCCAAACAAGTTTATGCATATTTTGTGCTACACATGCATCCTGTTTACACTAGTACGCCATTGTATTTTTATGGCGTTGGTCAGGAACGTAGTTATGAGCATCCTGGAGCTTGCAAAGACCCTATTGTTGCACCATAGCCTCCTTGACTAGTTTTCATTCCTAAACAGAGTGTTATTTGGTCAAATGAGGTTGTTGAGTGATCATAACTTGAAGTTGAGACACAGGATTTGATGGCAGGTGCCATGCGCATTGCATTAAGCAGTGTTACAATGGACATGCAAGAGGATAGGTCTAGACCATGCCCTGGAAATGCAAAGCTTGAGTTACCGTGGGTGGACAAGTCGATTATTTGAGTGCTTGACCATGAGACTCTACTTATGTATGCTATGAGTGCCCGAGATGCATACTATCGTTTGTATAAGGGATGTAGGCCATCGTCAATAGAGCAGGTATATTTATGTATCTAAGTTTTTTTCATTATACGTTGTTAAATAATCATCTTTAATACATGTAATAAAAAATAGTCAATTGAATAATACTGATTTTATTTTGTTGCTCCATGCAGAGGACCCCCTTTATGGATTCGTTCAATGCCACTTCCCCATCAGTTGAGTGCCAACCTTTTTCCCTGGCGATGTATCCATGGTACTCATGCTAGTTTTCTCATTTTAACTTTGTCAGCTACATACATGTGTATAATTGCAATTATTTTATCATAACTTTCTTGTTGCCACTTGCTCAAATTGTACAGGGTAGAGGCAATGAGATTGTGCACGAGCAGGAGATGCATTCTACCTCAATTTCCAACAATCAGCCTCTAATCGATGTACTATTGTAACTTATGTTACAATGCAATAATGAATTCAATTTGATGTTTAATCTATAATGTTCATTTATTATTCTTTTATTGATTACATGCATGATGCCACCATATACAGTCTCAAGTATAGCTAGGATTTGATACTGCATTAATGCTTATAGAGGAGTGGGAAAGGTTGACTCTGCATCATCCTAGTGAGTACCCATCGACTCAGCATCATCCTGTAGCTACCACACAATAGGATTTGGATAATCTCGGCATGGACTCAAGTCAAGTAAGTTGATCCATCCCCTTAAAATTTTAAAAATCTGTCATCTACCTAATTTCAAGCACTAAAATCTAACTAACTTACAGAGTACACAATTTTAATTTTTGCAGTCCCCATCTTTAGACACCGGTTCCAATCATGCGTTGCCCTGTCTCTAGGGGCATGGTGCAGGTGGTACTGGCTATCATTTGATTGACTTAGGTGGAGGTTTGTACAATTTGTTCCCTTTTATTCTAGATATGAACCATTCAGACTAGGGAACTTGATCTTTGTCCGCATCGATTGAGAAATCCTATAACAAAATTGGCAACCATATTGGGGCTAAACTTTGCTCCTCAGATCTATATTTTCTTTGCTCTAATTTCTTCAAGATCGTGTCACTTTTTTATTTGAATCTACCTCTATAGAGTCACTGGGTCATCCAGATTACTCTTGGTATCCTGGGTCCACTCATATCTTCTGAGTTTAGGAGTGATATAGATTTTATTTTTGAAAATTTTTCTCTTTGGGAGATCGACGCGCTTTACCTTTGTCCTATAGAGCGCCATCGACACACCTGGGCAGTGTATTAAACCGTGTCGATTCTGAAAGACGTAGGTTGTTGTACTAGCAGACCGCGTCGCACTACAAAATTTTGTAGTGAAGTCTTGATCCCTGCTTAGACATGGACCTAATCATATTTGTAGTTTATGTCAAAGTTTGTATCATACCTACATCTTTGTTTCTGCTTTCATTCTTGGCATTTGGAGTAGTGTGCTTTCTCGATGAGTCTTTCTAGTCAAGTAGTCATTTGCTTTGTGTTGAGTGAGTTCATTCTCTTGCAAGCATGACTAGTCTTGTAGACCTGTAGGAGCCTCTAATCTGCTCTGTTTGAGTCTTGAAACCTCCTAAAGTGTGTAGTCATACCAAATTTTACTAGTGCGGGTGTGGTTTGGAATGTTACATCGTTGGGATTGATTGATTGGGTGAATACTTTTCGTTTTCAAAAGTTGCAAGGCTCTCTTAAAGTGAGCACAGTCATATTTAGATCTGATTGAACATAGCGTTAAAAGGGATTGGGTTATCATTCTCTTCACCTTTGAAGTGTAATGCTTTGATTTGTTCAGAAAACACATTTTTTAGATTTTCGATAATTGTTTGAAAAAGCTTGAAAGAGTTAAGAATTCTACTTGTTTTCTTCCTTTTGACCTTTAGAGAATCTTTGGAAAAGAGAAGAATTCTTATAATAATCATGGAGATTGCATTTTCAAGTATTTTTGACAATTAGTTCATATTCAAAATATCTCTTCAACCATCCTTTTAACTCTTTGGTTCTTTGTTCAAAATTGAGTTGCTTTGCAAATTAAAATCCTTATTATTTTATTTTGATTTACATCGTTAAATCCTTTTTGAAAAAGAAAAACAAAAATAAAATCTTTTGCTTTGGTGTTATTTTCAGTGTCATTTTGTTTGATTGAAAGAGTGTCGCTTGCGTATGTACTTTGGGGTAGATTTTGGTTGTTTCAATAAAAGAAGAAAGATCTATCTCCTTTCCTTAGATAGTCTTCATCGAAAAACAAAAGGATTGCATCTCATTTATCTCATCCATGCATATTGATTCGAGTCTACACTTCATGCATCCACTTAATCGTACAAAATAAAATCAAGCGCTAGTCTAAGTTAAAATCTTTAGAAACTCGTGTGATAGGTTAGAGACGTGTTCCAGCATCTTTAAACATAGTAGTTGTTGTTCTTTGCCTGCACTACATCCTGGGGGCTTGAAGTTCTTCCACATACTAGTCAGTATATCGAATGTCTTTTCATGTACCTACGAGTATATAGAAAGGTACTTCACGTACTCAACGGTATATAGGAAGGATCATGTCGAATGGTTGTGCATTAGACAACACTACTACGGATCAGATCTCCCCCGTACCTTGCGTATATCGAGAGACCCTACTAGGATCCTAAAACCATATGAGTCAACCATTGGGCATATTATCATTGCAATACACCGAAAACAACACTCAAGGAGTTACTATGCACATACTTCCAGGTAGTCGGGTAATACGGTCAGGGGTACAATCCTATTCATCCCTGGTTAGTTCTATGAAGGATTGGACCGAGTATTACTATTGGACCCTGTAGTATATCGCGATTTGCGACGCCCTAACACTCCTGTGAGGATACGACTCTTTAACTCACCTATCATATAATTTTGCTTACAACTTTAGCTTGAGTAGGATTTGAAGTGTGTATTTCTTTAGAAGACTCTTAGGAGGAGACTTTCATCGGTCATCCTAGCTGAACAACCCCTAAGGAGATCCCATAGGATACAAAACTTGCCACTTGAATATCCCTCAATGAGGAAGGAAACACATGAGCAGATATGGACCAACCCACTACAACTAGTTCGCGTGAAGAAGGAATTCTGACCATTGAATCAAGAGGGGATTTTTATCCTCCTGTAAATCCTCCCATCACTAATCATATGGGACCATTGTTGGTGGAACACCCTCCTTTGCATGACACATATTCCCACCACTCACTTGAAGGTCACCTTGGTGTTGTCGATTGGATATTCACTCGACCTCCAGATGACCCGATAGCGACTTCTTTTGGGCCAACCGCTTCATTTTGGGGGACCTCCTTAGGACACGTGATTTCCAATTTTGGTTCACCATCGATTGTGGATACACCACCACCTCCACTCCCTACCAGACTCTTCTCGAACGAATATTTTTTCGGACCACTTCAAGATACCGTGGCTCACTTATGGATACTTAGAGAATGGGTAAGGCACCATAGTTTCCCTTTCCAATCCACTTCAGAAGTAGAAAATCCCAAACACCATTCTCCTATGCATTCTTTTACTCTTCCTTCACCAAGAATATATGTGCCTAACATGACCCTCTACGAACCAGGCCAACCATATTTCTCGCCTAGTGCACATCGAAATCAATTGGTCAGTTCTAGATCTCTTTTGAACCCAACAACTAGGGGGAAACCTTCAACCACTGTTAACTTCATGACTAGAACACAACCTCCAACACACAATCTGATCAGAGGCCACCCTCTAGTTAGTGGTTATAATATGGCCACAAGGAAACCTATGGTCAGTGGTCAAAGTATAATCACCGAGAAAACTTCGGTTGGTGGACAAAATTTAACTGGGGGGCAACCCCTAGTAAGTGGACAAAATCTAATTAGGGGGCAACCTTTAGTTAGTGGAAAAAATACAAGTGGAGGACAACCTTCGTTTCTGGCTTATAGTACGACTGGAGGTACACCTCCAGTCATGGGACAACCTTTGTGGGCACATCACACATGGGGACCATCAGTATGGGCTCAATAAACATGGGGTTTTACATACCCAGGTAATCAAAATACGACAATGAGTCAAATCTATCAAACTGCTCGAGGAAACCTTTACCCTGGAATACCTTATCCCGGAAACACAAACACTCCATGGGGTCAACAAACCTTTATGTTGGTTGGACCTCCAACCGGCAGCTCTCCTGCTTCCCCAGCACCACCCCCACCACTTGTCCCACCTCCAGCCCCACCATCCAGACAACCCCCTCATTTGAGAGGACCTCCATCCGGTCCACCTCCTAATGTGGGAGGACCTCCACCATATGGACAACCCTCTATGGGAGGACATTATAATCAATTGATCTATGGTCCTACTAGTACTCAACTGCCTAATGCACATCAAAATCAATTGGTCGTTTCTAGACCTCTTTTGACCCCAACAACTGGGGGGCAACCTTTAGCCATTGTTAACTTCATGACTGGAACACAACCTCCGACACAAAGTCTGGTCGGAGGCCACCCTCTAGTCAATGGTCAGGATATGGCCACAGGGAAACCTATGGTTAGTAATCAAAGTATAATCACTAGGAAATCTTCGATTGGTGGACAAAATTTAACTGGGGGGAAACCCCTAGTCAATGGACATAATATAATTGGGGGAAACCTCTATTCAGTGGACAAAATACAGTGGAGGACAACCTTCGTTTATGGATTATAGTACAACTGAGGTCCACCTCCGGTCATGGGACAACCTTCGTGGGAACATCATGCATGGGGATCATCAGTATGGGCTTAAACCACATGGGGTTATACATACCTGGGTAATCAAAATATGACAATGAGTCAAATCTATCAAATTGCTCCAGGAAACCTTTACCCTGGAATACCTTACCCCGAAAATACAAACACTCCATGGGGTCAACAAACCTTTCCGCTGGCTGGACCTCCAACCGGAGGCCCTCCCCCTCCCCCACCACCTGTCCCACCTCCAACCCCACCATCCAGACAACCCCCTCAATCGGGAAGACCCCATAATGGGGGAGGAGAACCTCCATCCGATCCACCTCCTAACGAAGGAGGACCTCCATTTGATCCACCTTCTAACGCAGGAGGACCTCCACCACATGGCCAACCCTCTATGGGAGGACCTTATGATCAATCGATCTACGGTTCTACTGGTACTCAATTTCCTTACCAATATTACCAGTACCCGTATCCAAACCGATAGTTACCATTTCTCGCTACTTTAGATCTGCCAGATCTGTCACGTTTGACCAATGATCCCATTCAACATGGCATGAATTGGCCGCCCATTCCTATGAAACTTCCATCGAATATACCCAAGTTTGACGGCAAACCCGACGAGGATCCCAAAAACCATGTAATCACATATCATTTGTGGTGTTCTTTGAACTCATTAATGGATGATTCTATCCGTTTGAGGCTATTTCAATGAACCTTCACTGGCACAGCCTCCAAATGGTACATCGAATTACCACCACTCTCTTTCGCCGACTTTTGATTCTTGGCTATGGATTTTCTTACACATTTCCAATTACCGATCCGTTATGAAACTTGCATGGATCTTTTAACTTCCCTCCGACAATCTACCTCCACTCATATTTTCGATCATATCCACGAATGGAGGAGAAGACATCGGCTCATTAAGGCTCCCATTCCAAATCGATTATGGGTCGATTGGTCTACCAATACATTGTTTCCTATCATAGCCAAATACGCTACTATGGGCAGGGTGGTTACAGAAGAACAAGCTATTGCACATGCCCAGTACTTGGACTTAGTCTATGCTCAATCTGGTACTTTATATGACATAATATCCAATGCCCCTAGTCCCACACATAACCCAACGAAGCCCTCCAAGGGATCACATGCCGATGGCATCATTGGTTCTGTTCATACCTAGCCTGCCACTCAATCGGTTAGATCACAAATCCATATGGTTTCAACCCCAACCCCGTCATAGGATGGTAATAACACCAACAATTCACCCAATCCTTCTTCCACTATAGAGGTGAATTCAGTCCAATCTGCTTCATCTCAGAAATTTGGTGGTAAGAAGGAAAACAAAGGTAAATCAAATAAATCTTCTAGCCAGTAGGAACACAAGAACAATCCAGACTCTCTTGACACCAAACTAAAATGGAAGGCTAAGTATCCATGCTTATTGTGCTGTGACGACCACTTCATGAAAGAATTCCCACATCGTGAAGAAGTCGAAAAGTTCCTCAAATGAAACCCTCAACCCGCAGTTTTAAAAGACCCCTTCCGCACACAACAACAATAGTTGGTCGCACAACGATCCACTCCTTCTCAAGGAGAATCATCCACGACCGCTCATGTTCTCATGATGCATAGTGAAAGTGTCAACTTATCCACCAGGGCACATACGTACAATTCTATTCCCGATAAGGAATCTAATGGAGGTAATACTGAAAAATCCTCCACATCCAGTTCCATTATCCCTCGATCACAATTTCCTTTGACCATAGACAAACCTATACCAGATGTAGTATTGCATCCACCCAAAAGCACAATTTGAAAAGCAATTTTCAACCCCAACACCCGGGCCACTAAAAATTACAACATTGTGGAAGATCTAGCCCAGGCACCATGTGCTATGTCGACCCTTGAAGTCTTACAAAATTCCCCTAATCAACGTAAGACTCTGCTATCTACTATTGGAGCAGTGGATCCAGAATCATCCAACACCATCATGTTTAGATTGGACTACTTCAAGCCGAGGCTTTCCCACGAATTGGCATTTCAAATCATTACCAATGTCGCTGGGAAAAACATCCATCGTACTATCTTAGACGAAGGATCCTCTACTTATGTGATGTCCTTGTCCTGCTGGAAATCCATTGGCTCTCCTAAATTAAACCATTCCCCTACCACTCTGAAAGCATTTGATATACATGGATTCCAACCACATAGGCTTTTACAATCCTTAGTCGTTGAGTTCGGAGGCAAGATTGTTTCCATTAACGTGTAAGTAGTCACAACACCATTCAACTACAACTTATTACTTGGTTGAAATTGGTTTTATGCTATGATTGCGGTTGCATCTTCCATCTTCCACATTGTGCAATTTCCCCATCAAGGGAAAATTGTCACTATCAACCAACTATATTTTTGTACACTGGACATCTCAACCCATCGTATGGATAATATCCCTATTTTAGGGCACTCTTTGCAAATATATGAGAGTGTGGGGGTAGGACTCCTTAAAGACTCATCTCTTATGGGATTCTTTCCAACACCTGATCCCCCATCACACGTTGCTATGGTGAACATGATCTCTTCCATGAACCCATCTTCTTTTGACTCAACAGATCCTTGGATTGTCCCCGATCCTATTTGCATCTCTTCATTTGGAGCTCAGATGCCTCTTAGCCCAGCTGAGAATACTTATGATTCCATCCAATCAACATCCGATTCACATGATGGCCATCAACTGGTAGCATCAGACCCACGCTCTCTACCATCTTGGTTGAACTCCTCCTCACTATCGCTGGATAATATTCTCTGTACATTTCCCTCCAATGAATCCATCATGGATATTATGAGCTTGGATGAGCTTCCATGGGAAGACCATCACCATCTATCATCCTTCATCACGCCTTTAGACATGGTAGTGAATGCAATTCAAACCATTTTTTCACCGAATGTCACTTCCAAACCTCAATCTCCTATTCTTACCCAGGATACAATAACCGAAGGGAATCTGGAGGACATTATGCCTACCACTACCATTGACATCTTAGTGAAACCCAGCATCATGGAGCATATCCATATTGGTCAAACTTGTTCTTCTGAAGAAATCAAAACTTATCTGGCCTTGTTCAAACAATTCTGCAATGTATTCACATGGAGCAATGAATAAATGCCTTGGATTGATACTGCGATTGTTGTTATATTACTATTATTATTTTTGTTTTAAATATGTAAAAAAATGGCAAGGAACATTATAGAACTATATATTGAACATAAGTAAAATCAATTTACAAAGTGTAAAGATATATATTTGAAAACAATATATGAAGGAATATTAAGTCTCATATATTTATGAAAACAATATATGAAGGAATACTAAGTCTCTTTTAAGTACAAGTTGTATAAGTTGGTTTTGATCCAAGTGGATATCGGTGGCCACCCACCTTTCCAACTGGCTCAAAACAGTTTTCTGGCAATTTTGGTAATGTACTATTTTTAGCAGTTTTTTGGGTCACGAACTTCCGGGGCCATTTTGAGGCCCTAAACGACCTTTTTTGGCTACCGAGCACCCCAAACGGAGATCGTATGCAAAAGTTATGACCCCAGGAAGTTGATGTACTAACTTACCCAAACGGGGCCCACATGACTTTTGGTGCTTCATCTCCTAGGGTTAGGTTTTTGGATGTCTAGGGTTTTTGACATTCCTGTTTATTGTAAAAGGCCTTGAGAGCCTCATTGTAACCATCTTCTTGTGAAATGAGCGCAGCCGTCACATCTCTTCTCAGAGATAAGCTGCCACCATTCCAGCGAGCTTGTTTTCCATTGCATTTTATAGTTTTAGCTTATTTCCTTATTGAATAGAAAACCAGTTTTACTGTATCTCTGTTATTTTGTGTTAAGCATCTGATAAGAATCTGTATTCATTTCGTTATGCTCATAAAATCTGGATCAGGTTTGTAGCATTTTTTTCTTCATGGCTACTAATTTACCTACTTGGAAGCACCTCACAACACTCTCCCGTTTGATGATGTGGATGCTTAGCCAAATTTTCTCACTTATTTTCTAATATGGTGTTAGTTACAAATGTCACTAAGTACAAATCATTATGGTCATGGTGTGACTATCAATTAGTTTTTTGGTTGTTATGTTTACAAACATATCTTTAATGCTTATTTTAAAAATAGTTTTAAGGTTTTCAAAATCCTTGGAAATCTCTTAGCAATTTTGAAACTATAGAATATCATAGTATATAAGATAAAAACATTATCGATATGATTTTTTTTTTTAGCGAAAAAAAAACATACTATTGATATTCATTTGAATAAAATAGTACATGATTGTAACGCTCTATGAACCAACATAAGTTCCTTCCCAAGGGCAATACATATCATTACTTACATAAGATTTATCAAATACTTTTCCAAGATTTCTAACAGAACTACCAAAAACACTGAAATCAAAATGCATAAAAAATAACACTCCACAAATTATAGTTCGAATATCTGGACCTCTCCTTGGTCCCAAGGTAGTTTCTCCAGTATTTCATCCCAAAATATGATGCCTTCATCACATTCCAAAGATTGTTTGGAGAGTTTGTCTGCCATAGAGTTATGTTGACGATATATATGGACCATAGATATTGAGTTAAAATATCTTAAAGCTTCCTTAATCTTTCTACACCAACAAGCTAGTGTGATTGACGATATATATGGACCATAGATATTGAGTTAAAATATCTTAAAGCTTCCTTTAAATTGTAGGCTCCTTCTGCCCATTTGATCGTGACCCTGGAGTCACCAAAAATCTTTATTTCCCCCAAACCAAAATATTCTGCAACTTTAAGTACACACCAAAGAGCCATCAGCTCCGCTTTCATGTTGGTCCTAGTACCACAGTTTAACCTGAGCTTGAAGAAATAATCCTGAGAAAGATAGATCACCCCACCAGCTGCCAAAACCCCACAATTTGCAGCACCATCAAAGAAAGCTACAAGAGAGCAGAACTGTGTATTGAATAACCCAATTTTCCTTATCTTTGTTTACATAACCTGTTTACCCCCTTCTTTAATGAGATGCAAAATTTGAGCACAAGTTGACTGATGGATTTGTTTCTAATATTCCATACAATCCATGAAATCCATACAGGGGATATGATTATTCTTTTATTACAAATATTATAATTTTTTTATTATAATATTTCTATTATATATACATTAATTTTTTCATATATATATAGTCAATATATATTTTTAATTATTTATTAGTTATTTATCACAAAATTAGAATTTTTTCCAAAGTTTTATCATACATTAACTTATTTGACTTAAGAGAATTAAACTAACCTATTTATCAATCCTTGTATTTATATTCAAAGATTTGCGATACAAATTTTCACTTACCACGTGAGGCATAAATCAAATATGGAGTATTAATTTTTTGGTAAACATTTAATAATGCATTTTTAATAAAATATAATACAATATTTAACTCTCTAAGTGATGGTAATTGTTATTCACTCGATTCACTCTTTATTTGTTTATATTTTCAGTGATAAATGTAAAATACAATATTCTAAAATCATAGAGGCTCTCCTAAATCTAGACGAAAGGGATAAAAAATCCATATCATTATATATTTTTGTAAAAGCTGATCAAAACTAAATTGCTAGATTTAAGATAAACAATAACAAAGAGTTATAATAAATAATTTATTTCTTAGTGTTGATAAAAAAAAATTCTATTAAATAAATATAAGACAACTATTATTGGCAAAGAATGAGAAAAAAAAACATTTTCGTCAAAATAAGGAAAAAGTGACATAAGCAAGTCACTCCGAAGGTCATAAAAAACCAATAAACAGAATTTTCCTCACAGCTTACATAGACCAAAGGTATAACCTTGTCTAAGACTCAACTCTTAGGTGCATATAATATTTTTTCCCATATACTTATCCATGATTAAAAAATTGCCCACGTCAAGCCAAATTGACATCAAGTTTTAAGTCCATTACCATTTAGTCTACTCCTATCTCTTACATGGACTTCCGAATATGGAATTTTTTGTGTGACCATAAGAACACAAATGACACTAATTTTTTATGTCAAGGATTAGACTTTGGAATTTTGTCCTCGTAAGCTGGCGGCTACCATGGCTAATTACCTAGGGCATTTTAGTAAGATGGTAAAGTTCTATAAAGACATCATGGCTTGGAAGCTAACAAAAGGCTTGTTTCATAAAAATGGCAATATCTTTTAGTTGCACTTTAAAGCATGAAGCTCAAAGATGCCATGGAATAGAATTTGGAACTTTGTCCAGCTAATTAAAATTGCTACATCCCCAATGGATAGCGCAAGTTACACTCCAATTGAACCATCAAAATCAGACCTTACGTCAACTTCCATAGTTGATTAAAGGAACCGTTATTCATTATTGGTAGATTTTAAAGTGGCATTATTCAAGTTTTAAGGACACCATATGGGTTATGATTTTTCACACAACAAGGTAACAACATACTCCTTAATACTACTTCGACATTACATCGTCTTGTTCCGACATACACACATAATATTTATTCAAAGGGTCATACCAAGGATAGGGAATATATTGACATGTATGTGATGTCACCTCCATCTATATTTCTATGAGTATAGTTGGGACTTCCTATATTTCAAATACCTGTGGATTACGTTTTAAACAGGCCAATGTATCGACCATTGGATGTTCTATAAAGCAGGTTCCCTATGTGATTAAGAGGTGGGAGAAAAAATTCCAATATACATTGTAAGGTGTTTAGAAGGGAATATTGTATTTTAAAAAAAAATCATCGAGGGGAGGTTTACATATACCACAGCGATCACATATAAATTTCCACTGTCTAGTTCCGTTCATCACTTAAATTTAAGTGATTGCTAAAAACGCGAATGGGCCACATAAAGGCAAATCAATTCTTACACCTGGAAAGGCACACCTGTCATAACTATCAGTTGTGAAGCTGTAGTTAACACAAGAGTTTGGACTACCAACTTCGAAAGAGAAAAGAAAAAACAGATGATGCGCTGGTAGACAGTCGATTTTTTTTCGGTGGATGACCTCTACGGTAACTGCAGTGTTAAAGAGACAAAGTGAGGGATTCTAGGTACAGAGAACCAGTTTCGAAATGGAAGTGTTCTCTCTCGAACTCATTGATAATTCTTTGAGCAGAAAAACAGGGTTTAGATATCCACTTGCAGTAGATCTCACGAAGAGTATTTAAGACATAGAAGAGCTACCAGGTATGGAAACATTGCCCTCGGGTACAACAAAATCTGTGCACAAATGATGTTGCATACCTCCCCTTCGCAGACAACAGGAAAACAAATTGTACTATGATAATTAATTCAGTGTTCTCGACATGAGATAAGCTGATTACAGGTTCCTTATCCTATTTTTTATCATCAGGCACATAAGCATCAGCATCCGCAGCAACATTGGCATCGAGATTATTAGAGGAGGCCCAATTGGAGAGGTCCTACGGGTGGGTGCGTGGAAAAGAGAGATCTTTCAGAACCAGTAAACATAAAAAGAACTATTGTACAACTGAGAAAAATAGGGTAAGCGATGGTTTAAAATTGTCCACGGTGATGAGTTTTATTGACGAATGGATAGACG
Organism: Larix kaempferi; assembly: GCA_027924585.1. Taxonomy (NCBI): domain Eukaryota; kingdom Viridiplantae; phylum Streptophyta; class Pinopsida; order Pinales; family Pinaceae; genus Larix; species Larix kaempferi. The sequence goes on from BSBM01000070.1 coordinate 17,531,192, forward strand.
ACAGGTGGCGGCTCCCCATAGGACGTCGATAGATGATGAAAGCCCGAGGGGAGCCGGCCCCTTAATATATTCCTTCGGTGTAATAAACTAGCAATTGCCCCCAAAATGTACAATAATACGTTGAAGGGGAAAAAAATAGGAAATCGTGTAGATGTGATGAAGTGAAAATGGTAGTAAAATAATGTCATAAAGAACTTGTTGTGCGGTTTCTTTTAAATAGTCTAAGGATGTTTGAATTAAAGTTTTTATGAACTATGTTGTTAATTCATTTGTAATTTCTTGATTTGATTCTAAAATTTTCCTTTCAAAGGAAGGGAGTTGTATTACAATTCTAATTTTCATGGTTGTCTTGAAAAATTAATTTGTATTTTGATCCCCTTTGCATAGCCACCATATGTGGAAATTTTGACTCTAGAAAAATATCCTTTTCCGCCAAACCATCTTATGAATAAGCTAAATTTTATTTTGATTTAGAGGTTTAATGATTACCTATTAATTGGTATGTGTGTAGTGTGATGCTTTTTTTTCACGAAAGAAAAAATCTATACTTTGATTGGGACGAGAGGTCCTTTCTACAACCCAAGTGAGTGAGATGTGTCACATCTGTCACATGTCGGCTTCAAAAAAATATTAAAAAGAAAAATTATAAAAACCAAGATTTAAAATTCCACTCATTTCAAACCTAAGAAATTTCATGTATTCTTTTCTCTCTCTCTCTCTCTCTCTCTCTCTCTCTCTCTCCCTCTGTATATATATATATATATATATATAATCGAAATCAAACTTTAATAAATACATCACACGAATTCAACAAGTGACTTATCACCTATTGATATTTTATTTAAACTAACATTTGGAACAATTATATGTGTTCCTTGCAACACAAAAGCACACATAATTCACAACAAAAGACTTTATGTATCTATATATTAATAAAGTAAATACAATATTAAAGTAAAATTGGTCATCCTAATATGGATTGCACCAATCCAATGGCATGGTCCAGACTTTGTAATGGAGATTTCTCTTAAGTTTTTCTTTTGATTCTCTATGCTTCAAATTTTCAAATTTTCCAAGTAACCACCTCTTTATTCTTTGTGAAATTCCTTATATATATATATATATATATATATATATATATATAAACTTTGGATCTACCAAGTGTAGAGATTGATCAAATCTCTTGAGGTGCAATCTTTAATCAAGTTTAGGAATGTAAAAAGAGTTTGCACCTCAAGGGATTTGATCCCTCTCGACCCTTGGTAGAGCCAAAGTTAAGATGGATCTATGTTGGTTATAAAGTATATGAAACAATACAAAACCTACATCACCATTTATTCGATGTCAATAAAACATGAGAAAACATACACTCCAAACAGTCCATATTACATAAACCAATAGACCCAGGCCGACCCACAGTTAACATGAGAACAATGTAGTGTGATATCTTTATATATATGTTCCTCCTCTAATATACATAGCTCAATATTATCTTATTCTAGACCTTAATGTGAATGTAGAGATACTTCGGCATTTCACGTCTTGTGATGGGATTATTGATGGGATTCTCGTAGGTGATTTTTGTTTGTAGCTGGAAAAAAAGGGCAGGCAAGTAGAGTAGGTAGAGTCTTCCTCCATCTACCAATAGAAAGAACGCCCAAAGGAAAAAAACAGGAAAGTAAAGTAGATGTAATCAACATTGTGAAATTGTGTCTCTTTTTATCTGCTAAATCATTATGGAAAATATAAAAGAAAATGCTAAATTTAAAGTAATATAGCAACATATTAACTCCTTATATGTGATACATCTTAATTTGTTAAGTACTAAAAAATATTGATCGAAATTGACATCACAATTTAAATTAGCATTTGGTGATTTTTTTTTTCCAAAATAATTCAAATTTTGTAGAATAGTGTGTGTGTGTGTGTGTGTGACACAAATCTAGGCAAATTGGGTATCCACAATATGCCTTATTTTGAAAACAACTAATGTTGTAATCTATTTCCCTTCACTTGGTTGTTTGGTAGTTGGCTGGATGTATTAACAAGTGTCTATCTAAACGCTGCATAGAGTAAATGACCAACATATTTTTTAAGTGAAAATGTATGCTAGAGTTAGAAAAAAGATAATAGAAGTGACAAATTTTTGTCCAAAAAGATGTTCATAAATTCATGAATATGATGTCATATTAACAAGTATATTAAATTAACTAAATAAAAATGAAAACTAATTTATTTGAATTGATTAATTTTTTAACAAGACCTTATGTGTACCATTATATAAGAATTTGTGAATATGACTAATGAAAAACCTCTTTTAATATAAATATATCACAAATATCATAACTTTCTTATAAATATGACTAATGAAAAACCTCTTTTAATATAAATATATCACAAATATCATAACCGAATCTTATCGATTAAGATTGGATTCACATATCACTTTAACCAAATCTTTTTGTTTGAGGAATGAATGAGCTCTACTTGCTCCCCTTTACTATTTATAAAAGTTGCAAAGTGTTCTTCCTAAATAAAAATATTCTTACTTTTAAGATAAAGTAAATGCTTTAAATAAAACACATCTCTTTGTGAATAATAATAAATTAAATACTATAGATTGTTTTCATAACATGAAGTACCAAAGACAATATTAATTGCAAAATTTACTCATTTTACTATACCAAAGACAATATTAATTACAAATTTTACTAATTTTATTGTATAAGATAATTTTCTATGCATCTTCTATCTTATCACTACTAAGCTCCTCCATTATTTCTCAAGAGACTGAAACACCAATCAAGGAAACAAACTTTGTTGTTTGTTTGACAACCAAGTACAGTTTGGGCATATTTAAGCACATATTCCATCCTAATTGTTTAAACTTAATTGCATAGCATTTCAAATTGTGATCATGGAAACCCTTTAATTATAAAGCTTGCACTTGGAACATCACAATTATCCTTTTGCATCTTCTTCCTGGACAAAAAAAATTCTTTGCACTACTAGGGCTACACCTTGGGAGAAAGCATACAACTTAATCTATGAACAAAAGCACAAACTTTAACATCCTTGAAACATCCATCAATTCGCCTAGCATTGAAACAACAATTAATGAGATAACACTTTTGGATCATTTTACAACTTCAACTGGGTATGTTAATATGTTTTGTTCTCAAAACATATATGTGACCTCTCAACAAGCCCAAAAGAAAAGCAAGGATGTAACATTTGGCGATGATTTTACAACAATAATACCTTATATCCAAAACCTATAAAGGTTTCCTACATACACAGTGCAGGGTATGATTCTCTTGGGTTCCATGTGATTGCATGAGCATCAAAAAAGCTTGTAAAGATATACAAGGAATCTATAGAAGACTTAAGGTTTTAATCCAACTGAATCCCGTATTATAAAAAAGCCTAAGTAGCCATGAATAAGCTAGTTGCCAAGGGAAAACTTACATAATTTAAATCCTATCACTACTCAGTTGCACATATGTTTACAAAAAAACACAATGCCCAGATTCAAACTATAATTTTATATGACTATGCCATAATCAATCCATGAATATGGAGTGACCAAAGTCACTAATCAAAGTAAAATCAAATTAACTTCCATAGTCCCTGTAAAATTCAAGGCAAATGATAAAACAAATTATATCTAATGATTGATATATGATGGAGTAAAAACTAAAAGATAGTAGTAAAGAATGCCCCACCTCATTCATGGAAGACTCAGATGGTGTTGTTTTTTTCAGTGGCCATGATCTTGATGCTATATCAAAGAGAATATGATGATGGTACCTAAGAAAAAAAAAACTTACAAAATAATGAATATTTATATATTATTACACATAACCTAAAGATAATAGTTTGGAAATAACAACAGAAATTAGAATACCGAGATTCTTGCAAAAGGCTTATGAATTAAGTTTTATACAAATAATCGCGTGGTTTACCTACATGGATTTTTCAGTTTATTTCCAGCTTGGAAGTTCAAGACGGAGCATCATAGCCAAGAGGAGGTGCTGGATGGTGTGATTTGGCCCATTGTCACCCATCATACACATGTAAGAACATTTTAAAATATGGATTTGGAAGTGATTGTTTGGTTTGACCATTGGATTGAAATTGTATGAGAAATGATATAGTATTTAATCGAATACTTTTTGGGTTTTTTTTAATTTTTTTTATTGAATGACAAGCTAACAAAAGTGGAATAGTAGTACCTAGATGGAAACTTTGTCAAGAGGAAGGACTTACCTAAGCATGATAAAAGCTATATTGACACTGGCTGAATCTTATGCATCATGAAGCTCTTCTTTACGAAAACAAAATAAAAATAAAAAATGCACAAAATATTTCTCAAAGACAACAACTTGAACAACCATAGGGCATACGAAAACAACCATAATTTTTTAAGCATAATTCAAGAGTTTCTTGTACTTTAATCCTTCCCTGATAAAAAGAACTCAATTAAATCCTTCGATCAACTTGCAACCACAATGGCAACATTTACCATTATAGCAAAACTATTAAATTTAATGCTTAAAAAATAAAAGCACAAATGTAATCCCAACATTTCTCGTTAGATACAGAAAATGTGGAGGGCATTAGTATAATGCAAATACTTCCAATCATTTTGTACAACAAAGGAATAGGGCGCATACAATCACTCACTCTAGTGCACGTACTCTCAAATTAATTTTATAAGTTAAAGACAAATCCCTGACTATCTCGTTTGATTTCTGTTGTTGACAACTGGATCCTTGCTCGACCTTGTTTTGGTACCAACACATCTCTACTGCTCCCGTTCTTCTATCTGTTGAATGTCATTTCCTTGAAATTTATTATCAAAATACTCAATGGTTCTTGTAAGGTGAGGATTAAATATGCAGTGATAAATAGGTGGGGTGGGTTAATGGATGTATATCTAATATGCAAGTCAAAGACATGACATATAGCTATTTAGAATTTTTGGAGATTTGGCCCACCTAAACGAAATCAAATGTTTGTGATAAGATGGAGGAAACCATAAGGTACAATGCTGGCATCAGTCAGGCAATACTAACAACTCTATCGAATGGGCCAGTATTTTGGGAAGGTGACCAAATGACTCCTGTAAAATATGTGATATCGTTTTAACGATTATATAGCATGCTCTTTATAAAAGAACATCCTATATTTATAGAAATACTAAAAGAATGTTCAAATGTGTGTGCAGCCATGATCCAATAGTAACCTGAAATAAACACATTTAATAGCAACATGAAATAGCTTATCAAAAGAAGAATTTGTTATGTAAGCAATTTGTCATAACCTCCCAACTACACTGAAAGATGATTTTTAATAACAAAATCCTAACATGCAGCTCAATATACGTCATCTATATCTGGGACACACAATCATTACACCACATCGTAAAAATCCTCTTTCATAATGAAATAAAAAACCATCAAAATGAAAATCTGGATTATGACTAAATCATCAAGGATTATAAGATCGTCAGTTACTACTATGGACACCATTTGTAATATTTCAAGGAAAATTGAACATGGAAAAATCCATTTCAGTTCAGATCAATAAAGCCTGGAATTTGCTTCACCTTTCTTTTCTATTCCTAAAGTGAATCATGAGTTCTAATTACTCCATAATTACTTCCTGGTGGTGTTTGACTTCGAGATCTCGACTTGCTAGGCGAAGCTGTAGGTGACCGCTGCACCCTAGGGGAATGTCCTGATTTGTGTTTATCACTAAAAGTAGTGCGGCGATTGTCAATAGGCAAGCTCTCAGATGACCTTGACACAAATGAGCTTCTGCTCCTTGAGGGTGACCGACCCTTCCTTCCTCTACTTTCATATGAATTTCGTGGACCAAGACGAGAGCGTAAATGGTCACTTACATGAGGGCACTCATCTATAGGACTACGACTGCGGCTGAGAATTCTATTTCTTCTCCTGTTTCGATAGGCTACAGGGCTATAAATCATGCTTCGACTTCTGCTCCTCCTGTACCTGCATTAAAGTAAGCATACTAAGTTGTCAAATATTTCTAGTGAACATAACTCTGAGACAATGCCTTGTTTATAATCAATTCGCAAAGAAAATGAAGACAATAATGCAGCAAACTATATCTTTGACCAAAATATTATAAAAATGTTGCTAAAAGCATATTCAGAACATATTTCTTCAAGCACTGCAACAAATAGAACTCTTTTTGACCTTGGAGGAGTCCTGCAAAAGCTCGCTTGTAACATCCTGTGAGATGGTAAAAACCAGGATTAGATTCGATGAGAAACCAAATAACAAGTAAATGTTTGAAATAATCCCCAATTAAATGAATTTTGAACACACAACAGCGGAAAACGAGCAAATGGAAACTTCCAGCAGAACTTCAACCAGGGATAATTTTAAGGACCCATACTTATTTAAAAATGTATAAACCTGGGTGAATCTTACCAATTCCTAAAATGTCAACTATAAAATATTTGGCGATATTTTTCTAAAATTATTTCAATTTCTAAGGATTTTATATAGTTTATATAATAATTTAGTGATTTTTAGAGTGAAAAAAGTTTACCCCATCAAAATTGGGTGAAATGAGGCTTCAAAAAATGCAAATTGGCGAATTTTTTTTGGAAAAAAACATGGAAAAATAACCCATGGGCTAAATTTCGCCCCTAAAATTATCCTTGACTTCAACAACATAGGAGGCATGTGTATGAATTTGATATGCCAGAAAAGATGAAACGTGTGGCAGTTTTTGATTTGTGGGAGGGACGACGAATGTTGTACAATGTTTTTCAAACTCACCTTCAGAATAAACGTCTATTGACGTAATTATATCATTCTTATGATAACACTAAAAAACCTGTTTGCACATCTCCCAAAGTGAAAGAACATGGTTACACATGATCATTTAAGTCAAACATTTCATCTTCCCAAGGCCCTTTACAATCGCTACAAATCATACACTCTTCTCATTGTTATATTTCAAATCATATGAACTTGAAAGAGACCAGATTTTCCACATTGATCTGAATATTGACGAGGTTCACACCAACGCCATCTCTTTAGATGGTATCGGTGTTCATTAAAATAGTTAACAAGGATAAGTGATTTCAATTTTGACAAATTTTTGTCCTGGGAATGGAAACTATAAATTATATTATTTCTATTCTTAATTGTTAGAAGTTAGAATTTTCTAAGCATAGTTTCTTTCAAGGTAAAAAGTATACTATCACAACAAATTAATTTGTGGTTGGTGAACATCGATAGATAGCAAATTAAGTACCACAAAATTATACGTTAACTACCAGTGCACCCCAAATTATATGTTATCCATGCATTCATGCATCAACGACGAGTTATGCATTTATCAACCATCAATTATTTTTTATAATCTTCTATTCTCTCTCACATTCATTTAGTTATCTTCCATGAATTGTTGGTTATCCATTCATAAGCGACGAGTTATCCATGCATCAGGTACCAGTTATCCATTCATCATTTACTAGTTATTTTTTATATTCTTTTTTATTTATAATTGTTTTTTCGAATTTCAAATGACTGCCATAAAATCAATCTGGAGAGTACAATTGTCTCATCCTCATCCATAGATGAAAAAACATAGATGGTAGTCCACCCCAAAATTCTAATATATTAACGCCTGTCGACATAATAAACACAATTGATAAGGTAAAAATATAATTAATTGAATTTATTTAATACAAATAAAATTCAAACATTATATTTAATATATATAAACTAATTTAAACCAATAATTATGAATCTAGTTAAATATGTCCATTTGTAATTTGATTTTTTTATTCTTCTCCTTTATGCAAGTATGCTCCAACGATACCAATGTTTCCATACTTGGTAGCTCCAACATTTAGCAAACGTTGCGGATGATCAATGTGGACACCTAGGAGAGCATGGGACATAGTGATGGACGCACCAAAACGTATTTCGAGGGAGGGTCTCCATGCTTCAAAGAAAAACGTTACGACGGCTAGCATACCATTCTATCACCCACCAGACACAATACTCTGCCAGGGATTAGTAACAATAAAATATGACATAGCAATGAGCCGTTACAATGGACGCGCAGCCAGGTAATGAGAGTATGCAAATGGGAAAACCCTAGGTGGACGAGAATGTGGTAGAGAGCCATTGATAGAGGAAAACCACGCCATGATCATGTGGAGAAGTGCTCATGGCTGAGAGTGCCTCATGAGCAATCACATCAATAACAAGGCACACAGTTGATGTACATAATGCTGAGAGGTGTAACACGCATTGGTATTGCACATTGTGCACACAAAATTCATGTGAAAATTATCTGAGCAGATATGCACATAGATTCATTGTAGAAGATGTAGAAACAATTAAACCATGATATCGACTGGCCATCATCATAAAAGTTTTAACGTGGAAAGAAGAACTACATGGAACATATATATTAGTGGAAGGGGCATTGGACGACAATAGTCTAAATATTTGATTTATATATATATATATATAAATAATCTTGATACTAGTTCCAACATTATACCAAGATTAATCGACTGATGTGTGGATGGGAAATGATTGCAGGTGGGCGTTTAATGACAAGATGGGTTTGATATGGAGATAATTGTTCCTGTTTGTTATCAAATGATTGAGATAAACTATAGAAAATTAGTTGGAATTTGCATGTCTGTGTAGTGTAGTTAAGGAAATGCAATTTTTTTTAAAGAGCAAATCATTTATATAGTTTAAATTGCGAAATTTTTTAGCAGTATAGCTATTTGAAGGAGGAAATTTGGAAAATGAAAACTTGTATTTCCAACAGCAGTAGTCAAAGGTCCGTTGAGGAGCTTATGCTTAGCAGCACTTTCATAACATAGTCACCCAGCATAGGAGGCAGTTGTAATGGTAGTGCAATTTCTCCTCAACTTGATGATTGTGATTGAGATGCTAGTGCAGGTTTTCCTTACCAATCCCATTCGTGTTGTGCTTATGCATTCATCTATCCTCTTGATCGAAGTTTGATGCAATCATATTGGTTGAGGTGCCCCCCAGAAGCAACTTCCACCTTAATTCACCCAATTCGAACCATAGGGGCATGAACTACCGTTCATGTCATTTTTGTTGTCGCCCTTACAGGGTATTTCAAACCAAGCTTGGAACTTGCTCAAGAAATTAGTGAAGGCATTGAAAGCATTCAATCAATCTGCATTGCTAGGCACGCCCATCCTTAATGGCATGATTTAAACCGTAAAGCTATCAACAGACAAATCCATTTCAACTACGGAGCAGATTGCGGTGTAACAAGATCAAGAAGAACTGAAGAAGGGATCACTTGCATGTAATTACCCACACAACCCACTTGCAAGTAACTATCCATGCGAATGACTAAGGTAAGAAGGAACTGCAAGGCTGTGGTGCACTGCAACAACTTTATCATCCAAAGTCTAGCATATTGCATGCACCTACAATGACAGGAGAACCAACAAGGTTGATGGGAGCATACTGCCCATGTCCTGGAAGGGACTCCCAAGGATGAGGTCAGTGACTATCAGCCAACCACGACCTTGCAACCAACCATATGCATTCACTGTTCTTTTCCAACATTAGCCAGACTTTAGGTTAGAAAAAAAATCAATCAAATTAATCTCCTTGCCTGATTCATAATGTCAGGGACATGATAATAACAATTCATATAGTAAAATTCACATATAATTGTGAGTAATTTTAGAATAAACATAAAATTATTTGCACATACTAACCCTCTCATGGCTTAAAGACACAACCATGGGTTGTTCAGGAAAATGAGCTCAAGGATGTCTTGGCTTAAAGACGTAACCATGGGTTGCTCAGGAAAATGAGCTCAAGGATGTCTAAAATTCTAGGTGGCATGCCGATACCTTCTAATCTCTAGAGTACATCGAGGGGAATTTGCATTTGAAAACTCAATGAATTAGATATACGTCTTATACTTTATTGTTCAATTAATTTGAATTAAAAGAATGACAAAATTTCGTAATGTTTTTTTTTCTCTAAGGAAAAAATTATAACTTTATTTATAGAATAAAAGTTACATTCTTCAAAATATTAGAATAGTTGGTCACAAGACCAAGCCCTATGTTCACAGATTCAAGAACTGATCAGTATAACCCAAAATCTCATAAATTTACAATCAATCATAAGATCCCTATTTGGAGATAGAACCCCCAAAATGCTCATAAAAATTTACATTCATCATAAAATAAAAAATATAACCCAAAATCTCATAAATTTACAATCAATCATAAGATCCCTGTTTGGAGATAGAACCCCCAAAATGCTCATAAAAATTTACATTCATCATAAAATAAAAAATATGGTGATCACAAGACCATACCAATTACTACTAGAACTACTCATTATAAGCCCAAAAGAGAGACTCGTAATTAAAAGATTGAAAGTAGATCACAAACCATTACTTTGGATAAAAAAAGGACTTCTTTGCATTCATTTTATATGGCAAAGGGATTGATAAGAGTAACAAACAAAAAACATAGAATCACAAATGAGCTTGTCAATCTCAAGGAGGATCCTAGAAGAAGTTATGATGTTGATCAATTAGTATGTATGTTTTCTCCTACAGGATATACCATTCTCCTCGCTTCAGGTTCAAGCTACTTTTAGATAATAAATTTGCATCATTGTTCCTTTCCCTGTAAATGTGAGTAAATATAATCACATCCATGCTCGATTTTAGGTTCTTAATCTCTTCCAGGATTGTGTTCAGAAAAATGTTATGGCAATGATGTTGTTCGTTAATCCAATCAATAACAATTTTCATGTTGCCAAATACCTGCATCTTTTTTATACCTAACTTAACTGCTAAGAGTAACAGAAGTCTGAGGGCACATAACTCAACAAAATTGTTGGTCCCTGACCCCAATCCATCCGCGAAGGAGAATTTTATATCCTTTGATAAATGAATCACACCACCAACGCCTACTGAATTGGGATCCCTTTGAGCTACACCATCGAAATAATACAACAGGAAGTCCCTATTTACAACTTCTTCTTTCACCTACCTAGGGATGACTACAATTCCAAACTATGGAAAACAATTGAAAATAGACTGATTCCTAACAATCCAAATTTGCTAGGCAACAATATAGGAAGATTCTTATAGTCATTATAATTTGTATTTACAACCGAAGATTTCAAACAATCATGAATTGTTAAATCAACCTAAATAACTCTGAATTTCAATAAGACTTCAAGTTCCTTCCATACATGGGCGACATACTTACAATCAATGACTAAGTGATAGTTTGATTCTTCTGCAATTTTGCACAGAGCACATTTCTCAGGTCCCTCCCAACATCTTCATTGTAGAATATCCCAAGTCAAGACCTTGTTCCGCTAAAAAAACCACATGAGAATTTAGCCTTAGCAGGACAATTGAATTTCCATATTGAATGCCACCACCAAACAAGAATAATATAATGTTTATGTTATTAGTTTTATTTTTAATTATGTATCACAAGCATAAATACTTAGCATAAATATTGTTGGATCATTGTCAAATCTTGTGTTATGGAAGGATTGAAAAAAATCTAAAAGCATATATGCTTGCTAGTATATAGTGGAACAAAACCAATAATATAAATGTTGTCAATTGATTACTCTGTAATAAAAAAATAAAAATAAAAAATAAAAAAAACTATTAATGATTATGTTATCAGTTTTATTTTCAACTACATGTTGAAAAACATAATTTTCAATTTGTATATTATTAAAGGTTTAAAAAATTGGACAACATTTATGTTTGCTATAGTTAAAAATAAAATTTACAATGATTAATTACTTTAAACTAAAAAAAATGAAAAAGAGAGAATGTTCAACCATGCATCCACAAGAATAAATGTTAGTAGTATATGGCTGAAAATAAAACCAATAGCATAAACATTGGCAGTAATCCTACCTCCCTTTGTAGACATCATGGTGTTTCATTGATGATTAGGTAGGTGATTGTTCATCCAAGTGTTACTTGTAATTTGAGTGTAAATGTTGAATTGATGGTTTTGTTAGATCAAGGTTTTTAAGCTTAAGTCAAAGGTAGAAATTATGATCTTTTCCTTTGGTCTTTCAATGTTAAATATAATTTCAAACCCTCATTCCATTTTTTTTAAATATTTAGCAAGAATTAATCTTTGACTGAAAGTTGTGTGCATTCAACACAAATCTTCTTCGATTGAGATTGTAACTAAACCTCCATCACTATTTTTAAAATCTTAATTAAGAAATAAAATAATACATGTATCAAAGATATTTTCACCTAAAGAGTAAAGCTAAACAATGTTAAACTTCGTCATAAGAGTCATACTAATCTATAGGTATCTTTAGATCGAGTTAAACACAAATAGTTTTGGAATATTGCCTTTAAACACAAATAGTTTTCCAAAATGTGCATGTAAATCCAATCCAAATTAAAAAAGTTAATATGTTTTTTTTAAAGCTTTTTACACATAAGTAATATAGTAAGAAAATCAAATAATTTGTAGCTTTTTTAAATAGAAACTGATTTCAATGCATATTAAAATTAATATGTTTTTTTTAAAGCTTTTCACACATAAGTAAAATGGTAAGAAAATCAAATAATTTATAGCTTTTTTAAATAGAAACTGATTTCAATACATATTAAGAACTAAACCAAATAATTTGTATCTTTCTTAAATAGAAATTGATTTCAATAAATATTAAGAACTATCATGATCATCATCATGTCCAACAGACCTTTACAATTATATTTAATTCATTTACAATTATATTTAATTCATTTAGAATTTTATAAATTTGTTTAGCCTCAAGCACATTATTTAAAATGATTAGATTTGAAGGATTTTTAAAAAATTATCATTTAAATTATAAAAAAAATTGTAAGTGAATATGAGAAGAGAGTATTTTTTCTTCTTTTTTAGATAGTTGGATGTTTAATTTTACCCTTGTGCTTTACAACCTCATATGGGGTAGGATTTTCAAAAAATTATCCTAACTATGAGAAGAGCGTGTTTTTTTTTTTTTTTTTTTAAATTTAAATTTTATTGTTTACTATGTATATTTTAATATATACAAAATACATTTTAATAAAATTATTTTTCCAAATATAAATATAATTGTTTTTTCTTAATATTAAAAACCAAATACATTCAAGTAAAATTATCTTTTCAAATATAAATAAAATTGTTATTAATTATGAAAAAGAGATTTTTTTTAAATATTTAAATATTTAATTTTTAATTATTTAAAATATATTATATATATATATATAATATGTATCTTGCAATTTCCAATCACATATCCATACTATGAAAATATGTCTTTTTTGACACTCAAAATATTAATCACATATCCATACTATGAAAATATGTCTTTTTTGACACTCAAAATATTAGTTGTAAAAATAATATTTCTCCACCAATCGGGATGACATCTGGATTGACATGAATAATCTTGGTGGAAACCATTCACAATATTGTTGTAAAGATGATGTATCTCTACCAATCGAAATCGAAATGACACGAACAAGGTTGGTCAAGATCAAAACCAGTCACAATACCTAAAGGCAATGTATCTATACCAATCTAAATGACGCAAGTAAGCTTGGTCATGACTTAGTATGGTGATTGAATTGATATCCCAATTAGAAAACAAAATAGTGAAACCATTTGACTTCGATCACAACTTGAAGCTAACATAGTTTGCATATATTGTGTTTGTTAACACATTTTAGCTAATCCTGTATTTGATTAGTTTGCATATTGTTTGTTAACATATTTTTAGTTATATTATGTTCACATTTTAGTTAATTTTGGATTTGATAATAAGTTTGCATATATTAGGTTTGTTAACATATTTAAGCTAATTCTGTGTTTGATTAGTTTGCATATATTAAGTTTGTTAACATATTTTTAGTTATATTATATTCACATTTTAGTTAATTTTAATTTTGGATTTGATAATAAGTTTATATATATTATGTTTGTTAACAATTTTTTAGTTAATTTTGTATTTATATGTACTTTGAGATTTCATCATTTATACAAGTTTTAATATTACACATTTTAAATAAATTATAATTTGAGATGTATTTTCAAGTTAGAATATATTAAAATTATTATGATTTGGATTTTTTTATATATTTTTTGAAATATAATTAAAAATTTAAAAATTTATTAGAATTAGATATTAATATGAGTACTTGAGAGTATTGGATTTATTTATACACTCAAAAATACAATTTTAGAAATAATTAATTAAAACTATATTAATAGACAAATCCTCAACCATGAATCATATCTTAAATGCATAATGAGACTATATAAAATGCTTGGAGGCCATATTACAGAACCATTTTCTAATGGATTTTATATACATTTTATTTTATGAAGGTTTTTTTATTAAGCCTTGCATTGCTCTTGGCCTTAACTACATAAATGGTTTAATGTATTTGAAAAATTCAAATTTTAACGAGGAAAATAACAACAAGCTACATTCTCCAAGATCTAAATACCTAATAATGTAATTTTTCTTAGAAGTAGTGATTTTTAAAAACCAGGGATTCCAAGTTCTTCTTTTTATCAATTGGGTGCATAACCTATAAAAATGTGCTATCACATAGAGTGTGTATACTTTGTTGATTCCATTTCTTAAATAAATGACACTTTTTTAAAAACTCATGTTTTTAAGAAATAATGTAAATTTTTTAGAAACCGTATTTTTAAAAAACTAGAAGTAATAAATAACTCATATTTTATTTTTATTTTAAAATGTAATTTACCCTAACTTAATCATCATAGAAAATTACACAATTAACTATGATATAAGAGAAAAGAAGGTAATTAACAATTGTTATCACAACATAGCTAAAATCAACATAAAACATCACATCATTAGAAGGAGTACATTATATAGCTAAAATCAACACAAAACATCACATCATTAGAAGGAGTACATTATGCATGATTGACTAAGCAAAATTCATCTAATCATTAAAATCTAATGATACAACAAAAATCAAAATCCTCATCATGTAAGAATTTTGATTAAATTTTTAACAATCTAACTTAATTCATAATTATATAATATAAAAATCTTAAATTATTAAATTATGATAAAATTTTGCTTATACCCCATTTATCTATCAAATTCATGTCATATTTATAAATTTGCTATAAAATAAGTTTACCTAAAAACTTATCAATTAAAAATAAAGCATGATCACTACCAAACGCTCTCTACTTTGTTTTATTCCAAGGGCGCTAATGCATTTATGAAATTTATCTTTTAACCAATGAGAAATAATTACTTTAGAAACAAATTCTTAGGAGAGGCCCTTTCATCTTCGCTTCCGTAGCTTAGAGGTAGAGCGTTCGCTTCGTAAGCGAAAGGTCGCGAGTTCGACTCTCGCCGGGAGCTTTAATTTTGCCAGATAAGCAGAGCGTCTTGTTTACTCCCGTGTCCGTTGATTACAGGTAGTACTACCAAAAGAGATTCAGAATTTTCCACCAGATACTGCATTTTTCGCATTCTGATTTTACAGGCTTTTTTCGAATTCTGATTTTGCAGGATTTTCCGAATTCGGTTTTCTTTCCTGTTGCGGGGTTTCTAATGTTCTAAAGAAGGGGGTTTTGCTTTGTTGGCCTCCAAGTCCATATCTAAACCAAATTCCGAGGGTAGCCGATAAATTGTTTGGGCGCTGAAGGGTTATTTTTCATGGAATTCTAAACAATAGAAAAGCACACTGATGTGAAACTATGGAAGAAACCACAATAACATAGCCTTAGCAGGTATGAGAAGGTGTCTCTCACAGGTCTGCTGCCGAAATGGATCGCCGCACTAGAGCAATATAGCACTCGTTTATTCGAGTATGCCAAGAGAGGCAACTATACCATTTTGATTCGAGGGTAACGATATTGTCATGTATTAAGATTGAACATGGTGGAGGTGTTAAATTCTACATTTAAGTTTTTAGGGTTGGTGGGTTACGAACAAGACTTCAAAACATTGTATATATTTTTTAAAAATAAACATTAGTTTCCGAATACAACATGGTTGCCCATAACGGGGTTTAAGCATGAGGGATAGGTCTCAAAGCCTTGTCTATGTTCAAGAGAGAAAAACAAGTGCTTTAGAGTCTAAATGGAACAACTTCCAAAGCTTACATGACATGAATGAGGCCTCAAATCATCATGCATCCCCTTTAGAGGGGATATTTGTGCTTCCACTAAGATAAGAGCGCTATTACGAAGCTTTGTGCATGATGTATGGATTTCAAGGCCTTGACCATGATAGTGGTAGGGAAATGAGGACCTTAGGTTGTGAATGAAGCTTCTAGGATTCATGGCCATGAATAAGGCCTCAAATCGCCACATATGCTCCATAAATGGGGATCTTTGACCTCTTAGTGGGATATGGGAAGCATTAGGAGGTTTTATTCATGAGGCGCAAAGCTCATGGTCTTGCCCATGGTTGGAGGAGGAAAATGAGCACCTAAGGACCTAAATAAAGCTTATAGGGATCATGGGCGATGAATGATGCCACGAATCACAACGTAGACCCTCTAAAGGCAATCTTGGTATGAATCTTGGGACAATGCCCATGGTTGGTGGAGGAAAACAAGGGCCTTAGGCCTTGAATGAAGCTTTTAAGGCTCAAGAGCCATGAATGAGACCATGAACCACCACTACACATGCTCTCTATAGGGGTATTTGGCTTTCGAATGGGATTGGAGCACCATTAGGAGGGTTTGTACACTAAGGATGGGTCATTAGTCTTTAACCATATTTGGGGGAGGAAAATAAGAGTTTTAGACCCTAAATGAAGCTTCTAAGGCTTAAAGGCTACGAACGAGGTCTTGAACCATCATATAAACCCTTTATAAATGATCTTTGGCCTCCAAATTGAATATAGACACCATTAAAAGGTTTTGTGTATAGGAATAAGTCTTAGAACCTTTACCATGGTGAGAGGAGCAAAATAATGACCTTATGCCCTAAACTATGCCTTTAAGGCTATGTGCCATGCATAGAGAATATGAGAAGCATGTAGGCCTTTAAGGCTATGTGCCATGCATAGGGAAAATGAGAACCATGTAGGCACTAAAGTGGAAATCTTTGGCCTAGGTGTGAAGGTGTGAAATATAGAAGCCAATTCAAGGTTTTTCACTTTATAGATGAGTATCGTAACACTATTCATGGTTAAGAAATGAAAAATAATAATTTAATCCCTATTAATTAACTCTTTGATGGAATTTTATGATTTAAATTTATGAATTCTCACGATGTAATTATATTATATATCTTAATTATAGATCATAATCCTATTTTTTTTCTTTTTCAGAGAAAAAAAACGTACTTTTGTTATTTCCTTGAAATCAAAAAGTACATATCAAAACTGTCCATTTCTTGAACAAGTCTTAAAACATCTCATCAACATCTACTACGGACATTACAGTCGGTATACAAGCCACCTATCAAACAAAACATAAAACTATAACAACCTCCAAAGATCACAGACTTAACCAGAAGCTATGACCAAGAACTAGAAAAAACATGATTTGATAGATCATCAACAAAAACTAGTATAGTTCAGAGAAGAAAGAAACATAAGTGCCAGAGGAGACAAGTAGGTCCTCCTCCCATTCTTCCCATGTAAGAATACCCAGATCTCCATCAATAGCTAATTTTGATAGTGCATCTGCCACATCATTGTTCTCACGATAGGTGTGCTTGATGGTGAGAGATTGAAAACATTTTAGTAAAACAGAAATTCTATGGCACCAATGTTGAAGTGCGATGTTTTTTAAGTTTACATGCATATTGGCCTAGTTGATGACAACTTGAGAATCCCCAAATATCACGATCATAATCAACCACTTATACTATGAAACGAGAACTATATACTATGAACGAGAACTCTACCCATAAAAACGATGATTTTTGCAAAAAAAACACCAAAAACACCCCCCAAATAGAAAAGTGTTGATGCCAGTATACACGTATTTTTTTTTAGGGTAAAAAATAGAGCCATGGCCTAAACATCCCATATTGTTGTTTAACAAAACTTTAAAATCAACCTTAAATTGGAATTTTTTCTTTTTCTTGAAGAGATAAATTACAACTTTCAGGAAAATTGCATATTAAACAAAAAAAACAAATTTCTCTAATAATTTCACCATTATAACCATATAAAAACAAAGGAATTATGATGCGATTCATAATGAGATAATATATTAGACCATACAAGAACAAATGGTTCATATAAATATTCAAAAACTCCTCTAGAGTTTCAATTACAAAAATCATACTAGTAAAAAGCATCTAAACTCCTTCTTCAAATTCATCCATGGATTCTGACACCCCATCATCAAAAACTCCTCTAGAGTTTCAATTACAAAAATCATACTAATAAAAAGTATCTACACTGTTTCTTCAAATTCATCCATGGATTCTGACACCCCATCAGAATCTATATTTTCTGCAGATGAAGGACTTGATGAAGATGTAGATGACCCATACTCTTCTCTATTATCAATGGGCGCACAATCTGAGTCTACATCTATACCCATCATTTCAGATGTCATATTCCTTCGGGATCTACGACTTGGTTTAATACACTCCCATCTTGCACGAATGCTCCCTATTCCACGAATATTAACTTTGGGTTTTAAAGAAGAAATTAAAAACAAATTAAACTAACATTTAAACTAATGTTATAATTAAAAATTTAAAAAAAATTAAAAACAAACTAAACTAAGATAACATTATAATTAAAAATTTAAAAATACATTAAAAAAAAATACTATATATCTATACTAAACTAAGATAACATTATAATTAAAAATTTAAAAATACATTAAGAAAAAATACTATGTATCTATATACTAACCAAACTAACATTATAAAAAATTTAAAAAAAAACTATACAAAGACTTAAAAACAATTAAAACAATAAAAAATCAAACTATGCAAAATTTTAAAATAAATTAAAAAACAAAATAATTAAAAAAAAAATAAACTATACAAAATTAAACAAACTTTAAACAAAATTTATAAAAAATTAAACAAACTTTAAACAAAATAAAATTTATAAAAAATTAAACAAACTTTAAATAAAATTTATAAAAAACATAAACTATACAAAAATTAAAAAAAACTATACAAAAATCAAAACAAAATTTAAAAAAAAGTAAACAAAATTTAAAAAATAAACAAAATTTAAAAAAAAATAAACAAAATTTAAAAAATAAAACAAAATTTAAAAAATAAACAAAATTTAAAAAAAAATAAACAAAATTTAAAAAATAAAACAAAATTTAAAAAATAAACAAAATTTAAAAAAAAATAAACAAAATTTAAAAAATAAAACAAAATTTAAAAAAAAACAAAATTTAAAAAATCAAAAAAATCAAAACAATGCAATGGGCGGCCTCGGGGCCGGCCGTCGATGCCCGGGGCCGCCCATTGGCGCCCGAGCGGCGGACGTCCGCCCGCTCGGGCGCCAATGGGCGGCCCTCGGGGCCGGCCCTCGATGCCGGGCATCGACGGCCGGCCCCGAGGGCCGCCCATTGGCGCCCGACGGGCGGACGGGCGCCGCTCGGGCGCCAATGGGCGGCCCTCGGGGCCGGCCGTCGATGCCGGGCATCGAGGGGGCCCCGAGAGCCGCCCATTGCATTGTTTTGATTTTTTTTATTTTTTAAATTTTGTTTATTTTTTAAATTTTGTTTTATTTTTTAAATTTTGTTTATTTTTTTTTAAATTCTGTTTAATTTTTGAATAGTTTTTTTTAATTTTGTTTTATTTTTTAAATTTTTTTTTTTTTTTTTCTATTTTGTTTAATTTTTGTATAGTTTTTTCTAATTTTGTTTTATTTTTTAAATTTTTTTTTTTTTTTTTTTAATTTTGTTTAATTGTTGTATAGTTTATGTTTTTTTAAATTTTGTTTTTTTTTTTTTAAATTTTGTTTAATTTTTTATAGTTTTTCCTAATTTTGTTTTTTTTTTTTTTATTTTGTTTAATTGTTGTATATTTTATGTTTTTTTAAATTTTGTTTAATTTTTTTTTTGTTTAAAGTTTGTTTAATTTTTTATAAATTTTGTTCAAAGTTTGTTTAATTTTTTATAGTTCAATTTTTTTTTAATTATTTTGTTTTTTAATTTATTTTAAAATTTTGTATAGTTAGATTTTTTTATTGTTTTTAAATTTTTGTATAGTTTTTCTAAAAAAATTTATAATGTAAATTTGGTTAGTATATAGATATTTAGTATTTTTTTTTAATGTATTTTTAAATTTTGTTTAAAGGTTGCTCGCTTGGGCGCCAAAGGGCGGCCCTCAGGGCCCCCGTCGATGCCCGACATCGAGGGGGCCGTGAGGGCCACCCTTTGGCGCCCAAGCAAGGGAGGTCACTCGCTTGGGCGCCAAAGGGCGGCCCTCACGGCCCCCTCGATGCCGGGCATCGACGGGGTTAGTTTGATTTGTTTTTAATTTTTCTTTAAATCTTTTATTATAATGTTGTTAGGAATTTTTTATTATAATGTTGTTAGGGGTTAGTTTAATTTGTTTTTTAATTTATTTTATTATAATGTTAGAGGGGGGAAACATGCAGCAGAAGAGGACATGAATTTGGCCTCCATGATATTGTTGATTAGTTTCATGTTTTGAAAAAAATTCTAAGTTTGATAATATTTTGATAAGATATATTAGTAATGTTTTGACTTTCAGACTTAATTTTAGAAATAAAATTTCTATATATAATGTTTGAAATATGTTTTTTACAAATAATTTGTATAGTTTTTCTTGAATTTATGTGAATCAACACTTTTCGGAAAATAATATGAAATAGTATCATTTTTATACAAAACATATCTGAAAATTGATTGAAAATGGTTTTAAATGTCTATATTGTCTGGAATTTTTTACAATTTTGTCAATAAAAGTGTCTTATTTTGTCCATAAAAATGTCTTATTTTATAGAAAAAATTGCAAAATGTATATGTTTTTCATTATAAATTGCTTAAAAATGTATGCTATTTTGCTAAATTTCTAAAAATGTACCTGAAAATGGAAACTAATTTTTTTTTACGATAAAGATAATTCAAAGGTCCCAAAAAATGCCTCGAAATGAAAATGTGTGATACTGGCATCACCCCTTTTTGAAACGGAGCTAAAAATACCTACTAAAATTAGGAGAGAGAAAAACGAGAACTGTGTCGAGTTCTCGTTTCATAGTATAAGTGGTTAATCCTATTTAATAAAGTTGTGATGTTTTTTATTTAGAAAAAAAGTTAATATATTTAAGTTGAAGGCATTTATTCAAGGAACACATTGTCTCCTCACTCTATCAGATTCCCAGTCTCTCATATGAATGGAATCTTACCACGTGCATCATCATCTTTTTCCTTTATCCATCGATTTCGATGTGGATTGCTTCGTGCTGAAGAATTTTTCGTTCTCGTTCGGGAGGTTGCGTCACTTGCGTGTATATCCTCGGCCGTCACGTTCATCCTCCCTCTGGCGTGTTCTTAAAGTTTCTCAGTCAGCGCCATATCCGCGTGATAGAACTGTCTCATGGTTCCTAGATTTTACAAATGTTAAGGGCGCCACACACCATCCGTATGCTTTACTATATTTACGCCGATAGGCGTTATTTCCCGAGGGTCGTTTTGAAAAGCAATGTAGCTTTTCGTCATCCCTTGGGCCAACCATTGACTGCCACATGTTCATCGTTTATCTGTGCAATTAAAGGTCGCCATGTTTATTTACGCGTTTTTTGGACCGTGTCTTCCCATTCGGGTGTCCAATGGTTGTTCACTGTGTCCACTTGTTCTAATGCACATTGAATGCCTGTCAACATCTCGTCGTCCCTCTAAATAATCCTATTCCGCCACGTGTTGTCTTCCTCTCTGTGCATTGTCCACTGGAAACCATGTTTACCCTCTAGGTTGATCCCGCGATTTACCCGGTATAAGCGGTAGATATTTATTCGGTAGCAGCAGTAATTTCAGTCATAAAGGAAGGAGCGACAGGAGAAGCGAACAAAGCATTAAAAATTACAGGCAAGGCTAAGCGATTCTGAGGCCACATAGAGGCAGAAAGTGAGCTAGGGAAACACAGAAGCGGAAAGCAACAGAGGGACTAGAAGACTGGATTTGGCTTTTGCTGGTCGGAGATCCTCTTTTGCCACAGGTTGATGTCTGGATTCGGTATTTTGGCCATGGTTTAGGGTTTATGTCTTGCTTGAGGGTTTGAGGTCACGTCAAGGGTTTCGACCTTCGAAGCAGACGTTCAAGGCCTCTGGTCTCTGGTCACAGGAAGCCTGCGATTTCTGTTGGCCGGATACTCTCAAAATAACGCCATGGCCGAAAATCTTTTGGACCTCTCACATCCCATTGACGTCCCCCTTCTTGATGCCACTTTTGCGGCTTTCTACGACATGGGATCTAAAGAAGAGGTGAGTTTTCATGTCTGGCTTATGAAAGAAACATTTAAATGCATATCTGGTGTTATTAATTTTTCAATATTTTTTATTATATGCCTGGTTTGAGCTCCAGTCGCGGTCTAATGCCATGTAACTCATCATTTCCTTGCACATTATTACTGCCATGTGCGTCTCAATGGGTTTTAACGTTTTTTTTTTTTACTCCCTGGAAGTCGACACTCATGCATATTCTAAAACCCTAATGTGGGTTTTTGTTTTTGAATATTTGATTGCGAGTTCACCCATCTTTGTAGTTGCACACTGCAATTCTCAGTATTGTGAGTAGGAACACGTAGCATAGTCACCGTCAGTAGGTTGGATTTCTTCCACAACTGTCTTTTGTGCAAAATGCACAGCCTTCCGCACTTTTTTTGGGTGTTCACTCTCCTCTTCCTGTTGTGCTTCAATCCCATTCTTCCATCTTGTAGCAGCTAGGTACGCAAATCGAGTCTCCTTGCTATCATCATCTATCTATCTGTATGTCTGTATCTATATAGGAGAGTGAGAGTGGGAGTGCATAATATGGCGAGGATGACCGTATCGCCCGAATTCATAGATGACAACATCATAACAGTGCAGTCGCCTCCCAGTGGTGGGATGACATCAACGAGTCTACGAAATGGCAGTATGGGATTTTCTATACACTCTCTGCTGCTTATGCCCTTTTTGCTTCTGTGGCCCTAGTAAGTTTGTGTTTTACATCCCTTACTCCACTCAAAATACTGACGATTTTACTTTTACTCAGAACAAACAATTTAACATGTAATTCCAGCCGTATGGAGCTTTTGTTGAATGGACCATTGAAAGATTTATTTGAAATAGATTCCCCTTTCCATGGACCACTGCCGCACAATATAGTTTAGGTGTTGATAGATTTTTATATGTATCTAAATGAAGGTTTTAGTGGAACTGCAGAAATTGATGGGAGTTGTTGAAAATTTTATTTTGCATGAATGACAGATACAAATTATTCGCATTCAATTACGAGTTCCAGAATATGGCTAGGCAACTCAAAAGGTTTCCCATCTCATGAACTTTATTGTCAATGGAGGTGAGTTTTGATAACAGTGAAAGTTTTTGTTTTTGTTTTTGTTTTGAATTTTTTGGGTGTTTGAGTGTGTTGTTGTACTTACCTGTTGATACATTGTTGATGTTGTTTTCTATATGGCAGTACGTGCTGTTATCTTTGCAGTTTTGATATGTCACCGAGCAAAATATTGAAAGCAACATTCATCTTTGTTAGGAAGCTAGAATTGCTAATTTATTGTAATCTACTTTTCCCTTTTATGACTGATTCATATATTTGTAATTCATGTATGCCTTTCACCTCTTTTGTGGTATGTCTTCAATTTGCTAGGACAAAACCCAGGTTTACTTTATAGGCATGCATACAATGTTTACTATACCCACTATGTCTTCTGCATTTACTGCTCCAATTTATATGAACCTAAATGACATTTCTGCTTCTTGTACTTTTTTGGTTCTACTAGATTCAATACTTGACTCTGATTAAAATGCTTGGAAATTATGTCTTTTCTAAAATCTTCCCTTCATGGGTTAGCATGATATACTAATTGAGGCTTGAATTATTGTGAGATTGGAGAATGCGTTGCACTAATGAAAATATTTCCTTTATGGATTTTTTGATGGCATGTACTGGGACATGCACATTTCCATCAGGGTATATATTGGGGGTCGCATTCCTCCTATCTTTTCTAGTTTTTTTTCTGTTCTATCAAGAAGTACCTTTTCAAGTTTTGATATAGGATTTAAAACCAAGATTTACCGGATTTTGTTACATTATATTCCATCCCAGCTTATACTTTTTTAGCATTCTGATTGTTCCAAATTTCTTGTAGCACTAGCATTTCATCAATTCTCAATACAAGCATACCTACATCTGGTGGCTTAGGTGTTCAATCGGGCTTGAGGCAGCCACTAATGAATGTACAACCCGGCCTAAACCAGCTGGCTACATTGGTCCAGCCATTCATCAACAGCCTTACATTCAGTGGGACTCATAACCAACGTTTATCTGCATAGGTTTTGGCCATGGCCAGTTGCTTGATGATGTTCGTTCTTCTTGTTTCTCTTCATGTGATTAGTAATTCTAAGCTTCTTGTTTCTCTTCATGTGATCAGTAATTAGCATGTTCCATGTACATGCAAAATAATCTCATAATGGCCACTATATATTTCCATATTTTCCTCATGATTTCTGCTTTATTCCCGTCGTAAAGATTATGTAAATAATGTTGGTGATTTGTATATGAATTCACACTTTATATTTGTGATATCGTTTTCAGTGGTGAAGAAATGAATTGAAATTGAAATAGTATTTTCATTTTGTCTTTTACAAGAATTTCCTATAAAAACGACTACTTGCAATCAATATAATAAATACGACTACTTACAATCAATAATTTCACTTGCAACGAATTCCAAGATCATATGCTTTAAAGCATTTAGTTGACTTATTGAATCCACTATGGTATATCGCAACCGTGGTTTGTCCGACCACTGTGTTGAAAATGGCCGCCATGGATCATTGCATTGAACACACAGATGACACATATTAGATTGATAAGTAGCATTATGTACAAGGACACGGTGAATGTATATTGTTCGGCTTCTTCTCTATATCCAGTTATAAATGTTTTTAGGAAGGCAATTTATTAAAGTTAGAAAGTCAAGGTCAAAGTGATAAGATTAGATTGACTTTCATACGAGGTTAATTTTGGATATGTGAACGGTTGAAAAAATCAGTCTTTTAAGGAGTCAATGCAAAAAAAATTGAAAAGGTTTATTTTTAAAAGAGATTTTAATTTTTTTTAAATTAATTCTATTTTATAGGGAACAAATAAAATTTGTATAAAACTTTGATTGATGAAGTCTAACATTGATTTGAGTCACTGGCTTTTTCTTATAAAACTCATATTATTGAAAATGATATATTTGGCATGTATTTTCTGGTCTTGTAAGTCATTCAAATCCGATTTTTGCAAATTGGTCATGTTTCCTACCAGTAAATGAAGCATAAATTTTTTGATTGATGTAGAAATCTGTGTAGTATCTCCATAATCTTGAGTGAATTGCCTCCCATGTCTTTTGTTGTTCCACATGAAAGAGCTAGATTTTGAATCAATTTCAACCATTTAATTCTCTTCGAAATTGACCAAGGATTGATCTTCTCCACTAGTATGACCACCCCCTTTCTCGTGTTCTCCTAAAATTGAACTAAAATCTCCTTCAATTATTCATGGAATATCCACAAAGGGAGTTCTTTCTTCGTAGTGTAGTTGCAACTTGCCAGCACATGGGATTTAACATAACAATGATAAGGCCATAGATGTATGCATAAACAAAAAAGTTGTACATTTCGGACAAGAAGTTTATGCTTTGATGGTCACACCATATGAGTATGCCCCCTGATCTTCCAGATGGATCCTTATATATGCCTTCTGAGACAGACCTCACAGATCATCTAATTGACTCCATAGCTTCCCTTTTAACTTTTGTTTCTTGTAAATTGAGAATGGCTTGTTTTTTCATTTTATTTTTATATTTAGAGCATGTCACTTTATTGGGGTTTTTAAACAAGTTATGTTCTAGGATAAAGTCTGTGTGTGAACCTTTAGCATCTCTATTAGACAGAGACCCTGAAAAGTCCTTTGGAACAAACCCTTGGAATCCTTCCTGTTTTTTCTTTGGGCCATCCTGAAAGCAGTGCTCCAGCTGCTTTTGGGATCTCTCTACTATCAATTTGTGGGATTCTTTTTGCCTTTTTACCTAGTGCTTCTTCCTTCCTTTAGTGGCCTTTTACCACCACATCAGATTTAAAGCTCTTATTTCTTGTAGAATAGGGCTTACATGCTTTGTTTTTCCTCTGGAAGTTGAATATTTGATAGATATTGCTGAGTCTTGTAGTGCATAAAGGTCCTCTTCAACTTATTTTGTGTGTTTTCCTTTGGAATTTTTTCATATCAAAATAGGGCTTAGAGGCTTTGGCTTTTGGCTGGAAGTTGGATATTTGATAGGTGCTACTGAGTTTTGTTGTGCATGACGATTTTCTTCAACTTATTTTGTGTCTTTTCTATTGGAATCTTTTTCATATGAGATTGATCCAGATGTTCCAAGATCTGGTTCTGGAGTAGGTATTGTCATGGGTGAGGATGGGGGATGCAGGGGGTTCACTGATTCATTGCTTGGTTCCTCATCCACCCTTACATCATTATGACTTTACACAGGGTCCCTCGACACAAAAATTATTCTGGGCTTCAAGTTGAGGATTTGGGACCCATTTCTCTCTTTGGAGGGCCATTTTGGGCATTGTCCTTTTTGGCTTGACTTCTTTCTTAGAAGGCATAGTTTCTTTCCATTTCTATGGCTTGCTTTCTTTCTTAAAAGGCATAGTTTCTTTCCGTTTCTATGAATTGCTTTCTTTCTTAGAAGGCATAGTTTCTTTCCGTTTCTATGGGCATTTTACTTCCAGATGTCCATATTTAGGACATGCTCTACATGGGAAAGGAAGGTTTTCATGGTTGATATGATCAATGGATCTAGGTTCAGTTTTTAAGGTGACATTTTACAAAAGAAGCTTTGATTTCTAGATTCATGTAGAGCCTGGCTTAATTTTCCAACCTTTTCTCAAGTTTGTCAATTTTACAGAATACACATATTCTCCGAGGCCATTCCCTATGATATTTAGGGATTTCTCACTCGATAATTCTGGGGGGAGATATGGAAGTCGGAGTTCAGAGTCCAGACCCATTACAGGGGTGTCAGCTTTGTATGAAACCAGTCTCCCAATGTTTCATGTAGAAACCAGCTCGGTTAAAAAACCAAAGGGAACCCTGAAAAACATGTTAGTCTACCTTAGTCCATGCCTTCTTGGTTAAGAAATAGATAAAACATCGATAAAAAATTTACTTGGCTTCATTACTGAATTAAATTAACCAACAATGAATAGATTGCTATTATCCATCCATCAAATTTAGACATGGTTTTTATGAACACGAAATTAATTATGAGAAATCTAGTAAGAGACTCGTGCTTGAACATTTCTGTCATTAAAACCACTCTATTAAAAAGTTGGAAAGAATGAATGCATTAGTTGTCATATGGAGCAGTTGTCTCTCTAATTGTTGCTTTAATAAAACAATATGACTAATAGAAAAGACATTCATGTTGTGTAAATACATTGGAATTAGAAATAATACAAAGAACCTGGGAAACATATCTTCACACACAATGCATTTGCCACCACTTGTTTGAGTGGGATCCCTGGGTCTTATACGCATTCGACTGGGCAACATATCTTCACACACAATGCATTTGCCGCCACTTGTTTGAGTGGGATCCTTGGGTCTTATACGCATTCGACTGTTTTATAGTCCTTCCTCTTTAGTTGAAAGAGGAAACCCTTAAAAATATGCAGAATTGGTTGTCAATACAACTGAACCACGACCTGAGAATGTTTGAGAAAATTCCCCAACTTTCCTGCAAACTATTCCACCATACTCGTCGTATGACAAGGATTTTATTTAGATTCAGTTGTCCATAAAACTGAACCACAACCTCAAGAATTCTTTGTGCAATTTGAATGGTTTGTTAATGCTTAGTGCATTCCTTGAACAATGCTGATCAAGGCTCTTCATATTAAGCCATATATGAAGCCACCATTAAAGCCACATAGGATAAATAAGCCTAACTCCGAATGAGTTGGGTAGTATATTGGAAATAAAGAAGTGAATACAATTTTTGTACCATTAGTTTCATCAGTAGCTGTGCATTCCAAAGCCAGAATAGTAGTAAAAATGCAAACCTGCACTCTCAGAACTACCATGGACTTGCCATTTTATAGAACAATAAGATGAACTGCAATGCTTGTATAGAGTTACATAACATATACTGTTGTAGTGCACACCCTAGGAGATGCAAATAATTTGACTCCAAAGTTGTGAGATAAAAGATGGAAAAGTTGACCTAATTTAGTAGTTTAACCAAATTACTTAACTATAGCAACCTTACTATTTATCCTTCGTACCTTTTCCAAGTGCATAAAAAATAAAATCTTAGATTTCCAAAGAGTTTGATAATAGTAATTTACATATCGATGTCAAACTGTGTAGCTTTCAGACTAATTATCAGAATACCTTTTGGCCCACCCCCTTGACTGAGTAGTAATAGTTGGTGATGAGATTTGATCCCAATGGGAGCATGTGAAGAGCAATAAAATCACCAAACTGTGTGCCTAGAATACCTTCCTTCATATAATACAGAAACATGCTTACAGGGTTTCTACATAGTGAGAATGATCTACATGCTATAGTCTTTTGATACAAACTTGGCAAAATGGTCATCAGAGGGGCCCAAAATTTTCCCAAGTATATAGATTCCTTATCTTCCATATTCCAAACAAGAAAACACTACTCCCAATCAGAAATTGGGATGTAGCCATATCCACTCACGCCAAATTAGCCAAATAAGGATTGAGATGTGAATGTTGCTTTATTGCATGCTCAAGAATCAACTTCTAAAGAAGCTCAGGAGTAGCTCCCTTAATTTCTACGATTTAGAAGAAAAAAAATCATAACTATTTTCTATGGTTGAGAGAACTTATTTTTCAAGAATTGGATCAATGTACTTGAAAGTGATGATAAATAATATCATTTTTATATGCCTTTTAAAAAATAAAGGAATTGTTATTGGAGCTTTTATTTAATTTAATCTATTTACAAATATGTATGTGATTAACAAGGATTGATGTATGATTCACAATTATTCACAATTATTCACAATATAATGACATGGCTTGATGTATGATTCACAATTATTCTGTGAATAATGATGAATTCTTTTCAAAGGAGCTGCTTATACACAGATACCTTAATTTAGGATTGCATTTTTTACTCAACTAAGTAAGATAGTCTAAAGGGGGCCTTCTTATATACACAGATGTTCTAATTAAAGACTATTTTTCTATTCAATTAATTAGGACATCTTACAAGGATGATCTAAATTATGTCTTACAAATTGTTTAATGATTTAACTTTTCACCAACTCACAAGTAATAAAGTACATTATTATGACATCATAATCATTCCATTCAACACAGTTTACAAAATAAAATAGACTACAAAATATACATAATATTGCCCTAAGTTTAATTAGGAAAGCAAATTGTAATGAGTTTGTTAGATTTGAAGTATTTTTTATGAACAAAATGATCTAATCCAACAAACTCATTACAATTTGATCTAAAATGAACAAAAAGATCTAATCTAACAAACTCACAATCATTTTGTTAGTCAAATGAGATTACATCTAAAGATGACACAATGGATTGATTAAGTATTTAACAAATTCATCTTTTTGCAAAAACTTATTTTCAAATGGTGATACAACGCCAAGGGCAAACTTTAGTCTATACATTTTTTGGGGTTGTCGCCAAAACATCAATTTGATTTAGTTTCCCCTTTTTAGTCATTTCACCCTCCAACAACAACTTATCGGCGTATTATTGCACCTTTTTGGAGCAATTGCTAGTAATTATAGCCTCCCTGTTCCCATTTCTCTTCATTTTGACTGTTGTTGTTACGCTGGAGGGCGTCAACATTTGTTCCTCTCTTGGTGAGCTATGCATTTATTCTCTCTATTTTTTCCTATTTGATTTGATTTCAATGTGGGCACTTGAAATTTGTACACAAAGTACTATGGGCATGCAGTTATCCTTGTCGGGCTTGCGTTTTCTAGATTGCCTAGGAAGAAGATAGGGACCAAGGCGTATGGAGAGTGGAGATGCCTCACTTGTAAGTTGCAGAGATTCTTTGTTCTCTACCTCTTCAACCTAATATGTGATCATTTGTATTTGAAGGCAACTCTTTCGGTGCCAATGGCTGTGAATAGGTGTTTCTCAATGATCAAAATGCTTGGTCAGAGACCCTGATCTTGAAACCTAACTTGCATAAGTACTAAATGTAGACTAGGAAGCCATTATTCAAGCATGATAGTGAGTAAGGCTCACGATATCTACAATAAGCATGTAGATTAAATTAATGAAAAGTGAAGATGGATCCAACCCTATTTGTATGCTTTATTTTTATTTTTATTTTTTTTGACCCTACGAAGTTTAGGGATTTAGCATAACTCCTTTCCCCTTTCTTATTCGGGATCCATAGTCTCACCATGGCTTGTATGCTTGCTTATGATTTGTGTTACCCAATAGACCTATCTGATCTGAATGGATGAAAAAGAAAGGAAAACAAATCCAACCCTGATTATATGCTTGTTTATGTTGTATATTGTACATGCATCTCACGTACTAGCTAGAATTAAAGTCCAGAATGTGTAGCATTCAGCTATGATTGTTCATATGTTTGTTCTACTCCTTTTAGTATGCTTGCCTGAGCTGTATATTGTTTGTATGAACAATAGCCACATGTAAACTTGACGTGGGTATTATAGTATTTATTTATGGATGCAAGTATCTCTAATTCTACTAAGGTTGTTTGATCACTTGTAGTCTGTGGGCATGCTTGAAAGTAATGATGTGTTAGCTTTGATTTATTTAGCCTTACATTGGGAGTTTTGTATTATGTACTCTAAAACTTAGAGAATGGGCCATGATGCATAGAACAACAAAATAAATATCCCAACTTCTCATGCAAGTAAATAATGAAGCACTTCCATAAGGTCCCAGGGCCATTTATTGATCTGCTTGCTGATATGGAGGCCAATCCATATGATGCGAAGATATTTGCTTTGAAGATGAAATCAATGGTATGTCTTGCCCGAATTCTATTTTCTTTTGTAGGAATTTTACTCCTAATTTTTTTTGTAGGATGTACTGTTTCATATGGGTTACAACTAATAGAATTGATTGATTATTTCAATATGACCACTTTCTTCCCTCTTTTGCTGGAATTTAACATGGTATGTTTAAAGTGTCAAAATTGGTGTTTTGTTGAATGTTATTGCCTATTATTGAAAATGCGGGATAATACTGAATTGCAGATCATATTTAGTATAATGGATATTATTATTTCGTGCAATTTTAGTTTTGAATCGTAAACTCATTTGTTCCAACATCGCAGAGAAATTTACTCTCCATTTCATATAGTTTTGAATTCTGAATTCAGTACTTGTCACATGGAAATGCACAGAGAAGTGTACAATGCAATGGAGATCAATTATGTGAAAGCATTCTTTATTGCCTCATTTATTTGAACGTTGAATCGGACCATTGAATTTACTACAGGTTGACACAATGATGACACCTTGGATTAAAACTCATTTCCTTTCATATGAATGGTGAGGATCCTTAAAGTAGGTTAACAGTCTATGAATTGAACTAATCACTGAAGAAGTATTAGAAATTTCAGGTATGCAGTGCCATATGAAATCTTGGATATTATACACTACAAAGACATTTAAACTGGTTGTTTCTTTTTCTCCTTAGAATCCTTGGTAAATACTTTTCTGAAGTTTGAACTACTATCTTATTTTGAAATGTCCCTATAGACAAACCGATATATTGTTGTGTTATTAACTTATTGTATGATCATGTAGCAATCATGGTTGTTAGCATTTATCAAAATGAATCCAATTCTAAAAGTAAAATCGTGTCAAAAAATGATTACAAGGATAATGATTAGGGAGCTTGATCTGTAATGTCGCTTAAAAGGCTTGACATCATTAAATACAACTTTCTATAGATCTACTATCCTCCATATGTCCTTGTCCAATTCAAGTGGAGAAAGCCTACCAACAGCCAACATGCAACTGCTGCAATCTAGTGAATTAGTCTATGTACAAAAATCTTATCTCCAACAGTTGATAAGCTTAGTCTATGTTCTGCATTGCCATCCATGAAGGCCTCACTGCCTTCCTAGTATTGTGTCGCCATATGCTACTTTCACATATAGAAGCATATGCTAATCATGGTTGTTATCAACACAGGAACTAACTGATAAATAAACTTATTTGAGAAACCATTTATTTTTATATCATCTGATCTTAAATTTATTTAGAGTGGCGGTACTACTTGTTTAATGTTTTCTTAATTAATGTGTTCTGTGTATAGATCAGGAATTTACTTGTGTTGGTTATCAAAATATGATCTATTATTAAGTACACGATCTAAATTTTGCTTCTCATCTTTTTCTTACAAAATTCGCAATTTAATATGATCTATTATTAAGTACACGATCTAAATTTTGCTTCTCATGTTTTTCTTACAAAATTCGCAATTTAGAAGTACTCTGGAACCTGAACCTTTTCAGCCAGAATAAATTTTCACTTAAATTAGGTTATTCTCCTATTTTATCAAATTGAACAAGAGAATCATTCATGAGCTTCGTTGTCTGAATGTTGCTCAGGAATATGCATATTCGAGTTGAACATAAACATAATCCAATCATAGGACAATCATTTGAGACAATTGAAGCTATGATATTTAAGCATGGACATCCTTACAAATGTGTGTCCATAAAATCTTTCAGTTCTCAGAATATTCAAAAGAACTTCAAAAATTTCATGGGGATCATGGACAGTGGAGAAAATTGAAGATCACAATGTCCTGGTCAAACCAAAGATGAAAGAGCTACAGGTATTGTCTATTCTTTTGTTGTTACCTAGTCTTTGTTTTGATTGTATTTGTTCTGTCTTGTAGCATTGTCTTAATCTCTGAACTTTTTTTTGGTTTATAGGGTATCCTTATATTCCAGAAGAAAGAAATTTGCAAATACTTCAAAACTGCTAACCATGTAAAAGTTCTTAGTGGCACTGATGAAGATGCTATAATAGTTTCAGAAGTGAGTCCTTTTTTGCTCCATTTGTTATCTCTTGAATTGAAGAAGTTTTTGATGATTTATGTATACTCCAAGTAGAGAAAATTAAGCCGGTTTACATGACTGTTACAAGGAAAGAATATTAAGTATGGAATACATCTCATTTTGCTCCGATATTAGCCTATATATTTATGTATACAATACATTCTGTTGGATAAGGAAGATGATCTTGCTTTATTGTAAGTGCTTTTCATATGCCATTTGAGGAAGAAATTTTTCTATCTGGGTCATAGTTGTGGTCTAATCGCAATCGATTCTCAACATCTCTTTATTCAATAGTTTGTCGAACATACAATCTATGCTTTCAGCTTCATATTTATTTATTTTTCATTCGCGATGTTTTAAAGAAATTTTTCTATCTGGGTCATAGTTGTGGTCTAATCGCAAACGATTCTCAACAGCTCTTTATTCAATAGTTAGTCGAATATCCAATCTATGCTTTCAGCTTCATTTTTATTTATTTTTCATTTGCGATGTTTTAGAACTTGTGTTTTCTTTGCTATATGTTAAAAAATACCTATTGTCAGTTGTACATGCTATTGTCAATTTTGTAAATTATTTGAGCAAAAAGTTTATTTATTGCTTCTTTCACTAGCACCTATAAGTTTTAAAAGTGGGCAGAGAAGCAAAATAAACATTACAGATTCTTTTTAAGCAAAATAAACATTACACCACAACATTCAGACATAATACATAAACATTTACTCAGGAAACATGGGAAAACCAACAGAATTTAGAGCCGCACCTCTTATTTTTCTCATATTCATTATTAACCACCCACAATATAAATATAGGTATTCCGCAACATCCAAAGCCTAATCAGTTAACCTAGATTAGAAATTAGACTCCAATCCCTTAACTGAGATTAAATTACATATTTTTAGAAAGAACCCAAAAAAATTTCAAACTCGCTTCCCGAAAGAGGAAGGGCGTCTGCACGCTCGCCCCCCTATAACCTCCTTCAACCAGCACCGGACACATAAGGAAGAGAACTAGATCAAGGGGATGCCAGGTGTAGTCAAAGACACACAACCCCCCACACACATGCAAAGAATATAACACATACTCAACAACACCAAGTCTTTTTTTAAGTATTTAACAATACTACTACTTTTTATCTAGGTCAAAATAGGGAAAAAAGTTGTAGAGGCTACTAAAACTGCCCGGAGACCCCCCCAAAAAAGAGTTGCTTATGCTTCATTTAAGTCACTGTACACAAGGACGACACAAGCAAACAATTGCTTGAGTGACGGTCCAAAGTCTTCGAAGCAAAGAGTAGCCCACCAAACCCTTAGTGTCATTCCAAGCCAAGTTTCATTCCAAGCCAAGTTTATAAAAAAGAATACTTGCTTAATGCAAATACATTCCTACAAAACATGGCGAAAATGAAGCTTTGGAAAAAGAGAAAAAAAACTTGTATCGGCGAGAGTAAAATCAGCTGCTTTGAATAGCCACTAAAATACTGCAATCTAGGACTTGACTGGCAATTTCTATCTCGCTGAAGCTGATATTGGCACAAAATGAGAGTTGCTTAAGTAACAGGCTACAGGGGAAAGAAAAATGTTGTTGTCACAATGTCTTCTCTGACTTCAAAGTTAACTGAAGAACACTTTCCATGTTTTCAGGTATCTATGCCCTTAGATTTTTGTATATCATCATTTATGAATATAGGTGTATGTTCATGTTACTTACATTTATCTAAGTTGAATGTTGTATTGTTGGTATAAAACAACACCTTACTTTCAACATAGTTGATTTTTTGACAGGAACAAACTAACAGTCCTTTAATGGTTATGCAGGTAGTTATATTGATGAAAGTAACTATTGAAAAAACAATTCAATACAATAATTTCTGCCATAATCATAAATTACCTCCAATTGCTCTTATAAAATCAAATATCCATGGCCTGTTTGGCATTGTGTACCATCATTTTGGATCGGTGTTTGTTATATTTGATCTGAGTGGTGATGAACCACACACAGGACATATGGACAGCTTCGCAAAACACTCAGTTTTTTCGTCTTCACTGTAAGAATATGTTTTGTTTATCTCCTTATTAAGAAACTTACTACATATTTTATGCTTTCAACAAGAAATTTTACAAGAGTTTGATCAACATTATGTGTTTTTTAAACATTTACTTGTTTGAGAAAATATGATAAATATAATTATAAATCATTTTTAATTATTATAATATTTTTTTAGTTAATTAAATGTTTTTAAAATGCAGTTACTAACTTATTATATAGAAAATTGTTATTTGGAAAAATAATAATTATAAAATTTTGTTTCAATCATTATAATACAAGTTCTTAATAATTATAATTAATTAAGATATATTTTAATGTTGGATTTAGCAAATATCCAAAATTAAAATTAAGATGAATATAAACTACGTAATAATATCATTTCAATTTCAATTTAATATTTTTTTTATAATTATTTTGTGATGCACATTATATATTAAATTAGATTTTAATGGTCTTTATTTAATTAACTCCATGATGAATTGGATTTATCAAATATGCATATATCCAAAATTAAAATTAAGATGAATATAAACTATGCATTAATATATACATAGTTTATATTCATCTTAATTTTAAATTATTTTAAATTTTGAAGTTGAAAGGAAGGAGTATATTAATACCCTTGAGATTACTAAAGCAAAAAATCTTAAACAAAAAGAGGAGACTTGGAGAGAGAAAAGTTGGCTTGTTTGGCTTCAAGCTAGGGACAGTAATACAATTTTTTTTCATCGTTTTGCAAATCAAAGAAGATTAAAAAATGCTATTTGGGATATTCAAGGTGAACATAATTAGACTATTTCTGAAAATAATGCATTAAAGGCTGTGGCCATACACCACTTTCAGAATGTTTATGCTCAAAGGAAAAATACATTTTGAAAAGTCAGCTTAATGTCATAAAAAATTTCCCATGGTACTTCAATAGGGAGGAGAATCAATATATTGAGGCGTCGATTACTGTGGATGAGGTTAAGAAGGTTCTCACCAATTTCACAAAAGATAAAAGTCGAGGGCCGGATGGTTGGGCTATAGAGTTCTATTTGCATTTTTTTGATCTTATGGGGGAGGAGTTAGCTGATGTTGTGGATGAAACAACTTAAGACTGTGTTAGGTGCCTGGTAATCTTAATGCTACATACATTACTCTAATTCCAAAAACTGATAGGCCTGTTACATTTAATGATTATAGGCCAATATCTTTGTGCAATCTTATGTATAAAATCATTACAAAAAATATTTATGATAGAATTAAGCCGACCCTGGGGAAATGCATATTAGAGGAACAATTTGGTTTTCTTCCAAATAGGAAGATAATGGATGTTGTGGAGATTGCACAAGAATGTTTGCACTCTGTGAAAAAAAATGATTTTATTTTGAAAATGGATCTTATCAAGGCCTATGATAGGGTTGATTGGACCTATCTCAGATTCAAGGCCTATGATAGGGTTGATTGGACCTATCTCAGATTCATTCTTATTCAAATTGGGTTGTCTGTTGAGGGTAACAAACTGGATAATGGCATGTGTTAATACTGCCAGTTTTTCGGTTTTTATTAATGGTTCTCCAACTCATTTCTTCAGTGGTAATCGTGGGCTTAGACAAGGATTCCCACTCTCACCCTATCTGTTTATATTGGCCATCGAGGCCTTAAGTTTGCTTATCAAAAAAAGAAAAGAAGATGGGAATATTAAAGGTATCAAGGTGGCCAAAAATCTTTCTATCTCTCACCTTTTATTTGTGGATGATGCGCTTCTTTGTGGTAAAGGAAATGTGGAGGAATGGAACATTATCATTCAATTATCTCAACTTTATGTGAGGCTTCAGGTATGGCAATCAGTTCTTAGAAGTCAAGTTTTGTCTATTTATGTGATGATCAAGACATTATGGAGCAGATCGCATCATTTCTCCCTTATAAGATGACATAACTAAATTGTGGATTTAAATATCTTTGTTTCTTTCTGAAACCAAATGGATACAAAGTGGAAGATTGGAAATGGATAATACAAAAAATCCAAAGAAAGATTGGTTCTTGGTCTTTCAGGTGGTTGTCTCTAGGAGGGAGACTAGTTTTAGTCAACTCTATTCTTCATATTATACCCGTTTTTTGGTTTTCCTTATTTGTCATTCTAGAGATAGTTATATTTGTTATAAGAAGAAATATTTTTCGCTATTTGTGGGCTGGAAAATTAGATGTTTCAAAATTCCACTTGGTTTCTTGGGAAAATATTTCAAAACTTGTGCATCTTGGCGGGTGGGGTATACAAAATCTTAGCGGTTTGAATCGTGCATTATGTGCAAAGAGCTTGTGGAGAAGTATCTTTGACATAATTTGGTATGTGGGGAAAAACAGTGAAGGAAACATATCTAAAAAGAAATGCTATGGACCATTGGATGCGCTCTCCTACAAAAATAACATAGAATGCTTCCTCTTTGTGGAGGATTCCTGTGAAATCCTATCCAATTATTAACCATTCCATATGTTGGTTGGTGGGATAGGGTACTCAGATTTATTTGGGCATAGATCCCATCATTGGAATGACTGATTATTGCATGTTCTCTATTGAACTTATTGCAGAGCTCCATAAAATAAATATCTTGGTTCTAAGGCAGGTGGCGATAATTCGGGACTCAGGTGACTACTATTGGCTTTTTGCTCGGGATATTAACCTTATGGGACCTATCGAGTTAGAGTGGGACAATTTTGTGACTAAATTAAATCAGTTTGGTATTCGGATTTCCAGTTCTGAAGACAAAGTAGTTTGGCATTTTAATAAACATGATGATTCTGTCAGTGTGAAACTAGCTTATAAAATTATTATGGAGAAGGAGATTAAAGAAAATTCAAGGTGGTGGACCAAACTTTTATGGCGTGATAATCCACCGATTAAAATAAAATGATTTATTTGGTTGTGTTTTAATAGGAAAATACTTACTTGGGATTCTCTGCAAAACAGGGGTATCCTGGGACCGGGTATATGCATTCTCTGTAAAAAATATGCGGAGTCAGAGAATTATTTGTTTGGTTGTTGTTCTTTCTTTCAAAAGGTTTGGAATGAATTAGAAAAGAGTTATCATTTTAACAAGAAATGGGATCAGCTTAAGATAGAAGACAATATGATTACTTGGTTTACCAAGAAGAGAAAGTATAATGCATTACCTTTCTTTACTCTATGGGAAATTTGGATGGCCATAAATTTGTTTATTTTTTAGGATTTAAATACAAATGTGAATCAAGTCTGTATCAAAATTGCAATGTCAGTAATAGAATATTGTAAGGATAACCTGGTGTTTAATCCCAGTCTATTTCAGAACCGTTTTTTGATGTGGATCTACTTGTGGGATTTTTCGATGGGGCTATGAATCAAGAGATGTGTGGCGCATGACTGATTATTCAACTTAATGAAAAGCAAATGATAAAATTAAGGATGGGTGCTGGAAAGGGTACAAATACTAAAGCAGAACTTTTAGCAATTTGGGGCTTACTATGGATTTAAAAAAAATGGTCTTCAAGATATACAGATTGCAGGGGACTCGAAATGTATCATTGATTGGGCTAGAGGTACTGCATCTCTGCACTCTTTAGTACTATTCCACTGGATGGATAAAGTAAGGAGGTTGATAAATTCCTTCAACCATACATCTTTCAAACATATATACAAGGAATTTAATGAAGAAGTTGATAAGATCTCCAAGTGTGCAATTGGAGAAATGGACGGTCCAATATATTATGAAAAACTTTGTGATGATAAAATTATAGAGTCTGGTTATATCCACTTCTTTTGATGCATGGTTGACTAGCTATTGTAGTTTAAATCTTGGACAGTAAGCCTTGCCTTGTGAAGGGGTTTTCAGTATTGGTTTGGTATTTGGAAAATCAGTGTAAGCTATGTTTTTATTGTTGGATTTTGTACAACTTCGGAAGATATTATTTATTATATTTTATTGTACCATAATTGTACTTGGTTATACCTCCTAAGGGAGAAGAACCTTATGTAAACAATTATGTAAACACATGAAAGAATCAATGTAAGTCTCGGGGTTCAAAAGAAATTAATAAAACAATTAAAAATAAA
This sequence comes from Larix kaempferi, assembly GCA_027924585.1. Taxonomy (NCBI): domain Eukaryota; kingdom Viridiplantae; phylum Streptophyta; class Pinopsida; order Pinales; family Pinaceae; genus Larix; species Larix kaempferi. The sequence goes on from BSBM01000070.1 coordinate 17,570,667, forward strand.
ATATTTATTGCCCCCAGAGACAAGTCAGCCCCATAAGGGAATTTTCCAGTTTCGCACATGTATAAATATGAGGCTTGTGCACCTCATTATGACCATTCACACACTTGTGAAGTGCACATCACTTGGACGAGCAGATTTTCGCATCACTAAAAGAAGGAGGCTTATTTTGGGTATCTACTTGTGAAGTATAACTTCACATTCTTTCTCTTTCTTCATTTGTACTTTGATCTCAGAATTATCATCTCTGCGAAGGTTGCTGGGTTTTCTCCCTATTGGGTTTCCAAGGGTAAACTCTTTGTTGTTGTTTTGTGCTTTGTCTTACTTCTAGTGATCTTGGTAATGCATTTATGCTTTATGCTATGAATGTATGAAATTTAAAATGGTATAAGAGCCATTCTAGAAGATGCCATTGCCGAAGCATTGTCAGAACCCTGCCGAAATTATGGTTTCATCTTGTGAAGTCTTCACCCATTATTTTGAAGAAAAAGAGCCATAGGAATTTCGTTTTTGGCTAGACTAATCCATTGGTGAAGACGAAATTCAATTTTGAGAACTTTTATTTTTGACCTAGCTCCTGCTAGGGTTTCTGATCCAGATCCACAAATCAAGATGATTGGGATGAAGGTTGAAGATCGGTTGGAAGGAGCCTCCAAATTTATCTCCTGGAAATATAGGGTTCTCCTACTCCTAGAAGAAAATGATCTTCTACTATATGTAAATGAGAAGGTCCCCGAACCAGAAGCTGAAGAAGATAAATCTCGATGGAGGAAGAATGATGCTAAAGCAAGAAGGATTCTTGTGGATTCTGTGGGAGATCATTTGGTTCCTCAGATCTCAGGTAAGAAGAATGCTAGGAAGATGTTCAAGACCATTATGAAGTTGTTTGAACACACTATTCTAAATGTATCCATGACTTTGAGAAACCAACTCTCAAATACGAAGATAGCGAAGTCGGAATCCATTGCCTCATAGTTTATGAGGATCGCAAAACTTAGAGACAAGCTCAACACCAGTGGAGATCCTATTGGCGATAAGGATCTTGTCCTTCACACCTTAAATGGTCTTCCATCATCATGGGAGTCCTTTATCCAAAGCATAAGTGGTAGATCTAAACTACCAAAGTTTGATAAGCTTTGGGCAGATTGCTCTCAGGAGGAAACAAGGATCGCAGCACGTCAAAGACTCCATGGCAATCAAACTGAAGAGACTCAAACATTTGTTTCTCATACCAAGAATGGTAAGGGAAAAGGAAAGAAGTTCCATAAACATAAGCACCAAGAAAGGAGATCAAGTCCCTGTCAAGAATAAAAGAAGAAGAAGGATGTATCTCAAGTTCAATGCTATAGGTGCAGGAAGTATGGACACTACGCCAATAGCTGCCGAAGTCAAATCAAAAGGAAGCATGAAGCATCCACTGCTGATGTAGAAGAAGATCATCATCACAAGAAGCAAAAGAATGAAGATCACACATAATTTCTATTCATATCAGCACTATCAGGTACTATTCCTACCACTAGTGACACTTGGCTCATAGATAGTGGTGCATCTAGACACATGACTGGGTATAGAGAGAATCTTTCAGAATTAATTGAGAAAGATTCACATCTCAGTGTTGTACTTGGAGATTATGCAAATTAAACTGTGAAGGGATCTGGAGCCACCACCCTTCAATTGGAATCAAATGATACATTACACTTAAGTGATGTACTCTATGTACCTGGTATGAAAAGAAATCTTGTCTCCATCTCAGCATTGGAGGACAAGGGTTATTAAGTAGCTTTCTCAGAAGGGAATGTCCTCGCTTGGAACAAAAACTCAAGCATGAGCATAGCCAAGGTTATTGGCATAAGAGAAGAGAGCTTGTATAGACTAAACACTTCTCTAGTCCAATCCCTAATACATGATGCTGCAAGTATGGGCGAGTTATGGCATAGAAGGTTAGCTCATCTGAACTATCGAGATCTCCCAGTGCTGAAGAACATTGTAACAGGTTTGCCAAGGCTCTAGGTAAACCATGATGGAACTTGTAGAGGATGTGCACTTGGAAAGAATGCCAAGAAGTCTTTTGCAGATCGTGAGAGTAGATCCAAAGGGATTTTGGATCTAGTACACTCTGACTTGTGCGGGCCCATGACAGTTGTGTCATTAGGTGGTTATCATTACTATATCGCCTTTATTGATGATTAGTCACGAAAGACTTGGATGTACTTTATCAAGTCAAAAGAATCTGAGGAAGTACTTAGCAAGTTCAAAGAGTTTAAAGCACAAGTTGAAAATCTGTCAGGAAAGAGGATCAAGATCTTGAGATCCGATAATGGTGGAGAATATACCTCTATAGAGTTCAATGATTTCTGCAAGGAAGCAGGAATTAAGAGGGAGCTCACAGTTCCCTACAACCCTCAACAAAATGGGGTTGCAGAAAGAAAGAATCGTACAATCGTGGAGGTAGCCAAAGCTATGATACATGACCAGAGTCTTCAAATGTTCTTGTGGGAAAAAGCATCCAGAACCGCTATATATGTACAGAATAGATGTCCACAAAAGATATTGAAGAACATGACTCCGTAAGAAGCATTCACAGGTATGAAACTAGAAGTGGGCCATCTTCGGATTTTTGGCTGTCCAATCTACATACATGTGCCCAAAGAGAAAAGATCAAAGTTAGAACCTTCAGGCAAGAAGGGTACCTTTGTGGGATACAGTGAGTCTTCAAAGGCCTACAGAATTTACATTCCAGGATCCAGACAGATTGAAGTCAGTAGGGATGTGACCTTTGAAGAAGAAAAGGCTGTTAGGAAAGGCAGAGGATCAGATATGGAGATTGATGATGCAGAAATGCTAGAACCAAAGGAGATGAGATCATCTCCCCCTCCAATTCAGAGGGAGTCAATAGAAAAGGATGAACCTATCAATCCCATAGATCCAATTGATATCCCCAGAGATGTGACAGGTCGAAAAAGACCTATATGGGCACAATAGACACTGCAGGATGTAGAGGGGCATGATGCTCCACATGGCACTTTTAGAGAAAGCAAGAGACCTCAAAGATTCTCCAGATATGTGGCACTAATGAGCAACATTATTGATTCAGAACCCACCACTTACGAAGAAGCATCCAAACATGAAGTTTGGAAGGATGCCATGATGGAAGAATATCAATCCATCATGAAGAATGATGTGCGGGAGGTTGTGCCGAGACCTAAGGAGAAGTCAGTCCTGACTTCTAAGTGGTTATATAAGATCAAGCATGGAGCAGATGTCAGTGTTGAGAAATACAAGGCTAGATTTGTAGCCAGAGGATTCTCTCAGAAAGAGGGAGTTGATTATGATGAGACTTTTGCTCCTATGGCCCGATATACTTCCATCAGATCCATTATCGTGATTGCTTCAACTATGGGATGGAAGTTGCATCAGATGGAATTGAAGACAGCTTTTCTCAATTGTGTTATTGAGGAAGAAGTTTACATCGAACAACCAGATGGGTTTATTGTCCAAGGAAAGGAGTCTCATGTATGTAAACTGAAGAAGGCATTGTATGGCCTCAAGCAAGCACCCCATGCTTGGTATGGACGAATAGACGGATTCCTGGTGAGCTTGGGATTTTCCAAGAGTGATGCAGACCCCAACCTTTACTACAAGGTTTTAGATGACGAGCCACTGATCTTGGTATTATATGTTGATGACTTGTTTCTCACTGGAAATGAGAAACTCATTGTATGGTGGCAGAAGAATCTCGCCTCTGAGTTTGAAATGAAAGACCTTGGTTTGATGCATTACTTCTTGGGATTAGAAGTATGGCAGAGGCAAAAGGAGATTTTCCAGGACAAGGAAAATACACCGTCGATATATTGAAGAGATTCAGAATGTTGGACTGCAAGTCCATGGCTACTCCGATGGATGCAAATTGGAAGAAGTTGAGAGATTCTACTTCAGAGTCTGATTTGTTTGATCCCACCATTTATCGCCAGTTGATTGGGTCATTGATGTATTTAACCAACACCATACCAGATATATGTTTTGCTGTGAATGCCCTTAGTCAGTTCATGTGCGAACCGAGGCAGATTTAATGGATTGCTGCAAAACATGTGCTCAGATACTTACATGGCACTATGGGATATGGATTGAAATATGCTTCAGATGGTGACCTGATATTGCAGGGGTTTACAGACTCAGATTGGGTCGGACGTGTTGCAGATCGGAAGAGTACTTCTGGATGTTGCTTCAGTTTGGGTTATGCAGTTATTTCCTGGTGCAGTAGGAAGCAGAACTCGGTAGCACTCGATACTGCAGAGGCCGAGTACATGGCTGCTAGAACAGCAACTCAAGAAGCAGTTTGGCTTCATAAACTCCTGGTAGGATTGTTCGGCCAGATTCCAGAGCCGACCTTGATTCACTGTGATAACCAGAGCTGTGTGCAGATGTCAGTGAATCTTGTATTTCACGACAGGTCGAAGCATATCGAGATTCGATATCACTTCATATGTGATATGGTGCAAAAAGGTGCGGTCGAGTTACAGTACATGCCGACAGACGGCCAGACTGCAGATGTTCTCACCAAGGCACTTCCTAGAGTGAAGTTCGAATACTTTCGTGGAAGACTTGGAGTCGAAGAGAACGTTTCCCTCCTTGAGAGGGAAAGATGAGATGCTTTCCTTGCTTTTCCCAGGTACCTTCTGCAGTCCAGTTACTCAGCCATATATGGGAGAAATGTCATAAGCAGATGAGTAGGACAGTCAGCAGTTGGTCGGGCTCACCCAGGTACCTTCTACAGTCCAATTACTCAGCCATATATGGGAGAAATCCCATAGGAAGATGAGTAGGGAAGTCAATAGTTGGTCGGGTTCACACTGGTGCCTCTGCATTCCAGTTACTCAGCCAGATATGAGAGAAATCTCATAGGAAGATGAGTAGGACAGTCAGCAGTTGGTCATGTGGTTGCACAGGTGCCTCTACAGTCCAGATACTCATCCAAATATGGGAGAAATCTCATAGGTAGAAGAGTAGGACATTCAATAGATGGCCGTTCCCTTTTGCTTGTCTGAGATCTCAACCAGGTATGGGAGGACCCCATTGGAAGATGAGATAGACAGGTATAAAATTGTATAGTAGAGATGGTACAGCTGATAATCTTAGATATCCATGATTGAGTGATTCTCCTGGATCCAGGATTGAGTGATTCTCCTGGACTCACCGAAGGATTGGTGATGATGATGCACATAGATTGTGTGGACAACCTTCAGTATCGGCAGAAAGATGATAGAGACAGAGTTGAGTACAAGATGAAACCCAGATGATCGTGATGCAGATGAAGACCGAAGAATACCTTCCTCGTTGAGAGGGAGTGTTGGATTTTGTACAACTTCGAAAAATATTATTTATTATATTTTATTGTACCATCATTGTACTTGGTTCTACCTCATAAGGGAGAAGAACCTTATGTAAACACATGAAAGAATCAATGTAAGTCTTGGGGTGCAAAAGAAAGTAATAAAACAATTAAAAATAAAATATTTATTGCCCCCAAAGACAAGTCGGCCCCATAAGGGAATTTTCCAGTTTCGCACCTATATAAATATGAGGCTTGTGCACCTCATTATGACCATTCACACACTTGTGAAGTGCGCATCACTTGGAGGAGCAGATTTTTGCATCACTAGAAGAAGGAGGCTGATTTGGGGTATCTACTTATGAAATATAACTTCACATTCTTTCTCTTTCTTCATTTGTACTCTGATCTCAGAATTATCATCTCTGTGAAGGTTGCTGGGTTTTCTCCCTATTGGGTTTCCTAGGGTAAACTCTGTGTTGTTGTTTTGTGCTTTGTCTTACTTCTAGTGATCTTGGTAATGCATTTATGTTTTATGCTATGAATGTATGAAATTTAACATTTATTGTCATATGAACTCAAGCGGGATTGGAAGTAGTTTTGGCTGAAGTAAGATGTTAAGGAGAAGATACCTCTTCTTCTCTTTAAAATTAGTTATAGATGGTATGCTATGTAACAACTTTGATTCCAAGGAAAAACAAGGTTTTTTTTTCGGTGTGAAAAAAAAATTGATTTTAATTTCATTAAGATTATTTTTATTATTTTGTTATACACTGTTACACCAAAACCTTGTCATCATGAGTCATGTATCAACTCTATGCCTTAATCCCTGAAGTGCCTTGGCTAATTCAGTAGGAGGAAGGTTGTTGTCCTTCTCTTTCTACAATTTCTAGTTTCCGTGGCGCACCCTAGTGTCCAGCAATAGGCACCAGACCAAGGGTGGCACATGATGTATACTGACACAGTGCGCCAGTGGATCTTGATGCCCATTTGAAAGATTCATTGATTCCTTTCTGGTGCAAGATGCCTTCATACAAGGTGCGCCCGAGTTAGTTAATGTGGATAATGGGAAACTTCGAGCGACTTCTTGAAGCTTAGTGACATGGAGGTCTATCCCTAGTTGCTAGGAAGGTTGGTATTCGATCTCCTAACCTGATGGGAAGATCCCTTAGACCTCTCCCCTTAATACTCAACCTATCCTATCTCTTTAGCCTTATAAATAATGAACCTCTCTCCATTAGGAAGGGAGGAAGGACTACAGTACTCTCATGCTAGTGGAATTATTCTAGGTGATCCTTATTCATCCTTTGGGAGGCAAACATCATCCTTTGGAGGCTTGGCTTGGATTGTTGGATGGAATTTGAAACGGTGAGGCTTAGGTTGTGACATTCTCTCTCTATGCATTTCCCTTTATTACATTAATACAAACTCTTTCCATAAGTATTGTTGTGTTGATAATACTTAGGATTTTCTTCCTTAACTGTTAATATAGATCAATTCATATTTAGATATGCTTTTACTGTTTGTTTGTTTCCATATGCTTGACAAGGTTTTGCAGCTCAAGATCTGAAGGCCCTGGAGCTTGGAGCAACAAGAGGAAAGGATTTGCAGATCTGAGGTAAGTTATCTACGTGTTCCCTTGCATCTCTATTGATCTAGGAAAGTAGTTTGTGTTTTGTACTTATTTGTTCTAGATCCACTTGGACTAGGGAGATATTTCTTGAGTTTGCTTGAGTAGATTGTCCATAAACAAATTTGGCGACTCCACTGGGGATCGTTGATAGCTTTGATTTCATTTTATTTTGATTTCATTGATTTCTTATTAATCCATTTTCTAGCCTCCTAAGCCCCTCCCATCATTGGATTTTGTTATCAGAGAGTATGTAAGCTATTCAGACTCCGTTCAGGATAAATATTAGACCTCTTACCTTTCATTTTATGGAGATATTTTTACTTATGCTAATTGTTATTCGCCCGACGCACCCGGAATGTATATTCCCTGTGCCACTATGCTTCTAGCGCACATTTCCAATGGACAGATTGCGTCTCTGGCGCTATCCACCTATTGACAAATTGCGCCACTGGCGCACATTTCCAGTGTGCAGAGTGCGTCTGATGCTCTAGTATATAGCATCAGAGTGTGCCAACCTCTATTGCTTGGTATTCAATATAAATTATCTCCATTTGGTTTTTGGTCTGATTTCTGAGTTCTGTGTGTTGCACCTTATAGTCACAGAACTCCTAGACACAACATACTATCATTTTCCTCTATTTTTGGGTCTTTTTGAGATTTGGATCCATGTTTGGCCCTTTGAGTCAAAACTAGTGTTTTGCTTGAATTTTAAAGCGAAATGGATTCTATTTTTGAAAGAAAATTCCCCCTCATTGCCGGGGGGGGGGCCATGAATCCTGTATCCTATAGTTGTTTTGACCCATATTAAGGTTTTAAGATAATTTTTGGTTTGGTGTGATTGTCTTGTTTTTAAGACTTGAAAAGTGTGGGATATCCATGTCTTTTTGAGCCTCTTTTTCTTGGGTTGCGCATCTTGTTTCCTTTACATGCTGAGCTATCCAGTGATTGTTGGGAAAGATTGATTCCTTGTCTCCAATTTAGGTCAAGAGAAGCTTGATTTTATCCCTCTTTTGCTATATTCATGAAATTGGAAAACATAAATATTATTATCGCTTTAATTTGATCATTTTACATTCTTGGTCTTACACTCATAAGAAGAAGAAAGGTTAGTTTTAGATTTGTGTGCATTTGAGTTAGACAAGATTATTGAGTGTTTTTCTTTGTCTTGCATTTGATTGGAAATGTTTTTGGAATCCTTACTTCCATAGCTTATATGTATCTTTTTCGAGTGTAAAAAGACAGGAAACATATTATAATTATAGCATTTGGTGTTGATAGAATGATCTATTTCTGCCACTTTAGGATGATTTGGGCTGCGTGATTTTTAAACTTTTGTTTTGAAAAAGTTGAAATTTCATTTGCATGGGTTTGTGCATTTGGGAAGAAAATATATCCCTCTATCCTTCTTAAGTAGGACTTCATAGAAAAGAAGACTTGCATTTTCATATAGATTAGATTTGCATCTTGTTTAAATTCCAAGTCTTCACTTCATGGATTCACTTAACCGTGCAAGATAAAATCAAGTGCTAGTTTAAGTTAAAATTTTTAACAACTTGTGTGATAGGTTAGAGACGTGTTCCGACATATTTAAGCGTGGCAGTTGTCTTTATTTTTCTACACTGCATCCCAGGGGATTGTAGTTCTTCCACATACCAATTAGTATATCAAATGGCCTTTCACATACCCTTGGGTATATAGAAAGGTACTTCACGTACTCGATAATATATCAGATGGCTCCTGACGTACGGTTGTGCATTAGACAACACCACTACAGATTGGAGCTCCCACGTACCTTGAGTATATCGGGAGACCCCACTACGATTCCTGGAACCATCCGAGTAAACATTTTGACCGCCTTGTTGTCACAATACACCAAGAACAACACTCGGGGAGATTACTACACAGTACTATTAGGTAGTCGTGTTATACGACCAAGGGTACGGCCCCAATCCTCCTTGGTTAGTGCTCTGAAAAATTGGGCCGAGTATAACTGTTGGACCCTGTAGTATATCGCGAGTTGTGACAACTTGACACACCCATGAGGATCCAACTTTTACATCCCTCCTATTCACAATTTTTTCTATTGCTTTTAGTTTGAGTAGCATTTCTTGTGCATGATAATTAAAATGACTTAGAGAGTTTAGATATGGCAACCTCTTCTGGAACTACCAATCAAGAGGCCGCTTTTCAAGGGGTACCTTTTGTCTTTCCTCTAGTTAGAGATATTGGTCCTCCATTTATTGCCACTTTAAATATTCCTGGATTAACCATAAGATTACTGGTATGGTTATTCAATCCGGTGATTCCTGCTGTACCCAATGTTTCAAATGTTAACTCTCCACCACGAGAGTGTCAATCCCAAACTGATCCTTCCCCTTCTTCATCGGATGCATCTTCTTCTGTTTCTTCTTCCTCGCCTAATCAAAGTAGTAGTGTTAGTAATCAAGAGGATAAGAAGAAGAATAAAAGGAAGATAAAGAAGAAGAAGGAAAGGAAGATAAAGAAGAAGAAGGATAAGAAAGAGACTATGCATCAACCATCTGCCTCCGATGGCACTCATTCTATTCGAACACCTCGTAGACCCAAGTTCCCTTGCAAGCTTTGCAAGGGTGATCACCTTCTCAAGGATTGTCTTGGTCTTTCCAAAGTGTTAGAAGAGTGCTCTAAAGCCTCCAAACCACCTATATCATCATCCTCTGGACATCATACTGATGATACCCCATCAACCAGTGACTCTATAGTGAAGAGTCAGAAAGGTAAAGTCGAGAATCCTTGTTTTTTATGCAAGGGAATGCACCTTACTTACCTTTTTCCATGCATGGATGAAGCCTCACAATTGTTGGAATACATTACTGTATTTCAGAAACACCTTCCATCTACATGTCATAAGTCGTCCCTTGACCCCCCATTGGTTGATGAAATGGTCGATCCAGCTCCATCCTCGGTCGATCCCACTCTTTCTTCAAAGAATGAAGTTGAAGTGGTCGAGTTGATATCACCTCCACTCGACCCAATCTTTTATTGGAGAATTCCCAGACTGAAGCAATCACCATGACACAACCTTCGTCTCATTCTACTTTTCCGGTTGAGAGTGAATTGAAAACCGTTGATGTTTTCCTAATCAGTTCAGACTATTCTAGGCAAGGGGAAATCCTGTCCATTTCCACAAGACCTCCTCTAAGTACCGAGGTCATTTCCTTTGATTGGAATAACCTAGTAGAATCCTGTCTTCCTTTAGATGTTCCTTTTCAGATATCTGTAGGAGTTTCCGGTAAGGAAATATTCCGCATTATAGTGGATGAGGGAGCTTCTGTTAGTATTTTATCCTCAACTGCTTGGAAAGCTATAGGTTCTCCTCAGCTTGTGCCAGTTGCTGAACAGATACTGGATTTTAATAGAATTCCTTCTGGACCTTTAGGGATCCTTCCACAGTTACTTATCACTTTAGGAGGGAAAACTGTCTGTATTGATGTTATGGTAGTCCAAGGTCCCTTAGATTTTAATCTAATCCTTGGACGAGATTATCTTTATGCTATGAAATCTGTAGTGTCCATGATCTTTCAAGTGGTGTATTTTCCCTATGATGGGAGGATTGTGACCATTGATCAGCTTTCCTTTGTGACACTAAATCATCGCATGACTGCCAGTCATCAGAATTCCCTAAATGTTCCACATGTTTTAGTGGTTTCTACCCCTTAGGGATAGGGGGCATGTATCCAACCTTTGGACATCATGATAGAGTTCTCCCCCTAGCTTCTTATGCTGGGGGGAACACTACCAACCTTTGGACATCATGTTGGATAGGACCCGTACAAGCACATTTTACCTTTGGTTTCAAGCTTGTGTAAAAACCATTCCCAATCATAGTTTACCTTTGGTTTCAAGATTACGTAAACATGAAACCAACTTCACAAGATTAGTTCTATTCCTGTGTCAAGCTCATTAAAAAATGAAACAGTACCCCATGAGCATAGTTCCCTTTCTGTGTCAAGATCGTTAAAAATTGAAACAAGTCATACGAGCATGGTTCTATTCTATGTCAAGCTCGTTAAAAAATGAAACAGTACCCCATGAGCATAGTTCCCTTTATGTGTCAAGCTTATTAAAAAATGAAACAGGTCATACGAGCATGGTTCTATTCCTATGTCAAGATCGTTAAAAAAAATGAAACAGATGACCATGAGCATAGTTCCCTTTCTGTGTCAAGCTCGTTAAAAAATGAAATAGGTCATACAAGCATGGTTCTTTTCTTGTGTCAAGCTCGATAAAATATCAAACAGAAGAAAAAAAACATTGTTCTATTCCTGTGTCAAGCTCATTAAAAAATGAAACAGATCCTTTCCCATTGAGTCGAGTCTTCCCATAGACTTAGTACCTGAACCTTATTTTCATCTGCTTATGCCATTTGATCCTCCCTCGTCTCTGGTGAACATATTCATATTAGTAACCAGGAGTTTAATCGAGTGAATATGTAGATTAGGCGAATGAAATGAATCTTGGGGGGCATGTCTTCAACCTATGGACATTATGTTGAATTCAAATCGATCACCTCTCCACACCATGTTGGATTTAAGTCACTTGCTTCTAGAAATAATGCTGGGGAATGTACCAACCTCTGGATATCATGACAGGAAAAAATACACCAATGGGAATATTTTCGAGCATACTTTCTTTTTGGTTTCGAGCTTGCTAAACCATGAAAATAATCCTGAGCTTATTTCATTTTTTGTTCCAAGCTTGTTAAAAAATGAAGAAGATACCATGAGCATTCTTCCAACCTATCTTCGAGCTCGTTAAAAATAGTAAGATGGCGTTGAACTTACTTTTTCCACTTTTTTGTGCTTTGGTTAAAAAACATGAAAAAGATGTGTCGAGCTTACTTTTTATTCTTTCTCGTGCTCATAAAATGATGAGAATAAGTCACCAAGTTGTATTTTATCACTTTTTCAAGCTCGTTAAACTTCCACGAAAAAAGGAACCTCCTCGGAGTTCCTCTTTAATCTCTTTTCAAACTCCCTAAATATGAAAAGATCGCCAAGTGAACTTGATGATTTCACGCTTGTAAAAGTATTTGAATGATTATATTTCTCGTGATGGTTTACCCCTTTTTCGGACCAGAAGGCACTATTTACGAAAAATGAGCACTCTAGCCAATCGTGACCAGAAGAGTTCTCTCTCACATTGTTTTATCCTTTTTCGGGGAAGAGACTAACTTTTATGAAAAAGAACCTTTGGAGTCTTCTTTAGTTCTTTTTGGACTCTCTAAACATGAAATGACGTTGAGTTTACCTTCTTTGGACTCGTTAAAATCTAACATCAAAGGGCCTGTTTTGGGACGAACCCCTCCTATGCTAGGATCGTAAAACATTTGGGATTGGACTCGTCCATGGGATGAGCTATACCGAGTATCTGTTACCCTCCTCAAGCTCGTTAAAAAACAAAAGAGGTACTCATCAATCATTATGAGGATAAGGAAAGAATTTGTGTTTCATTGTAATTATGGCAGTACATAATCACTCTTAAACATGGCACTCATTTGCATATGCATTCAGTACTTAGGTAATCCATTTATCTTCGAGTCTTGCTGATTCCAAGAGTCTTCTTATTCCTTTGGGTCGTCCAAAGAATGCTTCCACCATCAGTTGCATTAAGGGATTGGTATCATTCTTATCAAGTCAATACTGCCAAGTCATGCCATGACCATGTTCAAGAGAGGTTTTGTCATCAATTCACTATCTGCAGTCACCTTCTATCATGTTGGTTGTCTCTGAGTCAGTCTCACACATCACTCTACTGTCTGATTCACTCTGAACATCTGTGATCGCATTTCGTGTCAATGATGGGGGATACATCATGGACCTCCTTCGACGGATTCATCCTTGTCGACTTCAACACATCATCCATGGATTGAATATAGAAACCAATCAAGTACCTTGGGCCTGCATGACTCAATGGTAGGTTATCTCTCTTTCAACATGAGTTTACATCATTGACTCTTGATTGAAATATCCCATCGACTGTTTGAACTCAAATCATTGTTCACATTCGATGGTATGTACTATGATACCTTGGGAATAATTGACGGATGATTCCATGAAGATGGGTAACTCTTTTTTGCCAAATATGGCGATGAAAAATGGAAATTTTACCCATATTTTAAATTGAAGCCCTCAAAACTCATATTTTCCATATGAATTTTGACATGCGGTTAAAAAATGAAATGAAGAGAATTATGTTGGCTTTGTAATGATATTTTTTTTAAAATATACCAACGTCATTTATCGTATCAAATTTTCATTTAATTAAACGTGTGTCCTTAAAAATTTGAAGAGAAAATAACAAGTGGCTCGTGTGTGTGCAAAATAATTTAATGTTAAAGTAATAATTTAAAAAAATGAAATATGTGACATGATCTAGACAGAATGCACTAGTGCATACATATTTTTTTAAATTTTCCTTGAAAAATTATAATTATAATTATTTTTCGAAACTGACCAGTGAATATTTTGGTCGCATTTTGCACACATGTGCGTGTGTGCGCAAAATATTTTGATTGTTTACATAATTTCCAGAACTAAAAATACCATTTTGAAGAGGACGCACTGATGTAGTGCTTGTATATTTTTTCAAAATTTTTGGATGTGTATTTTGAATGTTGTTGATTTTGTCTTTGAGCTCATTCAAAGTTGTCGACAGGGTTTTCTAGAGCAAGCTTTAGCAGAAATTAAAACAAAATGACATACAAAGATAAAAATTCGTGAATTATATGTATATGGATAGAGGATTCATTGCCGAATCCAATGGTATCAAGTCCGTCCATTAATGTGCATTTAATGACATAGTTTAAGCTTGTGAAAGACATACCAATTTTTATTTTTTTTGTAGTGAAAAGGGCTTTCGACCTATTTTTAGGCCCTCGATCGAGTTATTTGCTCGATTGAGGTTTTTAAAAAACCTTGTTCGAGGGCTAAAAAGAACCTTGATCAAGGGTTTTAGAGAGACATCGATTGAGGTTTCGTAAAGCCCTCGATTGAGGTTTTTAAAAAAGGCCTCAATCGAGGATTTATGTGTGTAAATACATCATAAAAAGGAACTCAAGAAAGGAGTTGGAAAATTAATGTTGCCAACCACCATTCCCACTCAAAATTAATAAGAAACCTCTATATAATCACTTAACAATTGCCAATCAACACTTATGTAATTCATTGTTAATTTACTTTCAAGTAGAGCTATGTGAATTTGAAGTTGTTCAATTAGAGTTCATTAGACATGTAAGAAGTATTATTATTGTTCAATTAGAATTCATTAAACATGTAAGAAGTATTATTGTTGTTCAATTTCATATTACATATTGTTGTTTGTTATAACAATTTGAAAAATTCTTTGTTTGTTTTCATTGTAGTTTGCTGGGGAGCAAAATAAAACGACAAAGGAAGCATGTTCATCAACAAAACGAGCATGAAGAGCATGGGAAAAATAGAGAAATAATGAGAAAACAAAGAGCAAATTTGAGAGAAAAAGAAGATGCACCTTTGGTGCAACAAATTCCAATGGAGGACAACCAAGGTAAAATTTTGAATTATATGCTACCTAATTTAAATTTCATATATCTTTCTCTAATAATTTGTTATATATATACTAACTATTTTTTTTTCTTCATTTTAGCCTTACTATATTTTGTTTGCAATAAGATTTTTATCAATTTGTTATTTAGACTACAAAATTAGTAACAATTTAAAAAAATAAAAATAACTATTTCATAACTTTGTTTGTATTGAGATTCTTATTTATTTCATAACTTTCTTATTTGTATTTCAAAATTTGTAACAATTTTTATGTTAAATGAATAATTTTTCAAGTGACTAACAATTTTCAATGTTATTGGAACAATTTTCAAATTAAATGTACACTTGGACACTATTTTCAAGTTAATATGTACATATTTAATTAATTGCAATTTTCTAAGTTACTTACAATTTCAAGTTAATTTAATTTCAATTTTTGTTTTGTTATTTGTTAAAAAAATCTAAATTTATAGCCTCATGTGAGCTCCAAGTCTCAACATTTGTTGATTGAAATAACTAATAATGTCTAATGTTAACTTACCCTCATTTTATTTAAAATGAACATTATGATAGTTATGTATTAGTTAGAAAAATCAATTTGAAAACAAATGAAATTAATATTTTGATAGTTATGTAATAGATGTAAAATTCAATGACAACAAATAAAATGAACATTGTGATAATTATGTAGTAGTTGGAAAATTCAATTATGTTATTTTTAATGTATTTTCAATTCATCTACCAATTTTTTCTATGCATGAATGTAGGGATAAGTTAATTTTTTTTCTTCATATAGTAAGTATATATGTTATTTATATTTCAAAATTTGTAACAATTTTCAAGGTAAGTGGATAATTTTCAAGTTAATGATAGTTATGTATTAGTTGAAAAATTTTATTCACATGCCCAATTTTGTCAATTTCCACATCAAATTTCAAGTTACTAGCAATTTTAAAGTTCAATGCACAACTATTAAGTTATTAATAATTATCAAGTTAAATATATATACTTGATTTTCAAACTTTACTAGCAATTCTCAAACTAAATGTACAATTCCAAGTTACATATACATATTTAGTTATTTTGAAATTAAGTTACAAACACTTTTCTTGTTTTTAATGTAAATTTTCAATTTCTCAAGTCATTAGCAATTTTCAATTTGTTAATTTACATGTAACAAATTTCAAGTTACTAGTAATTTCAAACTTTACTCGCAATTTCAAACTTTACTTAGAACAATTTTCTCAAGTAATTACTAGCAATTTCAAGTTACAAGCAATTTTAAACTTTAGTAGCAATTTCAAATTTCAAGTTACTAGCAATTTTAAACTTTAGTAGCAATTTCAAATTTCAAGTTACTAGCAATTTCAAATTTTACTTAGAACAATTCTCAAGCTAAATATATTAGTTGGAAAAAATTTCTCAAGTCACTAGCAATTTTCAATTTGTTAATTTAAATGTAACAAATTTCAAGTTACTAGCAATTTTAAAGTTAAATGTACAAGTTACTAGCAATTTCATACTTTACTTGAACAATTCTCAAGTAATTTAATAGCAATTTCAAGTTACAAGCAATTTCAAACTTTACTAGCAATTTCAAATTTCAAGTTACTAGCAATTTCAAACTTTACTTAGAACAATTATCAAGCTAAATGTACAACTTCAAGTTAAATGTATAGATATTTAGTTATTTTGAATTCAAGTTACAAACAATTTTCTTGTTTTAAAAGTATATTCAATTCGTGTACCAATGCATTTCAAAACACTTCAATTTGATACTTTAAAATTAACCTCCTTGTACAGTGCATTTCTGATTGAAATTCCCTTCACATGAATTTTGATTATGTAGGGAGAGATTATGGTCAGCCATCACATCATGGTGATCAAGAATCACATGACCATGTGCCCCCTCACGATCTTGATCACCCGTCACATGACACCTTTCCCTCTCACATTTCAAGTATAATTGGGAGTTGCAGTGGGGTTGGAAGGGGTGGAAATTGTCTAGAGGATTGTGCAGTTGTTTCTGCACGAGAAGAGATTGGGAACTCAATCCCTAGTTGGATAGTTAGAGAGCATGTCAATAACATAATTAAGTCATATTTTGAACAACATTCAATGATGGCATAAGCTCAAATCCTACATGTGTTGATAAAACACAAAAAATTGAAACGTGCCACAAAGTTGTTGGGTTTTCAAGATGCTAAAACAAAAAAGACATGTGAGAATGCAAAAGAAAATGTAAGAACTCCATTATTTTCGTTTGGAAAATCAAGAAATAATGATATCTGAGCTGCTCGTAGGGAAATTACAATGGTTGTTGTGGCACAAAGCACCTCAAGAAATCGAATGGTATCAACAATGGCATCATTGCTCAAAGTTTCAAAAAGAACATTGTTCAAATATACTAAATTCAGGGTTCGGATAGATGAAAATGATGAAGCTGC
Source organism: Larix kaempferi (assembly GCA_027924585.1). Lineage (NCBI taxonomy): Eukaryota > Viridiplantae > Streptophyta > Pinopsida > Pinales > Pinaceae > Larix > Larix kaempferi. The sequence continues at coordinate 17,587,638 of BSBM01000070.1, forward strand.
TTGTTGGGCTCTTATTTGTAGGGAACCCTATCGAGGCAGGATGGAAACAAGCATTAGAGAGAAGGTGATAGATTTTTGGGATAGCCATTCTCGTGCTATTCCAGATCAAATGCATGTCCTGCGACAACATTTATCCAGAGGCATTTATCAGGAGCACTGTAAGCATGTGATGGAGATGACGGGAGTTGCACTTTACGAGGAATTCCAAGAAGCGAATCTTGGTGTTCAAATATCATTTAGCATGTTCAACAAATTGAAACCGTGGTATATTATGCCGAATACGATTCACGACACTTGTTGCTTCCGGTACCATGTTAAATTTCAACTATACTATGACACATTTCTGGATTTTTGCAAAAGGCACTGGAACGGTGAACTATCTCCTCACACAGTGTGGGATTTTATTTGTATGATACTATGCAACAAGAATCCTGAACAAGTGTTTTTCAATAAGAGGTGTGTAGGTGGGAGAAGATGCTCTGAATGCGGTGATTTGAAATTGTTCCATAGGAAATTTCCTATCGATCCAACACACCCTGGATTATCAGATATCACAGTTATGTGGAAGAGGTACCAGTATGTCTCCATGAATCCATCATCTTCTTCATATGTGCCATCTAAGAGGATCGACTTGCTCGAGGGTGAGATTCTTGTTTCAGATTTCATGGAGAAGTTTCAAAGTTAGATTTTTAAATACATAAAGCACTCCCATAGGTCCAGATGGCAAACTTCATAATTCAAACATTCTCGTGAGGTATTTGAGCTGGGCATAATCTTATCAGTGGTATACTCTGCTGAGAACTACACATTTGCTGCTCAAAGAGAGATACATAGTGAGTACTATCACTTCGACCAGGTGTCTATCTTCGTACATGTATTGTATAGACATGCTCAGGAAAGCATTGATGGTAGGAATAGCACTCCTCAGTGACATGAAGTGATCAAGGAGTACCATTTTTATGTCAATGATGATCGTGAGCATGACACATTGTTCATTCAACACTTCTTTGGGTTGATTTATGATTCATTCAGGCAGAGAGGCATATCATTTATTGAACATTGGATTTGGTCAGATGGGTGTGCAAGGCTATTCAAATCGGCACGCTCTTTTTATTGGTTGAGTCACCTTCATAAAGAGACAGGAGTCCGACACACCTGGAGATTTTTTGAAACAAGGCATGGAAAGGGTGAACATGATGGCGTAGGTGCATGTGTGAAACGAGCACTTCGGAGGTACCAGATGAGTCATGGTGCAACCCAACTCAAATGATCCGTGAAAGTAGTTGATTGGTGCACATGTCATTTGGGACATCAAGGTCGCGAACAAACAAGGCAGGTGTGCAGGTAATAAACTCCTAACTCAATTAATAAGATAATAATATTCAATATCATCATTTCCAAAAGAACACCTACTTAGTAGGAATTTATATATGACAAATTTTATTCCATGCAGATTCTTTTGGGATGTTTCCCTTGGTGATGTGAATAGATCCATGTCATGGTATTGTGAGACCATACCTGGTATGAGGGAATTACATTATGTTCGGAGTAAAGACATGGGTGACATATTTTCTATTGAAACAAGGAAGTATGCTTGTTTTTGTGATTTTTGCATTGATGCAAATGGATGCGGGCTCCATCACTGTGAAAATGATGTATATGTGAAACCATGGAAATATGTCCCTCTTAATCCAAAGGGCCCACATCCAATTCCAACATGGAAAGAGATGCACACTGATGAGGAAATGGTCTCACTTGATCATAATCGAGTTTCTGATGTGGTTAGGGAAGGTACAATACTTCATTAATTAGTTCACTATATATTAGTTCAATATATATAGTTAATTAGTTCACTATATATTACACATATACATTTGAATAATATCTGTAATTTATCTCGCAGGTGATGTATTCGTTGTTATTGCACCCCCCCACAATCAAGAAAATGTGGCATATTATTTGATGCGGTGCACACAAATTAAAAGTAGGTTGGTGCGACCTTATCAGGATGGAGAGTTCACATACCAAATTGGAGACCTGGTTCTATTGAGACACATTTTTGAAAGAGTGAAAAAACAGGGTGCTTATATTATTTAAAGAGATTTTATGCTTGAATATATATCATTCCAATACAGTAATTTGGTGGTGGCAGCTCGGATACATCTAACATAAATCAAGGTGAAGAGAGGTGAACCAAAGAGATGGAAGATGGCAGAAGATGACCATGATCGTATTATGGAGACTTGCATTCCTATAATCCATTGGCCAGATGAATGAGTTACATGTATGCCATTTGCATCATTGACATATATGTCATGTTGTCTTATTGAAGATTTTGTTCGATATTTTTGTGGAGGTTGATTTTTCCTCGTTTATATAGGGTTTGTTTGCAAGGTGACCAATTTAGTCTTATAAACATGTATTTTTTTAGATGCTTTAATGCCAAGATTAAAAATACTAGATGGGAGTTTTTTTTAAAAAATTGGGTCATGGTGCTCCAATGTGACAAGCACATTGATACTTTGAATACACTTGAATGTATGGTCAGCGCTCCATGAACTTCCTCAATATCTAGGATAAACATGTGTTAAATAGTCATAATCCCTAAAAACCAAGAATTATTATTTAATACAGTTCCACCTAACCTTATAAAACGGGTAATTTTATTTGATTGTAGTTCTAGGAAACAATTTTTTATTTAAAGTTTATGTGGATGGATATAAACTAAATCATCCAAGAAAGATCCCATAATGTAATTTTAAATTGTAAATTGTAATTGAATTGGAGTGTGTAAATTGTAATTGAATTGTAATGCATAGACACCATAATGTAATTGTAATTTCAATTTTAAATGGTAATGTACAATTGAATTCTAAATTTTGAATTTGCAATTGCAATTTGTAGTCGAAATTGAACTTTTAAATTGTAACTACACGTCGAATTTTCAATTGAAATTACACATTAAATTTGAAATTTTAATTTTAGATTTTAAATTGTAATTGAATTGGAATGTGTAAATTGCAATTGAATTGTAATGCGTAGACAAAATAATGTAATTGTAATTTCAATTTTAAATTGGGATGTACAATTGAATTCTAAATTTTTAATTTGCAATTGTATTTGTATTCGAAATTGAACTTTTAAATTGTAACTACACATCGAATTTTCAATTGAAATTACACATTAAATTTGAAATTTTAATTTTAGATTTTAAATTGTAATTGACTTGGAACATGTAAATTGTAATTGAATTGTAATGCATAGACAACATAATGTATTTGTAATTTCAATTTTAAATTGTAATGCACAATTGAATTCTAAATTTTGAATTTGCAATTGCAATTTGTAGTCGAAATTGAACTTTTAAATTGTAACTACACATCGAATTTTCAATTGAAATTACACATTAAATTTGAAATTTGAAATTGTAAGTATGTAGTTGAAATTGAACTTTTAAATTGTGACTACACATCGAATTTTCAATTTAAATTACACATTTATGTAAAATTATAATTTAAATTTTAAATTGTAATGTACACAATTTAATTTTAAATTTTGAATTTGCAATTGTAATGTAATTGAGATTGAAATTTTATATTGTAACCACTATACATTAAATTTGCAATTGAAACGACAAAACATAAATGTAACTGTAATAACTATATCTAGATGTAAAATAGAGATGATTAACTTCATTTAATCAAGATATAAAATACACATGAAGACATCAATATGATGGAATATATGTAAAATATATAACAAAATATATGGAAAATTCCATATCCAAAACATGTTCAAATATCCAAAATATGAAAATATCCAAAACATGGAAATGTATACATCATCAACTCATTAGACACTACCCCCACGAGGCCCTTGATCGGCCCTGTGACTGCCTTCACCTGTAGTAGGCCCATCATGTCCTTGAGATGGTAAACTATGAAGGAAGGCCTCGATATCAACATACTCTAAAAGTTAAAATTGTGAACTTTGTAAGTTATTTATATTTTGACCAATGCATAATATTCAACAAGAAGTGAAAATTTTTAATGGATGGATGCGAAAATCACCCGAGCCGAGTCAATGGTGATATCCATAATTTGGGTCGGAATATGGGTAGATGGGCCCTCATCAAGACCATGTGGTCGAGCTGTATCCCAATCATCTGAGAAAGTGAGTGCAACATCGACACCCACCTGTAGTGATGCTTGTGTAAGATGCCATTACATTACAAATAAGTTAGATTTATTAAAAATTATTTAATTAAAACATAAAAGTTATAATTCAAGAATTAAAACATAAAGTATAAAATGAAATTACTATATGTGAAATGAATTGGAACATAAATTAAAACTCACCTTCGTGTCTAGTCTTGGATGGTCAGGACCTTCGCGGTCCTCATGTGTATCATTTGTAGCAACGACCTTGCCTTTGCCTTGTACAATTTGAAATTCAAAGTTAGGCTCTAAAACATAATGTCTCAGATTAAGAATTAAAACATAAATAATTTAAACTGAGATTAATAAACACAAATTCAATTGGAACATAAATTATAACTTACCTCGACTACTGTGTCCCACCGATGGGGACGAGCGGATGGACCAATCGATGGATCACTACTAAAGAGCTCATCCATGTATGTGGTCTCCTGTATGGAGCAATAAAATACACCCCTTAAGTATTATTGAGAATTCAATTTAGGACATATAATATGATGTAACATGAAAGCATATATACATAATTGTACAAAAATATACCTGTCTTGGAGTGCAGTTTGTATGATACAACCAAAAGTATGCATCTTGAGTTGACCGAGCATACGCCCGTATGTCATTATCATATAATGAATTGAGCAAGTCATTGTTGACCTGCTCCATCTCTAGATGTACAGGTGTAGGGGGTGATCTAGACGCCTCTCCCTGCACAACAACAACAACACTGCCCATGGTAGTGAACAACGAGTCTGCTATCTTGTGCCTAGCCTCTGTAGCAAGCTGGGATGACTGTGTCAAGTCCCCTTCCCTAATGAACACCCTCTCTGGAATAGGTACCAACCTCGGAAGGGGTGGCACGAAAGCAGGGTCTCTACGAGCCCTGGGACATTGGTAGGAACATCCCCTACCAGCACCAAAGAACCCAGATCCCGTACTGGTGTTGTCTTGCTGCATGTCTAGAAAAAAATCTGCATATATGTGTTTTGCAAAGTACAAAAAGACCTGGTCATGGTGGGGGAACATGCCCTGCGCTCCGATGAATCTATCGTATACATATGGTGCTACGGCCTCGAGCTTAAACTCCTTGAGTCTAAGCGGTTTATTGGCAAGGTGGTCATGAGGGATGTCGAACAAAGTACCCTTTATGTCATTCCCTCTTGTGGAACCTTTGACATCTTCCCATTTATGGGGGCCCATGACATCCAGTCTTCTCCTATGGCATGTGAAATGCCAAATGTCACTAAGAGGTCCCACTCTCCTGTAGAGGTCCAACATATCATCAACTGTCAATAGCATCATGAATAATGACCGTCTAGTGGGAGAATCCTCCCTAAGTGTGCACATGCACGATTGAACCCACTCTCGCTGGGTGGTAATATCAGCAAGAGTTATGCGTGCAACCTCATCATCATATGAGCCCCCCAATTCACCTGCGATCCAAACCAAAACACAAATGTTAGTGAAAATATTTATTATAAATTGTAAGTGAAATTCAATACATTCTATATTAAAAATTTACTGAAAGCGTATCTAACAAAAAATATGCACTTGATGTACCTATGTCTTGGCGCACCTCCTCCTCCTCAGGATCAATATGTACATCGTCGGGATGAACCGACGCACTATCTCTCCTGCTGCCACCTCCAGCGGTAGCTGACCCTGGTGTGGTCTCGATCCTCGATGAACGAGAGCGTTACCGATGGCCACCCTGTTGGGCGACGTCAGATCCTCTAGTGCTCCGCCGAGCACGAAGCAATGCAGTTCTCTCTTGAGAACTCTCTGCATCAGATTTCAATTTCAATTTCAGTTTTCTATTTCAAATTTAATACAAATTCAAATTCAATTTCAATTTCAAATTTCAAATTTCAATTTCACATTTCAATTTCAATTTCAAATTTCAATTTCAATTCCAAATTCAATTTCAATTTCAATTCCAAATTCCAAATTCCAAATTCCAAAATCAAATTTCAATGTTAATTTCAAATTTATGTTTCAATTTCAAATTTCATCTTCAATTTCACATAAAATTCCAATGTCAATTTCATCTTCAGTTTTCAATTTGAAATTTCAAGTTTCAATTTCAATTTCCAAATCCAAATCCAATTCTAATTCTAATTCCAATTCCATTTCTCAAATTGAATTTCAATTTCAATTTACATTTCAATTTCAATTTTCAATTTTCAATTTCAATTTCATTTCAAATTTCAATTTGGTTTTCATTTTCGTTTTCAATTTTGAAATTTTGAATTGTAATTGTGATCAGTGAACACCGATAAGTCACAAGTCAAATTTCAAATTGCAAATTTTAAATTTCCACTTCCAATTTCAATTTCAGTTCCATTTACATTTCTATTTCCAGTTTCCAATACCAATTTCAATTTCAAATGTCAATTTTCAATTTCAATTTCAATGTCAAATTCAAATTTCAAATTGAAATTGCAATTGCAATTGAAATTTCAATTTCAATTGCAAATCTAATTGCAATTTCATCAAATTGAAAATGAATTTTCAAATTACAATTCAAATTGAAATTGCAATTTCAATTTCAAAGGTTTTCAAATTTCGATTTCAATTTTGATTTCAAATTCTAATTTCATTTCCAATTCTCAATTTTCATTTTCATTTCCATTTCAATTTGCAATTTTCAATTTTCAATTTCAATTTTATTTCAAATTTCAAATTTCATTTCAATATCAATTTCCAATATATTTTTCATTTTCATTTTCATTTTCATTTTCATTTTCAATTTCAATTTTCAATTTCGAATTTCTAATTTCAATTTAAATTTCCAATTTGAATTGCAATTCCACTTACAATTTCAATTATAATAAACCCTTAGTGTACTTTAACTTATTAAAAAATAAATCTATATATTTAAAAATTCAATACCCAATCAAGCCAATACACATTTTAAAATAAAACCGGTAGCATAAACACTACCGGGAACGTTTAATCTGCAACATTTATGTTGCCGGTTTTATTTTTAAATATATATATGTTTTTTTCAATCCTCCTAGCATTCTCAGATGATTGAAAAAAAATGGGCAGCATTTCTGCTTTTCAATACACATTTTGAAATAAAACCGGTAGCATAAACACTACTGATTGATATAAACAAAAATATTAATAATTTGAAAAAATACATACAACCTAAATTTAAAATTTAAGACATAAAACATACATTTAAAATTGCTACACATGTTTTCAATGAGTTTTCAAATTTATTGAAAAAAACCCCACAACCAACAACATTTATTAAATCTTGCTGGTTTTATTTCCAAATGTGTAATTCGACAGCATTTCTGCTTGCCAATACACATTTAGAAATAAAACCGACGGTTGATACAAATTTATACAAACAAAAAACATAAGAAATTTAATTTAATTTTCAAAATAAATTGGAGGTTTATGGTCCACTTACCTGGTGGATTGGACGACATCGTGGCGTGGAGTGGTGGTATCAGGGCCTCGGTTGAGCTCACGTCCTCGGTCGAGATGCTTTGATCAGTCGCTGTCATTGGAACAGTGCTGGTCGGCCGGCCGTGGCCGTTTTTTATTGTTTTCATTGTCTCAGCAGCTCGATCGAGCACTTAAATAAGCCCTCGATCGAGGTATTTTAAAACCCTCAATTGAGGTTTTTTAAAGCGCTCGATCGAGTTATTTTAAAACCCTCAATTGAGGTTTTTTAAAGCGCTCGATCGAGCTATTTTAAAACCCCCAATCGAGGTTTCAATAGCTCGATCGAGGGATTTAAAATACCTCGATCGAGGGTTCACGGTGCAAATCTTTCCTCCCTGGCTTTCCAAAAATCATGAACCGCCTTCATGGATTCACCCTGACATCAATGGTGATTTCCCTCGCGCTTGTTAACGGTATACATCTATGACCAGTGATCAAGTGGTTTCTACCATGTTCGACTTAAATACTTTGTAATCACATGGTTAGATTTGTATCATTGCAGGTTCAACTTGAAGACCCTGGGTAAAATCATATCTTTCCAAGGTTGCGATGGAGTTTGTTTGAGTTATATCACACGGATCCACTTTATATTGGTCATGGCTGTGTTATCAGCTCATCATGGATCTACGATTATGTCTAGTAGCCATGATTGTGTTCAGTCGGTCTCTTCTACCATGGAGATGCAAAGTATTGGTCGGAAGCCATGTTATGAGTCATATGAGACCTGTATCTTAGAGTCAGTTGTATTGCAGTAGCTTCTTCCAGCCAACAAATCCTTGCCTTTAATCCTTCACATTACAAAGCATTTTACATGTCTTATTTCACCAACTTCATGCTTTGTGGGGCATTCTGTTACACCAAAATCTCGTCATCATGTTTCATGTATCAACTCTATTCCTTAATCCCTGAAGTTCCTTGGCTAAGTTAGTAGGAGGAAGGTTGTTGTCCTTCTCTTTCCACAATTTCTAGTTTCCCTGGCGCACCCTGCTATCCAGCAATAGGCGCCAAACCAAGGGTGGCGCATGATGTATACTGACAGAGTGTGCCAGTATCTCTTGATGCCCATTTGCAAGATGCATTGATCCCTTTCTGGCGCAAGATGCCTTCATACAAGGTGCACTAGAGTTAGTTAATGTGGATAATGGGAAGCTTCGAGCGACTTCTTGAAGCTTGGTGACATGGAGGTCTATCCCTAGTTGCTAGGAAGGTTGATATTCGATTTCCTAACCTGATGGGAAGATCTCTTAGACCTCTCCCCTTAATACTCAACCTATCCTATCTCTTTAGCCTTATAAATAATGAACCTATCTCCATTGGGAAGGGAGGAAGGACTATAGTACTCTCATGCTGGTGGAATTATTCTAGGTGATCCTTATTCATCCTTTGGAGGCTTGGCTTGGATTGTTGGATGGAAGTTGCAACGTTGAAGCTTAGGTTGTGATATTCTCTCTCTATGTATTTCCCTTTATTACATTAATACAAGCTCTTTCCATAAGTATTGTTGTGTTGATAATACTTAGGATTTTCTTCCTTAACTGTTAATCTAGATCAATTCATATTTAGATATGATTTTACTATTTGTTTGTTTCCATATGCTTGACAAGGTTTTGCAGCTCAAGATATGAAGGCCCTGGATCTTGGAGAAGCAAAGAGAAAAGGATTTGCAGATCTGAGGTAAGTTATCTACCTGTTCCCTTGCATCTCTATTGATCTAGGAAAGTAGATTGTGTTCTATACTTATTTGTTCTAGATCCACTTGGACTATGGATATCTTGCTTGAGTCTGCTTGAGTAGATTGTCCATAACATACACATTACATATTATTTTAGACTATAAAATGCTTTTTTAATGGTCTTTATTGAATTAACTACATGATGTGGTAGAAGTATATTTGGCACTTTTGAGATTTTGTGGATGATTTTGTTTCTCTCATGCTATTTCAACATAAATACGGGAAACATGTCTTTCACAAACATTTGTGGTCTACCTAGATTATGTGAAGTCTGGTGATTTTCAAATTTTTAGTGATTTTTATTATAATGTTGCATTTTAGAATGGCCTCTTTTGCTATGGATGTGCCCAACCTTCCTAAATCATTTGGTTTTTAAATGCATTTCATCCCAATACAAGAAAGAACCAATGATTACTTACTTTGCACGCTAGTTTTCACAATTACTTGTTTGCCATCATCTTTGTAAATTATCTCTAATGCTTACATTTATTTTATTATTTTTACTGGTAGAAGTTGTATGAAATTATTTTCAGGTCATTCTTTTAAAATGTATTGCTTCTTCCTCTACTAGCTCACATCCCTTTAAGACTAGCCTATCTATTTACAATGCCACACCATATCTAATGAGCAAGGACATTGCCACCTTGTGGCTCTTGTTTAAATAACATTTCAAAAGATTAAAAATTTTAAGTAGTTTATTTATTCTAGGTTTTCTATTTTACTATGGGTTTTGGTCGGAATTCAATAATTTTCTTTTGGTAAAATCCAAATTTCTACGTGTTTAAATTGTATTTTTGAATCCATAAATAGATTTAGCACCCTCAAATACCCCATGGCACCCAAATTATACAATTTCCATAACTAATATATGTGATTCTAAAATTATAAAAATAATATATTTTAATTAATGTTTCAAAAGATTAAAATTTTTAATTATGACTATATATATCACAAAATAAGAAAATAATTAATTATAATTCATTTTTACCATGAAAATATATGTATTATCTTACTCAACACAACAATGCATTGTACAAATTATATAACTAATATCTTTTAATTAACATTTCAAAAGATTAAAAAAATTAATCATGATTTTATATATCACAAAATAAGGAAATAATTAATTATATTCCATTTTTTCAATAATTTTATTTTTATTATAAATTATGATATTTATATTCATATATATCTTTGAATTTTATTTTATTTTTTACCTTTTTTATCTAATTATTAGTTAAATTTTCATTTTACGTTTATTTTTATTGTTTTATATTTTTATATTTACAAAATATTACTAAAAACCTTTATTTGTATAAAAACCTTTATTTGTATAATGTTGAAAACATGTAATTTAAATTCAATTATGAAAATATTATAGGAATGAAATTTAATTTTAATGTGGCAAAGATGGATTTAATTCCTGACTTAGATAAGTTGATTTATCTTCTTCATATTTGAACAAATTGTTATATATATTACACAAAAACTTCATACTAATGAATTCATTTGTCTTAACTTAATGAAAGAGATTGGAAACCATTCTATGTTATTCAAGTCAAATAAAAATAAGCAAATGACAATTTTGTCTATATTTCATGACTTGAAAATGAACATAGAATTCAACGATATAACTTCCCATGTTTTTGTCTTTTGTCTTTGTAAGAAAGTAATGTGAGGAGATTGAAGGATAATACTAGGAAGGTTGGGGATTGAAATGGAAGAAGAATTGATGAACTACTCCGAGGAAGGGAAGAGATTTTCTCAAAGTCCATTTTCAACTCTAGGGACAAATTGTTTGAGATTTGGAAAGGGTCTATGACCTATAAAAAAATATAAACAAATGTAAAGGGGAGCAACACATGATTCTCCTAAAACCTTAGGTGATTGGAATCCTTTGGCTAAGTATCCAACAGAGAAGGTGGTTCTAATCATTTATTACAATAAGAGGAAAATAGTATGGAACTATATCTTGGATGATGATAGGGAGATACATTCCATAAATTTTATAGAGTTCAAGAACATGTTTTCAGGGAGAATGTCACTTTTGGTAGGTTTGAGATTTGGGATCCATTATAATCGCTAGTAAAGGGGGACAAGAGAACATTCCAAAATATTAAGGAATAGAAGGAGTTCTAAGATGCTCGAGGTTTGGTTTAGGTTTTGGATCAGGGTTTGGTTCATGGGGGAACATATATAGGTGATTATTTGTATCTGTATGGCCTCACACAATTGCATTCTAGGATGCAGCAATTGCCTAGCGGCCTACCAGAAAGTCGTCATTCTCAAACATCAATAGTAGTTGGGAGTAATGGATCTAAAGTACTCATATAACAGACATCAAGATGAATATGTGGGAGATGAATCTGTCCCATGCCTACTCATATTAATATGAACATCCATCAAAGTTTCATTAACATGATGTACATTAGTAGCACCTTGATTGATTATTTTACAATGTGGCATTTCATTAGCAACATAATGTCCTTTACCATGCTCATGATTCATCATATCCCTGTTTTCGAAGTGTTTAACATTCTTGTGCCCCCCACTGGAAACACCATTAGTTAGATGTATAGAAGTCTTATGGCCATTATCAATATTATCTACTAAATCCTTAGTTATTCTATGCTCATTATCAACTCTAGGATCCAACATACCAGCATTATTCATAGGTGCAACAACTTGGAACCCATTGCTAGCAACACCTTGTGTGGCCATACTTCCATTTTTCATCCCATCTGAGTTCCATGTAGAGGGAAGCTTTGACAAAGACCCAATGCTAAGAGGATGTTCACCAGCATAAGAGGGGAGCCTTGTATTATGCTTGGCTTTTGCAACTTCCAAAGAATAAATCCCATCTAAAAGTGTTTCCTTTCTTGGTATCGAATCCTTTGCATCATTAGTATTATATCATTGCAATGGCCCCAAGTTCTGGTTATAGATTTCTATTCGAGAGGTAAAATAATTAGATTTCAAGTTCAATATTTGCCATATCCCATGTCATATCTCACCTACAGCCTTAATGTTTAATATATGGAAAATACTTTTCTATAAAATTAAATTAGATTGTAATTTTAAAATTTTTGAATTTTGTATAATCTTGTTAACAATGATCAAATTTGTTGAAGAAAATCATAACTAAATTGGACTGTTGCATACATTTATGCATCAAGACCAGAGTTAGTAGTTGGAAAAGATGGATCTATGTTTTTAATGGAAGATAAACAAATATGCCATTTATGTACATGGTTTGGCCAATCATTGACCACATGTACGCCCAAAGGCACATCTGTCAACAATTTTTTTGGCATAGTCTTCTATATCAATAGAAACCTTGTCCTCTCTGAAAGCAACTATGGAAAACAACATCCAACCTTCCTCTTTAGAGAGAGGTTGCATTCCAGTGGACTCATCTACTCTCATTTCTCAAATCAAATCCTTCGACTTTACTGTGCTTATGATTCCCAAAGGCCACACCTAGTTCTTTCAAGCCATCTAATAACATAAGAAAGCTCTTCTCCTTTAGATATGTAGATAGCTTCATCTTACTACCATCAAAACTGCTTGGAAGACTTACACTCGTTCCATCTTCAATAGCACACTGCAAGTCAAACATTTTATCTAAAATCTAATACCAAAAAAAATTTGGAAGTATAATTTTTCCAAATTCTAGAAAATCAAAATTAACTATTACAATTATAATTTCCACAAAATTATGAAATAATCATAAATAGTATTTAACTAAATTCATATCTAATTAAATTAATGAAACAATAAAATAAAACATAATCAACCTATATAATTTAATAATAACTTAAAAATAACTAAATTTAAAAACAATAAAATAATAACGTAAACTATTATTTAATTTATTAAACAATAAAGCAATTTTATAATAAAATAATAAAATAAAATAAAAACATGAATTTATATATAACGAATTAATAAAATAATTTAATCACATTTCATAAATAATTAAATTATAAAACAATTCTTACATATAATAAATTGAAAAAGAAATATAATGCACATCTCACATCTATTAAATTGAAAAAATAATCTAAACAACAACGTCATAAATATACATTGCATTATAATTCATGGCAATAGAAACCAATTTAAATTCATTACGCATACCATAAACAGAGAGCCGGTACATATTAAGGTAAACAGAGAGATGTAAGGATAAGGGCTTGTGTTTGTATTTCTTATTCACGAATAGATAAGCCATCCATCCAAGATATTTTCGAACTAGCAAAATCCAGGACAAAGTAGTGATGGCTAGCATTATAATTTTAAATTATAAATTAATAAAATAAAAACAAAATTTAATTTATACCTTGGAATCTTGAGCAGGGCTTTCAGTCTCTTCAGCAGCTTCCAATGTTTTCAGTAGATCTGGTGTCTTTTTCAGTACATTCTGGAGTACATTATGGAATAGGTAGAGTTCCAATGTTTTCAGTAGATCCGGTGTCTTCTTCAGTACATTCTGGAATAGGCAGAGATTTTTTTTTGATGGAAACAACAGTAAAAAGATTGTCAAAATGCTTCAGAGAAATTAGAAGGCATCTAACTATGCCAAAATTGGATCATTTTAGTAATAAAAATAGTTTAAATCATTTAATTAGACCAATGAAAATTAGCCAATTCATAGCTGAGTTAGCCAATTTGGAGAAATTATATTTTCCCACTTGAATGTCTAATATTTGTTTATGTTAAATGGGACACTAATTACATGATTTGTTGTAGTGACAAACTTGATTTGGTGTCAAATTGCCTTGGATGCCAATACTAATATATAATAGTAGATCAACTTCTATGTTTTCAGTTGGGAAGAACAAAACAATTAGAATAATTCCTTTCTCAGACATGTGAAGATTAATGCACTAGATTCTGCTCAATCGTTTGATCATGAATCCATGAAAAGTCAAGATTTGAGGATTAATAACTTATGTTAAATATATGTATAGTTGGATTTTCAGGCTTCTATATCTATATGTCTTGGTAGACTGTAATCCTTTGAACATGAATCTATATTAATATGATTTTGGTGTTGCCTAAGCTAGAAATGGTTTACTCTACGAAGATGACATTAATTGCCCTTCTTGTAGCATGATGGATTTTGTTGTTGAGGCGCACATTACTTTGCACCCCATGATAGAAACTCCCTCAGCAAATAGAATCGATCATTTGTTTCCCCTCCAATTCAATGCAGCCATTCTTTTTTGCTTCACTTCCCCGACAATGTCCTTAGTGGCCATAACCTATCAAAATGTCATGCAAGTGTACAAAAAAATAAAAACACATGATTTGTTGTTCTAAAAAATAATAACATGGGTGGATTCTACTCAAATACACATTCACACTTCCTACTCTACTCAATATAAAATCATTCATTATCTGCTCTTCTTCTTTTTTCTTTATCCACAAGGCTTTCCAAGGTTTGTGCAAATGGAGGCTTCTAGGGTTTGGGAAAACAAGTGTTGCTAATGGAAAGGAGGATGCATCATGGGATGAATAGCTTCTCTCTATGCTATCAATTGGTGATACCTTCACAACATGAGTAACTGAGGCCATGCCATATTAGTGCTAGACCACCATTGATAGTGTTATGTAGAACCATGTGACTGTTCAAACAAAGATTGAAGAAAGGAAATATAATGAAGAATAGGTAGAGAAGATAAAACAAAGGAGGCAAAAAAGAATAGAAATAAATAGAGAAGCAAAGGTAGGGAGCGGGGGAGAGGGATTAGAGAAGGGAGGAGAGTTGTGTGATAGCAATTCAAACCAATGTTGTCTAATTCAGGCTTCACAAAGGCTTTACTAACGACTCTGACAAATAGAAAATATCTCAAAATATAATAAATTTTGTGCAAAAAAAATATACTTGTGACATTTCCAATCCATATAAGTTATAAAACCACATTATATTCATAAATTCATAAAATAATCTCATATAATACGATAATACAACATTATGGCATTGATGTTAGAATTATAGACATCCACTTTTATAACGACAAGCTTTACACTTAGTAGGATATAAAATATCAGTGTTCCACGGGGGCGCGTCTCGCAGGGTCGGGGACACGTTTCCTGCGTCCTGACGTCCTGGGGACTCCTGACGAAATGTTTCTCCCCACCCATGCCCCTGAGAATATTTTTTTTATGTTTTTCCATTATTTTCACTTTTTACAATCCCTACTTAGTACTACTTAGAAAATAAATCAATATATTTAGTATTTACATTGCACAATCATGAATATACATCAAATGAAATATTATTTTTGGTATATTATTTTATTTTTATAATTTTAGGGACGTCCCCGTCCCCCTAAATTTCCCTAAAATTTGGGAGTGGTCTCCATGCGTCCCGAATGTGCGTTTCCCCGCTCCCACATCCCTCGTCCCCCGTCCTAAAAACGTGGGGAACATTGAAAAATATAGATGAAAAACTTATAGAAAAAATGTTATAGTCATTCCAAATCATCCCAAGCATTGAAGACTTTTTCACTCCTAAAGATGATATTGATATACATAAAAATATTCAAGTTAGTACATGTAAGTTTATAGTTTTGCAATGATAACTTAAAAGCTCAACTAAGTTCATGAAAATTTAAATGGAATAATTCATAAATAAATACTAAACAATTTATAACCTATATATATTTAGCATTGTATAAAGAGAGGGTGAGCATTGCTTTTTGGCTATAAAAACTAAAAATAAAATCACTAATGAAACTATGTTTGTAGCAGTCTATTTGTCTAAATGTTGTATTTCCTTAAAATTCAAATAAAATCAGTAATGAATCTATGTTTGTAGCGGTCTATTTCTCTAAAATTCTATGAAATGTTGCATTTCCTTATTCTATAGATAAATGTGAAATTTACATACTAATTGAAAATAATGGTAAATATATCCTAATTGCAATCACAAAACTGATGTACTAAAGAAATACCATATTGTCAAATACTAAATGACATGTTTTTCGACATCAATATATCAAAAGCCAGAGTAGAATTGTCCCGAGACTTCTCAGCAGCTGAGATTTCTTTGTGGACATACACCAAATTGGATGCAGAAATTGGTGTAATAATTCCCACGTTCATCGTTCATTAACTGCGTGGGAGTTGCCACCGTTTCCCATTGATTGCTTGGAAAATTGCCCCAATTGCAATAACATAGTGGCAATTGTGATCCCACCATCCAAAGCCAGAGAGCAGTCTTCCACGAGATTGAGTCATATTGAGCTACAATCTTGCGGTTATTCATCCCATTGAAGCTCAGGTAATCTCCATGGCACCATAATTATAATTCCCACGGAAGTACTCACAACAAAACAACAATGCTCGGCCACCAAACTGTAACATACCCTTTTTGTTGGAAAACATTTTGTGTTAGAAAACATTATGATAACTTTTATTGCAAAGTTTTATGTTGGACAAGTGTCCAAGGATGACTGTAATTTGCACAATATTTTATTATTTAATAAATAAAATAGGAGACAAACACCTAAGAGGACTGTTGAAAGAGTGGTTACTGATCCACTAGGTGGAATGGAATCTGGGGTAGAAGGCAATGGACAAGTGGCAGCATCATGATGCAACTAACTAGCTGTTGGTATGGGACAACTCCCTTGAAATGTTGTCATAGTGCCCTGAAAGATGGGACTGGAGCTTGAGGCTCAATTATTTCAAACTGACCACTAAAGACCTAGGCAGTCTATATAATAGCCATCAAATTATGAACTGAGGTTCATCACTTTTCCTGATGAGAAAATTTACCTTGGGGTTTTGCTGTGCACCCAAGAGATTTGATGAGGGGATATGCTATGTTGTTGATCATGTTGTGAGTCTGCTAAACTCTATTGAGTACAAGAGTTTGATGCTGAGTGCTGAAGGCATGTTATTACAGGAGGTTGATGCTGAGTGCTGAAGGCATTTTTGAGTGCCTTGCTTCTACACAGATTCCATCTACTTAGTGGTTCAGTAATCAGGCTCGGGGGTTCACAAGAAGCCAGTAGTTGGGTTGCTTCTTCTGGAATAGGTTGGGAGGAACAGGCCTCCTTGGGTGTTTGTCGGCCCTATCTTCACTTACAGGTTCTACTTATCTTTTCTAAATTTTATGTTGTTAACAATTTTCTATCTGTTAAAATTACATTTTCTGTTTTCAAAGATATTAGTGAACAGACTCAATTATTTTATTTTCTAAGTCAAATAAGATTCTGCATAGTACTGAATATAGTTATGAAAGATTGAATAAAATATTCTCTGCATTTTTCCCCATGCTAATGGATCGACATTGTACTCTAGTACATAGAATGAATTAAGGTAGATAGATATGATAGGAGATTGCTAAGATGATGAAAGAACAACTCTGTATGTTTTGTAAATTTTTCCTACTGTTAGTGATTAGTAATAATTACTGTATTCTTCACAGTAGTGTTTTAATTTCATCAAATAGTAATTTACTGTCTTAAAAAGTTACTATGATTTATACTCATTATTGAAATCATTCCTGATATATAAATGATCAGAAATTGCATAACATCATTGAACAGAACAAATATGATATTTCATAGTTTGAATTCAGGGTTTATGTTTCCATATTTTCTTATCAAAAGTTTAATGTAGTTCATTGTTATTTCCACTACTTAATCATTTTCTAAACATACAGGATAGACAAGAAAATAAAGCTTATTTTAAGTTCTGCAAAGAGATTCCAACATACAGTATGAAAACCCTAAACCCGAATAGTCCATTTTACAAACCCTCATCTGGAAAAATTGGCATTTCATTTCTTCATTCTAGTATCAAAATAAAATCACAATCATAGTTCTGGTCATTTGATCCAGGGTAATACCCTTTCAATCAAACATTATACAATATTCGAGCACTGTCCCAATTGCCGACTGTTACATATTTAAATCAAATACTTTACAAATATTTAAAGATTGTTTCATTACAGGTTATTTTCACCTTTCTATCACAACTGAAAATGACGAATTCAAGAGCTGATAAATATTTCATTATTTATCAAATTCACATATATTACACGGTTCCCAATTTCATTGTTTTACATTTCAAAGTTTCATAGTTCACAAATAAAAAATGATAGCAGCAGAAGTATTGAAACCCAGTTTACAAACCAGACATTGTATTACATCAAAGATTAAACGCAGAGACCTACTAGAAACCAGTTCATTTCAACATTTAAATCACCGAATCACAAGTTATTATTCACGGGTTAAGCCCACAAAGGTGAAACGAAAACAACTACTACAAATAGATTATAAATATTTTTCTTATTAAAAAAGATCTCAACATAGCTTGAAACCCTCGATGACAGTAGTTACATTGCCCAGTTCAACTTAGAATCCAAAACACTGTACAACAACCTAAACCTCTTTACATCGACCCTGTAAGCCGAGAGGCATCCATAATACAGGCGTAAAAACAAAACAAC
Organism: Larix kaempferi; assembly: GCA_027924585.1. Lineage (NCBI taxonomy): Eukaryota > Viridiplantae > Streptophyta > Pinopsida > Pinales > Pinaceae > Larix > Larix kaempferi. The sequence continues at coordinate 17,606,512 of BSBM01000070.1, forward strand.
AATGTTGGACCACAATTTCCAGAAAACACAAAGTTGTTACAACTTTAACGATGGCCAAAATATGCTAGGAGAACCTACAGAGGGTTATTGCACCGGGGCTTACCGAATTTAAGCGAGCCATCCATTGCCAACAAAACCCAGCACTATAAACTCCACGACGAAGGCAGTACCTGCCACATAAAACATCATTGGGTTATAACAAGTTCCAAACGATTATTACATAATTCCAAACTGTAATATAAAAATCAATATTTACAAAGACGAGCTTACCTTCGAATAGAAAAGGAAGATGGAATGCTTCACGCTTCCAGTTCATCCAACTAACGCAGCAGACACGGTAATACAGTCACGTTTTTTCAAACAACAAATTCAAACCCTGGAGAAACCCTCTCTTATTTCACAACGAAATCCACAGGTTTCAACACTTCTAAACTTGCAACATTTAACCAAGCTCCCACCATTATTTCCGAAGATGTGAAGTTACAGAGCCACTAGAGAATCGACCAAGGTTCGAACCCGACTTCTCAGTGGCTTGTCGGCCTCTCCCCCAAAACCAAAAATCCAAATGAATGTAAAACAAACAAACAACACGGTATAGTGAATGCCTTAGGGTTTTAGATCTCCACAATCGAGAAAGGTTAGATCAACGGGCGAGATTTGATCAGCCAAGCCACGCCATTACCTGAGATAGGAATACGATCACCTACCTATTAATAACTTCATTAATAGCAAGCCCAATTGGAATGCCATATCACCAGGTGGAGCTTACAGCTCGGCAAGGTTCCCACATTACCTACAACTTCTTCACGTGGAACCAGTTACAGGTTTGAGCCAGTGAGACAATCCACTATCACGACACAAGGTTTTCATTAATTGCTTGATCCTTCGTATCACTTACCAGACCATGCTTGGAATGGCATTAAGTTCATGTCAGTGTCGAATTTATTGCCAACAACACTATCTTGATATCACATCACTGTCATATAACCATGATATAAATGAATTCCAAACCTTATTGCATTGTATAATATCTAAGTTTCATACATTTCAATGTTAAGATCTCATTGCATTGTATGCACATATTTCAAATTCGAATGTTAAGTTTTCATTTGCATAGTATGCACATATTGCAATTCGAATGTTAAATCTCACAAAACATAGTATGCACACAATAGAATGTTAATGCTACGTTTAAATTCACATATGGTTAAGCTTTATAACCCTAGCATATGTTCCATAGAGTATTATGATAATTTAAGATATGTCACTAATACATAACAAACCATTATCTTGTCCATGCAGTGATATAATAGAATAGTATTATAGGAGCATATATAATTTAGGTACATGAGTTATGTCATGTAGGTTTTGAAGACCATCTTTATTACGTGCCATAGTATTATAGTAATGCTATTATTACTATACATTTGCATTTCGAATTGAACAATGTTGGATTAAAATTCTAAAGGTCCCACTACAATCTATTCTAGCATTAAACACTGAGGTCGCATATTGTTCAACCCTGACGTAATGATAATATCATCATATACTTGTCGCAATATCCAGATTGTAGAATCTCTCATGACGTTCATATCAATTATAGTTCTAACGAACAACATCATTGATTACAATAGAAATATAGTGTAAAATATCTCTAGCTACACTTATAAGTGTTAGGATAAAATTGGTATAGATTGATAAAGAGAAACCAAAATTACATACCATCGACACCTTCATGTACAGCAGTACACACATCTATCTTAAAAACAGAGACGACTAGCTGAATCTTATAACCTTTCTTGAAATACTTGAATTACTCTATTACCTTACCTGCAGATCTGCGAAAGAAAAGAATCCAATGCTTTAGCTATCAAGCTAAGTAAACCCAAGGGCACCCTATAGGAACCCCTTCAGAAATATGCAAACAAGTCGTCAGTATTTTTACTAGAATCATAACGCATGAAAGGATAAACATTGTTTTACTGCATTTAATTATAAATCTGCTATCTTTTACGTTTAGGAATAATAATGATAATCATGTGAAGCTGTCATTAGATAAATAGTTGAACATCTTTCATTCCGCAGTTAGCATTTTCTTTATGACTTTGCTATATCAAAAATTTTAAATTTTTAATGATTTTTGGGATGTTACATGTGGTATCAAAGCGCAAGTTCAAACTCTAGGCCTGATTTAGGCTCATGCGCGCAAACATAAAGTTTATGTTACTAACTTTTGTAATTCAATTTTATTTTTGCATAGAACAGATTGGCCTTTAAATTACAGGTATGGAAATACTAGAAGAATCAGCAGAGGATAGATCTCCTCGTAATGAACGCATTAGTAATAACAATTCTGAAGGAATTTATGTTGAATTAAATAACCAGTCTTCTAAAATTTTACGCACTGTACAGGATTTAAAATCTGATTTAAAAGCTGTTAAAGAAGAAAATGAACGGATCCTTAAGGTACAGGAAGAGTTACAACATAATTTAAAAAGGAATTGTCATAATGATGAAAGAGGCAGAAAATCAGAATTGAAGGCTGATTTTGAAACAATGTCCCACCAACATAAGCATAAGAAAACAAGATATGATAAAAGGAACAGTTATTCATCCTCTAAATATGATCCAAGTAATAATGACTTAAATTATGAAAGCAGTAACTGTGAATGTTTTTCTAAAAAGAGAAAGCACAAACATCATGAACAGATTACCGGGGAATTTAAAAATATTAAGCCACCCACCTTTAATGGTGAAAGTGAGAAGGGTGAGACAGCAGAGGCTTGGTTGTCTGGAATGAAGAAGTACTTTAATATTTACGACTACTCTTCTCAACTAAAAGCCAAGATGGCTATTTACAATCTGACCAGGAAGGCAGATATTTGGTGGCAGAATCTTAAAAGAATCAAGAGTATAAAAGAAAAAGAAGTAACTTGGACTATGTTTAAAAAGAATTTTTTGTCGGAACAATGTTTTGAAGATAATTCAAAGGATTTTTATGATTTAAAGTTGGGTACAATGAACATGAAAGAATTGTGCTGCAAGTTCCTTAGCTTGCTGAGGTATGTACCTTATATGGTCGAGGAAAAACCTAAAGTGCAAAGGTTTCTCAGTTGTCTACCTTTTAATATAAAAGATTATATTGAGTATGATAACCCTTCCACTTTGGAAGAGGCCATGAGAAAGGCTAATTTTTGTTTTGATCAAAACAAAAAAAGAGAAGGAAAAAATGGCTGGAAGAGCAGTAAGACTAATCAATTTGATTATAAAAAGAAGAATTTTAATCATAATTTTAGAAGCTTTAAGAAAAGTTTTAATAACAAAATTTTTTCTAATCATAATAATTACAGAAATAATGCACCTCAGAATTTTACTGCTGCAAGAAATGTGCCTAACAATAATAATCACGGCAATAACAATAATAACAACAACAGGTATGTTGAACAGAAAGGACCCATGAAGTGCTATGACTGTGGCGGACCACATAAGAGAGCAGATTGCCCATGCAACAAGAATACATCCAACAATATTCACACTATGCAAGCAGAACCTACAGTTGGAGATATCGCAAGAGAAATGCCCAGGATAAATGCAGCACTGGAGAACCATCAAGCTGACCATCAAACATCCATGGTCGAAATTGAAGGTATGATACGAAACGAGTCTATTTCTATTCTGATAGATCCCGGTGCCAATCTGAGTTATATTTCACCTACTTTAGTAAACTTTTGCAAGTTAAAAGTAGAGAAATTTGATAATGCATGGTTAGTTTAGCTTGCAACAGGTACTAAAAGAAAAGTTACATATTTTGTCAAGGATTGTGAAGTATTTATAAGTCAGTTGAAAATGCAAATTAATCTGAATGTTTTACCCCTAGGGTCATATAATTTGTTGATTGGTATGGAATGGCTTGAACAACATAGAGTTTTACTGAATTGTTATTACAAATCTTTTACATGTGTAAATAATGAAGGTAATACAGAAACAGTAAAAGGAATTCATAGGAAGATTTTAGTAAGGCAGATTTCTGCTCTACAAGTAAAGGGAGTTTCCAGAAAAGGCTGTAAAATGTTTGCTGTTAATGTTATTAATGACGAGTGTGCATCTAAAGAAGACAAGTTAAAACTAGAGGATATTCCCATCCTTAGGGACTTTTCTGATGTATTCCCGGAAGAAATTCCAGGATTACCTCCGAAAATGGAACTTGATTTCACCATTGAGTTAGTACCCAGTGCGGTACCAAACTCGAAGGCTCCCTATAGGATGAATATTCTGGAGTTAAATGAGTTAAAATCTCAGCTGAAAGAATTAATAGATAAAAACTACATAAGGCCCAGTGTGTCTCCTTGGGGAGCACCAGTAATTTTTGTTAAAAAGAAAGACGGTACTATGCATTTGTGCATCGATTGCCGTCAGCTTAATAAAATGACAATTAAGAACCGATATCCCTTACCCCGCATAGATGATCTATTTGATCAAGTACGTGGAGCAGAGATATTTACTAAAATTGATTTAAGGTCGAGATATCATCAAGTCAGGATAAAAGATGAGGACATATTAAAAATTGCATTCAGAGCGCGTTATGGACACTACGAGTTCGTAGTTATTCTTTTTGGGCTAACCAACGCACCGACAGTGTTCATGTGTTTAATGAACAACGTTCTGCATAAATAGTTGGATAAGTTTGTAGTGGTATTCATTGATGATATTATGATTTACTCAAAAACTAAAGAAGAGCATGACGAACATTTAAAAATCATTTTGCAAGTAGTTAGAGAACATTAGCTTTACGCTAAGTTCAATAAATGCGATTTTAATAAAGATAAAATTCAGTATTTGGGTCATATAATTTCTAAAGATGGTATTTCTGTTGATCCTGATAAAATAAAAGCAATTAATGAATGGCCTGTCCCTAAAGACATAACCGATGTACGGTCATTCATGGGAATAACGGGTTATTATAGAAAGTTTATTGAAGGGTTCTCTAGAATTGCTAACCCCATCACTTCTTTGCAGAAGAAATGGAAGAAATTTGTATGGGATCAAAAGTGTCATGGAAGATTTAATAAGTTAAAAGAACTATTAACTACTGCACCCATCTTAAAAATTGCAGATTCCAATAAGGATTTCGTCGTATGCACGGATGCATGCAACGATGGACTTGGAGGGGTCTTAAGTCAGGAAGGTCATGCCATTGTTTTTGAGTCAAGTAAGTTAAAATTACATGAAAAGAATTATGCAACTTATGATTTTGAGTTGGCAGCCGTGATACATGCACTAAAAATGTGGCACCATCACTTGATTGGAAGAAAATTCATTTTAATGATTGATAATAAAGGCTTAAAGTATTTATTGGATCAAACAAATCTTAACGCAAGGCAAGCTAGGTGGTTAGCTTTCCTTAGCAAGTATGATTTCGAGATTCAACACATTAATGGTAAAGAAAATAAGGTTGTGGATGCCTTGAGCAGAAATACCAGAATGTGTTTTGTGGCAGCAATCAGTACTTTTAAGACTGATATGGAAAATCATATTAGAGAAGGAATTAATCAAGATAAGAATTATCAAGATTTGCCTGCTAAAGTGGCTGAAAATGTATCTGAAAATTTAATTACAGATTTCAACATTAACGAAAAAGGCTTAATGACATATAAAAACAGAATTTATGTACCTAATGTTTCGAAAGTTAAGTTGTTGATTTTGGATGAAGTTCATAAAAGTCCTTATTCAGGACATCCTGGTTATCAAAAAATGATAACTATGTTAAGAAAAGATTATTTTTGGCCCAACATGAAGAATGAAGTTGCTGAATATATAGCTAGATGTTTTGAATGTCAGACTATTAAAGCTGAACACCAACATCCAGCTAGACTATTGCAGCCCTTACCAATTCCAGAATGGAAATGGGAAATTATAAGCATTGATTTTATTATAGGTTTGCTTAGAAATCAGAAGCAAAATGACTCAATCATGGTTGTTGTTGATAAACTTAGTAAAGCTACTCATTTTATACCTGTTGAAACTACTTTCAAGGATTCTAACATTGAAGATATTTTCATGAAGTAAATTTTTCGTTTACACGGAATTCCAAAGGTAATTATTTCAGAATGGGACTCTAAGTTCACAAGAAATTTTTGGACAGCACTGTTTAAAGGATTAAATACTAAATTAAATTTTAGCACTTCTTTCCACCCACAAACTGATGGTCAAATAGAAAGAGTAAATTAGATTTTAGAAAACATGTTAAGATTGTATGTTACAGATCAGCCATCTAAGTGGGAAGATTTCTTACATTTAGCAGAATTTTTCTACAATAATAATTATCAAGCATCTGCTAAGTTAAGTCCATTTGAGATTTTGTATGGAAGGAAACGTTGTACTCCTATTTATTGGGATAACCGCGTAGACAGATTACTGTTAGGACCATATTTATTGAAAGAAATGGAGCTAACCGTGAAACAGGTTCAAGGTATGGAGTAAGTCTCAAAGGAAACACAATTTACCTTAATCACATCGGCCTGACCATAACATACGCTATATGAACCTAATAGCATCTGGCTGTACTAAAAACATTTGAGTGATCCTAATGGAACTTGACTCACCATAAAAGCATGAGGATGATCATGTTGATGATGCATGATGGAAAAGATGTTGATGATGATGATTATGATGATAACAATGAGGTTGATATGAATGATTATGATCATGATGATATATGATTGGAGGCCAATGATAATGATGATGACGTTTATGTACTCATGTATGGTGTTGATGATGATGGTTATGACGACAACGATATCAATGTCAATGATCATGATTCATGTGATAATACTTATGGATCTTGATTTATCATAGTGGCACCTAAATTACCATAAGCATGGCACTTTTGGATCTTGATTGATCCTAATGAGAGGTAAATTACCTTAATTTTACCTAAATTTATCTAATGGCATTTGCGTTTCGCCAACAACATTTGATAGACCCTAATGGCAACTGATTGACCCTAACAACATGGAGACGATGCATTGTGATATACTTATGATGGAGCTTATGGATATGATTTGATAATTATAAGACTATATCATCCATTCTTGTAAGGAAGTAGGGTTCCTTTCTCATTATTATCACAATTATATTGATGATGACAATGATGTACTTGATGACTACGACGACGATGATGATGCTGATTTATTGTAAGATGATGATGACGATGTCGATGTCAACAATGATTATGTGTGCGGTAGCACTTCTAGATCCTAATTGATCCTAATGGCACCTAAATGTCTGCAATGACATCTAAATGACCCTACTATCACCGAAATGACTGTAACAACAGCTAAACGACCCTAACAATTACATGACATCAATCCTAATGGCAATGAGTGATTATGAACACTAATGGCATATGAGTTACCAAAATGACAATGATGATGATGATTTTGTTGATGAAGAAAATGATGATGACAATGAGGATGATGATGAAGATGATCACTACAAGAAAAAAGGCCTTTGGTGACGGTCATGCTTGTGGCGGACCTTAAATAGTCATCACCAAAGTCACTTATGGTGACGGGATAAGAAAAAATGTTGCTATAAGTGCTTTTGGTGATAGTTATTTAAATCCCATCACCAATTCACTTTTTAGTGACGATCATGCATGTGATGGACCTTAAATGTTCATCACCAAAGTCACTTATGGAGACGGGATATGAAAAATCATCACCGTAAGTTATTTTGGTGACAGTTATTTAAATCCTGTCATGAAATCCATTTTGGCGACAGTCATGCTTGTTTAGCTTCATTGGGTTAATGGTAATCATCGGGAGGAGGAAGCAGAAGAGGGCCGTGGTTTTTTTCCATCCCTACACAAACGATGGTGGTGGTGTTGAATGGGCTCCCTGGTGCTCTTTCAAGTCAATTTAGGAAGATGCGGCCCTCATATAAGATGATTCATTTACATTGGTGATGATTCCACTCCCAAGAGCTTGGAAGCTCGGGCACTAGAAAGATTCGGCGTAAATTTGTTGTTCCCTCCCCAAGTAAGCTCTTCCAAGTTGATAAATTATGACTATTTGCACAATCAATGGTATTTTCTTAACATAATAATGCAGCACCCCCAAACCCTCGAATGAGCCAAGAAGTTCCATAGGGGATGTGTTCAACCTCAGAAACCAAATCTTGAAACACACCATTTTAAAGTATTGATTAAATTATGATTAGATATGAATTCCAATTCTATTTCTAAGAAACGATGTCCTACATACCTGGTATGGAGTAAGTCTCAAAGGACATTCATAGATATTTTACACACACATTTATCACTCTATTGTAGACCTAATGTACTAGAAACTCGACCAAGAAAATCATGTGTTATTATGTTTCAGTTCCCATTCCCATTTTGACACTACATTGATACATAACTAATCAATTATATTTGAATATTATACTCTGGGAGGTTGTGGATTCATGTTTCTTACCCCAAAATCCGTATTGTTCCATTTATCATTCCACTTCCTCTAGTTCCCATCTTTTCTTGACACTAAAATGATACTACCCAACACAGGGCCAACCCTAGACATCATCTTCATGAGAGAAACCTTCAAATTTAGGTCACTGTTGAGGTGTATTAGGGTATCACTTGCAACCTCTTTTAGTGCTGAAATATTTCCAAGAAACATGTTTGGATGCTCTAATATTTGTGGGAATACTTCCCTCAATCATCATAGAATCACCAATATTGATGGCACATCAATTTGTGACAATTTGCTGCAAGAAAAAAACTTATGGAATAGGGTCAACAACCCTCTTTCTGATGGAGGACCCTCATGCATTATAACTTCATGTAGCATAGGATCAAATGGCTTTCCATTAGTATCAAGCACATTAACATGCAATCCATTCATGATTTCTAGACTAAAGTTATACATTCGAGTTTAATATAATAAGTACCACTATCAGAGTAGCACTCAAGTCTCAGTAGAGACACCCTATGAAATTTATTCTAGATATAAGTATAATGGTTCCAATTGCAAAGCCTAGTTAGAAATCATATCATCTTTATCATTTAGATATCAAAAAATGTATTTGAAATTTATCTGATAAAAAATTCTATATTTGTCATCAATAAGAGAAACCAAATCCTAGAGATTTGTATTTTATATATTTTCATGATTCTACATCCACTTAATCACTAGAATTGACTCACCAAACACTTGAAGTCTATGGATTCCTTTCTTCAAGGTGATCATAATCAAAGGATGTAAGGCCATCAATTCACTGTAGTTATTGGTACTAGGACCTAGACATGCTATAAACTTGAAAACTTGAGAATTGTATATGAACAATAAACCCCCATTCCCATAGAACTACTTCTCTCCATAACACACTCCATAAAAAAAAATAGGGAGTGGAATTGTCCACATATCGGGGGACAATATGACATGGAGCTTTGGGATAAAATGTTGTCAGCATTGGCATCTTTGACATGTTTGTTCTTTCATCAAATGGGTTTCACCCTGAAACACAGTGTTGCCATGTTTATGGTGACTAGGAAATAAGTCCATATATGAGGCATAATTGTTTTAGCTATATGTGCTTTGATTGCTAATCCTTCCTTTGTAGTTGTATTTTAGTATTACTGTTTCTTTTTCTCTTGGGAAGTGATTTCGGGAATATGTTCAGAGATACTAATGGTTTTTTCTCAAGGTTCAATTCCATGGGAACGTGAGTAAGAATTTGAGGTTTAGTGTAAGGCCTTGGTGAAGACTCTAGCCTCTATGGGTCCCATATGATCGTTACCTTATTGAAGCTGCAATATATCCATTGACATTTTATAGAAGAATTATAATGTACTTTTTATGCTCCAACAATTGCTTCCTTCATAATGGAATTCCTTTTCATAACAAAATGAAAGAAATGTGATTTTCATATTAGTGGAAGGATGTGCAAAATATTTTTTTGTAATTGAAGCCATAAATTGAGATTTTCAAGGCTTTTAGTTACAGGGTAATTCAACTAAGTTTTTTATCCCAGTAAGCTTTCCTTTTGAACTACTACTTATTTGTCAACAAAAAATGGTGATACTATTTATTTATCAATAAACAATGGCTAGTAACAAGGAGAGGTTGCAGTGGCTCATTTAGAAGGATTTCATACCATATGCTTTCTGTGTGGGTGCAATTATAGAATTTCAGTAATTAAATAATGTGTAGTTTCATGTTAAATGGCTTCATAGCATGTCCTTAAAGTTCATTGGGAACATTCACATAGTGTTGAATAAAGTAGGTTTTGTTTTACATGACAAAACAAGAACATTACATTTCAAGGTATCAATATTCCAATTCCAACATGTACAATTCACAATTTCTAACATGCACATTGCACTGGAAACATAGGTTTCGTTTTTTTGTGAAATGATAGGAAATATATACTCATGATATCAATATCTCAATTCTTGTGATGTCTTGTTTTGGAGTGCAGGGGATCATGCCTCCTCAATGGTTGCACCCAGTAATAAATTTGGGTGTTACCCATATTGGCTCCTGTTTATTATTGCAATAGATAACAAGCATTCATACTATAACAAATTTCAACAATAAAAGGCATTCATACTTTAAAAAATTTCAACAATAACAAGTGGACATATTTTACACATCAATGACGGTTTTGGCATTTTCTATACATGTGTGTAAAATAGAAAAACCCCATTATGCAAAACAAAACTTCAAAAGGATATCTAATTTATAGCAAAATAAATGTAATTTCATAAATTTCGTCATCTATGAACTTATCTTTTCCAATTTGATAAAATATATTTCAATGTTCTTATCCCAAGGTCAAAGCCAATAAAACCTCAAAGAGGAATATATTTATCATATCGATTGGATCCACCACTGGTAAAAGTATTATGTTTCCCTTGGATTTTATGGTAAGGATGTTGTTTTATCTATTGAATATTTATTCACAACAAAGCATAGACAAAAGTAAAAAAAATACAGAAGCAACCTACTCAGATTGAAATTTAACATATAGTGGTGGGGTAGTGATTGATCTTGTTGTATTTATGGACATGAGTGGAAGCATGCCATGAACAAATCTCATGATCCTGAAATGGTGAATGGCATTCATTGTTTCATCCTAGGTTATCCCGATCCATCTGGTCTATATACTAGAGGTACAAATAGAAATAAGGATACCATGAAAGGCACCAAAGTTCTAGATGATCATCCGAAAAATAATTTTGTGTCCAAATGGAAAAAACACATACTACTTGATGTCTCGTAGCATGTAGCACCATAGATAGCCTATGCACATGAGGGTGGAAATCATGCTCAAAGAGGCTAAGCAGGACTCTCCTTCGAAACTTGGTGCAACTATAGCCCATTCAAATTTAAGCATGCTCAAAGTAGCTAATGAGGACTCTCCTTCGAAACATGGTGCAACCATAACCCATTGACATTTATTGATAGAAATAATAAAGAAATACTTCTAAAATGCAATATTTCTCCATTTTTTTTTATCAAACTTCCGCTAAAATCCCATACAATTTAAAAATCACTTGCTACAGAAATTTCAAACAGCCAAAGGCCAAAGAAAAACACTTGAAAACCATGCAAAAAGGAGTTGAAATAGTTGGCCACTGGTAGTACACACGGAAGGATGAGGAGTCCAAACACTGGGCAACAATTACAAAAACTGGACTCTTCTACTGTTATTTCTCGAGTCAAATCCTTCTTCCGAGTAGAGAGTAGGACTTTATTGTGCTTATGATCCCCAAATGCCACACCTAGTTCTTGCAATCCATCTAATAACATAAGAAAGTTCTTCTCCTTTAGATATGTAGATAGCTTCATCTTACTACCATCAAAACTGCTTGGAAGACTTACACTCATTCCATCTTCAATAGCACACTGCAAGTCAAACATTTGATCATACTAAAAAAATTATGACCCAAATCAGCTCTTGAAATTTGGCCATTTAAAATCTAATATAGAAAAAAATTTGGGAATATTATTTTTCAAAATTCTAGAAAATCAAAATTAACTATTACAATTATAATTTCCACAAAATTATAAAATAATCATACATAGAATTTAACTAAACTCATATCTAACTAAATTAATGAAATAATCAAATAAAACATAATCAACCTATATAATTTAATAATAACTTTAAAATATCTAAATTTAAAAGCAATAAAATAATAACATAAACTATTATTTAATTTATTAAACAATAAAACAATTTTATAATAATTTATAAATACCAAACAATAAAATAAAATAAAAACATAAATTTAGATATAACTAATGAATTAATAAAATAATTTAATCCCATTTCATAAATAATTAAATTATAAAACAATTCTTACATATAATAAATTGAAAAAAGGAATATAATGCGCATCTCACATCTATTAATTTGAAGAAAAAATCTAAACGACGAACGTCATAAATGTACATTGCATTATAATTCATGGCAATAGAAACCAATTTAAATTCATTATGCATACCATAAACAAAGAGCCAATACAGATTAAGGTAGACAGAGATACTTAAGGAAAAATAGATAAGTCATACCCTTGTGTTTGTATTTCTTATTAATAAATAGATAAGTCATCCATCCAAGATTTTTCCGAACTAGCAAAATCAAGGAAAAAGCACTGATGGATAGCATTATAATTTTAAATTATAAAATAATAAATTAATAAAATAATAAATTAATAAAATAAAAACAAAATTTAATTCATACCCTGGAATCTTGAGTACCCTGGAATCTTGAGTAGGGCCTTTCAATCTCTTCAGTAGCTTCATAATTATTTTTGGTTGCAAAACTGAGGAAATTTGGGGGAGAGAATTTTGGAATACGAATGTGCAGACAAATTTCGGGATATTACTCTAAAAGGGGAAGAACAGAAAAAAGATGGTCAAAATTCCAGTTTCTTCTTTCTGCAAGAGAAATTAGAAGGTGTCTAACTATGGGATGAATTGGATCATTTTAGAAAAAAATTAGTTTAAATTTAGAAATTATTTGAATTGGCCCCATGGGAATTAGCCAATTCATCGCTGAGTTAGCCAATTCGGAGAAATTATATTTTCCCACTTAAATGTCCAATTTTTATTTCTGCAATACAAATGACACCCTATAGGCACATTCCTAGCTAGAATAACCCAACCCAGGATTGGTATTCACTATGATTTTAAGTTCTGGTTCGGAAAATAGAAACAGTTAAAAAATATTTTTGACAAAATGCTTAAAAAAGAACCTTACACTGTCATGGAAGCGGTTAAACAATGCTACAAGTTCCCAAACTGAGATAGCAATAATTTTTTTGATAGAAGCCCAAATACATCAATCTCCCCGAGGAAACAACCCTTATAGTTTCAAAACCAAGGAACAAAGACATTCATATTCCATATCAACTCATAAACATCAAAACAAAATTATTAAAACTTGAAGTCACCTACGCATAGGCTGATGGGTGGTATTTTGATATTGCAGAATCCGGGAAGGGCATAAGGCCTGAGTATGGTTGATAGGCAGCCCCAGTTGTTATTATCAGACAAAATTTGGCAACAATTGTGAAGAAAAACACGAAGAAGAACCACTAAATCACTGCTCTAAAATATACTGAACATGCCAATGCTACAGACTCACATCAATTATCTGAACGGACAGACTGACAAATCAGACTATTTGTGAGTACATTAAAAAGAAAATATTTAGATGTTATTTTTGAAAGATTAAATTCATGTTCTATTTTTATTTTTTTTAATTCAGATCAATGATAAAATTTGTCTTTTCAAACACTTTCTACAAATAAGAATTGTATACTTGTTAATATATGAACTATTCAATAAATATCAATAAATAAGTATAACAAGGTTTTAAAAATATTTATGTATAGAATAAATTAATAGCAAAAGGCCGAACAAATAGTCGCTGCTTACGGCAAGTACTAATAATATGGAGAATAAGTAGAATCATAAGGGGATTTAAGAAAAAATGTAAATAATGTTATGTATACATATTTCAATTATGGAAATATAATTTATTTGAACTTTTCTTTGTAGATTCTCCTATACCCATTTAGGATAAATTTGTTTGTGAACATACATGCAAAAAACCAAAAGGATTTCCCAACTTATCTCTAAGGAATCTGGGTTGGTGCAAGCTAATGTTGGTCACTCATGACGAGTTAGTCGCAATGGACTTCTGGAAAGATAAAAATCTGAATGTCAAAAAGCAATATTAGAGCTACCTACACAACTTTTTGGAATATGTCATAAGAAGATTAAAGGTAGACAATCGGATTACCTTCCAGAATATATAACTTTTATTTATGGAAATTAAGTATAACTCCCAAAAAATGGGCTCTCCTAATGTTGGTATGTTATTTTTGTAAGAAAACATAATGAATATGTTTGCGTTGGGCGGTCTAGTGCAACACTATTTTTCCATATTTATTTATGTTATTTTTTTTTTTTTAAAATTAAGGAAGTCAAAGAAGCCCTAAAATGACTAGGTCAAGTGTTGGGCTCTGACATCACAGTCTTAACATAATCAATGAACTTTGTTTTTTTTAGGATGTAGAACCATGTGGCTGTTCAAACAAAGATCAAGAAGAAATGAAATATAACGAAGAATAGGTAGAGAAGATAAAACAAAGGAGGCAAAAAAGAAGAGAAATAAATAGAGAAGCAAAGGTACGGGTCGGGGGAGAGGGATTAGAGAAGGGAGGAGAGTTGTGTGATAGAAATTCAAACCAATGTTGTCCAACTGAGGCTTCACAAGGACTTTACTGATGACTTTGACAAATAGAAAAAATCTCAAAATATAATAAATTTTGTGCAAAAAAAAATATACTTGTGACATTTCCAATCCATATAAGTTATAAAACCACATTATATGCATAAATTCATAAAATCATCTCATATAATATGACAATACAACATTATGGCACTGATGTTAGAATTATAGACATCCACTTTTATAAAGAAAAGCTTTACACTTAGTAGGATATAAAAATATCAGTGTTCCACGGGGACGTGTCCCGTAGGGTAGGGGACGGATGTCCAGGGGACATCCATGGGGACGTGTCCCGCAGGGTAGGGGACGGACGTCCAAGGGACTGACCAAACGTTCCCCTCCACTCATGCCCCTGAGAATATATATATATTTTTTTATGTTTTTCCATTATTTTCACTTTTTACAATCCCTACTTAGTACTTCTTAGAGAATAAATCAATATATTTAGTATTTACATTGCACACTCATGAATATACATCAAATGAAATATTATTTTTGGTATTTTATTTTATTTTTATAATTTTAGGGACGTCCCCCCTTAAAATTTGGGGGTGGTCTCCACGTATGCGTTTCCCGCGTCCACGTCCTAGAAACTTGGGGAACATTGAAAAATATAGATAAAAAACTTATAAAAAAAATATTAGTCATTGCGCTGAGAGGTGTTCTACAGCCCTGTATGAGGGAGATCTTGTAACATGTGTCGAACAATGTAAACAAAAACTAATAATACAAAGTAAAAGGTAATAAATATTATGTCGGCCATAAACAAAAAAGAATAATACAAAGTAAAATGTAAATATGAGGGAGATCTTGTAATGTCCAGTGTTTCTCGAGTTTGTGAGTAACAAAATAATATAAAATAAACAAAAAAGAATAATACAAAGTAAAAAGAATAAATTGTACTCATCTTGAGCTACAATCTCGCGGTTATTCAACCCATCGAAGCTCAGGTAATCTCCAGCTGCACCATAATTATAATTCCTACGGAAGTACTCACAACAAAACAGCAATGCTCGGCCACCAAACATTCAAATTAAATACCATGTGAAAAGATTTAAGATTTATAATACTGGCTAGCTATGAAATTTAGCCTGTATGTTTATTTAGTGCGATAGATTATATAATTCAAACTATTTTGAAGATGTTTATTTAGTGCGATAGATTATATAATTCAAACTATTTTGAAGATGTTTATTTGATGCAGATCAAGAGGCAGTAGCTAATTACTGTTAACAGCTAATGTTGCTTCCTGGATCTACACCAAGCTGGCTGCAGTAAATATTGTAGTAACTCGTACGGGCAGTAACTGTACCGGGGTTGCCGCCATTGCATTCTTCCCCACGGAATGCTTGAATAGTTGCCCCGAATCCTTGTCCGGATGTAATAGCAGAGTGGCAATTGCTACCCAACATCCAAAGCCAGACAGCAGTCTTCCATGAAATTGAACCATTCCGAGCTACGATCTCAGGGTTATTCAGGCCATCGAAGCCCAGGAAATCTCCAGCGGCACCATAGTTATAATTCCTGCAAAAAGTACTCAAAACAAAACAGCAAATGGTTGGCCAACAAACAATAAGACCACCAGCACATATTTATAATTAAATTCAATTGATATTAAATACCACAAGAACAGATTAATGGTTAAAAATTCAATTGATATTTATAATTCCGAAGGTTTATGCTTGTCCTGGTTTTTATACTGTATGTTTGCAGGATATATCATTTTACGGGCCTCTTTTCCCAGATCGTTCATAACCAATGCATAAATCCCCTACATCAATGCATAAATCCCATACAGACTTAGATACCACGGATTATATTTAGCATAAATCCCCTACATCAATGCATAAATCCCATACAGACTAGAAATCCATACCATTTGAGTTGCAAGGGGCCACGCCCATAATATTGCTTTCCAGTTACGCAGGGATATTGCGTGTTGGTGGAATTACAATAGTCACTTTTAGGTTTGTAATTCTCCTCGATGAAGCACAAAGCTGTCAATCAGTCATATTTGTTTAACATATATAAAAATCCAAGTCCGAATATCTATAAATTCAGAGACCATATTAAGGATACATTAATAAAAAAGAATGTATGATTGTATGTGAGACGTACTGCCAGTCTCGTGGGCAAGGTTGCCGAAGAAAGCAGCGAGTTCTCTCTTGATGTCATCAGAGGTTCCGGTTGTGCCAAAGCCAGCGAAGCCATTAGCCGCATTGATGAAGCCACTGTATGTATAGAAATTCTTTCCTTCGCAGCCATCAGCAGCGCCAGATAAAATTCCATTGAAGAAATCTTGGGTGGCTATATCCCCAACACGACCGGCTATATCCCCAACACGACCACTGGATAAAGGCACATCACCGAGTACAATTTTATTGAAGATATCTTCGGTGACAAAGTCCCGACAATCTCCTCGGCAGATAGAAACAACAAAATGGGCAAGAGCAAGCCATAGAATTAAAACGCTGGGCGTCATCACACGGAGATGAGTTGCCATATCACTAATCTATGTGTCACAGACAAAGAGAACTGCGACGGGCCTATCTGCTCTACCGTTTGTTTATGTAGCCATAGCCGGGGAAGTCCACGACTCCCGATGCTTCAACTGCTCGAACGCTAATTACTTTTTTTTCCTTTTCATAATAGTGTCTCGATAAGCGCCGAGCTTGACGGTGTTTTGTTGGAATTCGAAATGTATTTCCTTTATTAATACAATATTAGTTTATATATAATTAAATATTTGAAGCATTGATTGTTTATACATAATCAATAAATATCGACAAAATGTAGGGGCCAACAGCTTGCTTTAAGCAGATTCTGTATCTAGAAGCCAATATAAATGGGACTGCCTTCAATTATTTCCACAATAAAGTTGGTCATCTGCATGCCGTAAGCAGATTTCGTATTCAAAAGTGCCGCAGGCTTCTCATGTATGGGATAAGCGCCGAGCTTGACGGTGTTTTGTTGGAATTCGAAATGTATTTCCTTTATTAATACAATATTAGTTTATATATAATTAAATATTTGAAGCATTGTTTGTTTATACATAATCAATAAATATCGCCAAAATGTAGGGGCCAACAGCTTGCTTTAAGCCGATTCTGTATCTAGAAGCCAATATAAATGGGACTGCCTTCAATTATTTTCACAATAAAGTTGGTCATCTGCATGCCGTAAGCAGATTTCGTATTCAAAAGTGACGCAGGCTTCTCATGTATGGGACAGCTTTTGTTCAGCATTGGATTTATGGAATTATTTTGAGTGGGAGGTGTAGCACTCAAATCATTCATTCCAATAGAGGTAACAGGTTGTTAACATTTTATATGTGTAATAAAGTTTTTTTTTTAATAATTTTTAGTTACATTTTTTATGAAAAAAGGTAAACTTAAAATTAATTCCAAATTATATAGATTGGGCAAGATTTTTTTCATCATCTTATTTAATTAACAATGCACTTCTTTTTTACTCTTATAGATTTGGCAAAAGAAAATTTTATTATTTTATTTAATTAACAATGCACTTCCTTAGGCACTAAACTAGATATATAATATTTCAAATGTCATATAGTGCATTCCCTAGACAGTAAATTGTACACATGTAATGTATATATATAATAGTTTAAATTTCAATTGCAATATTCTTCATCATTATGTATATATATAATAGTTTAAATTTCAATTGCAATATTCTTCATCATTATGTATATATATAATAGTTTAAATTTCAATTGCAATATTTTTCATCACTAGATTCAGATTTTCACAATCCATTTGCTGTGATTATAGTTTTCAAAAATAAAAAATATAGAAGAGAATAATTTAAAATAAAAATATTTTTATTTTTATGTAAAGAAAAATTATTTCTTAATTTATTTTGAATTTATAAAAAAATTCATCATTTAAAAAAAAATTGGTGTATTTGTGGATTGTTGGATATAGGTTTGGGAGTTTTGTGTTTCCATGGTTAAAAAAAAGTCTACAAAGATTGTATACCCTACACTCCTTCGGATTTGAACTAATGACATCCAAATAGGAAACACATGTTCTTAACCATATTATTATAGAAAAACTTCTCTTCATTCTCTTTTACTATTTAGTATAGAAATAAGATTTCAAAACAAACTATAAATTTTTTTAATTTTCAATAAAATTAAATAAATTAAACTTGATTTTAAATTCTAATGATCTTTATCATTATTTCTATTATACAAATATAATATAATAAAAAATAATATACTAACATATAAAATAAATACATTACCACAAACGCACTAGAAAAATTAACAAATTAATAAAACGATTCATAAGACAACAAATTAAAATATTTCACACCACAAGTAAAGTGGCCAGTGAACATGATAGGTATAGCCAACCACTTAGTTTTCTGGAGATGGCTGGTTGTTAAACAAATGTTTAACATTAAACTAATTAATATAAACATAAAAACAAATACTATTTAATAAACATATCCCTTTTCTTAACTGAAGCTTATTTAAATCTTAATCAAGATGCATTTGAGTATAACAAGATATGACGACAATGAAATGAATCCCCACCCTACACTTGTTACACTCAAGTTAATCTTGTTATCCACTCAAGGAAGTCCAAAATCTCATATAATATCTAAACACCTATCGGTATAACAACAAATTGAATGAATTAATAATAGGTCAAATCAACATAAAATAAACAATGAGAATGGTGAACAAAGTCATTAAATGTTTTTAAGAGAACAATATCATAAGATGTTTTAAAAACTATAATGACAAAGAATTTTATTTTTTTGAAAATTGAGAAAAATATTAATTACATCATATGTATTTTTTATTTCAATGGGAAGTGCCACATTAATCATGTTTTTAATTATAAACATGTATTTTTAATGAAATAAAAATATTTTTAGTCATATCTCTTAAATTAATAATAAATATTAAAATTAATAACTACATTGCATTTATCAAATTGAGATTAGTCATTACTATGTTGATTAGTGATGTAATACTTCCATTTTGATCCTTAGGATATTTTGGCTTCTAATATAAATATTGTATGCATGTTATGTATGATTCCTAGCGTGGAACTCAAGTCCAAGGCCAAGGCCCTACTAGTGAATGCTCGGCCTTGAAGATGCAAGTATTTGGTATTGTGCTATCCATGTGTTGTTAAGCCATGGAAATTGTAAAAATATGTAAATGATATCATGTAATAAAATACCAGGGGACTGACTATGGATGCAACTAAATGAGAGGGCTATGTATCCACTAGAAAGAGGTGAGGGGGTTGTGGGATCATGGACAACAAGAATCAGTTTCATGCATACACAACCCAACCATGAAGGAAGACAAAGTGTCGCGGTTATGGAAGAAGCCACGTTGGCAGAGTGGCTAAAACGCCCAAGAAAATGGAAGGGAATGGAAAATCGAAGGGGGGGACCCTCTATAAAAACACAGCTAGAGGAAGATGCCGAGACTTTTGGGAAGAAAGAGGAAGAAAAGACGCAGATCGGACAACTGAGAATGCAGTGATGGGACATAGTGGAAGAAAGAACAACTCCTGTGTCTCTATGCATGGTTGATGAACCTAGCTGTGTGCTGGCTTGGCATGACAGTTGTGTGAAACCATAGCTATGAGTGAGCTTGTTTAGTTCCTCCTTAGTGGATACATGGCCCCAGCTCGGGGGTGGTCTCTGAGTGCTGAAAGAATACAGGATGGAAAGAGACCTATGGTTGCGTTGGAACATTGCAGTACATAGCCAGTTTGCTTGGTGATTCCAAGGAAAAGATAAGTGTTCTCTATGATTTAAATTGTGTCCATTTTTTGTTCTGCAATGTTTAATTATTGATTGTATTGTGGAAGCTAAATGATGTATGTTAGATGATAAATTCTATGCAATGCATAAGAAGGGGATTAATCCTCTGTATGATGTTTTTTTCCTCTATGCTTATTGGTGTATGAATCTGCACACATGAGTTATTTACCATGCTTCTGCACATCTGTATTCTTATATTTGTACTTATATGAATTTATGCCTTGATGAATAGGGCTAAGTCTTTGAATGATTCTTGATGAATAGGGCTAAGTCTTTGAATGGTTCTTTGATGAATAAGACTAAGTGCAAGGTCCAGGAGGTGCAGATTACTTCAGTCATGACTGTAGAGAAATAATAGACACCCCCCTATGGTGTTCATGGCTCTTCTGTGGATCATAGGAAGTGGTGAGGCATGGCAGAGTGGACCAGAGCTTCTTGCAGAGTGATGAAAGAGGTATAGATGGGGTTTAAGGCCATTTTTTGATGAGAATAAGGAAAAAATAAATGTTCTCAGGTGTGGATGAAGACCCTGAAGCTGCGTAGTGCTCTCCAAGAGCTTTCAAATGGTACTGGATTTGCCTAAAATGGACTTAGGATGAAGAAGTTATGGGCTGGAGAAGTTGTGCAGTTGGAACTTTCGACTTTCTGAACCCACATGCAGATTGTGGATTGTCGAAGTCAGAAATTCATTTTATACGGGGTTGCAAAATGGTGGTTCCGAATTCCAAGTTCTACATGCAGATTGCGGAAGTTGGAAGGGAGTTAATAAGCTTCAAAACCCCTAAGTTATGCACCAATTAAACTGAAACTTGGCTCGAAAGCCTTCTAATGTTTTCACAAAAAATGCACCATGTTTTCAATCCTCTCCAATTCATAATTTGGTGAGTATAGATAGTTGTTTACCTAGAATTACTCTCTCCTATTAAAATCTAAATGACCTTTCTCCTTGCGATAGAAATTTTTCTATGATCAAATCAACGTCCTATGAGATTCAATGCCTTCGATAACTAGCTGGGGCATATCTTATTCAAAAGGGAATGAGATGTACTTGACTATGATATGGAGCACAGTTGAAACTGTTAAGTTTAAACCAAATAGACTAGCAAGATCACTGAAAGAAACAAAATCACAAGATAGACACAAAATATACCCTGGGAAACCCTCATGGGGTAGAAAACCCAGCAAAGCTTTCCTCAATAAGATGATCAACCAAAACACAAGATGTGCTCCCTCCTTCTCTACCTCCTTAGCAGATCTCCCAGACAAGTGCGCTACTTTTCTGTTTTGTGCAAGTGTATCTAATGAGGAGTTCACCTCCTCTATTTATACTAACTCCCAACTGACCAAAATACCTAATGGGGCCGACCTCTCCTGGAGAAGTCTAATAACCCCAAAAATATAAGAATAGGGCCGACCCCCACATGGTGGGTCTAATAACCCTAGTTCCCACAAACCCCCGGAGGAATAATCATCTCCGGATACATGATAGGGTTACCTCAGAGGGATGAAACATATCCGGAATAATAATGTACAAATTATAATATTCTTAGAAGTTACAATATTCAACACTCCCCCTTAATGAGAAGGATATTATAACAACATCTGCAGGAGCAAGGAGTCATCGACTACATCATACATGATACATCTATAAATCATCGGAAGCTTTCTTCAATTAATTATCATCAGTAACTCAACCAGTTACTAGAACACTAACATCATCAGCATCGTCGTCACACGATCATTAGCATCGTCATCACACGATCATCAGCATTGTCACATGATCATCAGCATCGTCATCAGCATCATCATCACACGATCATCAGCATCGTCATCACACAATCATCAGCATCGTCATCACACGATCATCGGCATCGTCATCACTCGATCATCAGCATCGTCACACGATCATCAGCATCGTCATCACACAATAATCAGCATCGTCATCACTCGATCATCAGCATCGTCATCACACGATCATATTACAGGATGATCAATCCTGCTCTCTTTAGGACATAGGTCCATGGATGATACAATCCTATCTTTAGTTTTCGGAGACATCAGTCTACGGATCAATTCTGGGACTAAAGTCCGGGGAAGATACAATCCCCTACCTGTTCATTCTGGACTTTATTATCGGAGACCTAGTCTACGGCTCAATTCTGGGACCTGAGTCCGGGGAAGATACAATCCCCTACCTGTTCATTCAAGACTTAATTATCGGAGACCCAGTCTACGGCTCAATTCTGGGACCTTAGTCCGGGGAAGATACAATCCCCTACCTGTTCATTCAGGACTTAATTATTGGAGACCCAGTCTATGGCTCAATTCTGGGACCTCAGTCCGGGGAAGATACAATCCCCTACCTATTCATTCAGGACTTCATTATCGGAGCCATCATGTCTACGGCTCAATTCTGGGACCTCAGTCCGGGGAAGATACAATCCCCTACCTGTTCATTCAGGACTTCATTATCGGAGACATCATGTCTACGGCTCACTTTAGAACATGTGTTCAAGGATGATACAATCCCTCTTCTTTCTTGGAGACACCTGTCTACGGCTCACTTTAGAACATGTGTTCAAGGATGATACAATCCCTCTTCTTTCTCGGAGACACCTGTCTACGGCTCACTTTAGAACATGTGTTCAAGGATGATGCAATCCCTCTTCTTTCTCGGAGACACCTGTCTACGGCTCACTTTAGAACATATGTTCAAGGATGATGCAATCCCTACATGTATTCTTATCAATACAAGTACAAGTATCCTTCAGTATACAAGTACACACATGTATCATCAAAATCATGTATTCTCACCAATACATCTATCATCAAAAGCATGTATTCTCACCAATACATCTAACATCAAAAAACATGTATAAGTAAAACTGAGTATTCTAAGTATAAGAGTCCTAAATCTAAGTATTTCTAAGTAACTAGGTGTAGTAACTAGGTAACCTCATCATTGAAGAGACAAACTTGCCATCTGAGATCATACTACTCCCCCTTTCGAGGAGGGTCCTTTTGAACTACACCAAGCTTGTCTCGGAAGTATTCAAATTTCACAAAATCATTAGCAAAGGAAAGATTTGAACATCTAAGAAACACTTTGGGCATCATCAGAAAGTCAAGCTTAAGGGGGAGTGTTGAAACTGTAAGCTTGATTCAGCAGACAAACAACCACCGTCTAGCCGCAGCTGCCCAGCCGTCCATCCATGCAGCCACCGCCGTCAGCCATCCAGTCGTCCAGTCCAACCGCTAACCCAGCCGTCCAACCGCTCAGTTGCACCGTCCAGCAGCCAAAGGAATAGTACACGCATTGTAGCAAAACTAGCTATAAATATATCATCTCATAGCTGCAAGAGACAGACTTCTGAATGTAGTTTTGTTCTGCATAATAAAAATTCTGAGCAGCAGCTCATCTATTTCTATCTACTTACATTTTTCAGTCTCTCATTTTAATTTTATCTTTTGCATCTTTCTCCTTCACTCTTTTCCCAAATTGTTCATAACCAATGCATAAATCCCCTACATCAATGCATAAATCCCGTACAGACTTAAATACGACGGATTATATTTAGCCGGTTAAGAGAAATCCATACCATTTGAGTTGCAAGGGGCCACGCCCATAATATTGCTTTCCAGTTACGCAGGAATATTGCGTGTTGGTGGAATTACAATAGTCACTTTTAGGTTTGTAATTCTCCTCGATGAAGCACAAAGCTGTCAATCAGTCATATTTGTTTAACATATATAAAAATCCAATTCCGAATATCTATAAATTCAGAGACCATATTAAGGATACATTAATAATAAAAAAATGTATGATTGTATGTGAGACGTACTGCCAGTCTCGTGGGCAACGTTGCCGGAGAAAGCAGCGAGTTCTCTCTTGATGTCATCGGTAGTTCCGGTTGTGCCAAAGCCAGAGAAGGCATTAGCCGCATTGATGAAGCCACTGTATGTATAGAAATGCTTTCCTTCGTAGCCATCAGCAGCGCCAGATAAAATTCCATTGAAGAAATCTTGGGTGGCTATATCCCCAACACGACCACTGGATAAAGGCACATCACCGAGTACAATTTTATTGAAGATATCTTCGGTGACAAAGTCCCGAGCATCTCCTCGGCAGACAGAAACAACAAAATGGGCAAGGGCAAGCCATAGAATTAAAACGTTGGGCGTCATCACACGGAGATGAGTTGCCATATCACTAATCTATGTGTCACAGACAAAGAGAACTGCGACGGGCCTATCTGCTCTACCGTTTGTTTATGTAGTCATAGCCGGGGAAGTCCACGACTCCCGATGCTTCAACTGCTCCAACGCTAATTACGTTTTTTTTCCTTTTCATAATAGTGTCTCGTTAAGCGCCGAGCTTGACGGTATTTTGTTGGAATTCGAAATGTATTTCCTTTATTAATACAATATTAGTTTATATATAATTAAATATTTGAAGCATTGATTGTTTATACATAATCAATAAATATCGACAAAGTGTAGGGGCCAACAGCTTGCTTTAAGCAGATTCTGTATCTAGAAGCCAATATAAATGGGACTGCCTTCAATTATTTCCACAATAAAGTTGGTCATCTGCATGCCGTAAGCAGATTTCGTATTCAAAAGTGCCGCAGGCTTCTAATGTCTGGGACAAGCGCCGAGCTTGACGGTGTTTTGTTGTAATTCGAAATGTATTTCCTTTATTAATACAATATTAGTTTATATATAATTAAATATTTGAAGCATTGTTTGTTTATACATAATCAATAAATATCGACAAAATGTAGGGGCCAACAGCTTGCTTTAAGCCGATTCTGTATGTAGAAGCCAATATAAATGGGACTGCCTTCAATTATTTCCACAATAAAGTTGGTCATCTGCATGCTCATGCTCATGGTCATCTTCAATTATTTCCAGATTTCGTATTCAAAAGTGACGCAGGCTTCTCATGTATGGGACAGCTTTTGTTCAGCATTGGATTTATGGAATTATTTGGAGTGGGAGGTGTAGCACTCAAATCATTCATTCCAATAGAGGTAACAGGTTGTTAACATTTTATATGTATAATAAAGTTTTTTTTTTAATAATTTTTAGTTACATTTTTTTTATGAAAAAAGGTAAACTTAAAATTAATTCCAAATTATATAGATTGGGCAAGATTTTTTTCATCATCTTATTTAATTAACAATGCACTTCGTTTTTAGTCATTTAGATTTGGCAAAAGAAAATTTTATTATTTTATTTAATTAACAATGCACTCCCTTAGGCACTAGATATATAATATTTCAAATGTCATATAGTGCATTCGCTAGACATAAATTGTACATATGTGATGTATATATATAATAGTTTAAATTTCAATTGCAATATTCTTCATCATTAGATTCAGATTTTCACAATCCATTTGCTATGATTATAGTTTTCAAATATAAAAATTATAGAAGAGAATAATTTAAAATAAAAATATTTTTATTTTTATGTAAAGAAAAATTATTTTTTAATTTATTTTGAATTTATAAAAAAATTTATCGTTTAAAAAAAAATTGGTGTATTTGTGGGTTGTTGGATATAGGCTTGAGAGTTTTGTGTTCCCATGGTCAAAAAAAGTCTACAAAGGTTGTATACCCTACACCCCTTTTGATTTGAATTAATGACATTCAAAGAGGAAACACATATTTTTAACCATATTATTATAGAAAAACTTCTCTTCGTTCTCTTTTCTCTTTTACTATTTAGTATAGAAATAAGATTTCAAAACAAACCATAAATATTTTTAATTTTTGATAAAATTAAATAAATTAAACTTGATTTTAAATTCTAATGATCTTTATCATTATTTCTATTATACAAATATAATATAATAAAAAATGATATACTAACATATAAAATAAATACATTATCACAAACGCACTAGAAAAATTAACAAATTAATAAAACTATTCATAAAACAACAAATTAAAATATCTCACACCATATGTACCACAACCACAAGTAAAGTAGCCGATGAACATGATAGGTATAGCCAACCACTTAGTTTTCTCGAGATGGCTGGTTGTTAAACATATGTTTAACATTAAAATAATTAATATAAATATTAAATTAACATAAACATTAAACTAATTAATATAAACATAAAAACAAATACTATTTAATAAACATATCCCTTTTCTTAACCACCTTAATTGAAACTTATTTAAATCTTAATCAAGATGCATTTGAGTATAACAAGATACGACGACCATGAAATGAATCCCCATTCTACACTTGTTACACTCACGTTAATCTTGTTGATCCACTCAAAGAAGTCCAAAATCTCATATAATATAAACACCTATCGGTATAACAACAAATTAAATGAATTAATAATAGGTCTAATCAACCTAAAATAAACAATGTTAACGGTCAACAAAGTCATAAAATGTTTTTGAGAGAACAATATGATCTAAGATGTTTTGATAACTATAATGACAGAATTTTATTTTTTTGAAAAATGAGAAAAATATTAATTACATAATATGTATTTTTTATTTCAATGGGAAGTGCCACATTAATCATGTTTTTAATTATAAACATGTATTTTTAATGAAATAAAAATAATTTTAGTCGTATCTCTTAAATTAATAATAAGTATTCAAATTAATAACTACATTGCATTTATCAAATTGAGATTAGTCATTATTAAGTTGATTAGTGATGTAATACCTCCATTTTGACCCTTAGGATATTTTGGCTTCTAATATAAATATTGTATGCATGTTATGTATGATTTCTAGCGTGGAGCTCAAGGCCAAGGCCAAGGCCCTACTAGTGAATGCTCGGCTTTGAAGAGGCAAGTATTTGGTATTGTGCTATCCATGCGCTGTTAAGCCATGGAAATTGTAAAAATATGTAAATCGGATATCATGTAATAAAATGCCAAGGGACTGACTATGAATGCAACTAAATGAGGGGGCTACGTATCCACTAGGGAAAGGTGAGG
The DNA here is from genome assembly GCA_027924585.1 of Larix kaempferi. Lineage (NCBI taxonomy): Eukaryota > Viridiplantae > Streptophyta > Pinopsida > Pinales > Pinaceae > Larix > Larix kaempferi. The sequence goes on from BSBM01000070.1 coordinate 17,634,110, forward strand.
GGGCTGTGGGATCATGGACAACAAGAATCAATTTCATGCATACACAACCCAGCCATGAAGGAAGACGAAGTGTCGCGGTTGTGGAAGAAGCCACGTTGGCAGAGTGGCCAAAACGCCCAAGAAACTGGAAGGGAAAGGAAAATCGAAGGGGGGAACCCTCTATAAAAACACATCTAGAGGAAGATGCCAGGACTTTTGGGCAGAAAGAGGAAGAAAAGACGTAGATCGGACAACCGAGAATGTAGTGACGGGACAGAGTGGAAGAAAGAATAGCTCCTGTGTCTCTATGCATGGTTGATGAACCTAGGTGTGTGCTGGCTTGGCATGACAATTATAATGTGAAACCATAGCTATGAGTGAGCTTGTTTAGTTCCTCCTTAGTGGATACACAGCCCTAGCTCGGGGGTGGTCTCTGAGTGCTGAAAGAATACAGGATGGGAAGAGACCTATGGTTGGGTTGGAACGTTGCAGTACATAGCCAGTTTGCTTGGTGATTCCAAGGAGAAGATAAGTGTTCTCTATGATTTAAATTTTGTCCATTTTGTGTTCTGCAATGTTTAATTATTGATTGTATTGTGGAAGCTAAATGATGTATGTTAGATGATAAATTCTGTGCAGTGCATAAGAAGGGGATTAATCCCCTGTATGATGTTTTTTTTCCCTATGCTTATTGGTGTATGAATCTGCACACATGAGTTATTTACCATGCTTCTGCACATCTGCATTCTTATATCTGTACTTATATGAATTTATGCCTTGATGAATAGGGCTAAGTCTTTGAATGATTCTTGATGAATAGGGCTAAGTCTTTGAATGGTTCTTTGATGAATAGGACTAAGTGCAAGGTCCAGGAGGTGCAGAGTACTTCAGTCATGACTGTGGAGAAATAATAGACACCCCCCTGTGGTGTTCATGGCTCTTCTGTGGATCAGAGGAAGGGGTGAGACATGGTAGAGTGGACTAGAGCTTCTTGCAGAGTGATGAAAGAGGTATAGATGGTTTAAGGCCATCTTTTGATGAGAATAAGGACAAAATCAATGTTCTCAGGTGTGGATGAAGACCCTGCACCTGCATAGTGCTCTCCAAGAGCTTTCAAACGGTACCGAATTTGCCTAAAATGGACTTAGGATGAAGACGTTATTCACCAGAGAAGTTGTGCAGTTGGAGCTTTCGACTTTCTGAACCCACATGCGAATTGTGGATTGTGGAAGTCAGAAGGGCATTTTCTATGGGGTTGTGAAATGGTGGTTCCGAATTCCAAGTTCCACATGCGGATTGTGGAAGTTGGAAGGGAGTTAATAAGATTCAAAACCCCTCAGTTATGCACCAATTAAACTAAAACTTAGCTCGAAGGCCTTCTAATGTTTTCACAAAAAATGCACAATGTTTTCAATCCACTCTCCAATTCATAATTTGGTGAGTATAGATAGTTGTTTACCTAGAATTACTCTCTCCGATTAAAATCTAAATGACCTTTCTCTTGGCGATAGAAATTTTTCTATGATCAAATCAACGTCCTATGAGATTCAATGCCTTAGATAACCAGCTGGGACATATCTTATTCAAAAGGGAATGAGATGCACTTGACTATGATATGGAGCACAGTTGAAACTATATCAGTTGTGAGGGCGTGAAACCTGGGAAACGGAGAATGAACAAGGAACCTTAGAAATGGAGAATGCAAAGAGCCCTATGAAATGCCTGAACACTGATGCTAATTGGCCAATTAATTAATTAATTGGCTTATAACTATATTAAATTTATGAAAAATGAAATAATGGGTGACATATCCTCCACTACCAAATCCCAAATGGAACGGAAATGAACATTAATGCTAAGTGGCCAGTTAATTAATTAATTTACTCGTTAATATTCAATCTTAGTTACATCAATTAAATAATTTATTCATATTAATAAAAACTTATATATTACGAATTCAAATTTAAATTAAAAAAATCTTTAATAGAATTTAAAAAAAAATAATGTTCATTTGGTTAGTGTATATACATCTTTATCGAGTATACAGATTATATGCTATAATTAAAAATGAAAAATAGTTATTTGCACTAATCTTAATATTATAATGGTTTCTTATAATTTTGCAAATAAGATAATACAACATCTACATTTTTTTTGTAGATATAACTCTATTTAAAGTTTCATTTCTTCAAGTACTAATCAAAACCTCAAAAAAATACAAAGAATTGGATTTGATAAAATCCTTTAAAAATATTCCATATAAAATACGTAATATATAAAATACGTAATGGATAAGGAAAGCAAAATCGCTGATATGAAAATTGGAATATCTATATTGTCTCTCTTTGTTAAACTTGATTATGGTTATCATTTTAATGTTACTTCTGAATTTGAATCTGATTATGGTTAGTGCTCTCAAAACATTTTTCTCTTTTCTTCTCTTCTTTTAAAATAATGACAATTTAATACATTTTTTTTCTTCTTTTAAAATAATGACAATTTAATACATTTTTTTTCTTTTTTTAAAATAGGGATAACTTACTTTGATCTAAAATAAATTTAGTTAAATTTCCTTATTCATGCATTGATACCACACTTTCTATTTCACTTTGTGCAGCATGCTTTTCATAACAAACAAAAGATAGGATGATGAAAAATACATTTTTAACCAACACGACATGAAGTTTTCACGGATAAATAACTTATCGTACTAATATCAAATGTGAAGTTTGCACGGTTTTGATTTAATACATTTTTTTTTCAACCGAAAAATCACTTTCTTGCTATTCCGAAGGAATCAAGGAAAGCTAACAACGCACGGGAAATCTAAAAAAAATTCCTCACATATTGTGGATGTTAGGTCGAGCAAACCATCAGCTGGTAATCCAATCCAGAAGATGTCTCAACGGAATTGAACCCGGGTGGGTGGAATGAAATCCAGTACAAAACTTTAACAAAACATATAACTTATAAATACTTAAAAATCTCGCATAGAAAAGTTTTTGAAAAAGTTTGGAAACACGGTGAACAACACAAAGTAAAAACAGTGTACAGAAATGAGTGACACGATTCTAATTCAGAAAGAACAGTGTACATAAATGAGTGACACGATTCTAATTCAGAATTGTTTACTCAAGAACAACATGAAGATTTGTCGTCTTTGGTTTACCCAAGATGGACATGCCATCCTAAACCATATGTACCAAGTTTTAGTTTAAATTCGATACAATAAGTAAATCGTTACTATACATTATTTAGGATTTGGGAAAAAAATGGATAAAAGAATAGACAAATTCATCAATATAGTATAAGATAAGAAAATGACAAGCAAGCATGACAGAGAGCAGCGTGACAGAAAACATATTGAAACCTAAGAAATCGTGAACCCTCCAAACCGCTTGCACTGGAGAGACCGATCAAAAGCCATTCCTACCTTCACAAATGTAATAAGGAAGCATAAGCTGGAAGCACCCACCAGAAGCCATTCCTACCTTCACAAGTGATAGTAATGCAACAACATTGTTCATTTTCAATCACACTATGTTTTTGCTACCAATGTGTTGGTTATCCAGACATTAAAAAATGTTCCCAGAAAAAGAAAGGCAATCTCAGGAGAGCAGAGAGTTATCTCATCCGATTTGGGACTGAGATTGAGTCACCAAAGAGCTAGAGATATGTCATCCGATTGGAGCCTTGAAATAACCTTAAACCATCCAATGAGTCAAATGCGTGTCTGCTGGAGGCATCGACCTCGTGGATTCAATCCTTTTTCTTTGCACGCGAATCGAATCGAGTTTCTCCTGAATTTGGTAACTATGTCCTGAACCCCTTTTATCTTTCGCTCCCCATCTTCCATTCCCTCACATGAATCTTTCGATTGGGGGAAATTTTCCATCTACTGGGATTCAGAATATCCATCAGATTTACAAACTCCATGATGCAATGGCATATTAGTGCCGTGACTGGAAATAAAATGCCATTGAGCTATTCACATGCATTTTACTTTCCAATATAATATTTTTCTCACCAGTCAAATACTCTGAATACAAACCTGTCAGATTGCTCTGGGATTCCTCGCTTTCCTTTGTAAATCTCGCAATTCTTCCTCACTCCATACTCAACAGAAAAGATTGAATCCAAACTTGTCCAATTGCTTTCGGCTTTCACTGATTCACTTGTGGAAAAGATTGAATCCAAACTTGTCCAACTACTTTCAACTTCCATTGATTCACTCGTGGCTCGCGCTGGTTGTGGTTTAAAATGGCTCCTTCCTTCTGTATTGAGCAACTATCACTTCTGATATATTACTTTCTTGTTGTACTGGTCATCCAAAACTCTCTCATAAAACAAAATATTTTCTGAAATCCTATAAAACCACATGATCTTTCATTTCAATTTCAAATAAATCCCACCTCTTTATCCACTTCAAATTTCAAGCCTGCCTTTTTATCGAATTCAAATTTCAAGTTATATGGCTTAATGAAATCCATGGGCGCATGATCCAGGGGTTAAATTTGATAGTTTTCTTCCTAAGAGTTCCCTTCATATGACGTCTAGTATTTATTTCTACCTGTAATAAAAAAAATTGATTATAATACCCAGCATGCATTCTATATCCTTATCATCTATCTAGGAGATACTCTGAAACCTGGGAGAGCTTGGTTATCAATTTTTTTATGTACTTGATCGTCTCACCTTAGGAATGAAAGGCCCCTTACATTTGGAAAGGCTTGCTTGGATGCCTGGGATTCACATTTATATTTACTTGATCAACCTACACAATGAATGCCCGTGGCTTAGGCCTTGGATGTATTGTCAGAACTTACCTTTTTATTCATGCCAGCTAGAATTTTTAGATCTTATCTACTGGTTTGGGTGCGAAATCATTGCAGTGAGAGCTTCACGGTCGCTTCGGAGACGGTATCTAATCAACCTTGTGGAGCAGCTGGTAAATTACTAGACATTTTATATATTTTTGGATAATTTCTTCATGTAATGATTTGAAATTTTGGACTGTGAATGTTTGTTAATGAATGAATTACAGGCGCAGCAATGAATCTAACATTATTGAGCTCGTATTTGGAATCGGTGGGCTCCGAATTTAGGCATGGATCGAACTTTGCATGTGTTGGTTCTACCATTAATCCAACCATCACCACTTTCACTTTGTCTGTTCAACTAAATGAGTTTAATAGATTCAGAGCTGGGGTTATGGATATATTTTTCCAAGGTAAAATTTTCATCTCTATTGCCACTAATTTTGTAAAAAAAAATTGAGACTGTAAATTGCAAAATTTCTCAATTACTATAAATACATTTCTATTTCATTTAAATCCTTTACATTATTAAACATGAAATCATGCTTTCAATACATTTTTTTATAAACTTTACATTATTAAACTTGAAATGTTGGTTAGTAGGTTACCTTGACAGGCGGCTACGCTACCATCAACCTTCCACAGCCTGAAGTATTCGACAACCTTCCACAACCTGAAGTATTCGACAATATCTAGCACGCCTTCAGTTCCAATCTCACAGAGAGGCAAATAAATACCCTGCTCATTCCCCAATTATGAACGAATTAACATCTTTAGCTTATGGCGTTTGTAATGTTATTATTTTGCAGAATTTCTACCAGCAACGGTGTTTGCCCCAAGGGACCGAAGCCTAAAAATGGGATTGGAATTTACACAAATTAGGGATCCAAGAGAAGTGCTCATAACCAATTCATTGGAGATTGACCATATAAACAATCATAAAATTTGCATCTATTTTTCCCCGATAAAAGGTTGAGCGGGAATATTTGAAATTTGAATGAAGGAGGTAAAAAAATGGAAATGGAGCCCGCCCAACCCATCCTAGACCCAGAGCAACATCCCTATACTAATAGCCAAGATCTCAGCGGGGGGAAGAGAGTGAGCTTTAGTCTATTAAACCATAGATCGCCAGATGGATATGTAGCAGGACATATATCATGTGAACAAGAGATTGCGCCGGATGGATATGCAACATGACATATCAGATATGATGTCAACTAGAGATCGCCAGATGGATACGCAACAGTGTAGTAGCTTAAAATAATTATAGCAGATATATAAAATTTGAATACGAGCAATTTTTAACCGTATCAGTCAAATTAGCTCGTCACCATTAATTCCTAGCTAGGTTCCTTTTGGTTATTTGCTATTCTGTCTTTTTTCTATTTACAGTTTACAGTTTTCAGTTTTTACCAAAGTCCTGATCAGTTACAGGCATCTGTAATTAAAGATAGCAAGACAGCTAGAACTGCTATAATTTTGGCTTGTAAATCATTGGGTGGCTTTGCCACAGATCTTTAATATAAATCTTAACCGTTTCTGTCAAAAAAAAAAAAAAACCGTATCAGTCAAATTGACAACCTCCAAAATTAATCGAACTTGGCATTTGATGTGTTAATTCGAGATACAGGTAAAATGTGGAAAAACGGGCATGCATACGGGCGTCAATTTTAACCCCTGCACATTCCATGGCAGATGGATGGTTAACTAATCCATGGTCACATCGCGTTGAGAGCTAGGAACTTTTGAAGTGACATTTAGGGATTCTGCCAAGTGAGATTTACAATGCACCCAATTTTCTGGTCACCGAAGTTTCCATGGATTGATGGATTCCATACTCACGCCATGGACTATGGATGGTTCTAACACCTGACAAGCTCGCCTCAAAGGCGAGGCTGTCTGGTACATAAGGTTGGCCTAAAAAGCGGGCTTCGAGTGCGCTTGAGGCTAGCTTTACCCCAATTATGACGACTCAAAGTAAGCTAGCTCAAGTTCTAGAGATTATTACGAAGTTCACGGCGTGGGATATGGGTCACACAAATCGCCTCATTCCAGCCTCCCGGAAACTGCTTGTGTTCAGTGGCAAGGTGTAAGTTAAACTCTAGATAATTTGCACCAAGAATTTGGCGATTTATTGTTAAAATGAGAGTTTTGGGTTGTTAGAATTGCATAATTGGGTGCCCCAATGGTAATCAAGGTCGCTAAACCCATTTATACAACCAAAATTGCAATTGGAGCAACCCAATCGCAGTTTGAACAATTTCCCCATAACCAGATTCCTGTAAAAATTGCCCAAAAAAATGCAAATGCAATTAGTCTATAGTTTAGACAATTCCTGAGGGAAATGGTTCGCAGTTCACTTCTCCTGTCCATTTTGAAACCCTTCACGTTGGTGAGCTGTGTTCCAGCTAGGTCCATTACATCGTCGATCTACCACCTTGGGCCTTCATAAATGTAAATTTAAAATTTGAATTGTGCGGGTTTCATCCATGCCATGCCATTTGACGGACGACTCTTCATCCATCCATCTATTATATTCTGCTCCTCATCCCATCCTATGTAGATTTGAAATTTGAAATCATAGTAGCATAATTAGAGAACAAATTTGAATTAGCCGAATATTTGGTGTAAGTGTAATACGAATACAGATTCTTAGTAATGAAAAATTAAAGTTTGAAAACCAATTTTAAGAAAATAAACTTGGACACTGTAAAACATAAATACCATTCAATTTATACTTTTTTATTAAAATAATTATTAATAACTAGTTGCCGTCACTCACACTTGCCATATGGCAGATTGTTGAAATTATATTTTTTTTGTTTTTTAAATATATTTGATTTTATTATATAAATGTCTATGTACATTAATCATATATTTTTGAATACTCGATTAAAAAATATTATATATAAGCAGTCCACTTTTTATTCGTACTAGATTTTTTCATTACGTATTTTTTCCATATCGAATTGTATTTATATTTGAATTATGCTTGTTTTGAAATGAGGCGGCCTTCATTTTCTTGACACCGCATGCATTGCTTCTCTCAGCAGTCTGTAACCGCGGGTCATTCTCTTGCCAAAATGCATCCATGATCCGATTGCTATTGCCGCTAATTTGTCCATCCTGTACATCTAGACAGACAAAATGATGGCAATAATGAATCCAACAGGTTATAAGATAATAATAAAAATCATTATAATATCGTTTGAACAATTCTTTTACACAAAAATCCAAAACTCACATTAGCTCGAGTTTCCAAAGGATAAATCCACACATAATAACTCAGTATATATATACGGAGGATATAAAACAAGTACAGAATAAATCTAGAAATACTGATATATATGGATATATGTTTTGAAATAAAATTTCAAGATAGTATCGATATCATACTATTTGATACGATTGTCTTCGGATTTAAACCATAATAGACAACTTAATCAGAATGATAGCTTTTACTGTTCTAAACTTCCTCCCATACATCAGAATCGAACCCCTTTATCATGACTAGACTCCACTTATATATCCATTCCCTCCAACTCACCATTATAATGAATCATTAAAACTATTATGAACACGTAGGCCTCAAAATAGAATCTCTAAACAGACTAATTACAATTCTGCATGTGGACACTTGACAGTTGTCAATATGCATCATAAGCAGCATTCACGTATTCAATTATTCCAGGGATAACTTTAGATCGACGATTAGGAGCGAAACAAAGGACTTACTGGACGATGCCAGCCAAGCAAAGCATTTATCAGAGTCTTTGTCACATCCATAAATAATGGAACTGTATTGAGCGAATGTAGGGACATGAGCTCAATCATGAATAAGGAAGGCCATGAAACACCAACTGGACCAAGAACTTGATTATTGTATTAACGCCCATAACCATCAAAGCGAATCTAGGTACCTTTCGAGCTCTCCTGTAAACAACGAGCAACTCCATAATAGTAGCAAAAATGGAAGATAATACCTATAACAATTCAAGGGCCTAATTAAGGAATGTAATAAATGATTAAACATTTGCAAAAAAGAATAAGACAATATAAGGATTCCTACAGAATCTTTGATTATGTAGGTATCCTCATAACAACATACTTAATCAAAGACTAATGCATAATAATAAAATTTACCTGATTTGGCCAACGCTTATTCATCCCGTAGATATTGAAAATAAACAAAATTGATCAAAATTTAATACTAATGATTTGTGAAAATCAAGCCCTACGTGGAGGGTCGAATGACACTTGGACTGGGGTGGCTCTTCTAGCTTCAGTTAACTTAGCCTTGAGCTTAAGTATCTTTGTTCTGTTGAGGCTAGTTTGCTTGAGCAACTTTTTATTTTTTATGAACAGGGTATTCCTAAGGGCCTTATACTCATTCTTCATACTCTTCATAGTTGTCCATTTGTCAATCCAGGAAACTAATTCAGCCTTAAGGCCTGCAATTTCATCCTTCATTATTGCACTAACTAACTCTGCTTCTTTAAGTTCGATTTCAAGCATTGAAATTCTTTGGACTTGAGTTTCTTTGATAGATTGCTCCATGATTTCATCATTCTATTCTTGGGCTAGATTATTGGCCATGATCCACTTCTTGATTAGATTGAATGGAGTGAGCTACATCATGATCATTTATAGCTCTAGTTTAAGAGGTAGAGTCATATGAAAATTTAGGGTCTATCTGATCAGTCAAATTCTTTTCTCCTTGAGCATCAGTGGAATCACTAAGTTCATCGATGAGGGCATTATCATCCTATAGGTTTCTCCTATCCAAGAGAGCGACATTCATGCTCCTAGTAGTCCTTCGTGTCGCTCTGTCACTCATGGCTTTACCAGTCCGACCCTCATGATCAGACCAGCTAATAGTCTCAATAGAAAAATGGAAATCCAAATTCTCATTCGCATTAGAGGTCACGAGCTTCTTTGATTCTAATTGAGTAGCAATATTTTTAACTCGAGAGCTCAATTCACGAGAAGGTTTAACTAAGGCAAGCCCAGCACTGTCAGCCCTCAAATCTTGGCTTGGTTCACCTGTAACAGTTTCTCTATGCTTGCATCTAGTTTTTAGTCTGCGATGAGGCCACTCTTGATTAACCCCAAATTTATTGCGAGTGATAAATGAATCCCAATCATCACCAACCTGAGAAAGCTTATGTAGGAGGATAATTTTAACCAAACCATGGTGGAACAGATTTCTCTCCCTATCGGCTGTATTCTTTTGAACTGAATATGCCATTTTTTGAAGACTATTGAGGAGATAAAATGACATATTAAGCGGTTTCCCTTTAAAAACCAACACTACCCTGAGATGGTAATAATGGGTCTGAGAAAAATGCCCTTCACAGGTAACATATCTCATAATCAATTCCAAGAGAGCTCACCACTGCTTCTTAATCATATGTGAAGGGAAACCATAATTGGATTCAGTTTGCTGGTCAAACTTAACCAATAATTGTTTCCACGCTTGATTCTTCACGTGTTTTCCCTTAAACCACCTCTCACCGTCCATGGGTAATTGAGTTGCTTCTGAGATAAATTCTTTACTCACGTGAAGATCATTGTCACCAATGCGAGTGTTTGTGCCATCAAAGGATAGGGAAAACACCATCGTGACTGCAACATTAAACCCATAAAAATTTTGCAGGAAGGGAAACCATCTAGCTTGTGTTACATGCTTGACACATTCATCACAAATGTCTAGGGACTAAGTCCCACATAATTCAAACCATGTGACAAGGGCCATCAGATAGAGGTGGATTTTGAAGGGTGAAGATAGGATCAAAGGCTCAGTGGGGTAACAGAATGAAATCTCCCCCAAACCCTGAACTTACCAAAATGGTGCCAAAATGAAAACTGCCTCCATGTTGGGTCAATACATGGAATACTCGAGATTTCCCTAGACAACTAATGTTAATGAGTTTCACGACCCGTGGAAGAATTTTTTTATTTCCAATGACCATAAATGTCATGATTTATTTGGAGATCGTGGAGATACATAACGATAATTTCACATGACATCTGTAGACTTGTAGAGATTAAGTGGCAGTCATAAATCATGATCATATAAAAATCATAGCATATCAACACCTCGGGTTAATACAACATATTAAATGTTAAAGCTAGTGTCGATTGACTTGAGAAATTTTATAGATCATGATGCGAAATTTACATCATGAATTGAGATTCAAAACTTGGTATTCGATTTAAGGTATGATCATTAATTATCTTGGAATAATAACTTAACAAAGCGTAATGAGCAAAATCATATATGAGGCAAATTCATAGGTAGAATAAATATTCATAAATAAACATATAAAGGTATAGGGTCGAGGTGATACCGAATTAATATTCGTTCAACACACCATTATATGAAAACATTTAATTTTTCTTTGATTTTGCATAAGTGTAGAAAATTTAAGAGCTACTAAATATCATAAATAAGCGTTGGCCAAGCGGATCAAAACAAAAAGGTTAATTTCACACATTTGTACCAATAAAACTGGTCCTTTGATTTAAGCCAAGCTTGAAGCATAGATTTAGGAGCTGTAAATTTGTTAATATAGATCAATGATCATCCAATCACCGATAATTAATGCCTGAATAATTCTGCAAGAAAATACTCAAATAGTATCACGTTATTGGTAGTGTTTCAAACATTTTTCTTAGTGGACTGCCTTATTGGGAGTACCTTCATAATCAAAGATTCTGAAGGCACTCCTTAGGTTTGTAGTTCAAGATTTTGATTCTGAGCCTCGGATGCAGGTGACACATCGACCGCCAACGCGACTGCAGGAAGAGCCACCTACCCACCTGGCAGCACAGAGTATCCACCTAGCACTAGTCCCCATGCTGTGCATCCCCCAAGACTCCAGATTTAAATGGAGGACATGACTCTTATCCACTTGGCCCTTTCGCACGCACTTGGTCATATAACCCACATGGCTTGGTGGGTGGCATTAATGCCGGCCTTGGTTCCTACGTCCCTTCCCCCCCTCTGGTTTACCTCCTCCATTAAACTCTCTCGTGCGACGTGTCCTCCTTCCAGCGGTGCTCTCATTGATATGAGGATCCCCATTCACGCTCCCGCAGTCATTACCCGCCTTTGCTACTCTCTGTCTGCTTCCACAGCTGAAAGCTTGACTCCTGCTTAGTCTTCCTGTGACATTACTGATATCGCCATGAAGCGCATGAGAGGAACCTCCAAGCGAGGCTCTGGCCATGGCACTGGTAAACCAGCGTCTGCAGCCGAGAAGGAGCACCCCACAAATATCGGCTATAAGGACAATGCTTCCATGCATGTTCACCGTCTGGTTGACGACTGGGAGTCGCGCAGTGTAGCATAAATCCTGGCTTTTGGCAGCCGGGGCACTCAAGTGAATTACTACTGGCTTCTGAAAAACATGATTGGCACCTTGAAGGAGGAAATGTTCACAAACTGGAACATGGCTAAGGTTTCCATCATGGATACTAGGGCCAACATGGCTCATTTGGATGGGGTGCTCGTTGCTATGGAGGCCAGTCTAACTGGTCGAAGATATTCTCTATTTCCTCACCCTGCTCCTTTGATAGGTTATGGTCCAGCGGGTTCTGTTGCTGGTTCAGGGGAGGCGTTAACTGTTCATACTGAAGGCGCTTCCACTACCGTGGCTGCCCAGGCTACAGGAAACTCCTTACAAGTTTCCATGGGTATCACCACCTCAGATGGAGTCGTCCTTACTCGCGGCCACAATTCTGGTCCCGATTCTCCAATGGCAGTGGTGGTGCAGGGTGCTTCCCCCCTGGGATATCCTTTCCTGTCCCCTCTACCATTGAAGTTCTGCATTACAAGTGTGTCCGAAAGGCTAAGGATGAGGTGGTTCTTCCTCGCTAAGATGAGCCCTTGCCTATCAAGCTCCTGACGCAGTAGTGGGAGGACAACCTCTTTGGACCCTATCCCATTTCTGAGGAAAATCATGGCTCCAAGAATGCAAAATCTAGCACCTGATGCGGCTTGGTATGAGCATAGATCTCCTGGTTTTTGTGGTAAGCTTTTATGTTTAGTCTATTTCTGTCTAGTCTATATTTACAGTCCTATTATGTCTCTATTTTTCCTGATCGACTGTCATGAGGTTTATGTTACTGGGCTTGTCAACAAAGACTCTTTTTGTAATACTGGTTCCATGAGAAGCTTCAAAATGCTATATTCAGACTCTCATGAAGATTGTAACTTTTATTGTACCATAATATAATTTTACTATGCAGCTTACAAAAAAAAAAAATTTCGATTTTGAGGCCGTCTTTTGGAAGAAAATAACTTGCATTCCCTAAGATTAAACCTGGGGGTTGTTGGCTTCCAACACCTCCTTAGGAGAATACTGAAGGGAATGGTTAGGAGTTGTTAGGTGTCATTGATACACCACTTGCAGTTAGTTAGCTAAATCCCACAGACGATGACCCAAATACTATGGCATTAATGATCTTGCTCTTTATTTTAATGTTCTTTATTGTACTAACTTGCCTGCTAATAATTTTTTAGACTATGGTAGATAAACTTCAAGATTTTGTTGTTTTAATACCCCACTTTGATATTGGTCATTTTTGTTTTTCAACAGGAAATTAATTTCCCTTTATGATGATATGGTGGTGCCCATTGCAATTTGTTGCCTATTTTGTAGAATGTTGTATGTACATAATGTTTATTTAGTAGAAATTACAGAGGATTTTGACAAAATAAAAAGATAACTAAAAAACTATTGGCTGACAAGGGCAAATACTAATGGTTAACAACAAAACAACTTTAATGAGAACTTCATCGTTTAAGGGACAAGATGATGGAGGATCATCATCTCGAATGAATGAAACTAGATCTATCGTTCAGTCGAGATCAACTCAAGTCAATCAACTTTATACATAGGTTGACTTCAACTCAACTTAGTGACTCAACCAATCTATACCCAAGTTGCCAACTCCAACTCAAATGGCTCAATACCAAGGTCAACTTCCACTAGGTTTGGTGACTTAGCAACTCTAACCAAGTCGACTTTGATGCCGCTTGGTGATTCAACAATCAAACCTTGGTCGACTTCGGTTCAACTAAACGATTCACAATCAACATCAACTCCACAAAGTCAACATCAACTAAACTAGTTGGCTCAACTCAATTGACAAAGCCTTCAACCAATGAGCAACTTAGTCATCTCTACAACTGTGGTGTGATTTTTGAAGGTTGTTGCTAAACCAATGACATGTACTCAAAATAAATTATCTATAAATGAAAATAGTTCTAATGGATTAAGAGCTTCATTGTAACAAAATCTTGAGTTAGCAATTGGCAGTTATACATTCTATTGTATCAATATTATTTGTAATTTTTTTGTCTATATATGATCCAATCAAAATCTATTGATGGTTATGGTGACAAATCTACATGGATGTGACTTGGATGTACACAAATATAATTGTGACTTGAGTCAACTACTCGGATTGGTCCCAACCAATATCATGTCGATTATTTTGGTAGCAAAGCCCAACCGAGGTCCTAATAAAATTCACACATATTCTCCCCAAATTATTTCATTGGAACACGGGGAATCTGTTAAGGTCAAAAATACCATGCATCATATCATGCATATGCTAGCAATTAGGAATATGAATGGTATATTGATGACATTGGACATGGCCAATGATAAGGTAATATGCAATTTTCTGCTTAAAATGCTTATGGCCTTCGGGAATTCTATGAATGGTAAAAATGGGTTAAAAATCGTTTCTCCTCAACCTCTTCAATGAAGTTTGTGATTGAATCATTAACAAACATGTTTACTAAAGCCTCTATAGCATTGCGATAGGGATTTTTGTTGTCGCTATAATTTTCATCTTTCTTGTAGAAGCTCTAGAAGACTAACAAGAACTAGTTGGCAAGGCAAGCTTCACCAGATTTGAATCACTTTGAGAGTGAAATCCCTTAACCCCATTTTTTTTAATACTCATATTAGGAATCAAGTGGGAATTTGTCGTGTGTTAGGTATTCACAAGATTGAGTTGCCCATTAGATATTAAGGAGCACCAATAGTGGAGAGGAAGCGTACAATAGCAGACTAGAAAACAATTTTCAAAAAATTCAAACAAGGTTAAATCATTAATGCCTGAACATATTGGCGAGTAACTCTAGAAGCTTGTAAAATCAATCTAATAGGTGATGCCGTTTCTCAATGGACGCTAACTGTCGGAAGACATAGAAACAATTCCAAAGGGAAATGGCAATTATGTGAACGTGTAACTAGCACTCCCCACATTCAAACATTAAACAACAAGATCTTGTTCTATGTTGAGATTGAGAAATATCCAGATACAGTGCATGGTCTGCTTGGGAGCCTCAAATAATTCCTCCATTATTATATCTGTCACGTAAGTAGCGACATTGTATGCACCCGGATTTGGAGCCTCCATAAATTATTTTCAATTATCAAATCCATGACAACTATTTCAAGAATTAAGTGAAGTCGTTGTTTTATAATAGGCCTGGTTGAGATCATGGTTTTTCAATAATTAGGTGAAGCCATTGTTTATATGACTTGGTTGAGATCATGCTACTCATTCGACAGCTTTCAGTCAGAGTCGAGGAGATCTCAAAAGGATGATTTCATGGGGATTGAATTATTGAAGAGTGTTGGCATCCATCCAACCATTCCCTTCATCTCTGAGCATCCCACAGGGGAAGTGTTGGCATCAATTCAAACCCTCTTACTATGATATTATAGTAATTGCATTGAAAGCTTTAAAATAATGGGAGATGGATGGATGATTGATGGAATGTAAGAATTCGGTTACACTAAGAGTTTTACTATGACGGTTAAACAATGCTTATCCTGAAAAATTTAATTAGTTTTAAATGGATGGTTTTTATTTTTCTGAAATTTTTTTTCGTTAGTTTTAAATGGATGGTTTTTATTTTTCTGTATTACAAAATTGGACAACAATCTACTACAACAATTAAATGGATTCAGAGAATTTGGTGTATGAAACAATTAAATGGATTCAGAGAATTTGGTGTATGAGATCTCCTTGTTTATGTGATAAAGCCCTTTTGCCCAAGGATGTAACTTTATAGAGATGTACATACT
This sequence comes from Larix kaempferi, assembly GCA_027924585.1. NCBI lineage: Eukaryota > Viridiplantae > Streptophyta > Pinopsida > Pinales > Pinaceae > Larix > Larix kaempferi. Next base: position 17,650,020 of record BSBM01000070.1, read on the forward strand.
TTACCCTTTCCTAATTTCTCCTGATTTGAAAATATGACCTCCTAACTCCTAAAAAGAAACGCATAACTATTAAACCTAACTTGCTATTTATTTAGTATTTATACAAACCCATACAATCCAATAGCCATAGCCATAGATAACAAGTGATCCCGGGCAATCCATCTTCCCCTGTTCAATTCCATCTAGAGAAAAGAACAGAGGAGAGTAGAATTAAGATAGTGAATAACATTGTGATTGTTGTGGATGAGAGTGAGGAAAGTGTGTGCACCTGTGAATGGGCTTGTAGACATCTCTTGGCAATAGAAACAACGGAAGTAATTGAAACACCAGAGATCTAGAAGCATCAATAGTTGTATAACATGATTCTCATCCATGTTCAGTCAAATACCTCTTCTGTTCCTGCGGGTCCTGGTAATTACTTACTTTTTAACACCTCAATTCAGATCTTAATTGGAATTTGCCCATCTCTCCATATGTAGTCTGTATTCTATTTTTTAGGACTTAGTAGATTAAATCCACTATCTGTATTATTATTCTCCATGCAGCCTATATTCTCAACAATCAAGTCTTCGAATTTCTAGACCTGGATGCAAAGAGGAACACATAGAAGGTATTGAACCAAGCTCTGCACATCTGCGATTGATATGGTGTGGAGGCAGAGACCCATGTTGTCACTTGGCGAGGCCAAGGAGAGGATATGTAAGTTGCGGCCAAATTGGGGGCACATTTGTGGGTCGTGGGCAACCATGGGCCTGTCGGCTTTATCAGGTAATAATTTACAATAGTGATTTTTGTCGTATCCATTTGAAGAATGAATTTGGAGATTCATATGTGGAATTGTGTGATTTGCTATTTGCAGAGCAATCAGAGGAAGAATGATTGATTACTGTGCTTGGAACGCTATGTGCCCAATTGTGGTGGTAAACAAAAAGGTCTTTCTTGGATAGATATAAGTGATGTATGATTTCATCTTTTAGTGCCCGCGGTTTTCTTCCTTGAGGGAATGGAAGTATTATGAGCTTTTGGGGAGGCTGGTGTTTGCAATATACACAAAGAGAAGAAATCAAACATTTACAGTCACATTCATTTCAATGCCATTGATTGATATTTTAAGATCTCAGAATAACACAATCATGTCGGTTTACCAATCTATCAGTAAACGGCATTAACAACTTCTATTTGCTAAGCGGATTCCAATTGGGGCTACTAATTCTCAGGGTATCAAATACGCACAATGCCATATTTGTTACTAAATGAATGGTAAGTGAATGAACATTCAAATTCTTATAAGTGTTTTTATGCAGGGTTTATTGTTTTCTCAATTTTCAGAGATTTTATTATCCTAAAATTTTGATGGTATATAAATCGATATAAATTTAGACAAAACCTACAAGCATTGGAATTGTGGATCCACAAAAAAAACTACTTATATAATTTTTTTTTCTAATTCTTATAAAATATATACAACAATTAAAGAATATATATATTTTTTACCACATCAATCTACTCCAAATTTGAGAGGATTTGGTGAGAAAAGGCAATAAGTTAATTTGACAGGACTATGGTGAATCGTGAGAAACAAAATAGAGAGCTATGAAAACCTTTCAAGGGCATGCAAAACTTTTGCCGGATATGAAGCTTTGTAAATAATTTAACTTCTATACTACGTGAGCAAGTTCACCAATAAAAATATGTTTTCAACTTTGTCGGAAAACTTGGTCTAATTCTCAACTGTATAGAAATACATAAAGAGGATATAATAATCTTACATGTTTCATCATGCCATTGTTAAGATAAAACACTCTGCATTAGCAATTTTTGGATGCAACATAAATACATGTTCTAATAGTGGGTACAAGGGAAGGAGTTAGCTTCATAATTATTGTGAATATTGTTAGGCATTTCACTAATTCAATGTCAGGTGTCTAATCCTAACAAATTTGGAGCCAATGTCCATGCTAGTCACAGGCGAGCCCATTCTGATTTAAGTTATACTAAAAAGAAGCAATAAACAACCATGATTGACACTGAACAGGTCTGGAGACTGGACTGACGTCTTAAAGTTTTGCATGCCAATCGGTAGAATCGGTTTTATAAAGAAGCAGTAAAATATCGGAGCAAACTTCTCTCTCTTATACACCATTTGACATAATTAGGTAATGGAAAATAGGGATTTAGCTCAAACTTACTAATTTCCGATTCCATCCGTGGGATCATAATCATAAAATATCATTACTTTACACAAAGCTTAGAGCTAACGCTGGCATCAAACAGAGCCTCAGAGGAGAGGTACCGGTACCGGTCCAGAGCCGTGGGAGCGGAATCATAAAATATCATTACTTTAACGCTGGCATCAGACAGAGCCTCAGAGGAGAGGCATCGGATTGGTAAATATTGTTAGCCAAAACTCACTTAACAAATAACAAAAACCCTAGCTCTTGGAAAACACAAATGGAATCACTGAAATGAGGTAATCTTACCAAGAATCAACCACGAATGAGTAAACAGTGCAAACTCAGTGGGTTGCAGTCGAATGAGTAAACAGTCCAGACTCTAGTGGGATGCGGTATGATTGCTGTTGCAAGTTGAGGGCATGCGGCTTGCCAATTACCAATGTCGAGCCTGTGCCATCACCAATTCATGGTTCACCATGATCCATCATTCATTTCTGCATTCAATCAACAATTAAGAATTCACCCAAAATATTACACATCTGTCATCGAGTCGTCCACTTAGACAGTTGCCCAACCTCCAAGTGGCAGGGCCAGCCTCGAGGCCCCATTCGCACACTAGTCACATGAGATTGTTGTACATATAAAATCCATTCAGATACGCCTAGAGTTTTGTAGTACACAAAGTTGTATTGGGGCATTAAATTTAACTTTTCTCTTTTTTCACTGTAAATTTAACTTTGCTCTTGCCCAGGAGAAGGGTCGAACTCTCCAGAAACATTGTTGTTACCCTTTTCCAAATCTGACTCCCACTTGACGTGGGAGTGACCTCTTTCTGGTCCCTGGTTTTTGTTCTTTGTAAGATCTGTATCTCCTCACTCTGGCTTTTTCTTGCATGGGGAGTGAGATGAAATTGGCTACCTCGGAAAAGAGTGTGGAGGAAGTGGAAAGAGATGCTATGGTTGATGACTGGGAGATATCCCTAGTCGTCGCTGGAAGCTGCATCTATTTGAGTGACGAGGGAATCCAAGGCGGCGGGGTGTAGTGCGATTGAAAGGGGAAATATCTATGAGAGGAATTTCATCGAGAGTGAACTCAGTGTTTTGTGTTTGGGCGGTACTCTGGAGATGGGACGAAGGCCGGAGCGATGTCTAAACGCGCTTGGGGTTTACTCTGTAAACCCATTTAGTTTCCCTTGTTTAATGCTCTTTCGATTTGGGTTATGTCATATCTGTATTCTAATGGCGGTACTGGAGTGGTCTGTTATAAGGGTTTATGTGGTTTTGCATTGAAATTGCGTGGTGGGCTTTCATGCTGGGGAGTTTTCTTCAGGAAGCTTCGGGGATGTGCTATTTCGAGGGCCGACTTTGTTCGCCGGTCCGACAATGTTGATTATCGGTTCCTAGGGGGTTGTCAGTGGGATTTTCTATATTGTGATGGCAAGAACACCAAATGTGGCCGGTGGTCTGTCTGTCTATGCTTAGAAGCCTTAGACGGCTTTGTTTTTTGAATTATTGTAGAATATTTGCAAGGAATTTGAATGTTGAGAAGAAAATAATTGTTGGGATGTTCAGGCGTTAGAAGTTCATTAGCATTTAGTAACTGGATTTTTGCCTCTGAATTAGGGCTTGATTTTGCTTATTTTTAAGCTTTTCTTACCGAGGTCCAAGGTTCGAATCGTTGCTATGTTGTGCTGCGTTTTTAAAAGATTTGTTGGTGTGATGTTGAATGCAGCAGTAACGCCTGGTTGTGCTTCTTCGGGACATCTGAGCCCATGTGCCCAGGTCTTTATGCTATGTTGTATTTTTTCATCAGCAACAGGACCTATTATGCATACTCACCGATGACCATCTTTAATTCCGTAAATATATTTAATGGTTTTAGGGCAGAGGACTAGTTGGCATGTTAATTGTAGCCTGCTAATTAAAATAATCATGGTTAAGCAGCAATGGAGTCTGCATATGCCAAGTGGAATTTATTTTCTTCGAGTCTCTGCTTGCCACATACTCCACTCTGTCAATTTCTTGTTTCATCAGCACCTGAATCCACGAAAGCAAAGCCTGATTGATTTCTATTTGGACTGGTGCAGAAAGGCGTTTACTGCTATGTAAGAGAGGCTGGCTTTTACTTACCAGTTACCACCGCAATTGCCTGCCTTTACTCGATTTGCACCTGCCCTGACTAATAAAAACATCCCAGAAAGAACGTATGTGGAAGTAGAGGAAAAGCTCACGCAGCGCGTAGATTATCTAGCTGTTTGAGTTCCCACAAGTGTTTCGATCTCTGTTCGGGCATTACGTGTTACTTAATTAAAGCCGAACCATGTTGTTTAGTCCATTGAATAACAGGTCCGGGACTTGCAAATACAGAATGTGGAAGATCGCTAGCATAAGGTTGCCGCAGCCCACAACTAAGCAAGCTCGGGATTCGGATCAGTAACAAGGGATTCGAACCCCAGTTCCTAAGAACCTAGAATAGAAATATGGAAGTCAGACCCACTTACCGGGTGAGTTTTCAATCTCATAAATCAGTTTGAAGCCTTCAACATTAGTTCCCTTACTTGAGCTGAAAACACAGTTGTTGATTTTTTGGCAACTGGAGCTTCTCGGCTTGCCCCATTGGAAGACTTCGAAGCCAACAAATTTTCTGTTGAACTTCTCTTCAGGCCTTCAATACCTGATAACATCACAGACTGGAGGAAAATATTGTTCATTGCTTTAATGAGCTCGTCATATAAGTGTTTTCATATTTTCATTTTCGAGTTTGTAAAAAAAAATGTGGGAACCTTTCACCAAAGCATATTGGATTCTCTCGAGTACCAAAAAGCATATTGGATTCTTTTGAATACCAGATGTAGAGAGAATGGAAAAGCCCTCATCATTGTCACAGACTAACAATTATTATTTGACATATAGCAGGATGCACCAGTTACCACAACAAAAATAGGGCCAACCTATCGATCGGCCATTACAGGTATGAAGTTCACATTGCCACATAAGAGAATTTACCTATTTCTTATGTCATATTTTTGTAATATCTGTAACTTTGCTTATGTTAAGTTTTTTTTAATATATATATTAACAAGTTAAATTCTTCATATATATTCTATATTATAAATAAACCATATTAAATTTTGTTATTGATTAATTCAGCATCGATTTATTAAATTTATTGATAAATAAAGAACATTATTTGAGAGTAATATGTAAGAATATCAATAAATTATACTCTTGATCTAAAAAGCCGGACACGTCCTCCTAGGCCCTCGTGTCGCGTGGGCCACGCTTGGGTGCGGACACGATAGCCCCATGTGGGGGACATGTTAAAAGTTGTGTCCCGATTTCGGGACACACGTGGGGGAATTTTGCACACCATGTCCCGATTCCAGGACACGAAAATCGGCGTGAAGGATGCCCGCGGGCCCATAAAACGCTCTTTTTTGTTTTTTTTTTGTCATTTGCTAACTGAAGGGAGAGTGAGGGAGAGATAGAGAGAACCCATAGTCGTTTTTTTTGTAGGTGAAGGAGATTCAAGTGTGTTTTCTTGCAGGTGAAAGAGATTCAAGTGTGATTTCACCATCAAGGTTGAAGGAAAATGTCTCAACTAGCTAGGGCAGCAGGTAGAGGGCAAAGGAAAGGGAAGAATGCCCCATCTATTCCCTCTCGTCATATTCCTCCTCCAAGCACAACCCCTTCTGCTCCTAGTAGTGCTCCAACTGCTTCTAGTGAAGCTCATGCTCATTATAGCCATGCTTTGGCAAGACAACAAGCACAAGAGAGTAAATACCCTTTGTGGAAGTATGTGACAAGGAAAGAAGGTGCTGGAGCAAAGCTTGGTGGGGGAGGCAATGTGTGTTGGACTTGCAATTTCTGCAAGCATGATTTCAAGAGCACATGTTACTGGGTTAAGGGCCATTTGTTGGCCCTCCCTTGTGGGATTTATTCATGCAAAGCAGTGAGTGTTAACCAAAGGAGGGAGATGGAAAGAGAGGACCATGTTGAGGTAGGGAAGGTGGCTGCAGTAAGCAAGACACAACATCATGAGGATCCTCTTCCATTCTTGAGGAAACCCTCTAGCACTAGGAGTGGGGTTGATGCTATTGCTTATCCAACAAGAAAGAGGCCAACTTCAAGAGGTCCAATGGATAGGATTTTCCAACAAGAGGCACGAGAAGAGGTGGACCTCTTCATTGCATTTTTCTTCTACCTCAACTTCATCTCATTCAATGTTGCACAGTCACCATTGTACTTTGAGATGTGTCGATCTATAATGGAACGAGCTCCAACTTGTTATGGGCCTCCTGGTTCAGAGAAGCTTAGAACCACATTGTTGGTTAAGGCAAGGAAGGAGGTGGATAAAATTATTGATCCAAATAGATCAAAATGGTCCACATGTGGTGTTAGTATTGTTTTGGATGGATGGACGGATCCAGCATGCCATCCACTCATCAATTTCATGGTGTCTTCCACAAATGGACCGGTTGAAAGCGGTGGATGCTCTTGGGAAATACAGGGATGCACAATATATGGGTGATTTGTTCATCAAAACCATTGAAGAAGTAGGTGTTGATTCTTGTGTACAAATCATCACGAACAATGCACTTGTTTGCAAGGCTGCTGGCATGATTGTGGAAGCTAAATATCCACAGGTATGTGATTGTTAATTTACTCATTTATTTGAAATTTTGAGTTGTTAGTAACTTAGTTGTAGTCTTGTAGAGTCTAGGAGTCTAGACTCAATGACTCATTTATACCTTCTTTTATTGATCTTACAGGTATTTTGGACACCTTGCATTGTCCATTCTTTGACTTTAGCACTGAAATCTATTGCTTCAGATGTGCCATGGATTGGCAAACTTATTGAGGATGCACGCCATATCCGTAACTTTGTACAAAACCACACCAATGCCCTCACAATCTACAAAGAGTACACACATCTTTCATTGTTGAAGGTTGCAGATACTCGGTTTGCTTCCTCATTCATCATGCTCAAGAGGTTGAGAGAGGTCAAAACTGCTCTTGGGTCCATGGTGATTTTAGAGTTTTGGGCTTTTTGGAGAAAGTCGGATCAGAGTGCTTCACAAAAGGTGAAGGACACAGTATTAGATGATGGTTGGTGGGATAGGGTAGTCCTTAGCATCAAGATCATGGAGCCAATCATTTCTTTGTTGCGGTTTGCAGACACGGACCAACGCATCCTTGCAGATGTTTATGAGGGGTGGGATTCCATGATTGAGTCCATGAGGACCATTGTTATGGAGAATGAGTGTGCTGAGTATGAGATATCGGCAGAGAACTTATGGTCCATCATACAGGGAATTCTTATCTCCAGGTGGGATAAGAATTGCACACATTTGCATTGCTTGGCCCACTCATTGAACCGCAGGTTCTACGCTTAGGATTGGCTCAGTGGTGGGTCGGGGCCCTCATCCAGAGTCCCTCCTCACATGGATGGAGAGATCTCAGAGGGGAGGAAAACAACATTTAGACGACTACTTTAGGATAGAGACCACCTTGAGGTGGTGGAGGGGGGATTTTATGAGTTTTCCAGTGGCACTGGGAGATTTCGAGGATATGAGGTGGTTAGAGACATGGGGGTTAAGAAACCCCTTTTTTGGTGGACAACTCATGGGGCAACATGCCCTCTTCTACAGAAGATAGCCTTGAGAGTCGTCTCTCAAGTTACTTCATCCTCTTGTTGTGAGATGAATTGGAGCACATATGAGAACTTGTACAGTGTGAAGAAGAGCAGGCTTGAGCAGTCCAGGGCAGAGACGATGGTGTATGTGCACTCCAACCTTTGTCTTATTTACAGGAAGAAGGAGGAGTGGGCGAAGGGAAAGACAAAGATGTGGGATGTCTTTCGTGATGAGATGGGTTTGGATAGCAGTACTGAGTTGGCATTAGCCAACATGGATCTTAATGATCCAGTGCTAGAGCTGGCCACTTCTGATGAGGGTGATCGTATGGAGGGGTCATCTTCCACACTAGCAGATGGAGTTAGTCAGATTGGCAGAGAGGAGGAGGAGGAGGAGGAGAAGGAGGATTAGGGCAGTGATGAGTTTGTTGATTCAGGCATGGAGGAGGACTATTGAGTCATTAACAGATGGGATTCTTCCATCTTGATCCAACCCTTTTTTGTATTTGCTATTAGACTAATAGTCTATTTGGCATTTGCCAGTGCCCAGTGACATTCCGACATCTATGTAATACATTTTGATTTTGATGACTTCATGAGAAATATGGTTCCGAGTCTCCGACATGCATCTATGTGTCTCATTGTGATTTGTGATTGTGAATGACAAATGTGTTGTGATTTGTGAATGATCTAATTTCTATTGAATATTTGTAATTGTAAATGTAATTTCTATTGATATTTGTAATTGTAAATGGTTTCTAAATTTTATTGGATCTATATGTCTATATTTTTAAATTTTAATATATTTAAAAATATATATATATATGTATATAAAACGTGTCCTACTTGTCCTGATTCCAGGGGTCACCATGTCCTGTGGGGACACTCATGTCTCGTGTCCTCGTGTCATGTCAGGGGACTTAGCTCTTGATACATTCTATTGAAATTTAGTTTTTGATTGATTCTTGACATCAGTTCAGTTCATATTAAATTTAATTATAGCTTGATTGAGCATCAATTCACTTTTTTTAATGTTTTTTACTTAAGCTTAAAAAACAATATTAATATTAATATTAATTTAAAATAACTCTAAATTTATGGATTATATTTTTCAATGTGAGTTTTTTAAATTATTTAAAAATATTCAACAACAGAGATTTGTTCTTTGTCAATTTTTGTTAGTTTATTTGGTTAAGGTGCGGGTTCAAAATCCTAGTTCAATTCTTTTTAGGGGTGAGTTAGTTGGTAGGAAACACCCAAAATTCAACTAGTTGAGGATGATTTTGATGGCTGAGTCACTGTTTCCTAGACCAAAGGCCACTCCAGCAAATCAGGAAAATTCCAACAAACAAAAAAACAAAACTCCATTCCTTAAAATAAATTTACATTGATATATAAATATCCAGCAAACAAAAAAACAAAACTCTATTCCTTAAAATAAATTTACATTGATATATAAATATTATAATACCTATACACTGATATAAATATAATAGTAATACCTCATCTGAAGTAATAACTAATACCTCATCTGAAGCTGATATAAATATAATAGTAATACCTCATCTGAAGGTGTTGTACCGAGGACCAAAGCAGTAGCACATATAGCCACACCAATTTTGTGTAGGAATTACTCCATCATACAAGCCAAATTCACGCCTTCCTTACTGTGACGAACCAATATTACTTTTTCATCCTTCTCTGTTGAATCTCCATATCTATGTGGACGAGCTTTCATAAATTCTGGGAGTGGTTCATTGTACTCTGCTAAGCGACGCTCTGTGGCATTAGAAACATGGATAAATGACACATTTATAAAGGAATATTCTACTTGTTTCAAGTGATTTAAGATAGGGAGGAGCGTCTTATCCTTCCTAAACTGATCAATGATTCAATTAAAAACCACTAATGAAGCACCAAAGTCCTGAAGGTGTTTTTTTTCCTTTTCCCAAAGCCAGCCTAATAAAAATTTCAATGCTAATAAGACAACCTTATTATTTGATCCTTTCCCTAGTACTGCTTCAAGTGAAAATAATGAGCTTTATTTAGAAATAACGTCCTACCTGCTCCATCTACCTAGGAATGTCCTTGTATAGCAGCTAGCTCCATCGAAACATTCAAGTCTTCTCTCCTTTCTATTATAGGGTGCTCCAATATTATTTGTTTAACCCCTTTACACCTTAATACTTGAAAAGATGACTCTAATTCATGAACCACATGAAACACATTTATCTTGAAAAATGCCTAACTTGCATTCCTACCAAACGACCCAAGACCAAAGGTAGGGCTCTGTATGCTTAAAGCAATTTATTTTGCATCCATTTTTTTAAGGAAAACCTTACAAATTGACCATTACATCCTCCCTTACACCTAGATAGAAAATCTAGTTTTGCCAAAAAAAAAATCATATAAACCAGTGTTCAAAATGTGGTTTGTCATTTCCACTTATTGATTACATAAATACTTATGGAGTTTCATATTTCCTCACGTTGATGGAGTTTCATATTTCCTCACGTTGGCAGTGTTGGTGGATTACTTTGTTTGTTAGAAAATTTCAATTAGTTTTAGATGGAAGCTACGAATATTTTGTACAAAATTTGAGAATACGTGATTCCTGCAAAATTTGAGAATAAGTGATTCTTTTAGTAATAATGTTTTCATGTAACTGGAGAGTCTATTTAGGGGTGAGTAGGTGTTTTGTTTTACTTTTGTAATTAACATAATTTACTTAATTTTTATTTTTATGTATTTTAAGCATATTTTTTTGACCTTTAGAGTTTGGGTTGGGTAATATGCATATTTATTATTTTCCTGTTTTGGTCACTTAACTGTGACTGCAGTAAAATAATATAATAGCTGAGTGAATGTTTCGAATTTGGTCTAATTGGAAGGTAATATTACTACGGAGGATCTATTCTGAGTGATATAGACCTTCATAACCAAGGGTCAATAGATAATTGTTGCTAGGTTTTCTCAGTCATCATCTGTTCAGACGCTTTATTTATCTCCTTACAGTTGTAGTTGCATGTTTATATCAGAACAAAATTAATTTTATTTTCTCATGTTACTATCTCACAGCGTAGTGCGGCTCCAGTTCATTGTTGACAAGTAATATCTCGTAACTGGTGGATGCTTTTAAGAGATGGATGGATGATCTATACGTTTCTAGTAGCTTTCTACTTTCAAGTAAATAATTGGATTGCTGATTTATACATTAGACATTTGGTAGCGTTCTACTTTCAAGTAAATCATTGTGAAATAATGATGCTGTGTGCAACGAACATTTTTTATCTCTATTGATTGGCCTCCTTTCCCCATTTTTTTCCATCCATTTTAAGCTGCCAATTTTATCTTTTCTTGCAGGTTTGCCTCAACAATATCGGGATTCTGTCCTTGCTTGTATAATTATACAACCCATCAGTTTCATGGAATATATTATGTTAGTTCTCAAATCCTGGAAAGATTTTTTGAAAGTCCATGTCTGTAGCAATGTCTGTAGCATCAGATGCAACTGCAAGCATTTTCAAGTCAAATTTGTAATTCAGGCCATCAGCTTTGGAGGATCCAATATTGATCTGACTGCATGGGGAAGACAAAAAAATTCAGAGGTGAATGGAAGTTTCCAGCACAGGTAGGATTACCTGTTCTACTTGACTTTGAGTCATGCTAGATAGATTTAGTGTTTATATGCACACACCATTTTATTAATACGTGCTGAATGATTTGTTCTAAGTTTGTATCTGTCAACAGGAACTTTCATGTGTTGTCCATTATATCACAGGAGAGCTTCATTATCAAAATATTAATTTTCTCCTAAAATTTCCACTTGCAAAGTGATGATGGTCCTATAGAAATAAGTTGAAACTTCAGGTGAGGATTCATGTTAAAATGGTATTCAAAGTTTCAAACTACTTGAAGTGGATGCTTTTAGGTCCATCTTGCATCATACCAAGTTCTGGCTACAACACTCTTTCCCGGAGGTATAGTATTAGTCAGTTTGAACCTATCTATGAGCAGATTGGTATTTATCCTTATTTCACATTATTTAAGAATTGGTGATTGTGTATTTCTCTTGCAGACTTTGGCTTTTCAGGATCTGTTCTAGGAGAACAACATATGAAGCATACATCTTATGATAATTTTAAGATGATGTTGAATATACAGACATGATGGGGCATTCCCTAACAACTATGGTTTAGAGTTCAGTTGTATTTTCTTAAGCAAAGCATTTATATGTTGTATTGTATAAAAAACATTGCCATGATATGTATTCAAGTTAAGTAATCATTTTACTGATAGGTGTTTATATTTTTATACGGATAGGTGTTTATATCTTAGAATTTGGGATGGACGACTATCTATGCTTTTCCTAGATTGAAGGAGGATGGGATAAGTGTACTGTCCAGATTGATATTATGGCCGTCATAAACAATTATAAAAAAAAGAAATATAAAAAATAACTCATAGCTGATGCATGGATAACTAGTAGCTCATGCATGGATAACTCATAGTGACAACATGTGATTACAACTAAGCTGGAGAATAAGTAAACAGATAAACTTGTGACCTATCAGTGTTCACTTGCCACAAGTAATGTGGCTATGCTTGTAGAATTTGGGGGAAATTCAAAATTGCATGGATGGATAACTCTTATTCATGCATGGATAAATGTGGTGACACTAAAAAAGGTAACAAGTAGGATAGACAACAGGTGATTACAATTAACCATGAAAAACAAGTAATAGATAACTTGTCCATAACACTTAACTTGTGACTTATTAATGTTCACTGGCCACAAGTTAGGTGGCTGTACTAGTTTATTCATATTTCAATTTGTTCATTTATCTATATATTTTTTTTATAATGAAATGACAGTGTTTTTCTACATCAATATCGAGAAACCCAGAGTAGAATTGTCCGTACAGTTCTTAACAGCTGAGGTTGCTTCCTGCATCTACACCAAATTGACTGCAGTAATTGGTGTAATAATTCACACGTTTTTTGACTGCGTGGGAGTTGCCACCGTTGCATTCTCCCCCATTGATTGCTTGAATAGTTGCCCCAAATCCTTGCCCAGATGTAATAGCAGAGTGGCAATTGCTATTCACCATCCAAAACCAGAGAGCAGTCTTCCACGAGATTGAGTCATCCTGAGCTACGATCTCAGGGTTATTCAGCCCATCGAAGCCCAGGAAATCTCCAGCGGCACCATAATTATAATTCCTGCAAAAAGTACTCACAGCAAATCAGACTAAATTCAATTCATATTAAATACCGCGAGAACAGATTTATAATTTAACTTAATTGATATTTATAATTCCTAAGGTGCAGGGATTTATGCTTGTCCTTGTTCTTATACTGTATGTTTACTGGGTATATCCTTTCACGGGTCTTCTTTGCTGAGATCGTTCATAACCAATGCATAAATTAATTCCCTACCTCAATGCATAAATCCCATTCAGATTTACATATGATGAATTATGTTTAGCCGGTTAGTAGAAATCCATACCATGTGAGTTGGATGGGGCCACGCCCATAATATTGCTTTCCAGTTACGCAGGGATATTGCTTGTTGCTGGAATCACAGTAGTCGCTTTTGTTTATCTCCTCGATATAGCACAAACCTGTCAATCAGTCATTATATTTGTTAACATAGATAAACAACCAATTCCTGATATCTATAAATTCAGAGATCATATTATAATAGAAAGAGAAAGTATGTATGTGAGACATACTGCCAGTCTCGTGAGCAACATTCGCGAAGAAAGCAGCGAGTTCTCTCTTGTTGTCATCGGAGGTTCCAGTCGTGCCAAAGCTAGAAAATGCATTGGTCGCACCAATGAAGTCCTTGTATGTATAGAAGTCCTTTCCCGGGCAGCTATCCGCAGCACCAGATAAAATTCCATGGAAGAAAGCTTGGGTAACTATATCCTCAACACCACCGCTAGATAAAGGGACGTCACCGAGAACAATTTCATTGAAGATATCTTTGGTGACAAAGTCCAGAACATCTCCTCGGCAGATAGAAACAACATAATGGGCAACAGCAAGCCATAGAATTAAAACGCTGGGCGTCATCACACGGAGATGAGTTACCATATCGCTCATCTATCTGGCACAGATAAAAAAAAGAGAACTGCGCCGGGCGTATATAGCCATAGCCATAGCCGATGGGAATCTCTATTATTTGACTCATTTCCACCTCTTCGTACAATTAATTTGGGCATAATTTTATTGTGGACCTGTTGTCAAACTTCCTTCACGTCTACGAAATGAATTATTGATTTGTTGACCGACTTTATCATCTAACTTGTTTAACACGTAGACACATTGACTCAGTTACTGCTTAGATGGAGCAATGGACCCATTTTCCGTCCACCCGTTCACATATGTGCGTTTTTAAGGAGATGGCAAAATTATCATAACTTAGTTTGTAAATTTATGAGTGAAAATAGATATACTTAACTACTATCTTATCTTTCTTTAAATGTGAATTGACTCATTATTTTATGAAAACGAGGTATCTGAAATAACTTATTGGTGAAGCTCTTATTCCTTACTACGAGAACAAACAAAAAGGACGGTTTCTATCCCCATCTATTTTCTCCATCATTAAAGATAATTTGGAATTAAGTATGCATTAAGATTTAGTTATAGAGATAAAGCCATCACATTATGAGAACAATAATAAGGACGGTTTCTATCCCAATCTCTTTTCTCCATTATTAATATTTCTTTTCTCCATAATTAAAGATAATTTGGAATTAAGTATCCATTCAGATTTAGCTATAAAGATAAAGCCATCACATTATATTACAGTGGAACTTTACTTCATGTCCAAGAGGTGATCCCTAGTGTGCTACATACATCTTTATATTTTATTGGAGTCGTGTGAATATTTTACAATTTTTTACTTGTCCTTAAGGCTGTTTATACAATTTTTGACTTGTCCTTAGGACTATCTAATCTTAGATTATTCTCATCTTCTTTATGCTACTCTTAGTATGCTACTTACATCTTTATATCTTATTGAAGTTGTGTAAACAATATACAATTTTTGACTTGTCCTTAGGGTTATCTAATCTTAGATTATTCTTACCTTCTTTATGTGACTCTTAGTGTGCTACTTGCATTTTTAGATCTTATTGGAGTTGTGTGAACACTACAATTTTTGACTTGTCCTTAGGGCTATCTATACAATTTTTTACTTGTCCTCGGGGCTATCTAATCTTAGATTATTCCTATCTTCTTTATGTGACTCTTAGTGTGCTACTTACATCTTTATATCTTATTGGAGTTGTATGAACACTATACAATTTTTGACTTGTCCTTAGGGTTATCTATACAATTTTTGACTTGTCCTTAGGGCTATCTAATCTTAGATTATTCTTTATCTTCTTTATCTGTTTTTCTTTAAATTTGGATTTATCAAATATCAATCATATTAAATTATCAATCATATTAAATTTTTTAATATACATTTTATATTTTGATTAATTTTTATCTTGATTAAAAAAATTATATTTCAAAAATCTTTCAATATGGAATAAATTTGAATTTAAAATGAATTTATATTAGTTTTAATTTTAAATTTAAATAAATTTATGTCAGTTTTATTTTTATATTTTAAATTTTTATATATAATTTAAAAATAAGATTTTCAAATATTTTTATTATATTATATATTGAAATTTTCAAATATTTTTATTTAATTTTTAGTTTTCAATGTAATAACGCCCCCACAGTATATTAAATTGCAAGACACCTAACCACTGTTAACACAATAAATTTGTTTTCCATGTAATAACTTTCAATATATTAAATTGTAAAACACCTGGCCACTGTTAACACAATGATTTTAACACCAGCAATATATCTAATGACCTCAGCAGATGGAAACAACATAAAGCTCAAGAGCAAGCCCCGGAATTAAAACGTTCCGGAGATGAGTTGCCATATTGGAGGCTAATGTCCATCACTACCGTCGAGATAGACTTTGAAGGACAAGTGCTTTGTCTGCGTATATAGCCATAACCACAGACGTGAGGTACCGGGATTCAGGCCTGGAATTTTAAATGTATGCTGCCTGTCAATTCGAAATTCATGACGGTTTGGTGCTGACAGTGCCTTTCATTTTACGTTTTTCTCAAATTTTATGAGCGTCAATTTTTTTTCTTCTTACTATTATAATTTTTGGTCATCTATATGTAATATTCTAAACCTGGAACAGGGTTAGGGTTTGATTCATTTGACATTTGTATGCTTCAATGGTTCTGAAAAAATAGAACTCATCAAACGAATCCAGTCATAATTTCTTGGGCTTTATGGTACATATTCTAAATCTGGAACACGGTTAGGGTTTGATTCATTTGACATTTGTATGCTTCAATGGTTCTGAAAAAATAGAACTCATCGAATGATTCCAGTCATAATTTCTTGGGCTTTATGGTATGCCAGAAACTCAGCGATTTTTAATGAGAGAAGATGCCCATTGTGTTGGATACTTTCTCGATGGTTCTTTATCTACACTCTACTTATGACAATGCCACGGTGGATTCTAAGGTGCACAAAGTAAGTTTATTCACACCTCCTATTGATCGACCTGTTGACTCTTTTGATGGTGCCGCCAACTATGGATTACGTACAGCAGCAGGGGGAATTCTATCTATAATCAACATGACTATTTCACTCTGTAGAGAGGGTACAAATATGAAAGCATTTTCAGGCGTCACATGGACATAACTGTATCCGAGTAAACACTGCCACAGTTTAACTCAACAATACTTTTCGACCTGTTACATCGACATCACTGTTTCCGACAGAATAACAGCGTAAGGCAAGCAGACCTGGATTTCAGATGTATGCTGCCTGTCAATTGGAAATTTTTGACGGTTTGGTGCTCTGAGTGCCTTTCATTTTACGTTTTTGTCAAATTTTATGAGCGTCAATTTTTTTTCTTACCGTTATAATTTTTTACTCTCCAAGTTCAAACCATAATAATGCCAAGAAAATTTAATATAATCAATAATAAAAATATTTCTAAAATCTAGATTAATAAACATGATCCTGCATATTCCAGTTTTCCAAACAAAACCTAGTAAACACTGCCACACTGCCACAGTTTAACTCAACAATACTCTCGCCTGTTACATCGACATAGCTGTTTCCGACAGAATAACAGAGTAAGGCAAGGGTTCGACACACGACAGCATTTTCACGCGTGACATGGACATAGCTGTATCCGAGTAAACACTGCCACAGTTTAACTCAACAATACTCTCGCCTGTTACATCGACATCACTGTGTTACATCGACATCACTGTTTCCGACAGAATAACAGCGTAAGGCAAGCAGGCCTGGAATTTCAAATGTATGTTGCCTGTCAATTGATGGAATCCAAGAATGAGTACTAAAAAGTAGGCAAGCAGGCCTGGAATTTCAAATGTATGCTGCCTGTCAATTGATGGAATCCAAGGATGAGCAGTAAAAAGTAAAAATTGATAGATGAGCAGTAAAAAGTAAAAAAATGATGGAATCCATAGTACATTGCAAACATGCTGTACGAATATATGTCAAACTTAAACCTAGCCGTAACTTGGATGTAATTAGTAATTGCATAAGTATTTGTGTATATTACTGCACACTAACATGGTAACCATTAGCAGCTAAATTACGGCGAAATCCTTGGGTATCAGCACGGAATAGCTCCTTGTTAGAGGCTTATCGATAATCCGTAAGATAAAGGTTAATCTTGTCTCCAAGTTATTTGAAATCTGTGTTATTGTCATTTCTTTGGAATCTCTAGATACTTTTGATAGACTTAAATACCTCTATCTTAGAGCTCATTGAAGCTACCTTCAATCCTTTATTGAAAGAGGACACCTATTACTTCCATCTTTTACCAGTCCAGTCACTTTCAACCTTACCTGATTTGCTGGTATGGGTAGGCATTTCTGTCCAGTCACTTCAAACGCTTCCAACGCTACCTGATTTGCTGGGTTTGAGTAGGCATTTCTGAACAACATTTCACTCATCTATCTAATTCGAGATCTAATTTGAGGGTGAGTGCGATCGCTCCGATCCCTCTCAGAAAACAAGCTCTGCCCTTATTAAAATTATTAAAAATCATGACAGAAAATGTAAAAACCATTAACATCTTTTTATTATTATTATTAATAATATAATAAAATGACTACATACAAGCATTACACAAGCATTACTGCTGTTACTGTAAACATTATTAACTTCTATACCTTCAAACGAGTATTGGAAATTATGACGGGAGGTGTAAAAGGTTAGGCGTCAAATCTACGGTCATTGACGTGTCCATTTTATCACCCCCTGTTAAATACGTTCCAGGAGTAGAAATTTTCTACCTGCAGTCAAATTTATACCATGACGTGTCCATTTTATCACCACTTGTCAAATACGTTCCAGGAGTAGAAAAACGTTCTACAAGCAGTCAAATTCCAGGCCTGCCGGGATTGTATCTATCTTGCATCTTTAATCACAATCTCCAGATAATTTGACTTCTTGACTTCACATCAAAGCGCCGAAATCAGTCGTTGAAAATTTGATAAGATCGTAGTGCGATTGTGGCTGAAATAGTAAAACTTCTCTGAGATTGTAGTACACTTTTATCTAAAATTCCAAGATTGTAGTACGATTGTGGCTTAAATGTCAAGATCGTAGTGCGACTATGGACCAACGACGCCTAAATTTGGGCCCACCGTGCATCAATGACCATTGATGATCAATTAGTGTTGAATGCATGTTATTAGAGTCCTTAATAAGTATTTCCATTTTCATATTTTTATATATGTAAAGGTTGAAATTTGGTTGGTATAAAAATATGTCAATATATTATCATTTCATGATATTGAATTTCATTAATGAGCTGTGGATTTTAACTTCGGTCATCATTTTGAAGTGCATTTTTATTTTTAGAGGTGATCAATATTTATAGCCCAAGTCCATATATATATAACTTGACTTGGTCATGATATTTGGTGGCACATTGTATTGTTTGTGAAGAAGTTTCATGATATTTGGTGGCCCATTATATTGTTTGTGAAGAAGTTACGATAAACTTTTTTTGTCATTATGTATGTATTTGTTTAATTATTATGTTATTTTTGTAATTTTTTAATTATATGAACAAGATATGAGAATTCAATGTTTGGTAGTTTTTTTTTACAGAAATGAATATAATTTATATTAGAAAAACAGTAGAATGATAACCACTGGTACAGAGTCAGCTGCTAAATACTATATGTCTTACAAAATAATTGCTCAAAATTTCCTTTAACAGAGAGGCAGAGTTCAAAATTTGATTTCTATAAACAACTAAGCCCATAAACTGTAAGAAACTAACAGAACAACTACGAGCTTCCATTAAACTTGCGGACGAGAGCCTGAGGTATCCGGGTCGCCGTGCTTGTTTCCTGCCACATTCCCAGTTTCCAACTGCACCTGTTGGTCGAAGGTCAAGCGGCCCACCTGTATTTCCAGTTTAATAACCCTGTCGGCAAGATCCTGAGTGTCCAGCAACTGTCTGGTGAGGCGTCACGATTCTTGTTGCAGAGCATCAGAGAAGTCTTCTCTTATTTGCAAGTTGTCTTCATCCACCAGCTCAAATCGCCGGCCTACCTCTCAATCCATTTGTGGCAGCAGAATCTTCTAATTCCGAACCTTTTTTCTTAAGCGCCTGCCTTCCCAAGCCGTCGCAGACGCAATCCATTGTCCATTCCAGAGCTCTCGTTGGAGTTCATGAGAGAGCAGCAAGCAGGAAGCAACAAAGATAGCAACTGGAGAACAAGAGTGTCCTCTTGAAGCTTTCCCCCAGAATGATTTAGAACTTTAGCATTAAGCACGTATATCCTAACAATAGCGGGGCTGAGAGCAGAGCCCAGCGGTGGGGCCTGACGGCTGCCTCGCAGGAAGTCCGGCTTCGATTCCTGCGGGGGAGGTGCCGCTGCACCCCAGAAAAAGTCTGCACGACCTCGATGGTGGCCGTACCCCTGTTGGCAACCTGTTCAAGATTTAGGCTGGCCCCGGCCCAGTGACGGCGCTCACTGGGCGGTTTGGAGAGGTTCCCCTCGGTTACAAAAAAAAAAAAAAAAAACAATAGCTAGTCCTGTCCTCATAATTCCTGTGCCTTGAACCATATTTAATTGCCATAAAGATGCATGTACCTTGCTGAGGTTGATGTCGTCAAACGCCATGGGGAGTGAGTGCAAATTTTGCTGCAGGAAAATTGGGCTGAGCTCATATCATCCGAAGGTCCATTCAACGATCATGTTCACACGAGGAAGATAATGGGAGAAGTTATGGGAAAAATGTCACCGATTTCACTTTCTACTGCACAGTTGAACGATACAAATTACTTCTCAATTTTTTTTTAACTTTTACAAAGATTAAATGTGGTTAACTTTGTATACCTATCTAACTGGGCATAATCCAAACTTAAATAAACTTTGTATAAATAAACTTCATGCTAAAACATAAGAACCGAAATATTTGTAGAAGTTACGGGGGTTAAATTAGGGCATTCACCACTGTGAAATACTTTTAGAATCTTGATTTGATTTATAGACCGTAAATGTAAACAACATTTACACAGGTCAATATGAAGTAGATGCGCGCATGCATAAACAAACATTCTTGAGAATAAGTTCATGAAACAATAGATTAATATATTTACCACTGTAAAACAAAGTAACTTTGCCACAATACAGAGAGATGAGATTTCACTCTTTTACATTCACACATAGCTTGGGCTCTTGAAACACATCACGGGATTTACTTCTCATCTTCTTCACTTATCTCTATTTCTACATCTCTTTTTCTTGTTCAATCATCTTCTTCTATTTATAGAGTTTCGTATCAACCGACTCAAGATTGCTTCACTTGGAAGCTACAAGGTTTCATAAAGACTGAAATAAAATCCTACCTAAGAAGTTACGAGCCTGTGAAATAAAAACTCGGCTTCTTAAATACTAACTTGCCGTGAGCCAGATTGGCTGCAAACCAACTGATTGTTTGACATTGCAGACTGACAAAATGACCGGTTGGAGTCTGACAGAGCCGGCGCATATCTGATACGCTATCAGCTCATTAATTATGATATTTCCAACAAAAGTACGGGGAGTCAATACAATTCTCTCCAGTTGCAGCTACAATCAAACTAGCTATTAAATTCTTAATATGCCCTTGCATGCTCGGATTTCGGTACCAAATCAAATCTATGCCAAGTGGTTGAGCTTTCACACAGAGAATGCGCGTGTATGCTCATTAATAAACTGGTTTTTAGGGGAGGTGGGCCCTCCAGAGTTCATTATTGACTTGAAGTTCACCTTGGTTGAGAAGGGTTGCCTTATTGGCTTCTCTGTTGGCTTTGGGGTTTAGAGTTCTAAGAATATGAAAGAACTCAAGCTTCTGAAATGAACGGGGCAAGAGACAAATACTTTCTATCATACAAGCCAACTTCAAATCCTTGCTTTTAGAGGAGGTGACCAGTGCATGGATGAGCATGAGAGAGTCACCAAAGACCATAGCTTCATCTATGTTTAGAATTTTCAGTTGCACCAATCCTTGCTAAAGTGCGTGGGCTTCTGCCAGATTATTGGTAATCATGCCTATACTCCAGGAGTATCGTAATTCAACAAATCCCTCAGGATTAGAGATAATCGCTCCCCCTCCTGTCACCCTTGGGTTTCCTTTCGAAGCACCATAAAAAAAAAACTGAATAAATTCCTTTAATTTCTCCACTTGTCAAACTGAGGTAGATCCAATTTGATTTCCCAGTTTGTGTGAATAGGGGCCTTCGGGATAGTCAAATTCTCCATGCAATTGAAATGTTTTAACCATTCTTCTTCCTCTTGAAGGAGAGGGAGTTTATCTTTAGGAAGAGAAAGAGATTGCAAGAATTCCCCCATCAGAGTCTGAGTTATAACCACTACTTGCACTGCGGAAGATGAGAATTCTCAGAAAATGCGGGCATTACGTTCCAACCAGAGTTTCCACATAATAAATTTGGGAAGAGTCAACCAGTAATATTTTAGACCAAGTTTTTGAAGAAGAGAGAGGGGGAATGATTGTTCCCAAGCAGTAAAAAGCAAGGCCAAATTTTCTGGGAGGGCTAGCTTAGAGGACTAGGGTCCAAGAGCTAGAGCCCAAACATCTCTTACAAAGGGGCATTCAAGGAACAGATGCTTTGAAGTGTCTTTATGAGATTGACAGAGGGGACATTGGAAGGGGCTCGCAAAACCTATTTTTACCAAGTTCTCACCTGTTAAAATGCTACCATGAGCAAGGGTCCAAATAAAAAAATTAGCTTAGGTAGGCTTTTGAAGTGCCAAATTCGTTTCCAAACTACCGAATCATGAGGGACATGAGGAGCTTCTGAGAAGAGATGATAAACTTGAGCAGAAGAGTCGGAACCTGAACGGGAGCCCCAACCTCTCTTATCACGGGAGAAAACAACGATAGGGGAGCAACCTTGAAGAAAATGGAAAAGCCTGGCCTTTTCAACCTCCATGTGGCTCGGACAGTTTGGAATATGTCAATCAAGCCAAGATGCATTAGAGTTCCAAGAGGATATATCCCACAATGTGTTCAGGCCTTTCCTTTGCAACCATCATTTGATATTAGAGAGGCCCGACTCATAAGCATGAGGTGGATTCGCCAAAAAATAGTCATTCCAGAGATTTATTTGCGCCCCATTGCACAAATCCAAAACAAGGATTCCTTGAAACGAGGGGGTGCTTTTTGGAAAATGGTAAAGATAGGGGATCCTTTTTTAACTATAGATTCATTATTGATACAATTCTTTTGTGACCCGGAGAAATATTTTTTCCAAAGAACCTTACTACTCCAGGAGAGTTTCCCAGCTATTATATTCCATAGGAGTTTTGCTCCAAGTGCCATATTCTAAAATTTAAGATCACGAAGATGAAGGCCACCTTATAGAAGTGGTTTTTTTTCCTTGTTCCAACTTACTAGAGCAATTTTTTTCCCCCTAGTATTCTTGCCTCCACGCCATAGGAAATTTCTAAGGACCTTGTCAAAACTTTGCAGAAATCTTGAAGGAGCTAGCAACATAGAGCAATGGTAAAATCGGAAGACTGTTTAAAACTTATTTGATGAGGACCACTTTCCCTGCCAGATTGAGCCAAGAAGTCCCCCAAGAGAGGATTTTGGATTTGACTTTGTCCAACAATGGCGCCCAGTGTCTACTTTTAGGAAGGGATTTGAAAATAGGGACCCCTAAATATTTGAAGAATTCCAAATGATATTTCCCTTCAATTTCTAGAATTTTGGAGATATCTACTAGCTCTCTTGGATTTATATTCTAGCTGAAGATCTGACTCTTTCGAATATTTATCCAACTTCCGGAGATAGTGCAATAGTGATCTAATTCCTTTTTGAATTTCCGAGCAGTAGATTGGCTAGCCTCTCCTAACAGGATAGTATCATCTGCGAACTAAGCATGATTGATATCTTTTGTCCCACGTGCCATGATCCGGATGCCCAACAGATCCTGATCAAGACGACATTGTTCCAATTGAAAACTAAGAGAAGCTGCTTGTGAGACATTAAGGAGAGGGGAAAGCAGACACCCTTGCCGAAGATCCCCTGGCAGATTAGAAGAAGGAAGCCTCCTGATCGTTAAATAACCGGGCTATCTAAGGGATACTTATGCAAGCTTTAACCCATCTAATAAAGGAATGATCAAAGTCGAAACACTCCAGAACCTGGAAAAGAAAATCAAGTCGCACTCGATCAAAAGAATTAACTAAATCAATTTTGATCACCATACCTTTTTCTCGATTGCTGATGCTGGGGTGTATGGCCTCTTGGACTAAAATGATATTATCCCATATTTTCCTACCCTTGATGAAACCCCCTTGGTTTTTCGGAATAAGCTTGGGAAGGAGCCTATTTATCATTTTTTCCATGATCTTTGCGATGACCTTATAACCAATGTTGCATAATTAAATTAGCATGAAACGATCAAACGTTGAGGCTGCCTTTTCTATTGGGAGAAGTGCTAGGAAGGCAGAATTAGTACTTCCCCCTATTTTGTCACAATTTTGAGATTTCAGGACCATTTTATGGAGATCTTTCTTAATAATATCCCAACTAATTTGGAGAAACCGAGCAGTGAACCCTCCGGCCCCGGGGCTTTGTCATTTTCATATCATCTAAGGCACTCTTAACCTCTTCCAGAGTGATAGGTTTGATGAGCTTCTGATTGGCAGAATGGCTGACTTTATTTGGTATCAAAGACATGATTTCTTTCGGATCTATAGAAGTGCTCTGGTTATCTTCAAAGTAGATTGAGCTAAAATGTCGGACCTCCTCTTCCTTGATTGTGTCGAAGTCTAAGATATCTTGGCCCTACACATGTATTTCTGTGACCGAATTAAATTGCTTCCTAGCTTCAGCTTGTTTGTGAAAAAAGGTAGTATCCCGGTCCCTAGATTGGAGCCAAAGACTACGGGACTTCTGCCTCCAATACTCCTCTTCCTTTCTACAAGCCAAGCGAAGATCATGATGCAAAGAAGCTTCTTTGACTAAAAGTTCCTTTGTGATAGGAGTGAACTCCATTCTAGATTGGTGATCATCGAGGACTTGTTGAGCTTCGAATCTAGATTGCAAAGGGGATTTCCTCTTTTTTTCCCTATCTTTAAGGGCTCTTTTAGTCCTTCGGATCTTTTCTTCGCAGACAAAAAAGGGGGAGCCTGAGACAGGAGTGTTCCAGCTTCCTATGACCACCTCCATGAAGCCTTCTTGCTGTGCCCAGAGGGGGCTAAAACAAATTGGAATTGGGCCCAAGTTAACATCTTTCTGAATTTCAAGAAGAATGGGTTTATGATCCGAAGCTCCAAAGGGGTTGATCTTGGAAGAAGGTGTCAAACCCATTAAAATAAAAGGGCTTTGAACCATAAATCAATCCAAACGAGCGGCTATATGACCAGTGCCGATTTGTTTATTTGTCCATGTAAATTTTTCTTTAGAGGGTTTGATATTAGTGAGATCCAAATCCAATATGATCTCATCGACCCATTATCTAATTGGATCTTTGATCACTGTACCTCCCCTTTTTTCTGATTGATTCAAGATGACATTAAGATCTCCTGCTAGAATGGGATTTTCTAGATGCATGCTATCTACTGTATCCTTGGGGGAATCCCAACATAATTTTTTCTCAGTGAAAAGAAATGGAACATAAATGTTAAATAAACATACATGGTTCCAAGTGGCTTTATGGAGCAGCTAGGTGAAGATCCAATGACAACAAGACTTGAAGTCTAATAAATCAAACTTAGAGACATCCCATAGAGTGCCTATACCTTTGGAGGCTCCTCTGGAACTGACTGCACATCCTTTGCCCTTTTTCCAAAACTTTTGTCTTAATTGGAGAAAATTTCTTTCCTCCAATTTGGTCTCCTAGATTAGTAGAAGGTCTGGTTGGGAAGTGCAGACCAGATCTTTCATAGCTTCTTCTTCGTTCTTAATACCTATACCCCTACAATTCCAGGAGAGCACTTTCATCATTTACTTTTGATGATGGATGGGGTACCCTTTTGGGGTTTCCCCTGTTGCCTGGTATTTCGAGGAATCCTAAGAATCTTGGTTAAAGTTATCTGTGAGCCTTGTAGCATGTCCTTGTAAGTGGCCTACTCCCTTGTTTCTTTTTTTGACTTCCTTCATTGAGTAGATTTCTTCTTACCTACCGTTGGTGCCTCAATTTTACCTTCCTCTTCTTCTGACTCGGTTTCTTCCTTAGATTTCCCTTGATCCTCTTCTCCTACTGCAGTTAGGGTTTCAAATGGTTCAGGAGATGGATCTGTCGAATTCAGGGTTTCTTTGTGGTTTCCATCTTGAGAGCCCTGAGTTTCATCTTCGACAATATTCTCCAGAGTAGCAAAGCTATTCCCACTAGATCGTGGGGGATCTTGTGTAGGATTCTTTTTGGGAGACGCTACTGTCTTACGATTTGGGGTAGACCCTTTTTTTCCTTCATTCCTTGAACCCTGTGAAACCTTGGGATTTCCTTTGACTTTCTTAGCTAGCTGCCAACCTTCATTTTTATCAGTTTCTTGCTTGGCCGTCTGATTTTTAGGGCAATGTTTGTGAAAATTCCCATATTCGTGGTTGCCGCAGCACTTGAATGGAAGTTACTCGTAGTCAAGATTTTGGAAATGCGGCCAACAGCCTGCGATGAGTTTTATGGATTTTGGTAAGCCGACTTCTAGATCCACCTCGATGCAAATTCGAGCGCACGTGTACTGATCTTTAGGGTCTGTTGTGTCTATACATTTTCCTAATGCATTGCCAATTGATTTGAGAGAATTCGAATTCCAACAGTGAACCGGAAGGTTTGGTAGGAGAACCCATACCGGTACTGCTTTGGGGATGTCTACTGAAGGATCGAAGTCGGGTGTCCATCGGTTCAGGTACAAACCTTGTGGCCCCATGAAATAGGGACCGTTTCTGAAGATGAGGTCCCGCTCTTCTTTGGAAGCAAATTCGAATAGAAAGAACCCTCGCCCAACCGAATAAGTGGCTACATTTTGAGTGATTAGGGGCCTCTAGTTGCATTGACCCAACTGTCTGTGGTTTTTGGAGATGGCCAGAGACCAGTGAATTGGCCAACCAAATCTCAATCTACCAACGACAGAGCTATCCGAATGGTTTTTTCCGAGGGAAGCGCTACCATAGGAATGTCATCCAACTTCTTGATAAATTTGGGTGGAGCTCCTCCACTTAGATTTTTTCCTTGCGAAGAGACTAGGCGACTGAAAGCTTCAACCTCAAGTGGGGGAGCAGAGGAGGAGGGTGGCCTGGAACCGCTCTCGACGGCGGCCGTTGAGAAGACAACAAAAACCCTTACAAAACCTTAGCAAAGCAAAAAATGCTGTAAATTCTCTCTGCTATATCTCCAATGCTTATGAATATGATTGTTATGCATGATATGTATGTCAATAAGAAAATTCATATAGTTATTATAAATGTTATTTCAAAAAAAAAAACTATTATTATGATGGGTAAAATTAAGATTTAAATGTCAAATGAAGGACAATGTTAAAATTAAAAAGTCATATAAAAATTTATTGACGTGCAAGGTAGGATTGGCGTTATATTGTAATCATTATTGGGTCAAATTGTTTAATTCGATATTAATTAATTTTTATGTAAATTTTTAAAAGTATTAAATAGTATTTTTGGAAAATTAAAAAGATGCTTTTAAAATTTAAAAGAGTGTTTTTTTAATTTTTTTTATTGATAAGTACTTGTGAATTGATCAATTTTATCTAAATTTGTGATATAATTAAAATAAAAAATTCAAAAAAATTATAACGCCCCATAGTTTGCTCCATACGAGTTGTTTCCATTGTGCACGTCTCACATGCTTGGCAAGGGACGCCATAGGCGGTCCTGCATTAACATGTCACCTATCCACTTAACCTTCAGTATGACTTGTTTTTAAGCTTGACGTGACATATAAACAAACAAACTGACTGTAAACATTAATACATACTAGTAAAAATACATTTTAAAAAGTGGTTGATATATGTAGATTAGTGTATATCAACCATGGTATACGTCGATTAACGTATATCAACTATGGCCAAACATTTAAAAGTGGTTGATATACGTTGATCAATGTATATTAACCATTTTTAAAAATGTGGCTATGCTAGTTCACGGTTGACGTCCGAGGAATGAATGGTGAATTATTATTATTATTATTAAAAATATATATTTATAAATAAAAACATAGCAAATAAACATATAAATAAATAGATAATAAATAAATATAAAAAATTAAATAATTAATAATAATATAAGTTCAATTATTTATACCATGTTTTGGCATGGTTGACTTTAATTCATGGTTTACTTTAAACAAATGTGACTTTGAACCATGGTTGACCATTGTTTAGACATGGTTGAATTTAGTGCATCATGGTTAACATAACGAGGAGAACATGGTTGACATAAACACGACAATATGGCCAACCAATTTTTGACCATATTAAGAAACCACAACCACATTTATAAAGGTAGTTGATTGACTTTGAATCATGGTTGACTTCAATCCATAGTTGAATTTTAAATAAGGCTAACTTGTAATGTCCCCATTCAAATAAATCTCAAAAGAGAAAATTCCACCAATCTACTAGTTTCCTAGGTTGGGGTGGAAACATTAGATTTGGAATAAGGAGACTATAAAACCCCAAATGGACCTTAGCTTGACATACATATATTAAAAGGGGTTAAATAAATAATTATGATAGGAAAATAAGGTGGCACTTGGTCATGGAGACACATTGGTGGTGTGGGACCCACACAAAGCTAGATTCCTCATGCCACATGGCATTCTATTCTCACCCATTCGAATCCAAGATGGAGTCTAATGATCTTGGGGAGTTGGAAGGTCAATATACTTGGCATGAATCAATGAAGGTTTAATTGGAGTGGAAGATTAACTCCCATGGAAGAGGAAGAGACATTTGAGAGATATTGAGACACTTGGGCTAGATTCCTTAGCTTCTATGACAACAATGATGAAGATGCTATGACATCTATGACACAAATCAGACCTGATTGTTGGAATCTGACATATATGACATGTTAGGGATAAACATATCCTCCAAGAGAGCATAGAAGGGAGTTAGGGTAGCCAAAGAGTCACTTATTCGAATTGAGTGAAGGAGGAGACTAGGAATGGAGGGACAAGTGGCACACATTGGAATCTTTTCGCAATTCGAGTTGGCATGAAGCTCATGGATGGAATTAGAGCTAAGGAGGTATTTGGAAGTTTATAAAAGTCAAGAACAAATGAGAGTATCTTTTGATCATTGTTAACACCCAAAAAGTGTTCACTACCTCATCTACCACATTATATGGCTCATTTGTCCATTTTCCTACCATATTTCCCTTAAAAACCCCAAAAATCCCACTAAAAAGCCTCCAAAAGGCCTAAAATGCCTCCAAAAGGCCACAAAACCATCAAAATAGCCTCAAAAAGGCTAAAAACCCCCTTTTTCCTCCAAAAATAGCAAAAATCCCCTAAAAAGGGAATAAAAAATATAAAATAATGAGGAAAATGAGGAAAAAAACCCTATACAGCTGCCCTAAACCATGTGTTTCCTAAAACCATGGGTCAGCACTCCACCACCAAAAAACTATAAATAGGTGATGGAGATCCCTTATTCCATATCCACAATCAAGTATACCCTTACTCTGCCAAAATCTCTCTCGAAACCCTAGTTCACCATTGAACTACTTTCACCTTGAGAGCCTCTTTTGGCCCATTCCCACCATTGGAGAAAGAGAAGGAGCACATTGGAGCTTGGAGCAACCCTCTTGGACATTGCAAGGGCTTCATCAACCTCCACATTGGAGGTAATATCAATACAAAACCCTTGTTTACAAATTGTTGTTTATTTTTCATGCACATGTTTTAGAGTAGTTTCATTTCTGTTTTAGCTTAATTATTTACATTTACTGAACTGCTACTAAGGAGTCCATTCTCCTTAGTAGGTGCTCATTTGCACAAGCTAGGGGTAAAACCCTAGCTACAGTTTTGGCGACTCCCCTAGATTTTGAATTTCTGGTTTTCGTTTAAAATTTTTTTTCCGTTTCGGCTGTCCCTTTCGGCCGCCGTATACCGCGTCTTTTTCCTCTGCAGTCGCGTCCCGACCGCGTATTTCAGGCCCTTACCTGCGACCCGACCGCAGCTCTCAGACTGTTTCCGACGCCCTGCTGGCGGATTCAAGTCTGTTACCTGCGATCTGACCGCGGCTAATCAGCCTGTTTGCTGTGATCTGACTGCGCCTGTCGGCCATTTTCCCGCGTCCCGACTGCGTCTGTTAGCCCTTTTTCCGCGACCTGACTGCATCTTTTTCCCCGTTTCCTGCATCCCGACTGTGTCTGTTGGCCCGAAAGCTGCGACCTGACCGCGTCTGTTTCCCTCAAACCCGCGGTCTGCCTGTTCTGATTCGCCACAGACCCGCGGTCTGATTTCTGCATTTTTACTGTTTTGAGCCCAGCCCCTTTTGCTGCAATATTTTCTGCATCTGAACAGCCCTCTGTCCTACTTGCAGTCCCACTTCCTTACAGCCTTTCTGCAACATAATTTCTGTTTCCCTTATAGAATTCTTTTAAAATTTCAGTATTTTTAAATCAGAAAATTTTGCAAGTTAAAGTTTCAATTTCAGTATTATTGATAGTTGGAAGTTGCCCCCCTTGTGGCACTTCTATTTTGGGTTCATCACCTCACGAGCACACACTCTGTCACATAATTCAAGTGAGCCTTAAAAAGTACCTAACTACACCAACATTCTAACCCCACTTGGGGAACACAAAAGAATCTTTGTAGTTAGGTAGGGTCGGGGGGATAGGCTTCCAATAACACCCCTCGGTCACTTACACTTGAGACATAGTTGTTGTCCAAATAGGGAACCAAAATCCCCTAGTACTTTTTGGCACGGTCACGACCAGTTTATCAGAGGGCCTCTCCCTCAGGAGGGTTGAAGTCGGGAGACTGGTTCCAGAGGCCTGAGTGGAATACCGCAATCCATTCAGTAACCGAAGGGCTACCTTTCGCAGTTCGCGGGATATCCCTGTATAGGGGTATTGCGGTAAACGGACTAAACGGCAGATTCACCTTTCTGGACGTGTCATGAATGGGGTATCTTAGTTGCCATTCTTCTAGGATTGACTACCCGGTGTCCCTCCCGGTAGGGGGATATCATAGCCACTTGGCTTTTCTACTCATATTGTCTGACTTGGATTTCATCACCTTGCAGAGGATATGTTTAGTTGAGTCAGAATACTTTTAGTTAGGTGTTTGTATGCTCCTTTACCTCCCTTTGTTCTAGTGAGTCCACCATTTTTTATTTTTAGGAAACCTGTTGCTTGTTGGTATTCTGACCATCTTTGTTGATACTCCACCTATTGTAGCACAGCTGTTGCAGTGGGTGTTTTGAGTTGGTTGTTGGCTTGAGTGCCTTGTTTTTTAAGCTCTCCTTCTGCACACTCGGTTGCATTAGGATTTTTTGAGCTGTTTTTCTACTCACCTCAACCCACAAAGATTTGACACCATCCGTAACCATTGAGTCCCCGAGACATTCTCGGCGCCTCAGGGGCGAGCCCCCACAGCACGGTTCTCTTGACACCACCCGTCATAGATTCTGATCATCATCCATTGATACCACTCATCACAGATCTAGAGCCTTGTCACTTGACTCCACTCGTCAGCGACATAGGACTCCGTCACCAGATATTGACGCTCCTTACTTTACCTCTGATTCTGGCGAAGAGTCTGAGAACCCTATTTATACTGCCCCTACTAGCCCCATGGCCGGCATGACTTCCACTCCTTTTGTTATAGGAACCATTGGTGGCACATCCACCACTACACCAGTTACTACACCTGTTTTGGGTATGCCCTCCATGGGACCCCCATCTACCGTTCCCCTCACGGTAACTATTCCCGCAGCGGGAATCCCTATCCCCACTACATCAGTGGCTCACACTACCCATGGTGGTGCTGGACCATCCTCCACCACCTTAGTTCCCCCACTCGGGGGCACCATCCCAAATCCTGTCCCTCCACTTGGGGGCATTGGCCCCAACTTAGTCCAACCCACTACTGTGTCACATCCTTCTTCCAGTTTGCCATTCATGGCTAGCCTCAACCTACCTGACCTGGCCAGATTGACCAACGATCCTATTCGACACGACCCTACGTGGCCTCATATGCCTACCAAGCTCCCCTCTGACATCCCTAAGTTCGAGGGCAAGGCCGGTGAGGACCCACAAAACCATATCATGTCTTTCCACCTATGGTGTTCCTCCAACTCCATAGTGGACGACTCTGTTCGCCTCCGTCTCTTACAGCGCACCTTCACTGGCTCTGCAGCCAAGTGGTATATCGAGCAACCTCATGGGACCCACGCCACCTTTGCTTCCCTTGCCTCGACCTTCCTGCAGTTCTTCCAGTTGCCTGTCCTCTATGACGCGGGCGTTGAGCTCCTCCTATCTTGTAGATAAAACACGGCTACCCACATCACGGACCACATCCATGAGTGGCGTCGACGCCGAAGCTTATGCAAGATTAAACTAGATGACCGTATCTTCCTAGATTGGTTCCTCAAATCCCTTCTCCCTGTTATTGCTAAGGATGTCGCATCAGAAAGACCCCAGTCTGAAGAAGAGGCCATCCTTAAGGCCCAATAGTTCGACCTCATTTACGCCCAGTCAGGTTACCTTTATACCATTATACCTGACGCCCCTCGCGGCGAGTCCTCCCAGCACGATGCGCCGGGGGCATCCCACGCTGCAGACGGTATCATTGGCCGTGTTTCTTCGCATCCCCAACCATTTTCCATAGTACGTCCTACCCCTGGCCCCGACCTTTCGCGGGCTACCTCACAGTCTGGAGCAACCAACTCGTATGCTCCCATGACACATCACCACCAATCCCATGGACCCTCATGTCCACCTTAGTGCTTCGGTCATGCGACTCCCGCTTATGCCCCCCCAGTCGCACCTTAGCCTTACTACTATCAGCAGGCTGCCCCAGCTCCTGCGCCTTCACAAGCCCAACCCGCTTATTATCCGCCACAGGCAGCCCCTGCGGAAAACCCACAACCTGCTCCGCAGCCATATCAACAACCTCCTCAAGTTGCTGCACCCGCTCAGCCTCAACCTGCATACCATCCACCGCAGCCTTCTCCAGCACCTGCGCAACCTCAGAATCCACCTGCTGCCCAAGGGCAAGTTTACGCCCAACAAAACCCGCAGCAAAACCAGAACAACCAACATAACCAGGGCCAACAGAACCGTGGCAAAGGCCGTAATCGTGGGAACAACCGACCTGCAGACCAAGCTGGTCAACCAGCTAATTCCCGAGACAACAATAATGCGGCCCCCGCTAATCAAAACCCTGATCGCCCGCCCAAGCAGGCTAAAAACCCCAATTTGCGAACGAACCACCCTTGTTCTATTTGCGGGGTCTATGGCCACTACACACATGCTTCCCACACTTGGAGCGAGCTCGACAACTATGGGTTGACGATGCCCACCGCCAAGGGCAGGCAGCTCCTCAGGCGCCTCCTAACCCCCCTCAACCTTAGCAGCCACCTTTGGTGCTGCAAAACCCATTACCAACCCAAGGCGTGTGAACACTCAGCCGTTGGCTCCCCCTCAAGCCAACGTGCAACCCCAACAGCAAATCACGTACGCTGCTCCCGATCAACCCATGTTTGACTCGGGAACTCACCACTTGTTGATGATGTCATCCGCTGACGTCAACCTCCAGACTCGTCGGAACCAGTATGGCTCCACCACTGACGTACCTCCCACAGATAGACCTACTAACGCTCATCCCACCGATCAAGCGTTACGTATTCCTCCACCTCCACTAGATGGCGCTCCCAAAGCCCCTCGTTTCCCACTTCGCCGTATCAACAATAACCCCAATGCGCGCGCTGCATCAAACTACAACATTGTAGACGACCTAGCCCAATCTCCCGCAGCCATGTCTGCGTTAGAAGTCTTGAAGAACTGCCCTTCCCAGCGCAAGACTTTACTCTCCGCCATTGGGGGGATTTACCCAAATGATTCGAATTTGATGGCATTTGATTTAGACCAGTCTGAACCTCGCCTGCCTTCCACCCTAGCATTCCAAGTTTCTGTTTCCATTCGAAATCTTGTCATCCATCGATGCATCATCGATGAAGGTGCCTCCACATGCGTCATGTCTACATTCGTATGGCAGAAGTTGGGATCCCCCACTCTCCAGCAGTCCACCACTGCATTACGCGCCTACGACGGTCGTTCGGCTCAGGCCCAAGGCCTCCTCGCCAATGTCCCCGTCCAGTTAGGTGGCAAAACTATACTCATTGACATTGAGGTAATCAATGCCCAATTGGATTATAACCTTTTACTTGGCCGCAGCTACATGTATGCCATGCGGGCGGTCGCCTCTTCCATCTTTCGCACCATGATGTTCCCCCATGAGGGACGCGTGGTTAAGGTTGACCAGCTCACCTACTATGATCCCAGTGCTCCCGCGGCACCTGAAAATGTTCTCCCCATGGTTGAACAACCTGTTTCTCGTGCCACCACCTCGTTTGTTTCCTCTACGGGGCTTGGAGTCTACTCAGACGCGCCGATGACCTCCACCTTTCAATCCATTCCTCCCCCGTCATCTACGCCCGAAGTGTCTGACTTATGTACCTTGTCCCACGACAACCAACCACCTAAAAATCAACCACCCTTGTTGCCTAAACCACCATTGGTACCTAGCCACATTGGTGTTACACCCATCCATACGATCCCCTTCCTAGTCCCTCCATCGGGAGTAGTAAGCGCCCCGGTCATGGCTACCCTTAGCCTCCCTGGGTTAACCTTGGGATTACCCGTATGGTACCTTTCGCCTCCCGTTTTCCCGTTGACACCAGATGTCGTCCTCCAACCGGTGCAACCCATGGCTACTACCACTCAGCCACCTCCCGGTGCCTCTACCCCTTCGTCCTCTACGACTCCCCCTCCTACTCCCAAAGCCACTGGGGGCAGAGGTCCACAACCTTACACCGCTGTACCACCTCCCAAGACAGTAAAAAACCCACCAGTATTTCGTGCTCCTCCCAAATGCTCGCTGTGCGACGAGTTGGGCCATGCGACTCACCAGTGTCCACAGTTACCAGCCCTACAGAAACACATGCAGATGCTCGACGATGACCCCAACATCCCAACTGTCGAACTAAACCCCACTCCTAAGCCCAAAGACAAGTCCCTACGCACTAACCACCCCTGTGCCATATGCGGTGTTTACGGGCATTACTCCCATCATTGTCCCGATCTCCCGGATTACATAGCGGCTCTCTATGAGATGAACAATCTGGATCTTGAGACGGCACCAACTACTATTGAAGAGATTCACCCCCCGATCTCACCCCCATCCGGGGAGGTCAACACCATTTACATGATCTCTTCCACTACCATTCCCTCGTCAACCGATTTGACGACGCAAACTTTCCATACTGATGAGGAGATTCTTGAGGCCCTTACTGCCCCGGATTATCCCTGGGATGACATGCACCACCGTTCCTATTTCATCCCAGAAGAATCCTCCTCTATCACAGCTACCCAATTCACGGTTGAGTCCAAATACTTTCTCCCCACCAAGGTCGACTGGTTCAAGGACCCTATTCCTGCTCCTGACGCCTTCGAGGAGGGTAACATAGCCAACATCTCACCCGTCATCCACATAAATATCTCTGACCCCCCTGGCGTCAATGAATGCATTGCCTTAGGAGCCTCCTGCAGTGAACAAGAGATTGAGGAGTACCGAAAACTCTTCCGAGAATTCCGTGATGTCTTTTCCTGGTCCTATACTGAAATGCCTGGTCTTGACCCCGCTCTCATAGAGCACCACAGTAACACCTCTGCGTCAAGGGGCATGATAGATTACCTCGACCCTGGGATAGGGGGCATGATCAATCATTTTGACCCTACCCCATCACATCTATCTCAGCACGTCAATGAACCCATTGTTCAAACCCACACATTTGTGATCCACAATCACAAACCCCATGCACATAGCATGGGGGCAGATCATTAACCCTGCTCACTTTTTCACACTTGTGATCTCAACCATTTTTTGAGGTCACATATCACTTGTAGATTTGATTTGATACGCATAGTTCTTTCCTTTGACCACTTCTGGAGTCCTTATGACCTCCATTTTTCGCACCATTTGCACTGCCGGATTCATTTTTCCGCGCTCGTGATGATGCTTGAGATCATTTCTCGCTCTCACCAGGACCAATATCAACATTATGTCCTGACGCCACTAGTCACCTCGGTTTGCGTGCCACTTCGGCTGCTCTTTGTTTTTCACATGTTTTATATCATCGGATTCATTTGTCCGAGATGGTGATGATGCTTGAGATCATTTCTCGCTCTCGCCCCCCAATTTTTTGGGTATTTTTCCAAAATGCCCTCGTCGCCTCGATGTGCGTGCCACATCGGCCGTTACCCATTTTTGCCATCCTTTATATCGTCGGATTCATTTTTCTGAGCTTGTGATGATGCTTGAGATCATTTCTCGCTCTCACTTGGTACAATTTCAACATTGTGTCCCGACACCTTGCTGCCTCGGTTTGCGCATCACATCGGCCGCTATCGGATTGTTCCACATTTTTACATGAGCCATTCACTCCTGTCATACTGCAAATGTTTCGTTATTTTGCCACCATTTCATCTACCCCGCAAGGCGGTCCACCAGTGTTCCCCCCTACCCTCATTCTTGGTCATCATTACTGATCCTTGATTGAACACTTCCTCCTTGCCTGGCCATTCCTTTTGTTCGGTATAATTTTATCCCTTTTTCGGGCCGGACAAGTCCTTTACGAAAAAAGCACTTAGGGAGTTTCCGTTAAGCTCTTTTCTGACTCCTAAAAGAATGAAAAGATCGCCGAGCAATCTTGCTTCCTTTCATGCTCGTTAAAGTACCTGAAAGGGCGTCTATCTGGTATAAGTTTAACCCTTTTCCGGACCTGGTAGACTAATTACGAAAAAGGAATACTCTAGTCACACCGGCTAGAAGAGTTCTTAATTGCATCCTTTTATGCTTCTTTGGGCCTTGGAGACTAAATCTACGAAAAAGCAACCCCCTGGAGTCTTCTTACTTGCTTTCAGACTCTCTAAAATTGAAAGCAACCACGAGCATGAACTGTCCTGGGCTCGTAAAATCCACACAACAGTACCATTCCATCATTTCAGAGTCTTCTTATCGCTTTCAGACTCCTTTAAAATTGAAAGCAACCACGAGCATGAACTGTCCTGGGCTCGTAAAATCCACACGACAGTATCATTTTACACAAACTTCTTCTAGTCCCTTAACCCATGAAGAAGTCTCCTCCTGTGCCTCCTGGTACTATGATCGATCATCTCGGCAGCACCCCCAATCAGGTCACCTTTGTTCAGAGTATTCTGTAGTATTTTGCCATTTTATATCAGCTAGAGTCTCCCTCAGACCAGTCACCCTCCCCGATCCACTACAGCTATGATCCCTTTCCCCTCAGTTAGTTTCATATGCTGCCAGATCTTGCCCATTATCATACTCTGAACAAAGGAAGTTTGAGTCCACCCACTCTACTTGCCCAGTTGTCCCCCCACAGTTTGTCAGTTCTGCCACCAGTACTATCACATTTCGGTTCTCCACCTCGCGCTTCTGTCAAGGAAACATCATTGCCTTGATAGTTGCAGGTCTCCCTCTGTCGACGACAACCCCTCTATTACAGAGGATAGGCCAAGAGGTCCCTACGCCTTGGACTTATCACCATCTGTGGTAGGTGCCTACAGACCGTTCTGAGAGGAGTCATCATTGCCTCTCCGAGTGGTTGTTTCTCACATGCTTGACTTCAGCACCTTGATCGCATCGTCGAGAATCACGTAGGGTTACATCCTTTACATTATGTGTCGAAGACCCCGGATTTCCCCCGACTCTAACACATTGGTGAGTCACTTCGGAACACCTAGTTATATGTTCCTGTGGATGTCCGGGCTGCGTTGGCGATTGTATTCGGAAGCCATCCAGTTATATGCTTCCTTGAGTACCCGTTTCAGTCCCAGTTCAGTGTACCATTGAGAGTGTGACCCTTGTCACTCTGATCCAGCAGCTCATCAGTTCCCTTGGTACCACATTCAGCAGCATTGTTGATATTCCGGTGCACCAGTTTTTCAGCTTACACATGGTCAGCCCAGCAGTATGTCCCAGATTTGTGTCTCCTCTGGACACCTATGATGTACACAGTGGTTATCTATGTATCTTACAGGTCCCCATTTTTCGGGCCTCACAGTTCTATTTATGTATCTTGATACGAGCATGGGTATGCCCGCCTCGTCCATATATTGAGATTATTCCTCAGTCAGTATTTGAGGTCATGTATATGTCAGGTCCCCATTTTTTGGACCCCATTATTCTTGTTATGATATCTCCTGATACGAGCATGGGAATGCCCGCCTCGTCCATATGATCAGCTGATTCCTCATCCATTATTGAGGTTATGTACTTTTAGTTCTTGCAGTTGTTCGGGATCGTCGTTCCGGGCTTCGGTTTGTTTCTTCTCTTCTCTCCACACCCAGGAAAACCATTCATGACTTATGATGTCCATCGGCCATACTATGAGCTCCTGCCCTCGCACATCAGGGGGCAATCTGTTAACACCCAAAAATTGTTCACTACCTCATCTACCACATTATATGGCTCATTTGTCCATTTTCCTACCATATTTCCCTTAAAAACCCCAAAAATCCCACTAAAAAGCCTCCAAAAGGCCTAAAATGCCTCCAAAAGGCCACAAAACCATCAAAATAGCCTCAAAAAGGCTAAAAACCCCCTTTTTCCTCCAAAAATAGCAAAAATCCCCTAAAAAGGGAATAAAAAATATAAAATAATGAGGAAAAGGAGGAGAAAACCCTATACAGCTTCCCTAAACCATGTGTTTCCTAAAACCATGGGTCAGCACTCCACCACCAAAAAACTATAAATAGGTGATGGAGATCCCTTATTCCATATCCACAATCAAGTATACCCTTACTCTGCCAAAATCTCTCTCGAAACCCTAGTTCACCATTGAACTACTTTCACCTTGAGAGCCTCTTTTGGCCCATTCCCACCATTGGAGAAAGAGAAGGAGCACATTGGAGCTTAGAGCAACCCTCTTGGACATTGCAAGGGCTTCATCAACCTCCACATTGGAGGTAATATCAATACAAAACCCTTGTTTACAAATTGTTGTTTATTTTTCATGCACATGTTTTAGAGTAGTTTCATTTCTGTTTTAGCTTAATTATTTACATTTACTGAACTGCTACTAAGGAGTCCATTCTCCTTAGTAAGTGCTCATTTGCACAAGCTAGGGGTAAAACCCTAGCTACAATCATTTCTCATTTTTCATATTGGAGAGCATAGTTTGTCCATGCTTGTGGAGTGTTTACTCTACTTGTTGTAGTACCGATTTCGAGGGTGAAAGATTCCCATCCTAATTGGAAATTGGAGAGGCCATTAAGAAATTTCATTTGGAGCTAAAATGGATTCATTTTTTTCATGTTGAATCTACAGGGCTGCTTGTGATATTCTCTTCTTCAACTTGTTTCCACACCTTTCTCACATTTTTCTTCTTATTTTGGCTCTTGGAGGAAGGGTGCATTTGGTGAGATACTGATATCTTCGGGGAAGATCTTGTGGCACCATTTATTTGTAATATTATGTATTTAATATGTATTTAATGCTCATAATATCCCCAGGTCGAATACCAAGTGAAACTATGTCAAAATACCAAACAATGTACAAATGGTGCCAATTTCCTCATATCTTGTTATGAAAGCTTGAAGTTGCTTTATTTCGACTTGTATTAGTTCATCTCTATTATTTTTATGGTGTATGGAGAGTCATTAATTTCCTAAAGAAGTTTCATATACATTGCATAATCCTTTGGAGCATAAATCTCGATTTTCATAGCAAGTAGTGAAGTTTCCTATCATTTCCCCCTATGTGAAGACATGTCCACAAAACTCTAATTTATGGGAGTTGCAACAGCCTTTAGGAACTGATTAATGATGCATTTGGGTTCCCATTAAAGTACTTTAACTAATCCATGTATCTTTTCTGAAATTTGGGAGGTTCATACTGCATTTGGGAAGCCATCTTTGTCCCATACCCTTGGGGGTTTGAACCTCGAATTTGCTAGTAAGTTTCCCTATTTTCTCCTGAAGTTAAATGAAAGTTGAATAATTCTTTTGAGAGTGTCCAAGCATCCATCAGACTCATTTTTATGTCTTAATACCTCTCAAACACATTCATACCCCATTTGGAAGCATTCGGAGCAATTTGGAAGCATTTGAATCATTATTGGTCTAAGGGTCGAATTGGCCAAAAAGTGCAACCAAGCTTAGTGCTATGGGCACCTGCTAACTAGTAGCAGCAGTTTCAATAGAAATAAAAACAATAAACTAAATAAACAATACTTTTCATGGATCTAAACAAGAATCTAAGAAAATAATTTAAATATTTCAAAATCAAGAACAAGAAACATAATAAATAATTTTTTGTATTGAAAAGTGGGGGGCAAGCAAGTGCTTGCGATATTACCTTCAATGGTGAAGGTTGATGTTGAGCAACTCCCAAGATGAGTAGCTCCAAACTCCAAGAGGTCTCCTTCTCCAAGATTGCTTTAATGGCTAAAAGTGCTCAGGGGAGATTTCAGCAGCATAAGGATGAGATAATGGAAGGATGTGAAATGAGGAGCCCCTACCACCTTTTTATAGGTTTTGGTGGTGGGAGATACCATTTGTGGTTTTGTGGAAACCAAATGGTATTGACCAACATGGTTTAGGTACTTTTCCCTCCTTTTTCCTTTTTTGAATAAAAATAATATTTTAATTCCCTTTTTGAGGGTTTTTTATGATTTTCTTGGAAAAACAATCTTTTTTAATGGAAAAAGGGGTGTACTAAGGTCTTTTGGTGACCTTTTGTTGGTTTCAGAGGCTCAGATGGTGGAAAAGTGGACAAATGGGTCATGTGAGTAAGGGAATGAGCTAGTGAGCACTTTTTAGGTGTTAACAGATTGCCCCCTGATGTGTGAGGGCAGGAGCTCATCGTATGGCCGATAGACATCATAGTTCTTTTGTCCTTTTTTCTGGGGTTTAGGGGAGAGAAGAGACCGGTTGGAGACTGGAGCCACGGCCCTTGGAAGCTGCAAAAACAAAAAATATTACATGGCCTCAATATGAATGAGGTATAATCTCTGATAAAGGACGAGGCGGGCATTCCCATGCTCGTATCAAGACATATACAAAACAATTAGTCCCAAGAAGGGGGATCTAATACGTAAAGAAATATATTGGTACATCATAATGGTCCAGAGGGGACATGATTGTGGGATATACTCATGATCATGACTGATCTCAATAACTGATATACTGGAATAACTGTGGAACTGCTGAAACTGAAGGTGTCCAACATCGGCAGGGACTCAAAGACTATGAGTCATCTCTGAGAAATAACCTCTATACTCAAGGGAGTATGAAACTGGGGTACATCTGAATACCGCGCCATACGCAACCCGGATATCTATAGAAAAAATGTAACTGGTTGTATCCATAGGTAGACTCTCAAATGTGGAGGAGTCAGGTGGTATCCGGGGTCTTCGACTAATAACTGAACGGACCAATACCCTGTGCGAGTCTCAACGATGCGATCAAGGTGTTGAAGTCGAGCATGTGAGAAACAACCATTAGGAGAGGCACTGAGGATTCCTCTCAAAATGATTCGTAGGCACTCATTATAGATGGTAATGAGTCCAAGACACAGGGACCTCTAGGTCTATCCTCTGGAATCAATGTGGTTGTCGTCGACAGAGGGAGACCAGCAACTAACAAGGCAATGATGTTTCCTTGATAGGAGCACGAGGTGTATAACTGAAGTGATGTAGTACTGCTGGTAGGACTGACATACTTGTGGGGATGGGAAATAACTGGGTCAAAAAATG
Organism: Larix kaempferi; assembly: GCA_027924585.1. Lineage (NCBI taxonomy): Eukaryota > Viridiplantae > Streptophyta > Pinopsida > Pinales > Pinaceae > Larix > Larix kaempferi. Next base: position 17,691,412 of record BSBM01000070.1, read on the forward strand.
GGTAGACTCAAACTTCCTTTGTTCAGAGCATGATGACATGGGTGACCTAGCAGCGTAGGGAACTGACTTGTAGGTGTGGGGATCATCTTTTAGGGACTTGAAGGGTATGTACTGACTCTGGGGGGGTGAAGTTGATGGTAGCTGTCGAGGGAGTTTCAGGGTGACATACTGCAGAATACTCTGAACAAAGGCGACCAAAATGGGGAAGCTGCTATGTGAGTAGACATGATGTGTTGTAGCGCCAAGAGGCACCATTGATTCCTTCTTCGTAGTTTGAATGAGTTCCAAGAAGGGATAAAAGTGTGCTCTGAAATGGTACGGTCCTGTGGATTCTGTGAGCCCAGGACGGCGCATGCTCATGGTTGCTTTCATGTTTAGAGAGTCTGAAAGCGGTAAGTGGACTCTATTGGTGTTCTTTTTCGTATTTTAGTCTCCAAGGCCCGAAAAAGCATAAAATGATGCGGATGGAGAACTCTTCTAGCCGATGTGACTAGAGTATACCTTTTTCGTAATTAGTCTACGAGGTCTGGAAAAGGGGTAAACTTATACCAGGTAGACGCCCTTTCAGATACGTTTAGCGAGCATGAAAGGAAGCAAGATTGCTCGGCGATCTTTTCATTGTTTTAGGAGTCAGAAAAGAGCTTAACAGAAACTCCCTAAGTGCCTTTTTCGTAAAAAGGGGTTGCTCGGCCCGAAAAAGGGATAAAATTATACCGAACACAAATGGATTGATGAGGGCGAGAAAAAGGTCTCAAGCATCGTCATCAGTACGGAAAACTGGATCCGGTGACATAAGGATTGTCGGAAACGGAGAACGACCGATGTGGCACGCAAACCGAGGTGACGAGGGGGCATGGAAAAAATGCCCGAAAAATCTAAAGGTAAGAGCGAGAAATGATCTCAAGCATCATCACAAGCACGGAAAACTGAATCCGGTGATATAAGGCACGTCTAAAACGGAGAACGGTCGATGTGGCACGTAAACCGAGGCGACGAGGGGGCGTGGAAAAAATGCCCGAAAAATCTAAAGGTGAGAGCGAGAAATGATCTCAAGCATCATCACGAGCGCGGGAAACTGGATCCGACGATATAAGGCATGCCCCAAACTGAGAACGGCCGATGTGGCACGCAAACCGAGGTGATAAGGGGGCATGGAAAAAATGCCCTGAAAATCGAGACGTAACAGCGAGAAGTGATCTCAAGCGTCATCACGGGCACGGAGAACTGAATCCGGCGATATATGACATGTCGAAAACAGAGAACGGCCGAAGTGGTACGCAAACTGGGGCGACAAGGTGTCGGGACACAATGTTGATATTGGTCCTAGTGAGAGCGAGAAATGATCTCAAGCATCATCACGGGCACGGAAATATGAATCCGGCAGTGCAAATGGTGCGAAAAACGGAGGTCATAAGGACTCCGGAATGGTTAAAGGAAAGAACTAGGTTAAAAAATGGCTACAAATAAAGGTGATCCCACCAAGCGAAGGATGCAGTGGTGGGGAGAAATGATGACCCGCGGGGGGGAACACTATGTGTATCAACTCAAATATACAAGTGACACGTGACCTCAAAAAAGGTTGAGATCACGAATATGAAAAAGTGAGCAGGGTTAATGACCTGCCCCCATGCTATGTGCATGGGGTTTGTGATTGTGGATCACATGTGTGTTGGTTTGAACGATGGGCTCATTGAGGTGTTGAGATAGAGATGATGGGGTAGGTTCAAAATGATTGATCATGCCCCTTATCCCGGGGTCGAGGTAATCTATTATGCCCCCTAACTCAGAGGTGTCAATGTGGTGCAGATGTTGTCTCAGAGAGAGATCAATAGGGCATTGAGCAACTGCTGGCGGGGTGTTATACCATGAGGCTGTGGGTCGTAGTGGCATACTGAAGTGATGATATGATGATGGGGGATTCCCTTTGTGGGGTGGATGCCCCCAGTATCTCTGACGAGGATCATGATGATGATGAGAAGGCAAGGTTTTGGGCATGCCCCCATGTTGTGGACATGTGGTTTCCTGGTTGGTGTCAAAGGGATCAATGGAAGGGGCCGACCGGACAGAGGGGTATCCAGTGGAGATCATATAAATGGCGGGGTCAAGGCCAGGCATTTCGGTATCTGACCAAGTAAAGACATCAGTGAATTCTTGGAACAGTTGTTGGTATTCTCCGATCTCATGCTCGCTATGGGAGGTTCCTAATGTGATGGTATGAAGGGCACCAAGTGGGTCAGAGATGTCAATGTGGATGACGGAAGAAATATCGGCCATGGGATCCGTTAACCAGTCGATTTTAGTAGGAAGGAAATCCTTGGACTCAACCACGAATTGGGTAGCGGTGGTGGATGAAGTCTCTTCCGGGAGGAAGTATGGACGATGGTGCATGTCTTCCCCAGGATAATCAAAGGTAGTAGGAGTCTCGAGAACCTCTTCATCATTGCGGGAGCTTTGAGTGGTCAAATCTAGTGATGAGGTAGTGGTAGTCGAAGAGATCATGTAGATGGTGTTAATCTCTCCAGATGAGGATGATGCGGGAGGGTAGATCTCCTCGATAGTAGGGGGTGCCGTATCTAGGTCCAAATTGTTCATCTCGTAGAGAGCTGCTCTGTAGTCTGGGATGTCAGGACAGTTGTGGGAGTAGTGGCCGTAAATACCGCATATCGCACATGGGTGGTTGGTACGCAGTGATTTATCATGAGGCATGGGGTTTGGATCGAGCTTGACCACCGGGATGTTGGGGTCATCGTCCAGCATTTACATGTGTTCCTGCAATGCAGGTAACTGTGGGCACTGATGGGTTGGATGGCCTAAATCATCACACAGCGAGCATTTTGGAGGAGCACGAAATACGGGGGGAGGTTTAACTGCCTTGGGTGGGGGAACCGCAGTGTATGGTTGTGGGCCTCTACCCCCAGTGGGCCTAACGAATGGAGGGGGATTCGTCGACGACGAAGGAGTCGTGATACCGGGAGGTGGTTGGGTAGAAGTAACAATGGGTTGCACCGGTTGTAGGATGACATTTGGTGTCGATGGAGGAACAGGAGGCGTAATATACCACACGGGTAATCCCAATGTTAACCCAGGGAGACTAAGGGTAGCCATAACTGGGGCGCTTACTACACCCGAAGGAGGAAATAGAAAGGGGATTGTGTGGATAGGTGTAACACCGATGTGACTAGGGACTAATGGTGGTTTGGGTAACAAGGAGGGTTGATTACCGGGTGTTTGTGAAAGAGTGCAGAGGTTTGCGACTTGGGTCTCCGGTGATGGTGGTGGAATGACCTGGAATGTAGAGGTCATCGGTGCCTCGGAGTAAAGTCCGGGTCCTACCAAGGAAATGAATGAGGTAGTTGCACCACAAACAGGTTGTTCAACCATGGGGAGAACATTTTCAGGTGTGGCGGGGGCCTTGGGATCGTAATAGGTGAGTTGGTCGACCTTGACCACGCGTCCCTCATGGGGGAACTGCATGGTGCGAAATACAGATGAGGCAACAGCCCGCATGGCGTACATGCAGCTGCGACCAAGTAAAAGGTTATAGTCTAGTTGGGCATTGATGACCTCAATGTCAATGAGCACGGTTTTACCCGCCAGCTGGACAGGGACATTGGCTAAAAGACCTTGGGGTTGAGCCGAACGGCTGTCATAAGCTCGTAATGCAGTGGTGGATTGCTGGAGAGTAGGGGATCCCAACTTCTGCCAAACGAATGTGGACATGACGCATGTGGAGGCCCCTTCATCGATAATGCATCGATGGATGACAAGATTCCGAACAGAAACAGAAACTTGGAATGCTAAAGAGGAAGGCAGGCGGGGTTCAGATTGGTCTGAATCGAATGCGATCAACTGTGAATCATTGGGGTCAATGGCGCCAATGGCAGAGAGCAAAGTTTTGCGCTGCGAAGGACAGTTTTTCAAAACTTCTAAAGCAGACATGGCTGCAGGAGACTGGGCTAAGTCATCGATAATGTTGTAATTCGACGCAGCGCGAGAATTAGGATTACTGTTGATGCGACGAAGTGGGAAGCGAGGTGCTTTGGAAGCGCCATCAAGTGGAGCCGGAGGTATACGTAACGTTTGATCTGTGGGATTAACGTTAGTGTTTTTGTCGGTGGGAGGGGCTTCAGAGGTGGAGCCATATTGGTTCCGACGGGTTTGGAGGTTGGCAGCGGCAGTCGACATCATCAACAAATGGTGAGTACCTGAATCGAACATGGGTTGATCAGGGGCTGCATAAGTGATCTGTTGGGGTGGCACGTTGCCCTGAGGGGGGGATAACGGCTGAGTGTTAACTACACCCTGGTTTGGAAAGGGGTTTTGCAGCACTAAGGGTTGATGTTGAGGTGGTGGAGGGTTGGGCGGCGGCTGAGGAGCTGCTTGCCCTTGACGATGTGCATCGTCAGTCCAGAGTTGTCGAGCTCGCTCCAAATGTGGGCAAGAATGCGTGTAATGACCATAGACCCCGCAGATAGAACAAGGGTGGTTTGTTCTGAGGTTATTATTTCTAGGCTGCTTAGGATTCCGATCCGGATTGCGGTTGGGAGGAGCAGCATTGTTATTCTGCGGAGGATTGGGAGGTGGAGGACCTTGCTGATGTTGTTGGTTATTACCGCGGTTATGACCTCTACCACGGTTCTGTTGCGCACCTTGGTTGCATTGGTTATTTTGGTATTGGGGCTGATGTTGTTGTGCGTACACATGCCCTTGAGCATTGGGGGGATTCTGGGGAGCTGCAAGTGCAGGGGCAGGTTGCGGTGGATAGTATGCAGGTGGAGCTGGAGGTGGTCCAGTTTCCTGTTGGGGTTGTTGGTATCCCTGAGCTGGTGGAGGTGTGAGGTTAGCTGGTGCAACCGGTTGTGGGTAATGCATGGGCTGTTGTGGGAACTGCATGGGGGTCTGAACCGTAGGTTGAGCATAGTATGTAGGAGGTACATATGTTGATGGCGCTTGGCCATAACAATGTTGTGGACAAGAGGGTCCATGAACGTGATGGGTCTGGTTTGTTGGAGCATAAGAAGTTGTCGCCCCGGAACTAGATGTAGCCCTAGAAAGGTCTGGGGCGGGCATGGTGCTCACCATACTGAAAGGTTTTGCTTGCGGTGTAATTTGGCCAATAATGCCATCAGCGGCATGTGATGCCCCCGGTGTGTCACCGCGTGCAGAGTCACCTTGTGGGGCGTCAGGTATGATCGTGTATAGGTAACCTGACTGGGCATAGATAAGATCAAACTGTTGGGCCTTAAGGATGGCCTCCTCCTCAGACTGGGGTCTTTCAGATGCTACATCCTTCGCAATGAGAGGAAGGAGGGATTTAAGGAACCAGTCTAAAAAGATTCGGTCGTCTAATTTGATCTTGCATAGGCTTCGGCGCCGACGCCAATCATGAATATGGTCAGTGATATGCGTGGCCGTGTTCTGTCTGCAAGACAGTAGGATCTCGACGCCCGCATCGTAGCGTACAGGTAGCTGGAAGAATTGTAGAAAGGTCGAGGCAAGGGAGGTAAATGTGGAATGCGTCCCATGGGGTTGCTCGATATACCATTTGGCTGCGGAGCCAGTGAAGGTGCGTTGTAAAAGCCGTAGGCGGATTGAGTCATCCACTATGGAGTTTGAGGAACACCATAAATGGAAGGACATGATGTGATTTTGGGGGTCTTCTCCAGCCTTACCCTCGAACTTAGGGATGTCAGAGGGAAGCTTAGTGGGCATATGGGGCCAAGCAGGATCATGTCTGATGGGGTCATTTGTGAGCCTAGCTAAATCTGGCAGGTTGAGACTTGCCATGTATGGTAGACTAGCGGATGGGGTGACCGGAACCGGGACCTGCCTAGCCATTGTGGTATGGTGTAGGGGTCCAGTAGCGCCTATAGGTATGCTAGGTATGGAGGGTATGTGCCCTCCAAAAGGTGTGGCATAATATGGGTTAGCGCTCCCAAGTGCAACTTGGGTTACACTTGGGTTAGGAATCGCACCAGGGATTCCTAGTATAGAACTGCCAAGTGCAACATGAGTTACACTTGGGTTAGGAATTGCACTGGGGATTCCTGGGATAGGGTTTGTGGAAACTGAAGGGGGTATGACCCCCATGTTGGGCATGCCCATGACAGGTGGTGGTCCTGTGTTAGGCATTCCTGAATGTGGAGTGTTACCCATATTGGGCATACCCAAGGGGGTGGTTGTTGCCGTGGATGGTACTGCCGCAGAAGGGTCTGCGGATGTCTGACCTATGGTTAATGTAAATTGTGGATCAACTGGTGTTTCAGACATATTTGTGGTTGGTGGTAACTCGGTGGGGTTTTCGGATTCTACCTCCAAATCAAAGGTGAAGTGGGGTATGTCAGAATCGGATGACCGTCTAATTGATTGACGATGTGTCGAATCAAGGGACAATGCTCTGCGTCCGTGACGTGGAGAGCCAAGTGGACTAAACTCTGGGAGTTCACCCTGTAGACGACGAGAACGTCTAGAATTCTCAATGGTGAGAATATGTTTTTTATGTAAAAAATGTGTTTTAAGTATCAGGTGGTGATATATATGTAAAAGACTCAAAACCCTAATGCAACCAAGGGTGCAAGAAGGGGAGTGAAAAAAGAAGGCTCACAGGCCAAAAAATCAATCCTCAAAAAATGCACTTATTCTAGCAGCTGTGCTACAATAAGTGGAGGAATGCAACAACTGGTCAGAATACCAACATGCAAGCGGCTCCTAGAAAAAATAGGTGTGACTAGACTCAAAAGGTGGTAAAGATCATGCAAACACCTAATCTAAAAGTATTGTGACTCAAACAGACGATATCCTCTGCAAGGTGATGAAATCCAAGTCAGACAATATGAATGTTGAGACAACGGCTAGATATCCCCCTACCGAGAGGGACACCGGGTAATCAATCCTAAAAAGACAGGCTACTAGGATACTCCGTTCATGACGCGTCGAGAAAAGGTAAATCTGCCGTTTGGTCCTTTGATCGCAATATCCCAATACAGGGATATCCCGAGAACTGCGAATGGTAGCCCTTCGGTTACTGAATGGGTTTCGGTATCCCACTCAGGCTTCCGGAACCATCCTCGCGACTTCAACCCTCCTAAGGGAGAGGCCTTCCCACAAACCGGTTGTGACCGCGCCAAAAAGTACTAAGAGATTTTAGCTCCCTAATTGGACAACTTCTATGTCTCAGATGTATGAACTGAGGGGTGTTATTGGAACACCTATCCCCCCAATACTACCTAGCTACAAGAATTCTTTTAGTGTTCCCCAAGTGGGGTTAAAAGTGTGTTCAAATTAAGGTACGTTTTAAGGCTTAGTTCAATTAAGTGATCGTGTGAGTGCACGTGAGGTGTTGTAAACTGAACTTTGAAAAAATTAAATGCTTTAAGGGAAATTTTCAAAAAATAAAGGATTTTTCGAAAATAAAAAGCAAATATTTAAGACTTTTTTCACTAAAAAGGAATTAATATGCTTTTCAAAAAATAACTCAAAAAATAAAGGATTTCTTGGATTTATGAAAGCAAATAATAAACTCCTTTTAAAAGAAATAAATGGATTTCTTCGTTTCAAGAAAAATTGCTAAGGGCAAGATTTCAAAGAAGTAAACAAGAAAAAATTTGAATCTAGATGAAAATGCAAAATGGGTCTTTCTTTCACTTTCTTGAAAATTTTGAAAAAGATTTCTAAATATGCACTTTTAAATAGTAAATTTTTTTTCAAAGCTGTAAAATATGCAGAATGCAAATACTGTAAAAAATGTGCTATGGGCAGAAAGTACAGTAAAAAATACTTTTCAAAATCGGGATGGCCGAATGAAAAAATTCAGCCGCGCGGGTTTTGGACGAACAGCCGCGATGGGCCGCGCGGGTTTTGGCCGCACAGTCGCGATGGACCGCGCGGGTTTTGGACGAACAGTCGCGATGGACCGCGCGGGTTTTGGGCGCACAGTCGCGATGGACCGCGCGGGTTTTGGGCGCACAGTCGCGATGGACAGCGCGGAAATAGGCCGCGAAGCCGCGGTGTGCAGCGCGGAAAAACACAGAAAAGTCGCGATGGACCGCGCGACTGTCTGGAAAAAGGCCGCGATGGACCGCGCGGAAAAACCCAGAAAAGTCGCGATGGACCGCGCGACTGTCTGGCAAAAAGCCGCGAGGCGGAAGCCGTGCACGGAAACCAAGAAACGAACCCGAAAATTGAAAATTTCGGGCTTTTTATGGGGCCAAATCTCAGAACAGCAATGGATCTGCTGTCTAAGATGGCAGATCTATGGATCTAAAGGTTAAAAACTCATAAAAACTAAGATTTAAAGGCAAAACTAGAGATCTAAAGTTCAAACCAAAGCGGAGTCGCCAAAAACTGTTGGCCCGGTTTTGCAACCAAGCTTAGTGCTATGGGCACCTGCTAACTAGTAGCAGCAGTTTCAATAGAAATAAAAACAATAAACTAAATAAACAATACTTTTCATGGATCTAAACAAGAATCTAAGCAAATAATTTAAATATTTCAAAATCAAGAACAAGAAACATAATAAATAATTTTTTGTATTGAAAAGTGGGGGGCAAGCAAGTGCTTGCGATATTACCTTCAATGGTGAAGGTTGATGTTGAGCAACTCCCAAGATGAGTAGCTCCAAACTCCAAGAGGTCTCCTTCTCCAAGATTGCTTTAATGGCTAAAAGTGCTCAGGGGAGATTTCAGCAGCATAAGGATGAGATAATGGAAGGATGTGAAATGAGGAGCCCCTACCACCTTTTTATAGGTTTTGGTGGTGGGAGATACCATTTGTGGTTTTGTGGAAACCAAATGGTATTGACCAACATGGTTTAGGTACTTTTCCCTCCTTTTTCCTTTTTTGAATAAAAATAATATTTTAATTCCCTTTTTAATATTTTTGGGAATTTGGACCCTTTTTGAGGGTTTTTTATGATTTTCTTGGAAAAATAATCTTTTTTAATGGAAAAAGGGGTGTACTAAGGTCTTTTGGTGACCTTTTGTTGGTTTCAGAGGCTCAGATGGTGGAAAAGTGGACAAATGGGTCATGTGAGTAAGGGAATGAGCTAGTGAGCACTTTTTAGGTGTTAACACTTTAGGAACTGATTAATGATGCATTTGGGTTCCCATTAAAGTACTTTAACTAATCCATGTATCTTTTCTGAAATTTGGGAGGTTCATACTGCATTTGGGAAGCCATCTTTGTCCCATACCCTTGGGGGTTTGAACCTCGAATTTGCTAGTAAGTTTCCCTATTTTCTCCTGAAGTTAAATGAAAGTTGAATAATTCTTTTGAGAGTGTCCAAGCATCCATCAGACTCATTTTTATGTCTTAATACCTCTCAAACACATTCATACCCCATTTGGAAGCATTCAGAGCAATTTGGAAGCATTTGAATCATTATTGGTCTAAGGGTCGAATTGGCCAAAAAGTGCAATTTTTTCAAATTTATTAAAAATGGACACTAAAAGTGGTATCAGAGCATGGTCCTTACACCTATGAATTAATATCATACATTGAAGAATAAATTTCATCCATGTCTTACTGTTATGATGAATCCTATGAGTACAATGCTTATGTGCAATATGAAGAAGATTGTGAATGGTATGAGAAAGAGGTGCCAACATGCAACACTTCTTACAATTTTATAAGGAATGAGGGTTATTCTTATGACTTTGAATATGATGAATATGAGTGTGTCACACTACCAAAGGATAATTCTATGAATGAATTACAAATATTGAGAGCAACATGTAAAGCCTTGCTCTAACAATATTAGGAATATCTTGATGTGTACAAGGGAGATACACAAAAGGCCATTCCTTTTGAAAACTTTGCTGATTGGGTGTTTGAAAATAGGCCCAAAAATGAAGATGTGGAGTTAAAGAAGAAAGGTCTATGCCTTTCTTGCAAAATACCTTGGAGAGAAAATCATATTTGTGTGAGTGAAAAGAGCAGTGAAATATATGAAGTTTCAGGGAATGCATGTATTTCCTACTTGAAGAGAGTTTTTGGGTTTTCTTCAAAAAGAGATTCCAAATATATTGATCTTAAGGAAACCAAGGAAAAAAATGCATCAGCTTGCTTGAAGGAGTGAAAGGAGGAGACCCATGATCCACCTAGTTCTGAAATAGGTGAAGTAGAAGAAGCAATACAGGAAGAGGAAAGTTTTTCCCTTTTGAGGGATGTGCATGATCCTACCCTGATGGAGCCTACGAATGATGACACTTTTGCATATTCTGATCATTTGGGTGAGTTGGTTCATTCTCCTACATCTTTTTCATGTCCCAAATTTGGCATTGGGTCACAATGGCCTAAGCTCAATGACCATATTCATGAGATTTTGTCAAATTGATGTTAAGGGTCAAATAATTGCCAAGGAGGAAAATTACTAGTTTCATAGGTTTGGGGTGGAAGCTTTGGGATTTGAAATAAGGGGGATAATAAATGATGTTTGCACATTACAATGGCATAAATATTTAATAAAGGAGTTAAACAAATAAATACAAGATAAAATCAAAGTGGCAATTGATCATGAAGACACATGGAGGATGTGGGACCCATACAAGCTAGATTTGCCATACCACATGGCATCCTACTCTTTCCATTTCGAATCCATGTGAAGAACCTGCAACAATTAATTAATGAGAATACGCGAGATAACAGAAATAACAGAACTCAGAATCGCTTTTATTGATCGCAGGCCACTTCAAGGGGGCAACCTCTTTTGAGAAAGCTCAATACAAATAACTTCACGGTGCCTTCATTGGCCTCAACACACACTTATATACTAAATCTAGGCGCTAATACTATGGGTCAAAACCATGGGCCAATACAAACTATGGATCAACAAATACTAAGGGCGGCTTACAAAGCATATGCGCCCAACAACAATAACACAAACTATGGATCAACAATTACTACGGGACGACTTACAAAGCATATGCGTCCAACAACAATATACTAACAAAGTAAAGAGAAGGGTTGACATGGGTTCCTAACATCCCCTCTCCCTTAGAAAAAACTTTGTCCTCAAAGATTTAGATGTGGAAATTGATGCGGAATCTGAAGGAGTGGTTCTCCTGTAGCATCCTCGGGTTGCATTCCATGCCACTAAATTAATGCCTCTGTGATATAGTGAGAGAGAAGCTGACAGATTTTGAGTTTCAGTGAGGATTGCTTGGAAGGCTGGAGATGAAGAGGAACCATATCGGCTGCATGAAAATGATGCTCAAAATGGTGCCGATTGACATGTTGTTTCAGTCGAATTATTTCCATGTGAAGATTGTCTTGCAGAATGAGAAGAATTTGATTGTGGTTTCGAAGAACCGAGTCAATTTCCTGAACTAGGAAACTGCTGAGGGTGTATGGAAGAAGAACTGGCGGTGCCTGTCCATAGACTGCTTCATATGGTGTCATTTTAGATGTGGTATTGTACCACCAGAGTGCTTCAAGGAAATCCATATAAATAGATGTCCAAATCTGTGTAGGGATGAGCAAGGGTTCGAGCAGTCCCGAAAGGAGTCTCGTTTCACCCTTGTTGACCTGGCAAGTATCACAGTCAGCCACCATTTGCTGAATTGTCATTTTTAGTCCTTGCCAAAAGAAGTTACATTGTTCTCAGTCATACGTTTTGAGGAACCCAGAGTGCCCTGCCGATGGAGAAGCATGGAGTTCATAGAAGGGATAACCCTATTGATCATATTGCAACCAATGTGGAACAAGCAAATAAATATATGTAAGAGAAAGTGGGTCATCAAGTGTGCAAAAAGGAGCATCTGCCGCCAGATTGTCCTTACCCTTCTTGTAAGTGATCGCATAGGCAAAACCCATGAGTTGGATAGCCCATTTCAGGTGTGCTGGGGAGGAGACCCGTTGTTCCAGGAAATTTTCTAGACTTTGGAGATCAGTCTTGATGCAGAAATAATTCCCTAATAGGGATGGCTGCCACTTATGTACTGCATGCAAAATAGCCATCAACTCCTTCTGAGATGTAGATGCAGCTAAATTCTTATCGGAAAGGTCTCTTGAAAGCCACAAGCCCATTGGTTCAACAAAGACACCTGCATATCTATCCAAGGAAGTAGTGGAGACTGTTGATGGGTGCATCTGAATGGAATGGAGCTGAGCAATGACACCATGTGAATTCTTCTTAAGGAGCTTTTCCAAGCGATGTGAAAGTATGATGCGAAGAGACCCTGGTTGTAAGCCCAAAAATTTGTGTTATTTCCCATTGACTAAAAACTGTATCCAAAGTTCAGCAAAATCCCATAAAATGGGGCCAAGAGTGCGTAACCATTGAACGACCAAAACCACATCACATCCGCTTAAGGACAAGGAAAACATGTCAGAGCACATGTTATAATCTTCCAAAGAGATACGCACATTGTGACACTTCCCCTTGCAAGGTAAGGTGCCCCCATTAATAACCATGACTTCAAAATTGGAGCAAGGATGGACAAAACAATCAACTTGTTTGGCAATTTGAGGGTCAATGAAGTTATGAGTGCTACCAGAATCAATGATTATGGTAAGAGGGAGCTTCTTGAAGTAACCCCTAACCTGCACTGTTTGGGGGGTGGTGATGCTGGATAAAGCATGGAGAGATATCTCTGGTTGGTCATCCTGAGATGGGGGTCAATAGGCGGCTCCTGAATGTTGACCTGATCATCCATTGTATCTCGAGCCTCTTTACCAATTTTAGAGTCAGGCGGAGAATCCATATCCAAGAGATAGAGCTTTTGTTGAACACATCTATGTCCCCAAGTGAATTTCTCATCACAATTATAACAACGCCCTTTTTCTCTACGTGCCTGCATCTATGTTTCAGAAAAATGCTTGATAGGAGTTGGTCGAGGAGCTGGTGGGATGGGAGGTCATAGAGAACCCATATTTAGGAAGGGAACAAAAGTGGGTTTGGAGCGTTGTTGGGCTGCAATATTGTCTTCTACCAACTTAGCCAACCCCAGGGCTTCCATCATTGTGTTGGGACATAACATTTTGACCTCTGAGCGGATTTAATCCTTAAGACCACTAATAAAACAACTCCTGTAGAATTCATCAGACAATACTTCTGTGTGATTGGCTAGTTTCTCAAATTCTGTCTGATACTCTCTCACAGTGCCCATTTGACGAAGTTTAGTGAGTGCTCCGGTGAAGTCATAAAAAAAACTAGGACCAAATCGTTGCAAAAGGAGTTGGCAAACATCTGTCCATTTTGGCTCGTCATGAGCCTTGATGTAGCAACAGTACCATTGAAGGGCTTCCTGTTCCAAATGAAAGGATGCAAGTGGAACTTTTTTGACATCAAAAGTATTATGCAAGCTGAAATACTATTCTGCACGATAGATCCATCCAATCAGATCAATACCATTGAAGCGAGGAAATTCAAGCTTTGGACCACAGAAATTGCTGAAAGAAGAGAACCCATTGTCTAATGAAGACTCAAAATGTCGTTTGTTGTTCATGGTTGAATGCTCAAGATGGAGGCCGAGAAATTTTTCATCAAGATCCTGGAGTTTGGTTTAGATGGCTGCAAGTGCTTCCTCCATGGTTTCTGCTCCTACGCGGGTGACAACTGATGAGTCCAAGTTATATGTATCTGATAACCTTTTTCCCCACAATAAAGCACAAGAAAGGGTGAAGAAATACACTTGTTTTGTGGGAGAAATGATTTACCTTGATTATTTAATGAAGTTGTTTTAAAGATTATTCTTGTATGTTTGAAAGCGTGTTCAATAAATTAATTATATGAAAATTGAGTATGATTGAGCAGGTCCAGGTACACTAAGGGACAAACACACAAATCAAGCGAATGACTGAAAGATAATACAAAGCTCAGCGCCTTTTTCCCTGATTTCTAGAGAGAACTCCTGTTCAAACAGAATCAGCAATTAGACATATAGTTAGGTTAAGTATTAGAGGCATATATATACGGGCCTCTCGGCTAGCGAGAGGGTCCTATTGCCATTTTGGAGAACCATCGTTTTACGTTTTTATACTGCTGAGACAATTTGTGTTACAGACCTTTATCAAACCATGAAGTTACTATTTTGAATAAAGATTTGATGTTGCTTTCAATTCGGAATCTATAAGTTTTCTCCACTCCTGAGTACAAGTTAGAGAGGGCCCCTCCAACACGTAAGTCAGGAGATTTTACTGTTCAGGTATTTTTCTTTATGTGCTTTGTATTGACTTAATCTATATTGCATGTGAAAGTATTTTTGATGGCATTCAAATAGCACAATTTGATTTCTGTAGTAAAGCGACGATTCTGATTCCGTAGTATTTTATAGCGCATTATGTAGTTTGGTAACGCTGTTTCTGTAGTCCTGTAGCAGCATTATGCCAAGACATGATTCGACAGTTATTTTCCTGTGTGCTTGCATTACTTATGAAACAATGATCCAGATCTTAAAGCTCATGCACTTTTCCATTATTATAGTTGCTCATGAAGATTGGTTACTTTCAACACTGGTTAATTGATGATTAATTCATAGCATTGGATAATTGCATTTTGAATTTAGTTTTTGGCATTTGAATATTTTAGATCAGATTTCCAGTTTATGTATTTGAATTACAGTATTTACTTCTCTAATTAGAAATTCAGCTTTCGGTATTTTAGAATAGATCTGCCAAGTTTTTAGCATTCGAATTCATAGTATAGATTTACTGTTTTCTGCAAGATTAATTCTTAAAGTATATTTACTGTTTTCAGCATTTAATTTCTTAAACATAGATTTACAGTCTTCAGCGTTTAAACTTCTTAGCATAGGTATTTCTCATCCATAGATTAGGAAAACCTTTGAAACATTGATACCGACACCCAACCACGACAAATACTATCCTCTAAGAGCACATATAGTGCTAGCACCTATGAAGTTTCTACGTCCCCCGGGTTGATAATTAAAGTAGGCTCCTGGTCTAGCTGCCCTCATTAGGCATCCATTCTAAGAGCTCACCACTTTTTGGCACCATTGCCGGGGAGGTGCTAAATATTTTAGGAGACATCTTCGAAAACAAAACAAAAAGAAAAGAAAAAAATAACATATAAAAAAAAACATAAAGATTTTACCAATGAATGCCTTGTTAGCAAAGGGATAGGTTTGGACGCTTTCTTCCTAAGCGTCCTATGAGTAACAATGGTAACAACAGTTTTGACCACTCTCAATTTGAATTCCTAAACTCTGAAAATGAAACTGATTCTACATACGATCCAAACAGAGACAACTTCTCTGCTAGTTCCAGCTCAAACACCACCATGGAAGATGAAGAAGAGGAACCTAGAGAGCTATTCACCTTTCCCATTAGCATACCTCTTGGATATTCCAGGATGAAGAATATCAACCCTAACAATCTGCCAAACTTCAATGGGTTGACTTCAGAAGATCCTGACACATTCTTGTTTGAGTTTGAGGTAGTTTGCAGATCCTTTGATTACACTACGGATGCACAAAAGCTGAGGCTTTTTCTCTCCACACTGAAAGATTTATCACTTAGGTGGTTCATGAGTTTAGAAGGAAATGTATTTTCAGCTGGGACCAAATGAAACAAGAATTCCTAGAAAAATATAGGGACTACTGCAAAGCAAAGGATAGAAGGGATGAAATATTTAGGATGCAACAGGGAGACCGTGAATCTTTAGAAGACTATGCCCAGCATTTTCAGCTCAGCTACAAACGAGCTAACCATTGCACCATAGACCCTGAATCGCTGAAACTTGTCCTTCTTAGAGGGATCAAAGAAGAAAATTTTGAGATCTTAAAGCTCTTGAGAGATGGAGACATATTCCAGAAAAATTATGACTAGATACTACAGATCTTCAAAAACCATTCTAGGTATAGGAAAAGCAAAAATGGGACAAGAGATACACATCTATCCATAGGATCATCATCATCTACAGGACCAAACCTTACAAAATATGATCTAGGGAACCTCCTTGATGACATGAAAACTGACATCCTACAATCCTTGGCCATGCAACTTGATGCACTCCAAATAAAGAAGAAGCAGGATGAAATTAACCAAGCCTTGGCAGTATTCTGTCCTCATTGTAGAAAGAAACATGAGAAAGGGCAATACACATTAAACACCATAGAAATATGTTGTCTCTGCATTGACGATCACTCCATTGATAAATGTCCCCTCTTACCCTCATGTAAGGCTGCTTTTCAAGATCCCACAACAGAAGGTGCAATAAAACAGCTCTGTTTTGTAAATCAAAGGAGGAGTAATTTTGATAGACCATACAAACCTAGCAATCAAGCCTAATATAATCAGGGCCAACAAAATTGGAACTCTGCACCAACACCATGGCAAGCACAGCCAAATCCAAACCAATGGCAGCATAATCAACAGACTTATCAGCAAAATCAACAAACTTATCAACCACCCTATCAACAATCTTATTACCCACCGTCTTACCCTCCATACCCCCCACCTTTTCCTCCATCAACCACAAATTATGCAAATCAATACCCCCATCCATCAAATTGGAGAGCCCCATTACAACGACCACTTATTATGCCGCCCCCACAGACTCAACCACCCCCCAGACCCCCACCAATTCCATCCCAACCCATCCCAAACCCTAATAATAACAGACCTGCACAACAACAACAGACTTATAACACTGAAATCACACAATTCCCTACCTATGTAGTAGACACCATGGAAATAAACGAAATAAGCCTAAGGTCTGGGAGAACGTTGCAAAATACACCCACACAGAATATCCAAGAACCTGAGGCTCACGAACAAATGACACAACCCCATATTCAGCATCCGGATGAACTAAACCCTTAGGAGGAAGAAACTCAACCACTCACATGAAACAAAAACCCTCCATTTCCAGAGAAACTTATACGAAGTACAAAAGAGGAAGAAGAAAATGCAATTTTAAACGAATTGCAGCACTTAAACATCCAAATTCCGATTTTGCAAGCCATAAGGGATGTGCCCATCTGTAACAAATTTATTAGAGAAAATTGTCTGAAGAAACCTGGTAGAAGGAAGTGTGACCTGCCAACCATAAATGTAGTGGGACAATTAGCTGATTTAATGCTGGATATTATT
The DNA here is from genome assembly GCA_027924585.1 of Larix kaempferi. Classification (NCBI taxonomy): domain Eukaryota; kingdom Viridiplantae; phylum Streptophyta; class Pinopsida; order Pinales; family Pinaceae; genus Larix; species Larix kaempferi. The sequence goes on from BSBM01000070.1 coordinate 17,708,464, forward strand.
ATTAACCTTAAATATCTTGATCCAGGAAGTCCCATAGTAAATGTCACCATCAATAACAAATAAATAAATAGAAGCTTAATCGATTTGGGAGCTGGTATCAATGTGATGACTAAGGAAACCATGATATACCTAGGACTCCAATCAATGGTCAGGCCAACAACTACAGTACTCCAGCTAGCTGACACATCCATTATGAAACCCGAAGGGATGCTCGAAGACATTATGATCAATATTGAATCCTAGGAATACCCAACTAATTTCATAGTCATCGAAGTAAAAAGTAAACTTAGTGGTTATCCAATCATACTAGGTAGACCTTGGTTGGCAACTGTAGATGCTTACATAGGTTGCAGATCAGGAAACATGACTATCACCAGTGGACATGCCAGGAAGAAAATCACGATTTACCCACCAACAAGGAAATCTTCAGACTTAGAATATCAAAATTGAACTGATGATTATAATGACAACACCAAATCAAAACCTAGGACCTGTCCTAACAATTGATGCTGCACTATCATTAAAATCAATAGATGAAGATGGTCATATAGATAGGTTTATAAAAAATGCATATTCTAACAATGATGGTCTTCAAAGATTTTTTGACACAGACCAGCAACAAGAAGGCGAAAGTTCAAACCAGAACTTAAATAAAATATGGGAAGAAGTGCTATCTCTGGAAGAACAATCAGAAAAAGAAAAGAGAGTGGAAATTATGCCTGGAAAGACAGGCAACATTAATTCCAATTTGAAGCCAGAGCAAGAAACGCAGTTAATGAAAGTACCATCAGAACAAAATAAAGCTTTTGCATGGACATATGCAGACATGAAGGGTATACATCCTGATATCTGCAAACATTACATTTACATCAAAGAAGGTTCTATTCCTATCAGGAAACCACAAAGGAGGTTGAACCCAACATTAAACGAAATTGTCATAGCAAAACTACAAAAGTTATTAGATGCAGGGTTCATATATCCCATCTCTGGTAGCAAATGGGTCTTACTACTAGTTATAGTCCCTAAAAAAGGAGGCAAATGTAGAATTTGTGTGGACTACAGAGAGCTAAATAAAGCAACCAAGAAAGATCACTTTCCACTCCCATTTATCGATCATGTGCTGGACACATTAGCTAGGAACAAGTATTTCTCATTTTTGGATGGCTTCAGTGGGTACAACCAAATTTTAATACACCCAGCTGATCAAGATAAGACAACGTTTACATGCCCCTGGGGTACTTATGTATACATAGTACTATCCTTTGGGTTATGTAATGCTCCAGCAACATTCCAAAGGGCCATACTAAGTATATTCTCTGATTTCATAAATGATCAAATGGAAGTCTTCATGGATGACTTCACACCCTATGGACAAAACTTTGACCAAGCATTAAACCATCTTGAATTAGTATTGAAAAAATGTATTGACATGAGCTTATGTCTGAGCAATGACAAATGCAGAATGTTAATGGAAGAAGGCATCGTTCTACGGCACCATATATCACAAAGGGGGATAGAGGTTGATCAAGCAAAAGTTTCAGTAATCAGAATGTTGCCACCACCTGTTAAACAAAGGGATGTGAGAAGTTTCCTTGGACAAACAGGGTACTACAGGAGATTCATTGAAAATTATAGCAGGATTGCTGCACCAATGTTTTTCCTTCTCACAAAAGACACTGAGTTCATATGGACAAACCATTGCATGACAACATTTGATAAACTTAAGGAGAAAACAATTACAGCTCTAGTACTCCAAGGACCGGGCTGGGAACTCCCATTCCACATCCACTCAGATGCATCAGATAACGCCATTGGATTTGTCCTTGGACAAGAAAGAGACAAAAAGCCCTACGCTATATATTATATTAGTAAAAATTTGGCAGGGGCAGAATTAAATTATACTGTCACCGAGAAGGAATTTTTGGCTGTCATACATTCCATTAATAAATTCGGGCACTATATCATTGGCTACCAATTTTTTGTTCATACGGACCATTCAGCCATAAGGCACGGGGGGTTCACTTAGTGAACTTGTTACATAGCACGATCGTTCGCAGGATATTAAAGAATATCCCTAATTTCACTAAATATTGGAAAATTCCTCCTAAAATTGTATTGTTGAACCCCCCTCCTAATATACCTTTCCAATTAAGAAAACCCCTAGTTTCCCAAGATATTGTAGGTATCCATTTTTATCAACCCATTTTTAATACCCCCTTTATATCATATTATCAAATTTGTAACAAACAGGGGCCCTAATGCATCTTAGTATAAGCAAATAGGATGCTAAATAAAATAATAATATAATTCTAATAAGGATCCCACTAGGATTGCAGGGGAAACTAATCAATTTGTAGCGTTGGATAGTGGAATACCCAACGAAATAACAACGGGGAAGGGAAAATGCGTAAAAGGAAACCCATTCAAGAGATCAATGTAACAAAGAATGTAAAAGATTGATAGTCCAATAGTCAGTGTAATGCTTATAAAAGACGAGAATTGCAAATGTTTCACACCACAGCATACCAATCTACCAATTTTATATCATGTAAATACAAGTATAGTCATAGTGAGCTCATGTTTTCTATAAAATTAATAAATTAAACTCCATAAAAATGCAAAATTAAAACCCTTTCGTGGATGGAATTCTCTACCTTCCTATCAAAACAAACATCATTGATGTTTGAACCTAAATGAACATAGAAAAATTCCTCTTGCTTTCTAATAACACCATATGATCATGTGCATAGCTTGGATTTTGGTCATTCAAAAGATGCAATGAATTGCCTCCACTTCCTATACATTTATTTTTGCAATCAAGAAAATTAACAACATATAGTTACCTTTTTCTGTAGCTCTAACTTGAACGTTGGATCTAATGGTAAACCTTAAGAGAAATAAGATCCAAAGAAGGAGCTAGAGAAAGAGATACCAAGTTCCAATCGAACATCTTCTAAGTCTCTATTCAAAGTGGAAGTCAAAGTAGACATCAAGTCCTATTAAGATGAGATGGACGATGTGAAGTTGAATCAATAGGTTCAAAAGTGAGAAGTTGACTTCACTGTGCAAAACATAGGATAAGAGTAGGAGATCTCATTTTCTCGTTTAAAGATAGAGATTCATGCCATAAATTGGTGGAAAAGCTATACAAAGACACTTATAATGTAAGGTTATCTACCCATAACTAAATGGGAGGTTTTTATAACTATCCTTAAGTCCCTATTTTACCTATTGGGTATGAAGAGGACCAATGGATTAGTTGTAACTACTACTTGTATTAGAAAGGCCAATGTGTGCAAGAGTACACCTCCAAGTTTGGAAAACAAGCCATTATTTTGAGGATCTCTCTCGAGAAGTGGATATATTCCTCAAATATTTGGGTGGTCTACATAATCGTATAAGGAGGAAAGTGATGCTCTTTTGCCTTTAGGTCATTGGTCTTCTTCCAGCAAACCTTCTCTAGGTGTCCCAATTTCCCGCAGTAGCAACAAGTCTTATTCTTATTAACTTTCTTTGTGGAAGTATGATTATAATGCTTCTTCCATTCAGTCGAGTCAATATGTTCATTTTTCTATCAACCCCTTTCTCTGCCATAGTATCGATTATTTCCCTTAATTAGATTGGCCTAATGCTTGACCTCAAGTTTCCCTTCATAAATATTTTTTTGTGCGCCCTAATCAACAAACCACAAAAAGAATCAAAGGTAAAATCCTTACCATCTTCCTTTCATGACGTCCAACTGACATGGAAATTCGAGCATAATATATCATACAGTGTCTTCAGATTCATCAGAATCAATTCTATAAGCTCACCACCCTTCTTTGCAAAGTCTTTTCCGTATTCACTCATCTTCAATTGAAGTTCCTTTACATTGGCCAATAAATTCTCAACCATTAAAGTAGTCTTGAAAGATAATGAATTTCTTCGGGGCTCTTTCTTTTGATATGAAAGAAATATTTCCTCTGAGGCTTAGCCGAGTCCTCTCTAGCTCTTTGCCATTTGAAAGCACTTGGTACAAGAAATAGGAACTTAGATATTCACATAGTCTTCAAATAAGGAAAACCCCAAAATAAAAAAAATAGATAAAATGATTATGCATGTTATCTGAGATGGAAATCAAAAGAGTATATTCTTATTCCTTCACATTTTGTTTATGTTATTTTGCTTATATTCGTGGCATAGATAAGAGAATGGAAACTCACAGGTATTGGCTGTAAAAAGAATGTGTTTCTTACTCTCAATAAAAAGAATGTATTTGTTATTCCTCTCTTGCCCTTTGTTTTCTATAGGTATGATTCACATTTTCTTTCTATTATTTTGCTTTTATTGGTTGTAGTCCCTTAACCAATTTGATCATTACAAATTTAAGCGTCTACAAATTTATAGCCACTAAAGAATTATAAGAATATTAGTTCATAGAAATTCACCTAGAAATTAGATTATCTAGAGTAACAATTTCATGCACAGTAAAAATACACAATAGACACCAAGGATTACAATATTAAGATCATTACAAACCTAACACTTTTTGTCATATGTTTCTCATCCAACTCCACCATCTGTTCTCATCAGTGTTCTAAACACCTTCAATTGTTCAAAATCATTAGTGAATGCCATAAATAGAATAGAAAAATAGTCTAATTGTGGCTTCAGTTTCTTTTTTACCAATGTATTCCTCCAATTAAAGTTGAATTTTATCATTGCAAATCTATCATATTGCTAAGACTTAAAACTAATAAAGTGTGCTAATTACAAATAGAATCACATGATTGTATGCATGAAAAAGGCAATTATTTACATACAACTGTCAATTCCTAAGTTATTCATACAAACTATACAAGTAGAAACAACAAATAAGATTTAAACATTAACGAGAAATATCATTGAAAAGAATTTGTTGATGTTCAAATTTGCTTCTAAAAATATTAACTTGATCGAAGATCTAGAGGCTTTCAAAGAAGCTATATTTTTAAGCGGTGAGGAATAAAGAGATTATAGTTGAGTTCAATGTCAATGACCTGATCTGACATAAAAGATATGAATGCACTTGTAGATGATCACGCCCCACCATGATTGGGTGCTCATAAGACATTTCATATAATCACAAACCAAATAAATTCCAATGTAAAAAATTTCTTAATTGATCTAATATGCGGGGTCTAATACCTAAAAGATTTCAAGAAGCTAGACTTTGAAGGGATAGAGAATTCATAGATTATAGTTAAGTTCAATGTCAAAGAAGAACCAATTTTTGTTGATGACATGATCTAACAATCACCATGATTTCCCGCTAATAAGGAATTTGATACTATATCACCAACCAAACAAAATTTTTAATAATTATTGTTCAAGCTGATGAAAATATTAAATTGATCTAATATGGGGTATCAGATCTAGAGGCTTTCAAGAAGCTAGGTTTTGAAGGGGTACTAAATAATTCATATATTATAGTTGAGTTATTAATGACCTGATTGAACATATAAGATATGAATGCGATGATTACCTCCCCACCAACCAAATAATCTGGCTACAAAATATCCAAGAAAAACTCAAATAACACATGAATGATTGAACATTGTTTCAATTACCATAATATAATGCTCATTGCAACTACTTACAAAATAAAGAAACATTGTGGATTTACTTCTTAGTGATGTGTTAAAGTGTCAAACAATGCATATTTCTCAAATAACAAACTTGGAAGTTTTTATAATTATACTTTGTTGTGTATAATTTACCTCGTGTTATTATCTGTCTTAAAAAACATTTAGAACATGACCCATTTTAAAATGATTAAAGTAACAGAGGTTTTTCCCAGTTGGAGATCACATCTGAACATAGATTTCTAAGAGCAGTGAAAATGGTGAAATTCAATATCAAATTTAGTGAGGAGAGGAGAATTGCAAGAGAGGTTCTTATAATATCATTGATGTTCTGTAAATTGGATATCTGGTATTGCATTTATTTTATTCTTCTCTTGAGAAACTTTCATGGTGGTTAAATTTGTCTTGGATAAGCTTAGTTTCCGGTATTCAACCTATTGTGAGAAATAGTATTGAATGAACATTTTAGTGACAAAAATGGTTTCCAAGTAGTACATTTGGCAAAAGATAAAACACACCCAAATAAGTAAATTCAGTGAAAATAATTATCTTTAGGGAAAGGATGATTTAATTTCAGTAGTTTACATGCCATTGTAAACAATCTCTACTCCTGTAACTTCCATGTTGATCTGTTTTTCAAGGAGAAGTATATCCTTTATCCAAAAAGGTTAAGAAATTTTCAGTCTGGTCAAAATCTAGTAAAATAAATAATCCAAATTAAGCATAGTTACAAGTTGTTTATGGAATTTTGAAGTTTTTGGATCGATTTGGAGACACTAAAAACCTTTGGGGTATGGAAAACTATGTCCCTAACACTTTGGTGCATGAGATTATGCGACACTTAAATCTCTGCCAAATTTGCTACCTGAAATTTAACTAAAAATAAAATAAAGACAAATCCAAGCCATTTTGGGGAGTTTAATTTCACACATACATATTGATTCTATATGCAATGCCTAAAAACACTTCTAAATGTCTCCACAACATACTCGTGCATTAAATTTGTCACAAGTATGAATGGGCATGATTTTTGGGGATTTAGTGTGTTTATTTTGCATTTATATATCAATTAGTTATACTATTATGTTGATTACAATTATTTTGGCCTAACTCATTTTCATGCTTTTATTATTCTTGTCAACCACAATGAGCATAATTGACAATACTATCATCTTGCTACTAACAGATTTTTGTGAAAATTAGAATTGTATAACATAATGCCATTATGACCTATCCATGACAATAGGATAATTACCTCGTAATGGTAACTTGGTCCACATGTTCGGCTTTTAGGCCTTTTTTAATAAATAGGAGTCTTGCCCATTTCTTGTTATCAATTTTACTATTAATACAAGCATACTACGTCTAAGTATTATTACTATCTTCCTCTGTCTTTTAGGATTTGTAGGTGCAATCCAAGCTTTTGTATGCAGGTGCCCCTAACAGTTTACTTTTTCATTGTTCTTTAGTTCCTTTCATTATTGTTGAATGTTGAAGTAGTTCCATTCCTTGCATTGTGATGCTTTCTAATGATTTCTTTGTTTTTTTATTCGTATTCTTGTCCCACTGTTTAATGTATGTAATCTCATGGTGATCCTTTTCATGTGATTTTGTTGGTTCTTGTTCCATGGATTATTTTTCAAATGTTAATGTAACATAGAATTTCTTTTTCTAGATCTCTAGATACACAAAAGTTGTTTTTTAACTTCATCTTCCCATTCTAGTCTGGAAAGTGGAAATAAGTGTGAGTAGGTAGATATTAATTCTTTAAGCAAATTACTGGAATGACCATTTGAATTGCTTGATTAAATGCCAATTCCTTACCCTTGCATGACAGAATCCAGTGGAAATGTTACAATCTTGAAATCCTGAATCTTGTTAAGTCTGTTGAATTCTGAATGGGATCTAAAATTTTACTTTTTGCATATGAAGTTAAATGAGGTTGGAACCACTCTCAAACATCCCAAAACAATTAATGGTAATGTTAAAAAGTTAAATAAAATGATAGAAAATAAAAGATAAGGAAAATGTCACTAACATTACTATTTAATATTGTTGACTTCAATGTCACTTATACAAAACTAATTTTTTTTAAACAAAACCAAGTTTTTAAAACTATGAAAAATCCTTCTTGACAATTTTTTGGGTCATGGCATGATCTTCCCTTAAAAAAGAGGGGCGAATTTTTTCAAAGCATCTTGAAGTCCAATTTTTAAAAAACAAGTTTTTTTCGGGAAATCATTGATTTTTCGACGATTTTATCTTAACTGCTCTAGACGGATTAGCTTGGTAGTTTATGTGCTTATTGATTTCCACCTTGGGCTTCATACACTTTATGACTCTTTAATTATGGTGGCCCTGCATGACCAGTTTGATTGGACAGGGCTTTTTCCTTGTGCCTGTAGCTCGTGATGACTGTCTAATGGCCCTTTTTTTGCATGCATTTATATGTCTTGTATATTGGAAATATGAAGAATTATATTAAAAATACATATTTATCAAAAAGGAAAATGAATATAATCTTATATGATAAGGTCACTATGGCTAAAAAAAAATAGTAGCATTTTCTAGCACCATTGTACTCGGGTGACCACAAAGAACCAAAATTCAACTCCTCCTCCAAGCCAACGTATAGCAGAATGTAGTTGACAAATGTGGAACCACAAAGGAAACAATGATACCCTTTTATAAAAAGGGGATGAAAGCAAACTCCATAATCAATGAAAATGACTAACCAATGGATCGACACCAAAAAGTTGACTCTCAGCCAATCCTGATTTCTTACTCTTTTTGACTCCTGATTCAGGTTCCGGCCTATTCTATGACTTACAAAAGAAACAAGTCTAGATGGAAGAGCTTCTTCCATCACAATGAAATATGTGAATAACATACAACATGTGAATAACATACAACAACATATTAAACAAGTTTTCGGATTAGGGAACAAAAATGTCAAAATATTTCAGTTTTTACAGGTTCAGATGGCATTTTGCTGGGTCGCCCCACCTGCATATTGTGCTTGGCCAATTGGTATTGCGAGGCTTCGGGGGTAGAACTAGGCCCTATGACTGAGTAATACCTGATCTTGCTTGTCTCATCTACGTATTTATCCCTCCATGGTGTGTTTTGTGCACAGTTGAAAGGAGGGTTAGGACACAACCCCGATATTGCAAGTGATAAGACAACCTCGGGATAAGGCAGCTTCATGATACATCTTTTTCAGATAAGGTAAACGGTGGCTTAGGTGCACACTTGGCCCTGTCATATTTACTTGATCAGCCAATAAATCCCTTTATTTCAGTTTTTCCAAGTTTCTTTAGCTTGAGATTGAAGCTGTAGACTTAAGTTTCAAGCTTTAGACTTAGATCTAAAAACCCTGAGAAAAAATGGATTCTTGACTATACAGAATATTTGAATTTGTGCATAAAACATGGTCATCCTGAATCATGTATATATTTTACTTCATTTCTATCATCATTCAATGGTAACAAACATTTTTGAAAAGGATGAACAAAATAATATCCAAGACCGACAAGTAATTGCAATTGTAAGTTTTTAATAAAATGTTTCTTTGTTGATAAATTACAAAGAGATCAACTGAATTGAACAAGGGAAAATCTCCGAGCCATCAGTGAAGTTTACAGATTGATATGACAAAACAAAACAGCACAAAAAATACCTCAGATGAAGCAATTCGTAACATTGTAAAGGCTCACCCACGAACACATTGATTTACCCTCCTCTACAACAAGGCGAGATGCCCCTAGTATCTCATGCCAGTGTTAAAATCCAGATAAATTTAGAATATTCGCAGAGGGCATACTAAAAAGTATCTGCAAAACATTTGAAGACAAATCAGAATATGAAGCACTCTAATGTAAAAATAAAGAAATTTAGTATGAAAACAACAATCTCATCAAAGAGAACTCTGTTTCATTATTAGAAATAATGTCAATACTAAAGTATAAAAAATTCAAAAGAAAAACCTACCACATCAAACTGCTTCACAAACCATTGGTTTAGTTACTTAGTGCAAGCCAAATCTTGCATTGTATAAGGATGAAAATTCACATATGATAGGTAAATCCCCTCATCTGCACGTAAGACAAATACATATCTTTTCAACATTTTAGAATCCAAAAGGACATAAATATGATTGCCACAATCCTACAAAATTTGCTCCAAATTAAACTAAAGACAGACTTAGTTTCTATTTAGACAATAATTGTAATGCCATTAGACGAGAAGAAATATAACCTGAAGCAATCAAACACATAAATATTTACAACCAATAATTTCTCATCTGGCATCAAGTTCCACCACATATGTTTGGATCTTGCCCAAATTCTTATCAAATGATCTTTTAAATTAAAAAATCCATGGCTAACTGATAACTCTAACGGTCTAGAAAAATGGCATATACACATTTTGGGTGGCACCCTCCATTTTCACTCCGGTGTTATTTATCTCTATCCCAGACATATGCACCAAAGGTTTACCTACTCCTTTATAAAAAGAGCTAATAAGAAGACTTACAGGAGCTGTATGCTATAATCCAGATTATATACATTATAGTTTGCATCAGCCTCAACTGATATGTCTAATCTGAAAAGTATATCTTTAGGAAAGTATATCTTTAGTTAGTCAGTCAGTTAGGCAAGCATTTCATATGGAGCTTGGAGCAATCAGAAAAAACAATTAATTCCACCCACAACATAATGCGAACTCCAAGGATGAATAAAAGGTGTTGCTATGCCCAACCCCTTTTGAGATGGAAATCAGTGATTGTAAGTTTCCCATTTTGACCAAATTCAAAATACGAGTCCATATAGGGTTTATAATTCGCTTACCGGTTCAGGAACTTAATGTTGATTTTATTTGGAATTTGAACCATATCAAATTATTTTAACCTGATTTTCTGCAACTAGACTTCTTTTCCTATAACTCAAACTATTTATAGGGATATTATAGGTTGCGAATAATTACTTCATGTTACTGTGGATATTTCATAAGGAATTCCAAACTGTGCCCTGATGTCGAGTGATGGATTGAACTTGAAAACTGGAGCTTCATATTCAGTGTTGTGCAGGTTGAGCATAGTTACTGAATTTCAACATTTACAGCTACAATTGAACTAATGTCATGGTCTATAAAACAATAGTTAAAAAATGTTAATTTCGCTGGTTTTTTTTTTGTTGATTTATTTCTATCATGATAAAAACAAATTTATTATTTCTCAAAAACGGTAGTTCTTTAAGGAGAAAAAAAAGCATGAATTTATGTAATTATAATGGAAGTCTTATATTTTCACTAGCGAGCTAGATGCAGTTCTAGAAGAGCTCCAAAACCTGGTTCTTGGTCAGAAGCTTGTTGGATTCGATTCTGGAAGCTTGAGGACACAACGAAGGGTCAACGGTGGACTTTCTTCTGCTCCTTGCAGCTAGGGCAAAGTGGACTTAGGCTTGATCAAAGTAGTCGTCATTAGGGTTGAATACAAGGAGCGTTGGGATTTGGAATCGTTCCTTTAGAGGCATTTTATTCCTATTCTTGTTGTTATTCATCCTACCTGTATATGGTTGCCTTCAAGTTTCATGAAAACATTGAGGCCAGAAATTGAAAGCAAGTCGAGGAAAACAATGCTGCAAATAAGAAATACCTTGCGTTTCCATGCCCAAAAAAGTCCTGAGAGTAGTAGAGAAAAGAGGAAAGCTCTTGTAACACTCGAAAATGTCGAATTTGTTTCATTCCCATGAGTTTTGTGAGACTTTAGTGTGTGATAAAACGTTTCCCCCTCTTGCTATTTTCCCTCCAATTCAATTTCAATTTTCAATGTGTGTATTTGGGAGGAAAAGGTTCCCCCTTTTGTATTTTTCCCTCCAATTCAATTTCACTCTATGTGTATTTCGGAGTCGAAGTGATAAAATTTGAAGGGTCGGTTTTAACATATATTAACCATTAAACTTTTCAATGTTGAAACACTTAAAAAATAATTGTATTTTAACTGAAAAGAAGAAATTAATTACACATTTCATTAAAAAATCTTAATAAAATATTGGAAGTACTTCCAATGATAATATTTTTGAGATGGATGATGGAAATTGTTCTGCCAACTTTGGATGGAAACCCTAGATGGTTATGTTGCGGCTCTGACCAGTCATGTAGTGGGGTCACTATGGCAAATTACAATCCACTTGAGGCTACAATGACCACTCTGACAAAAAATGGCATTTTTGTCGATCTAATGTCGATGGAAAGTTTGGGGAAGGATACCATCTTGGTGGACCACTGAGAAGGAGGGAATCTCAAAGTGGATAGGGATTTGGGTCTTGCATGAACTCTTGGTGGAAGTATAGACCTTAATGTTTCTCTTTGACCAAATTCTGGAACCTATGTTGGTTGGCCTTCGGATGTCAAAGCTGGGAACGTTAAGGCTAAGTGTGGGACTTCTTCTAGTCATGAAAAGGAGTTGGATGCACAAACAAACCCCTATGGGATTCCTGTTTCCATTTTATAAAATAGGGTTTGAGGACAATGGTCCAATCAACAAACGATGAAAACATTATTGTAAAGGACGACACACGCAAAAAGAGGAAGTTCATAAAATCTCGATGGGGTGGGGTTACCCTAGTTGTTGGAAAGGAAGTGCCGGTGGAATTAATTGGGATCCTCCTTGGAAAAAACCTTGTGGGTTAATTCTTTGCCAGGAGATGAACATTGACATCTTGAATAGATGGATTCAATAGTCACGGGCCTCATTGATGTGTTATGGCCCAATTTTTCATATGCTAGAGAGGGGTTGGCGAGGGTTTATCTTCATAACCCAAGATAATGCAGAGAAGATACTTCGGGGTCTTTGGTTCCGCAAGAAGGATATTGTGACACTCGAGCCTTGGAACCCAGGGTTCGATGCTCAAGAATAATGTGTAAAAGTTATGTCAGTTTGGGTAAAATTGCCATGATTTCCTATGGAGCTCTTGAACGATTACTCTTGGTGACTCACTAGGTAAGTATATACATGCAGATGACTTATAAACTCAAGGAGGAAAGCTAAATTGAAAGGCATACAAAAAAACATGATTCTAGACACTATGCACCTAAACTACACTTCCAATCGATAACAATCACATAAAATATAGAAAGCCTAATCTTTCATTACCTCAATTCCATTATCAATTTGAAGATCCATTAACCAACCAAGCATGTGAGAAACATGAAAACCTTTTAATAAAGCACTAGCATCAACCATCCTACATCCCAATTGAGTATCCCTTGTCCATGAAACTTAATACCTCGTGCCCTTGTCCCCTGGTTTTCCCTCTACCTCCCCTCCATCGCTTCTACACGAAATATAATAAAATATACCCTAAATATTTGTATTTCCATTTAAAATAATTAAGTCCCCTTGACCCCTTAATACAGGGCAATATATTTTCTCATCTATCTATCAAAGTTTATTCTCCAATATGAATGGACGTGATAGGATATTGCCTACCAATTGACTGCCCCGTTCCATAAGGTATCTCATGAACAAACCCAACACAAGTGCTCAAGTCATTAGATGGCTGCTACTCCTCCAAGAGTTTGACATCACGATTTTAGACAAGCCGGGCAAACACAATGTGGTGGTTGACTTTCTATATAGGCTCACACATGGACAAGACAGTGAAGTGACCAATGACAGTTTTCCAGATGAGCACCTTTTTGCCATATCCACAAGAATCCCATGGTTTGCTGACATAGAAAACTATTTAGTGTCTGGGAAGTTTCCAGAACATTACAATTACAAAGAAAAGACTAAAGTAATAAGGAAAAGTGACACATACACATGGATAGAGGGCATGCTCTTCAAACAAGGACCGGATCAAATACTCAGAAGGTGCATTAGAGAAGATGAAGTGCATGACATAATGCATGCCACTCACAATGAACCATGTGGAGGACACTATGCTGCAAAGAGGACAACCTATAAAATTTTGCAAACATGGTACTATTGGCCAACACTCCACAAAGATGCTTATGAATATGTTTCACACTATGATGACTGCCAAAGAATGGAGAAACCAACACAAAAAGAAGAAATGCCTCTCCATCCACAAAATCTCCTTGGAGGCATTCGAAAAATGGGGATTTGATTTCGTTGGTCCAATAAATCCACAGTCAAATCAGAAGAGCTACATCCTAGTATGCACTGACTACATCACAAAGTGGACTGAGGTAGCATCACTTGCTGCAGCAAATGAAACCAACGTAGCAAAATTCTTCACTGAGCAGATCTTTCACAGGTTTGGAGTACCAAGAGAACTAGTCTCTGATCAAGGCCCACAGTTTACATCAAATCTAATAGATGACTTACTTAAAAGAAACAATGTCAAGCACATATAGTCCTCCTCCTATCATCCTCAACCAATGGTCAAGTTGAGGTAACAAACAGAGAATTAGAGAGGATTTTGACAAAGACTGTCCAACTCCACAAAAGAGATTGGGCTAATAGACTGAGTGAGGCAGTTTGGGCCTATAATACCATATGGAAGACAACAACAGGATTCACACCTTATGAACTAGTATATGGAAAGAAAATCATGCTGCCAATTGAATTTGAAATAAAGACATTAAGAATTGCAACAGAGTTAAATATGGAACTATCAGAGATACAACAAGAACGCATGCTACAATTGAATCAACTAGATGAGCAACGCCAACAAGCACTTTCCCATACTGAAATCATCCAACAACAAAGGAAGAAATGGTATGACAAACACCTAAAGGATAAAAAGTTCAAGGAAGGTGACTGGGCACTACTCTATGACTCCAGGTTTCGCACATTCAAGGGAAAGCTAACAACCAGATGGCTGGGACCTTACATAATTCAAAAGATCTATGAAAATGGAGCTGTAAGGATCATTACAATTGATGAAGAGGAGTTCCCCATGATAGTAAATGGACATTGGCTCAAACTTTACAAGAAGCCACAGTCAAAGGAGGAGTTTACACAGGTACTCTACCAACAACAACTGATGCTGATAGAGAGCATGGAAAATCATTGAAATTCATTTCATAAAAATAAAAATAAAAAAGAAAAAAATAGAAAAAAAAAACAAGAGAAAAGATAGAAAAAAAAAGAAAAATTGATGAAAAAAGAACGAAGAGAAGAAAAGAAAAAACAACAAAAAAGAAAATGATAAGAAAAAAACATGAGAAAGGGGGATGAGCAAAATTCCAAATACCAAACTACATAAATGATACAATCAGGTAAACACAGGTAAAATTGTAGGGCATCATACATCCCCAAGAAGAACCAACATGCACACTGCAGACAAATCAAATCAAGAGATCTAGGTATCAATAATCAAGCGATCCAGTCATATATTCAAGTCAGCAGCAAAGATATCACACTACAGAATTCAATCAAGCGAGCTTGCCATTAGTCAAAACCTGCTACTATTCAAGCGAGCCCGCCATCAAATACAAGCAATCCAGCAATCTAATAAAGTGAGCCCGAAAATTATCCACATTGTAGCAACCAAGCGAGCCAGCCACATAATCAAGAAGAAAGAAAAGGTATCAATTATTACAGAATTCATTCAAACAAACTAATCAATCACATTTGCAATATATTCACATGAGCCTGACATCTATTCAAGAGAGCCAGCCTAGATTACAAGAATACAAAGAAGAATCAGCAACCCAATGCAAAAGCATCATCACAAAATCAAATCGAAAAATGACATGAAGTTCAAAAGCAGCTAATACAGCAAATTCAAACGAACCAAAGGAAAAAGTAGCAAGCACATGTAACTACTGACATGCCAAAATTTACTACAGACAATGCCAAATCTACTACAAAATCCAATGCACATAAAAATCGAGCCAAATCATGAACTCAGTTATGCTAAAGCATAATGAGGTAATCTCTAAGCATCTTTGTTTTATTTTTAAGGTCAAATCATTATCACGCAAAATGATTATTTTCGAAGATGAGGACAACTTTTAAATTAAGTCGGCGGCAAGGTTCAGACTACCTTACGAGATCATGATTAGCCACCTTCGTCATGTTAGCAAATGATAAATCCGTATCTAGCCACCATAATTCCAAATAATCGGAGCAGAAGTGCAATGTACAATCATGAAACGAAATGTAGGGCTCGATCAAGTAGCAAGTACAACAAACGTTGATGAGGATAAGTGCGGAAGGCAGTTAAATAAGGCTGCATAATATTCCAAAACGCCAGTTTTGCATATACGAAACCTCTCAGAACTCTCCAGAAGCAAGGAACTGGAAGTTAGTGTGGTCACGCAGCCATCAATATTTCCCTCGAACCTGTAATCAACCTCGACCATTTGAGGAAAGATAGCCATGCTCGAAGTGTTGGTTTATTGTTATAGTAAAGGATTTCAGGATGACCAAAGGTTTCAAGAAAAGCGAACCAGAGGAACACAACGCTATTTATCAAAACCCGCGAATCTTAACAATCATCCGCAGCGCGGGCTGGATGCCTTTCATCTTAGGATTGAAAGGATGCAATATAGGGGTGGCTCTGGAGTTTGCAAGAAATTTAAAGCATATCAAGGATGAATAGTTTGTCACCCGAGTGAAGGGGTTATGTATAAGGTTGGATGATGAAGTGATTGCTAAATTCACTAGTCTACCAATGGGTCTGCATTGGAGCAGGGATGACCGGGAGGAAAACCATGAAGCAAATGAATCATTTTTCGAGTGAGGAGAGGTCTATGATGAAGATAAAAATGGAGTCAAAAGACTCTCCATGCCGACACCATGGGATGAAATGGATGCAATCGTCCAGAAATACATTACATGAACTGGTTGGGTAGGTTATGTCCCTATTTTTCATTTTTGAATTCTAGAGCTGTTGAGGCACAGGGTCCATCTTCCAGCAAACAACAACATTAGCATTCCATACTATCTGCTCCTATCTCTGTTAGAAATGAGCAAAAAAGTGATTAAAGGAAAAGAGGATGCTTTATCCCACCATGGGATGATCAAATTGATCATTTGTGAGGAATTAAAAGTGCAGATCCCAGAGCTTTCTTGGGAAGAATTCGTGTTGATATCTGCTGAGGATGTTCAAAGAATGAAGGGTACACCCATAGTTGGCATACCCCTACCTCCTGGATCAAAGGAAAAGACTGCCTCTACATCAGGGACTAAGAGGAAAATTGACCTGGACAGTGTGGCTGATACCCTGGTGAAGATAAAGCATTCACGAGATGACTCCCCCAAAACGAAAGCAAGGATTTCTACCAGTAATAACGGGTCGAAGAGATGAAGTAAAAGATTCACACAAGCATCTAGAATCCAAATTACCAAGGAGGAGAAAAGGGAACCCAGTCCCACATTTCAAAATGTGTCTGATGATGATGATGATATTTGGGTAGATCAGGAAGATCCTACTATACTAGAAGAGCTGGATGAACAAGAAGAGTAGGATGCAGAAGAAGAGCAGGATGAACAAGAAGAGCAGGATGCAGAAGAAGAGCAGGATGAACAAGAAGAATAGGATGCAGAAGGAGAAAAAAATGCATAAGAAGAGCAAGACAACTTCCAGGGGAACCCTCCTGAGCACAATGAAAACCTTGGGGTTGTCAACCAACTCGTTGAGGCACGGGCATAACTAGAAAAGCTCAGAAAGGAGCTGGCAACATTGAGAATTGAATCCGGAAGCCAGCTAACGTCTCCCCTATTTTCACCTGAAAAGACACAAATTCTAAAAATGCATCATGCAGGGGAGCTAAAACTGGCTGAATAGAAAAATTCAGCACTTAAAGAGAAATTAGCTAAGGCACAAGAGGAGTTAGCCAAAAAGGACCAGGAGATTGTTCAATTGAGGGACGTTTTGTCTACTACCACTAAAATATATGATAAACTACTGGACCTCAGGCTGCCATCAACAATCTATGCAGTTTATCTACAAGAAAAGTGGGGCAAATTCCAGCTCCAAAGGTTAAAACAGGGACTCCCGATAGAGATAAACTCCCCCAAAGAATTTATGGATACATCTCTAAACTCGACAGAGTTGGAGAAGGACCAACTAAGTGAATTTTTCTTGCACAATTTTCTAGTTCCTAGCTCACCCAACTGGTCGCCAAACCCTTAAATGGGTGATTTGCAGTTGAGGGCACTGTGTTCATGGATGAGTCACGAAATTGAACGAGCTCAGGACTACCAAATTTACGTTGTAGCAAAATGGAAAAATCCATTAATGGTCAGGGCAGAGGTGACTCACCCTGAAAGAATAATTTACAACCATAGGATCCTCACCCAGGATGAGGAGCTGATCCCCATTCTCCTTGCGAAGCAGCAG
Source organism: Larix kaempferi (assembly GCA_027924585.1). NCBI lineage: Eukaryota > Viridiplantae > Streptophyta > Pinopsida > Pinales > Pinaceae > Larix > Larix kaempferi. The sequence goes on from BSBM01000070.1 coordinate 17,726,387, forward strand.
GAGGCTGTGGCACACTTTGATGTTACTCTCCAAAGCACACACAAAGAGGTTCATAAGTCTATTAATGAAAGATGCCGCAGAGTAGCAAGTGATATAAAAAGAAGAGAGCTCCACTCCCCTCTCAGAATTGAAGCTACTCTTTTCAAAGCCAAACTCTAAAGGGAATCCTTGATAAGGAATCAACTTAGATGGATTGGAATGAGGCTGAATCCCTCATTTTTCCTTCCCCCGATTATTAAGGAACAAATTAATGAGGAAAAAGAGAGGAGAGCATGGGTTAAGGAGGATCAGAGCATGGGCTACTACAAGCAGGCAGGGACCCCCAGGGTGGTAGCATGGGACATCAGAGAAGTCATCGAAGAATTGAATATGTCACCCAAGGAAGGGTGAATCCTTCAAGTATGGGGGAGAATGATGAGTCCAAGTTACAGGTATCTGATAGCCTTTTTCCCCACAGTAAAGCACAAGAAAGGGTGAAGAAATACACTTGTTTTGTGGGAGAAATGATTTACTTTGATTATTTAATGAAGTTGTTTTAAAGATTATTCTTGTATGTTTGAAAGCGTGTTCAATAAACTAATTATATGAAAATCGAGTATGATTGAGCAGGTCCAGGTACACTAAGGGACAAACACGCAAATCAAGCGAAGGATTGAAAGATCATACAAAGCTCAGCGCCTTTTCCCTTGATTTCTAGAGAGAACTCCTGTTCAAACAGAATCAACGATTAGACATATAGTTAGGTTAAGAATTAGAGGCATATATATACAGGACTCTCGACTAGCGAGAGGGTCCTATTGCCATTTTGGAGAACCATCGTTTTACATTTTTATACTACTGAGACAATTTGTGTTACAGACCTTTAACAAACCATGAAGTTACTATTTTGAATAAAGATTTGATGTTGCTTTGAATTCAGCGTCTATAATTTTTCTCCACTCCTGAGTACGGGTTGGAGAGGGCCCCTCCAACATGTAAGTCAGGAGATTTTACTATTCAGGTATTTTTTATTATGTGCTTTGTATTGACTTAATCTATATCTCATGTGAAATTATTTTTGATGGCATTCAAATAGCACGATTTGATTTTTGTAGTAAAGCGACCATTTTGATTCCGTAGTAGTTTATAGCATATTCTGTAGTTCGGTAACGCTGTTTCTATAGTCCTGTAGCAGCATTATGCCAAGACATGAATTGACACTTATTTTCCTGTGTGCTTGCATTACTTATGAAACAGTGATCTAGATCTTGAAGTTCATGCACTTTTCCATTATTATAGTTTCTCATCAAGATTGGTTACTTTCAGCACTTTGGTTAATGGATGATTAATTCGTAGCATTGGATAATTGCATTCTGAATTTAGTTTTTGGCATTTGAATATTTCATATCAGATTTCCAATTTATGTATTTGAATTACAATATTTACTTCTCCAATTAGAAATCCAACTTTCGGTATTTTAGAATAGATCTGCGAAGTTTTCAGCATTCGAATTCATAGTATAGATTTATTGTTTTTGCAAGATTAATTCTTAAAGTATATTTACTATTTTCAGCATTTAATTTCTTAAACATAGATTTACTGTTTTCAACATTTAAACTTCTTAGCATAGGTATTTCTCATCCATAGATTAGGAAAACCTTTGAAAGATTGATACCGACACCCAACCATGACAAAGACTATCCTCTAAGAGCACATATAGTGCCAGCACCTCTGAAGTTTGTACGTCCCCCGGGTTGATAATTAAAGTAGGCTCTTGGTCTAGCTGCCCTCATTAGGCATCCATTCTAAGAGCTCACAAACAACCATAACCAGTAGTTTTTTTTTTTTTTGTTGGAATGAATAGAAAAACACAAACATAAGCTTATTTAGTAAAGGGAAATTTGGATTTGGGAAAAACTCGGATTGATAATTGGTATTTGACTAGGTTTTGGACACTTTGGAATGGATAGGGAAACAAAAAATGAGGATTTTAGAAGCTGGGTGAAAGAATGGGAAAATTTGTCAGAGAGGGACAAAGAAACAAAAATAGGGAATGGACACGGTGGCAAAATTTGAGGGCGATTGGGTGAAAATTGAAGGAGTTATGGAAAACCCTAAAAATAGACAAATGTGAGATTTCTGGCTTTGGGAAGTGGAATTTGGGATAGGGTCCTCAGGAATGAAATATGCAGAATGGATCGAAAATTGCTGGATCTGAAACAATTTTTAGAATGGATCTGAAATGGATGGATCAGAACCGTCTTTCGAAATGGATCTGCAACGACGCGGAAGTGATCGGCAACAGATGGATCTGCAATGGCGTGGAAGTGATTGACAACAGATGGATCTGCAATGGCGCGGAAGTGATCGACAATAGATGGATCTACAATGGCACGAAAGTGATCGGCAACAGTTCAGCTGAAAATAGATATGGACCCCAGGTATGTTCGGCTTCCTATCGGTTCAGGGGATTCACTCGGCCACCACTACTGTCTGACAGCTTGCGTATTGTGGCAGTACCCCTCACTCCATGGCTCAGGTAAATCTGATAACTGCTCTGCCACAAATGACAGCTCTTGGTTTACCTCAAGGGTGGGAACTAGTCAATCAGGTAGGGGTCGTTTCCCTTTTTCGCTGGCAGGTCCTCTCAATGGGCCAGCTACTTCGGGGTTCTAGTGGTACTCCTCACAATGAGTTTTAGGGCTTATGCCCAAGTACTTCCCACAATTAAGCGGATATGGATTATTCCTAGATTAGAAGCTGCAACAGAAGCGAAAAAAAAATTGGCAGAAATTTCACCTAGCGAGCCTAAGCAGGTGCTCTGATACCAGATGTGAAGAACCTACAACAATTAATTAATGAGAATACGGGAGATAGAAGAAATAACAGAACTCAGAATCGTTTTTATTGATCGCAGGCCACTTTGTGGGGGCAACCTCCTTTGAGCAAGCTCAATACAAATAACTTCACAGTGCCTTCATTGGCCTCAACACACACTTATATATTAAATCTAGGCACCAATACTATGGGTCAAAACCATGGGCCAATACAAACTATGGATCAACAAATACTATGGGCAGCTTACAAAGCATATGTGCCTAACAACAATAACACAAACTATGGATCAACAATTACTATGGGACGACTTACAAAGCATATGCGCCCAACAACAATAAACTCACAAAGTAAAGAGAAGGGTTGACATGGGTTCCTAACAATCCATAAGAAGCCAAATGTTCTTGGGGTGAGTTCAAAGGTCAAAATACTTGGCATGAGTCATGTAAGGTCGAATTGGAGTGGAATAATAACTCCCATGGAAGAGGAAGAGACAATTTGGAGCTAGTGAGACACTTGGGCTAGATTTCCTAGCTCTATGACAACAATGATGAAGATGCTATGACACCTATGACACAAATCAGACCTGAGGGATGACATATGACATTTATGACATGTCAGGGCTAAAAATATTCTCTAAGAGGGTGCTCAAGTGAGTTAGGGAATCCAAAGAGACACCAATTCGAATTGGGAGAAGGAAAGGGCTAGAATTGGAAGGACAAGTGGCATACTTGGGAATCTCTTCCCAAATTGAGTTGGCATGAATATCTTGGAAGGAATTCGACCCATGGAGGACATTATAAGTTTATAAAATTCATGAACAAAGAATAATGGTATATATTTATCATTTAATAAATTTGCAGTTGCATTTGTGAAGAGGGAGAGCTAGTGGATGACTAGTTTCTTGCCTTAGCCAATTTCGAGGGTGAAAGATTCCCATCCAAGTTGGTAATTGGAAAGGCCATTCAGACCTTTCATTTGGAGCTTTAATGGAGTCTTTATTTGCAAGTGTAAGCTATAGGGCGGCTCATGGTTTCTTCTAGTGCAGCTCACTCCTTCAACCATTTCCATTTTTCATGGGATATTCTTGATCCTTGAGGGAGGGCATTTTTGGTGAGCTCTTGTATTCTTTGGGAGAGATTCTCATGATCCATTTCTATTGTAATATGATTAATATACTCTTTTCTTCACCTTCAAAAAGTTCCAGGTCAAAATACCAAGTGGTTATATGTAAAATTGATTATTAATGAGCAAACAGTGACCATTCCCCACTAGATTGATGTATGCCAATGTATTGATGATGATTTCGAATGGAAGAATGTTTCTATGATATATTTATGATGTATGGAATTCCATTGATGAGTATTACAAGTTTCATGTTCAGCACTTAAGCATTTGGATCCATCTTGCTCAGTTTTATTTTATTGGAAGGAGATTTAATGCTATTTCCCCCAAGGTCGAAACTAATATTCTTGCATCTGATTTAAGGGAGTTATAGCATACATTAAAAGTTGAATGGTGATTCATATGATTTCATGTTGATTTAATTTATATTTCCCCTTCTTCCATTCATAATTTCTAGTTGCATTGAGTGCATTTGGAAAGTCATTTCCATCATCTACCCCTAGGGGATTTGAACCACAATTTTACTAGTAAAACTCCATATATTGATCAGATTTACAAAGTGAGTTGCAAAAGTCATTTGATGGTTAAAAGGAACCTATAAACACCCATTTTTATGTATTAAAATCATTCATACACCTATTGGTACAATTTGAGAGCATTTGGAGCTATTTAGAGCCATCTACCATTGGGGGTTTGAAGCGCGAAAATACTAGTAATCTTCCCTACTTTGTCCAGATTGTAAATGAATGTGCAGAAGTATTTTAAGGGTTTTTAAGTATCCATGAGCCTCTGTTATATGTATTAATTCCTCTCAAATACCTTCATACCCATTATACAATCATTTGGGGTCATTTGGAGACCAAGAAACCAATACTAGTCAAAGAGGAATTGCTAGTCAAAATCCCTACTTTGGACAGAATTAAAAGATGATTTCAAGAAGTAATATAAAGGTCATATATCATCCCTGAACATAATATTCAAGTCCTAATATCATTCATATACCTTCTCAGAATATTTGGGAGCATTTGGAGCAAATTGGAGACCTAGACATCAAAACTAGTCAAAGGTCGAACTAGGGAAAAAAGTGAAAAATTTGCCATTTTAATAAAATTATTTAAAAGGGACATTATTATCTTACACTTCCCTATTTTGCAGCATTCATCCTAATGAAGTATGGGTGAAAAGTTTCATTTTGATGGTGCCACATGAGGAGTGTGGAACTCCTACCTCTCCTTTTGATGATGACATGATTAGAGCACCTCATTATTTACATGTGCAACAACATCATTTTTTACCTTATGATGGTACACATATTCATGGATGCACTCATGATGTTCACTTGAGTCACTTGAAGACTCATGATTTTCCTTGCTCCTTGCTTAGTTCAATTGATGTTGGAGGAACTTCATTAACTACTTGGGTGAAGAGATATATGAATGGAGAAAATGTTTATTGGCAACAACATCTCCTGTTATTTCTTGATTATACACATATACATGGATTCATAAATGGTACTTATGTGAGCCCATTGAAGGCTCATTGTTTTCTTTGCTCCTTACTTGGTTAATATTTTAGTGGAGATTCTTCAGTCACTTCTTGGATGAAAGAATACATGGCTGATTATTTTGATGCATCCTACATCTTTTTGCAACATTATAGGACATGAGATCCTAACCTATGTCATTGGAGTAGATTTGATTGGTCACTTGATGCTTGTATGCACTTGGAAAATGGTGGTCTACTTGCTTGGAGGTATAAGAAATTTCATGATTCTTTGACGAGGCACCTCCTTGATGTACATTTTTATTATGTTGCTATGTACTTTGATGATCTATATTTTGTACTTATGATTATTAGAAGAATGCACATAAGGAAATGAGATCTGGGAATTCTCTTTCCTGATGGTATGGTTTGGAGAGCACTCCTAATTGTTGGAGTGTAATACAAGCAATGGGACCCTGGAATAATATTTAGTCTCATTGGTTTCAAATTTTTTTTGGGGAAATAAAATTTTGGAAAGAAAGCAAGTTCTTCAACATCCATGTTTGAAATTGCTTGAGGACAAACAATATTGGTTGGGGAGGACTGTAATGTCCCCATTCAAATAAATATCAAAAGAGAAAATTCCACCAATCTACTAGTTTCCTAGGTTGGGGTGGAAACATTAGATTTGGAATAAGGAGACTATAAAACCCCAAATGGACCTTAGATTGACATAAATATATTAAAAGGGGTTAAATAAATAATTATGATAGGAAAATAAGGTGGCACTTGGTCATGGAGACACATTGGTGGTGTGGGACCCACACAAAGCTAGATTCCTCATGCCACATGACATTCTATTCTCACCCATTCGAATCCAAGGTGGAGTCTAATGATCTTGGGGAGTTGGAAGGTCAATATACTTGTCATGCATTAATGAAGGTCGAATTGGAGTGGAAGAGTAACTCCCATGGAAGAGGAAGAGACATTTGAGAGGTATTGAGACACTTGGGCTAGATTCCTTAGCTTCTATGACAACAATGATGAAGATGCTATGAAACCTATGACACAAATCAGAACTGATTGCTGGAATATGAAATATATGACATGTCAGGGATAAAAATAGACTCCAAGAGGGCGCACAAGGGAGTTAGGGCATCCAAAGAGTCACCCATTCGAATTGAGTGAAGGAGGAGGCTAGGAATGGAGAGACAATTGGCACACATTGGAATCTCTTCCCAATTCGAGTTGGCATGAATCTCATGGATGGAATTCGAGCTAAGGATGTCTTTGGAAGTTTATAAAATTCAATAACAAAGAAGGAGAGTATATTTTGATCATTTCTCATTTTGCATATTGGAGAGCATAGCTTGTCCATGCTTGTGGAGTGTTTACTTTACTTGCCTTAGTACCAATTTCAAGGTGAAAGATTCCCATCCTAATTGGAAATTGGAGAGGCCATTCAGAACTTTCATTTGGAGCTAAAATGGATTCATTTTTTTCATGTTTAAGCTACAGGGATTCTCATGATATTCTCTTATTCAACTTGTTTCCACACCTTTCTCTTCATATTTTGGCTCTTGGAGGAAGGACGCATAATTTTGGTGAGATGTTGATATCTTTGGGGAAGCTCTTATGGACCCCTTTATTTTTTATCTAATGTATTTAATCTGTATTTAATGCTCATAATATCCTCAAGTCCAAATATGAAGTGAAACTATGTCAAAATACCAAACACTGTACAAATGGTGCAAATTTCCTCGTATCTTGTTATGAAAGCTTGAAGTTGCTTTGTTTCGACTTGTATCAGTTCATATATGTGATTTTTATGGTTTATAGAGATTCATTAATGTCCTGAAGAAGTTTCATATGCATTACATAAGACTTTGGAGCATAAATATCAAATTTCATAGCAAGTAGTGAAGTTTCCTATAATTTCCCCCTATATGAAGACATGTCCACAAACCTCTGATTTATGGGATTTTCAACAGCCTTTAGGAAATCATTAATGATGCATTTGGGTTCCCATTAAATTCCTTTAACTGATCCATGTATCGTTTCTGAAATTTGGGAGGTTCGTATTGCATTTGGGAATCCATCTTTGTCCCCTACCCTTAGGGGTTTGAACCTCGAATTTGCTAGTAAGTTTCCCTATTTTCTCCTGAAGTTAAATGAAAGTTACAGAAGTATTTTAAGAGTCTCCAATCATCCATAATACTCATTTTTATGTCCTAATACCTATCAAACACATTCAAACCCAATTTGGAAGCATTTGAGTCATTACTAGTCTAAGGGTCGAATTGGCCAAAAAGTGCATTTTTTCCAATTTTTTCAAATTTATTAAAAAAGGACACTACATAACTTCAATACATATGTGTATTTTAATAAAGGTTGAATTTGTACCATGGTTGACTTCAATCCGTGGTTGGATTCAAACCATAGTTGACTTTAATTAATAGATAATAATAGTTCATGGTTGACTTCAATCCATAGATAATAATAGTTCATGGTTGAATTTTAAGCAATGTTGATTTTTAATCAATGTTGAATTCAATCCATAGATAATAGTAGTTCATTACTGACTTCAATCCAAGGTTGAATTCAATGTTCACTTCAATCTTATAATAATATTAACAATAATGACTTCAATCCATGATTGAATTCAATCAATAGTTGATTTTTAAAGAAGGTTGACTTCAATACATTAGTTGACTTTTAAGAAAGGTTGACTTCAATCCATAGTTGACTTTTAAGAAGGGTTGACTTCAATCTAAGGTTGGCTTCAATCCATAGTTGACTTTTATGCAAAATTGAATTCAATCCAAGGTTTACTTCAAGTCAAACTTAAATCCAAGGTTGACTTCAATCAAAGGTGTATCATATTTCTCCTTCATCTTTTCAACTAGCTCTTTCTCCTGATTTTTGTTTTTAAACAACAGTGTGGGATCCTTCCCTACTATCGGTAGTCCCATTATCTTTGCAATCAAATTACTATCAATGGACATCGTTGTGTCTAACCATACAAAACCCCCATGCACACAGTTGAGTAATAATTGTATACAATTATTTATTTTTGTCGTTTTTCCAAAGTGTGTGATATCTAGCAAATTCAATATGCCTATGCGCTGCAACCTAGTCTCCCATTGTTGTGGCTCTAGTGTAATTATCGCTGAGTCTAGGATAGTTTTCCGCTCCATATAGTTATCCTTTACTAGCTCCGGGAATTGCTTGACAATATTAATGCCATGATATGCATACCTTAATTTATTTATGGCTTCAAACAGAGTTACCCAGATCAGAATGCCCTTCAGAATCTCTGGTGTGTCTATGAGATGCCTTGGCTACTTCTGCAAATTAAATGGTATCGGTTCCATCTTCCTTGGAGGCACATAATCCCTTTGATATTTTGTTAAGGTGGAGGTTGATGTTTCTTTCTATTCTCTTGAACTTAATGTTGATGCTTCGACTGCTAACCCCGACACCCTTGTTGTCGGTACTTCCTCCTCTATTACCACAGACACATTCTTTGTTGGCGACTTCCTTTGCATTAGTGTTGGTATTGGTATTTTCAGTTCCATCTTCCTACTCCTCCATGGGCGCTATTGGATGGGAACCTTTGGGCCCCTTAGTTATCATCATTAGTTATGTTAAGGAACTCTAACGAAGAGAAGTTGGATTGGATGTAACTGTTGATGTATATGTAACTTCGGAATGTATTTCATATATGTATGTTGTATGTTCTCCTATAGAGATGGTATTATTCCTCTATACGGAAGTGTCGTCATTTATATTGTAAATGTCGTAACTTATACTTGATGGGTTATTAGACCACCTTGTTGGGGTCAGCCCTGTATAAGTCATGTGGGTCAAAGGGTTATTAGACCACCCTATTGGGGGTCGGCCATGTGGGTCGAAGGGTTATTAGACCACCCTATTGGGGGTCGGCCCAGTCAGCATTATGTTATGTGGTTAAGTCCGAGCCTACACGATTTATGTAAAAGGCAAGTCAAGTCAAGTATAAATAGAGTGCGGGAGGCACTCTATTTCATCACTCACTTCTCACTCATGCACTCAAGGAGGAGTGGCGCACTTATGGAGGAGGAGGATCTGCTGCTAGGATATGTCTATCTCTTATGTTTGGGTTGTATCATTGCTCTATCTATCTCTGAGGAAGTTATTGGGGTTTTTCACCTTTATGGTTTTCCCCAAGTAAATCTTTGTGTCTCTTGTGTGCTCGCATTATTGTCTCCATGATTGATATGCTGTAGATATGATGTACATGTTGTTCTCTCAGTTAAGATCCTAGATCATATTGAAATAAATTTTGAAAATTTAACATGGTATCAGAGCTAGCCTGAAAGAAGGCATGATATGGCATGTATGACACTTGTTGCACTTACGATGCTAGGGCTTGATATAGAAAAAACCAGTCATCGTAGCATTTTCGTTTTCGCTATAAATCCGTTTTGGCAAAGTTTTCGGATTTGAAACCTTTACAGGTCGAAGATTAAATCCCCATGTACCTTGTATCCAAAGGACAACCTCTAATTCGTTGTACTTTGTGATTTATGATCTGTACAATACAGGGTTTCTGCCTCTTTTAGATCTGAGTCAAAATCAGGTGACCTTGGGAAAAAGGTCATAACTTGGGCTAGGAAGCTCCAAATGAAATTTCGTAAAAAGTGACAGGTAGTACACAGACTGTACTATATCAAGAAAATTTTTCAGAGGCCGAAGATGAACCAGTGACATGTGGCATGCCGTACAAGTTCGCTCTCCTGTATTATCTCATCAACAGGTCACGTTACAACACTTGGCATAACTCTCTCTCAGAGAATCCAATTGAGGTTAGACCTATCAGGATGGAAAGATAACAGTTTGGGATATCTCAGAAAAATGTTTCAGAGGCCGAAGTTGAAACAGTGACACGTGGCACGCCGTACAAGTTCACTCTCCTGTATTATCCCATAAACAGGTCACGTTGCGACACTTGGCATAACTCTCTCTCAGAGAATCCAATTGAGGTCAGACCTATTGGGATGGAAAGATAACAGGTAGAGCTATCCTAGAAAGATTTTTTAGACCCTATGGATTGAAAGGTTCGGAGTTACACCAGAAACAATTAGGTACATATTTCTATCAAAACATAATTATTTTTTAGTACCTTCATTCATGGCTTCCAGAATTTAGGGCTTCGGAGAAAGTTGGAATTTTTGTAATCGGAGACCACGGCTATATGCTACTCATCAAAATCAAAATTTAGAGACCAAGATTAGAATTTTTGGTTGGGAAGAAGTATGGGCTTGATCAGACCCTAGTTCGGGACTTTGATCAAAAAAGTGGAAAATTAGGGCTTCTGTAAAAATGGGAATTTTTGAAATCTGTGACCACGACTGGAAGCTCCTCAGAAAAATTGAATCTTAGAGCTTTGGATCAAACCTTTTGATTGGGCAGAAGAGTGGGCTTCATCAAATCCCAGTTCAGGGTCACGTCCAGTGAATCCGAAAGTTTCAAAGGCAAAATTGAGGAGTGAAACTTTGCAGTTTTCAAATTCTGAATATACCAGCTTGATTAGCTCATCAAGGCACATATTTCTATCCTTTCAGAAGTTTGAAATTCAAAGTTTGAATTTTTGGGGTTTCTCTGACAAACCCATATCCAGCTCCAGGTCCAGTTTTTGCAAATCAAGTGGATTGGGTTAATCCTAGAAGAAGATGGATTGGTCACCTGCATAAGTGAAGAAGTTCCTGTTTCAGAGGGAGATGAGGCTAAGGCCTTACATAAGAATATTAGAAGCGATCTCGACAGGTATGACTCATCGAGGTATGTTTCGATATTTGTTCATGATTAAGTTTAGGGTATGTTTGTCTTCATGTTATTACGGTTAGTACAATCTTGATTTTAGATTTGTCGTATCACCTTAACAAAATTATGAATGCATGATAGAAGATATTCATTGGTTAGGGTGTTGACACTTATGATTGTACTAATGCATTATGGTGTTGTATGAGGTTTATGTTGTCTGCTAACATAAAAGGTACACCAAGAAAGACAAATCATGTTCTACTTCAAGAACGTATGATCATGGTGACATGAAGACAAGGATTTATCCATTGTCATGGATCACATAGAAGATCTACTTTCGAGGTATGTATAACTTGTTTCTACAATGGTTAACTTATGAGACATGCAGGTTACTAGCACAAGTCACTGAAGAGAACCAGAAGACATTATGCGGGTATGTTAGACATAACTAGCTAGCATGATAATCCAGGTATGTTTTTCCTATATCAAGCTAGAATCCTACCTTGTGTTAGGATCTTATACTGTTGTGTTGTTGATAATGATTATTCATGAAGTCATAGGTTTGAATAATCATGGTTGTATGCATATTATGTTTCTTACCATAATTGATGATATGACTAACCAGAAGAATCATGAAGGTATAGGTTTGAATAATCAAAGGTTTTATGCATATTATATCTCTTATTTTGATTGATGATTCAACTAACCAGAAGAGTCCTATGATTAAATAAGAAAATGTATGAAGAAGACTTCCCTGAAACCTTGAATACTAATGTTTATTATCTGTGAATGATCATGAATATACATGTTTAAGATTATTGTGTTTTGATAGTATTAAGATTATACTAATAAATGTGTGATTATGTATAAGACCTCAAGGATAACACAATGATGATACTAATAAGCATGCATAGTGATTAAGGATGGATGTAAGTTCAAGGACAGGTAATCCAGGAAGCAAAGATCAAGAGGGAGCACACTCTAGTTGTTCCTGCAAGAAAGCAAAGGAGCACACTTCAGTAGTTTCTACAAGGATGCAGATATTCAGAGGGAGTTGACCACTTCTCACAATCCACATAAGAATGGAGTTGCAGAAAAGAAGCAAAGACTGAGAGGGAGTCAACCCAACAAACACTCAAAGATAAGTATTTGAATTGTCAGTACTTGCATATTTTATTGTTTAAATAATACTATTCAATAATGTATATAATGATGTTCGTAGAATTAGGTTGTGTATTATGCATATTAGAATAGTTGCATTGATGAACAGTATACTACTAATATGCATGGGTAAGTGGCCTATGGCACTGTACAACATTCCATTGCTACTTATCTAGAATGAAACCTCTTTGCTAACATGTTGGGAGTTGTGCACACTCTTAACAATGTTCTGGCATAGATTGGAAGGCATCTAGAAAGTTACGGAATATGGATAAATGTTGTATTGAAGCATTGGCTAAGATAATTGCATGACTGTATGACATATTTCTTTATGTGTAAGAATTTGTTCTAAAAACTATGAGATGTTTTCTAATCATGCAATTTAACTTGTTGTGTAGGAAAGATCGTATGCCATCACCTACAAAAGAAGAACTACAACATTTGTTCAGCAACAAAATTATCTATTGAAGATATTAAAGTTCTCAGGATATGGGAAGAATGCCATGATCCGTCGATCATGAAGAATGATGTTTGGGATGTAGTCCCAAGACCTGAAGGGAAGTTTGTTATGACTTCCATATGGATCTATCAAGATCAAGCATGCTGCAGATGGCAGCATAGAGAAATATAAAAGTGATGAGATAGAAGATGCACCAGATGGATTTCAAGACAGCATGGTGTAGTCATATATGTGTGCAGAACTTGGTATGGTAGGATAGACAGCTTTCTATCCAGTTTGGGCTTTACCAAGAATAAAGTGGATTCCAACCTTTTCTACAAGGTTGAGGAAGGCAATCCAGTGATACTACTTTTGTATGCAGATAACCTATTTGTTACAGGTGAAGATAGATTGATTGCCGACACGCAGTGGAAGCTTGCTGCCGAGTTCGAGTTGAGGAACTTGGGGATGATGCACTATTTGTTTTTGGCATGAAGGTGTGGCAGAGTGATGGAATCTTCCTTGGACAAGGGAAGTATGCAATAGAGATCCTGAAGAGGTTCAGGATGATGGAATGCAAGGCTATGGCCACACCTATGGCATCAAATCTGAAGCTTCTATGTGATGCTTCATCTGAGCCGGTTGATGTCTCTATGTATCGTCAGATGATTGGGTCCTTGATGTACCTGACGAACACGAGACTAGACATTTGCTTTGCTATGAACACATTGAGTCAGTTCCTGACAGATCCGAGGAGTGTTCACCTGGTTGCTGTAAAGCATGTTCTGAGGTACCTGAAGGGTACAGTGGATTATGGGCTCAAGTATGAAGCGAATCAAAAGTTTAACTTGCAGGGTTATGTTGATTCAGATTGGGCTGGCAGTGCTGTAGATAGGAAGAGCACATCTGGGTGTTGCTTCAGTATGGGATCAGGTGTGATCTCTTGGTTTAGCAGGAAGCAGTCCTGCGTAGCACTGAGTACAGCTGAGGCAGAGTATGTTGCAGCATGTTCAACTAGTTGTGAGGCAGTATGGCTACGGAAGCTACTGTCTGAGTTATTTGATCTCCCATTGGATGCTACTGGTATCTTCTATGATAACCAAATTTGTGTGAAGCTGTCTGAGAACCTAGTGTTTCATGATAGGTCGAAACACATAGAGATCAAATATCACTATATCAGGGATATGGTGCAGAGAGGAGCTGTGAAGCACCTGTATGTTGCGACGGACAAGCATATTGCAGATGTGCTGACGAAGCCACTAGCCAGGGTGAAGTTCGAGTACTTCAGAGAGAGGCTTGGCGTTCTTCAGATCGAGGACACTTCGAGGAAGAAGTGATGGACACATTTGCTGAAGCCATTCCAAGCATGTTGGAAGGAGGATCCTTCACATGTCTATGGATGTAAGCGCTGGATGATGAACATCAGGATGATGTTCTGGTTTCTTCTTTGTATGATCAGTTGGATCATTTTTATGTATGCATCATGTTGGATGTTGGATATGATCAGTTGGATCATTTATATGTATATGTATGTACGCATCATGTTGGATGCTGGATATGATCAGTTGGATCATTTATATGTATGTACGCATCATGTTGGATGCTGGATATGATCGGTTGGATCATGTGTATGTATTTTTGTATATGCATCATGTTGGATGCTTGGACCATGTATCTGTATATGTATCAGGTGGATACATTGTATGATCAGGTGGATCATGTATAGTGATATGTATCATGTATTTGTATTTGTATCAGGTGGATACATTGTATGATCAGGTGGATCATGTATGATGATATGTATCAGGTAGATACTTGGTATGCATCAGGTAGATGCATTGTATGATCAGGATGATCATGGATGATGAGCTTCAGGATGTTGCTCCAGATGACATGCAGCAGGATGTTGCAGTGATGATGATCAGGATGATCATGTGTACATCAGGATGATGTATGGTGAGTATCAGGTTGATACTCTATGGCCGTGGATCAGGTTGTGCAGATGAGCATATAATTTGGCCCTAGGATATTTGCAGATAGTCTTTCGAGGTTTTTCCCATGGCATGTAATTCGTTGCCCTGAGATATCTGGAAAATGCTCTTTCGAGGTTTTGCTCTGGGAGGACATATAATTTGGCCCTGGGAGATCTTCAGATAGTCTTTCAAGGTTTTTCCTATGGCATGTAATTCGTTGCCCTGGGATATCTGGCAGATGCTCTTTCGATGTTTTGTCCTATGGCATATAATCTATCCCTGGGAGATCCGATAGGTTGGGCTGTGTGCCCGTAATAAGTCCTGGGATGCTCTTGCAAGGTTTTGCCATGACCACATGTAATTCGTGCCCTGGGATATCCTATAGGTAGAGCTGTGTGCTCGTAACAGCCTGGGATGCTCTTGCGAGGTTTTGTGGTGAGGTCACATATAATATGGCCCTGGGAGATCTGCAGATAGTCTTTCGATGTTTTGCCTATGGCATGTAATTCGTGCCCTGGGATATCTGGCAGATGCTCTTTCGAGGTTTTGTGACGCACGTAATAAGTCCTGAGGATTCCACAGTATGGCTAGTGATGATGAAGACCTGCAGGTGGTGGGCCTACATCCAGTATGAAAAAGGACTGGCTCTGTAGAACTTTCTATGATGCGTAGATTCAGAGATTGATTGAGATAGCAACAGTAGTGACGATGATGATGACTCGATGATGATTATCCAGTGACAACGATCCAGAGAAGAAGACTTGTGCTAGAAGACCTGTGCTGAGAAATACCTTCCTAGTTAAGAGGGAGTGTTGATGTATATGTAACTTCGGAATGTATTTCATATATGTATGTTGTATGTACTCCTATAGAGATGGTATTATTCCTCTATACGGAAGTGTCGTCATTTATATTGTAAATGTCGTAACTTATACTTGATGGGTTATTAGATCACCTTGTTGGGGTCGGCCCTGTATAAGTCATGGGTCAAAGGGTTATTAGACCACCCTATTGGGGGTCGGCCATGTGGGTCAAAGGGTTATTAGACCACCCTATTGGGGGTTGGCCCAGTCAGCATTATGTTATGTGGTTAAGTTCGAGCCTACATGATTTATGTGAAAGGCAAGTCAAGTCAAGTATAAATAGAGTGCGGGAGGCACTCTATTTCATCACTCACTTCTCACTCATGCACTCAAGGAGGAGTGGTGCACTTATGGAGGAGGAGGATCTGCTGCTAGGATATGTCTACCTCTTATGTTTGGGTTGTATCATTGCTCTATCTATCTCTGAGGAAGTTATTGGGGTTTTTCACCTTTATGGTTTTCCCCAAGTAAATCTTCGTGTCTCTTGTGTGCTTGCATTATTGTCTCCATGATTGATATGCTGTACATGTTGTTCTCTCAGTTAAGATCCTAGATCAGATTGAAGTAAATTCTGAAAATTTAATAGTAACCACTCCAACTGTCTCTCAAGCTTGTATAAATACTTATCAATTACATGAATAACATGAATTAGACGTCCCTTTCCAATATGTTGTGTAGTTTGTTAATTGTGTATGTTAACTACTCTCTTGAATGCTATGTGATTATGGTGAATACAACATCTGGTGCCGTTGCCTCTCCTATTCGTTTTGGGTGATAGCATCAACGGATAGGAGCGGAAGATGAAGATGAGAGAGACTGTGAGCGAGTGAAGATGAAGTTGCAGCAGATGTGCTACAGGTTATATCCCTTCATTTGTTTGATGGTACAATAATAAGGATTGTCAATTTCTGTGTGGATGTATCCCATATTGGGTGAACCACGTTATATTGGTGTCTCTCTTTTAATGTGTTTTATGTGATTTATATTTGCATCATGTTTATTGTTATTGCTCAGCGATCATGTTTTTCTAACAGGGGACACGTGCCGGGTAATGGGTTCGATGTAGATCTTGATATAAATAGGAATACGTCCAGATGGATAAAGTTTCCTTCCTTATTATTTCTTTTATTGCGAATTTTTAATGTACCAATCATATCTAATGATACACTAGCTAACTCTCCTACAAGACTTAAGGAAAAACAATGAACTCTGATGACTTTTCTAACTATAGGAAGGAAAAATCAAAGGAATATGGAAGGGATGAAGATCATGGAAGCTGATATAACCTTTTCACAGTGTACTGGGACCATTAATGTTTTGAACATCAACTAGGATGAATTTTACTCCAAGGATCCTGGGCAACCCAACATATGCAAACTAGAACTTCAACTAAGCATTGCTTGATAACCAATTGTGAGGTATTTTGACTTAGGGAGGCTCAATAAAATTAAATAATATCCAATTATCATCCTAGTTTTGATCCATCAAGTTTGGGAGAGTTATGAGGAGGTCTCACAAACATACAAGTAAAATTGCCTTCAAGGATTGCACAACTCGGACAAATTCAGGAATTTCCAAATAGTCAAAGAGGCTCACGAATTTATGATTATAAGCTTGGAATGAGTCATTTGAAATCTTAATTAAAATCAAGAATATAAATCACTCCATTTGGTCTGATATTCATTCATTTATAAAATAAGTACTAGAAACTAGCTTATTTTCATAGAAATCTAGACTAGGTGCAAGAAAGAGGTATTGGAATCATATATTTATTCAGTTAAACTTCAGAATTGATATCATAGGTCCATTATTACAGTTATATAATCCATTACTATTTTATTTACTCAACAAATAGTTCTCAGGAAAGATATACATTAATAACAAATTTTTCCATTAAGAAAGACTAGGAAAATACTCATAGATCTGCATGGAGAGCTACCAAATCTCTGTCATAATCTCGTACTACACTGGTTCATACTTCAGGACCTGCAATAAAATCATTAAAGATGTCTGAATTCCATCATCCTCTAACAAAAGCAGGGGCACATCTCCCAGCTTGGACTAGGGGCACATCTCCCAAGCCACTGAGACACAATTGCACTCAATCCAATTCTCCAACTATCAAAAGGATGTGAAATACAGTTGTAATCCTTCTTTTATAGATTGAGGTGACTTTTTGAGCAAGTAAGATAGGGTAAGGAGACCTCATGGAGTGGATAAGGTTGTTTTTCTTCCCGCTTTAGCTTTTTCCTTGCTTTATGCTTTGCTTTTCTTTTTGCTTTAGCTTTTGCCTTGCTTTGATTTATGTTTTTTATTTTGATTTTTTTTTATTTATCCTTGTTTTTCTTTTCTATCATGATTTTTCCTTCTTTTCTACCTTATCATGCTTTTCTACTTTGTCTTGCTTTTTTCCCTTATCATGCTTTACTGCTTTGTCCTGCTTTTCTTTCTTTTATGCTTTATCCTGCTTTTCTTCCTTTGTCCTGCTTTTCTGCCTTATCCTTCTTTTCTGCCTTTATCCTGCTTTATGCACTAGTACAAAATGAGAGATAAGTGACTGAGCGACCAAAAAATTTGGTCACCACAATTTTTTCAAGGGACAAATGACCAAAATTAAGAAATTTTAAGTGATCTAACTATAAATGACCAATCTGGTCACTGGATAAGGATTAAACTAAAAATGACCAACTTGGTCATGGGATAAGAACTAAGCTAAAAATGACCACATAACAATTGGTCATTTATTTGGTCATTTTTAGTTCTCTCACTTCGACAATGGATCAAAATTACAATTTTGATAATGTATTTGTACTATTTACTAAATTTTAACACTGGGGGTATCTGAATCCATCTGCAGTGTTAAAATTTAATAAATTGTAACATTGTAGATCATGGATTCAAAGACACGAGTGATCATGTAAATTGTGTCACTCGACGCGGACAATGCAGGTAAAAAAATCTAATTCAAGCTGTGAAAATTAATTACAAGATCATATAACGACGTATTGCGCTCAATTAATTAACAACAAATTGATCATCTGCATGATATCTTGACTAGAGACATCATTATTATACCCATCATTAACATATGTCTTCATAGGAATAATTTTGTAATGGGCATGTATATCAATCAAGTTCACACTGTCCAGCTAGCAGCTCCCACAACGTCACCTTCCATCAGTTTGCCTGGTCAACTGGATTTTAAATTAATGGGATTTCGAACAAGAAGATCAGTCGATGTAAAATAAATGAATATGCTGCAGCTTCTTGGTCAATTAATTGCTAATTCATGAGGTAAGAATTATAAGTCTATATTTCCATCTGTAATGAGGTAAAATGGTACACGCTTTTTATCTTTATTTGCTCTAATTATAACGAGAATCCACTTCAAATTGAGGGTCACATGACGTCTTACTATCATGTCTTGTTTTCTATCTAAAATTCTTTCTATTTAACTTCAATTAAGCCCCCTTTTGGCCATGGTCCTTGTATTATCTAACCTATATAATGGATAAAAAAAGGATTGCAAACGAGAAAGCTAAGAATATGTATATATGGAAAAATAAAACATTAATATATAAAAACCCAAACAACATATGTTAATATTAAATATATTTATAATATAATATTGTAAATAAACAATAAAATAAAAACAAAATCTTACATATATATGTAAAATATATTGTGCAAAAATAAAACTTTAATATATACATACCATATATGAGAATAACAATGTAAAATAAAATATAATAGTAAAAAACAATTTTTAATATTATAAATAAAATAAAATGAAATATAAAAAACACAATTTATAATATTAGAAATGAAATATTAAAAAGACATAAACACAAAGCAAAGCAAAAACCAGATTGAAGGCTGAGTAATGTGGCTGAGTTATCCAAGGAAAACTTATTTTGGAACCCTGCATTTGGTTGGGCATTTGCGAGTTTGGAGAAATATACGACTAGGGTTAACCCTCGATCAATGGAGGAGTTGGTTTCTGAAGTGCAGTGAGCTTAGGATCGATTATGTGGATATTCAATGGAGTTACAACGTCACTACCAATGCGATAAGAGCTCTAATTGGCGCCAAAATTTTGATTTTGGCGGGAGGGAAGGTTTTTCTTTGTGTTTGAGAGGCATTGTATAGCAGTTTCCTTCTGGTATACATTAAACCCATATAATTCCTTTCATTCTATTTTTTTTATGGATCTTCACATTTGTTTCTTTGGATATTCTATAGGGTTTGCATATATTGTCAAACCCGACCAGTTAATGTTAATGCCCTAAATTTTGCAGGTACAGGTTTATGTTCTGAAATGAATTTGCAAGGAAGGAGCTCGCAATAAAAATTGAGGAGCTCAGAAGCATTTCCCAAGACCGACAGAGCTCATGAATTGATTAATAAACAATATAGGTCAGAATTTTGGGATTTGTATTTTTATTCTTCCAAACCCTAAAATCTCCAAAACAGATTTATCATTCTAAACCCATCCATTGCCTTGAAGAGTTTGTAGTGAATCGAATTGCAGCATGAGAAGTTATCCAATGCCCTTTCTCAACCGTAAAGGAATCAGTTGAAAACAATATCAATGTCGGCTCTACTTCCATCAATGCTTTGATTAAATATGGAGGTCTCAAACTCATTCAAGTTTTTGACAATGACCATGGTATTTGAGTAAGTAACTGAATTCCTTCCCCCGTTTCCATTTAATCCAATGGATATGAGTATTAATTACTACTAAAATTGTTGATGGCTCCAGTTTCAAGTTGCAAAATATCTTACATAGTGAAATATCCTATATTGGGATTTCATTGCACATTAATTTCCCTTCCCTACTTACCCTCCTATTCTTCTCTTGTGAATTTCATTTAAGTATTGAGTCCTCAGAATTTGCAGGACAAGGGATACATGGCACTAACCACACTTTAAGAACGACTTGTCGATTTTATTCACGACTTTTGTTTTAAATTTGGGTGAGCTGTGACAGTTAGTCTCTGTTTGGACTATGAATTTTCTTTCTAGCTTTAGACATAGTAGTTGGTATAGATGTCACACTTTATGAGCCCTTCCCAACTTGTGGTTGTTATCCATATGATGTATTACAAGCTATCACTAGATTGACACATACTTATGATGGGATTTTGGGATTTTGTTGTACATTAATGATTACTTACTCTACTCTTATCAAAATATGGTCGGTCAATAATTCAATTCCCCCAGTCTTCTCCCGCTGCTTTTTTTTTGTAGCAACCATATTTTTAGGATTCTTGAATTTTTAGTTGCACTTGATAGGAACTTTTCTTTTATATTATATTTGCAGCACGGTGACAACAGAGCATATATTCACACCACAGTTATGGGTTCAAGAACAGATGCAATCAGATCAATTTATGGTCCAGCTGTTGCTTGAGAGCTTGTTGAAATAACAGCTTCAGACAATGAGCCCTCCCGCTCTGTCTTTAAGATGGAAGGCTTTATTTCAAGTGAAAATTACAATGCCAAGAAAACGACAATGGTGCTATTTATAATTGGTGAGAATTGATTAATTTTGGTAGTGTGTCTAATTCTTTCCATATTTTCGATCTATATATCTTTTGGAAATTATGGAGCATATAAATATTACACTATATTGTTATGTCAATATGTGTACTTTTTGAATTTTTTTGTAATGGATATAAAACACAACCATATTTTAAATCATAGTCATTCTAATGCCTATGATGTGGAAGGGAATTGATCTTATTTTAAAGCAGAAAACATATCCATTTTCAAAAAAGTGAGCACTTTTATTTGTAGGAAATAATTTAATGAAAGTAATCAAGAGATGTGAGCTTTGCACTTTTTTCTGCACTCTAGTTCATAGTACTAGGAAAATGAATCTTGAGCTTGATTTTTGTCACTAGAAATCTTTAATTGACATGGTTGTACTTATTTAAGGTTTACAATTTTCTGCTCAAGGAAAAGCTAATCTTGTATTTAAGTTTATTTAATTTGGAGAAGCTTCCTTGTATCCTGATGCAGCAAGTTCACTCTTCCCCCAAGCTAGGAGTGTTACAATTAACGTAGCCAACCTGTGACATTCAAATCGAAACCTTTTGGCTAAGAAGTTGTGAGAGCAGGGGTGTCTAATCTACTGAAGTTTCCCAAGCGTTGCACTTGAACCCAAATGAAAACATGAGTACATGCACTAGCACAAGTGGCCCTCAAGTGACAAACATGTCACTGGCGGAATTTGAACCTTGGTAGGCGCATTAACAACACCCTGATTTCACTGCCTAGGGAAGCCCCCATTGGCAATCTTGTATTTAACTAATAAATATGAAGTATTGAACATAGTATTGACTTTTTCCCATAAACTTGGCCTTTCCTTAATTAAACACAATAGTGAGCATGCCAAATCTACCTAAATTGTTATGCTATTGATGAAACATAAGATAATTTAGTTTTATTAATTTCCAACAAATGATAAAAAGGTCAATGGGGCTTTGTCATTTTTCATGATTTTTCTCAGGACATTCCAGACAATAAAACATAAACAATAAATTGACAAACTTGGTCATTTTTCCTTTTTTCTCGGGACTATGGCTCTTCATAGTAATTCCTCCAAGAAAAACACTAAGATGATTGAAACTCTTTTATTCCGAGAAAAAATCCTATAGACCATAATCTCTAAAAAAATGTTAAGAAAAACATAAACACAAATACACAAACTTTGTAATTTTTTTTTCTCTCACGGATATGGCTCTTTCATACAAGAAGGGCTAAAATCTTATGACAACTACACAAAATATGATTTTTTTTTTAATTACGAGAATGAGCATCAAAGAATTGATCTTTCTTAGCTTTTCAATCTCCATTTAGTCAGATTTCATTTACGAATATATTTTTTCAGGTTCTCTATACTGTAATTTGGTTGAATTGAGATTTACTTCTATATTTCAAGCATTCAGAAATGAAATTTAAACTGAAAAACTAAATGCATATTATGTCATATTTTGGGTATTAGTGTAGCCAGTGAAAGAAGCTTGTAATGGAAGTTATTGGAATCCGATACTTGCAGTGTCAATATTCCAACTGTGAATATTTCTTAGCTGTTCAATCTCCATTTCGTCGGAATTCATTTACGAATATCTTTTTTTCAGGTTCTCTATACTATAATTTTGTTGAATTGAGATTTACTGTTATATTTCAAGCATTTATAAATGTAATTTAAATTGAAATCCTAAATATATATGATGTCACATTTTGGGTATTAGTGTAGGCAATGAAAGAAGCTTGTAATAGAAGTTATTAGAATTCGACTGGTGATGCTTGTATGTCCAAAATGAAAGCAGTATGGTAGGTAATACTTGTAGTGTCAATCTACCAAAGTGTGAATAAAGTATCAAACTATTATGTAGGAGTAGGACGAGCACTTCTCCAGGGTGTTGCACAATGATCAGTTTTGGAGAAAACCTCTAAATGAATATATCTGAATAGTAAAGAATAAGAAAATATTATGAATTGAAATATTGAACTGTGCATTAAGTGATTTAGCATGTTCTACATTTATCTTAGTTTCACTAGTGATGGGGATAAGGATCATAACTAGCTGGTGTAGGTGGATAGGTGGTGCTAGTTTCCTTTAGTTTATATGGACAAGTGACACTACAGTACTGAATAATGAACACATGAGACACCTTTTCTACTTGTTGAATGATCTTTATCCTCTTCCATTAATAATACTTGTGTAGAACTTTTCTTAAGAGCTAGAGTATTTGATAATATTAATCATTTTTTTTTTCTATTAAAAACATTCCACTTAGGATTGACTAATTTAAATTTTGTGGAAAGAAGAATCTTTGAGGACTATACCATTTCTTGTCTGTTGAGAAGCAAGAAAGAGTAAAAAGTAGTGATGAAAATCTCAAAAGTAACTCAGATCAATCAACATTGCATGATAACTTGCTTGAAACATGCAAAACATCTGGTCTACTTTGGCTCAAAAGTTTTCGATGGCTAGATGGACACACACCCCTTAAGGCGTTGTAACTTCGTCAACAAGGTGACCCTTATGCTGTGGTAATTTATTTGAAAATCCTATGCCACAAATATGTGTTTTTTCATTAATATGATATTCATATTAAGGTTAGCTAACAAGTTTTTGAAAATTTAAGTCAACATAGCTGCAATATTTTCTTGGATCACCTTCCGAAGTATCCACACTTCTCTTATAAAACAATTGGCCGGTCAGGAATTCAATTCCCTCTGTCTGCTCCCACTGCTTTTTTTTTGTAGCAGCCATATTTTTAGGGTTCTTGAATTTTTAGTTGCACTCAGTAGGAAATTTTCTTTTATATTGTATTTGTAGCACGGTGACAGCAGAGGATATATTCACACCACAATTATGGGTTCAAGAACAGATGCAACCAGATCAGTTTATGGTCCAGATGTTGCTCGAGAGCTTGTTTAAATAACAACTTCACACAATGAGCCCTCCCGCTCTATCTTTAATATGGAAGGGTTTATTTCAAGTGCAAATTACAGTGCTAAGAAAACGATAATGGTGCTATTTATAAATGGTGTGAATGGATTAATTCTGGTAGTGTGTCTAATTCTTTCCATATTTTCGATCTATATATCTTTTGGAAATTTCGGAGCGTATAATATTACACTATATTGTTATGTCAATATGTGTACTTTTTGATTTTTTTTTCTAATGGATATAAAACAAAACGATCTTTTAAATCATAGTCATTCTAACGCCTATTTCCATGGAAGGGAATTGATGTTATTTTAAAGCAGAAAAAATGCATTTTTAGAAAAGTGAGCACTTTTATTTGTAGGAAAGAATTTAATGAAAGTAATCAAGAGATGTGAGCTTTGCACTTTTTTCTGCACTCTAGTTCATATTATTAGGAAAACATCGATGCAACAAGTTCACTCTTCCCCCAAGCTAGGAGTGTTACAATTAACGTAGCCAACTTGTGACATTCAAATCGAAACCTTTTGGCAAAGAAGTTGTGAGAGCATGGGTGTCTAATATGCTAAAGTTTCCCAAGCGTTGCACCTGAACCTCAATGAAAACAAGAGTACCTGCATTAGCACAAGTGGCCCTCAAGTGGCAAACATGTGACAGAAGGAATTTGAACCTTGGTAGGGGCATTAAAAGCACCCTGATTTCACTGCCTGGGGAAGCCCCCATTGACAATCTTGTATTTAACTAATAAACACAAAGTATTGAACATAGTCTTGACTTTTCCCCATAAACTTGGCCTTTCCTTAATTAAACACAATAGTGATCATGCCAACTCTACATAAACTGTTATGCTATTGATAAAGCATAAGATAATTTAGTTTTATTAATGTCCAACAAATGATAAAAAGGTCAATGGGACTTTGTCATTTTTCATGATTTTTCTCAGGACATTCCAGACAATAAAACATAAACAATAAACAATAAACTAACAAACTTTGTCCTTTTTCCTTTTTTCTCAGGAATATGGCTCTTTGTAGTAATTCTTCCAAGAAAAATACTAAGATGATTGAAACTCTTTTATCCCAAGAAAAAATCCTACAAACCCGAATCTCTAAAAAAATGTTAAGAAAAACATAAACACAAATAGACAAACTTTGTCATTTGTTTTTGTCAGGGATATGGCTCTTTCATACAAGAAGGGTGAAAATCTTATGACAACTACACAAAATATGATTATTTTTTTTTAATTACAAGAATGAGCATCAAAGAATTGATCTTTCTTAGCTTTTCAATCTCCATTTAGTCCAAATTCATTTACGAATATATTTCTTCAGGTTCTCTATACTGTAATTTGGTTGAATTGAGATTTACTGCTATATTTCAAGAATTCAAAAATGAAATTTAAACTAAAAACCTGAATGCATATTATGTCATATTTTGGGTATTAGTGTAGGCAATGAAAGAAGCTTGTAATGGAAGTTATTGGAATACGATACTTGCAGTGTCAATATGCCAAGTGTGAATATTTCTTAGATGTTAAATCTCCATTTAGTCTGAATTCATTTACAAATGTCTTTTTTTTCAGGTTCTCTATACTATAATTTGGCTGAATTGAGATTTACTTTTACATTTCAAGCATTTAGAAATGTAATTTAAATTGAAATCCTAAATATTAGGGGATTTTTGAGATAAAAAATGGATCTCAAAACAAATAATGTACCATAAAAAATCATTTTATAAGAACCAATAGGATTCAAGATGATGATGTCAACCATAAGGGTAAAATTTGTAAAACAAATTGGAGGGAAAAATAAAAAAAAAACTGCTTTTTCTTATCATATTTTTGACATATCTCCATAACGGTTTACCCAAATTTCAAGTTTGGGAACTTGTTGGATGCGTATTTCAATTCCGCATCCAACCCATACCCACACTACATACTTCCGAGGCACCCATGACATGAAAAAAAATGAAAATTTCAATAAAAAAAC